>CM040245.1:75337782-76619577 GCA_022545495.1 Chrysanthemum lavandulifolium | reverse complement strand
TCTCTTGATGTTAGTATGGAAGATTCTATTATTGATCTTGAGAGAAATCAAATCGATAATCTTGCCATTCGTGTACAATTTCGTATCTAATTAATTAATTTTTTATTTTATTAGTAAATAGTAGTAAAAATAATATCTTATATAAGTGCACTTTAATACGCTTTTTCGTGTTTTTCAAAACATGATTTGAATATCAAAGGAAATGAAGAGAAGCTAAAACGAAGAAAAAAATCATGCATCCTTTTTGAATCTCCATATATCAACAAAAGAGTTGAGACTATAATGGAATTCAAATCACAGGTTGAAAAACTATTCCCGAAAATGATTCTATCCTATACAGAGAAAAATGTATATCACATTTTTCATTGCATGATGATATTCTTTCAAAAGATGAAGAAGTTGTTAATCTTAAGAAAGTACTTTTGTCTCTTTTAATTGGAAAAGATGAAACAGAAAAACAGAGAAGTGAAGGTGTAGTTAACGTAGGATTTGATGAAGAAACAGAAATACCAAATGAAGGATGTGCCAAAGAAACTAATGATAACATCCATGATGAATCAGAGAATACAAGTAATATTCAAATGATTTCACGTGAAGTGGTACAACCTTTAAAAGTTTTTGAAGAAAGTTTTGTTGAAGAAAATGCTCCTAGTGCGGATCTTTCTATTGCTGATGAACCAAGTTTGCCTGAGGAAGCTACCAAACAATATTTGAATGAAAATGAAGATGATTACACAGCCAATGAATTGCTTACTCCTTCGGAAGAACATGAAGATGGTAATGTTAAAAGCAATTCAGTTGACATCGTGTGTGTCAAAAATGTTCACAAAGGATATAATGATAACACGGATTTTGCTACAGTTTTTATAGGCAGTGATAAAGTGGTTAAAAAGTGTCACTTGCATGTCCGAGAGTTCATTGAAGAAAATGTTGCTAATCTCGATGTTTCTATTGGTGATGCTCCTACTATCATTAATATTAACATAATAATAGTCATCTTTTATTTGATTTTAATTTCATTTGTTAATAGGTGTTCTTTCCAATCCTTGCATATGAGCACTATTATGTAATAGTTTTCAACATAAGGAATGGTCGTATGTTATTTTAGACAAGAATTCGTGTGCTTCATATGATGCAATACAAGCACGTTTTTGATTATGTGGTAAGATTTGATTTTTATTTTACTTTATACTTTTTCCTGCTCAAGATATTTTTTTGTTGTTCTCGCTCATTTTTATTCTTTTCGGAAAAGTCTCATATCATCCTATTTGCTTGATCGAGCCATCCAAATATTCATTTTTGTCGGATTCAAGTCTTTGAAATAATTCAACTAAAATGGAGAACTAGACAAGATAAAGTCAATTGTGGTTTATATGCGATGACACATATGAAACTTTATGAGGCTCAAGATGAAAATTGGGAAATGTGTCTTTAGTAGAAAATGACCCAAATCGTCGAATGCGAGATGTATGTGTTGAGAAGTAGATACATTACAAAGCTTTTGCTTCATGAGATCAATATACATAGACGTAAATTGATAATGTATGTAGAGAGTGGATGGAAGAACATCCAGATGAATATGAAGAAGAAGGAACGAAAGCAAAAGTTAGGAAAATCATAAAAGGAGAAGGTATGAGTATTCAATGAGATTCAACGAAGAAAGGATACTTTTTGGACTTTAAGCTTTCGTTAGATTCAAGGAATATGGAGCAAGTTTTGAAATTATGCGATTCGTAAGACATTATGGATATAAAAAATTATTAAAGTTGATGTTGAGCAAGTGAATGGATCTTTAAGATACTCCGATGTTAGATTACAATTCAAAAGACACAATTTCGCATCAAGATATTCCTTTTTAGGACTTCAAGAATGGAAAGATTTTATGTTCTGTATTTACAAAAGTAATACAGAGTTCAATTTGAAGAAAAAAATCATAAAAGAAATTCAAAGCATTTTCGTAAAAGCCTACATGCTGAATGAGATCACAGTTGACGAGTGTTATAAATCATATATTGGGTTGACTCATTTCACATCCTTTGTTCATCAACCGTATTTTGTAGATTGTTGTAGAAGAGTGTTATCTGGAGATCGTCCATATTTTCGAAGAGTTTCAGATGGTATCATCTTTCAAGACCTTAAGTATTACGAAGAACCCGATGCGGTGGCTTTGTTACTTAAACAAGGAAAATAAGAAATGCTTTCAAAATTATTCGGAATAACTAATCTTTCGATTTTGCATATGGTTGTTTTTTTCAAGTTGTGCATAACGGATCAAAATGCAAAATTCAAAAGAGAGTTTTGAGAGCATTACATTTTAAGACAAAAGCTTTATCAAAATATCCGAATTTGAAAAGGTCAAGGAAGAAGCAATGAATTTTGAAGTCAAGAATCAAAGGTAACAATCTTTTAATTTTTTTTTTTTTTTTTTTTTTTTTTTTTTTTTAATTTTAATTCATTTTGTTAGAAATGTTTTAAATTTACGTAAACATCAAAGTTCGTAAACAGATGGGAATAATACGAAGTTACTATCTCCGACGGATGAAAACCGAGATAGATGAGCTTGCAGATCGGTTTGATTATGATCATGTTCATGAAGCTTCTTCAAATTCGAACAAAATGGTATTTTATTTTATATTTGTTTATTTTTTATAATAACATCCATGTCATTAAACTAATTTTATTAACATTTCAAATATATATATATATATATATATATATATATATATATATATATATATATATATATATATATATATATATATATATATATATATATATATATGTCAAAAATCGTCCGATGGACGGGTATGACTAATGGTTTTTATTTGTTTGTATTAGTTTTTCATATGTATACCATATATTAATTAAAAGTTAAATGATATGTTAAACATGTTTATTTTATGTTTTGTCTATTTTTAAAACTACTTAAATAAGGTTTGTTGTCAAAACCTGTCCGATGGACGGGTATGACTTGTGGTTTTTATTTTTGTGATTTTGTGGATCAAGTATATTCTTAAAAGTAAATGAAAGTTAAATGAAAGGATTAAGATATATAATTGATGTTAACATAATCCATTAAACCACTAAAAGCAAGTAAGTATTTTGATTTGTGGTTTTCATTTTTGGGATTTAGTAGAACAACTATATAGTTTAAAGTTATTAAAAGTTAAATTAAATGGTTAATAAGTATAATTGATGTTACCAAACTCCATAAAACGGCTAAAAGTAACTAACTACTTTCTAACATTTTGTTCTAAACAATATTAATCATGAACATCTTTTACATTTGATAATATTATTAACATTTATTATTATTATTATTTTTGTTAATTATGTTTATTTAGTTATTGTATATAGGTGCTTCCAGTTGTTATTTTACCAAATTTAGATGATGTTTAGGAATTTGAATTATCTGTGAATAAATTATGGTTTTGTTTGACGTTTGTTGTGATGAGAATATGTATGTATTGTCGGGTTACAGGTGGAGTTTTTTTGTTGATACCGTTTGTTTGTTAAGTGGTGATGTTTGTGTGTTTACCACGAATAAGGGTAAAAGGTTGTGGTTATATGGTTTTGATAATGATGATATAATATTTACAGAGGTGGTATTTAAAACGTTGGCTTTTTTAAGGATGCTCCAACTACCATTTACTTAGTTAGAGCAGTGTTAGTGTATTTGTTCAGAGTTATTAAATTTTATTGTTTAAATTTGATATCATTAATTTCTTAGTTTACATTATAATTATATTCTTTAGTGTAAGGTATTTTAATTATTTTTTTGATGGCGTAGTTAGTATTTATATAAGGTTTTATTTTCAATAAGTTTTTAAACGGAATTTTATAAACCAAGATACACGATTAAGATTGCTCAAGTATGTGTTTTTAGAATTCTCTTAATTTTACTATATTTTTTTAATTAAATTTTTAAATCCTAGCTGTGGTGAGTTATTAAAGCAAACCCTTAATGGGGTTTTTGGTTAAACATGCTACATTTAGTGGGAAAATATGTATTTCAAAGAAATTAAATCTTTGTTATTATGCAAGAATAAAATAATTTAAAGAAAAACACAAATTATAATAAATAAAGTTTTTTTCTTATTTGCTAAATTGTTTAGTTAATTTTTTTTAAATAACACATGACATATGTAAAAACACATCTCACATTAAATGTCTGTTACATCATACACAAAAGGTAAAATAGATCTCAAATCTAATCTTAGTTCATAGTTTGACATTGCATAGACGTATATGTATTGTTGATGAACGTGTATCTTTCTGATTGAGTTTTGATGCTTATTTAGGTTCGCAAAGGTTTGTTGTTTCTAATTAAGGATCTCTAAGGGTTTGTAGGTGTTCATATTTGGTTTTTTTTTGAAGAAACAATGTGTTTATGATTTTCCTTCAAAAATTGTAAGTGTTTGCACTTTCCTTATAAAACAATATTGCAAGTTAAACAATGTGAAAGAATCATAAAATAAATGAACCGCGTAAAAAAAGATAACTATAAAAAACATTGATTCATTAGATGAATATTTCTAATTTGCTTTGTTTTTAATGATCATAATCCTTAAAAAAGAAGTGTCAAATGAGGTATAAAAAGATAAACATTTAGTTGTCATAACCACTGAAGAAGTTGAGGTCAAAGACATCATGATAACTTATTTCGTGTCCAACTTCGCGTAGTTGTTTGATAAGTGTGTCGGCCTTTATTATCTTCGAGATCAGTTTGTCCCTATTCCCATTGAAAAATTGATACGTATCTTCTGTTTATATATCCAAAAACAAAATGAACTGAAACATATATGATAGAATTATATCCGGACGTTGATATAATAAAATAGTTTAGTTAACCCTTGAATCATTATCCCGACGTTGTAATTAGTTACTGGATTAGTTCATGGTAATTTTCCAACTCCTTAACACTTTACATATGTAGGATTTAATAAGTATTTTGCCAATGGTGATGAATAACATTTTTTAGTCCCTATAAATTTGTTGAATGCTTAGTCCTAAAGTACCCAGATAAAGTTAATCATCAAGTATCTTGGTTGCCTTTTTTCTTATTTTGTATATTTGAGAATAATGTAACAAAAATAAGATTAGAATAAGCAAGTACTCACACTTGGTGCCCTATTCTTAGCTAGCTCATATTTTCAACCCTTGATCCTATGATTATAGTGTTTTATTTCGATCAAACAACCCATAACTTTTATTATTTTTAGTCACTTTAGAAGACATATATGCAATAACTTGCCCGATAGCTTAATGACCCGCCCGATGGGCGGGCGAGCTTCACGTGATCTCTTCTTTATTATTTATGATTGATTAACAACAATAGTTAACATGATAAGTATTGTAATGATAGACGGTACATAATGTTCATAATGACAAATATTTGATTTGTGAAAAGCAAATAAATCCAAATGAGGCACAATATTCCAAGTTTATATTGTCAAAGGACCATAAGAATTTTGCTTGGCTAGCGGCTATTGCTTTGCCTAATCCAAGCCTTCTTCCAGTTGTCGTCATGGGTTTCTTCAACTCATTGCAACTGGATTTTTATGTTGTGCCATGTGACAAAGACCGTCTAACTTATCTTTTATTTTCTTCTTTGACAAGTTGCTCTAATTGTTGGAGGACAGTTAGTTGGAAAGCTTATGGATCTTTTTACCTGCATATTAAGACATATGCAAGTTAAGACGAAAGTTCAGATTCCTTAAGAGCCGTTGTCTTCTAATATGTTTAGGAAAATAATTAAGACTATTAGTGAAACTACAATATGAATTGGAAGTTATACAAAATAATACACATTATTGTATATAACTTATTCTTCGTAGATTCTGGCCGCTCTAAAAAAAAGCTTTCTTTATGTTTGACAGCTTCACCAATACAATATCTACAACTAAAAATAGAGTGGCAAGATTTGTATCATCCCTAGCAATTGACCTCTTGTGTATATCTTTGATGAGATACCTCTAAATTGCATAACCTGTTTCAAGACGAGAACAATATAACCATGAATAAGACACATAGACTTACTGGTGGTAATTCCATCAAAAATTTTGATGGTCATTATAGTAACACCCATTTTACGACATCGTCCACACAGAGTACTTTTCTCTGTTAAAACTATTGAAGTACTCGTACTTTGCTGGGACGATAGCAATAGTGATGTAAGTCCTATTAATTGCATTTCTTTTTTCTTGATATTGACAGCAGACTTGTAATAACTGCTGACATGTGACCATCTATAATAATGCTGATAAGAAGTAAAATGAGCAATCCCAAACACCTTCTTATATAATCCCTACATTACATAATCCTTTTTTGTTGTCGCTATTTTTAACCTGATTATTTGACTGCACATGAACACTACAGACTGATTATTTAATAATTTAAAACACATTAAGCAATAAATCATTTTCAACGTACAATGCCAAACAACCCTTAATACCAAAAGCTGATAATTATTCAAGAACAATGTTTACGTATTTGCGAGTGAAACGAGTTGTTTGAAATGAAAGCCTACTAAATAATAGTCATAATAATGTTTCATGTCTGTTGCAAAGTTATCATCTACGAGCTATAAAAATTTGCTCTAAGGTCCTGTTTGGATTTATATTTTTGAACTGCTTGAATGGTAACTTAGCTGTTTTTTCAATTTTTATGTATAAATTTAATTATATAATCAAAATTTTCTAAGCGATTATGGATCACAGGCTGATCTTAATAAATAAGAAAAAGTGAGCTTATGATCTTTCTTACAAATTCAAACAAGACAGAAAAGCCCAACTCAAACACCCTTTGAAATTGAACAAAAGAATTTCTAAACCATTGTTTTTGACCAGTTTACAGATGATAATAATAAACAACATACCTTTTATTAAGTGAAGGGTATCTAGATGATATATTTTGAGTGAAAGTATCATATGAGTTCTCCCACCATTTGAGCAGCGAAGCTTCTTAGTTTCATCTCTAAATGCCACGGCAGCACAAAATGTTTCTTTTTTGAGTTTTAGCTTTTCCTCTGACTCGATCACAGATTCCTTTTGCTTCTTCCAGTTTCTGATGCACCATAGATAACTACATCCATTGACAAAATAGGACCTACAAGACATACCACAGTTGACAAGTCATTCTCTAAGGTGTTAAAAAGTGTTGTTGTTTTTTCAAATTTAATACTAACATATCTTATTTTTTTCATTGTATATAAAAATTGGGGGTAGAGAAGTTGCACTGTAGGTAGCTATAACCGCCCTCAATGATGAAAATCAAGGCCTGGTCTTTTTAATTTATAATCATTATCATTATTATTAGAGTTTAGCATTTCACCAATATACTCTTGTATTTGTCACATTTTAGTTATGTTACTCTTCTTTGGTACATTTAAGTCATTAAAAGATAGTTGTGTCCCATTTAAGCCATCTTGTAGCAAAATAACCCCTAACTCTACAGTGGCAGGTCCAATCTAATTAATCGATTTTGCTAATCTTAGTACAATTTTTTTTGCTTACAGACTCTATATTGCATGAAATAATGAAACCAAAATATTTTAGAAACCCTCTCTTTAACCTGAAATTATAAAGACAAACGGAAAACAACATGTAAAAATGACCCAACTTGAACCAACCTCCACTGAACCAATCCCTGAACGAACCCCAAATCTAACCCCTGAACCTTAATAAACTATCAAACTGTTTACAATCAGTTTTACAAATTATTTCTTACCAGGCGGAAATCTTTGTTACGTGCTCTATGTCCTCATGGAGTCCTCATCCCATGAACCATTTTAACCAAGTTGTATAATATCTTTGTAACAGGCTTTGTATTTGGTATAATCAAGACTTTTAGCCACTACAAAATAAAATGCATGTGTAATGATCACAAAAGCAAATGATTTCTAGCAAATCCTTGTTACAAAAGGTATGTAATGGTCATGAAAGCAAACACATATGTAACTATGTCCGCTGTAATCATCTAGCTAAATGCATAATGTATCTAACATATTAACACAAGGTTGAGGAATCGAAAAATTACCCAAGATTAATGTCAACATAGTCACAATAATCGCCCACTCTTCGCGCAGCTTCCAGCAACGTATCTGTATCCTCCTACATAATTCCAAAAACATAAGTTATAACAAAGAAGCTAAACTAAACATATGTGGAAAGTAATTTGGATAGATTTGATTACCTTACAGGTGGTAAATTCTTGAGATCAATATTTTTCATTCTCTGTAAAAATACGAGAGTGAAGCATGGGTGTATAAGCAATGTATGCAATGGATGTCCCAGATACCTATAAAAGTACTTTCAATCTGTCGTCGATCATTTCTCTTCTTTTCTGTAAATCAAAAGAAACATAATATTAATCTAATCATTAGCATTTGATTAGAGAAGAAAGGCATCGAATAGTAAAAGAAACAATAGAAGCAAGTGTTCAATGTATAGACACTCACCGTTGCATAGAGGCTTTATGGATCAGTGGTTGCCCCTTTACCCGATCTTATGTAAACCTTACCTTTGCGAATCGGTCTCTTCCACTATTTGCTCCACTTTTCTGCCACATTTCAAACCAATTAAACACAACAATCAATCAGCCTTGTTCCATACTTTTAGAGTTTCAGACTTTTCTACTTTGTACATGCTCTGTTATCTGCTTCAGTGAGCTCCACTTTTAACCCTTAATTTGTTGACACAAAGAAATAATAAGTAGTAATGATAAATTATCGTTACCATATGGAGAATGTATAACTCAAAGAAACAATTTTCGGTAAGTAATGGATGTTTGTAGTAATAGTATAAAAAGAAGTTTATGAGTAACCTCATAGTTTTGCGGGTTCACTTCAACTAAATCAGCTAACCGTATTATGTTTATAGTCTTCTCTACTTCTGGGTCTTGATATCGTCGCCTCTGGATATCGAGAATTGGCAATGTATTAGAATTCTCCTTGCAACTGCAGAGTTGTAAAGTTTTTCTTGAGAATTAGGTCATGTCAAGAACCTTCTCAAATGGAGCTTCCATATTATTTTGAGCAGCAACTCAAATGAAATAATGTATGGGATAGTAGCAGACCGGACGTTATCTGGCTTTGGGATGGATCCAATAACATAACCATAGAATAACAGCAAAATCACACACTCTTTTGGCATATAAATAAAACCCCAAAATCAATCATGTCAAACAAAATCAACACGGTTCAAGCCCATTGATCCTGTTACATATAAAATTACTATGCCAAATGCTTCAAAAAGAACAGACAGAAAAAGATAGAATGAAAATCAGAAAAGAATACCGTATGGGTGTTGCTGCAATCAGTTAACCACTCCTCTCCAAAATTGCAGAACAGAAGCCAGAAAAATTTAACCTCATGAAGTTATCTGAGGCATGAATCATATGCAATGGGTTACTTGCAGCAGACATTGTGGGTTGAACCACCGATGGCGGCTGGCTAGACTAATGAGGAGGAAAGGTAGATGTATTTGAGTTCTGTGGAGATGGCATTGATGCTGAAGCATTTATGACCCCTGTTATGCTGCATCGATTGTAAGGGGTGTAAAGGTAGCAGAGGGTTTAAAGGAGACATAGATGCGGAGGGTGCAGGTGTGCTTGTTTGGTCCCCGCGAACTATATTGAGAAGGCCATGAATTGTACGTTAGTTCTAATATATTTGAGGCTGCAAAATACATAAAACATCAAACTTCACTTCAAATTCTTATAGGTGAAACTAAGCACAAAAGTGCTTGCGTCAATTTCAATCCAAGTGTGATTAAATAAATATGTGGAATTCTATTAATGCATATCTAGGATATACATGGTTTGTGTCAGGGTATATTTCCAATAGTATTTTTAACAATACATGGTTTCAGAGCCGCTCTTCTTCCCAAGTTGTGTGCCTTTCTGTCCTTACCTTTAGCGTTAGCTGTGGACTTGTCAGTTAGTTATAGCTGAGAAAATCAAATGTGGAGTTAGATATCCAGGAACTTTTTTTTTCACACTGATTTATAATGCTACAGTCGCATTTACATTGTTATTATCTCCTCGGTTTTTGGAATGTCAGGATTCAAATATTAGTACGTGGTAGGGGTTCCCGAGAGTTGCAGCATTCCCGTTACAGTACTCATTTGATGATGATGAGCAATAAGGTTCTTTTTTGAGGTCTTATTTGAAGTCATCCCATTGTCCTAAACCTTTTGGAAGATCATCAGAGCCATCTATAAAGCCAGAACAATAGGTTTATATGAGATGAATAACATGCATAGTGACATACAATAAATTCAGGTTTATGACAGTATATAGGACAAGAAATACTTGAAGTTCGTTCACATAGTTCATACCCCCGTACATTGTTCCATTCCACTTCAATAACAACAAATCCATAATGGGTTCTATGCAATTTGCTATTTTCAAGCAAGAAATTCCTGAGTTTCTCTACCAGTAGCAAGTTCCTCTTTCTTGTAAGCGTCACCATTGACATCCATCTTTTCAACTTCCAGGATTAGCTTGAATTTGTGGAACAATTGTTGATCTCACTGAACTCCGGTTTCTCTTTATTATCCTTTTGCCCTCTTGTGATTGCAAAGGGTGTGCTTGTTTGGTCCCCGCGAACTATATTGAGAAGGCCATGAATTGTACGTTAGTTCTAATATATTTGAGGCTGCAAAATACATAAAACATCAAACTTCACTTTAAATTATTATAGGTGAAACTAAACACAAAAGTGCTTGCGTCAATTTCAATCCAAGTGTGATTAAATAAATATGTGGAATTCTATTAATGCATATCTAGGATATACCTGGTTTGTGTCAGGGTATATTTCCAATAGTATTTTTAACAATACATGGTTTCAGAGCCGCTCTTCTTCCCAAGTTGTGTGCCTTTCTGTCCTTACCTTTAGCGTTAGCTGTGGACTTGTCAGTTAGTTATAGCTGAGAAAATCAAATGTGGAGTTAGATATCCAGGAACTTCTTTTTTTTCACACTGATTTATAATGCTACAGTCGCATTTACATTGTTATTATCTCCTCGGATTTTGGAATGTCAGGATTCAAATATTAGTACGTGGTAGGGGTTCCCGAGAGTTGCAGCATTCCCGTTACAGTACTCATTTGATGATGATGAGCAATAAGGTTCTTTTTTGAGGTCTTATTTGAAGTCATCCCATTGTCCTAAACCTTTTGGAAGATCTTCAGAGCCATATATAAAGCCAGAACAATAGGTTCATATGAGATGAATAACATGCATAGTGACATACAATAAATTCAGGTTTATGACAGTATATAGGACAAGAAATACTTGAAGTTCGTTCACATAGTTCATACCCCCGTACATTGTTCCATTCCACTTCAATAACAACAAATCCATAATGGGTTCTATGCAATTTGCTATTATCAAGCAAGAAATTCCTGAGTTTCTCTACCAGTAGCAAGATCCTCTTTCTTGTAAGCGTCACCATTGACATCCATCTTTTCAACTTCCAGGATTCGCTTGAATTTGTGGAACAATTGTTGATCTCACTGAACTCCGGTTTCTCTTTATTATCCTTTTGCCCTCTTGTGATTGCAAAGGGGGAGAACCTGGACTGGAAGCATAATAGAGAGAATATCAAAAGGGTAAATATAGATTATTTAGTACGATTATAGATATGCTAATGATGTTTTGGAATTATATGGAACCTTATCCGCCACATGTGTGCAGGCCTAGAGATCAACTCTTCTAGCCATGGCCTGTTATCCACCAATATCAAAAATATTTTGCTCTCAGGCGCCAAGAAAAGGATAAGATCGATAAGAGAAGACTGCAAATCCTTGCAAACAATAAGTTACTGATATGCTTTCACTTTGAAAATGGGTAATGTAACTCTTTTAAGTGTTAATATAGATATAAGGAGTTATGCAGCTACAGTTGAACCTAAAATGATATAAATTAGATGGTAAAGGAGTGCTAACCCACGACGTCACAATGTGTCATCCTCTTGATGAGTAGATCTCATACTCGTAACTGATAGCAACAACCACATAATCAGTTAATGAATTGTATATGTTTACAAAAAGATCGTTGACACTCACCTCCTGTTCCAGCTTACAAAGATGTCGAATGAAGTGTTGTTGCAGCCTCTCATTAGTATAGTTAATTAGCAACTGTTGAATGCTATTTTTCTGAGAATTAGAGAAACGTTTACAACCATCGGTTTATTTTTGATAAAAATAAAATAATGATTTTTAATATGTTATGAGCAGGTTTTAATCAATCAATTTATTAACAATCTAAAAAAAACATATACCGTCAAGTTTATAATTTATTTTTGTTGAATAACACAATAAGCATATTCAATAATCAAAATCAAAAATTTACATTGTTACATTTAGAATAATGAATTAGGAAACACCATATTCTTATACAAATAAATAAGCATATAAATAATCAAAAGCATACCTATTTCCTACTCCTTAAATCGTGACTTTCATCATCTGAAGCACATAAGCATGAATCGAATTTGATGGATTATATGTTAGATATATAACCATGTAATGAATACATAATAATTGAAAGAAGAGATTAAGATTGAACATGTTTTACTGTGTAGTATCATGGAATAAGGTTACTGGACTATAACGCATAAACATAGAGAGAAAATTGACATACTAATTAAAATTACAACTTACCAAGTTCTGAACTTGATGATGATGAGTTGAAAACTTGCAAGTGGAAAAGGATACAACCAAGTTACTCATAAAGATAGAATATCAATAAAGCACATAAAGAATCCAAACCATTGCATTCGGATCCAATAATCAAAACTATAAATTTTCACTTGTTCAACCTAAACCACATTAAAAGAATCTAATGCTTACACGTTCAAGCAGTAATTTACTATGATGTTCAGTAAACTTCTCAAACTGATATAAATCCCTATAAATTGCAAACAACAATAGACAATTCATGACATGGTGGAAATCATATGAGCTTATAGTTGTTTTTTTACATCCTACCTTGCACTTGTGGGTTGTCTCTTAACATTAAAAACTCACCGCTAAGATGATACTAAAGGCGCAGGCATATCAACAATAGGCCTACCATTGTTACTACTACCCAAAACCGAATTCGTGTTACGACTGTATTCTTGATTCCCAAACAGAAGATAACAATCGTTATATATTACGAAGCTTCATTCTTATTATTTTCAAGCATGCGTATCATACCTTGCAATTGTGGGTGACGCTAACATTAAAAACTCGCCGCTAAAGTCGAGCCCTTTGGGACTGGTATACATCCCGCAAACATAAAAACAATATAAAACTCATCAGACAAATTGAATACAATACCATCAAGTTGAATACAATACATATTTAGGGTTTTCAGTAAAAGAGAGAAAGTAGTTCGACATACTGGATTATTTAGGGTTTTGATAAAAAGGAGGAGTATATCTTTTTTTCTTACGTGAATTAATATAAAACAGAGGGTTTAGCATAAATAATTAATTACACATGTTTATAGATTTGGTGTTGCAAAATTTAATCCAAAAATCATGTTGGTATAATGGTTAAGACATATGTTTATGTTACAAACCACCAAGGTTCAATTCCTTACATTGTTATTTTTACATTTAATTAATCTGAATTTTTACTCATCAAAATTATTAAAAACGAAATTTAATCAAAAAACCATTAATAATGCCACATGTATTTAATGATGACATGTATTTATGACGTGACATTATGGGATGCTAATTTAATTAATCCGGATATTAGTAAAAAATATTCATGCTTAGGTGGACTAAAACTGATGACATGGAAATATGACTTGGCATTATGGGATGCCAAGTGGCATTTTATGTGGCATGCCTCCTCTTATATATAATGTATAGATATATATATGTAGGACCTTATAAATATCAACCTTGTCACTTTACCAAGCAAACCCAACACGTATACAAGTATAACCACGTGAAACAAACACAAACAAAGCTTAGAAATAAGATGAGAAAGATGGTGACTTGATGTAATATTCGTGTATGTGAGAGGATAAGATAAACACCGGATGTTGTATATTCAATAAAGAAAACACACACACACACACTTTAGCACACCCTCAAATGACCATTTGAGGGTATTTATAGTACAAGCAACTTAAAACCCTAAAGGCTTTGCTTGGGCTTTTCGTGGGTTTGCAATGGGCTTGGGATGCTTAAGCTTATACAAGGCTTAGCATACGCGTAACATTTAACCAATTAGATTAGCCCAGTCCACGAGCCCGTTGACTATTCTATCACGATATCTAACACACGTTACAAAGTTCCTAATAGTGAATGACCATCACTTTTAATAAAACTATTAAGGCTAACAATCTCCCCCTAAGGGGTGGTCATTCAAATGATGCTCCACTTGATTAGGTCTCTACTTTTCTTGAGCTAGGACTTTGCATGTAGATTTAGAATAGTCTTGATTCTTTGTTCCTTCGTGCTTTGTGATCAGATAATGTGGTTGTTTGCCGTTGTCAACTTCGTTGGTTAGGTGTCTCTACGTCATTCTCCACTTCTTTCTCCACCATGCTCACACTTCTATTTGTCTTTTGGTTACCAATGATGTAGTTCTCGAGTCTTTACACTTTGTAGATTCTTTGACATTGACGAAGAATCATCTTTAACTTTGAGTTGCCTTTGATTTTGATGAGAACTTTCATGTGTTGTTGGTATGAGCATGTGGCGAGTCTGCACGATCCATCCGCTCCGGAGCTTCCATAAGAAGAAAACATAAAACATTGTTAGTAATAAGCGGATTCCGCACTTATAAGTTTGAATTTCGAGGTGTTAACAAAGATAGTGTGAAAACACGCCTCTAATTCTCACGAGGCCGTTCTGAACCGGAGTCCCACAAGTGAGATAACGCGATATACCAAGTACATCTGATTCGGATGAGTCGAGGTACATCAAGTATCACCCCACGACTATAGACCGTTTGAGACACACTAAGCGTAATCCACGGAGAATTACCAAGTGACTGCTTTCGTGGTCGCTTGATGTTGACCCGGCGGAGTTTCCATTCAATCATCAAGATCACGGATGTGAAACTTCTCATAAATGTTCGCAAATTGCTAAGATCTGCGTAGGACTCTAGAATATATCACTTGTGCCCTTATTGATGAGCAAGAAGCGATGTCATGTCAAGTGTTCCTATGAGATCTTTTGATGAATCTCGTGGCTCTAGACTCAATAAGTGCATTTTGGTTTTCCGGCGGAGACTAGGAGAGGGTCTCCTTCTTCAATATCAACAATCTCTAAGAGAAAGTCGATAGATTATGTAGGGTTCCCAGTGAGAATGAAACAAATCCTTTTAAGAGGAATTGAGTGGCTAGAAGGTTTAGTGCAAAGGCGTCATCGGGTCCATGACGTCTTTGTCTTCAATACCGGTGTCATCTAGTGACAACCAAGAGTGTATGAATTGAACCCGGTTTCGCCCTAAGGTTGAATATGGAGGGCTATTTCTTTTCACCCTTTTCATTACATTTCTTTTAATTCTTCAACCCTTCTTTCTCCTTTCTCACATTACTCCTTTTTTCAATCATACCTAAGGACTTCTAATACTACACTATTGGTGATGTCCTTGGGTAGATCCCTCCGGCTCTGGCGGATCATAGGACGAGTTTCCTATCCTTAGTCACCTTATAACTTCATGACTGTCCTATTGTTGCCATAAAACCATTTTCTTTGAAGATCTCTCAGAGTGTTTATGATAGAAAACATGTTTGAAACACTCCGTGAGTTTTATATTTTCAGAAACACTCCCCCTTCGCATGTGCTCATAAGTTTTGACATAAATCTGCATAGTGAGAGTAGAGTTCGCACTTTTTGAATTGATCGACTTTAAATGAACAAGACCGATTCGAGACACGTTTACATCACTAGAGAACTAGCTTGAAATTATTACCCGTCCTGGTCAAGTCATAGAAAGTTTCTCGAGATGGTACATAATTGCTCGTCAATTCATTGGTTTCATCTGAGTCGAGCTCATTTGAGATTCAAACAACGATTTTGATCACATTTTAATCACGTCTCCTCCCCCTCAAAAATAGCATATTCGTGATATTTTTGATATCAACGGATTAAGCAACATTTTAGAATCTTTTGGGGAGACAAACGGATTTGATTTAAGCATGAATTTGGAACATTTTGTTTTATACTCCCCTTTAATAAAGCATAATCAATTAAAGGGTTTTAGAGGAGTTATCTTGAGCACAAAATATTTTGAAAGATTTTGAAAATCTTTTGCACAATCTTGAAAAGGTGCTCAAGATGAAGATGATTTCTCACCATTTTTAAATGTAGCGATCAAGCGTACACCTCATTTTTCGATCAAAGCACGAGTTTTGATTTGAAATTAATCAAAAGTCATCATTTCGGTCCGGGTTTCGATCGATGTATACGAAAGCCATTATTTTGAGAAATTTTGAGAAACGACATGTTTTAGAAAACAAATTAAAGAACTCTCGCTCAAGCATCCGTACATGCCCGTATCATTGTTGAATGACATTTCTAGAAACGTCATGAGGATATCGATTATACAAGAGACATGTCGAGAAGAATATTTTGGATTTTGATTTTCTATTGTTTTGTATTTTGAAAGATTTTATATTTTTATATTTTGTTTTGTTGGTTTTTCAAATTTTGTATTTTGTTTTTCAAAAATATTTACAATAAGCTTTTGGAAAATCATTTTCAAGAAGAATCGAAGACATTCTAACTCCTCGTGGGTTAGGCTTCAGCATTCAATTGTCGAACTAAATACTCAAACCTTTCTTTTGGAAGGGCTTTCGTTAATAGATCGGCGAGTTGGTAATCGATCTTCACGAAGAATAATTCAACATACCATTTTCGACGTACTCTTTGATGAAGTGATAGCGGACTCGATATGCTTAGTCTTTGAGTGATGAACAGGATTGCATGATATGGCTATGGCACTTTTCGAGTCACAATACATAGGTATTTTATCGAAAGTAAAGCCATAATCTGTGAGTTGTGTTCTCATCCATAAACGTGAGCACAACACGCAGATAGAGACACATACTCGCCTGACGGTTGATAGTGCAAAGGCAATCTTGTTTCTTTGAAGACCGACTTACTAACTTTTCTCCCAAAATTGTGCTCCTCCGGATGTACTTTTGTCAGTAACTTGATCACTGCGTGGTCCGCATCCGAAAATGCAATTAGATCAAATCCGGATTCTTCGGATACCAAAGTCCTATGTGAATGGATGTCTTCGGTATCGAAGATCCGCTTAACCTCTTTGAGGTGCGGCTCGGTAGGCTTTGCTCGAAACCGTGCTAATAAGCAAACAAAGAAATGAATATCCGGTCGACTAGCGTGAGATACATGAGAGAACCAATCATGCTCGATATTTCTTCGGATCAATAGGTTTCCCAAACAAATCGGCTCCAATTTTTGGTGAAGTTACCATTGGTGTTCGACCGAGTCACGATTATCCATACCATGATTTTTCAAAATCTCGCTTGTGTATTTAGCTTGATTTATAAAAATTCCACGAGGGACCGATGTATTTGTAAACCAAGAAAGAATTTTAGTTCCCCATCATGGACATTTCAAATTTGCTTTTCATGAGATTTTCAAAATGTTTTGAAAGATTCGGATTAGTGGACCCAAAGATGATGTCGCCCACATAAATCGAACAATCAAAATGTCGTTTTGCATTTTGTGTAAACAAGGTAGGATCAACTGTTCCTTTGGTGAAATTGTTTTGGATAAGGAAAGAGGACGATTCATTCATACCATGCTCCTGAGCTTGTTTCAAACCATATATAGCCTTTTGAGTTTGTAGACGAGTCCGGATGTTCCATGTCTATGAAGCCTTCGGCCGACTCACGTACACTTCTTCTTTCGAGTTCCATTCAAGAATGCGGTCTTAATGTCCATCGATAAACCGTGATGTTTTTGTGAGCTGTATAGGCCAAGAATATCCTGACTGCTTCAAGTTTAGCTACCGGCGCGAATGACTCTTCAAAGTCTATTCCATCTTCCTGTCTGTATCCTTTGGCAACAAGACGAGCTTTGTTGCGAATTACAGTCATTTCTTCATCCCGTTTGTTCTTCCATAACCATTTAAGATCAATGACTCGAACGTCAATTGGTCTTGGAACCATTTCCCAAGAGTCATGTAGACGGTATTGAAGAAGTTCCTCCTGCATTGCTTCTATCCATGCGGGATCTGCCATTGCCTCACGAATGTTCTTTGGTTCTAGATTGCTAATTGAGCAAAGGTAAATGCACAAGTCGCAATCGGTGGCAAGTTGACGCCTCGTCCGAATTGGCCTGAAGGTTCACCAATAACTTGTTCAATTGGGTGGTCTTTTGTCCACTTGAGTAGAAGGATACCGTTGGTTAAACGATGCGAGTTAGATGGTTCTCGTAAGCTTGAAGAAGATTCACCGATTCCGTAGCAAACGGGTTTTCAAATAAGTCTTCATCTAACGTTGCATCGCTCGGTTTTGGTTTTGCTCATCAACCTTTGGTAGAACGGGTGCAAGAACTTGAGTAGATGTAGATGATGTTGATGGAGTTGGTGCATTGGTTTCGACCGTTGTAGATGCATCTTCCGTTGGTGGTGGAGGATGATTTTGAGCGGTGCGCTGGAATGATGGTTTGATGCATTTGTCAAGTTCCACCATAGTATTCATCGAACATTAACTCAAGAAATTTTCCCATTCTTGTTCTTTAGGATTGTCAAACGAAGTTGATTGAGCTCTTTGAGGTACGAGTCCCGAATCGATGTGTCCGTAAGTCTGTCTGCTTAGTGCGGGTTCTAGAGCGAGTCTCTTAGAAGCCATCTGTGAAAGTTCGTCAAACGTCACATTCATCGCTCCATGATCCTCCTTAGCCTTCGTTATACACCTCAATGCCCTCGAGTTATCTCGAATATCCAATGAAGATTCCAATATCACCTTTGCTTTCGTTTTCCAAGATCTTCTCTCTCATTCGTAGGATAGCACAAAGCGCCAAACACGTGAAAGTAAGAGATATCCGGTTTTCGTTGTTCAAGCTCATATGGGGTTTTATTGAATCTTGGATGGATAAGGGATCGGTTTCGAGTGAAACAAGCGGTGGCAACCGCATCACCCATAGAAATAACGGTGCACTAGAATAGATTAGCATTGTGCGAGCAGCTTCCACAAGAGTTCTATTTCTTCTTTCAACTACCCCATTCTCATTGTGGAGTTCTAACGGTGATGTCGATGAGTAATTCCAACATCTTCAAAATAAGCTCTTAACTCCCGATTAGTGAATTCGTGTCGTTGTCTGCATTCTTACAACCCTTATCGGAGCTTGAAGAAGTACTTGAATGCGTTTGAAAGGTGATGATGATGCACTGTGCTTCGTCTTTTGACCTCGTAAACTTAACCCATGTATATCTCGAATAATCATCTACGATAACAAGAATATACTTTTTCCGTTAAAGCTTTCAACTCTCATTGGGCCACATAAGTCCATGTGCAACATATGTAACTTTGCTTCCGAACTAGGTACGGTTTTGGGTTTATATGATGCTCTTTGCTTTTTCCTTGTTCGCATGATGGACATAAGTGATCCTTGGTGTATTTGAACTTTGGAAGTCCATTGACGATGTTGTCTTTGGCAAGATTGTTGATGGTGTCAAAATTGAGATGGGATAACCGTCGTGCCACAACCAGATCGTGTTCCGGATGCTCGTGTCATAAGACATATTGGTGATGAAGAGGCCATTTGATTGATGTCGATAGCATACAAGTTTGTATCACGATTCCCGTTAAGAGATCGCCATCCAAGTTTCTAACGAAGCAAGCATTTTCCTAAAAGCAACCTCTAAATCGCATCACGTAATCAAGCGATCGAGAACAAATTGTGTCCCAACCCTTGGACATAGTAAACCCGAGTGATCAAATAATTTCCGAAAGGTAGATCTCCATAACCCATGATAGTCGCTACATGATCATTTCCAAACGTCACGGTTCCCATGAATTTCAGACGAAATTGATCACAGCTTGATTCGGTCATGTGCTTGGAGCAACCCAGTCGACGATCCAAAGACATATTTCGATAACCTGCCAATCACAGAAGAGAAAGATTTTGGAAACCGTTTCGATTTTGGTTCCTTTGGGTTAGAGGTAAAATCCTGATCACACTCATAGAAGTCATCTATTGGTAAGACAGGTGCATCACTCATTCTTCCATTCTAGAGTGTGAAAGTTCTACCCGTGGGTTTCCAAATGTCATCCCTAAATTAAACATTATGCTCCCTATCAGTAGTGTAAAGCCTAAGTCTCGCGACTAGTCTTCCGATTCTTTTAGCATAAGTTCGTTTAGGAACATTCTTCTTAACAGGCTTAACAATCTCATTCTTAGAAACACAATCATCATGAACATTAGTTAAAGATTTCTTGCAAGTTAAACAAACAGATTCAACAGATTCATTAGACTTAGCAAGTTTTATAGGTTCATTACATTCAGATGAAATGTCTTTCTTATTACAAAGCGGTAAATTCCTAGGGTGTTCTTCTACTTTCTTCTCTTTATTCAAGCGACTACTCTTAGAGGCAAGCGAGACTCTATTGTTCCTTGTATTGCTCTTAGGCTTTAGTCTGCTGCTCCTAGAGGTGCTTCCTAGTCCTGTAGAAGGTAAGGCACACTCATTAGGATTCACATTTTATCTAGAGAAGTGGTTTCACTTTCCTAGTCTCTTTAGAGTGCTTATCTAAACTTATGTCGTTTGTTCCATATGTTTTAGATGTGGAGGCACGCATTAGTGGTACTCATCTTAAAAAGTCCAGTGCTAAAACTTTTGGTTTCTCGACAACCGCTTTTCCCTTATCAACATTTTGTTTAGGTAGGCGGTGGATTGATTGGTTTTGATGAAACATTTTTCTCATTGACTTTTGGAGGAGGCATAGAAATGACATTTTGGTTTTAAAACCGGTTTGGGAACATTTGCTTTCTCCATGATCAAAGGTTTTGTAATCTCGCCCACTACCTTTCCTTTTTGACCTTCCACCGAGCCCTCAAAAGATCATTTTCGCTTTCATGTCATTGTAGGCACGCTCACACGACAATTTGTCATACTTGCATTCCTCGCTTTTACGATCAAGTTGTTTAAAATATGAGATATTTTCTTTTCAAGTTTCTCAAGTGCTTTTTCATATTTTGAAACAATTTGGAGGTCTCGGATCGAGTCTTTCATGATCTTCAATGTAATATGTTTGCAAAATGATGGACATAATATCGATGAGTCGAACATCTTCAAGAGAGAGTCATTTAAATTTTCCAAAGCTTTGATTTGTTCAACACATCATTAGCTTGCTTTACTGTGGATTTATGGTCCTTGACAAAGTCATTGTTTCTTTCAAAACGCTTGTTCAAAATGAATTACCCTTGCACCGATGGCATTCATTGAGGGCAATTTGAGTTTCAAAAACTTTCTTTGTTCGATGTCAAAACTAGAGAACCGGTTGTTAGGTGTAATAGTGGTTTTAGTTTTAATGATTGTCTTGAAGATCCACAATTCTAGTTTTCACATTGTCTAAAATACTTCTCGCATCACTTGTGTTAAAAGGATTGTTTGAAGACATTTGTTCAATGTTCGAAAGAGAATTTGAGACAACAACTGGTTTTGAAACAGATTTTGAAGCAGGTGTTGACTCTTTGTTTGAAACACTTGTTGTGATGGAGAACTTTGACTTTTCTTTTTGATTAACAAAAGTAATTCCGTTAATTTTGTTCCATTTGTTATAATCAATAGGTTTGATTTCCGGATTCTTTTGTTTCATTTTTGATCTACTCTCCTCAGATAGTTCCAACGTTTCAAGAGAATCACGAACAATTATGGGTTTATGCAAAACAGCCCATTGTTTAACACATTCGAGATTTTCGAGCTTTCTTGAGGAACGAAGAAGGTCGTTACCAAGTGCCATTCTATTATTAGTATGAAATCGCGGATTTACTTGATTAGAAAGCATCTTGATTGTTTGAGCGAATGACCCGTTTGAGAAGCAAATTTTCCAAAGTTTGGATTTTCTCATTTTTATCAAGAATTTCATCAAGAAGAGAATCTTCTCGCTTTGAAAATCGATTATCAACCGCTTCTTCTCTTTTCAAGATCGAAAACTTTGTCTTTTGTTTAGAAAGTTGGTCATTTAAATCGAAATTTCCTTGTTTAAAGATTTAATTTTCAAGTTCAAATTCACATCGAGTGTGTTGTACTTGATTTGCAATAGTTGTTCTTTAGAAACCAAATTTCGATAACCAATTTCTAATTCTCCATCTAACATCGCGATTGACCTTTTAACTTTCTCAATTTCAATGCCACAATTGTTGATTAATGATTCAAAATAAGCACGTGTTTCCTCATCGGCCTCGAGATTTTGTGCCACACGGTCTCCACTAGGATCCACATCCGAGTCTCGAGTTAGTATTGCTACAACTCGGATTGTCCAAGTATGTATCATAAGTAGGTGCCGATGTCACGTAATCTCGTTCGTCATGAGTAAACACATCAAATATGACATTGTTATAGCATGGATCAATGATTGGTACCTCGACATCTGCGTTGGCGTCATAGGCAGGAGGTGAGTCCGACTCGTGTCATACTTAGCTTCCTCAAGATTTGCCATGAAGATGCAATTCGCATTGAGTTCCTCGAGGTCTTCCAATTCATCCACAATAGCGAAAAGTCATTTTCCTCAAGACTTAATCGTAACCCTGCCGCTTGCTTATCTCGCTAACAAAGCTTTTCAAGAAAATCACCGATCTTCTTGTGCGGTTTAGTGGGACAGTTTCTTGCCATGTGACCCACTCCTTGACAGTTATAACACGTAACCCGACACTCGATTCACATTTCCATAATTCCCAACGACTGAGCTGCTACATTCCCATTCGATTACCAACGCTTATTCCCAACATTCGACCCATCTGACATTACGATTCGGAACCACTGATTACCCATGTGAAATCCAAGAGCATATCCTGCCGATTCCCAATAACTCCAACCATTTGTCCTGACGACCCATATTCACACCCCGGTGAGCAACTTGCTGCTTGTAGTGTTTGATGAAATCCTTTGGTTGTTGTTAGTTGGTGTGGAATAGCGACCTCTAAATGCTTTACCCAATAATGCAAATGCTTGTGACAAAGCTTCTTCTTGTTCCATTTCAAGATCGGTGATTCCTTGTTCTCGGTAATGTTGTTGTTCGGTGGATAGTTTTGTTGTTGAGGGATGTATTGTCGCAAGTTGTTGTTAGTGGAAGATGATGAAGGTTGTTGTTGTGTATTCACTTGGAGTTTGAGTCTTTGCAATGAGTGCCAATGGATCATGATTCTTTGCTAATCTTTCTTGCTCGACTTCATTCACTTCACTTGATTTTGTTTGAAAATCGTTGAGTTGATCAAAGTTCACTTGATGTAAGTCTTTTGTTTGGTTGACAATAGTGACATATCGTCCCCATTCTTCCGGTAGATTGTTCAAGAACTTGATGTTGCTCACGATAGTTCCGGGTGTCGACTTGTTTCGATCACTCATTCATTAAAGTGCAAAACCTTCCATAGTAGGATTCAATGGATTCTCCGGAGTAGATGTAAACTTCTCCCAAGCGGTTAGCAACTTGTTCTCTCGTGTCTTGTTGACCAATTTCATTCCATGACAAAGTCGTCTAACACGCTCCCACATATCGAAAGCGGTTTCACAACCGCTCACAAAGAAGAAAGATGTCTCTTGGTAAACCCAGTTGGATAATATGAATTGCCATGTCATCGCTTCGACTTTCTTCCGATCCTCTTGAGTATTCCGATTCTTTTGAAGACGAAAAAATGGTGGGGTGGGAGGTGTTGCATCAGATTTCGTGGTCTTGGACTTGTCGAGGTATGAAGGGTCCATCACGAATGGATTTGATCATCAATTTTCCATTAGGTTTTGTCTTGATGTAATGAAGCATTCGACTTGTCCATTGAAGATAACCACCTTTTTCCAACATAGGAGGACGGTTTTCGCACATTTGCATGAATGTCTTGTTGAGTTGCCATTGATGAAGGTATGATATGATAAAGTTGATGTAGGATCGATTCAACGATAAAGGAGTTGTGGTTGATGAAGATTAAGCTCGATTGAGGTGATTCGAAAGTCGTGCTAAATAAACTCGGTTCTTAAAAAATTTCGCCCAAAATTTAAAATTCACTATAAAAATCAATTCTAAGGTCGTATGAAAAATTTGAGTTATGACAATTTTGACGCAAAATCAATCCTTAGGCGTAGGATCTTATGCGTAAGTTTAAAGTTACGAGTAGAAAAAGTTAAGCGTAAGATTTAGCTTATGCGTAAGAAAAACTTAGGCGTAAGAAAAATGCTTATGCGTAAAATATTCTACGCGTAAGTCGAAACTTATGCGTAAGATTAGGGTTTTGCCCAAAAATCCTTTACACTATCACAGTGTAAGAGATATCCAAAAGTCTAAGTGTTCCACACACTTATCCAAGTGAGGGAAGCACTGAGTCACCGTTATAGCACGAAGATTCTTCACCAAAAAGTTACGAGTAGAATCTTATGCATAGTTGACTTTCTTACGAGTAGAACTAGGGTTTTGACCTACTCATAAAAAAATTTCAATGATTCAACCGATTTCGCTTGCACAGATATCCTTAAAAACACTCGAATAACCCAAAAATATTGACCTTTTTCACCCAAAGTGCTTAGAA
This sequence comes from Chrysanthemum lavandulifolium, assembly GCA_022545495.1. Classification (NCBI taxonomy): domain Eukaryota; kingdom Viridiplantae; phylum Streptophyta; class Magnoliopsida; order Asterales; family Asteraceae; genus Chrysanthemum; species Chrysanthemum lavandulifolium. The sequence continues at coordinate 76,594,854 of CM040245.1, read as the reverse complement.
AAGTTACGAGTAGAAATGACCAATAAACCAAATACGAGCTTAAAATGAAGAAAACACGTAAAGCTTCGAACTTTTGCAAAAACTGAAACTTTAGCACCAAATAAACCTTAAACCACAAGAATCTTGAATTTTGAGTGCAAAATTAAAGCTTTAAGCTTGACAAAACGTATAACGAGAGCCTTTACGCGTAACCCTTCAAAACAAACACAAACACTCCTAAACCATTGTTAGGCGATTGATACCAATTGTAGGACCTTATAAATATCAACCTTATCACTTTACCAAGCAAACCCAACACGTATACAAGTATAACCACGTGAAACAAACACAAACAAAGCTTAGAAATAAGATGAGAAAGATGGTGACTTGATGTAATATTCGTATGTGAGAGGATAAGATAAACACCGGATGTTGTATATTCAATAAAGAAAAACACACACACACTTTACACACACCCTCAAATGACCATTTGAGGGTATTTATAGTACAAGCAACTTAAAACCCTAAAGGCTTTGCTTGGGCTTTTCGTGGGTTTGCAATGGGCTTGGGATGCTTAAGCTTATACAAGGCTTAGCATACGCGTAACATTTAACCAATTAGATTAGCCCAGTCCACGAGCCCGTTGACTATTCTATCACGATATCTAACACACGTTACAAAGTTCCTAATAGTGAATGACCATCACTTTTAATAAAACTATATATATATATATATATATATATATATATATATATATATATATATATATATATATATATATATATATATATATATATATTAATTTAATAACATACATTATAATTTCAGCTTATGGTTGTTGTTGAAGCACTCAATGAATTAAGTAATTATGTAGTAAGTATTTTATATGAGCACAAATTTTAATATGTGTAAAACAAATTATGTTATTAATGTAAGTTTTTCTTTTTTTTTCTTTTTTTATTCATAATATGCTTTAATTGAGTGTCCTGAGCCAATAAATTTTTTCCGGTCAACTTCGTCATCTGATGATGATGATTCTGAAGAAGAGGATTCAAATGAGTCCGAGGATATTCAACGGATTCAGGTAGATGATAAATAAGTAATGTAGATTGCACATGGTTATTTTATTTTATTTTAAATCTTGTTGTAATTATTTTTTGATTTTAAACTTGCAGATGATAGATGGAGCTGAAACTCTTCACAATTTAAGAAATATTGTTAACAAAAGAGTTGATAATGAAGATTTTGTACAAGTAGATACTTATGTACAAAGACATTCAAAGAATATTAGACAAAAGAATCCAACAACAGTTTTGAAGTCACCATTCAATGTTAGAAAAGTTGATATAAAAAGTAAATTAAATAAGAACGACAAGTCTGTGATAGAGTTAATAAAGAAGAGGAACAACAGCAAAATTGCGTAAGTTATTTGTTTATTTATTTTATTTATTAACTAATGTTATTACTATCATAATACAATCATACAAAATTTATTAACTATTTTTATTATTTTAATTGGGGAGCATTTTTTGGGTTAGATTTTTATTGTGTTGTCAATCGGAGCTATTTTAAAGATCGATTAATAAAACAAAACAGATTACCTCAAACATCATAGATATTTGGACTATTGTGTTGAATTTTCAAGAAAATATAGAAGTCCTGGATCATGCTTAAGATTATTTCGAAACATCAAGCAATGGTATGTCTTCTTGTTTTCATTTTTATTATTATTTTTATTTCTTAATTTTTTAAGAAAACAAAGCGTTTATAATCTTTTATTTTCAAATTTAATTCGGGGCCTCAAGAGAAAAAAGGGACTTGGATATAAAAGATACAAGAAGAATTTTTCAATGCAATCAATTTTGCATGCAATAATTTTCTGAATTGTAATAATCTATCAACAGTTAATCTGGTAAGTTTAAATTTTGTTTTCTTAAATCATTAACTGTGACAAAACATTTGTTTGTTGCTACAGTAGGAACATTTGTTGCATTAGAAGGAGTATTCTGTTGTTGCAACAGCAGTTTATTTGTAATTAACTATTTTGTACTTTAGAAATCATATATTTTAAGACAACAAGAAGTTGTACTTTATCTATAGTTAATAATTAAGGAGCTATAATTAAGTAATTACTAAATTTAAAAATTAAATATTAGTAAGCGGTTGTACTGCGATTTATTGTGGTGGTGGTTGTTTTACTGCGATTTATTGTAGTAAAACTTTTAAACCAACAGTGGTTGAAGTTGTACTAGCAGTAGTTTCAGCAGTAGCAACATTTTGTTGCAGCAGCAGTAACATTTGTAACACTTTATCTGATATCACATTAAAAATTATGTTATTTCCATTTAAAACTATTAAATTTAATTTTAATATTACAATATATACTTATTTGAATTTTATTATACTCTTTATTAATATTTTACTTTTTTCTATTTCATGTTTTTTTCCCAGTATGTAGGCAAAATCATTTCTATGTATATTGCTTCAATCTCTTGAATCCGTCATTTGTCATTATTGACAATCTAAAGGAAAGTGGTGCTATATATGGAAATACAACTCAAAATCGGTAATATCATTATTATTATTTTATATATATGTAACAAATTTAAGGTTAATATTTTTATTTTTTTTTTTTCAGTTCAAACTGTTTTGTCATTATCTAAAAGTTTCAAAGCACTCAAAGGTTGAACAGATTTCAAAGTGTGTTCCTCGAAGACTTGAAATGCAATGGCAAACATCGAAAAATAAAACAGATTGTGGCATTTTTACTATGAGGCACCTTGAGTTCTATTCTGGAAGCGAGGACAAACAATGGAGATCTATATTTAAGCAAAATGGAAGTAAAGATGAGTTGGCATCATTGAGAAATTTGTATGCTGTAAAGATTTTATTAAGTGATGCTAACAAATTCAAGGAGGAGATTATAACGGAAGCAGCAAAACAGATGTTAAACAGTTGCACAAAAATCATGTAAAAGTTTGAATACACTATAAAACAGTTGTATAAAATTAGGCCCAATTTATAAGGCCCATTTCAGTAGCCTCATTTTAACTTTTTGAATGCACTTATAATATTTGTAACATTTATATCAATTACATTATCAATCATCACAATCATTTACGTATACTTGAAATGCCGTGTTCTTTCTGTCCAGAGGGTACATGCACTCCGAATTGTGCTAATTTGCAGGATTCTTTTTTGAAAGATGATATTGACATGATAGATCGTTTCAATAAAATGGTAATTACTTGTGAGCCGAAAAGACTTTTCCAATAGAAGGAAATTTGGGAGAAACAAGAGTCGATTTCTAAGAGGAAGACAATGATTGAACAACTCCCACAGTATGAATGTGAGTATAAAGATATGAAGGCTCGTTTCAAGAGGATTGAAGATGATAACGCTAATTTGGAAGCTACGTTTGAAGAGGCGATAGCTGATTTTAAGATTTACAAAGATTTTAATGTTGATGTCAAGCAAAATATCAAGAGATGATAACCGCTTTAAGAATTTGAAAATCATAATGCTATTGTCAAAGATAAGTATCAAGAGATGGATGAATGTGCCAAAACCTCATCAACATACTCAAAGAAGTTGTCACGATGCTCATAATTTTAGGATTTTTATGTCTGTCTTTTGTATATGTTTAACAATGTGTTTTGTAATGTAATAATGTTTAATTAAATATCACAGTTTAATTTAATTATGTTAAAATACTTGATGAGTTTAAAATAAAAGATAAAAAGCCATTTATTATTTTTCTCCTCGATATTCGATCAAATCAAATAAAAACTCATTTATTGTTCCTATAAAAGAGCCTTTTCGTTTACCACTTTACTTCTATAAAATTAAACTCTTCCATTAGAAAGAAATAACAAAATCTTTCTTTCATTCTACAAAACTAAAAGTCATATTTAGTGCAACCATGTACTTCGCTTTTATATTTTTCTATATTATTTACGACCCTGGAGGTTATTCTATGGTTTTTATCTGATAAGAAACTTAGATATTTTACCGAAATTTGTAATAGATGTCGAAGCTCTATTTAAATATGTGTAACATCATTTTAAATTTTCTTCTACATCTATTATATACATTTTAGTACCATGGTATGAAACCTAGATATTTTACCGAATGTCGCCATGGTACAAAAGCAGAAATGTGATAAGTTAGATAGGTGTATAGACTATATTAAGTTATTCTACATCTATTGAGCTTGACACATTTCTACTTTTTTATTAATGTTTTTATTCATATTGTGATAAGAAAAAATTATATGAATATTGAGTATATTCTTATAATTTATTCTTTTTTTATAATTATAAGTGTTTCAATCTCTTCAGATTCAGATTCTGAATGGGAAGAGTATATGAATTTATACATTTTGAAAAATTATTACTCGTATAATGTAAGAAACTGAAGAACATGAAGTTGAAGATCAACTATGGAAGATGAAGATGAAGATTTTTAAAAAGAAATGAAGATGAAGAAGAATATGAAGTTGAAGATCAATTGTTATAGTAGAAAAATTTTAATTTTAATGGTTTTTATTAAAATTTAAATTAATGTAAATTAATTAAAGTTTATTTCAGTGAATTCCTAGCAAGAAATGCTATGTTATCTTTCAGTCTAAATGTAGCTTAACTGATATGTTTTGTGTGTTTCTTTTGTTATAATAATTGAATTTTTGTTACAATTTTAATCTGTTGACTTTATAAGTCAAACAAAAGAGATTTTAAATACTAACAATTCGGTGTCGTTCCTCTAATATTTTTGGAGTACCTTTTGAATAGCTTCTAATATTTTGATATTAAAGAAATTTTAATATATACATGTTCAAACTGATACTCCGTATATGAGCTATCAATGTCAGATACTATTTAAAATGATTTGACAATACAATATCACTTTATCTGTAATAATAATAATAATATTAATTATATTATATAAGAAAATAAATTTTATTTCTTAATATAATATTAAATTTTATTTTCCACGTAAAATTTAAACGTTAATTATATTATTTAAAAAATGTTATATTAATTTTGGAACATTTATTTTAATAAATATGTTTAAGTTAGAAGTTTATTTTCAAATATTTTTACTATATAAATTATTTTTATGTTCTATGATATTAAATTTAATATCTCAGTAAGTTAATATCACAGTAACTTAATATGACACTAAAATAAAAATAGTGTAATTCTTTCGAAATTCCTAGCAGCACTTTTTCAAACTGATGTATGAGCTATCAATGTCAGATACTATTTAAAATGATTTGACGATACAATATCACTTTATCTGTAATAAAAATAATATTAATTATACTATATTTGAAAATAAATTTTATTTCTTAATATCATATTAAATTTTATTTTCCATGTATAATTTAAACGTTAATTATATTTATTTAAAAAAATGTTATATTAATTTTGGAACATTTATTTTAATAAATATGTTTATGTTAGAAATTGATTTTTAAATATTCTACTATATAAATAATTTTTATGTTCTATGATTTTAAATTTAATATCTCTGTAACTTAATATCACAGTAAGTTAATATCACACTAAAATAAAATAGTATAATTCTTTCGAAATTCCTAGCAGCATTTTTTCAAACTGATATATGAGCTATCAATGTCAGATACTATTTTTAATATCTCTGTAACTTAATATCACAGTAACTTAATATCATACTAAATTAAAATAGTGTAATTCTTCAAATTCCTAGCAAGATTTTTTCAAACCGATATATGAGCTATCAATGTCAGATACTATTTAAAATGATTTGACAATACAATATTTAAAATGATTTGACTATACAAATATACAATATCAGAGTTAGTTGTCTAGAGATATATGATATTGTATTTCTATCACAGTGTCTAGATATATGCTATAGTAAAATTTCAATTAATACCAGAGTTATTAAAATTTCACAGATTAATTAATTCATATACTATGATATATTATCATAGTATGTAAAATTTTTATTTTATTGACTAGCATTATTAAAAAGAGTACTCTAAATCATATGAGATTTATTTGTTTATAAAATGAATGACTGAAAGAAGATATTAATATTGTATTAATGTCAAATTTTATTGTTTAATTAATGATATTACATTAATATCAGACTTACTTTTCCTAATTTATGATATTATCTTAATATCAGAGTTAGATAATTTAAATTGAATTAGATAAAAAAATATCATATTAATTTTTGTATTTTAAGAAAAAAATTAATAATAACTAAATATAATATTTTTATTCTTAAAATACTATTAAGAATATTATTAATTATGCAGCTAGTATTAATTGTTTTCTTTTATTATTAAAAATATTATTCACGAAAAAACAGTCTAAAATAAAAATTAAAAATACCACTACATCGAGCACTTGTACTTTAAAAATAACGTACATAGCCTTTAATATGAAAACATAAAACATTTTAATATGAGGAAATAAAGTAAGCGGTTGTACTTTAAATATTATTTATTTTTAAGGGATCTCTATATTCGTTTGTACAAATCATCGTGTTTTTGCCTATAAATATTCCATCAATCACACATAGAAAAACATAAAAAAATTTCTTCATTTTCATTTCATGTTTTTTTTTTTTTTTGCGTTTAATATAATGAATGTTTTATATTAAAATCTATTTTTCGTATCATCGATAATTTATTATCTTTGGAAGATTTTTATTTCTATATTTTTTAAATGGAAATCTAGATATTCTACCGAAAGTATTTGTTATTGAAGAAAAAAATGTTTATCAATCATTATATTTCAGGACCCTATAAGTTTTTCTTCAACTAACTTTTCAACTTTGCTTTTTCTAACAAAGCATTTGTTGATAACATTCGTTTCAGTTTGGGGTGCAAGAAATGATGTAATGTTTCACTTGTATAAGAAATGATTTACTCATATTATCTATCATGATCAGATTGAAGACGATATTTTTTGAAGGTGTATATTCTCATCAAAAACGACCAAATTCATGCATATAAGAAGTCGTTGAAGATTTTATATGAAGATTATAATTATCGGTGTATTTAACTGAAGATATTAATTTGTAATTTCATGTTTGAAGATATTTTACAACATTAGATGTCTGTTCTTGTTATGTTTCTTATTCCTTTTAAGGTAAACTTTTAACAGTACATTACATTATTAATTTTATTATAATAATAAGTGAAGTAAATAAAATATACATAGAATTAACATTACATTAAATTTTCAAAACAAGAATTAATATTACATAAGAAATAACATTACTGTGATATTAAATAATATTATTAGATATTCAGTCCGATACTTTTACATAATGGAAAAATGTTCTTGTGTAGCATCCAACGTCTAATACAATCTGTATGAAACTCATGGCTGCAAATCAATGTGCTTATGCTTTTATTTTCTTTGTATTCTTCTAAACAAATCGCACAAATGCCTTCAACCTTGTCAAGCATTATATTGTCATGAAGATTTTTCCTTATAGTTTCTTTAGTCAATCCCGAACCATCAAAAATCATATTTTGTTCTGAAACACCAATTATTTCAACTATATCTTGTTCTTCAAGTTGGAGAACATCTTCGTGGTACCTTCCCATGATAAAATGAACTAAATATGATGGTATACTGGGTATACTTTCTAATGTCTCCTGGAAATGGTTCCTATCACGAGTTGAATTGTGCATAGATTGTAAGATATGAATAATAATTGATGGAGGTACGTCTGTAAATGGCACGAAACCATTACTCATTTTGAAAAAACAGTTTATTATTTTTAACACGACAACTCGAAAAATGAAACATTACTTTCAATATCAATGTTATATATAGACTTATTCACGGCATGTAACTTTTAAAATAAACTTTAAAATAAACTTTATTTTAATATTTATATTTTTAATTTTGCCATTTATTTTTAATTACTTTAATATAATCTTAATATCAAAGTAAGTTATAATAATATTAATCTTTATATTGTGTTTATATCAAAACCTTTTTAAGTTTGGTGTTTAATTTTGACAATTTTAATATATTATTGTGTTTTTATTGTACCTCCTCGATTTTATAATGATGAAAAGTACCTCCTCGAGACACAAAATATTACTTTTTATATCCAACTGACATATATGTCAGATAATCTTTAAAGTTGATTTTGACTGTACACAAGAAATTAATGTATATAGTTATCATATTTCATAAATATAGTTATTTAAAATATTAAATATAACACATATTATTTTAAATTATTATTGTCTTAATATCGAGTTACTTTTCTTAATAAAGATATTTTCTTAATATCGATTTTTGAGAAAAATATTAAGCATCACTTTCTATTTAAAACAAAATCAAATTTTTAATATCGAGTTAGTTGTCTTAATATATGATATTCTATTAATATCATAGTTTTGAAACAAAATATTTATAATCAAAATCAAACAAATTTAATATTTTTTGTAAAATATATATGACGTATATATATTAATATTTTATTAATATCAGAGTTAGTTGGCCTATGACATATACATATTTGCATATCTGTTTCATTAACTAGTTTGACTATCTGTTGGAAACTTAGATGCATAACACGCTATGATACATGTCAGATTTTATAATGATGAAAATATCTTCTCGAAACTCAAAATATTTACTTTTATGTCCAACCGACATATATGTCATAGAAAGTCAAAGAAATTAAAGTAATTTCCAACTTACATATATGATAGATAATCTTCAAAGTTGATTTTGTCTATACACAAAAATTAATGAATATAACTATCATATTTCATAAATATAGTTATTTAAAATATTAGATGTCTTAATATTATGTTAATATTTAAAATCAAAATCAAACAAATTTAATATTTTGGTATTAAAAATTTAATATGACGTATACATATTGATATTCTCTTAATATCAGAGTTAGTTGGCCTATGACGTAGTAAACTTCAATATTTTTAATGAGTAAGTTTCAATATTTTTTGAAATTCAAGATATTGTATTACTATCAAAGTTAGTTGCATAGATATATGATACTGTATTACTATCAGAGTGTCTTAATATCAGAGTTAGTAAAATTTCAATTAATATCAGAGTTAGTAAAATTTCAAAGATTAATCAATTCATATATTATGATATTATCATACTATTTAAAATTAATATTGTCTTAATATCAGAATTACTTTTCTTTATAAAGATATTTTTTTAATATCAGATTTAATATCAAAGTCAGAGTTAGTTGTCTTAATATATGATATTCTGTTGATATCATAGTTTTGAAACAAAATATTTAAAATCAAAGAAATTTATTATTTTGGATGTTCTATGACGTATACATATTAATATTCTCTTAATATCATAGTTAGTTTACATTTATTAAGTAATTTGCAACTGACATATATGTGAGATGTTATTTATATTAATTATCATATTTGTTACCATTGATTTTTTTTTAAATTTCACATTTTTTAATAAATGATATTGACTTAATATCAGAGTTAGTTGTCTTAATATATCACACTATTTTAATATCAGAGTGTCTTAAACAAAATATTGATATTCACATCCTATTTTTAATTTTTTTTATAATTGCATGTTATAATGAGGTATATCTATTAATATTGTCTTAATATCAGACTTAGTTTTGCCTTTACATACATGTCAAATATTAAAATATCAATTTAAGTCAAAGTTTTACATTTAATTTTAATATAGTTTTCAATAATGTTGCTTTTTTAATTCATGTTGTTTTTAAGTATATTTTTGACATTCAAGATATTTGTATTACTATCAGAGTTAGTTGTATAGATATATGATATTGTATTACTATCAGAGTGTCTTAATATCAGAGTTAGTAAAATTTCAATTAATATCAGAGTTAGTAAAATTTCAAAGATTAATCAATTCATATATTATGATATTATCATACTATTTAAAATTCAAATTCAATGCAAGAATTTAAGATGAAGAAGAACATAAAGTTGAAAATCAATTATTATTACAATATGAATTGTCATAGCCTGTTCAACCAACAAATAAACTAAAATCACTCAAAGAAATCTACCATGGCTGTGGGGGAAGCTCGTTCGAGTTTCAACAGCTTCCTAGCCAACTCCCAGTTGTTCTTGATATTTTCATTCCTATCATGACTCCTATCGCTTTGCCTGATATTGATTGTCTTTAGCGTCCGGGAACATGAAAGTATACACTTTATTAAAGTTAATTCATGCTCGTTCTAGGAAAATCTCGAAATACCACGGGTCATGGTGGCCATGGCTGAATGTGTTTCTATCTACAACATTAGAAATTTTTTCCAAAGGTAAAACACTAAGCGTGTTTGCAGCCTGAAAAATGAAATAGTGTTGAGATACGAAACATGGCAATTTAGGAATGTTTATTTGGTACATATGCAATACAACATTACACTTACTCTGGTATCCAGCATTTTCAAATTTGGAGATGCCCGAATCATTACAATGGTGAACGCTACCATAAGACTATTCCCAAAATCGACATCGGACGACTTAAGGTTAATCGAGGATACAAAAGGATCATTCATCCTAGAATTAGCTTCATGTATCAACTACAACAAGTTTTAAAAATTAAATTTCATTAGTGTGTACACATTTCTTTAACATTGTAATTATAAGTTGTAAAACTCAGATTGTTCTTACCGTGCAATCACCAAATTCCAAAGAAAGAGTCTCAAGATTTTGTAGTCTCGTCAGTTGAAAGATATCGGATGTTGTGATTGTCGTCACAACATTATAAAGACAGAATCTCAAATCCAACTTCTTCAAATTCCTAAGTTTTGCAATATACCATAGTCTCATCTCGTTTGTACTAGGACGATTCATTTTAAGAGACTCAAGTGAGGGACAACCAGCAATAAAGTCCCAAACTGTATCGCTTAGGAAATTTACATGAATTAATTCTAAGCTCAGTAGATTTGGGAAGCCATGAAAATATTCCAAAGTAGCCATAGCACAAAGATGAAGTACCATATGTTTCAATTCGATACGAGAGTAAAGTTGGGTTGGGATCGTAACTGGGTCACCATACCAGTTTGTAATAATCAACTCCTCGGCCCATGTTCAGCCAAAAACAAGAGCCAGTCACGAATCTCTTCATAATGAAAGTTGTGTCTTCCAATCATTGATATTGGCTCTACAGATAAGACAAACTTTCTTATTGGACCTATAAGCCGTTTTAAGAGTCTAGTAACAAGCCTCCCATCAAACTCATATGTTAAATAATAAAAGAAATCCTCATCAATTATGACATCGGTGAGCAATGTCCACTTAGACCTCCAGTTTCACGCTAAACTAGAGGTTCTCACCGCTTCTAACAAAGGCAATCGATTCAAAATATTAGTGATCACTATATCGGGCATGTTGCTAATACGATTGATCAACATGGTATTATTGGAAGTTGGATTTGTCTTTTTGAGTTATGGAAATGAGGATTTACGTTAGGTTTTTGATATTCAGTAGATCGTTTCTGGATAAGGATTGAATTTGAAACACTATATAAACAAATTGTTGATGTACACTTGTATAGTGATATTAAACTGTCAATAATATCATATCAAAAAAACATATAAAACTTGAATGAGCACTAGTTAATAACACTTAGATTTTTTTTTCTATCTATTAATATCACAATAAATTATATCCTGAAAAGATAGATGCATTACACACCGACTCAAAATATCAATTTATGTAAAAGGTTTACATTTAATTTTAATACATTTTTTTTGAACTATGATTATCACATTTGATACCATTGATTTTTTTTTTTTTTTTTTTTTTTTTTCATTTCACATTTTTTAATATATCATATTGCCTTAATATCTGAGTTAGTTGTCTTTAATATATGATATTGTCTTAATATCAGAGTTCTGAAACAAAATATTAATCTTCACATCCTATTTAAAAACAAAATCAAAGAAAATTTTATAATTGCATATTCTAATGTGATAGTTAGTTGTTTCCATTTTTTATTTAATATTACACTGTGTTTGAAGATAAACTATCAGAATAATTACCATTGAAATTTTTATTTAAATTTCATATTTTTTAATATATGATATTTGTCTTAATATCAAAGTTAGTTGTCTTAATAGTTTATTTAATATCACACTGACATACTTGTATTTTTATTATAGTTTCTTTAGTCAAACAGATACTCAAATATCAGAGTTAATTGTTCTTTTTTTTATTTAATATCACAGTGTGTTTAAATCAGAGAAAATTTTATAATTGAATCTTCTATGACATATACATAATAAAATTGTCTTAATATCATAGTTTGTTTGACTATGCATATATATTTTAGTATCTTTATACATTTATTAAGTAACTTCAAACTGACATAAATGTCAGATACTATTTTTATAGTGGTTAAAGATATCTCCTCGAGACACAAAATATCAATTTGTCTGTTCTAATCTTTAAAGTTGATTTTGACAATACACAAGACATTAATGAATATAATTTTAAATTAATTAGATAAAAAAAATTGATATTAATTTTTGTATTTTTATTTTAATAAAGATGTTTTACTTAAATTTGACATTTTTTAATATATGATATTTCCATAATATCAGAGTTATTTGTCTTAATATATGACTTTGTTTTATTATCAGAATTTCTAAAACAAAAAATTAATATTCACATCCCTATTTAAAAATATAATCAATTTTTTTTTTTTTTTATAATTGCATGTTCTAATGAGCTATGTATATTAATATTGTCTTAATATCAGACTTAGTTTTGCCTTTGACGTATATATTTATTAAGTAATTTCAATCTATATTCAATAAGAGCTAAAATAAAATTAAATTTACTATCTGACATACATATTTTGAGTATCTGTTTGAAAAAGATATATGCATAACACACTGACATACATGTCAGATAGTGATGAAAAATTCTTCCTCGAGACTTAAAATATCAATCTATGTCAAAGTTTTACATTTAATTTTAATATAGTTTCTCAATTATGTTGCTTTTTTTTAATTCATGTTGTTTTTAAAATATATTTTTGTTTTTATTTAAATTTACTAAATAATTTTAATTTAGTTATGTTATTTTTGTTATGTTATTAAATACATATATTATAAAATTAATATGATGTTATTTTAATAATTTTTATACCAAATGTTGTAAGCAGTAGTAACTTTTCTTTTAACAGCAGTATAAAATTTTTATTTAAATTTTATATTTTTAATATATGATATTTGTGTTAATGTCAGAGTATCAAAAGTCCTACTTGTATTTTTCTTATAGTTTCTTTAGTCAAACAGATACTTAAATATCAGAGTTACTTGTTCTATTTTTTTATTTAATATCACAGTGTGTTTAAATTTGATAATATATGTATTTATTATATGTATTTTTTTATAGTTTCTTTAGTCAAACAGATACTGAAATATGATATTTATCTTAATATCAAAGTTAGTTGTCTTTAATATATGATATTATCTTAATATCAGAGTTTCTGAAACTAAATATTAAAAAAAAAATCAGAGAAAATTTTATAATTCAATCTTAATATCAGAGCCTTCTGTTTTAATCTTTAAATTATCTTAATATCATAGTTTGTTTGTGTATGAGTATATTATATGTCAGATACTATTTTTATAGTGGTTAAAGATATCTCCTCGAGACACAAAATATCACTCTGTCTGTTTTAATCTTTAAAGTTGATTTTGACAATACACAAGACATTAATGATTATAATTAAATAATAAAGTATATCGATGATAATTTTAATTTAATTAAATAAAAAAATTCATATTAATTTTGTATTTTTTATTTTAATAAAGATGTTTTACTTTTAAACAACTTTGATGTCTTGTGATATTAAACTTATTCGATATTATTAGAGTATGTAAATTTCATAGTTTAATAAAGATGTTTTACTTTAAAACAACTTTGATGTACTGTGTTAAATAATTATTTAATATCACAGTAATTTAATATGACATTAATATCATAGTAATTTGTTAATTAAAAAAATAGTATCGTTTATTGTATTAATATACATGTTTGATTTTAATTTTGTTTTTTATTACCTAAAATATAATGTCAGAAAAAACGTACCTACCAAATGTCAGTTTATATTTATTAGTTTTGAAATAAATTTCAACCACAACCTTATCCTTATTTTGCAATATAAATTTGATCATTCCCATTTCAATAATGTAATAAAAAAAAACCCTTTTGTTAAAAATGAGATGCAATATTCCTTCTTTTTTTTTTTTTTTTTTTTTTTGAAGTCTTTATGTAAGAAAGCTCTTTTTTACAAAAAAGGTTAGTGTTTTCCTTTAATAACTTATAATTTATGTTTATTAATTCTTTAGACCTGATTTATATTTTTTTTTTTTTTTTTTTTTTTTTTTGAAATGGATGTTTTATGACATTTTATTTTGATTCTCAGAATTGTTATTTTATTTAAATTTTCAATGAAACCTAAATATTTTACCGAATTTTATCAAATCTAAGCAGTTGGAATGTCAAGCGATGTGCATTCTTTAATTCCTCATTGTTTAGATTTGATAAACATTGAAAGGAGCATCGATCTCTCAATTCTCGAATATGCTTGGTTCTTCGAGAAAAAAATGAACGAGCGTTCGAGACGAGGACGTAACGTAGTCAAGATAGGTTATGAAGAATATTTTTGGTTTGTTGGTGTTTCAATTTTTGTAATGTGTTTTGTCATAGAAATGAATGAGCGTATGAGACGAGTGTGTAATGTACTCAAGATAGGTTATGAAGAATATTATATTTCATTCTTTAATATAATTCTTAATATAATATTTTTTTATTTAATTATATTTTTTTATTCACTTTTAATTTTAAGTAAATTTTGTGTGATATATACCAATAAAAAAATTTGGTATCCAATCATTACTCTATATAGTACAAATAAAACTTATTATTTTTCCTCTATAAATATGACCATTTCCGATCACACAAAAAAACAGACCAAGCAATCAACTCATAATAAATTTCAATCTATATTCAAAAAGATTGATGATCATTTTGCTATATAATTTTATTTTTTTGCTTCGTTTATATATGAAATCTAGATATTTTACCGAATATTGAAAGTGAAACAACTTACAAGTAAACAATTTTTCTTACAAATCATCAAGTTGTGTCACTAAGTGTTCCCCAAAACCCTAAATCCTAAACCCTTAAGTATTTCATCTTCAAGAATAATCAATGGTGTATGATAATCTGTATAAAGCTGCAAACAGTTTTTTTGTTGCTTTTTAAAACCTTATTCTATCAAAATCATATGTCATTGAACATTTTTGTTTTTCCAGTTTCATCAACAAAGCTTAGAAATGATGCTATATGATCATGCTTTGCAGTAGTCATAGTTGATGAAGTTAGATTGTATGAATTTTATAATCCTATTATTTTTGAAATAAGCTAAACAAGTACAATAAACAAAGCTAGTTAAAACTAGTGTAAAAGAATTGTCATAGTGTTACTCTTGTTCAAGATAATTTTGTACAATGTACTCTTGGAAATAGGATTCAAGTTTTAGGGCTTCCAAATATGTTTACTTCGGAATTAATCAAGCATAAGAGGTTTGGGGGTGAAGGAAGTTGGATCAAGGAATGAGTTTTAAATTACGGTGAAATGACAATCAAGTAGTTGCTAATGTTTTTTTATTTTTTGATGTCTTTTTATGTATGACTTTCAGTATGAAAAACAACTGATGTGTAATGTAAAATGCAATTATGCATATATCTATTTCAACAAGTCATAGTAATTCTGATATTAATATCTTTTTTTTACATTTTATGCTATGAAAATCAATGATAACTTAAATTTATAAAAGACGTATTCATATTTTAATATGATTGTCACATTTAAATTCTATATTTAGTTACACTAAAACTTATTCTGATATTAAAACTGGGAGTATCATACAATTTTTATTAGCAGTAGAAAAATTTATTTGACGAGAGAAAAATTTGTTGCAAAGAAGATAATATTTAGTTACACCAAACTTATTCTGATATTAAAACTGGGAGTAACATATAGTTTACTATCATCCGACAGTATTCCTTTCTGAATAATAAAATCTATTTTAGAAAAATCAGAAATTTCTTAATATCTTTCTAAATCATCAAAAATAATATCAAAATTTCTTAATATCACATAAGAATAAGGACAATTAAAATCTAACTAACAACAATGTTTAATGTCACAAAACGGGTACCTTTTCTCTCAAAACATCATTGACCATTTTTTTTTCCTGTTGCCTCTTCTGCATACTTATCAAATATTTCTAAATGATATTAAAGATCCAAATTTTTTTTACATTTTTCTAGACAAATAGAATTACCAATAAAAATATTCTCTGCAGCAGTAGAACAATTTGTTGCAGCAACAGTAACATTTACTTACACTAAAACCTATTCTGATATTAAAACTGGGAGAACCATACAATTTTTATTAGCACTAGAAAAATTTGTTTGCAGCAGCAGAAAAATTTGTTGCAGCAGCAGTAATATTTAGTTACACCAAAGTTATTCTGATATTAAAAATGGAAGTACCATACAGTTTACTATCATCAGACAGTCTTGCTTTCTGAATAATAAAATCTATATTACAAAAATCAGAAATTTCTTAATATCTTTCTAAATCATCAAAAATAATATCAAAATTTCTTAATATCACATAAGAATAAGGACAATTAAAATCTGACTAACAACAATATTTAATGTCACAAAACAGTACCTTTTCTCTCAAAACATCATTGACTATTTTTTTTCTTGTTGCCTCTTCTGCACACTTATCAAATATTTCTACATCTTCAAATGTAAAAAAATTTGGATCTCTAATATGTTTAATTTCATTGCTTATCTTGCAAAGAGCTTCCCATATAGCTGGATGTATTTCATCTTTCAAAGGTGGCAAATTAAATTCTTTAACAGCATTTACAATCATCAAAGCAGCATCATCAACTATCGCTCTTACTTTGTCTAGACAAGTTTCATGAATCTATACAAGAAATAGATAGTATATCAAATTTTTTTATAAATTTGTAATAGCATATGCAAAACTTTATTATGATTATATAAAGCAATAATACCTGATCCTTATCGTATTCTAGCAAATCAAAGTAAATGTGACTGTCACAAATACAAAAATCTTCAACTACTTCCATTCTTTTCTCCAGCTTTTTGAGATGGTAGCGTAGCACACATATATTTGTTGTGTCATAAGGATAATTGCCGCATGTCAAATACTTTAATGTTTCAGTTAATAAAGAATTTGCAGCCTTAATTTCTTGATTAACTTGACTCAAGCATTTTCGCATTTTTGCTTATAATCAGACAAAAAATCATCCACTGCTGAACTTTCTTCTTCATCAACTAACCTTTCTTCTCCTTCTGTTGAATATAACAAGCCTATAGTTAAGATTTTTAATATCGATTAACTATCGACTACTAGTACTAAGATACTATTTTGCTACTAGTACTAATTAGAATTAATTATCGATTATCCGTAATAATAGAAATCATCTATATTAACTACTTTATCAAATTTATTAAGTAAGTAATATGAACTTGATATTTAAGAAAAATTATTGATATCGATTACCTATCACTATAATTTTCGAGACAATTTATAAAATGAAAGAAATTTCTTAATAATTGATTAACTACAATTATTATAATATGCCGTTTTTTAGTTTATAATTATTAACAGAATAACAATGATAAGAAAATCGAAAGTTCGTTAATATCAGAATAGGTATCATCAAACGCCATTAATATCAGAATAAACATTATAACGAAAAAAATTAAAGATCTTAATATGATATAACCAATCTTGAGTTTACAATGAATATCAGAATAAGCACATAAAGAAAAAAAGAATTTTCTTATAGTTATTATCAGAATGACAATGTTAAGAAAAAGGGAATTCGTTAATATCAGATTAGCTCTAATCAGACACCTTTAATATCAGAATAAAAATGATAACGAAAAAGTAAATTTATTAATATCATATAAGCAATCTTCAGTTTACAATTGATGTTAAGAAATTTTTTATGAGTATATTTACACCAGAACCTTATTAACTTCAGTTTCAGATACCGTTAATATCAGAATAAAAATGAAAACGGCAATGTTAAGAAAAAGGGAATTTGTTAATATCAGATTAGCTCTCATCAGACACCTTCAATATCAGAATAAAAATGATAACGAAAACGTAAATTTATTAATATCATATAAGCAATCTTTAGTATATTTATACCAGAACCTTATTAACTTCAGTTTCAGATACCGTTAATATCAGAATAAAAATGAAAACGAAAACGAAAATATCTTAATATCATATTCGCAATCTTAAGTTACAATTAATATCTGAATAAAACTTTTTAAGAATTTTTTGTTGTGTTAATGTTACATTAGCTATATTCATTTAATAAAAATGTTAATAAGAATGGAAATATCTTAATATCATATTAGAAATCTTGATTAAAATTAATATCGAATAAGTATCTTAAGAAAAAATTAATTATGTTAATATCGAATAGCTATCTTCGTTTGCATTATATCGAATAGCAATATTCTTAATATCGATTATCTATCATCGAGATCCCTAATATCGGACTAACTATCATAAAAATTCTTAAATTGAAATTAAGAAACTTACCTTCGTTCGATTCGCAAATCTTAAACTTGATGAAATCATTGTTTTAGATTTTTTTGATTTTTTAGTTTATGTTTTATATGTTTTGTTATTCGGATCTACACCGATATTATAATAGTATAGATTAATTACGAAAATGCCACCGCGTTTTTTTTAACGTAGATCGATGGACACTTGATCGTGCGATCGATATTCATCCGACCATACTTAAAATCCGATCCCTTCCTATATATATATATATATATATATATATATATATATATATATATATATATATATATATATATAAAATATAGTGTGAGGTTATTTTCGGGACCCAAAAATGCGAGAACTGCGAGAACCAATCTCCACCGTAGATTTTTTTTGATAAATGGTTATAAAAGGTTGATGGCATAAATGTAATTAACTTAGTATTTTGAATATGCTTGAGGGGCAATTATGGAATTTCGTATTTATAATGAATCATACGGAGTAATAATTATCAGATCCAAAATTAATGGATATTAACATAAAAACCGTCGGCCACTTTTCTATACAACCCTAATCCATAATTTTTCTGTACGATTGAAAATTCTTCTCAAAGCCTCAATAAACAACGATCGATCATCGCACTCAACATCCGATAATATCCATCAAATCATTATCATCATTGCATCCAAAAATCATTATTCTTTCTAGAATTTTAGATGATTCTTTTCTTAATATTAGTTAGAACAGTGGAACTTGTGGTTGTGGAAAAGAGAATAAAACTTAATTGGTGATTGATATATGATGAAGATGTGAGGTAATAAATTTATTTTTCTATGTAGTTTGCACATATATTTACATAACATAAATTTTAATGATGACAATCCGATCTTGTATCATAATTTCGTTCAAATAAATTTAAAGGTAAGTTGGTTTTTTTTTCAAGAGTTAATGTTCAAATGGCGGTTCAATCAAATCAGTAAGTGATTATATGAAATTATTTTAATAAGGAATGAATTGAAAGTTTGATTATTAGATTAAAATGACATAATAATTGATTCAGTAATCGGTTCTATCACATCAGTATGTTACTTGATCTATTAATTTCTTTTGTTTTTATTTGATTTAAAGATAAATAGATCTAATAATTGTTAGTTGTCTCTCGTTAAATATTGAGGTCCTTGCATTTTGTTATGAACACTTATGCATGACCATCTTTTTTCTTTTGACTTGTATTTTATGTCATTCTTATATATAAGTTTTGATTAAGCGTATTTGATGCATTTTGTTCATATGTGTTTTTACAGTTTTGAAGTTTAAATGTATTGAAAGTGCATATGTGTTTTTAGTTATGATATAAGGATGTTTTGTGTTTACTTCAGATTGTAGGGTGTACTCGTGTTTTGGGTTTTAAGGTTGTACTAATTTCTCAAAGGAGTCAAGAATATGATCTCATGTGCACATGTTAGAAATACATGTGTTTTGTTATTTGTTATTTAAATAATTCATTTATTAAATTGGTTGCGGTTATAGATACGTATATGAAGTTTACATGGATTTGCAGGTTATCATTTAGTTCATGAAGTCGATGACACAAATGCATCTAATGCCTACTGTGTTTGTTAAAACAAAACTGAATATGTAAATGATCATGCTCCAATTTGTTTTTTTGTCTTTTATTCATGCAAGCTACTTAGGTTTGGTTTGGTTTGATGGCTATTGTGAACATCCTCGGAAACATGTGCACAAGTACCATGTGTGCTTGATAAAAGAGTAAACATGATAGTGCATATGTGTTATTGAGAGTGCATATGTGTTTTTACCATTTTAGTGAATTCGATGCCTTATGTACATATGTGTTTTTACAGTTCTAGTGAATTTGATGCCTTCTGTACATATGTTGTAAATTGTGCATATGTATTTGCTACTTGCTTATGATAAAAAAAATATTTTTTTGTAGTTTCAGGTACCAAACATGTTTGATAAAGATGGAGCCATGATTGATATAAAGAGTGCACATGTGTTTATAACAAGTAAGATGAGCGAGACGATACAAACATATGTGCACAAGGATTAAAAATACATCTGAAGATTTCATGGTCTCTTGAACTAGGCGAGGAATACATGTGCATGCCTAAAAGATGAACCAACTATTAAAGACATTGTATTATGTACATGTGCAAGCTTCATATATGTGTAACAAAACTGAATTCAAGTGTAAACATATTGATGTTTGTGATAAATTTGAATATCATTTCACTAAAGTAATACAATTTGTAAATTTTGAAATTGCATAAATCTATTATTAAAAATTTATTGATTGTATTTATATTAATGTAATATTTCTTAAAAATACATGTGCAAATACAAAACACCTATGCATAAATGAGAAATACAATTGCCATATAATGCCAAACACATGTGCACATAGTGTTTTTTTAAACAAGTATAATGGGAAAAAAAAAGCCTAGTATTTAGGGAACTAAAAAAACGTTTTTTTTTTAAAAAAAAAAAAAAATCAAAAATAAGATTAAAAAGTATTTATACCATTATGCCCTTTTGAATTAAATAATAAAATTTAATATCCAAAAAAATTTGATTGGTTGATGCTGGTTCTCGCAATTTATTTGGTTCTGACAATAACCTCACCCTATATATATATATATACTAGTTTTCAAAGCCCGCCCAATGGGCGGGCATGACTTATAATTTTTTGTTTGTTGTTTTTTATTAATTTAAATACATGATAAGGGTTAAAGTTGGTATAATTGGTTTAACAATTATAACGAAGTGTGTCAGTCGCGTCTTAGTCCTAAAGCATTCATCTCGATTTTATCTATCATTTAGGCTGTCATTATAGAAACAATAATTGTATATGTCTTGTTTCAATTCTTTTGTGTCATACTTTAGAGTACTCATATCTAAGTCATGCACGTCTTATTCACCCATAGTGTCCTGCTATATATCTATCATCATAGCACTGTTCAAGAAGGTAGTGCAACATTTCAAATTAACACAATGGCTATTTTTGCTAGTCATGTACTAACGAAGTTCATAGTAAAAGTGTAGTATTACCCAGGAAAATAAAGTTTCAGTACTTGAGTAAATATAAAGGAGCTTTGATGTGATAAAGAGCTAAATATCCATTCAACGACATCCAAGTATCTCATAAATCTCAAAGTTATAAAAATAAAAGCACAACCTGTTGAGTATGATCCACTGTGACTACTCCTTAGCTTAACTAAAAAGAAGATTTTGGACTACAATGACAACAATATTAAATGTCTACTTGAACAATCAAGAAAAAAATTATTCACTTCAAGCACAACTGGCTAGCAATAAGAGGCAAGCATCTTTCCCGTCAAATCTTTTTGAGCTCTCCAACCTTCTCAAACTAACAAATTAGAACTAAAATATGATGATATGCATAATTATATGTGTTATATGTGTTCTACAAAAACGATAACGGAATTAAGTATGATGATACATAATTATGGATAAATAGTATCAGTGTTCAACTTACATGGTAAAAAATATAAGCAGTACATTATGAAATGAATCGCTAATTAACAGTCTCGCCCCATAAGAAGATAAAGGCCTGTATACAGTAGCTTGTATTCTTGAGTTTTAGGAACCGAAAGTGGCAATCTGCATAAATAATCAAGCCGATTTAGTAAAATTAAAGGAAAAAATATTAATGAGTAGAACAATAGCTCTGACCTTATGTTGTTTTATTCTTCTAATAATTTGCACCAGTACGGTATAATTAAGAATTTCTTTAGTAGGTCACCTAAAATGCATTCCTCTAACTGCAATATCCAAAATTAACAAATTTGATGCGATACTGCAAAGTTTGAGTGGTTGAAAATTAATAGTTTTGAGATTGAGAGAGTACTCTAATGCAAAGTTTGCCAAAAGCAAAGTCCATTTATCAAGCCACATGGACATTTAATGTTACTAATACCAACGACTAAAAGTCTGTAGGATCTTACATATATTGTGTTATGATGATTCGGGTGGTCTTGGATGGTGATGATACAAGAAAGCCATGGTTTTAGAGAGAGGAAGAGAGGATTGGGTGTTTCTAGAGAGATAAACAAAAAGAGAAGGTTAGATTAATGAGAAAGCACCAACCCTTCCAAGGATGGAAGGGGTATTTATAGTTACAGCAAATACGTCCTCCTGTCGGACTGTGGATCAGGCATACAGTGGGTAAAGACCCGTCCTTCCTCCACGGTGTTACTCTAAACTAATCTACACTAATAAACACGTAAATAACGATATGTCTACGAGCTAACTTATGCTAGATAATAGTTGGGGTGACCGACTCTTCACTATGGATTTTTGAATCCTAACAATCTCCCCAAGGAGGTCACCCCATGAAATACATTTTGCATCCTAGCATTCTTTCTTTGTCTTTAGTTCCAAGCTCAGACTTCAATTCTTCACTTAGTAATCTTTGTGCTTTAGCGATGACTCTTCATAGTCCGCATAGTTTTGTACTTTCGGTGGAGGTCTTTGAAGCGATCCACATCATGATGATCTTCCACTTTCATTGAGATCATCACCACGAGAAATCTGGATCACCCATTGTTGTGTTGCCATCATGTGAAGTTGTGACTTTCGGACCGACGTGCTTACTCTTTCGGATCATGACATCTTTTCATCGAGTAGCGGAAGCTTTTTGGTTCAAGATATTAGCGATGGCGTAGCGAAGCATAGTATAAAAATATCCGAGCGGGTTATGTAGATAGGGACTTGTCATGATTTCTTTAATTGAGTTTGGATCTTTGTGAGCATGCGGCTATGAATTAACTTCTCAATATCGATCACCGCAACCGTCCAAATGTACCCGCAAACAACGATTAGCAATAAAACACACGAAAGTGTCTTTGACCACTTCGTTGAATTGAGGTACACGCCCACGGTTCCTCGTTGATCAAGACAAGTCTTGCTGTGATCGGTATAATTTGAAGAATCTCCTTGATGTGGTTTCGCGGTGCTCTAGTCGTTCTCAAACCGAACGCCTCAAAGAAGACAACACGGAGTGAGTGAACCAATAATTGAGATTCACCGATTAATGAAAAGTGATTTGAAAACAATCGTGTATTGCTTAATAGAAAGTGTTTTGCAATACAACGAAGGTTTTATGGAAAATCAATTATCAATCATAAATACCCTTTAATTTTGAAACATTAATACGATCGATGTGCTATGGAAAAGAACTTTTAAGCACAACGACCGGTTTTTCAAAGGTATCCGTCAATTCATTTCTGGACCAAGGTTGATTCAAGTTTGAATCGCCCCATCGTTCTATCCGGTTGTCACAAGCTTGATCTTTGCAAGATCTCATATGTCACCCACCAAGAGCTTGTTTGATGTTGGCTCTAGAAGGATTTCCATCTTCATCGTGAATAATTTAACATATCACTCGGATGTTCTGGCAATACCACAAGGATAATGCGTAGGACTCTTAATATATTCTTACTTTTGACATTGTGTGAAACAGTAAGTCTTCATTAATTCTGTGTCCTAATGAGATATTGTGGATGATCTCTTGGCTCTAGACTCAATTGTGCATATATGGTTCCTGTGCCAGAGACTAGGGAGAGGGTTTCCTTCTTCAATATCAACAATCTCTAAGAGAAAGTCGATAGATTATGTAGGTTCCCCGTGAGAATGAAACAAGCCCTTTTAAGAGGAACTTAAGTAGCTTGGGAAGTTTAGTGCGGTCGTCCATTGGGTCCATGACGTCTTGTCTTCAATACCGGTGTTACCTTAGTAACCACCAAGAGCATATGTATTGAACCCGTGTCCGCCCTAAGGTTGAATTATTGGAGGGCTATTTCTTTTCACCCTTTTTCACATTCAATTCTTTTTCATTCTTCAACCCCTTCAGTGCTTACCAAGACTTCATAACTAGAACCTTGTTGGGTTTATTCCAGTACTAGCTCTATCTCAGTCCGCACTCTTCCCATTTCTCACTTTTCTCCTTTTCTCAATATACCTAAGGACTCTACACTATCTAGTAGATTATCCCTGGGTAGATCCCTCCGGCTCTGGCGGGATCGTGGGAACGAATACCTAGCCTAACCATCCTTATAACTCCATGCATAAAGTAAATTGGTTGGTCTTTTGGCATTGTTCTTTCCTTCTTGAAACCAATTGAGAAATCATTTGGAAAAACAATCAAGGTACTTGTGATACGAGATCAAAGCATTTTGTACCTTAATAGTTTTGATCATTTAGAAAAACTCCCCCTCAACATGAGCATATGATTTAGAAATTGTTTATCACATGGAGGCAAGAGGACTTTGAAATATTTTATTTGATCACAATTTTCATAGAAAAAGCCATTTGATTTTCTTGGTAAATTCTCCCCCTCAATATGTGCATAGGATAAGAGAAACCATTTTAATACATAGAGGCAAGAGTTCTTTTGAAGCACATCCACGAACACAAAAGCCATTTAAGAAACCATTCGCTCCCCCTCAATATGTGCTTCGAGATTCGAAAGCGTTTAGCACATCTGAGAGAGCAGCCTGCACATTTTCATCAAATCGATCATCATTTATCAAATTTCATTATTGAATCACAAATTCTCCCCCGATCAAAAATATCAAACCCTTTGAGATTTTGGATCCCAAGTGATTTAATAAGGTTTAGAAAACATTGGAGAATATGTGGCCTGGTTTAAATACTCATCATGTTTTTGGATAAATCTTCCTCCTCAACATGTGCATTATGTATATTAAAATCGTTTGGCACATGGAGGCAGGAGTGCCTATAAAGGACTAAAACCAATTCTATTTAAACAGATAAGAGATTTAAATCACTATCTCTCCCTCGATCAAAAATTTCAAACCAATTGAGATTTGTGATCCCAAAAGATTTAAATCATTTAGAAAATTTTAGGGAAAGACGTGGCAAGATTTAATTTTGAAATTAGTGAGATGGACTAACTCTAGACATTAAAGATTGTTAGTGTCGGTATGATAGTTTTAAACGATCTTTAAGTAAAATAAAACAATTTCACAATCAAACAAGACGAGAAAAATTTCATTTTGTAAGATCTTTGAGTTTTAAAGAAAATCATACCATGACATAACATTAAATCTTTAGATCACCACATTTTAACATACACACGGACTCTTTTGAAGATATATTGTTTGAAGATACTTTAAATAAAATCACTCTCCCCCTCAATCGATGACCGAAGTCGTTGATTGAGTGACTTAAGTTTTGATAAAATAAAGTCCGGTGATTTCCAAAATTAAGTCCAATTAATTTTCAAAACAATATATTCCATTTTCAAGACAATTTTAATCAAATTATTCAAAATTGTTTAAAAATGGTATCCTGCACAAAGATACGTTAGGTAGTTAAGCTGCTGTTGTTGCTGTAAGGCTTGGAAGAAAAACCGTCTGCAGATGCAGTGAGACTTCTTCTTACGTTGCATTTTGAATGCCAACTGAGGTCAAATTAAGCTCCGTTGCTTCAATCACTTAGAAGAAAACCATCTGCTGATGCAGTAAGACCTCTTACGTTGCATTTATGCCAACTCTCCATTGAAGTCGAATTAAGCTCCGTTTCTTCATTTGTCAACCAAGATATCGTTACCCTTTCCTTTCTGCATCCAATCATCTTCAATTGTGGGATTCGGATCGGGAACATTCTTATATACCAATATACATGCATACGTTAGTGAACACACATACAGATATATGGTGGTCGACATCACCCAAACAGCAATCGACTAATAAAAGTCAATGCAACATATCAATCTGATCATGTAAAGCATGGGAATAATGTGTCTATCAAACTCTAATCATCTAATCCTAGCAATCATATCCTAGGCACCTAGTCCTTCAACATAGGTTAACATCATTTTTAATTAAGCATATTAGGATAATTAGAAAAGCCCCATTAGATGATATAGATTTGAAAACATTCTCCCCCTCAATCAATGACTCATTTTCTAAAAGGTTTAAAAGCGCTGAAGTCATTGATTGAGTTTTCAATTTTTTACGAAAACTCTGAATCTGATTGTTGTTAAAGCAACTCATTTTACAACCATTTTTGGAAAACAACAAATATTTTTCTGAAGAATTTATAGATGGAAAAACATTTGTGTAGGAACAGCAGTCCTTCGACATACTTTCCTCAAATAGTTTTAGGATAAGTGCACGATAATTTTGAATTTTTTTTTTTGTGCAGCACTTTCCTTCCTTGAAGAGCGGGTTGCTATCTGAAATAATAGCAAACCATGGTTTTAGCATGGGTTACAGTCTGAAAAAACTGCAAGCCATAGTTTTGTGACATGTTTAGAAAAGAATATTTACACCTTCTGCTCGAACTTAATCTAAAGTCCCGTGCCATTATTGAATGACATTTCTAAGACCGAAGATGTTATCGATACCAGAAGACATGTCTTAAGAAAACATATTTTTGGTATTTTTTGAATTTTCTAATTTTTATGGGTTTTTGATAGTTTTATAATTTTCTATTTTGTTTTGCTGGTTTTATATTTTTCTATTTTCTTTTTGTTGGTTTTATATTTTTCTATTTGGTTTTTCGATAGATATATACAGATAGAGTAGATGATATAGTTTAAGAAGGATGATGAAACGAGTACCGAGATAAGGATATCGAGCAACCCCGTTGTAGAAGATAGAAGTCATCATCTCTTAAACATTCACCACCAAAGCTTCCGAGGCTCCAGAATAGAAGATAGAACATGAGCCTTTGAGAAAGACAGACTTTGGCAGCTTCCCCCCAAACCGAAAATCCATTAGATGAGCAGATTCAAAGCTTTCTTTCAAGCTTCCATTAGCCAGGTGCACAAAGAAGTACACCATTATCATTGATCTCGCTGCTCTTTTTAAGAATAATCACCGTGATTCTTCGTTCGAGGTTATATCATCCAATAGAAGAACAACAACGTATCATCCCACTCTTTAAATTTCTTCTCATATTTCATTACCACTGAAGTCTGAAGAAATCCATTCCAAAAGGTGTCAAGAGACCACTTCCCCCGTGTAGTTGAAATGATGCAGTCCGTCTCTTAGTATAATGCTCAAGAACTCTCCCGAATACACTTCATGAGGGGAATGAAGAACACCTTCCCATGTTCACATTTTTCTTCCCTGATGAAAGTGTATGAAGCTCAAGAATCCGAAGTACACCAATATCCAAGAACTCTCCCAAATACACATCATGAGGGTAATGAAGAACACCTCCCCTATGTTCACATCTTTCGTCACGATGAATGTGTATGAAGCTCAAGAATCCAAGTACACACATTCCCAACGAGAGAATAAGCGATAACACCTCCTCATGTTACACAATTATCTCCCGAATATATCGTACTTGTGTACCTCTTTTATCTTCAGAAACTTTCTCTTACATCACTTCCCCTAAGTCGTTGGAATAATAACACTAAACGCCTTGATGAGTAAAACCTTGAGTTTCTCTGCGGTCATGACATTTGTTTTCCGGGATAACTTCAATCACTTAGAAGTATTAAGTCCATCAAGTTTACTCGCCATGAGTCAAACCTTGAGTTTCTCTCATGTAATAACATTTGTCTTCCGGGATATCTTCAATTACTTAGAAGTATTAAGCTCATCAAGTTTACTCGCGTTTAGATGCTTGTCTCCTTCCCCTTCTTTGGTTTTGATACTTGAATCGGCAACATATTATAAGCCAAGATACTAGAAATCATTGAGAAGATCACTTGAAGTCTTTGTGAGAATCAACTTGCTGAAGAACAGAATGAGCAAGTCTAATTGGGGATTAAATCAAACATTTCACCCTCCCCCAATTAGTGCTCTCCCCTGAACCGACAATCTTTATGATGAATGCATGAATTAAGAAGAAGTCTTTGGATAATCAAATGCAACTCGTCTTTAGTCTTCTAACATGCAGCAGAAAATGTAGAACAGACTGTAGACTTGACCTTCTTCAAGATTGTGCAGTTGGGGAATAGATAGTTAACATCTTCAACTCACCAAAAATAAGAACATCATCAAAAAGCATCCCAATTAACTTACATCTTGCAAGTCCCCTTAACTAAAATCTCTCCCAATCAAACAAGAATAGAAAGATGTTCATCAAGGAAATCAGCAATCAGGCCGCAACGAACACACAAGATGGTAACACCAAACTACCAATCACATCAAACAAGAACAGAGAGATTGTTCGGAATCATCATGTTGATGTATACGTGAAGCATTAACCGGAAGCACTTTGTCGATAAACTCATCAATCCGAGTGAAGATGTCAACCAACTACTCTTAGAAGAAAACACCATGTGAAGACGACCCGATAAGAAGAAGCTCGGTTCTTACATGAGTTTGGAGCCGTTCGACCATTTATTCTCATATAACACAACATGTAGTGTCATCATACTTCTTCCCCCCCCTCAAGAATTTCATACGACGTTGCCATTCTTGACTAAACAAGTGAAATCATCCATGTGTAGTCTATTTCCACTTCTTCCCCGCAAAAATTGCATATGATGTCGCCATCGCCATTTTAATTGAGCAAGTGAAAATAAGAAAAACAATCAACGGTAAGTAGATCACCATTGAAAAAAAACTTGAGAAGAAGATCCACTTGATGACTGAGCGCGCATGGAAAAAGCATGAAGCATGTTGATGAGAATGGTCATAATAAGAAGATTTCTTCTTAGAAGATAATGCTTGAAGCGTACACTTCTTTTCTTTAGAGAACGAGGCTTGAATCAAGTATTCAAACGTCATAATCTCTCTTTTCAACTCTCTTTGGCAAAACTTGTAATCAACCCCATTATCATTCAAGAGGCTCTTTGTAGTGACAAGCGATGGAAAACCCAATATGATGAATTTGACCTCAAGTAAACTACCGGAACTTGTGACTTAAACTTGCACATATGTAACAAAGAGCGGTGCCGATTTCCATTAGCATCTTTAAGTACTCTCTATGTACTCTATACTCTTCAACCAACCAACCATCAAGTATAAGGCGTACATTACCTCTTGAAAATCCACAATTGAATGTGACCTTTGAGCACTACAACGTAACTCCTTAAAGTGATAGTTATTTTGTGGTGGTATGAGCCCAATTCCCCAGTGGTAAAAGAAAAGGTAAAAGACACCCAACAATAACTAGATTTCCAAGTCTTCATTTTTGATAATAAGCTCGAACAAGGATCTCGAAGAATCTTCATCCAACCATCCCCGATACCTTCTGATACTAAGTACACTCGCCCGTGATATTTCACTTCAACCTCAAATAAATATTACTGAATTAACGCCGTTGTCACATCTTCTGATTAAAAGCTCAAATCTAGCCTCCTTTGACGTTTTAAGTGAACTATGATAATGGTTTCCATCCCGACCATGGTTAAACGCACAAAACCCCGTAAAACTTTGAAATAGCCAAACTGCCATGCCGAATATCCAAACACACATCCAATTCATGAAGTACACCCTTTTATCCCTTCTTCAAGTAGAAACCGTAGTACCAAACATCGGATAAGATCGAAATACACCTTCCTTTCTCCGGATGGTCCATCATCGGATTTTCTGAGTTCTATGGTTTAAACCGAGAAATAGTTTCTTCATGGATTTTACAAAACCAAGAATAAAGCGCAAGATAGATCCGAAATGCTCATTACTTTAACGGGATGTTTTCATTGTTACGGATTTTACAAGTCTATGATTTAAACCGAGAAATAATTTCTTTCGCGGGATTTTACAAAATCAAGACAAAACCGTAAACAATGTCAGCTTGAATGTGTTAAGACAACTTTGGTTTCGGTGAATATCTGTTTTAGGGGAACATGCAGCAGTTCAACGGCTAATAGTAATGACCACATATGGAGATAACCCGAAACGGCTAATATCTCATACGTAATACCATGCAAAAACTCCGTAGTCATTTTTCACTTTTTCGCTCAAGCCGTGAATTTAGTATCCTTCCGTGAAATTTTACCAATACCAACAATACCGTGCATTTATCCAATATATAAAACATTGTAACCAATAACAAGTTTTATTCCATATCGTTTGACCGAAAATATCACCAAATCACACTCAGGTCAAATGGTTCCAACGATCAGCCCAAATGTTGCAAGCAAGTCTCGGCTCAATCAAAAATGAATAACAGTCCTGTCCAAATTATGAGATACACGGCCCAAATCCAATAGATTAAGCCCGATCCATCTCAAGATTAATGACCGGTTATATAAGACGCACATCAACACATTTTAACCTAATATATCTCAACCCTAAAACACATCACACAAAACATCCGCCTACCAAGAAACGTTTTCCTCTCCCACATAACCAAACTCATCCCACTCCCAAATCTCAGCCTCACAAAAAGCTCCAGTCATCAATATCAACTGATTACACCCGATACAAAACATCAAAAGAACTCAACTTTACCACGATTATCATTTTCTTCTACTCATTCCAGATCAAGAAATCGATTATAAAAAAGGGTTCAAGATCCTTTAAAGGGGATCTCGGGTAAGGTTAAATAATTGTTTTTTTTGGATGTAGATCAAGAACGAATCAAAGAATGAGGGTAACACTATTGTTATACCTCAATCTTTATATATTCGGATATGAAAAGAAGCCTATGCTTCAATATTCTTATCAATGATGATTTTTTCGTGCAACCCCTTCAATGGGTTTTAATTATCTCTGAATATGCACGAAATGAAAACTGAGATTTGGTTATTGTTTGAAGTTTTGCATTAATTGATCATATGAACCGAATCAAATGGAAGAAATAAACACAAGTTGTTATTGATCTTATCATTAATTTTTGGATAGTACCAAGATGGTTTGCTTTCAACATAGATCGATGATGAGATGTGTCTTTCGTGATTAGATCTTGAATGGTCTATGAGATGTACTAATACACCACGAAAAGAAAACGACTGAGATCTTTGAGTAGTAATTAATTAACGTTTTTAGAGACAGTCGGATCTGTGATGTATGTTGTTCACCTATTTAAAATTAATGAAGATTGGTTTCGAAGGTGAACGAAACTGAGATCCTGATTTATGTAATGGTTGGTTCGATTGAGATGGGTTAATGATAGTGGGGTGTTGATGAGTTATCTGTATCTCGATATCATCTTCTTCTTATTGTTAATTAATACGGTTAGAACCAATGAATATAATCTGAAGTCTTGGTTTAGTTTGGTATTTGGTTTATGGTCAAACATCTGTGCGTCTCTTCTTCACCATTTCTATCAAAGTCTTATGCGTAAAAGAAAACCTTATGCGTAAACATGGTCTTACGCATAACACTTCTTTTCCTTATGCGTAACCCAACACTCTTATGCGTAAACCTACGCATAACACTCATTCTTATCGTAACACGGGTTATCGTAAGTCAAGGCTTATCGTAAAATTTTACGCGTAACCTTGCTTAGGCGTAAAGCCGGTTTACTCAGAAAGCTTTCATACGCATAACTTCACAGCTATGCGTAAATAACTTTGTAGATGCTCCTTACGCGTAAGAATAGGGTTTTGACCCATTGACTTTTACGCGTAACCATTCCTTACGCATAACTTCACAGTTATGCGTAAATATCACTGAAGGTGCTCCTTAGGCGGAAGATTAGGGTTTTGACCCTCGTTGACTTTTTCTGATGAGTTTTCCGACCACTTTTTATGTTCATCTTCATACAAACCCAGAAAAATACCATAAAGAAACCTCCTTTTAGACCCATTTTGACCATAGAAACTGAGCATAAGACCACTTGTTTTCACAGATATTATTGGTTACCAAAAGATGTCTAAAAAGGATGATATATGCTGTTTGGACCAAAATAGACCCAAAACAGATATAAACTTTAAACTTTGAAGGGACCAAGACATATTTTGATCAAAGAAAAAAGGATACAAAAACATGTAAAAAACTGTTTGCCCAAAGTAATCGGAAAACACACATATTCCGGCCAATAAAAGATATTCCGACCACATAAAATACACAAACCAGTTTAAAACAAGTATCAAAACCACAAAAATTTTCAGATCCGAAAAACATGGGTAAAAAACAGCTTCAAAACATAACACGAAAACCACAAAAAATCAACACAACACAATAACCTTGGCTCTGGTACCATTTGTAGGATCTTACATATATTGTGTTATGATGATTCGGGTGGTCTTGGATGGTGATGATACAAGAAAGCCATGGTTTTAGAGAGAGGAAGAGAGGATTGGGTGTTTCTAGAGAGATAACCAAAAAGAGAAGGTTAGATTAATGAGAAAGCACCACCCTTCCAAGGATGGAAGGGTATTTATAATTACAACAAATCGTCCTCTGTCGGACTGTGGATCAAACATACAGATGGGTAAAGACCCGTCCTTCCTCCACGATGTTACTCTAAACTAAACTACACTAATAAACACGTAAATAACGATATGTCTACGAGCTAACTTATGCTAGATAATAGTTGGGGTGACCGACTCTTCACTATGGACTTTCTGAATCCTAACAAAGTCCAACTTTCTAATTACTTACTCTTTTGTCTTATCTAATTTTTATAATCAAATATTGTGTATGCATGTAGTCTTTACATATATATTGTTTGACATAATCTAACCCGACGTAAGTAAATAATGAATTACGGCAAAATGTTAAACATAATTATTTGACTATTAAAATTTGACTTTTTTTAGTCCTTATAATAATGTTAGGCTGCACAGAATTATACAAAAAAAATATTTCAAATAAAAATGACACTCTATAAGATATTGTAACATGTTTAATCTCTATAAATAAAAATGTTAAAAATGTGCTTAAAGTGCCACCAATGCTAAGTGGTCATTTTGGTTGCCCATATTGCGAACAATATTTAGCATAATGTTGACAAGATATCTCACTTGACATGTTGAAACAAATTGGTGTGCCAACTATTTTCTTGTATGTACGCAGCAAGTTTAACCTCTTGTTTAAGCAAGAACTTATGAATAAAAACAACGTGTGTAGTTTTTTCTAATTTAATGGTGAGGGGAAACTTCTACACTGACCTCTTTTGGATACTTAATGTCGTGCAAATTCTACCTCATACTCGACTTTCATCTAGCAAAATCCAAGTCGAACTATAAGCCACCATGATCACTCATATAGAAACATGTCCAAGATGGTAGTAGCGTGATGAAGCCCCTTTTTTGGCAGTAGCGTGAACTACATTTACATATTATCAAATCATCTAGAAACATGTCCAAGAAGGTAACTGATAACTGAAGAGAAAAAGCCTATCAATTCCACCAGCCAGCCTGTTAGGTCACTAGTTTTACAACACAAGCTTAATAGAAAGAGATAAAGGTGATTGAACAAGTATCCAAACACACACACACACGATATAAAGGAAATGGTTATGCGTAGAGAGTGAGTGAAAGAAAATAACTTGAACAACCAACCTCAGTGAGGTTATACAAAGTATTTATAGGCAAGGAGCTAGGCAACACTCCTACTCCTTACCTTTTCCTTATTGGACATGGGCCTAAGCTTATGGGCCTTCTACATAAGCTAGACCTTAAACAAACATAAAGGCCATAATAAGCTACCTATTCCATATAAGTAACTAACACTTGAATTAAGGTTTAGGAGTGATTCCAACAATCTCCCCTCAGTGTTGGTGATGAAAAACAGTGAAGGCGTTGATGTAATAGTAGCTTTGGCGTCTTCGACATTCTTCTTTCTTGTGAGAAGAATTGCCTTGATTCGAACAATCTCCCGGTGTAGAGATAGTTGTCTTTGAGCAGTTATGCTTTGGCGTCATCTTTAACTTTGTTCTTTGATCATTGTTCTTTGTGATGAAAGTGATAGTATGTTGTTATGCGCATCAAGTCGCCTCAGTGCCTTCGCCCGCTAAAGGTGTCTCGGTCATTCTTCAACATGCTCACACGCTCTTTGACGTTGGAATTCGATCTTGATGAAGTTCTTTAAGTCTTTAACTTTGTAGATTCTTTGATTTGACGAAGAATCATTACATTGTTGTGTTGCTTTTGGATAGAACTTCCATTAGTGATGATGTTGGCGTGAGCATGAGAAGAATCTACACGATCATCCCGCTCCGGAGCTTCCATAAGAAGAAAACATTTAAAGCGGTTAGTAATAAGCGATTCCGCACTTACAAGTTTGAACTTCGAGAGTGTTAATGACATTGTGTGAAAACACAACTCTAATTCTCACAAAGGCCGTTCTGAGCTGGAGTCCCACAAGTGAGATAACGCGATGTACAGAAGTACATCTGATTCAGATAGTCGTTGAGGTACATCAAGCATCACCCGATGTAGACCGTTTGAGATACACTAAGCGTAATCCACGGGAGTTACAGTGTGACCTTGTCGGTGTTTGATGTTGACCCTGGCGGGAGTTTCCATTCAATCACCGAGGATCAGCGATGTGAACCTCTCATAAATGTTCTCGACAGATTGCTAAGATCGTGAAGGACTCGATAATGTACCATTGATGTTCTTATTGTTGAACATCAAGTGATGAAATGTCAAGTGTACTTAAGAGATCTTTTGATGAATCTCGTGGCTCTAGACTCAATAGTGCGTTTTGGTTTTCTGGCGGAGACTAGGAGAGGGTCTCCTTCTTGAATACCGGCGATCTCTAAGAAAGCCAATAGTTTACGAGGGTTCCTGTGAGAATGAAACAAGCTTCGTTGAGAGAAACTTGAGTGGCTAAGAAGGTTTAGTGCATGCGTCCTTTGGGTCCATGACGACTTTTAATCTTCAATACCGGTGTCATCAAGTGACAACGGTAGCATATAATTGAACCCGATTGTACGCCCTAAGTTAAATAATTTGGAGGCTATTTCTTTTCACCCTTTTCTTTGCATTTCCTTTTAATTCTTCAACTCCTTCTTTCTCCGATTCTCATTTTCTCCTTTTATAATCATACCTAAGGACTTTTAAGTACTAACTATTTGTGATGTCCTTGGGTAGATCCCTCCGCTCTGGCGGATCATAGGACAGTTATTCCTAACCTTAATCACCTTATAACTCCATTGCCATAAAACTATTTTTTCATGAAAATCTCTCGAAGCATTTGTGAATGAAAACATGTTTGAACACTTCAAGAGTTTTAGATTTTGAAATACTCCCCTCCACATGTGCTTAAGAGTTTTTACGGAAATCGCACGGTGAGGAGAGAGCGCACTTTATGAATTGATCAACTCAAGATAAACAATCCCCATGAGACACGGTTACGTTGCATAGTTAAAGAGATACATTGTTAGTTTTTGGTGACAATGGCTCTAATAACTACCTTGAAGGTGTAGACAAGCCTCGAAAGGTTGTCATACCCATCGAGTTCATGTCTACCGGGACTTTCTCGAATGGTACTTTCTACTAGGACAAGTCCTTTCATGAGACACGTTTACATTACTAGAGAACTAGCATGAAATTATTACCCGTCCGGACAAGTCTTTTCGAGTTACTAACAGTTTAGTACCGTCAATTCGTTGGTTAAGTCTATTACACAAAGATTCATTTGCATTTACACAACATATTTCTTATCACAAAATTTTCTCCCTAAAAATGGCATATAAAATGTTATTTTGAAAAGTTGAGAATAAATATGACCATTTCGAGTGTTGCGGAAGATGACCACTATGAACAATTTGTGAACAAAGTTTTAATTCAAATACTCCCCTCAACAAGTGATATAAGCGGTTGAGGTTTTGAAAATCATACGGGAAGTACTTGTTCTTTTGAGGAAACCTTGAAAAATGAAAGGTTTGATAGGTTTTACTCAAAAGTAAGAAGCTTTCGCTCCTTTTATAAGGATTGTGGCACTGAAGCGTACCACAGGGTCCTTTCTTGACAAGAACGGGTTGTACACTGTTATGTGTGCACAAGCCATACAGATATATAATCACACATCCAAATTTATAACGAAAGAATCAGTTCAAGGGGTACCAGGAAGTCCAGTGATGTTGCCAGGAGTACGAACCAGGCGTTGATAGCTGGTGATGTTAATCCTAGGTCGACCACCAACAAAGCTTTCCAACGTTCTGAAATGATCCCTTTGAAACTGCAAGCTGGAGATCTTCTACACGTTCTTTAATGACTATGCGTCTGATGAAGATGAGCAGTGACTTGATGAATTCACGTTGTACTTCAGTTGAAAATTGCCTCATGCGACCCTGTACTTTGGCAAGGTACATGTCTTCAATGTCGTTGATAGACAAATTCTCAAAGTCGACTTGAGAGAATGCATAATCCCGTTCATCTTGCCTTTTGACCACAATATTCTTGAGAAAAGTGTAGTCCCATTTGGTGAAACATCAACTTGTTTGATGGCAACGATATCCTTAATCTTGAACACCGCATGTTGAGACTTACGAACTGGCGACACGTAGTAGATTCTTGACGTTTCGACCAATGATGAATCCGTACATTGCATCTCGGTCGTATGCTTCCACTTTGTTGGAGAACAAGTGATTAGCTCTTTCCTCGATAGCAATGCAGTTTGAGTATATGGCTGCTGGGAATGGAAGTGTCAAAGATGTAGCATATTTCCTTGAACCATCGCCACCGTGTAGAAGAAATTCCAAGTCTTTGTTGAAATATCTGAATGGAATCCTAGGTTCATCTGGTTGGCCAATTGTTGGTAGAGGTTTAGACCAGTCGGTGTAATATGGAGGGTTGTCCCGTTTGGTGAAGTCGATGTTTGCTTCTGGGTTGAGCCAATCCATGTTGTTAGACATAGCTCGTGCAATATTATCAAGGTGATATTCAACCTCGATGGCACTTTCCGAGGTGTCTTTTAGAAGTTGAAATGCTGCATTCTTGATTCGCTTTAACTCGGGTTTCGTCATCTTCTTCACATGGAACTTTTCTTGCAGAATCTTAGCATGCTCCAATGTATTACCGTCTACCAGATCTTGACCTTCATTTGGGTAGGAGTGGAATTAACAAGAGTAGAGAACCATTCAAATTCCTCATTTTATCGTCATCTAGCCATGATCGACGTCAACCATGGCGCCTTCTTCTTCTTTTGTTTAGGCCTAGATGAGGATTACGGTTTGAACTTGTTTGGGAGAGGTGGCTTGTTGTAGGGGCTCACGGACTTCCTCATCGTCACCACTCGTATACTCAAAGTGATCACCGGTTTTCGAGTCTCGGGTGGTAATTCGGAAGAACTCGAGGTTTATCTGTAGAAGAGCGAGGAGGTGACCTTTGTTGTCTTTGAGTCCGTTTGGGTGGAGGTGGCATTGATGAAGATTCACCAGACTTCTTTGGGCGTTTGGGTGCAGAGTCTTTGTCCTTATCATCATCGCCTTGGTTGATTTGCTGATTCTTTGCATGAAGAATTGAGTTGATAGTCTAATAGAGTCTCAAAAAACTTAGCTTCATCCGAAGTGAAGGATCCAGCTCTTTTTGACATTTGCATCACTAATTTAGAAATCAATTCATCTTCAGAGTAATCAGATTCTTTGGCTATGATATGTTTGACCGATGTAACGATGTTTGGAGTAAGATGTTTGGAAAATAACTCCTTTGTTACTTTAGGAATGGTGTCGAGAAGGAATTTGTGAGTGTCTTCTCTTGCCATCTTCTCCAATTCCTTTTGGAAATCTCCACCGATAAACTTGGATTTGTTCCTTTCATCAACAATTCATTTATCCCGTTTTGAAGAAGGTTGATTACGTCGACAAGTTGATTGACTTTATGTTGGTAACATCCTTCTTACGTACTTGTGTGTGACCTTAACAATCCTTGTTTTAGCCCGAGATAACCAAGAGTCATTGGTTTCTTCACGATTTGGATGATGATTTGGTTGACCTTTTGACGATGGTGGTGAAGAATGAGATGATGAATCGATGATGAGGAGACATGAGGAGGCTCGGTGTCCTTTGGAGGTGCGAAGTATCCTCCTTGGAGCAATTGGAATTTGTTGAGAAGATAATCATCATAATTCTCTTCGTTATCTTGTCAGTTAGCTTTTCTTCCGTCTCGAGCCCGAGCTTCTCCATCGGTCTTTTCTTTCTCGTCTTATCCTTTTCGGTTCCTCAATGTTATAATCGATGAGACTCGTCCACAAGCTTTTGTTGTTGCACAAGAGTGGTGGCACCGGTTCCACTATCGGGTCGATTAACGCATCGGGATCGGTGAAGAGTGGACACCACCACTCGACCCTCGGGGCCACCCATTTGATCTTGTTCAAATTCATTAGCTTTTGAAGGTGTCTAGCAATTTAAACTTCTTCTGTAAGATAAATCCGGTTGCTCTTCATCACTTTCGAGCTTTCTTCATATGGCACAAGTACAAGAGTCTTCCCTTTGCCATGTTCACTATTGGACTATGAGGTTTTGCTCTTGAGGGAGGTGGTTCGATTGCTTGATTTAGAGTAGTGGACCTCCTCAAATGCGAATGTGTATCTTGAGCTTTCGTCTAGTAGCTTTCTTTGCGGTTCGAGCTTAGGTTCGATAATGGGAGCGACCTCCTTGGCGAGAACAGTCCTTTTCTTGGAGGATTCCTTTTGGGATACTTCCTTTGACTCTCTATGCTTCTGCACTTCGGCACTTCCTCTTACGGTTCTCCGGTAGGTGTTCGAAGGCTTTTCATCAAGATGACCAACTTTGCCTTCTCTTATCTGCTACCCGATACCTTTTATGCGTTTCAAGCTTCTTGATTTCGTCGGTCAAGAGGTAATCGGGTAACCAAGACCCTGTTTCTTTGTTGACGATTCCTTGATTACGACCGATAGGATAGGCTCGATCAACATGTCATGATTATCGGGTCATTGAGCCTCTTGGGGATATCGGGATGAAGTCCAAGTGCTCTCTGGATCAACAGTTTTGTGTATCGACATAGGAATCTTTGAGCCAAGTTTTTGAGAAACGTCATCATGTCATCCCATATCAAAGCTTCAATTTCGATGTCCTTTTGTTGATTAATGACCGGAAGATTTGCGGTTCCATGAGCTTGGGATGCTCATAGCCACCGTCACGACCAGAGACCGATTTGGTGATGATGATGTAAAGGGTTCTCCACGGTTGAGGAATGTTCTTAAGCTCCACATGAGAGTGCTTGGTGATAATTCTGAAGCTTCATCATAGCCAATATCAATCGGGAATTGAAGAACTGTCTCCTCGGTGGGTGTGGCAAAGAAGTCGGTTGGCTCGATTTCGGGAATGAGAAGAACGACCGTAAGTCCGCATGAGTGATGGTGACTTGTTTGTGATTTAGCGTCTTGTCACTTTGCACTTTGACCTTTGATCCTCTCGCATTGAGTTCCAAAAGCTGTTGCATGTAGATCTCCGTCTGTAGAAGCGAGTGTGAGAGCATGTCGGTAGGGATGATTCTTTAGAATATCCACAAACAATGAGACAAGAAGATTACGAGCATGTGAGGGTTTCAAAGTCAACCCTAAGGTTGTTCTTTCCAATCTTTCTCGGATAGCCATTAGGAAGATGTCGACAATTGTGAGAACTTCGGTGCATCCACATTCATTTGAGCGACCATATCATGATCCGAAATAACATTAGCCAAAAGAACCAACATATCGAAAGACATAATGTTAGTCAACGAAGGTTTTATTATCTAATTATTGAATATCTGATGTCAAAGATTGTTCTGAGTCCAAAGTCACTTGTTTGTTCAATAGTCCAATGTCGTCATGATAAGTTTCGTGAGTTAGTTAACTTTAAGTTTTAAAGTTTATGTTATCACTTATTTAACATAACATATTAAACGATTAAGTTTATTGGTGACATTATTGGTTTCGTGACGTTATGATTCATTTATTTACAAGTTTGCACGCGTAACAATTCATAACGAAGGTTTGATCAAGGCTTATGCGTAGGAATAGTAGCTTATGCGTAAACATGAGAAGTATCTGGCGTGAGCCGCAAGCTTATCGTGGGATCCTTACTTACACGTAAGAAATGTTACGCGTAGGAAAAGGGGACCTTATGCGTATAGCTTACGGCGTGGCGTATATAAAATCTTCACGCGTAAGGCTTACTCGTGAGTATACCTTATGCGCGTGAAGTCATCACACGCATATCCTTCACGGGATACGCGTAGTCCCTTTGTAGAACCTTACGGCGTACGATTCGCGTAAGATTTCTCTTCACGATAACTTTCTACGCGTAAGGTGATCCTTATGCGAGAGTAACAAAGACCTTGATTACGAGTTTTATGCGTAGCAAGCTTTGAAATAGAATCATCATTTCATCAATCTTAACATATATATTCATTTTAAAGCGGATCATAGCATGAAAGCATATTAAGCGATTCTGCGTGAAAACCTTACGCGTAAGCCCAAAAACCCTAATAGTTCAAGAATTACGCATAACAGTTCTAGCCATGGAAATTGCACCAAATGTTTTCTGGTAGGTCTTAGGTGTTGTGAGAGTCTAATAACCAAGTTTTAACATCCAACACGCAGTGAATCAAAAATACCCAAACCTAAGAACATTAAACCCTAATTTCTAATTCACAATCAATTAGTGTTTCTGGGTTGTTATAGAGCTTAGATAACATTAATTAATCATGATAACAACATCACACAACAATCTTTTTGACCAAAAACATACACATTTGAAAACACCCAAAACCACGCATAAACCCTAATTTTGAAAACCCATCAATTCGTGTTTCTGGGTGGATTTTGAGGATAAAACTAGTATCATTGATGTTAAAGACACGTTTTGACACAATCCTTTTAACCACAAACACACACCAATGATTGTGTGTTCATACGCTTATGCGTAGAACACATAATCACACATATCTAGCGTTTTAGCCGTTGGATTTGCATAAAATTCAAAAACTTTGCTTGTAATAACGTTAAGATTATGAAAACACTTACACTTTGATGATCAAAAACACAGATTTCTTGAACGATTTCTATGCGTAGGATTAGTTTGGTTAAGTGTAATAAATGTGATGAGAAAGTTAGGTGGAATGTGTTTTTATTAAAAATGACTTTAACCTTTTGGCAGTTTTGGTCCCTCCACCTTTTCCATTTTCATTTAAAGCCATTTAACTTCCATTTTGATTACCAAACAAAAGATTTTAGGAAATAACTTTGACGACACTCCCCCTCGACTTAAGAAAATGATGAAAGGTTATAAATTTTAGTCCGAAGAGTGTTAATAAACCAGAAAATTTACCATCATTGATAAAAGAAACAACCAGTATAGAATAACATGCAAGTGCACGAATGTTTTTGAAACAGTTTTGGTATTAATTTTCTCCCCCTCAACACTTGATCGGAAAAATACTGAATTTTGAAAGATTATAGTGTTGACGGAAGAAATGTACATGCCATGTTGAAAGAAAATTAGATTAGAAGAATATTTTGTTGTTTTATTAGGTTTTATACTTTTGTATTTTGTTTTTTAAAAATATTTACAAAAGATATTTTGGTGTTTGACAGGTTTTTAAGATTGTTTTAGGAGGTCATCCAATTCCTCTTGAGTCAAACACCTCATACCAATCCGGTGGACCAACTCATTAAACCTAGCGGGAGGCAAGGCTTTGGTGAGAAGATCGCCAATTGGTATTCTGCAGCCTGCAGTATAATTCAAGCATACCCTATTCCACGTGGTCCTTGATGAAATGATAGCGAAGATCGATGTGCTTTGATTTGAGTCTTTGAGCCGAGTTATACGAGATCGCAATGGCACTCTGATTGTCCTGATACATCGGGATTACATCAAACACGTAACCATATTCTTTGAGTTGTGTTCTCATCCATATGACTTGAGCACAACACGCCGACATGGCTACATATTACGCTTCGGTTGATGACAACAATGTACAATCCTGCTTCTTTGATTGCCAAGACACCGGTTTATCACCAAGAAATTGTAGTGCTCAAGTACTTTTCCTTGAATCTAAGCATCCTGCGTGGTCGTACGTCTGAAAAGCGATTAGTTCAAAACCAAAATCCTTCGATACGGATCCCCAAGTTAATGGTTCCTTGATGTATCGGAGGATTCTTTTAGCCTCGAGAGAGGTGGGTTTCGGTTGGTCGCGATCGATAGCGGAGCATAGATAAGCGGCAAAGACAATATCGGTCTCGCTGGTTGTTAGGTACATTAGAGACCCAATAATACTACGGTATTTTTAGGGTCCACTAATTTCCATTTAAGTCGACATCTAGCTTCTTGGTATGAGTCATTGGTGTGGCATAAGTGTCACTGAGTTTTCATTCTAAATTTGTTTAACAATTCAAGGGCATATTTGGACTGACTCAAGAAAATACCACGGGGTTATTGATGAACTTGCAATCCTAGAAAGAACGTGAGTTCACCCATCATGGACATTTGAAAATTTTTCTTCATTAGTTTTGCAAAAGCTATTGAAAACTTTTTATGTGTAGACCCAAAAATGATGTTATCCATGTAAATTTGAACAATTAAGATATGTGCCCCGTGATATTGTATAAAAAGAGTAGGGTCGACCGAACCTTTGGTGAAATTATTAGCAATGAGGAAAGATGATAGCTTATCGTACCATGCCCGAGGAGCTTGTTTGAGACCATAATGAGCTTTGTTCGGTTTGTAGACATGGTTCGGGAACTCGGGATCAACGAATCCTTACGGTTGGTCGACATAAACCGTTTCTTTCGGTTGTCCGTTGAGGAACGCAGTTATGACATCCATCGAAGACCGTCATACTCATATGAGTTGCGAGCGAGAAATATCCGAGCGACCTCAAGGCGAGCAACCGGAGCAAAAGATTCTTCAAAGTCTATTCCTCTTCCCGGCGATAACCCTTAGCAACTAGATGTGACTTGTTTGATTACGTTTCCTTGACATCAATTTGTTTTCCAAATCCATTTGAGACCAATGGCGTAGACCCTGTTGGTCTTTCAACCGTTCCCATACTTCAAGGCGTTTGAATTGGTTGAGTTCTTCTTGCATGGATTCAATCCGGTTGTCTTTTGTCATTGCGTCTTTAATGTTTTTGGCTCAGTTAGCGAGCGGTGAGTGCATAAATGCAATGTTCGCCATCTCGTGTGAAGACGTTGTCTCGTAACGACCGGTTGATTCGGGTTACCAATAATATTTGCGGAGGATGGTCTTTTGTCCATCGATGTGTAGAGGTTGATGTTAGTATACATTGTGCGATTCGAGGATTCAAATGGTTTCTTGATGATTCTGCGACATCAGTCTGCAGATGTCATTAGCAAGCGGGTTAAAGAACGCATTTGGATCAAAATCTGTTGGTGGGGTACTTCATTCGAATATCATCGGCGGTTCATCATTGTTGGAAGCGGTTTGTTCAAGCTGTTGTGGTGGAGTCAAGCGGTGGTGCTTCGTCAATGATGGTTGTTGTAGCAGTGTAGCAGTGTATCGGTATAAAGTATTATCGGTTGAGCGGTGAAATAGCGGATACACACGAGCACGTTCATCAATATCATCGGCGAGCAGTGAACAAATAACCTTTCTATTTGTTGATGAGTGGTGGGGGCTTTATTCGGTGATGATGGGGTTGAGGAAGTTTAAGCGGTTGTGACGGGTTCTAAGTCATTATACTCAGAAGCCATCTCCGTAAGTTCATCAAAATGAGCATGAATCGTTTCCATAACCTGTTTTGTACGACGATTCCATATCCGGTAACCTTTAGAATTCTCACAATATCCAATAAAGACTCCAATGTTAGCTTTGGCTTTGAGCTTTCCAAAATCATCACGATCATTATTTGGATAGCAAAGGGATC
Organism: Chrysanthemum lavandulifolium; assembly: GCA_022545495.1. Classification (NCBI taxonomy): domain Eukaryota; kingdom Viridiplantae; phylum Streptophyta; class Magnoliopsida; order Asterales; family Asteraceae; genus Chrysanthemum; species Chrysanthemum lavandulifolium. Next base: position 76,550,509 of record CM040245.1, on the reverse strand, counting down.
CAAATACATGAAAGTGTTTGAGATTCGGTTTATGGTTGTGGACAAGCTCGAAAGGTGTTTTGTTGTGGCGTTTTGTGATCATAGAACGGTTTTGAGTATAGCATGCGATGAATCGACACGCCCACGTGTCTGGAAGTTGAGCATTCATTAACATTGTTCTTTCGACTTCCACTAACGTTCGGTTTCGTCTTTCAACAACTCCGTTTTGTTACGGTGTGCGTGCAATAGATGTCGATCTTTGAATTCCCACTTTCTCATGAAAGTCACGAAGGGTTTGGTTAACAAATTCGGTTCCTTTATGCATTCTTATTTGTCGGCGGTGTTTTGATTTGAACACGTATTTTCGTGAGAAAGGTGATGATCATTTGTGGAGCTTGGTCTTTGCTTCGAAGAAAGTAGACCCAAGTCCATCGTGAGTAGTCATCAACAATTACTAATATGTAGCGTTTGCCATTAATCGTTTGCACGCGCATCGGGCCACATAAATCCATGTGAAGAAGATGAAGCACATGCTGAGAGTTGTGTTCCACCTTTGAGGGAAAATGAGCACGATTGCTTTTCCCTTGTTCACAGGCTGAGCAAAGGTGATCTTTAGAATACCAGAATCGTGGGAGACCTTCAACTAATTTTTTTCGAGCAAGATTGGTTATAGTTTGAAAGTTTAAATGTGAGAGACGACGGTGCCATAGCCAGGATTTTGTTGATGTTGCCTTTGAAAGTAAGCAGATGGGAGATGAAGCAACTATGTCTTGCATAGAGATAGTGTAAAGACTAGAATTACGCGAGCCATACATAAGGTCATTTCCTTGTAGATCACGAATGAAACAAGTTTTCTCCGGAAAGAAACCTCCAAATCTCCATCACAAAACCGACCTCTCGAAAGCAGTTGTGACCGAGGCCTTCCACATAGTAAACCACGATGATTTCAATGTTCCCATTGATATAGTCTCCGTAGCCCATGATAGCTGCTAAGTGATCATTCCCGAATCGGCGGTGCCAATGAACTTTGCAATAAAGTTTGATAACAGTTTAAGGTTGCATGTCATGTGTCGGGAACATCCGCTATCAACAATCCAGAGAATGATCATATCACTGCGGTACACAGACGACACGGATGGAATAGAAGTAGATGTGGAACCCGAAATGTTAGAGGGTTTCGGAGCAGTGATAGTAGACATACACACATCAATAACTTTAGGCATCCATTTAAATCCTAGTGTGTTGTATATCCATTTATGCCATCTATAACTACTATTTGCTTTAGTCTTTGTGAATGCACTGGGTGGTACTACATTCTTAGGAGGTGGCTGGAGCTACGAGGACGACAATGCATGCCTTAGAATCTAAAGAAGGCGGTCTACCAAGCACTGGACTTAGAATGATTAGTGGGCCTAGAGGTATGCCGATTCTTAGGATTCCGTAAGCGAGAGATTATAGCTTTAGCAACACATTTGTCATGACAATCGAATTCATACTTTTACGACAAATAACACAAGGTGCATCGATGAATATCAAAAGTACTTAAGGTTTAACATTCGTTACATCACTATTTCTATTACATTTGCGGACGTAATATCTATAGTGGAAGCAACGTGAGTCTTATTCATAGTCCTAGGGTGTTCTTCTACTTTAGCATTCCTTATTGATCTTTTCTTAGGTCGCAACTTCCTATTCTTCGATTGAGTGCTCTAGGTCGTGAAGTGCGGACGTTTGGAAAAGACATAACTATTCTGTTTGAAGAGAATGAAGCACGTTAGCAACTTGTGATTTGGTAGTAGGGATTCTAGGTTCACGATTACTAAGTGTTCTTGGTGCTAATCTCTTAATGATGGTTGGCGGAAGTTGTTCATACTTTCCTAACATTTCTATTAACTTAGAGATAGTGTGAATCAAATCTTGATTTTCGAGCGAATATTACCGACAAAATGCATTACTTCTCTAGTGTGTGCAAGATAGTGATCAAGTTCGTTTGGTGCTTCATGGCGAGTCTTATTGAGTAAATCAAATATGACACCATATTCTGTTTAACTTTACAAGTTCTTGTTCATATTTTGAGATTTGACTTTTCAAAGACACGTTTTGATCATCCAGTTGCTCAATTTTAAGATCGGAAGATTTTGCACGCAATCGAGCGATTTTGTTTTGAAAATCAAGTTGTTGATTGTGAATATCTTTTCACACCAATTAAGTCGACGTTTTGCATTATAAAGTTCGTTAAGCAATCGTTCATTTTCGACTTTTAAAGACTCGATCCGAAGCACATTATCGGTATTCTCAGCGATTACCACGAGTCAACGATGTCGCAGAGATATAATCGGATGCATATGGCACATAATTCAATAACACAACATTATGGATATCAAGACGAGATAACATCATTCAAGAGTCGATCAACATCTTTTCTTAACATTTTGTTTTACGTTTAGTATTAGAAATAGATGTTTACATTTTCTCGAAAATGACCTTCATCACTCCAAGTTCCTTATGAAAGTCCCGTTCCCAAGACAATGCACAATTTTTCAAATTTTTAACATTTGGTAAAAGATTTTTCGAAAAATGTCTCTTTGTTCTCGCTAGAGGCGATTGAAAGTGTTGAACTTTTATTTGAGAATGATATTCTATCTCATGTTCTAAAGTTTTGAGGTCGACCATGAAAATATCAAAATATCTAAGAATTTTGCGATTTTCGGGTTTTGAGTTACTTTCGATGGAAGGTAAAGGACCATAAAGTTGTGCATAATCTAGTTGGGGATTAACATTAGAAGACTCAGACGTTTTTATGATAACCCTTGGTGTGTTAGAAGAATCCGTTGGTGTGTGAAAGTGACGGTTTTGAATAATTAAAGGTTTGTTGTAAACAACAGCTTTTAATTTTGATCGACTCTCGTCTTACGCATCTAATTCCTCTTGACGATGATATTCAACAACACTCATAATAGAATTATCAATTTTATATTCTCGACCGGAAACTTGAGATTTGGTTTGAATGCTTTGGTTGAAAGCTTAGGTTTGTAATCGACAAGATTACATCCATATCCATTTGGATTGGGTTTTAAAGTAAACTTTTCAATAGCGATTCTTGACTCACCATGTTTATAAACAATAGTTTTAAACTCTTTAAGTTTGTTTTGCAAGTCGATGATTTCTTCAAGATGATCATCTATTCGTTTCGTTGAATGTTTTTGTATCAGAGAACTGTTTTGACAAGTTAACAACTCACCTTAGCTTTTGATTTTCCAAGGTAAGGCGTTAATTTGCTTTTATGTTCATGTTTGATTGTTCTATCTCGGACAACAAAGCATTCTTGAGCGGCTAGATCACGATCTGTCTCTAAATATTTTTGTTTTGATGAGATTTAGCAAAGCGGCTTCAAAACCTTTTCACGGTTTTCTTGAGTTTTAAAAAGTTGAGTTGCATTTGTAAGCATTCAAAATCCTTGGTTAATGATGCATTTTACTTTTAAGTCTTTATTTAATGCACAACATTCTTCAATTTGGGATTGTTGGTCTTTAAGTAATGAGCAAGATCCGGATGAGGCAAAAGGTCGGCTTATTCAGCGGAAGTCACCACATGATCATTATTTAGATCCTCAGTATAACCACGGAGTCAATTTGATTGTCAAAGGAAACCATAAGGTCATCTTGATCGTCAAATGTAACTACGGGTTTAATTGAAAATCGTCGAATGAGATGTAGATGACTCATTTGAACATTCGAGCCTTGCGGATTCGGATGTTGGCGGGATATTAGATCGAGATAAATATGGTTTGTTCGGGCACCGAGACAAGCCATCGATGTCATACTTTGGGCTGTGTCACTCATGTGAAACTCATGCATATTAGCCATCAACATAACTTGTTTGCATTAGCATGCAAGTCCTCCATATCATCATCGAGTCGCATACGCCATAAAACTCGTTATTTGTTTGTGAGAGTTCCACCGACTTCATCCTTAAGAGCCAAAAGAAGAGCCTCTTTGAAATAAGCACCGCCTTAGTCCTCGGCTTTGGGCATGCATTAGCCAGTGTCCTTCTCATTGCGGTTGTAGCATCGAAGACCATTCAACCCATTATGAGCATTTCCTGTTCCACCACTTGAGCTCGTTGTTGTTCCTACCCATAGCATTAAACCCTTGACCACCGCCCATCGACGACCATAACCACGATTCGAACTTCAACTCGTCCATTGTTCACAACAAACTGATTTCGTGTATTAGATGAGGAGCGAATACGATTGTTGGATTTGTTGGTATAACGGCTAAAAGCATTAGCAATCATAACAAATCCTTGTTGCAATGCTTGAACGGATCATATTCCTCATTAGTTTGACTATGAAGTGCTTGATCATGGTTGTTGTTGTAAGGAACCAATTGATTTTGTTGAGGTTCTTTGCGATTGATCGTTTGGTGACCGAGGCGGAATCACTCTAAACCATAATCAAGTGTTAGTAATTAATATGTAATAGTTAGCTTTATTATGGCCTTTATGTTTGTTCATTAGCCTTAAGCTTATGTAGAAGGCCCATGAAGCCCTTAGGCCCAAGCCCATTAAAGAAAGGATGGAAACTATGAGTGTTGCCTAGCTTTCCTCCTATAAATACTCTTGTAAACCTTCATTTGAAGGTTGGTTGTTCAAGTTATTCTCTCTTTCACATACTCCTCGCATAACCGTCCTTAATATGTGTGTGTGTGTTTGGTTTGCTTGTTCAATCGCCTTATCTCTTTCTATATTACTTGTGTTTGTAAAACTAGTGACCTAACGATGGTATCAATCGCCTAATAGTTGAGTGAGCGTTATTGTTTGAAGTGAGTTTTGGTCTCGCGAATAACGCGTATGATACTTTGGCTTGATCAAAAACGTATTTTTACACTTTTAATCCAAGATTCTTGTCCTTTCAACGTTATAAGGTGTTAAACTACTTGTTTTGGCAAAAGTTTGAACTTTATGTGTAGATCATTGTTTTCATCTAGTTTTTGAGCGAGGGTTTCATCCTACGCGTAACTGTTTTAGAGCTTTGGTTCATCAAGTTTCACACTTTTGTGTCTTTTGGTGTTATTGAAGCTATTTCATCACACAAAAGCGGTTTAGAAACATCTTTGGGCAAAATCAAAATTACGAGTAATCCTACGCGTAGCAAAACCCTAAAACTACGCGTAAGATTTTCCTTGGTTTGATCTTCGTTTTCGTGGTTTACTCCGTGTTTTCTTGCTTGGATAAGCACGAAAATCGTCGACTTTGGATATCTTTTGCCTTTGTGATAGTGTAAAAGATCATTTGGATAAAACCTAAAATTACGCATAAGCATAAGCTTACGCGTAGAAATCCTACGCATAAGATTTTTCTTACGCCTAAGCCCAGTCTTATGCCTAAGATAATCCTACGCCTAACTTTCTACGCCTAACTTTTGTCTACGCATAACTTTAGCGTCTTTTCCATAGTTACGCGTAAGCTAAATCTACGCGTAACTTCTTATTGTTACGCATAACTTTGGTGTTTTTTACGCATAAGTGCTACTTGGTTTATTGTGATTTCTACGCCTAAGGATACTTCATCAACAAAGGTTCATTCGACTACAAAGATCCATCATCACAAGTTTAAAAAAAAAAAAAAAAAAGAGTTTTTTGGCGGGAAAATTTGAGTAAAATTTAATTTTTAGGGAGACTAAGCGTTCAATTTTATGCGAGATTCAAATTTTGGTTTAAGCTGTGAAAATTTTGGTCAAAATTCAAATTTTGGGCCTAAATTCAAAATTTTCGGGTAAAATTTGGCGTCAAAATTGTCATATCTCAAATTTTTCTTACAACCTTAGAATTGAATTTTATAGTGAATTTCAAATTTTGAGAGTCAAAATTTTCAAAATTATTTTGGAGGAAATTGCAATTCACTATATCGACCTTACATGTGCTATATCGACTTTGCACCTTTTCTTCTCTTTGATTCTTATGCGGGGAGTGAAATGGATTACGATCATAAAGATCCATTTGTGGCATTGAAAGAAGGATTCATGGCTATTCAACGGCATTGAAGCGTCGAGACATCATCAAATTCCCGATATCCTGCGATCGTGCAAGGTGAAAGAGTTGATGTACATGCAAGGAATGCTCAAATGGACGTTGAGAATGTTGTGATTCTGCAGCTATCGGTGTCACGGACAATGAGGTTGTAGCATTGGAAGCGAGGATGACGGCGGATCCGGAGAAGATATCATACTTAACTACGACACCGAGCCCAAGCGTGACGAAGAACAAATGGTTGAGGAAGATATCTTACCCACCTATGACAGCGACACGAGCGGATGGTCGAGGTACAATCTCGTTGATCATATTACATTTGCAAATGCGACACAACATCTTGAGCAACTGAATTTAGTAATGAAGGAGAGGTTGACCGGTGTGTTGCACAATGTCGAACAACTATCTCATATACGAGCCCTTACTTGTTAACAATTCAATGAAGCGTCAAATCAAACTCTTGAATCAAATCATTCTTCTCAAAAGACCATTGCTCGGTTTCATAAAGATTTTTCAAAACTAGAGGCACATTGCATCTCTCTTGAACTTAAATTACAAAACAAATCTTTTCTTGAACACAATGGTCGGTCTTCAAATGAACAAAGTAATCGTGTGGATACATTAGTAAAAGAAAATGAGCATTTAAAGGCTCAAATTCAAGCAAAGGGGCTTGCACATGTTGCTTTACAAAACAAGCGAGAAGATTAGCGACAAGAGTGTGGATACTAATTTTGCAAAACCAACAATCTTGGGAAATCGTCTCTAAAACCAATCGAAACCAATCGGTTGTTAGACAACCAGCGCTTTTAAATCGAGCGTTCAAAATCGTCAAAACCACGGTTTCCCTCCCAAGTTGTTGAGAATAATCATTTGTCAAAACCGGTCACTCCACATTCTTGGCCTAAGAATAATGCTACATTTCTATTAAACATGTTTCATTAAACATGTTTGTTTACATTATATACCTACAAGTGGTCGCATACGGCCAATCTAGGATTAGTTCGAACAACGTGTCTAAACCGAGCATTAAGCGTAAAAATTCATATGATTCAAATAGCGCATACAAGAACTATGATCTAGAAAAGGCTAGGAAAAGGGCACTACTCCAAAAGGATGGAATCTTAGGTTCACGACCTAGTGTATCACCTTGAGTGTATTCTTGAACACGCTTGTAGTAGCAAACCAAAACCTAAGTTAACTCAAGCAGTTAGAAATAAACCCGTTGATCTAAGCGTAAAATTTGAAACCTAATAGGTGGATCAATATAGGACGCAAATTCTTCCCAAAAGAAGTTTCAACATCCCTTAGATCTAACCTTAGATGGATACCAACGGGTAGAGTTTTCAAAAGCTGTTGGTCTTAGGTGGATTCCTACAGGCAAGATACTAAGTAGTTGCACCAAAACAAGTGAGATACCCACTACATCCATCCGTGAGGCGAGAAAGGAAATCATCAAAATAGCATGTTCGGTGTCAAGAAGATAATTGACACTACATCTTTATGCCTCTAACACACGGAACCCAGTTACACTTGGGGATCCATGTTTTTTCTTTCTTGCCCCCTTCTATTTTTCTATCACGGTACAATGACTATGGCTCCTCTTGCAAAAAGCAGTAGGACCCGTTTCTCACCGTCAAAAATATCATGATCCATCATTTGTTCCACCATTGTACTTAATCGTCATGAATTGGAAACATTGCTTGCTCCTCGGTTAAAGATTACGCCAAAAGTCGTGCTTCGGATGTATCGAATGTTTCCATTGCACAACCGATAATACTCTAATTTCGGATACACACGAATCTACAACAACAACCGAATCTTCAATAACGAGAAGATCAAAGCGCTTCCAACAACAATGACACGGTGATGATCAACATAATGAGCAGAGATGTTTTATCGTGATTGACTCTCTCGAAATATTTTTGGTACTTCACACTTGTTCGATCAATTGGACATACATGGTTTCACTTGTCTCCTTATACATGGTTTCATTGTCTTCAATTCATCATCAACATCGTGGTGTATGATTACGAATCATTGAAAACATCGAGGGGAGAGAGTGTGTAGGTGGTCATTGCTTCCTTGTTCTTCTACATGCTTCTTTGCGAAAACCCAATGCCTTCTTGAATTTCTTCAAATAAGGGGAAGAAATAAGACGATATGTGGCTCAAACGTCTAACTTTGATGTTATCGTCTCAATTTCACGGGTGATCTTGTGTGAAGTTACCCAAATATGATGTTATGATGCCTCACACACGGTCTTGGTATCTAAACATGGAATATTCACACGTGATTAGTATTCCGAAAGACCACAACATTCAGGGGAAAGTCGTATCATTTCGTCTTTCGTGGTTTGTTTAGTGTGATGCGTCTACATACGTGAGAAGATCTTGTTGATTTCTGGCATGTTACCCTCGAGCGGATCTTCCGCAATTAGTCGATTTTCTTTGTGTGGTTTCTTGCTCATCTACAAATTCCGGCGCATCTTGAAACCTTCAAAGTTAGAGAAATGTAGACTTCATCAAAGTTTCAAATCGCTAAAGGCGGTTGTCGGTTTGGGGAAGGCGATTGAAACTTCTTCACGATGGCTTACGAGTATAATGACTTAGAACCGGTCACAACCGTTTAAACTTCCCTCAAACCCCATCATCGGTGAACAAAGCCCCCACTCACTCGTCAACAAATGGAAAGGTTATTTGCTCCTCTGTTCGGTGGCGATATTGATGAGCGTGCTCGGTGTATCCATTGTTTCATTGCTCAACGATAATATTCCTATACGATACACTGCTACAACAACTCTTGTTGAAGATGCACCTACACGATTGACTCCAACACAGTGATTGAACATACCGCTTCCAACAATGATGAACGGTGATGATATTACGAATGAAGTACCCCACTGCAGATTTTGATCCAAATCGTTCTTTAACCCGTTTGCTAATGACACTGCTTTTGATGTCGCGGAATCATCAACAAACCATTTGAATCCTCGAATCGCACAATGTATACCAACATCAACCCTCTACACATCGATGGACAAAAGACCATCCTCGGCTAATATTATTGGCAACCCGAATCAACCGATCGTTACGAGACAACGTCTTCGCACGGATGGTGAACATTGCATTTATGCACTCGGCATGTCGCCAATCGAGCCTAAAAACATTAAAGGCGCAATGACAAAAGACAAGCGGATTGAATCCATGCAAGAAGAACTCAACCAATTCAAACGTCTTGAAGTATGGGGCGGTTGAAAGACCAACGAGGGTCTCGTCATTGGTCTCAAATGGATTTGGAAAAACAAATTGGATCTTTGAAGGGCGTAATCGAAACAAGTCACGTCTAGTTGCTAAGGGTTATCGTCGGGAAGAGGAATAGACTTTGAAGAATCTTTTGCTCGGTTGCTCGTCTTGAGGCATTCGGATATTTCTCGCGTTCGCGGCTCATATGAATATGACGGTCTTTCGGATGGATGTCAAAGCTGCGTTTCTCAACGGACAAGCGAAAAGCGGTTTATGTCGACCAACCCGAAGGATTCGTTGATCGAGTTCCCGAACCATGTCTACAAAGCGAACAAAGCTCTTTATGGTCTCAAACAAGCCCCTCGGGCATGGTGCGATAAGCTATCATCTTTCCTCATTGCTAATAATTTCACCAAAGGTTCGGTTGACCCAACTCTTTTATACAATATCACGGGCACATATCTTAATTGTTCAAATTTACGTGGATGACATCATTTTGGGTCTACACATAAAAAGTTTTCAATCGCTTTTGCAAAACTAATGAAGAAAATTTTGAAATGTCCATGATGGGTGAACTTACGTTCTTTCTAGGATTACAAGTTCATCAATCACCCGTGGTATTTTCTTGAGTCGATCCAAATATGCCCTTGAATTGTTAAACAAATTTGGAATGAAAACACTGTGATACTTATGCCACACCAATGACTCATACCAAGAAGCTAGATCTTTGATTTACATGGGAAATTAGTTGACCCTACCAAATACCGAAGTATTATTGGGTCTCTCATGTATCTAACGACTAGCGAGACGATATTGTCTTTGCCGTTTATCTATGCTCCCGTTATCGATCGCGACCAAGCTGAAACCCACCTCTACGAGGCTAAAAGAATCCTCCGATACATCAAGGAACCATTAACTTGGGGATCGGTATCAGAAGGATTCGGTTTTGAACTAATCGCTTTTAGAGGCCGATCACGCGGGATGCTTAGACTCGAGGAAAAGTACTTGAGAGCTCTACAATTTCTTGGTGATAAGCGGTGTCTTGGCAATCAAAAAGCGAGGATTGTACATCATTGTCATCAACAAGAAGCGAGAATATGTAGCCATGTCGCGTGTTGTGCTCAAGTCATATGGATGAGAACACAACTCAAAGACTATGGTTACGTGTTTGAGAATCCGATGTCTTTGCGACAATCGGAGTGCCATTGCGATCTCGTGCAACTCGATTCGACACTTTCGAAATCAAAGCACATCGATCTTCGCTATCATTTCATCAAGGACCACGTGGAGCAGTGCCGTTGAATTATACTTTATGGGTGCAGAATACCAATTGGCGGATCTTCTCACCAAAGCCTTGCCTCCCGCTAGGTTTAATGAGTTGGTCCACGGATTGGTATGAGGTGTTTGACTCAAGAGGAATTGGATGACCTCTTAAAAGCAGTCTTAAAACACATCAAACACCAAAACATCTTTTGTAAATAATTTTCAAAAACAAAATACAAAAATATAAAACACGATAAAACAACAAAAATATTCTTCTATCTATTTTCTTTCAACATGGCAAGTACATTTCTTCCATCAACACTTTAATCTTTCAAAATTCGGTATTTTTACGATCAAGTGTTGAGGGAGAAAATTATCATAAATGTTTCAAAACATCGTGTACTTGCATGTTATCATATCCGGTTGGTTCTTTTATCAATGGTGGTAAACTTTTACGGTTAAATGACACTCCTCGGACTAAAATTAATAACCTTTCAATATTTCTTAAGTCGGGGGGTGTCGTCAAGTTTCTTTCTTAAAATCTTTGTTTGGTAACCAAAATGGAAGTTAAATGGCTTTGTTTGAAAAAGGAAAAGGTGGAGGGACCAAAGCTGTCAAAATGTTAAAGTTATTTTAATAAAACACCTCTCCACCTAACATTTCACTTCACATTTATTACTCTAACCTAAAAAGATCCTCGCCTAAGAATTCGTTCAAGAAATCCGTGCTTTAGATCATCATTTTGTAAGTGATTTTGTGTTCTTAACATGTTTTTAAGCAATGGTTTTGAATTTTTCAAAATCCAATGGCTAAAACGTTGTATAATCTTGATTATGTGTTCTACGCGTAAGCGTATGAACACATGATCATGTGTTGTGTGTTTATGGTTAAAAGATTGTGTCAAAATGTTTCTAATAACATCAATGATATCGTTTCTATCCTCAAAACTCCACCCGAAACACGAATTGAATGATTTTGAAAATTAGGGTTTATCGTCGATTTGGGTATTTTCAAATGTGAAGGTTTTGGTCAAAAGATTGTTGTGTTATGTTTATATCATGTTGAATTGAAGATTTCCGGGCTCTATAACCACCCGAAACTCTAATTGATTAAAAATTTGGAATTAGGGTTTAAAGTTCATAAGTTTGGGTATTTTTGATTCTCCACGATTTAGATGTTATAACTTGGTTATTAGACTCTCACAACATCTTAGACCTACCGAAATTGTTTGGTGCAAATCCTATGGTTAGAAATCTTATGCGTAATTCATAACCCTTAGGGTTTTGACCTACAGCGTAGTGACTTTCTCGCCTAAATGTTTAAATGAGTAATTATGATTAAATCGTAATTGAATGAATGTTTAGTGTCAAAATTGATGATATGATGTTTTATTTCGGGCTTGCTACGCGTAAAATTGAGAATCAAGGTGATTGTTACTCTCGCATAAGGATTACCTTACGCGTAGGAAGTTATCGTAAGAGAAATCCTACGCGTAACTACTACGCATAAGGTTCTACAATGGGACTACTGGCGTATCACTGTGAAGGATATGCGTGTGATGATAACCTCTACGCATAAGGTCTACTCTTACGAGTAAGCCTTACGCGTAAGGTTCTTATCGCCTCTGGCGTAAGCTCTCACGCATAAGGCCCCCTTTCCTACGCGTAACTTTTCTTACGCGTAAGTTAGGATCCTACGCGTAAGCTTTCGTCTACGCGTATATCATTTCTGTTTACGCTTAACTTTGCCAAATCTACGCCTAAGCCTTGATTGACCTTCATTATGAATTGTTACGTGTACAAACTTGTAAATAAACTAATCATAACGTCACGAATCCAATAATGTCACTAATAAACTTAATCGTTTGATATGTTGTGAACAATAAGTGATAACATAAACTTTAAAACTTAAAGTTAACTAACTCACGAAACATTTCACGACGTCATTAGACTATTGGACAAACAAGTGACTTAGGACTCGTAACAATCATTGACCTTTGTACATTCAATAACTAGACAATAAAACCTTACATTGACTAACATTATGTCTTTCGATATGTTGGTTCTTTTGGCTAATGTTATTTCGAGATCACGACATGCTGCTCAAATGAATGTGGATGCACACGAGGTTCTCACTATTGCGATATCTTCCCAAATGGCTATCCTAGAAAGATTGGAAAGAATAACCTTAGGGTTGACTTTGAAACCCTCACATGCTCGAATCTTCTTGTCTCATTCTTTGTGGATATTCTAAGGAATCATCCCTACGAACATGCTCTCACACTCTGCTCTTGTCGAAATCTACATTCGACAATTCGGAATTCTATGCGAGAGGATCACGGTCAAAGTGCGGTGTGTGGTGACTCTTAATCACAAACAAGTCACCATCACTCATCTTGACTTACGGTTTGTTCTTCTCATTCACGAAATCGAGCCAACCGACTTCTTTGCTACACCTCTTGAAGAGCAGTTCGCAATTTCTTCTTGACATTGGCTATGATGAAGCTTGAGGGTTGTTACTAAGCATTCTCACGTGGAGCTTAAGAACATTCCTCAACCGTGGAGAACCCTCTACATCATCATTACCAAGTCATTTACGGTCGTGGCGGTGGTTATGAGCATCCAAAGCTCATGGGCGCAAATCTTACGGTCTTTGATCAATAAGAAGGACATCGAAATCGAAGCAGCGATATGGGAGGACATGATGCTATTTCACAAGAAGCTTGGCTCAAAGATTCCCTATGTCGGATACACAAAGCTTTTGATCCGAGAGCACTTGGACTTAATCACGATATTCCATGAGGCTCAATGACCCCGACAATCACGACTTGTTGTCCGAACCTATCCTTTCTATCGAATCAAGGAATCGACAACTAAGAAGCGGTGCCGTCTTTGCTGATCACCTTCTATCTAAAGAACTCAAGAAGCTTGAAGCGTACAAAAGGTATCTAGTAGCGATAAAAGAAGGCAAAGTTGGTCATCTTGATGAAAACCTTGAGGAACTCCTACTCGGAGAACCGAGAAGAGGAAGTCTTTGGAAGTGCGATAAGTTACGAAAGTTATAGGAAGCTTCCCAAAGGAATCCTCCTCGTAAAAGGATTGTTCCGTAAAGGAAGCTACTGAACCTATTCCCTAAACCCGAACCGCAAAGAAAGCTTTTGGACGAAAGCTCGAAAGTCTTGACACGAGATGAAGAGATTACCTACTACGAAGCGCAAGGATGACAATCCTTCCGTGCCAAAACCTCCAAGTCCTCAAGGCGATAAAGGAAAAGGAAGACTCGCACTTGTGCCCTATGATGAGAGCTCGAAGAAGAAGAAGAGCTCTTGGATCAATCATACGGGAAGAAGTTTAAATTCGTTAGACACCTTCAAAAAGTGAAGAATTTGCAAAAGACCAAATGGGTGGCCCGGAGGATCAAGTGGTCTTGCCCACTCTTCACCGAGATCTGATGCGGTTAATCGACCCGATAAGGGATGCGGTGCCACCACTCTTGTGCAACAACAAAAGCTTGTGGAGGATACTATCGAATATGAGTTTGAGAAACAGGAAAGGCGAGAAGTGCGAGAAAGATAAAGATCTTGATTATGACAAGTCGCATACGGAAAGTCCTACGTACATAGAAGGAAACTTACGAACCGCCCAAGGACCCCGAGTCTCCTCATGTCTCCTCCTCATCGATTCTTCATCTCACTCCTCACCACCACCATCAAAGAAATCAACCAAATCAACATCCAAATCGTGAAGAAACCACCTCGATCTTGGATTTCTCGGACTCATGAAAGAATTGTGAATCTTTGTCAAACAAGTCGGAAAGAAAGACATGCTCTCAAGAAGTTGAATTTCTTCTTGATCACATCTGATCTAAATGGCGAGAATGACAAGATGAAAGAAGAAAGGAAGTTTATCCGAGAGTTCATGAAAAGTCATCGTCAAGAGGGCTGAGCGAAATGATCGAAGGTTACACTAACAAGTACCTTACGGATATCGTTCCTAAAGTCACAAAGGAGATGTTTACGAGACAACTATATCCGAATCTTATGCGAGATAGCCAAGCAAACTATAAGATCCACACCTTTAACCGTCACAATCAATCCATCGATCCTGTAGTTTTCTCGGATAATGAATTGGTGGCCAAGCTTGTCACACAAATGTCTACGATCGGGACATTTACTTACGAGGAAGGAAAAGCTGTTTCAAGCATTCTTTGGACTACCAACTCAAAGAAGCATGTAGATTCGAGCGGAAAAGTCTAAGCGTCCTAGAGGCGATGAAGACAAGGATCGGGATAAGCATGATAAAGCTAAGCGTCGGAAGAAGTCGGTGAATCATCTTCTATGTTACCTCCTCTCCAACGGACTCCTACTCAACAAAGGTCTCCTCCTCGTTCTTCTCTGAGATAAACCTCGGGGCGATTCCGAGTTACCACCCCGACTCGAGAAAACCGGTGATCACTTTGAGTATACGGGTGGTGACGATGAAGAGGTCCTTGAGCCCTACAACAACCCACCTCTCCCAAACAAGTTCGAAACCAAGAATCATCATCTAGGCCTTGAAAAGAAGAAGAAGAAGGCGCCATGGTTGACGTCGTATCTTGGCTAGATGACGATAAAGCGAAGAATTTGAATGGTTCTCTACTCTTGTTAACAACACTCCCTACCACGAAGAAGGTCGAGAATTTGGTGAGCGGTAATACATTGGAGCATGCAAAACTTTTGCAAGAAAAGTTCCGGTGAAGAAGATGGCGAAATCCGAGTTGAGGCGAATCAAGAATGAAGCTTTTCAAGCTGTGGAAAGATAGCTCGAGAAAGTGCCATCGGTCGAATATCACCTTGAGAACATTGCTCGAGCTATGTCTAACAACATGGATTGGCTCAACCCGAAGCAAACATCGACTTCACCAAGCGGGACAACCCTCCATACTACACCGGTGGTCAAAACCTCTACCAACAATTGGCCAACCGGATGAACCAAGGATTCCATTCGGATATTTCTTCAACAAAGACACGGAATTTCTTCTACATGGTGGCGATGGTTCAAGGAAATCGCTACATCGTTGACACTTCCATTCCGTGACTATATACTCGAGCGCATAGCCATCGAGGGCGTGCCAATCACTTGTTCTCGACAAAGTGGAAGCATCGACCGAGATGCAATGTCGGGATTCATCATTGGCGAACCGAAGAATCTACTACGAAGTTGTCGGTTGAAGTCTCAACATGCGGTGTTCGGTACTAAGGATATCGTTGCCATCAAACATGTTGTTCGTCATCTAAGTGGGACTACACCTTCCTAAAGAATATCGTGGTCAAGCGACAAGATGAAAGGATTATGCATTCTCTGAAGGCGACTTTGAGAATTTGTCTATCAACGACATCGAAGACATGTACCTTGCCAAAGTACAAGGTCGCATGAGACAATTTTCAACCGAAGTACAACGTGAATTCATCAAGTCATTGCTCATCTTCATCGACGCATAGTCATCAAGGAGCGTGTAGAAGATCTTGGTGGCGGTTGAATCTTATCGGACCGTGTCAACTTCACTCCACCTCAGCTAGATCTTCCCGACCTCAACCAGCTCTCACAATATACGCTCATCAGCAAACCTTTCGGCGTCATTTACCGTAGTGAACTTCAAAGAAATTGCTTAATGGCGTGTAGTGAACTTCACAAGTTTGGGGATCACACTTTGAAGATGGTTAGGGACGGATTGGCTTATAGGTTGAAGGACATACGTCACAAGATTGGGTCTCCTAAGCGATGGAATTCTCAGGATCGAAGGGATGTGAGGAGAATCATCAAGATGATTGATGAAAGGTTGTTTGAAGGATCGATTCGAACGTTGGAAAGCTTTGTTGGTGGTCGACCAGGATTAACATCACCGGCTATCAGCATACATTCGCACTCTGGCGACATCCTTGCACTTCTGGTACCCTTGAATTGTTTCCTTCATTATAAATTTGGATGTGTGATTATATATGCATATGGCTTGTGCACACATAACGATGTACAACCCGTAATTGTCAAGAAAGGACCATGTAGTGCGCTTGATTGCCACAATCCTTATAAAAGGAGCGAAAGCTTCTTACTTTTGAGTAAAACCTATCAAACCTTTCATTTTCAAGGTTTTGCTCAAAAGAACAAGTACTTTCCGTATGATTTTCAAAACCTCAACCGTTTATATCACTTGTTGAGGGGAGTATTTGAATTAAAACTTTGTTCACAAATTGTTCATAGTGGTCATCTTCCCGCAACACTCGAAATGGTCATATTTATTCTCAACTTTTCAAAAATAACATTTTATATGCCATTTTGAGGGAGAAAATTATGTGATAAGAAATATGTTGTGTAAATGCAAATGAATCTTTGTGTAATAGACTTAACCAACGAATTGACGGTACTAAACTGTTAGTAACTCGAAAAGACTTGTCTGGACGGGTAATAATTTCAAGCTAGTTCGCTAGTAATGTAAGCGTGTCTCGCAAAGGACTTGTCCAAGTAGAAAGTACCATTCGAGATACTCTTGGTAGACATGAACTCGACGGGTATGACAACCTTTCGAGGTTTGTCTACACCTTCAAGGTAGTTATTAGAGCTAGTTGTCACCTAAAAGGCGACAATGTAACTCTTTAACTATGCAGCGTAACCGTGTCTCATGGGGATTGTCTATCTTGAGTGGATCAATTCAAAAGTCGCGCTCTTTCCTCATTGTGCATTTAAACCATTAAAACTCTTAAGCACATGTGGAGGGGTATTTATGCAAAATCCTATCTCTCACGATGGTTCAAACATGATTTTCATTTACAAACCCTTTGAGAGATTCTTCAATGATGGTTTTAATGGCAACATAGGTTAGTCATGGAGTTATAAGGTGACTAAGGTTAGGAATAACCGTCCTATGATCCGCTTGAGCCGGAGGGATCTACCCAAGGACATCACAAATAGTTAGTACTTAGAAGTCCTTAGGTACGATTATAAAAGGAGAAAATGAGAATCGGAGAAAGAAGGAGTTGAAGAATTAAAAGAAATGCAAAGAAAAGGGTGAAAAGAAATAGCCCTCAAATTATTCAACTTAGGGCGGACACGGGTTCAATTCATATACTCTTGGTTGTCACTTAGTGACATCGGTATTGAAGATTAAAAGTCGTCATGGACCCGATGGCGCATGCACTAAACCTTCTTAGCCACTCAAGTTTCTCTCAGCGAAGCTTGTTTCATTCTCACGGGGAACCCTACGTAAACTATTGGCTTTCTCTTGAGATCATTTGGTATTGAAGAAGGAGACCCTCTCCTAGTCTCCGCTCGGGAAAACCAAAAGCACTATTGAGTCTAGAGCCACGAGATTCATCAAAAGATCTCTTAGGAACACTTGACATTTTATCACTTGACGTTCAACAATAAGAATTTCGGTGGTACATTATCGAGTCCTTCACGGATCTTAGCAATCATCGAGAACATTTATGAGAGGTTCACATCGTGATCCTCGGTGATTGAATGGAAACTCTGCCGGTCAACATCAAATAGCCCGACGGCAGGTCACCGGTAACTCCCGTGGATTACGCGGAGTGTGTCTCAAGCGGTCTGATCGTGAGGTGATGCTTGGTGTACCTCGACTCATCGAAGCTGTAGATGTACCGGTACATCGCGTTATCTCACTTGTGGGACTCCGGTTCGAGAGCGGCCTTTGTAAGAATTAGAGTTGTGTTTTCACACTATCTTTGTTAACACTCTCGAAGTTCAAACTTGTAAGTGCGGAATCCGCTTATTACTAACCGTTTGAAATGTTTTCTTCTTATGGAAGCTCGGGGCGGGATGATCGTCTTGATTCTTCTCATGCTCATGCCAACATCATCACTAATGGAAGTTCTATCCAAAAGCAACACAACGATCGAATGATTCTTCGTCAAACCAAAGAATCTACAAAGTTAAAGACTTAAAGAACTTCATCGGTTGAATTCCAACGTCAAAAGCGTGTGAGCATGTTGAAGAATGACGTGGAACCTTTGGAGCAATGAAGCGGAACTGAGGCGAGACTTGATGCGAACAACAACATACTATCACTTTCACCACAAAGAACAATGATCAAAGAACAAAGTTAAAGATGACGTCAAAGCATAACCGTTCAAAGAAGACAATTTCTCTACCGGGAGATTGTTCAAATCAAGGCAACTCTTCTCACAAGAAAGAAGAATGTCGAAGGCGTCGAGCTACTATTACATCAACGCCTTCACCGTTCATCACCAACACTTGAGGGAGATTGTTGGAATCACTCTAAACCATAATCAAGTGTTTGTAATTAATATGTAATAGTTAGCTTTATTATGGCCTTTATGTTTGTTATTAGCCTTAAGCTTATGTAGAAGGCCCATAAGCTTAGGCCCAAGCCCATTAAAGAAAGGATGGAAACTAGGGTGTTGCCTAGCTTTCCTCCTATAAATATAAACCTTCATTTGAAGGTTGGTTGTAAACCTTCACATTTGATAGGTTGGTTGTTCAATCGTTATCTCTTTCTATATTACTTGTGTTTGTAAAACTAGTGACCTAACAATCACCCATTGATCGTAGTTTCTGGAGTGAGCATTGGAGGTCTATCAAGTGATCCACCTCATGAATTGATCGCTTAAAGCTTCACACATCTTTGCAAACCAAGTGTGTGTGGATGTTGATTGAAGTCTGTAGGGTTGAACTTGAAGATCGGTGTTTGAACCATTTGTGGTGGAGGAATTGCTCTGTTCTGATTAAATTGTTGTTGATAAATTGCTTGTGATTCCATTGTAAAACTAGTGACCTATGGTGGTTGTGACATCACAAGAAATCAAGTAGCACTTTAGCGTAAAACACCAAAGTTACGCGTAACAAGGAGAGTTACGCTGTAGTTTTAGCTTACGCGTAAGTAGGGAAAAGACTCTAAAGTTAGGCGTAGACACAAAGTTAGGCGTGAAAGTTGGGCGTGGGATTACCTTATGCGTAAGACTAGGCTTAGGCGTAAGAATAATCTTATCGTAGGATTTCTCGGCGAAGCTTTTATGCTTATGCGTAAGTTTAGGGTTTTATCTCAGTGATCTTTTACACTATCACGGTGTAAAGATATCCAATCGACGTATTTTCAGGCTTATCCAAGCAAGAAAACATGGAGTAAACCACGAAAACGAAGATCGGACCAAGGAATAACTTACGCGTAATATTAGGGTTTTGATACGCGTAAGATTACTCGTAAAAATGATGTTGCCCAAATTTGTTTCTAAACTAGATTTTTGTTATGGAATAGCTTCAATATCACCAAAATAACACAAAAGTGTGAAACTTGATGAACCAAAACAGCTAAACAGGTTACGGGTAGAACGACACCCACGAACAGAAACAAGCTTAAAAACTTAGATCCACGCGTATAGTTTCAAACTTTTTGCCAAAAACAGTTATTTTAACACCTTAAAACGTTGAAAGTACAAGAATCTTGGATTAAAAAGTTAAAAACCATGTTTTTAAGCGAACCAAAGATCACGTTACCTTTACGCGTAAGACCAAAACCTTACTTCAAAAGCAATAATGATTCACCCAACTAGTTGGCGATTGATACCACTGTTATGTCACTAGTTTTACAACACAAGCTTAATAGAAAGAGATAAAGGCGATTGAACAAGTATCCAAACACACACACACGATATAAAGGAAACGGTTATGCGTAGAGAGTGAGTGAAAGAAAATAACTTGAACAACCAACCCTCAAGTGAGGGTTATACAAGATTATTTATAGGCAAGGAGCTAGGTCAACACTCCCACTCCTTCCCTTTTCCTTATTGAACATGGGCCTAAGCTTATGGGCCTTCTACATAAGCTAGACCTTAAACAAACATAAAGGCCATAATAAGCTACCTATTACATATAAGTAACTAACACTTCAATTAAGGTTTAGGAGTAATTCCAAAACAGCCTTGTTAACCCGTATACTTAGAGACCTGTCAATTCCATCATTAATAGAATACCTTAGTTTTGAGTATAATTCTATTCACGTGATCCTTGTAATGCATTAATACCAGAATTAAAGTTATAAAGTTACCTGCTTTTCAATCCAATCCTGTTGATGAGAACATCAGGAAGAGATGCCAATAAAAGCAACTTGGATCCTGCATTTGCCACCTTGTACACCCTCGACTATGCAAACATCCGCGTGTAAATTATTATATTAGTGTTGCTTGGTTAAAAGATTAAATCATATGAATGAAAATGAATTATACCTTTATTTTACCCTCTCCGCGCTGCACCAAACACACCAGCCTTATAAATGTGAGTTGTGTTAAACATTCTCTATCATATGTACCCTTTTGAAAACAACAACTTTAAAGACTGGAATCATAGATACCCTTTAAAAACACCGGCTTTAAAGAATGGAATAGTAGTACTTCTATTCTATATTTTATAGCTTCATAGCATTAAATTCCCATATGTGAATACTGATGTCTATAACTGGTGTCGCGTCAACGAACCTTGGAATTTCCGGATAAGTCACCCAAAATGGAGCTGGTATCGTAACCTGAAAAGAGACACACTACATTATCAAAAGTTATCAGAAAATTATACATCAATAACCTATAAAGTTACTTTGACGGTTTGATCATACAATGTAAGTTGCAGATAACTTTCTTAGTTAATTCCACATGCAACCTTTGTTGGAATCACTCCTAAACCATAATCAAGTGTTAGTAATTAATATGTAATAGTTAGCTTTATTATGGCCTTTATGTTTGTTATTAGCCTTAAGCTTATGTAGAAGGCCCATGAGCTTAGGCCCAAGCCCATTTAAGAAAGGATGGAAACTAGGAGTGTTGTCCTAGCTTTCCTCCTATAAATACCTTATGTAAACCTTCATTTGAAGGTTGGTTGTTCAAGTTTTCTTTCTTTCACATACTCCTTACGCCTAACCGTATTATTATTGTTTGTGTGTGTTAGATCTTGTTCAATCGCCTTATCTCTTTCTTATAAGCTTGTGTTTGTAAAACTAGTGACCTAACAGTGGTATCAATCGCCTACTAGTTGGGTGAATCGTGTTTGTTTTTGAAGTGGGTTTCGGTCCTACGCCTAAAACGCACATTTGATACTTTGGTTCGCTTAAAACTTGTTTTTACACTTTTAATCCAAGATTCTTGTACTTTCAACGCTTTAAGGTGTTAAAATACTTGTTTTTGGCAAAAAGTTTCAAACTTTATGCGTGGATAGTTGTTTTTGATCGAGTTTTTGAACGTGGGTATTATCCTACTCGTAACTGTTTTAGAGGCTTTGGTTCATCAAGTTTCACACTTTTGTGTATTTTGGTGTTATTGAAGCTATTTTATCACACAAAAACTGGTTTAGAAACACTTTTGGACAGAATCACAATTTCAAGCATTTCTACGCGTAGTAAAACCCTAAAACTACGCGTAAGTGCTCCCTTGGTTTGATCTTCATTTTCGTGGTTTATTCCGTGTTTTCTTACTTGGATAAGTCTGAAAATACGTCGACTTTGGATATCTCTTACACTGTGATAGTGTAAAAGATCATTTGGGCAAAAACCCTAAAATTACGCATAAGCATAAGCTTACGCGTAGAAATCCTACGCCTAAGATTTTTCCTACGCCTAAGCCTAGTCTTACGCATAAGAAAATCCTACGCCTAACTTTCTACGCCTAACTTTTTGTAACAACCCGCATCTTCCGGCTATTTTTCATTTTCTAGAAATTACTATTCACTTTTACTATTCACATTTACTATTCATTTTCACTATTCATCAGGTCAAATTTTTATTTCACATTCTCGTAAGATAAATTATTTTAGTAATGACCTGAGAGTTCGACAATCGTTAGATCATTTTTGCAAAAGTTATTAAGAAAACATCGTTTTAGAGTTTCGTTTTAGGCGGTCCACCGTTTAAACATCACACGCTTAACGAAAATCAACCACGATAATTTTCCTCGCATCGATAAATTTTAGATCCTTCATGATTAATTTGAGAATTTTTAAAATTATTATTTTAATATTTCCAAATAAGCCCGGTATTGAACAAAACTAAACTTACGTTTTAAACAATTCTACTTACATCCGGACTTAACGATTCTCACCTTTGTGTTTCTAATATGTTTTGATACTTTTACATTTTGGAAAAGTCAAACATATTTCCTCCTCCTTTGACCATAAAGGAATTAACCTTGTACGTTCTACATTTTGCATAAATCGCGTAACTTTTAAACTTCACAAATAAGCATTAAGTTATCCCGCGTATGAAGAAAACCACATTTTAACATCTCATATCACTTTTAGACTAATTTTAGTCTACTCTAAATAAATTCACGATCGTTTCACGAAATTTCGTTCTTTTCGATAAAGCTGCGAATTAGGCGTTTTAACCCGTATTTCCGGCTTTAACCATGTTTTGCACCCAATGAGACTTATTACCCATTTTATATTTTTATATGGAGTATAATGATGAGTTTAATCATTCCTATAAGTTTCGTATTTTTACGATACCTGGTTTTACGTTTTATGGCTTCGGTTAGCGTTTAACGGAACCAAAACTCACTCCGTAATCAAGATAATACCAAAACTAACCACATAAGTCATCCTACCTTATCATGAACGAAATTTGGGAGGGGAGTCATCACCTTGGTGTCAAAATCTTAAGCATGCTACCTTTAGATCATTTACATGTGTAATTTAACCATGGTTAGTTTTTAACCCAATATATAGTTAACCTAAATCTCTAGCCTATAAATACCAAGCTAAATCACTTCATTTCTCTTGCACCACCCTTCTTAACATCTAAAGTCCTAAACCTAAAGGCATTTCTTATAGATCTTGTAAGAACATTCATGTGTTCTTGAAGAAAACTAGCGTTTGATCTTCGTTCTTGGAAGTTTTCAAGAAAGAGTCGTTATAATCTTCAAATAACTTCAAGTCTCCAAAAGACGTTGTTATAATCTTCTATTATACTTTGAGCTTTCAAGAAGGCGTTGTTATAATCTTCTAATAGCCGTGGGTTTCGAAGATTGCAAATTCTACGTCGAAGCTCCGTTAATATTTTATTTTCCATAATACTCCAATTATTCTATATTAAGGTAAGTCTTTATAAGACTCAAACTTATTTAAATACTTATAAACTTGTTAGTTTATTTATTGAATTTATAAACTCTTAATATATAACATAATCAAGTAATCAAAATACATGTTTTACGTATTGAGCACTACAACACTAGGGAACTTCATGTGAGGGGTTCATTTGAGGAAAACGTTTGACGAGTTCTTTGGATTTACGATTTAAAGTGTCCTAGCTCCTCGACGTTCTTGCATGACCTCTCGAATTATGATGGCCCGAGCGGTAGTCTGAGATATACAAACTAAAACCATTTCTATAAACAAACATACAAATACTACATCATGATGACATATATAGGATGGTTTATGTTTTCCTAAACATTATTCCAAACCTAAGTCGCAACATTCTATTTTAGGTTGCTCGTAGAAGTTCACACGGCACATCCATCATCCTAATTATACATTTGATATCATTTACTCTAAGGTGAGTCATAGCCCTACTCTTTTAATACTTGTTTTACAAACTCTTTGGGGAGATACATGCTCAACTATTTTCATTTACTTTTATAATTACTCTAAACTTTTCTCGATTACCGTGAGTTCCTAGCCCCACTTTCTATTACTTAATTGTTTTACAAACCCTTGGGGAGATACATGCTTTATTTTAAATCGAACACATTGCTTTCAAACTGTATGCTTATCTCGAATGTATTATTTGCACTAAGTACCACTATTGCCAAATCCTAAGTCCCTACTATCATGAACCATTAATCACTTGCAGTGAGCGAATATTGTGGATAGGCCTATTGGGATTGACGAATCCCGTTTGTGTTGACGGGTAGGAAAACAAACGCACTATATTTGAAGATCTATAGGTTAATTGGCAAATTACCTATTAGGGCAACGATTACTATTATATATCATCTGTTAACGTTTTCGGTATCATGAGCTTTGTGCAATAATAACTCTTTTGGTTGTCAAACCATTGGTGTGAATTATAACTCACACTACAAACATTATGGGTGTATAACAACGTAACCCACACAAACCTTATGTGTTCAATCGATTTCCTAAACTCTATGAATTTCACTCAACCTTTGTGTTGTGAGTTTTAAGCATGTATTTCGGGTCCATAATGTCGGTCGCACGGAAGAGCAAGGACTAGATCAAGAAGGCTATAAATTTTATTATCATTCGAAAACTCATTTAATGTATTTTGTAAACAATGGAACCAACTGGGACCTCATTTTTGTAAACTCTGATATTTATATAAATCGAATGATAAATCTTTTAAAACAACTCTATTAGAGTTCGTTTTCTATTATTATGACTGTTGTGCCATGAAGTAACACCCAGTTTGAATTCCGCTGCGTATCACGAAATTGGGGTGTTACAGATTGGTATCGAGCCACGATTATAGAGAAACGGGTCTAATTGAGACTTAAACTATAACTACTTTTACAAACAAAAACATTTTATAGCCTTCCGTTCTCCGTGCCTTCCATCCTCCAGACGATTATGTGACTTTTAGGCATTTTAAGCTATACAAACATACTAGTATATTGATATATATAACTGACATAATTTCAATCATAAACAATGTACTCAACATATTTACGTATGCCTATTCTAAGGCATTACGGCACAATCATATTTTCCTAATCTCCCAATCATGCATCTACTCGTGCATTTTAGGATTTCGAAACTTCCTCCAAGACATTGTAACTGGTTACAATGGTCTTTCCTACTTCCCAGACATTGTGAGATACAATGGTCTCATTCATTTTCAAGACACCGTGAGATACAATGGTCTCTATTATATTCTCGGCATTAATAAATCCTACGGTGATCTCATTTATTTCTCAAGACATTGTGGGTTACACAATGATCTTTCCATCATCTCTTAGACATTGTGAGTTGCACAATGGTCTCTATTATTTCCTAGACATTGTGAGTTACACAATGGTCTCAACTATTTCTCAGACATTGTGTGTTGCACAATGGTCTCAACTACTCCTCAGATATTGTAAGTTATACAATAGTCTCTAAAAATTATCTTATAAACATTATATGATATCGTTTTACATGAAACCCGTCACAGTCTATCAATTTCCCTAATGGAAATACAAGAAATGAAATTTCTAAAGGACAAACTAACTCATCATCTACAAAAGCTGAAGTTCAGCAACTTTCTCTACATTCATCAAAATTCTCTTTTGAAACATTCATTGTTAAAGGTTCGTGATTCTAGCCAAGTATGGACTATTTTAGAATTACTTAAGATTTCCTTTCCACACATATCTACCCATACTATCTTCTATGCAATGGAATGTGAAAACATAGGTTACAAGTCTTTTATGGCGGGACTTGCAACCTGAATGGTTTGATGTCGCCTTTGCTTAGTGGACAATTTCTCAAAAGCTATGGACATATCACAAGTATACCTAATTTAGGTATTTGGAAAATTTATCGAACCTCGGCTAAATATAGTCTAGTCACCTATATTTAGCCTAGGGATAGTGGAGCAGTCGACTAACTATGTTCGACTTAAATTTTTCAAACACCGAGAACGATTATACAAGTGTTATATTCGAGTTGATTTCTACTTAAAATCGATAAACCACGAATTCATTAAAAGATCTAGAGACACGATAATGTCTTACCACTCAGCAAAATCTTAGCATCTCATTTATACTACCTAATTTCATTCTTGAAAGTTTTCATTTATGAAATAATCCTAACTACTATCTTTGGATAGTCATCAAATCTTCTCGTCATTCTTTAGAAGTACTAGCCTGATTAGATTTCAAGGATATCATTCCGTCATATTCCTTTAAAATTCACTTTTGATTTTAAAACAAACTTTACATCTCTACCTAAGAATAATGGTAAGCGTACGCTACACTCTTCTAACCGTCAACATGACACATCATTATATGAACCTCATTGAAATTCAGTACGTAAAACTTCACAGTATCACGTTTCCTTCAAACACTAGTAGACATAAACACTATACGATATAGCCTTCATTCCGAAACCACCTAAGACAGGATCAACTTTGGAAATGGTTTGGATAACCACTTGCCACTAGCAATACTTTCCCTACAATGACAGTTATCACATCATTATAAACTATTTCACATCAACAAAATCTTACACCTTTGATTAACAACGGTTACCCTAACAATAACTATTCCATTTCGAGGCACTATAT
Organism: Chrysanthemum lavandulifolium; assembly: GCA_022545495.1. Lineage (NCBI taxonomy): Eukaryota > Viridiplantae > Streptophyta > Magnoliopsida > Asterales > Asteraceae > Chrysanthemum > Chrysanthemum lavandulifolium. The sequence goes on along the minus strand of CM040245.1, from coordinate 76,523,721 downwards.
AGACGAATGTGTTAGTTAACCATTTGTTAGACTAAGGTGTCAGAGATCACCCACGAAATAACTAAGGAACCTATACAAATACAAATTAGGCTCCATGCCGCACACTATCACCAAAAACTTCATGTTAGAAATTAAGGTTTTATTGATAGCCTCGATACAATAAGATATGATTCATTTTGAGAATTGGGAAAATCCAAACTTTAGGTATATTAGACTCTATAAGATTTTAACAAAACCCTTTAGATTACAACTTAAGCCACATGGTATATAATACATTCTATGACCAAAATTTGAGAAGCAAAAATTCGCGCATACATCCACATTTTCCTAGACACTTCAACATCGGATAACACCTTTGAATTCGGACGAATTCCCATTAAGTGGTGAGGCGTAACAACCCGCATCTTCGGCTATTTTTCATTTTCTAGAAATTACTATTCACTTTTACTATTCACATTTACTATTCATTTTCACTATTCATCGGTCAAATTTTTATTTCACATTCTCGTAAGATAAATTATTTTAGTAATGACACGAGAGTTCGACAATCGTTAGATCATTTTGCAAAAGTTATTAAGAAAACATCGTTTTAGAGTTTCGTTTTAGGCGGTCCACCGTTTAAACATCACACGCTTAACGAAAATCAACCCCGATAATTTTCCTCGCATCGATAAATTTTAGATCCTTCATGATTAATTTGAGAATTTTAAAATTATTATTTTTAATATTTCCAAATAAGCCCAATATTGAACAAAACTAAACTTACGTTTTAAACAATTCTACTTACATCCGGACTTAACGATTCTCCTTTGTGTTTCTAATATGTTTTGATACTTTTACATTTTGGAAAAGTCAAACATATTTCCTCCTCCTTGACCATAAAGGAATTAACCTTGTCGTTCTACATTTTGCATAAATCGCGTAACTTTTAAACTTCACAAATAAGCATTAAGTTATCCCGTATGAAGAAAACCACATTTAACATCTCATATCACTTTTAGACTAATTTTAGTCTACTCTAAATAAATTCACGATCGTTTCCACGAAATTTCGTTCTTTTCGATAAAGCTGCGAATTAGGCGTTTTTAACCCGTATTTCGGCTTTAACCAGCGTTTTGCACCCAATGAGACTTATTACCCATTTTATATTTTTATATGGAGTATAATGATGAGTTTAATCATTCCTATAAGTTTCGTATTTTTACGATACCGGTTTACGTTTATGGCTTGGTTAGCGTTTAACGGAACCAAAACTCACTCCGTAATCAAGATAATACCAAAACTAACCACATAAGTCATCCTACCTTATCATGAACGAAATTTGGGAGGAGTCATCACCTTGGTGTCAAAATCTTAAGCATGCTACCTTTAGATCATTTACATGTGTAATTTAACCATGGTTAGTTTTAACCCAATATATAGTTAACCTAAATCTCTAGCCTATAAATACCAAGCTAAATCACTTCATTTCTCTTGCACCACCCCTTCTTAACATCTAAAGTCCTAAACCTAAAGGCATTTCTTATAGATCTTGTAAGAACATTCATGTGTTCTTGAAGAAAACTAGCGTTTGATCTTCGTTCTTGGAAGTTTTCAAGAAAGAGTCGTTATAATCTTCAAATAACTTCAAGTCTCCAAAAGGCGTTGTTATAATCTTCTATTATACTTTGAGCTTTCAAGAAGGCGTTGTTATAATCTTCTAATAGCCGTGGGTTTTCAAGATTGCAAATTCTCGTCGAAGCTCCGTTAATATTTTATTTTTCCATAATACTCAAAGATTCTATATTAAGGTAAGTCTTTATAAGACTCAAACTTATTTAAATACTTATAAACTTGTTAGTTTATTTATTGAATTTATAAACTCTTAATATATAACATAATCAAGTAATCAAAATACATGTTTTACGTATTGAGCACTACAACACTAGGGAACTTCATGTGAGGGTTCATTTGAGGAAAACGTTTGACGAGTTCTTTGGATTTACGATTTAAAGTGTCCTAGCTCCTCGAACGTTCTTGCATGACCTCACGAATTATGATGGCCCGAGCGGTAGTCTGAGATATACAAACTAAAACCATTTCTATAAACAAACATACAAATACTACATCATGATGACATATATAGGATGGTTTATGTTTTCCTAAACATTATTCCAAACCTAAGTCGCAACATTCTATTTTAGGTTGCTCGTAGAAGTTCACACGGCACATCCATCATCCTAATTATACATTTGATATCATTTACTCTAAGGTGAGTCATAGCCCTACTCTTTTAATACTTGTTTTACAAACTCTTTGGGGAGATACATGCTCAACTATTTTCATTTACTTTTATAATTACTCTAAACTTTTCTTGATTCACCGTGAGTTTCTAGCCCCACTTTCTATTACTTAATTGTTTTACAAACCCTTGGGGAGATACATGCTTTATTTTAAATCGAACACATTGCTTTCAAGCGTATGCTTATACGAATGTATTATTTGCACTAAGTACCACTATTGCCAAATCCTAAGTCCCTACTATCGTGAACCATTAATCACTTGCAGTGAGCGCGAATATTGTGGATAGGCCTATTGGGATTGATTTAATCCCGTTTGTGTTGACCGGGTAGGCAAACAAACGCCTTGTATTTGAAGATCTATAGGTTAATTGGCAAATTACCTATTAGGCAGCAGTTACTATTATATATCATCATTAACGTTTTCGGTATCATGAGCTTTGTGCAATAATAACTCTTTTGGTTGTCAAACCATTGGTGTGAATTTATAACTCACACTACAAACATTATGGGTGTATAACAACGTAACCCACACAAACCTTATGTGTTCAAGCGATTTCCTAAACTCTATGAATTTCACTCAACCTTTGTGTTGTGAGTTTTAAGCATGTATTTCGGGTCCATAATGTCGGAAGTCGCACGGAAGAGCAAGGACTAGATCAAGAAGGCTATAAATTTTATTATCATTCGAAAACTCATTTAATGTATTTTGTAAACAATGGAACCAAGCGGGACCTCATTTTGTAAACTCGATATTTATATAAATCGAATGATAAATCTTTTAAAACAACTCTATTAGAGTTCGTTTTCTATTATTATGACTGTTGTGCCATGAAGTAACACCCAGTTTGAATTCCGCTGCGTATCACGAAATTGGGGGTGTTACACTTTTGTCTACGCCTAACTTTAGTGCTTTTCCCTACTTACGCGTAAGCTAAATACTACGCGTAACTCCTTATTGTTACGCATAACTTTGGTGTTTTTACGCATAAGTGCTATTTGGTTCTTGTCTTTTCTACGCCTAAGGGCACTTCATCAACAAAGGTTCATTCGACTACAAAGATCCATTTTTACCAACACAAGTTTTCAACATGTCTCAACCACCATACTCTAACTATTTCCCTTACACTTATCCTCAACGACAACAACAACTAAGTCCACAACATCAACAATGGAATCAACAACAAGCTATTTATCAACAACAATTTAATCAACAACATACTCCACAACTTGGTGCAATTCCCCACCACAAATGGTTCAACCACCGCCAAGTCTTCAAGTTCAACCCTACACAAATGATTTCAATCAACATCCATCAAGGAACACTATGAAGGAACCCACTTGGTTTGCAAAGATGTGTGAAGCTTTAAGCGACCAACAATCAATTCATGAAGATGGATCACTTGATAGACCTCCAATGCTCACTCCGAAACTACGATCAATGGGTGATAAGGTTCTTGTGTTTTGTGATCGAAGAAGCCACATGGAAAGTTCTTAAAGAAGGTTATCTTGGAAGGTCCATTTGAGATGCCCTCTTGTCATTGTACCGGAGATCCAAATGCCATTCCACCAAGAGATGAACAAGCGAACATTGCTATCATTATGGACTTGATTCCTCAAGAACTTCTCCACTATGAAGCGGATGAACTTGCAATGGAATATATCCTCTTAGGATTTCCAAACCCAATTCTTCGTAGTGTTGATGCTCAAAAGATGTCATGAAAATGTGGGATCATATTCGTCTTCTTATGGAAGGATCGGTACTCAATCGGGAGGATTTGGAATCCAAAATTTACTTGGCTTATGAACACTTCATGATTGAACACGAGAGACACTAGAGTCCTATCATCATCATTTTCGAGACATCATCAATGATTTGGATAAACACAACATCATCATGCCAAGAATTGCAGTGAATACTAAGTTCCCGAGTAGTCTTGGTCCCGAATGGGAGAAGTATGTCATTTTCTCCGTCAGCGAAGAATATGCATCATTCTACATATGGATTGTTGTACGACTACTTGAAGCCTCATGAGAAGGAAGTTGATCGGGAAAGGATTCTCCGTGCTCAAATTGCTCCATCTACACATCCGGACAATCAACAACTTGCCTTATATGCTCAACAAAGTTATCCTCCTCAACAAGCAACTCAACCAACTGCCTCAGTCACACCAAACGATAAATCACAACAACCTCAACAAAATCAATTGGTTCCTTACGACAACAACAATGATCAAGCACTTCATAGTCAAACTAATGAGGAATCCGATCCGTTCGAAGCATTACAACAGGGATTTGTTATGATTGCTAATGCTTTTAGCCGTTATACAAACAAATCCAACAATCGTATTGTTCCTCATCCAATACACGAAATCAGGCTGTTGTGAACAATGGACGAGTTGAAGTTCAGAACCGTGGTTATGGTCGTCAAATGGGAGGTGGTCAAGGGTTTAATGCTATGGGTAGGAATAACAACGAGCTCAAGTGGTAGAACAGGAAATGCTCGAATGGGTTGAATGGTCTTTGATGCTACAACCGCAATGAGAAGGGACACTGGCTAATGCATGCCCAAAGCCAAGGACTAGGAGCGGTGCTTATTTCAAAGAGGCTCTTCCTTTGGCTCTTAAGGATGAAGTGGTGGATCTCTCACAAACAAAGAATAGAGCTTTATGGCGATGCGACTCGAGATGATGATATGGAGGACTTGCGTGCCAACGCAATTGTTATGTTGATGGCTAATATGCAAGAGTTACACATGAGTGAAACAGCCCAGTGATGACATCGATGGCTTGTCTCGGTGCCGAACAAACCATCATCATATCTCGAACTAATATCTCGCCAATATCTCGAATCCGGCATGGATCAAACTGCTCAAAATGAGTCATCTACATCTCATTTCGACGATTTTCAAGTTAACCTCAGTAGTTACATTTGACGATCAAGATGACCCTATGGTTTCCTTTGATAATCAAATTGACTCGTGGTTGTACTTCGAGGATCTAAACAATGATCATGTTGTGACTCACGTTGAACAAGATGATCTGTTGCCTCATCCGATTTTGCTCGTTTAATTAAAGACCATCAAATCAAAATGGAGGAATGTTATGCATTAAGTAAGGACTTAAAAGCAAAATGCTTTGTTAACCAAGGATTTTGAATGCTTACTAATGCAACTCAACTTTTCAAAACTCAAGAAAACCGTGAAAAAGGTTTTGAAGCCGCTTTGCTAAATCTCATCAAAGCGAAAAATATTTAGAGACGGATCGTGATCTAGCCGCTTGAAGAATGCTTTGTTGTGCGAAATAGAACAATGAAACATGAACATAAAAAGCAAATTAACGCTCACCTTGGAAAATCAAAAGCTAAGGTTGAGTTGTTAAATTGTCAAAAACAGATTCTCGACATACAAAAAGCATTCAACGAATCGGGTAGATGACCTTCTTGAAGAAATTATCGACTTGCAAAACAAAATCAAAGATTTTAAAGCGTTGTTTACAAACATGGTGAATCGATATGACTATTGAAAAGTTTACGTTAAAACCCAATCCGAAAGGACATGGACCAAATCTAGGCGATTACAAACCAAAGCTTTCACTAAAACATTCAAACCAAATCTCAAGTTTCGGTGCGAGAATATAAAATTAATGATACTATTATGAGTGTTGTTGAATATCATCGTCAAGAGGAATTACATGCGAAGGCGAGTCGATCAAAATTAAAAGCATTGTTTACAACAAACCTTTAATTATTCAAACCGGTCACTTTCACACACCAACGGATTCTTCTAACACACCAAGGGTTATCATCAAAACACCGAGTCTTCTAATGCTAATCCCCAACAGATTATGCACAAACTTATGGTCCTTTACCTTCCATTAGTGAAGTAAACTCAAAACACGAAAATCGAAAAATTCTTAGATATTTTGACATTTTCATGGTCGACCTCAAAATTTTACAACATGAGATAGAATATCGTTCGAAATCAAAATTGATCATTTTCAATCGCCTCGCGCGAGAACAAAGAGACATTTTCGAAAAATCTTTTACCTAACGTTAGAAATTTGAAAAGTTGTGCATTAGCTTGGGAAAAGGATTTTCATAAGGAACTTGGAGTGATGAAGGTCGTTTGAGAAAAGCTGAAACATCTATTTCTAATACTAAGCAAAAGAAAATGTTGAGAAAAGATGTTGATCGACTCTTGGAAGATGTTATCGTCTTGATATCCATAATGTTTGTGTTATTCTATTCTTTGCCACATGCATCGATTATATCTCTGCGATAATGTTGACTCGTGGTAAATGTTGAGAATCGATAATGTGCTTCGGATCGAGTCTTTAAAAGCGAAAATAAACAATTACTCAACGAACTTTACAATGCAAAACGTCGTCTTCTTTGGTGTGAAAAGATATTCACAATCATCAACTTAGTTTTCAAAAGAAAATCGCTCAATTGAGTGCAAAATCTTGATCCTAAAATTGAGCAAGCTGGATGATCAAAACGTGTCTTTAAAAGTCAAATCTCAAAATATGAACAAGAACTTGTAAAGTTAAACAAGAATATGGTGTCATATTTGATTTACTCAATAAGACTCGACATGAAGCATCAAACGAACTTGATCACTATCTTGCTCACACTAGAGATGTCATGAATTTTCTTTGGTAATATTAGGTCTAAAATCAAGATTTGATTCACACTATCTCTAAGCTAAGAGAAATGTTAGGAAAGTATGAACAACTTCCGCCAACCATCATTAAGAGATTAGCACCGGTCACTTAGTAATCGTGCACCTAGAATCCCTCTTGCCAAATCACAAGTTGATAACATGCTTCCTTCTCTTGAAGCAGAATAGTTGCATCTTTCCAAGCGCCCGCACTTCACGACCTAGGAGCACTCAATCGAAGAATAGGAAGTTGCGACCTAAGAAAAGATCAATAAGGAATGCTAAAGTAGAAGAACACCCTAGGACTATGAATAAGACTCACGTTGATTCCACTATAGATGTTGCATCTCGCAAATATAATAGAAATAGTGATGTAATGAATGCTAAACCTTTAAGCACTTTTGATATTCAGTCTGATGCACCTTGTGTTATTTGTCGTAAAAGTATGAATTCTGATTGTCATGACAAATGTGTTGCTAAAGCTATAATCTCTCGATTATGGAATCCTAAGAATTAGAATACCTCTAGGCTCACTAATCATTCTAAGTATGTGCTTGGTAGACCACCTTCTTTAGATTCTAAGGCAAACATTGATGTCACTGTAGCTCCAGTTTCACCTCCTAAGAATGTAGTATCACCTAGTGCATTCACTAAGACAAAAGCAAAGAGTAGTTATAGATGGCAGAAATGGATATATAACACACTAGGATTTACATGGATGCCTAAAGTCATTAATGTGTGCATGTCTCATATACCGCTTGAACCCTCTAACATTTGGGTTCCACATCTACTTCTATTCCATCCGTGTAAATCTGTGTAATGCGGTGATCTGAGATCATTCTCTGATTGTTGATAGCGGATGTTCCCGACACATGACAGCAACCTTAAGCTGTTATCAAACTTTATTGCAAAGTTCATTGAATACTTGCGGGTTCGGGAATGATCACTTGCAGACTATCACGGGCTACGGAGATTATGTCAGCGGGAACATCGAAATCGATAGGGTTTACTATGTGGAAGGCCTCGGTCATAATCTGCTTTCGATGGTCGGTTTGTGATGGAGATTTGGAGGTTGCTTTCGGGAGAAAACTTGTTTCATTCGTGATCTACAAGGAAATGACCTTATGTCCGGCTCGCGTAATTCTAGTCTCTACACTATCTCTATGCAAGACATGGTTGCTTCATCTCCCATCGCTTACTTTCAAAGGCAACATCAACAAAATCACGGCTATGGCATCGCTGTCTCTCACATCTAAACTTTCAAACCATCACCAACCTTGCTCGACACAAACTAGTTGAAGGTCTCCCACGATTCCGGTATTCAAAAGATCACCTTTGCTCACTGTGAACAAGGGAAAACGCTCGTGCTCATTTTCCTTCAAAGGTCGAACACAGCTCTCAGCATGTGCTTCATCTTCTTCACATGGATTTTTGTGGCCCGATGCGCGTGCAAACGATCAATGGCAAACGCTACATCTTAGTAATTGTTGATGACTACTCACGATGGACTTGGGTCTACTTTCTTCGAAACAAAGACCAAGCTCCACAAATGATCATCACCTTTCTTACGAAAATACAAGTTCAGCTCCGCAACACCGTCAGGCTAATTCGAACAGACAAAGGAACTGAATTTGTTAACCAAACCCTTCGTGAATTCTATGAGAAAGTGGGAATTCAGCATCAAACATCTATTGCACGTACACCTAAACAAAACGGAGTTGTTGGAAGATGAAACCAAACGTTAGTGGAAGCTGCAAGAACAATGTTAATCAATGCTAAACTTCCAGATTACTTGTGGGCGAAGCCGTATCTCGCATGCTACACTCAAAACCGGTCTATGATCACAAAACGCCACAACAAAACACCTTTCGGGCTTGTCCACAACCATAAACCGAATCTCAAACACTTTCATGTATTTGGATCCCTTTGCTATCCGAATAATGATCGTGATGATTTTGAAAGCTCAAAGCCAAAGCCGACATTGGAGTCTTTATTGGATATTGTGAGAATTCTAAAGGTTACGGATCGGAATCGTCGTACAAAAGCAGTGATGGAAACGATTCATGCTCATTTTGATGAACTCACGGAAATGGCTTCGAGTACAATAGCTTAGAACCGGTCACAACCATTTAAACTTCCTCAACCCCATCATCGGTGAACAAAGCCCCGCCTAACTCGTCAACAAATGGAAAGGTTATTTGCTCCTCCATTCGGTGGCGATATTGATGAGCGTGCTCGGTGTATCCGTTGTTTCATTGCACAACGATAATATTCCTATACGATACACTGCTACAACAACTCATCGTTGAAGATGCACCTACACGATTGACTCCAACACAACAGATTGAACACACCGCTTCCAACAATGATGAACTAGGCGATGATATTACGAATGAAGTACCCCACTGCGATTTTGATCCAAATCGTTCTTTAACCCGTTTGCTAATGAGATCATTGCACGATGTCGGAATCTTCAACAAACCATTTGAATCTCGAATCGCACAATGTATACCAACATCAACCTCTACACATAGATGGACAAAAGACCATCCTCGGCTAATATTATTGGCAACCCGAATCAACCGATCGTTCTGCGACAACGTCTTCACACGGATGGTGAACATTGCATTTATGCACTCACCGTCCGCTATCGAGCCTAAAAACATTAAAGGCGCAATGACAAAGACAACCGGATTGAATCCATGCAAGAAGAACTCAATCAATTCAAACGTCTTGAAGTATGGGGGCGGTTGAAAGACCAGCAGGGTCTCGTCATTGGTCTAAAATGGATTTGGAAAAACAAATTGGATCTTTGAAGGAACATTATCCGAAACAAGTCACGTCTAGTTGCTAAGGGTTATCGTCGGGAAGAGGAATAGACTTTAAAGAATCTTTTGCTCCGGTTGCTCGTCTTGAGGTCGTTCGGATATTTCGCGTTAGCGCTCATATGAATATGACGGTCTTTCAAATGGATGTCAAAGCTGCGTTTCTCAACGGACAACCGAAAAGCGGTTTATGTCGACCAACTCGACGGATTCATTAATCCGAGTGCCCGAACCATGTCTACAAACCGAACAAAGCTCTTTATGGTCTCAAACAAGCCCCTCGGGCATGGTACGATAAGCTATCATCTTTCCTCATTGCTAATAATTTCACCAAAGGCTCGGTTGACCCAACTCTTTTATACAATATCACGGGCACATATCTTAATTGTTCAAATTTACGTGGATGACATCATTTTTGGTCTACACATAAAAATTTTTCAACCGCTTTTGCAAAACTAATGAAGAAAATTTTGAAATGTCCATGATGGGTGAACTTACATTCTTTCTAGGATTACAAGTTCATCAATCACCCGTGGTATTTTCTTGAGTCGATCCAAATATGCCCTTGAATTGTTAAACAAATTTGGAATGAAAACACGTGATACTTATGCCACACCAATGACTCATACCAAGAAGCTAGATCGATTTACATGGGAAATTAGTTGACCTACCAAATACCAAAGTATTATTGGGTCTCTCATGTATCCAACAGTTAGCAGACACGATATTGTCTTTGCCGTTTATCTATGCTCCCGTTATCGATCGCGACCAAGCGAAACCCACCTCTACGAGGCTAAAAGAATCCTCCGATACATCAAGGGAACCATTAATTTGGGGATCCGGTATCAGAAGGATTCGGTTTTGAACTAATCGCTTTTCAGACGCTCATCACGCGGGATGCTTAGACTCAAGGAAAAGTACTTGAGAGCTCTACAATTTCTTGGTGATAAAGCGGTGTCTTGGCAATCAAAGCGAGGATTGTACATCATTGTCATCAACCGCGCGAATATGTAGCTATGTCGCGTGTTGTGCTCAAGTCATCCGGATGAGAACACAACTCAAAGACTATGGTTACGTGTTTGATGAATCGATGTCTTTGCGACAATCGAGTGCCATTGCGATCTCGTGCAACTCGGTTCGGCACTTTCGAAATCAAAGCACATCGATCTTCGCTATCATTTCATCAAGGACCACGTGGAGCAGTGCAGTTGAATTATACTTTGTGGTCTTGAATACCAATTGGCGATCTTCTCACCAAAGCCTTGCCTCCGCTAGGTTTAATGAGTGATCCACGGATTGGTATGAGGTGTTTGACTCAAGAGGAATTGGATGACCTTTTAAAGCAGTCTTAAAACACATCAAACACCAAAACATCTTTTGTAAATAAATTTTCAAAAACAAAATACAAAAATATAAAATCTTATAAAACAACAAAAATATTCTTCTAATCTATAATCTTTCAACATGGCAAGTACATTTCTTCCTTCAACACTATAATCTCTCAAAATTCAGTATTTTAACGATCAAGTGTTGAGGGGGAGAAAAATTTCACTTAACTGTTTCAAAACATCCGTGTACTTGCATGTTATCATATCCCGGTTGGTTATTTTATCAATGGTGGTAAATTTTCTGGTTCAATGACACTCCTCGGACTAAAATTAATAACCTTTCATTATTTTCTAGAGTCAAGGGGGAGTGTCGTCAAGTTTCTTTCCTAAAAACTTTGTTTGGTAACCAAAATGGAAGTTAAATGGCTTTGTTTGAAAAAGGAAAAGGTGGAGGACTAAAGCTGTCAAAATGTTAAAGTTACTTTTAATAAAACACCTCCCACCTACTTTTTACTTCACATTTAATACACACAACCATATTCATCCTCGCCTAAGATTGAACCAAGAAATCCGTTGTTTTGATCATCATTTTGTAAGTGTTTTAATGATCTTAACATGTTTTTAAGCTAAGGTTTTAATCTCATGCAAACCAACGGCTAAAAATGAAGTTCTGGCGTGATTATGTGTTCTACGATAAGCGTATGAACACATAATCATTGTGTGTGTGTTTTAGGTTATATGGATAGTGTCAAAACGTTTATTATACATTAAGGATACCATTTTAACCATCAAAACCCACCCAGAAACACGTATTAATGATTTTTGAAAATTAGGGTTTATGAGTCGATTTGGGTTTTTCAAAATGTGAAGTGTTTTGGTCTAAAAGATTGTTGGGTTATGGTCATATGAGGCTGAATTGATGATTTCCATGGTTGTTAACCACCCAGAAACACTAATTGTTTGACAATTTGAAGTTAGGGTTTAATGTTCATACTTTTGGGTAATTTCGATTCACAGCAAATTAGATGTTAATACTTGGCCTAAAGACTATAACAACACTCTAGACCTACCAGAATTTGTTTGGTGCAAATCCCATGGTTAAATTTCATACGCGTAAATCTTAACCCTTAGGGTTTTGACCTACGCGTATGACTTTCTACGCATAACTGTGTTATGAATGTTCATGCCATAACTTGTTGATAAAATGATGTTTTGTGTTAACTTTGATGATTTGATGAACTTATTTCAGGCTTTGCTACGCTTAATATTCAGAATCAAGGTCATTTGCAACTCTACGCATAAGGATTACCCTACGCGTAGTCAAGTTATCGAAGAATAATTCTCGCATAACCATTACGCGTAAGGTTCTACAATGGGACTACGCGTATCTTGTGAAGGATATGCGTAACAAAGTGACCTCTACTCATAAGGTCTACTCTTACAAGTAAGCCTTACGCGTAAGGTCCTTATCGCCTCTGGCGTAAGCTCTACGCATAAGGTCCCTTTTCCCACGCATAATATTTCTTACGCGTAAGTTAGGATCCCACGCGTAAGCTTTCGCTCACGCATATGTCATTCTTGTTTACGCTAACTTTGCCAAAACTACGCAACCTGGATTGACCTTCATAATGAATTGTTATGTGTACAAACTTGTAAATAAACTAATCATAACGTCACGAATCCAATAATGTCACCAATAACTTAATCGTTTAATATGTTGTGAACAATAAGTGATAACATAAACTTTAAAACTTAAAGTTAACTAACTCACGAAACATTTCACGACGCATTATACTATTGGACAAACAAGTGACTTAGGACTCGTAACAATCATTATCACTGTACATTCAATAACTAGACAATAAAACCTTCTGTTGACTAACATTATGTCTTTCGATATGTTGGTTCTTTTGGCTAATGTTATTTCAGATCAAGACATGGCTAAACAAATGAATGTGGATGCATCGAAGTTCTTACAATTCTTGATATCTTCCGGAGGGTTATTCGAGAAAGCTTGGAAAGAACAACCTTAGGGTTGACTTTGACACCCTCACATGCTCGAGAATCTTCTTGTCTCATTGCGGTGGATATTCTCGGGAATCATCCCTACGAACATGCTCTCACACTCGCCACAGTTCGAGGTCTACATTCAACAATTCGGGATTCTATGCAGAGGATCATTGGTCAAAATCTTGTGAATGTGACTCTTAATCACAAACAAGTCACTATCACTCCCGATGACTTACGAGTTGTTCTCATCATTCTAGACATCGCTCCAACCGACTTCTTTGCTACCCTCTTGAAGAGCGTCACGAAATTCTTGATAGATATTGGTTATGATGAAGCTAAAGGAATCATTTCTAAGCACTCTCACGTGGGTGAAGAATATTCCTCAACCATGGAGGACACTCTATATGATCATCACCAAATCGGTCTACGGTCGTGGCGGTGGCTATGAGCATCCCAAGCTCATGGAGCGCAAATTTTATGGTCGTTGATCAACAAGAAGGACATTATAATTGAAGCCTTTGCTATGGGAAGATATGATGTTGTCTCATAAGAAGCTTGGCTCCAAAATTCCCTATGTCGGATACACCAAAGCTGTTGATCCGAGAGCTCTTGGACTTCATCACGATATCCCATGAGACTCAATGACCCGGATAATCATGACATCTTGGTGAGCCCATACTATCTGTCGAATCAAAGAATCTTCTCTGAAGAAGCAGGGTCTTTGTGTTGCCCGATCACCTTCTTACAAAGGAAATCAAAAAGTCGGAAGCGTACAAAAGGTATCGGGTGGCCGTAAAAGAAGGAAAAGTTGGCCATCTTGATGAAAAGGCTTCGGGACACCTACTCGGAGAACCGAAGAGGCGATCTTTGGAAGTGCATTAAGCATAGAGAGTCAAAGGAAGTTCCCAAGAGGAACCCTCCTTCAAAGAGGATTGTTCCATCTAAGGAAGCTACTCCCATCAAATTCCCAAGCCCGAACCGCAAAGAAAGCTTTTGGACGAAAGCTCAAGGTCTTGACACGAGATGAAGAGATTACCTACTACGAAGCGCAAGGATGACAATCCTTCGGTGCAAAACCTCCAAGTCCTCAAGGCGATAAAGGAAAATGGAAGACTCCTGCACTTGTGCCCTATGATGAAAGCTACGAAGAAGAAGAGCTACTAGATCAATCCTACGGGAAGAAGTTTCAATTAGTTAGACACATTCAAAAGGTGAAGAATTTGCAAAAGAACAAATGGGTGGACCGGAGGATCAAGTGGTCTTGCCACTCCTCACCGAGATCCCGATGCGGTTAATCGACCCGATAAGGGATCCGGTGCCACCACTCTTGAGCAACAACAAGCGCTTGTGGAGAAGTCTCCGATTATAACATTGAGGAACACGAAAAGATAAGGCGAGAAAGAAAGCGATGAAGAAGCTACGGCTCAGAAGGAAGAAAAGGCTAAATCTGGACAAGATGATGAAGAGAATTATGATGATAATCTTCTCAAAAGTCCAACTCGTTCCAAGGAGGATACTTCTGCACCTCCCAAGGACCCCGAGTCTCCTCATGTCTCATCCTCATCGGATTCTTCTTCTCATTCATCACCACCACCATCAAAGAGATCAACCAAATCATCATCCAAATCAGTGAAGAAACCACCTCGATCTTGGATCTCTCAGACTCATGAAAGAATTGTGAAAGTTGTCCAACAAGTCAGAAAGAAGGACATGCTATACAGAAAACTGAATTGGTTTGCTGACCAAATCTGAGACTTAAATGATGAGAAAGACAAGATGCGAGAAAGAAAGGGAATTTGTTCGAAGTTCATGAAAAGTCATCGTAAAGAGGGCTGAGCGAAATGATCGAAGGTTACACTAACAAGTACCTTCGGGATATCGTCCCTAAAGTCACAAAGGAGATGTTTACAGAAAACTATATCCGAATCTTATGCGAGATAGCCAAGCAAACTATAAGATCCACACCTTTAACCGTCACAATCAATCCATCGATCCTGTAGTTTTCTCGGATAATGAATTGGTGGCCAAGCTTGTCACACAAATGTCTACGATCTAGGACATTTACTCGAGGAAGGAAAGTCTGTTTCAAGCAACTTGGACTACCAACTCAAAGAAGCATGTAGATTGGTGAAAGTCTAAACGTCCTAGAGGCGATGAAGACAAGGATTAGGATAAGCATGATCAAGCTAAACTTGGAAGAAGTCGGTGAATCATCTTCTATGCTACCTCCTCTCCAGCAGACTTCTACTCAACAAAGGTCTCCTCCCGTTCTTCTACGGATAAACCTCGAGCGATTCGAGTTACCACCCCGACTCGGAAAACCGGTGATCACTTTGAGTATACGGTGGTGATGATGAAGAGGTCCTTGATCCTACAACAACCCACCTCTCCCAAACAAGTTCGAAACCGAATCATCATCTAGGCCTTGAAGAAGAAGAAGAAGGCGCCTCAAACCGGCGTCGTATCACGGCTAGATGGCGATAAAGCTGAAGAATTTGAATGGTTCTCCACACTTGTCAATCAAACTCCCTACCACGAAGAAGGTCGAATTTGGTGAGCGGTAATACATTGGAGCATGCAAAACTTTGCAAGAAAAGTTCCAGTGAAGAAGATGACGAAATCGAGTTGAAGCGAATCAAGAATGAAGCAATCCAACTTCTAAAAGACGACTACGAAAGTGCCCTCGAGGTCGAATATCACCTTGACAACATTGCTCGATCTATGTCTAACAACATGGATTGGCGCAACACGGAAGCAAACATTGACTTCACGAAAAGGACAACCCTCCATACAACACCGATTGGACCAAACCTCTACCGACCATTGGCCAACGGATGAACCACGGATTCCTTCCGATATTTCTTCAACAAAGACACGAATTTCTTCTCCATGGTGGCGATGGTTCAAGGAAATATGCTACATCCTTGACACTTCCATTCCTGCAGACTATCTACTCAAATTGCATTGCCATTGAGAGCGTGCCAATCACTTGTTCTCTAACACGGTGGAAGCATACGACCGAGATGCATTGTATGGGATTCATCAGCGGCGAACGCCGACGAATCTACTACTGAAGTATCGGGTTTAGAAGTCACAACATGCGATGTTTAATACTAAAGACATCGTTGCCATCCAACATGTTGGTCTTTCATCCAAATGGGACTACACCTTTCTCAAGAAGATTGTGGTCAAAAGCGGGATGAAAGGGATTATGCGATTCGTGAAGTCGAGTTTGAGAATTTGTCTCTCAACGATATTGAAGACATGTACATTGCCAAAGTACGAGGTTGCATGAGACAATTTTCAACCGAAATACAACGTGAATTCATCAAGTCACCGCTCATCTTCATCGACGCATAGTCATAAAAGAGCGTGTTGAAGATCTCCGACTGCCGTTGAATCATATCGACACGTGTCAACTTCACTCCACCACGGCTTGATCTTCCCGATATCAACCGGCTATCACAATTAACGCTCATCGACAAACCGTTTGGTGTAGTTTATCGCGATGAACTTCATCGCAATTGCTTCTTTGGCGTGTAATGAGCTTAACAAATTTGGAGATCATACTACGAAGATGGTTAGGGACGGATTAGCCTATCTATTGAAGGATATACGTGAAAACATTGGCAACCCTAAGCGATGGAATTCTCGGGATCGGAGGAATGTGAGAAGGATCATCACCATGATTGATGAGCGGTTGTTCGAAGGGATCGATTCGAGACGATTGGAGAGCTATGTTGGTGGTCGACCGGGATTAACATAACCGCTTTCAATGCCTGTGCACACTCACGGGAACATCACCGCACTTCACGGTACTCCTTGAATTGTTTCTTTCATATAATTTTGGATGAGTGATTATATATGTCAATGGCTTGTGCACACATAACTTTGTACAACCCGCTCTTGTCAAGAAAGGACCACGTAGTGCGCCTCGATTGCCACAATCCTTATAAAAGGGTGAAAGCTTCTTACTTTTGAGTAAAACCTATCAAACCTTTCACTTTTCAAGTTTTTTCTCAAAAGGACAAGTACTTCCCATATGATTTTCAAAACCTCAACCGTTTATATCACTTGTTGAGGGGAGTATTTGCGTTAAAACTTTGTTCACAAATTGTTCATAGTGGTCATCTTCCCAACACTCGAAATGGTCATATTTATTGTCAACTTTTCAAAAATAACATTTGATATGCCATTTTGAGGGGAGAAAATTGTGTGATAAGAAATATGTTGTGCAAAATGAAAATGAATCTGTGTACTTGAGACTTAACCAACGAATCGGCGGTACTAAAGCTGTTAGTAACTCGAAAAGACTTGTCTGGACGGGTAATAATTTCAAGCTAGTTCGCTAGTAATGTAAGCGTGTCTCGCAAAGGACTTGTCCAAGTAGAAAGTACCATTGAAACACTCTTGGTAGACATGAACTCGCGGGTATGAAAACCTTCGAGGTTTGTCTACACCTTCAAGGTAGTTATTAGAGCTAGTTGTCACCTAAAAGGCGACAATGTAAATCTTTAACTATGCAACATAAGCGTGTCTCATGGGGATTGTCTATCTCCGTGGATCAATTCAAAATGTGTGCACTCTTTCCTCATTGTGCATTTAAACCATTAAAACTCTTAAGCACATGTGGAGGGAGTATTTATGCAAAATCCTATCTCTCACAGTGGTTCAAACATGATTTTCATTAACAAACTCTTTGAGAGATTCTTAACAACGATGGTTTTAATGGCAACATAGGTTAGTCATGGAGTTATAAGGTGACTAAGGTTAGGTATAACCGTCCTATGATCCTTGAGCGGAGGATCTACCCAAGGACATCACAAATAGTTAGTACTTAGAAGTCCTTAGGTACGATTATAAAAGGAGAAAATGAGAATCGGAGAAAGAAGGAGTTGAAGAATCAAAAGAAATGCAAAGAAAAGGGTGAAAAGAAATAGCCCTCAGTTATTCAACTTAGGGCGCACATGGGTTCAATTCATATACTCTTGGTTGTCACTTAGTGGCCGGTATTGAAGATTAAAAGTCGTCATGGACCCGGTGGCGCATGCACTAAACCTTCTTAGCCACTCAAGTTTCTCTCAAGCTTGTTTCATTCTCACAGGAACCCTCGTAAACTATTGGCTTTCTCTTAGAGATCGTTGGTATTGAAAAGGAGACCCTCTCCCTAGTCTCCGCTCAGGAAAACCAAAACGCACTATTGAGTCTAGAGCCACGAGTTTCATCAAAAGATCTCTTAGGTACACTTGACAATTTATCACTTGTTGATCACCAGATAAGATCATCGGTGGTTCATATCGAGTCCTTCACAGATCTTAGCAATCTGTCGAGAACATTTATGAGAGGTTCACATATGTGATCCTCAGTGATTGAATGGAAACTCTGCCGGTCAACATCAAACGACCACGGCAGTCACCGGTAACTCCGTGGATTACACGTAGTGTGTCTCAAACGGTCTCTGATCGTGAGGTGATGCTTGGTATACCTCGGCGACTCATCGGCTGTAGATGTACTTGGTACATTGCGTTATCTCATTTGTGGGACTCAGTTCGAGAGCGGCCTTTGTAAGAATTAGAGTTGTGTTTCACACTATGTTGTTAACACTCTCGAGTTCAAACTTGTAAGTGCGGAACACGCTTATTACTAACCGTTTGAAATGT
The DNA here is from genome assembly GCA_022545495.1 of Chrysanthemum lavandulifolium. Lineage (NCBI taxonomy): Eukaryota > Viridiplantae > Streptophyta > Magnoliopsida > Asterales > Asteraceae > Chrysanthemum > Chrysanthemum lavandulifolium. The sequence goes on along the minus strand of CM040245.1, from coordinate 76,504,959 downwards.
TTTCTTCTTATGGAAGCTCGGGGCGGGATGATCGTCTTGATTCTTCTCATGCTCACGCCAACATCATCACTAATGGAAGTTCCATCCAAAAGCAACACAATGATACAATGATTCTTCGTCAAACCAAAGAATCTACAAAGTTAAAGACTTAGAGAACTTCATCAGTATTGATTTCCAACGTCAAAGAGCGTGTGAGAATGTTGAAGAATGACGTGGAGACACTGGAGCAGCGAAGAACAATGATCAAAGAACAAAGTTAAAGATGACGTCAAAGCACAACTGCTCAAAGTCAACTATCTCTCTACACTAGGGAGATTGTTCGAATCGATGCAATTCTTCTCACAAGAAAAAAGAAGAATGTCAGAAGATGTTAGAGCTACTATTACATCAACGCCTTCACCGTTCATCACCAACACTTGAGGGGGAGATTTTTGGAATCACTCCTAAACCATAATCAAGTGTTAGTAATTAATATGTAATAGTTAGCTTTATTATGGCCTTTATGTTTGTTATTAGCCTTAAGCTTATGTAGAAGGCCCATGAGCTTAGGCCCAAGCCCATTTAAGAAAGGATGGAAACTAGGAGTGTTGCCCTAGCTTTCCTCCTATAAATACCTTATGTAAACCTTCATTTGAAGGTTGGTTGTTCAAGTTTTCTTTCTTTCACATACTCCTTACGCCTAACCGTATTATTATTTTTTGTGTGTGTTAGATCTTGTTCAATCGCCTTATCTCTTTCTTATAAGCTTGTGTTTGTAAAACTAGTGACCTAACAACCTTAGCAAAATAAGGTATCCCTTTCGAAAACAATTGCACTCACAACTTCTTGTTACCATACATAAGTTATAATTACGCAATCTCCAAATAGTAATATTTTACAGAATTGCGCATAAATTTTTTTTGCTAAAATAGTTTGTTTAATGCTCGTTCAAACTATTTTATTTTACCCAAGTCTATATGTTTAAAATGCATGTTTTCAAGCAACTCTTTCCTGCCACTTCCAGCAGCTGCCGCTCAACTACTAAAAATAACCATGGGCCTCGTTTCTTCTTCCAGCATCGTCCTAATCCTTTCCAAATTAGCAACCATCTGCATAACCTTTAAACTACATAAGAATACAAGCTAAAGTAACGTATCAACTATCATATATTCAAACAAATAGGGGAAGAGGTCAAAGTAGAGGTGGCAAATACCATTTCTGTAAACCAAACCAGTAAGAACTGAGGTCCAGATTTTTAAACATGCGATCTTCCTTGTTGACACAGGTCATTTACACGTCCTAAATACAAATTTTATGCCTCTGCTTTATCTATGGCTACCTGATTCAAAGTGAATGTACAGTAATTATCAAGTGAAGTAACTATTCAAAGAATGCGAGGGATCTGAGCACATGCAATGTTATGATGGGTTTGTATTCTGATATGAGAAAATATGAGAAACTTGACCTTCTGATGGACGGGATGGAGCAGAAGGGGATTCATATTGATAAGTTCACTTATTGTATCGATGAATGCATATGCAAAAGCTGCGAAATAGAAAATGGAGAAGCTTTTGTATAAGATGGAAGATGATCCCGAGGTGCAAATGGAATGACATGCATACACTACTGGTTGCAAGCGGTTACTTGAGATCCGGTGATAGAAAAGGCGTTGGCTTGTTTAAAAAGTCTAAATACGATAAGGCCTAGTCAAAGGAAACACTGCTTATGAGACGCTACTCACTCTTTATGCTAGCACGGGACGCAAATATGAAGTTGATCGTGTTTGGGATCTGAATCAACATTCATTTTTTTTTGTTATCAAGACCTTCATTTTGAGAATTTGCTTGAGCAACTAGAAGCCCGTCATTTGCTTGAACAACTGAATCCACCGGCTCAGCTTGCTGTAAAGTTACAGAGGTCTTGTTGGCAAATAAGGAAAAATAGCATTGTAATACATAAAAACAAACGTACCTTCAGTTAGATTATGATCAAATGTATGAATATCACCCGCCACTCCCTTTCCTTTATCATGTGCAGTGATGGTTTCCAGAGCTAGAAACGACCTCTGTATCCCACACTATCATAACCTGCTTCATTTGTCACCAAGTTACTCGAAACACAAAATTGCTCAAACATATACATAAAACCATATACATAACCGGCTTCCAGAAAAATCTTTATACCTTCAATTTTCTGACCACGATTGATTTCGTCGTAATGCCGAATTTCAAATGTACATAAGCATAACACCTTGATCCTTAATTGTGAGGTTTATGGTGCCTTTTTGAATTGCTATGCTGAAGCGAAACAATTGAACAAAGCAGAAGCCACAATGCAGAAGATGCGGGAATTGGGTTATTCAAGCTCGTTGACATACAATGTTATGATGGGTTTGTATTCGATATGAGAAACTTGACCTTTTGATGGACGGGATGGGCGAAGGGATTCATATTGATAAGTTCACTTATTGTATTAGGCGAATGCATATGCAAAAGCTGCAAATCTGAGAAAATAGAAGCTTTTCTATAAGATGGAAGATGATCCCGAGGTGCAAATGGAATGACATGCATACACTACGGTTGCAAGCGGTTACTTGAGATCTGGTGATAGAGAAAAGGCGTTGGCTTGTTTAAAAGTCGAATACGATAAGGCCTAGTCAAAGGAAACCTGCTTATGAGACGCTACTCACTCTTTATGCTAGCACGGGACGCAAATATGAAGTTGATCGTGTTTGGGATAAGAATCAACATTCATTTTTTTGTTGTTATCAAGACCTTCATTTTGAGAATTTGCTTGAGCAACTGGAAGCCCGTCATTTGCTTGAAAAACTGAATCCACTGGCTCAGCTTGCTGTAAAGTTACAGAGGTCGTGTTGGCAAATAAGGAAAAATAGCATTGTAATACATAAAAAAAATGTACCTTCAGTTAGATTATGATCAAATGTATGAATATCACCCACCACTCCCTTTCCTTTATCATGTGCAGTGATGGTTTTCAGAGCTAGAAACGACCTCTGTATCCCACACCATCATAACCTGCTTCATTTGTCACCAAGTTACTCGAAACACAAAATTGCTCAAACAGATACATAAAACCATATACATAACCGGCTTCCAGGAAAATCTCTATACCTTCAATTTTCTGACCACGATTGATTTCGTCGTAATGCCGAATTTCAAATGTACATAATCATATCACCTTGATCCTTAGCTGTGAGAAGAACCGCTATCATCTGGCTTTGAAGGGATTGAAAGCTCGCTCTTGAGCATAAAAGACAAGTCATGCATCCGTGACAACGACATCGCACATCATTATTCGGACTTGTAGATGCATTGAGGAAAACTTGTCGTTCTTTGGTCCTCGGCACTATTTTCGACTTCGACATTAGCATTCACGGATATGTAGGTGATTAGTAAAAGACCGACTAATTTTCTTTTGGCATATAGATAAAGATGCAATATCTAACACGATTATAACGGGAGAAAATGATTGTCACGAATAACCTCTCTAATTGACTCCTAAGCAGTTGGTCAAGTAATCCAAAGTTACCTTACATGGGTGATGGACATAAGTCATGATGTTCAAATGCGAAACCATAATATTAAAATTAAGGGTTTCTTAAAATATACCTTTTCTCGTATAAGTTTTCTCGATCGTTTCAAAATCAAATTCTTTGATCTTGAATGAGCACTTGTGGCAATACATTTTCATTTGTATGATTATGTTAAGAGAAATCACTGTAGCAACAACAAATGGTGATAATGAAAGACTAAAACTTAAATAAACCAATCACAAATCATTGAAGGAAAGAAACATGTGTAATGCGAGACTTCAAACTCCGGAAGGTGAGGATAGAAAGAGAGTGTTAGGATCTTACCATAATAGACAATTAGTCCATCTCTCCATCATGTCACCAAGATTAACAAATAAGGCCTGCACCACAAACTATATTTTAGACATAATATTGATTCAAATCCAACACTTTTCTGATTCTAGGTAACTTAAAGTGTTACACACTTACACATACAAACATAAACTTTCAATGCAATTGACCCAATTATTTTGCATACCACAAATGTTTTGAGTTTCTCCGTCGAATGAATGAAATATATATAATTCCTTGTAATGTTAATTAATGACTAATCTTTTGATGCACTTAACTTGAAGCTTCGGTCGGCTTTGCAACTCATGCACAATTTCCTTCTTCTGATGCATGGCGAGAATATGCTTTCAGAAAGGTATTAAACTATTAATAGTAATTTTTATCCATTTTACATACATCTTATGTTGATTTGAAATTATTCAATTTCAGATTTGGAAAATAAAGGAGTGCTACTTAAATGATCTAATAAAAATGCATAACAATGCCTCATACTTATGCTCTAAGGTAAATCTCAATCACTATATTTCTCACAATATACTGCCACATGCATAATTTTTTAACCCTTTGTTGAGAAGTGAATAATCCTTCTTGCAGGCAACTAATCTGCAGGCATCAAATGAGTACCAAAAAGTCAAAACTTATCTGGCGAAGATTATAGAGTTCTTGAGTATCTCTAACATCGATTTCATTCCAAAACATGACGAAAGCTTTTACAACAGTGTGACTTTAATTGTCTGGTTAGATAAATATTTTAGTAAAAAACTTCAATGACATGCGGTTGTATAAAATAATCTTCCTTAACCTTACAAAAAGATCCAAAGTTAACATTCTGTATAATTTCAGTCCAAACATGATTTACACACGAATTAAAGATCAAACATACCTTACAATCAAAACCCTATGTTTCGGATCGTATATGTAGCCCAATCATAAAACCTATAAACATACAAAACAAATAAACAAAAAACTAACAACATCTGTTAGAAAAACTAAGTAAAAACACCATGCATGCATTATACTTTATCATATGCAACGTAGTAGTGTTTTAGGAATTTAGAAGGATATTAATGGTGCAGGATTTGCAAAGAATGATATCAGGATTTTACGGTGAGCGGTTGTGAGGAAAAAGGATATTAGGGTTTTGTAAAAAAATATATAATGAATAAATTAAGAAAAAATATATATTTAAGGAAAAGATATGTATAATAAGTTTAAAAAAAGATAATTACTTAATATAATTTTTGTAGATAAATTGTATTTTGTATAGGGTTCCAATATAATTATAGGCATTTATAGATTATAATATGCAACATAATTATCAAAATAACTTGTTGGCTAGTGGTAAACACACAAGTTATTTATCAAAACAACCAAGGTTCAATCCTTGCAAGGCACCTTTTTTATAAATAATTTTCAAAAATATTTAATAAAAATCCGAAAATTACCAAAAAAATTAATAAAAATCCGAAATTTAACAATTAATGCTTAGGTGGATAAAAAAATTTGCTTAGTTGGACACCAAATGCTTATGTGGCATGAAAAATGATTATTTGGCATTGAGGTGACATTAATGCCAAATGTCTCATATATATATATATATATATATATATATATATATATATATATATATATATATATAGGCGAGTACCCGTGCCTAGCGGCATCGGTTTCTAGCGGCAGACAATAGTCATCGCAAAGTAAAGCCGAATACCCGCGCCTAGCGGCAGCGGTTTCTAGTTTTCGACCTATTTTTGATGGTGAATAATTATCTTTTGAAAAACTATTGTTGTAGCGTTAGGGAGTTCTTCATTTCAAATAATTGTTTTTTCGGTGGCAATGTTGCATAAAGACAACAATGTATATTGTAATAATAATATATTCAATTATTCAATTATCATATTTAATAGCCGAGTATTCGGTGCATAGTTTTTGATAAAATATTCTTAGTTTTAAGCTACATATGTATTATCTTTTTTCTTGGTATCTTCTATGTGCATTTTTTTTTCAGATCAGTTTGTAATGTCTCAATTTTAATGTATAGTTGTAATCCATTATATTATCTCCCAATTAGATTAGCTTCGAATTGTGTCCATAAAATTTTTTGCGATGCCTGTGTCCGGTTCCGTTCATTGTGTCAGCCAAGGATTGTGTCCATCAAATTATTATTAGTTGTTTTGTTAAAAAAAAAAATAATAAAAGAAGAAGAAAAAAAAAAGACTAAGATAAATTACCCTTTTGAATTCCGGGAAAAAATAATTAGACCCTAAGGCTAATTGAATTATGAGTATCCCCTTAAACCTGAAATTATAATAATCCATAACTATAATCACGGTTTTAAAAGGGTGCTATGGCGGTGACAAGGCGCCGCTAAGGCATAAGATGTGACCTCCACGTTATAAAATGAACCAAGGCATCGACTTTAGACGTGACGTGAGATGAGACGGGAAAACGCGCGATAAAGCGTGAGGCATGACGAGTTTTTTTTACTCAACTCCGATATTTTTTATTTATTTATTTGTTTATTCTTTTAATGAAGAATATTACATGTAATGATAGTTTTTTAACTTTATTTATTATGTACAACGTTTTTTGTAAATTTAATATATATGAAATATGATAGCAATAGATAAATATTTTCATATTTTATGTCACCTTATGTCACGTTTTAAAACGCAAAAACCTTTTGTCTTAATCGCTAAAACGTGATGCTTGATCATGCCATCACACCACGCCTAACCCAATTTATAACCTTGGCTATAATTAACGACTCGTTCCAATGAAAAAACATGAAGCAAATCAAAACATGTCACATTGTTATAATTAAACTATTGTTGCCTAAGTACATGTCTGAACAACCGGTCACAAGGTGTGCAATGTCAACATTTACATTTTATATTTGGACTTGAGAGAAGCAATGAGCCACCTAGAGCTAGTCGTATGATGCTTATAGATATGTGCTCCAAAGTCCAGTCAAACACCATACACCATAAATTGTTTTTGAAGTCTAGTCAAACGTCAATCTTATCTTTGAATTACTTTTTAGGTCTTGAAAGATGTGAAATATCTCCATAGGGTTCTTATCTCTATAATGCAATCAGAAACAATACTACTTTTTACACTTTCAAAGTATTTAAAAATTTTCAAAATATTTCAAATTTTAAAACATTCACATTCTCAAAATATTTCAAATTTGAAAGTTTTCACTTTTTCATTTTCAAAAAATTTAAAGCACCCGTACAAAACTTTACGCACTCAAAATATTTATAATTTCAAAACATCACAAAAGCTAACCTACCAACAAATTATGCAAACTTCTAAAATAAACTTAGGAACATAATAAAATAAATAAATATGATACCAACTGTATCTACATAAACTTACGAACACATATATCTAAATGAAAATATACTTACGAACAAATATATATATCTAATAAACTTACAAATTATACTAACTTCTAAAATAAACTTACGAACAAATATATCTACATAGTAAAAGTTTCTGGGGTAGGAAAGAAGCCCGTGGCAGCGGTTGCAGCAAAACAAATTCAGGCAAGGACGGCGGCGCCGGTGAAAGATTCGGGCAACTCATATCTATAAAAACAATATAGATCCATAAAATAAAGCTTCAAATCTTGTTAAATACAACCTCAAAACAAATTTATCAACACAAATCTATGTTATAAAAAGACTCAAAAGGTACCAAACTATATAGATCTAGTAAAATAAGAAAGAAAACCTCAAAAACCATTTATGGTGTCTTCTAGTTACTGGTGGTGCTCGGGTGCCGAATAGCAGTCAGCTTGTGTAGCACTATATCCAAATAAAATCAATTATTCAAAATAGCATCAATTATTAAATGGTTAATGATATAAAGTACTTGTGTAGCACTATATCTCGAATAGCAGTCAGCTTGTGGGCTAGGGAGCGTGGTGGTGGTCGGATAAACGGCAGCAAAGTAAATATTCCGGTGAGACGGCGATAAATGGTGGCAGCTGCACATGTGAAAAAAAATGAGAAAAATTATAAAATCTCAACAAACTTTATAACAAATATTACCAACCAACCAACCTCAAAACTGAACCGTACGTTTTCCAGCAGCATCATCGGGAGTAGGCGGCGGCATCAACAATAACTTGATCACAATACTAAAATTACAACAATACTAATCAAAATAATTATAACACATTTACCTAAAATTACAACAATACTAATCAAAATATTCAAACAAAATTACAAAAATAAAACAAACCTTAAAAATTCTATACCAGCTGAAGATTCAGTTTTGGTGGGGCCGGTGAGACAGAGGCGGCGACAACATGTTTCTCCGGCTAGACAGCGGCGGAGACGACGGCGGCACGCGGCAACAGTGGTGGCTGTGATAAAAAAACTACCAAATATGTTATAAAAACTCAGATCTACAAATATATACACATATCTATCAAGAAAAAGTTCAAGACTAAAAATACAAACCTTAAAATATGAAGAAAAAAACTCGTTTGTGATATATATATATGTTTCGGTGGTGGGTTTCTATGGTTGTTAGTGCCGAACGTGATGGGTCTCGGTGGCGGTGGCGCAAATTCCGGCGAAGCCAGGGGCTTGGAACTCGAAGGTGGTGGGTATGGATTTGTTGGTGGTGGTGTTGGGGTAATATGAGATGAGAGAAAGAGGATGTAGTGTGTTTTTTTTAGTGAGAGAAATAAAATGAAATGAATGGGTGGCGGTGGAGTATTTGTGTTGTTCTTTTTTTGGTTCGGAGAGAATGTAGGTTTGTATATTGGTTGGGTGTGTGTAAATTTAGGTTTGGAGTTTGGTTAGAGTGGCTGAATCTTAAAATATAGGGTGGGTTTTAGGTTGGGGATATTGGTGTATTATAAATATAATATATATATATATATATATATATATATATATATATATATATAGGATAAAGATCGAGATAAAAAGACAATATATCAGTAAAAGATAAAAATATTTTTTTTTCAAAAAGTTCTCAAAAATTCCCAAAAATTCCACAAGATCATGTATGATGGTGCATGAAAAGTTGTGAAAAACATTCTTATAAAAGTGGATATTTTTCCGAAAAAAATTATGAAAAAATACGTTTGCGCATTAAATCGTTTTTTGTGCATCAAAATTGGTTTTGCACCCAACTTCTTTTGACTTTTTCATCAAAATAACATTGCGCATCTAACTAAAACAAGATGAAAATTTTGTGCATCAAAATTTTTTGCGCATCAAAATTAGTTTTGTGCATTAAAAAGCGTATCAAAACTCAAAATTATAAAAATGTTTTCACAAAGTTTTATGCACCAACATACCCGATCTTATGGAATTTTTGAAATTTTGGAGAATTTTTTAAAAGATAAATCTTTTATTCTTTTACGGATATTTGTCTTTTATTTTAACTTTATATATATATATATATATATATATATATATATATATATATATATATATATATATATATATATATATATATATATATATATATATACTAGTGTCAAAACCCGTCCGATGGACGGGTATGACTTGTGGTTTTTATTTTTAGAATTTGGTTGAACAAATATATCCTAAAAAGCAATTAAAAGTTAAATAAAACGGTTAAGATCTATAATTGATGTTACCATAATCTATAAAACGGCTAAAAGCACGTAAGTATTTTGATTTTTGGTTTTTTTTTTAGGATTTAGTAGAACAATTATATACTAAAAAGTAATTAAAAGTTAAATGAAATGGTTAATATCTATAATTGATGTTATCATAATCCATAAAATGGCTAAAAGCAGGTAAGTACTTTGATTTGTGATTTTTATTTTTAGGATTTAGAAGAACAAATATATACTAAAAAGTTATTAAAAGTTAAATTAAACGGTTAAGAACTATAATTGATGTTATCATAATCCATAAAAAGGCTAAAAAGAGGTAACTACTTTCTAACATTTTGTTCTAAATAATATTAATCATGAACATCTTTTACATTTGATAATATTATTAACATTTATTATTATTATTATTTTGTTTTTGTTGATTATGCTTATTTACTTATTGTATATAGGTGATTCCAGCTGATTTTAATATTTAGAAATTTACAACACAATAAACATTATAAGCGATTTAATAATTGTTACTTTTTTGACCGAAATTACGTTTAAAAGATAGGTATTAAGAACGAAAAGAAATAAATAGTTATCGAATATTAGAGAAAAAATATTTTCAAAGTGGTATGCAAGAACAAAGTATCAAAGCATAGCCCATCCGATGGGCGAGCAAGTCTTATGAATATTGTTCAAAAACTTAAGTTAACGTAAAATAAGCTATTAACATACCAAATTCTGTATTGATTGCATTAAGAACGAAAAGAAATAAATGGTTATCGAATATGAGAGAAAAAAGTTTCAAGGTGGTATGAGTCTTTCAAGTCTGTGCATATTCATCTATCTGAACGGAACCATTCCTCCTGGTTGTTGTTGTGTCTGCGTCAGCTTGTTCTTCTGGTTCTAGCTTTATTGTGATGTATCTACTCTGTGCATTCAGACACATTTGTTATTATAGAGTAAAATTAAAAACAATAAAAAGTTATTATAGAGTAATAAAAAAGTAATTTTGCACCAACACGGTTAACACCCCCGGATCGGTGTGTGGAGTTATCCCCAACATTAGCTCTGATTGTGAACATTGAGGGTAATAACGGGATACACTTACTCTCTCTTCCAAACACGTCAACTCCTTCAACTTGTCACTTTTTACTCCCAATCCTTCACATAAAATTGACATCAACTCATCTCCTAAACTCACCACCTTGTCCCAATCCTTCAGTGCCTGCCTACACATCTCTAGCACCGCCTCCCAATCTGGCTCAATGGGTGAAATGCTCACCTACACAGCCATAAATATCATGTTCTGAATGTTGGTCTGGATCACTATCTAAAACCCCGAAATATGGCACTACAAATTCCAAAAGCTCATAAGATGATAAAAGAGAGCTCATAGACTAATTAAAGGGGGTTTGCATTAGCTTCTCTTGTGAGTTTATATGCTTTTTTAAAACCGGAAGCACCTCACGTATAAAGTCTTCATATCCAATTTGTTCTTATATAACATATGGTAGCAAAAATCGTATAACACAGATAATACAAGCACATCAAAATTCATAAAACATTACAACTACTGTTAATAACAATGATAGAAACAATGCCGTGCTCATGCTTATTTACCATTACTCTCGCTTAATTGGTCTCATACACATCTTCTTAGACCTCCACCGAACGGGAATAACGCAAAAAGCCATTGTAACTTATGGGAATCTGGAAATGCAGTCCTGACCATTTTTTGATATTCAACTTTATCATCTTATCTTCTTGTAAACTCTTGGTATACTTTGACATAGCAACAAAACTTGGAGTCTTCTGTGCCAATGATATACGGACTACAAAATCACGATAAGAATGTTATACATGACTAATTAATGAGATTGATATAGTAGAGATGTGACAAAATAGGTGGGCATGCAGGTCATCTAATGGGTGAAAAGGGATTCAGTGGACCTTCTCGAGAGAAAGTTTTCGATACCCGATTCTCTTTAAAATACTGAATTGAATCTTAATAATGCGAGTCAAACGAAGGTGCAATTTCATCAGTGTGGGTAAATTGGACGAGATTCTAGGGGGAATAAAACTTGGGTCAAAAGCAAGGTATGAAGGATTGAGTGGAATATAAGGGATTGTAGGGTCACATGTTGTCTAAAAAGTATCTTGATTCAAATGAAAGGAAGAAACATCAACAAAAGAGTTATTCAGGGAGTGTTCATTCAAAGCTCTTAATTCAGTTTCTAGTGCATCATTACCAAGAAAGTATTCATTAGTAATCGCCTGACTTCCTATATCACAAGAGCGACCAAAATAATTGGCCGAAATTTTTTGCCTAACATCTCTCTAACATTATATTCATAGCGTAGCCTATTGTGATCCATTATGTCCTTGTCTTCACTATCCATCAGAAACATTGCATCATTGCTTGCCAGACCAGTTTTATCATAATTCTATTCAAGGGGTTCAGTATAAAGTGGTATGTAACTTCAATAGCATTTTTTTACATTTGTTTTTTTACATCATATAAAAGTTATCCTTGTTTGTTAATCCCCTAATTTCCCTATGGTTATTGAATTCATGCCCATTACTTTCATCAGCCATATAATGCGATCCTACGTCAGCCTTCCTCTTTAACCCTACTAAAGAATGATCAATGTGGTCTCCTGGTAATTTTTTCCAACTACCATAACAGAGACAGGAGCAGTGTAGCAGTTGATGTGCCTCTTTGTTAGAAGTGGAGGAAGGAAGGTCGAGCAGCGAATAGAAATTTTAATGCATATATATTACAAAACCCACCCCCTTTAGATGGTTAAGGAGGATGCCTAATATCTGCAAAATGTAGATAATCAGAATGAGGGCCATATGTCGAAGAAAATAGCGTGCTTTACACTTCACACTAACTCAGCCGCTACTAAACCCATTTCTTTGAACCTATACCCTTAAAAAAATATTCAAAAATTATCCAACCGACATTTGCCACATGCCCTTAAACACAACCCCTTCATCCAAACATCCCCTTATAATTTTATTTTTTTATTCCAAATGGCACCTGATCTTATTTTTGCTTCTAACCTGAACCTGTTTATTTATGTGTCAGTTTCAAGTCGATTTTGCGTCGGGTCAGAAATTGACATCTCAATATGCTACCTTTAGAAGGATCTAAAAGTGATATCAGTTAAAGCTACAATTGCAATACTTAATAATTGCAAGTCTTTAAAACATACTAATAATCAAACAGGAAACATTGTAGTTGCGAAGTTAGTAATAACCATCACATACTATACCAAATTCTAATGAAGCTGTTAAAACTAATATTGTGACTTTAGAAATTCTAATGAAGCTGTTAAAACTAATATTGTGACTTTAGTATTAACTATCATATAGTATACAAAAATTCTAATATTGTAAATATGTCACGTAATGGTAAATGGCATTATAAGAAAGAAAGCAGAAAGCACGTACATACCGAGAAAGTAAAATTTACAACGGGCCAATCTAGGTAATTTTGGTATACCGTCTAAATGACTATTATGGTAGAAAAAAAAATTAGCGGCGTCAGTTGACTAAAATTTGGAGTTATAAGTAAAAGGGTTTAGAACCACCTTTATATTCAAAATCGCTTGACAAAAAGAGCACTAAAAGAGAGTCCCGCATAAATAACTATGAACATCTCTTGATATGATATATAAATATAAAAGGGTTCCTTTTACTTATTATCTGCATACACCTCCTGATAAGATATATAAATATAAAGCATACAAGAATGACTTGCACAGTTACACAAAGTAATTAAAAATGACTTAAAAGTTGTTGCTCACTCTAAAGAGCATATACGTCATAAGTAGCCATTATCCATTGGGGCCTAATGAAACACCATATATTCAACTAAGAAAATCAAGACTTCAAGAGTTCAAAACAAACCATGCAAAATTGTCACACGTACAAATATGAATCTAGAAAGAGTCACATAGATGGGTGGAAAAATGACAAATATGGTATCCTGTTAGTTGATTGTACATTTCTTAAGAAAAAAAAGAGCTTCCATGCCTTACATTTCCCATTCATAGATGACCTCCATATTTTAGAACAATAAAAATGTAGATACTATGAAAATATTGGCATCCCTGGTGTGTTTATGGAAAACATACATGTACTTTAATTCTTGCAATGAACCAAAGAAAAGAAACTTACAGGTTTAGGTAATTTGCCAAACAACAGAGTTTAGGATTAGCAAGTATGAATCAAGAATTCATGATAAAAAATTAATGAACTTTGATACATAGAGTGGGCATACTGATTGTTGTAGTTATGAGGATCAATCAGAATATGCCTTCATTTTCATTTATATCTCGCACCAATAACACATGAGTAGATCAATTATTGAATCAACTAAATTGATAATTACATGTTCACATAAAAAAGACGCTTAGAAACACGTTCATTCGTATAACATTGCATATATGTTAAAAAATGAATATATTTATTACATGTGAAGTAAATCAGCTGAAAGATGTTACCTAAAATAATGAAATTTTGTTGAAAGATGGCACAACTTGAAAACTTCTAATGTGCATATTGGTTATGCTTCTGCATAGATAATGATGATCCAATTAATAATGATGGCCTGCTCGACAGGAAAAAAAGGTGGGATATTAAAAAAAAAAAAAAACTCATCAAGTGTCGTTTTAACAATGGTTAAGTTGATGATGACTTGATGCTACTAAAATATTAACTTACCCAAAAACTCCTACACATCATATGTCAGTGTTCTCCATTGTTCTTTCTGGATGTTGGTGTACTACTTGACTCAATGATGTGGTAAATCAGCAAATAAAACAAAAGAACACTCACAAATGACTTAACTTTTTATAATGTAAATGAACAACTTGCACGTATTTTATAGAGCTCTCTACGTGTCACGTATTTCTACCTCTTGAAATAAGAATATTCCCATGAGGTTTCTTATGTTCTACCTTTATAAAATCACGAGTCGCCAAAACTACAGGTTCCATAATCTTAGTATTAGCACTAATTGATTTAAAATATATATAAGTACTAAGAGAAGATTTATAGTGAAACACACCACAGGTCTGATAAAATAGAAATGCATGCATCCCTTTTCCTATCCAATCCCTATGCAACTTGGTCAAGTGATTCGGTTTGAGCAAATCCTGGTGTATCAAAATATGACTTTAGTTTCTTATAAGTATGAAGTCCAAATATTTAATATTAAGTACAACATAAAAAAAAAATTGATTGACTAAAAAATTAAAAGAAAAGACATCATACTATTACATGTGGATGGAATCAATTAAGTGCTCAATTGGTTGATCGGATGTTGGGAACTTTTGGGTTTGTGTAGGTCCTGTTCCCACCATCTGATCTGAAGATAATCAAAAGAACTGGGTTTTGAGATATTGCAACATTTTTAAAACTAAACTTTAGTTGAAAGGAAAAAGGTATTGCACTATTCTCGGGTAAGTCGTTTTCATATAATTCAGCTACCTTGTAATTGGATCAGGGCGATCCCATGGAAAATCCTCTGCCACTGGTGGAAGGCTACTTATGCTTCGTTTAGATAATGAGAAAAGTATCTTCTTGATCTAAAAAGGTCAAATATCAGTAGCATAAACTTATGTGGGAGTTTATCTAGTAAACTATAACGGATTATGTACAAATTCACTAACCTTCCACAATTGAGATGTGAGCCATGTGACACAAACCCGTGTTCTAATCATGAGTTAGCTAAGTTTTTTACTCCATCACATGTTACTTTAAATAAGAAAACAATAATAACTCCAACCATTGATATATGCTTTTTTATTCTAATATGGGTGGGTCGAGTGGATTAGTAACCAGTCTAACATGAGTCATGTTAAAATGGGTTTTGTTAGTACGGGTTGACTAAAAAAACACTTTATGATAATGTAATTTCAAATAAAACCAATGAAAGGGGGGGAACTTATACCACCTCGCCATGACAGATGAATTAAAGTTGGTCAACTACGTTGCCTTGTTCCATAATTACTTCCCCTGGTAGAAAAACTCTGCATGCACTTTAGTCACTTGAACAAAGATTAGTTTGTTGGCATAATAGTTGATCAACTTATAATAAGCATAATAGTTAAAACTTAACTAACTTCTTATATAACTTTAGCGT
Source organism: Chrysanthemum lavandulifolium (assembly GCA_022545495.1). Lineage (NCBI taxonomy): Eukaryota > Viridiplantae > Streptophyta > Magnoliopsida > Asterales > Asteraceae > Chrysanthemum > Chrysanthemum lavandulifolium. The sequence continues at coordinate 76,489,344 of CM040245.1, read as the reverse complement.
ATAGTTATTATGATAACTATTTTCAAGATTAGAAACAATGAGATTATGTCGTTATCCATGTTATAAGAAAACGACTTACATTCTGATTGATGAATTCCGATGGGCATCCTTTTAAAAAGAGAAACTTTTTCAATGTAACTTATAGAGTTTTTGTGATATCTGCAAGGATATGTAAGTCAATTTAGCATCATTGTATATGATTGTAACACATAGAATTTATACATGAAAGAGCTAAAATTAGTCAAACGGGTTACAATTATTTGAACATAACTGAGTAATTTTTAACCTTAGCACGAACATAAATTGGAAGGTCACGAAGAATAGCAAAATCAGTATAGTTACTATCATAGTGCAAGTATGTCAAACAAAAAAAATGAGATTTAAGGTACCTGCAATGACCAAATATTTGGATTTAAAGGCTTGTAACACATATCATAACCCTGTATCGTAATATATTTTTATAAAGAATATTGATTTAAAGAGTGTTTACTAACCAAGCGTTAAAAAGAGGAAACGTTTAATACTCATTTACCACATGAGGTCCAAGAGTTGTTGGTCCTCGTACATCGCCATAATGTTGAGTCAATGACCGTTTACAACCCAAAAATGGTTTGAGCAACATTGTAGTCAAGCTCGTATGGAGACTGGTATAATCATGTCCAAACATAATGGTATTATACTTGCACGAATGAGCAACCAAAACTCTTAATAACTTTATAAGCAATCTAATCTTAGTAAATATAACGGAATGAAAATAAAAACTTGAATTAAACTCGGTTATAATGTTTGACATTTGAAGTACCTGTTGAGTCTTGGAACGGCATTCGATGTAAGCAACTGCACCTACTTGTTTCCTTAGCTCCTCCTCCTAAACTTCAATAATTTAATTAAGGGTTTTTGACTATATGAGTCATAGCTAGAGTATACTTTTCAGTTTTTCACATCAAAATTGAAAATTATTGATTTTTACATTAAGACATAATAGATCACCACGTTAACCAATCAATAGAAAAACTCTTGCCTCGTCAAACTCATGTTCGAATATGAACGTCGTGATGCTGCAACAAATGTTGATGTCAGCATGTCAATTACCTAAATTGATAAAAACATCTATCATTTTTGTGTATAAGCAGCTTGCATACCCATTGTATCAGTTGTCATCATTTACATCAAGCTTGATAGATGTGTAAAAAAACCCATGATATCCCCTCATACCTGTTGATGACATAACAAAAATCGTACCATTGTCTTGAACATTATTATCTTTGTTTCCTTTGGAAATCCTTGCACTTTGTCTTAACCTGCCTTGTTCTTTTTGGGCCTCCATCCTTGTATCAGATATCTGTTAACACTGTAAAACCAATATATGATATCTGATAACACTATAACACTAAAAAAACTGCAAAACTTGTTACACTTATAAGTCGGAAAAAAAAAACATGTTAAACTGAAACTCGATAAAAAAAAATTAGTGATTCTTCACCTGTAAACATAAGAAGTCGATTATACTTTTTAGGGATTATGTTTAGGAATAAGATAATAGGGTGTATTTATACACAAAAAAGTAGGTTAAAAATATATGTGGTATATTTATCTTCTAAGTAATATATATCATAATTTATTTTAATTGTTATCTTCAAAAGATACATACCTAAAATACAAATTCCAGATTTTTTTTATAATCTCCTTATTTGTATTGATTTGAAAGATATAAATCAAAAAACTATTTACTCTAGTGGTAAGTTGTTTACAAAAAACATGAATGACCCAAGTTCAACTCCAACAAATGTCTTCTTTTTAATAAAAAAATTTTTTAAATTAAAAAATAACAAAAACAAAAACGTATTTTAAAATTTATTAAAAAAAAAAAATTATACATATATTAATTAAAACGTCACATGTCATTTAAAAAAATAAAAAAAAAATGCCACATAAATACAATGATGACATGGAAATATGACATGACATTATGGGATGCCAAGTGGCATTATGATGTGGCATGCCCTCTTATATATAATGTATATATATATATATATATATATATATATATATATATATATATATATATACACACTAGGCAGTACCGCGCTAGCGGCGAGATAGTGTCGATATGTGATATTGTGGTAAGTGTTTCAGTAACATGCGATAATTCAAGCGATGCAAAATTATTAACATGTATCAAAGAACATATAAAAATATTTATTGAAACTGAAAATAAAACATTACATCAATTATGAGATAACTAACAATGCACGTCACTCGACGTGTAAAATTTCTTAGTACACGACATTTGAGGTGTTGAATCCTCTTTGACATAATTCTTTGATTGGCTTCACTTTGTAGTTATCATTCATCAAGGCATGAGATTTGACCCAATTAAAAAAACTTCAAACCTAAGAAACTTAACAAAAATATATACACCGGTTGTATAATGTATTTTGACCAAATTATTTCATGAAACTTTGTATAATATCTTTGAAATTAATGCGGCGGAACAATCAACGATTAAAGCATCAATCAATCACCATCTTTATAGCAATATTTGGAAACAAATTTGTATTTAACGTATTTAATGCGCAAGAACAAGAACAAAAAACTGAACCCCGTGACTAAATAATAAATCGATACAATGTTTTGCGATTGTAAACATTCAAGTTATTCACAACAATATCCCTGCAATTTCAACTATACTATATATAAATGTCAAAACAATATTTTTAAAAATCATATGGTCATTGCACACATTTCAATATGTAATAACTGAGATCGCATATGGTACACACACTATGAACTAACATAACAAGGAAAAATAAGTTGTAATATGGTGCCTTATAAAACAGAGTTTGTTGGTAAACTTTTAGAAATTATTAGTGTTACGCTTAAATAAATAATTTTTTTTTTGGGAAATTACATTAGTAAAAGTTGTCAAAATTTGTCATACATTTCTTTGAAATTTTAGGTGCGAATTGTTATGGTAGCTATTTCATTAAGGCCAAATTCTTTAACTTTTTATGTAGACATTTTAGTTTGAAAGGAATTTCAGAAATTTAGCATTACTCACTTTTAAGTTTCAAAAATATAGATACATGCTTTGTATGTATAATAATAAAAAAAAATAAGTTGTATTGACTTTCCAACTTTAAGTATGCCGAATCTGTTTCTATTTAATATTAGTTTGCATTTTTAATGGTAATTATATACATATAGTTAAAGAATTGATAAGTTAATGGTAATTATATTACATATGATAATTATTTCCTCAACATTCAACAATGCATTATAGATAATTGGTTCAACACTCAAACTTGAGTTTCAACTTTCATCTTTCAATTTTTTACTTTAGTACTTCAATGCCATTCGTAATTACTCTATATAATAAAGATAACCATAAAACAGTAGATTTAACCAAAACTATGTTCATAAACTCCTTTCTTTAGATTTAACCAAAACTATGTTTAATTTACTTGTAAACTTTGCTTTGTTTTTTGTATTTCTTAACTTTAAGAGTCTTAGTCATTTAATGCTAGAAAAGACCTTTATATTTTATAAGGCTGCCCTCAGTAATATACACCGATCGACTATGTCGATCAATTGTATGTCGATCCCCTTATGTGGCAACTCGATCGCACCAGCTTTTGAACCCAACATAGTCATGTACACGATCGAATGAAACAAGCCACTTACTTATTTAAACCGTTATTATAGACGTTATCAATATGTTTGAGCAGGCAAGGGCAGAGAAGCAACGTATGAGAGAAGACTACACGATTTGCAACGACATTACGCCTGAACGAAAAGCTATGATCGACAAATTTTTGATGGATGAAGCCCGAAAAGACGACGACAATGCTGATACGTTGTGGGGGTGTGTCCAAAAAATACAGAACAACATCAGCACCAAAATCAGTTGGAGCTATCGGGAGAACAAAACCGATGGTGTAGGAGCATCAAGTTAAATACGCTAGATTAGTTGGGCAACCTACGCTAGGCGAGGAACGTTTGGCTCGCATCGAGGAATTTGCCGGTTATCGGTCTCCTTCGTATGATTCTGCATGCGGGCAGCATTCAGATTAAGATTTATGATTTATGTATTTCGTATTGTTTTTATTTTTAATATATTAATGTTTTTATTTAGTATTGTAATGTTTTTATTTTTAATGAATTTTAAATTAATTTTTTAAAATGTTTGAATTAACAAAAAAATAAATAAAAAATAAATTAACATGGTCGGCCCTTACTGGGGCACCTAATCGCTTGAAGGTCGCTGGAGAGAGAAAGCTGACGTGGCAGAGAAAATGAGAAGGATTGAGCCTCCTTACTGGGGCAGCCTAAGATAGTTAGATAAACATTTTATTTGCAAGATGTTTATATTAGTTTTCTTGGGCCTCTTACGTCATTAATATGTTTTTTAAGTAATTATTACTCACCTTTCAAAATTTTATTTTTCTTTATACTTGTCTAACGTGACTAAAATTTTTTTTTTCATTTCCTAACACAAAACAAAAATTATGTTAATTCCAGTAACATAGAAGGCTATGAAGCAAGAAAACAAATCAATTATTAATTACCAGTATTTATCTTCTGTTGAATGCGAGAAAAAGTAGCACAAGTATTGAGGTTTAGAAGTTGTTTTGGTTTATTTAGTGGAAATTATGAATTCATTTTAGATGGATCCTAAAGATAACATTTTTCTTTAATATTTAACTTTAACTTTCAAGTTTTCACTTTCACCTTTGACTTTTTTTTCCATTTTATATAGTAAAGATGCGAGAAAAAGTAGCACAACTATTGAGGTTTATAAGTTGTTTTGGTTTATTTAGTGGAAATTATGAATTCATTTTAGAGGGATCCTCAAGATAACATTTTTCCTTAATATTTAACTTTGACTTTCAAGTTTCAAATTTCAAGTTTTCACTTTCACCTTTGACCTTTTTTTCATTTTATATAGTACCCATATTAGATGCAGTACTTTACAGTACTCATTTAGACCAATAGGAATTTAGTATTAATAAACACTTTTATTTAATTGAAAAAGGCATAATAGTTAAACACAGTTTTTTTTTTTTTTTTTTTTTTTTTTTTTTTTTCGGTTTACATGTTTTCAAGAAAATGAAGTACATATGTGTTTTTTCTTTAAATGTTGTGAATTTACATATGTTTCTTGTGTACAATTGTTTATACATCAAACTCGTTTTGCTTAAAATGGTAATTTCACATATGTTTCTAGTGTACATTTTTTAATCTTAAAAAATTATAACAAAAAACATAAACATAGACATATACATGTATTTTCTAAATTTATAACAAAGAAAAAACATAAATTCAATACACAAAATTTGATATAAAATAAAATACAATTCAAATACAAATGTATATTGTTAAATATAGATGTGGTAGAAATTCAAAGACATGTGTGCACTATTCGAAGAACATGCACGCACTCTTCACTTTCCAATCAAATTCTTTAGAACATATGTGTATCCTTCCAAAAACATATGTACACTCTGCGCTTTCTCGTCAAATTCACTAGAACATATATGCATGCCTTCAAAAAACATGTATGTTTGCGGTGACTATATAAACTTCATAATCAAAGCACCAAAAGCACAATATCTATCTCGAAACAAAAACTAAAAATCAAATACTTAATCATATTATATGTGAAAATCAACCAATGAGACATAAAAAAACAAATACATTTAGCATTCATTTTTTAACCAATAACTGAATTTATCAAAAACAGATATGCATCGTAGACCAATATCATAAGAATGCTATTACCAAACAGCCAAACCACTGCTTGCACACACAGTTGCACTACACGACATGCATCCTCAAACGGACTCTCACAAACTTAACATGACAAACGCTATATGAACTTTTACTACCTCAAAAATAAGTCCACATCTCACTTAAATTTGTTTGCATATGTTTTACCAACATATTTTCTGTGAAAACGTAGGGGGGTGAATACGTTTCCGTTTCAAACTTAAAACTTTTGTATCAAATATAGTATAAACCATTGCATTTGCTAATCTCGACGTGAGGATGCATTTAACGCATTACGACATGTAAGGCCAACCCCTTGATATCACATAAAATTTCGCAAGATTAATGGTTCATTATAAATCAAGTTTCACCATTATTAGTCCGGTTGTTTTTTTCTTGATCAAGCGTGTCATAATATGTAAAGTGTTGAATATAGTTTATGACTATATGAAAGACCAAGTATGTATCACAAACATAGACATCAACCACATAGAAAATAAACAATGTAATGCAAGAATAAAAGTAAAGCGATAAGTAATAGGATAGACAAACCAACACGAGGATTTATAGTGGTTCGGCTACAAGGACACCTTTCTTGCCCTACTCCACTCCCTGAGTCACCTACTCGAGAGTTGCTTCACTAGATTAACAAACTCCATTCTCGGCGGAGAAAACCTTACACAACGTCGCTTACACTTTTTCCGGTACTAAGCTAAACACCGAGTTCTTTCCACGAGGTAGAACCAAAACCTATCACAACGTCTCTTACCCTTTATCCGGTAATAGGCTAGATACCGAGTTCTATTAAAATGGAGGAACTACTACCCAATACTACAACAACAACTAACCCCAAAGGAGATCTACTCCTTATAACAACATCAATAAGGATATGAATATCCTTTGACCAAATACTAATCTATCGTGTACATTGAACACACCAAATCAAATGTACACCTTAGGTACCTTTCACTAATGCCTTTGACTCGATCTCAAGGCACCCTTCACTAATGCCTTGTGACTTGACTTCTAGGCACCCTTCACTAATGCCTTTAGCCTTGACTTCTAAGCACCCTTCACTAGTGCTTTCAATATGGACATTCGAAACCTTTCACTAGTGTCTTCCTCTTGACCCTTTAGACATCTTTCACTTATGTCTAGGACATATCTATGACACCCGTTATGTTTTGTGGCCCAACATAACAAACCTTGTGTTTTATGGCACAAACACATAAACCATCTAGTCTAGTCATAGATATACGACACATCTATGACACTCATTATGTTTTGTGGCCCAACATAACAAATCTTGTGTTTTATGGCACAAACACATAAACCATCTAGTCTAGTCATAGATACAAGAATATGATACTAGACAATATCCAAGACAATGTGTCTAATGGATATGAAATCCTAAACTAAACATCAAGAACACAAAGCATGATGTAGTTAGTCTTCTATAAATGAAGATGACAAGTTTCCCAAGCTTGTTGTAGAAGATCTTCAAGTTCTTGTATGCTTGTGATGGGTGATCACTTTAGTAGGTAAGGATGCAAGATCTCTAGGCTTGCTTTGGAGGATCACTTTGGGAGTATGCTTACAACAAATGAAAGTTAGAAGCATTATGATCATATGTGATGAGGGTGGATTACATGTTTCCTGATGATCTAAATATGCTAGAAATGGTGGAGAGAAACTGTGTGTGAAGGTGTAAAGAAATGGTAAGAAGTGGCTTGCTATTTATAGGCAAAAAGACCAAACCATGTTTCTGCCCCAAGGATCCCTCCTGGAGGGATCCGACCCGTGTAATTCCAAGGGATCCGTGGGACATTTGAGGGATCCATGGACGCTCCTCTTTACCCATGGTTTATGGGTTAAAACCATGGGCTATGGGTCATGGTTTTAAGTGCCCACCAAGGTACAATGTATCTAGACATTCGGTATGGGTCTTGGGTTTTACCCAACACCATTACTTATGTTTATGTATTTTATAAAATGTAAGTAACCAAAATTACTTAAGTGTTTTATAAACTATTTAATTAAACATGTTTAATGGTTTGTTAGGGGTTTGATCATAACGCAACATAACAAACATGTACGAACCTGTGTTGTAGCATACAAGGACTTGAGTCGTCGAGAGGTGTTGAGAGTATGTTGAGACAAAATATAATTACAAGTAACTTATACATTTTGCGTTATGTATTACAAGTTACATGTTTGTCATCAACAAAACAAACGAGAATGTATAGATTAAATATCGTAATATTTGAACTAACATTTTCAATTTAGCTACTCACTTCAAAATAAAAAATTCAAATGATAAGCACCTATCTTTATTTCGACAATATTGACTAAATGAACTTACTGGATACTAAATTGTTCATATATAATGTTTGCAACAATAAAATATATCAAGCACGACTATGATATTATCAATTAGAAAGTTGTCGAGAATTGCAAACTATGGGCCTAACCAATTGCAATACAAGAATGAAATTAACAAATGTAATTAGGGAAATTACATTGATCAGTGTTTCGTTACCGAGGAGTCTTTTACACCTACCTCTCTCTAAAACACATTCACCCAAATCCAATCCTTTTCTCCGGCGGTCGGTTTCGACCGGCCGTCCGGATCCTTTCTTATACTTTATTTTCCCATAATAAAAGCCTTACTCACAGATCTGTCATCTCTCGCCGTTGTTGTTGTTGTCGTTGCCACCCTTCGGTCTGCTCGGACTTGTTACAGTCCGCCATCGATATCTTCTTTAGCCTTGGGTTTTGATTCTAGATCTGTTGGGTTTCTCTCGCTCCTTTTAGGATGCTTAGTTTTATCTTTTATGTATGTTTTACGTACTTTGTGTACTTTTGTCAAGCTACATCTTCAGTATGGTTGTGTCTCCAAAGCTCACTTTGGTGATTCCCCCACCTTGTATGGTGTTGATGTGGTCTGTCACAACTATTAGGGTGTATGCTTTCTTTTGGCTTAACTTGTTGCTTCGTGTATTTTGTTTGGCAAGTCGGCTTCGATTTTTCCCTTTATGTTCGATGTAACTTGTTGTGTTCAAATTACCTCCATTTGTGAGGAGTGAAATGAAATGTAATCTTTGTTCAAAAAAAATTGCAATACAAGAATAAATAATATGAACATCCGTTATCCATGCCACATAATCACGAAACCAACTACTCACAAAATATTTTTTTTATCACTAATATAAAAAAACTAAGATTTGCAATTGAATCGACAAATAAAAAAGTTTTCAATGTTCACTTGTACTTTTCTCCGGTAACCCGCTAGAAAATTACCAAAACCATAATATGAAGTACACAAAAAAAGTCGAATTAAAAATATGAATTGGATTGTGATGTACACCAAAAAAATGAATTAAAAATAGTTACTAACCTTGTAAACCACACAACATCTTTCTTATGACAGAGCCATTCCACTGAAATAAAGTGTCATGTTAAGTTAGTTGTAAAACTAGCTGATAAATTAAAACTTAAATAAAACACATATGTTATTGGACTATAATTCATGACCCCATGACAACAAAACGAACCTATAATCATTACAAAATTACATGTGCACGCTTTCAAAAAACATGTGTTCACGTCTTCAAAGAACATGTGTGCACGCCTTAAAGTAATATGTATTTCATTTCTAAATCATTAAAATGATAATATTATATGATAGTTGAATAAAGTAACAGTGGCCTAATAACAAATTACAATGGCAATACAAAACTACATCATCACACAACTCAATATACTAATTGTTTCCTTAAAGAAAAATAGATAACATATATGCACAAGACATAAATAATCAAATATGAACATAAGTTAAAAACAAAAAGTACACACTGTTCTCGCCAAAGAAAAAATGAATGTAGCATGATAAATTTTAGAACATACTTATAGAACTATTAAAAAAATTGTATATAGAAAAATGAAGTAAAAAACTAACAGAAACCCAAGTAAGCCTAATTGTTATGAGCCAATAAATTTTAAACTAAAACTATGGGCCTTACCATGATAAATCATAGTTACTAATTACATGTTCTTTTTTTTATCAAAAAATAAATATTGGTTAATAGATAGTATCGAACCAGGGACATCATGCCCAACTTTTTTCCACCTTAACCACTTAATCTACAAAGAGGCTTATGTTTAATTTTGTGAAATCATTTATAAAGGTGTCGTTTGTTTTCTTTAAAAAGTCTTAACAAACTCTTAATAGACCAAAGCTCTTAGTCAGTTAGAGCTTTTAGGTATTAAGTGTGTTTGTTTTTTATTTTTCGTTCAGAGGTAAACAGAGGTAAAAACATCTAAATGGACCAGACATGGAAGGAGCATCTTAATGCCTCTAGTTGAACTAATAAACATTCAGACGTTTTCTAAAAAAAACAAACAATATTATTTGATTCAGATTCAGACATTTCCGCCTCAGATTAAGATTAAGATGTGCGAATCAGATTCAGATTCAGAGCCTCTTAATAAACAAACAACACCTAAAGTGTGAGGATTTGCCCCCATTTCAGTTCGACGTATATAGTCCACAAATAGATTTTGAGGTGATACAATATTTAAAGAAAAAATTGTAGTCTTATATGATTTATGAACATACCCGGATCTCGTGACATGTTTGCTCGATCTAAAGAGATTCGTTATGTTTATTTATTTTTTCGTCGAACAACGGATCTTGAGAGAGGCGGCAATAGGTTTTTGGGAGGCAATTTTAGTTTTTAGGTTTACAGTGGAGATAGGAAAGATGTGGGAGCAGTTTATTCACTTGTGGGGGTTAGATAATCTCGCATTTTTTGGGGATAAATGGAATACCCAGATTACACTTTTACCTTTTTCATTTTTTTTTAAATAATGACTTGATCTTTCAATTAATTACATTAAAGGCACAAGTGATCTCATCCACTGATTAAGTGATCTGACGGTTTATATTAGTCTAAAATGGTACTGTAAAATACTGCATCTAATATAGTCTTGTATAGAATACAACATATATATATATATATATATATATATATATATATATATATATATATATATATATATATATATATATATATATATATATATATATATATATATACATATATATTAGAAGGGTACCAAGCAATGCGGCGCGCGGTACCCGTGACTATTTTGTGGCGAGCAAATATTTTTATTTTAAACTTCCTTATTCTAAAGTAGTAGATAAATGTTTTTCAAAAGTAGATAGTCTAAATTATTAATTGTGTAAATGGTAAACATATTATTATTCAAATTTTAGCAATAAATTGGTGGTCTAACTATATTGAGTTTTTCTTATAAACAATTCCATTAAAATGTATCATTATTGGATGGCGGTTACATATGGTTTTAATAAGACTTAAATTTTTAGATTTTACACATAAAATGCCACTTGGCATCCCATAATGCCATGTCATGTCATCATTATTAATCCACCTAAGCAACCTTTTCATGTAGCTAAAAACGATTTTCGAAATTGTTTAAAAATTTTGTCATTTGCAAGATTCGAACTAAGGTCTTTAGATCCACAAGCAAGCACTTCAACCATTGGACCAGGCAGGATTTTATGATAGACTTTGAAAAACAATAATGATATTCTTAAATTGATATCTCATATTAACACCTCAATGCTAATACATATCTTCTCCTTAAATTTAGTTCCACAATATATCCCCTAATCACGTATAGAAAAAAATACACCTCTTTTCTCTCAAAACCCTAATAATGTACGCAAATCTTTCTTTTTGTATGTATAGTTACATTACGTGATTTATAATTTGATTTCCAATGAGGTTTGTATGTTTAATGATTTAATTTGCTTAATATGCATGTATTGAATTAGCTTTTCTATTACACATCATCAAAAGTTCGCATGTTATTGTTTACCTCATCAGCTTGACTCAAGATTGGATCCATTATAAATATCAAAGGTAAATTCTTTTTGTTCAATCTTTTATGTATGCAGAGATTAATCAAAATACCAGGTTAGTTTCTCAGTGATTTTTTATAATGGATCACAATTCTTTAAATCAACATTTTATTTTGTGATTTTTTTTAATGAATGATAAAATTTGCTCAATCTTCTATATATACAGGTATAAATAAAATTATGAGGTTAGTTTCTCAGTGATTTTTTTATAAAAGATCCTTATTTGTTTAAAAAGGTTTCGGTAAAGCCGAATAATTATCTGGGCATTTTGAGGTTGTTTTCTCCTGCCCACTAGGTGTTTTGTACTACTACTCTCAGATTAATACATATTGGAAGTTATAACGACAATGAAAAATATTCTTTTATAAGTAAAATTTTTACATATACTAATAACAATCGTGTTAGGATGCTTCCTTTTGTCTATGACGACTCTTTTGGGTAAGTATTTGATTACATGGTCTTTTTGATACACCATAAGGTATTAGTTTTATTTATATGATATTTACAAGACAATGCATACTGATACCCCAACCCTTTTTATGCATCTTGAAGGTAGCTAAGGTTATTAATGATAAATATTCAGGATGCCAAGAAGTTCAAATTAGGAGACCTGAGAACGTTTCACTATTTAAATCAAGTAATTGCTATGAAGTGGCAAACATCGATGATGGAAGAGAGTATTTGGAAACACGAAATGCTATGGATATTGTGGGAATCAACCATGATGAGCAGGTAAAAAGCATACACGATTAAAATATAGGTGGAAGTACATAGGTTACACGGGTCGAATGCATAGAATTAGCAAAAAATGAAATAATATCTTATTTTATTTTATTTTTTATTTTAATTATTTATTATGTACTTGGAATCATGAACTGACTGTATAAACGTTACTGTTGCCAGGGTTGAGATTTGCTGGTTCAAAAGATGGAAGTGCTCACGTCTTTCTTTATAGCTATGTTGTTGACTTCCTCAGTGAGGTATGGCCTTTCTATCAAACTGACTACCATCTCTACTTTTTCTGTCAATTTTAGCTTCTTTCTATGTATATTGCAGATGATGTATCTCAAATTTTTATGTCACCTCTATGGGCAGAACCTTCAGGATCTTTCACCTCTGAAAGCCTTTACTGGTTCTAATATATCAGCAAACAGTAAAATCATGATCGAGTTGATATATACTTATGAAATAACACAATGATAATAGAGAAAAGCATGTTTGAACATGAGTCATTTATAAAACAGAACTTACTTTCAACTATAGCGACTTCTTTGGTATCATTCGTGGACTTCTCTTCAAGAGCTTTTGCCTCTACCTCGGCTGGTGGTGGTTCGGTCGCACACACTGGCTGAACCTTTACCTTCTTTTCTTTTTTTGCTGTCATATCTTTGTTTTGTTGATTTGTATAAAGCTTATGGAACTATAAGGTTGTTTGAATGTATGTGCTATGTGTTGGGTGTGCTAAGATTGAATGGATGTTGTTTTATGCTTGGTTAGTTATAGAGTGCATGACTTATGATGAGCTGGAACTATATGTCATTAACAAACCGTTATCTGTGTGTTTTTTTATTGGTTTTATATTCCAAATTGTATTTAACGCAAAACACTTTGTTTATTATCTTTTAGAAGATACATTTTTATGATAGCTTATAAGTCTTAAACTGAGATTTAAGACATACCAAGTTGTTTAAATCATTAAATTATTAGGCCTTAGACGCACATACTTGGTCCTCCTCAGCCCAATGCATGTTATTAATCTAGATATATTCGTGATAGGCAATGGTGTGTTTTAAATTAGGACCGATTAATTGGGTTGCATCTGGTTTGCCTAAAACCAGTGGCGATTTCAGAACAGGCAAACATGAAATCAATAAATTGCTTAATCCTTTCTCACATAAGATCCAATGGACCAAAGGAAAAAAAGGGGTTATTCAAATTTATACGAGGAAAGGTGACGTTTGGGCCCTTTATAAAAACTGGTCTCCTGATATATTTTGTAGCACTGCCTCTGGAGCTACTTCAGACAACAGCGGAAGCAAAGGGTAAGGCTGTGGGGGAATGGAAATTCTAAAAAAAAAGGTTAAAGGGATCATAACTTATGTTAGAAGACGGGGAAAGAAATAGGTTCAACCACTTAAATTTAGAAAGTGATAGCAGATAGGTATGAAGTAGTGTTAGAGCTATGTTTCATTTTATTGGCTCACAATATCGCAAGAATATGCGACTTTCTTAAGGTAAATACTCAAATTCTATTGGCCACTTAATTGAATTGTTTTATTATTTGTGCTTGAATTGGAATGAAACGAAATTACTATGTACATGTCAGATTTGTTAATTTCTCATGAGGCTTAGCAGAAGACGAAATCGTTCAGCTGCTCGAGGTAAGTGGTCTCATTATTTTTTATGTGGTTAGACTATTGCGTATTAATATAGATGATAATTTCAGCTATACCAACCCTTTCCAATATGCTGTTAATTGTTACAGGTACTAATAAATTGCGAGGGTCTTTTTAGGTCACTTACTGAAATATCTGCAAACAAGGGCATTTTCTTTAAGCAAACAAGTGGTAAAGTTAGCTGCGGGTGTCCTGCAGCTGCAACTAATATTGACACAAGTTCGACATCAAATGGTACGCAACATGGTTTTATTTCTGATAATACTAAAACCAGTATATGTACACGTAAGTAGACTATCTATTTTGTGGTCCAGTTTTAAATATATAATAACTGTTTTTATTCTTACTATTTCATATATGATGCAGTGTTTAACCATGATGCGGCACTAAGTTTCAATAACACCGACGGTAGCTGTATACATGTATCAAATTATACGGTAGCTGGACTAAAAGGCATTGTTCTTCCTTTTGCACATCTTATAACACAGTTGGATACTCAATCTGTATATAATATGGCTCGAGGCAACCAATATTATTCGTTGATTTTGAATTTTCGCAACATGGAAATTCTTTATACGGCTTACATTAATGACGGAGGATTAAGACAACTCAGTCTGTACTGCAAAACCTTGCGAAAGCTTTATGTGACAAGCAGATCGGCGTTAGTAACAGACAAAGGCTTACTTACTCTGGTGCAAGGATGTCCTAAACTGGAATGTTTACATATTAATCTATCTTCTATCACATACGATATTAATGTGTATATAGGAATGCAAATGAAAAACATCATCGATTTAAGTATGGTATTACTTAATAAAGGGGTAAATAAGCAGAATCTAATGGGATTTCTAAGGGACAATTGGTTGGATTTGATTTCTAATGGGATTTATACACGTCAATTATGGTACTCAAACAACAGTAAGTCCACAAACTATTCTTGATTTTCAAAAATACAAAAGTCATTTCTTTGTTACATTATATCAAAAGCTTCTCATTGCAGTAATTTTGCTCACTTGTGCAGCTTTGATTTCTTTGTAACTATACAATGTTCTATTCTGTCTGCAGATTGGACCAAGAAGTCAGAAAGAACAACCAGTCATTAACCGTGAAAGGCAGGCGGTCGTCTTTCTGGCATGTAAATTTTCACTGTTTTACATTTTTTTCCCAGTTTCCAGTTATTAATATATTCAATCCCGATGTTTTTTTATCTTCAGGTTATATAACAGAAGTCTGAAATTTCATATGATGAACTCACGACTAAAATTTGTCCTGTAAGTCTCCCGTGTGTATGTTTACATCTATATGATACCCGTCCCTTCTCTAACCTGACTGATACTTAAATTTCCAATGTTTTGAGTATTCACCAAGTTTACTGACTCTGCACCTTCTATTCACATGACAGTGATGACACAGATAGTGTTTCCCCCTGGAGTAAGGATAAAACTAAGATTAGAGGCACCAAAATGGGTTAAAATAGGCTCGGGTTGAAAGGGATGTCTTTAGTCCGGGTCATAACACGTTGGCTCATGTAGCGAACGTGTTGAATATGATTTCAAAACTATGTTATTATAGTAATATCTAACTTTAAAGAAAAAGATTTAGAACACTAAAAATTCACTATG
Source organism: Chrysanthemum lavandulifolium (assembly GCA_022545495.1). Taxonomy (NCBI): domain Eukaryota; kingdom Viridiplantae; phylum Streptophyta; class Magnoliopsida; order Asterales; family Asteraceae; genus Chrysanthemum; species Chrysanthemum lavandulifolium. The sequence goes on along the minus strand of CM040245.1, from coordinate 76,473,610 downwards.
GTAAAGTGAGAACCCGTTTAACCAATTGTACCCGTTACGGATACACCATAACCGATGTTGATTTATATTAAGTTAATGGGTATAAATTTCACCTTTTATCCTGTTTTTTATAATTTTTCTTCGCATTCTCATCTTTGTATAGGTCATTTTCAAATTTAAAGTTCTAATGTCAGACGACTCCAATGATCCCGATAGTGACTCATATTTGCTGGATGACAATTCTGGGTATATTTACACTAAAATTATAAAGGTTCATTTCTCTTTCAACACCATGTCCAAGAAGTGTTAATGATTCTTATTATTCCTAATTGCAACATGGACTTACAAAATTGAAACTGAAAAGACTTATCCGTACTTGATATTTTGTTCAGATATTCGATTTGGCAACTTTGGCTGAGCTTACGAAGTCGCTCTTTGGCCTTCAATTGCAGGTATATATGAACTTGTGGTACCTTTACTCAGATTAATTTGGAACTGAATTTCCCCCATAACCAAAAACAATTCATTCCTTACACATTTTAACCAAAAAAAATTCATATTGTCATTGTAAGCATGTTTGATTTGTTTTTTGGTTTTGATATTTTGTATGCTACATGGCAGTTCACTTAATCCCAATTTTCGTCAACAAAAAGGTAAAGATACATTCCTAAAATTTGTTATAATGAATATCAAAGAATGAGTAATTGTGTTACGTGTATATATGATGTTAGTTTGATCATGTAGGAATGTAGTATCTGCTCATGAGTATGTATCATTATTTACAAATATCACATTGGTTTAATGTTTTTGTGTGTGCCATTCGATTCATAAAAATGATTGGATTTTGATTAGTAGATATGCTGCAAAATTAGTTATGATAGTTCAGTTTCATTGGAACTTCAATTTTTATTTTCTTTTTACTTTTTTCCGAAAGGGCTTGGTTTTGTATGATATTCTTGAAGGGTCCAGTATAGAGGGCATGGTACGTGCACAACGGGCTTGGTTTGGTTTTGTTAAAAGCATGGATCAGAGGTGATTATCGTGCATATGGTGTTGGGGCTAATGGTGAATATTGTACAGATTAAAGTGGATATTAGGGCCGCCTGGTGATAGTAGTCGCATACCTTCTACGACTGAAGGTACATAAATTCATTATTTCTTATGTCATTGGTTTGCTGCGTTGTGGGTAACTTTTTGGTTTTGTGTATGTTGTTGTTTTATGATACATTTTTAATGTATCTCTGTATTTTTTCAGTTCAGGTGATATAACTAAAGCTCAAGTTAATGAAGATACCTTTGAACACTATGGATATTGGGTTGTGCAAACTGAGCAATGGCGGATGGCCCAATATCCTATCGGGGCCTCAAAATTTAGTTCGATTTGTATAGTAATTGTGGAGGCCAACCCAGTCCGATGTAAAATTTTTTAAAGCTTACTGCTTTTTCCTAGGCAGTGTTCAATTCTGAAATACTAGAAATCACCAATTTTACTTATCATGTACCTTTTGTTTTACCTTTTTCTTTTATTTATTAAGTATGAAAATGAAATTTTCCGAACTTAGGGCCTGATTTTAAAGTAGAACAGATAATTGAAGTGTTTAAGACTTAAATATCTCAAATGAAAACATAAATCATAAGTCAAAGTAACGAAATTTACTTGATGGTATAATGTTTGTATTCAGTTACCTTTTCCTATCCATTTCTCAGTTAAACGTGGTAGCTCCAACCTATTTGCTAATGAATGGGCTAAATTCCGTTATGTTATATCCCAATACAGGTTAAAGAGGTAAACTCAAAAAAAAAGTTTATAAGGATATGGGTCACAATGGACAAACATGTTAAATGCTTAACATTCTAATGTTTGGTCATTGCACAAATTTAAACAGAAAAAATACATCAGGTCATTCTTCTATTTGGTCTGCTTACTACACAACATGTTTAACTATATATTTGTTTAGTATTGCTTACCCACACTCCAAACGCACATTTGTTTTTGGTTGATATGAATTATATAGTTAATCTATAGTTTTAGTGAAAAATCATTGTCATTGTGAACTCTTTTCTTATTGGTCAGATAGATAATTATGTGTATAGTTACAAGTGTGCAGAAATGTAACTATGTCTACAATTTGTTGTCGAAATAAATAATATGGAGTCTCGGAGTAATACATATTTTAAACAGATCTGTGCAGGTAATTTGAATCTATTTTGAGCGTAGTGTTATGGAGAACAAAATATGAACGGGTTGAATGATTTATGGTTGAAGCAGCGTTATAAGTCACATGGACAGCTTCAAGGATTTAGGCTTGACAATGTTAGTAAGTCAAGTTAACCATCATCGTAGCAAGCTTGGTAGATAATTGTTCACGCCCAGAACAGTTGTTTGATATATCCCATGAACAAAGAGTGAATTACAATATAAGATTAAGTATTTGCAACTCTTTAGAAGCATATTTTTTTTTAACTTTAGTTGTTACGTTATTAAATTTGGATATATCGTCAAATTATTAGCTAGATTTCGTAGCATGCTATAGATTTTGTCATGACTAGCTATGCACATTTTCTCGATTAGGTTACAAACTATCTCATTGACATATGTTAGAAAAAGGATGGGATGAATATTATCTCCTCAACCCCAATCTAGATTTCACATGAGAGGGTACAACATAGATTCGTGCAAACTAGCAGTTTCTTTTGGTATAGATCACTACTACAAAAAGGGCTTTTAGACCCCCTAATAAAGACCTTCTAACAAAATTACGGGTCTAAATAGGTATTTTTGTGCGCACAAATGTATATAGACCCGTTCATATGATAAGGACACGTCTTTAAGATAAAAAAAATGCATCTAGACCGGGTGGTATTACATCCACCGGCCTATATTATTTAGTAACAATTAGACCGGGCCGCTAAATAAAGGTCCAAAAGTCCAGTTTAATTTTTTCACTTATTTTAAGCGGTAGGTTTTTTAGATCTCACTTTTCAGATACATCACACTCAAAACCTCACACCTCTCATTTGAAAATCCAAACTTCCTCAACACAATTGTAGATCCAGTTTAATTGTTAAATTACTGATTATTTTCATGATTTGATCAAAGCTCAGATGGGATAAAATTAATTGTGTACACATCTCTCACCAGCCAGCTTTTGATCATCCATTACTTAAAGACCACAAAATTCAGGTTCTTATTTTTTATATAAAAAATTTATAAATTTTCATTGTTTTTATAGAGAATTAAATTTGTGATTTTACTTGGTCGATATAGATGACGCCTAACTTTCATCCAGAAGGACTTTAGGATGACAACAAAATGAACATAGCCAAAGGAAAGGCAAACACAATGCACCAGCCGTGGCATGTTAATGGCATGTGCCCTGAGGTCTGAGGATACCATACCGATAAGGCGTACAAAAGAAGATGATGTGTTGAGAGCAAGTTACAGGGTCTGGTATACTTTTTCCACCTGATGAACCTCCTCGCCACTATGGTTTAGATGTGCCGTCAATACAGGTTCCCACTATTGATGGGTCTTATTCAACGTTTGCTGCGAGTTTTGAGGGAAATGAAGGTCCTAATAATGTTGTTGAAGTACTTGCGCTACAAGGTAGTGTTTTACCTCTTTGTATTTTGCTTTCTTATTACGCCTGTTAGCCTTACTTTCCCCTAACGTGTTTGAAGGTATGTTACCACAAGTGTACACCCAATATGTTTCTCAACCAATCAGATCCGGAGGTCGAAATTCCGCACATACCCTTGACTTTGTTGTGGTGTTGTTATTACTATCCCAATTGATTGTCAAGAACAACCAAGTACTCATGTGGAACACCCTCCGTTATGAACACTGGTAAGATCGACCTACCTATGCCCATTGCTTCTACAACTTTGAACTACAGAATTTATGGGCGGACCGTAAGTCTTTCTCTGCTTTTATGCAAACCACAAGACGAGAGTACGTGTACCACATGTATTAGCAAGCAACAAATGACAATGTCGGCCACGCAGAGGTAAACGATCGCCTTTATTCTTTTTCATTCGCCCACCATACACACATGCACGTATTCTATCGTCATCGACCTGTGGTCTCGACACTTACCCGCATCGATTCGACCAAGACATCTACGTACTATCTTCCCGGATAGACAACGGTGTCAAATACCCACCTGTGTAACTTAGACGTATCCATTTTCTATCTTGAAGGTAACACACGTGTTTGATAATCATTTATTCGTTTTTACTTTTGTAGTACCATCTGGAAGCCAAACATACTGTCCCCAACAACATTAGAGGAACACCACGGCAAGGTATTTTTAATTTAATGACTGTTTCTTTTTTTACCACATGGGTCAGATTTCCATGTTTTGGTCAAACAAAAATAATACCAAACATAACTGTATGTATCCATATAAATGCTAAAAATGGTCAACCTTACACAATCATACCCCCTGCTTGCCTTTTTTATTGGAACTTTACAGTTTTTGAATGTCTAGCATGAGGCCATTGAGATAGATAATCAGACTTGGATTTACTATGAATTTGATTAAGAATCAATCACTCTTCTCAGTCCATCATTGGGTCTAAGTTGTTTGGGTGGTAGCCAAAGGTGTTAAGAATCTTGGTTTGTTGCACCCTTCAGTTATTTTTAATACGTAAATGGGTCACTGGGTCATCTGTTTAAAGTACTTACATGCTTTTAGCCGTTTTATGGATTATGGTAACATCAATTATAGTTCTTAACCATTTCATTTAACTTTTAATTACTTTTTAGTATATATTTGTTCAACTAAATCCTAAAAATAAAAATCAAAAATCAAAATACTTACCCGCTTTTAGCCGTTTTATGGATTATGATAACATCAATTATAGATCTTAACCATTTCATTTAACTTTTAATTAATTTTTAGTATATATATTTGTTCTACTAAATCCTAAAAATAAAACAACAAGTCATACCCGTCCATCGGACGGGTTTTGACACTAGTATATATATATATATATATATATATATATATATATATATATATATATATATATATATATATATATATATATATATATATATATATATATATATATATATATATATAGTGTTGAAGCTTCTCACCAATGGGCGGGCATGTCTTATAACCATCGCTGACGGGTTATCGCTTTGAAAAAAATAAGTTATCGGAAAATAAGATATACACATACCAAATTTTTTATTGAATGCATTAAGAACGAAAAGAAATAAACGGTTATTGAATATGAGAGAAAAAAAAGTTTCGCACTTGAGTAATACTACCAATCAATGCTTAATTTGTACTTTGTAATCTAATTCACACCTGAGCAGTGCCTGATGGAAGAACGCCTGATGGAACAAAGCATAAAAAATTGAATATCAGCTATTTGAGTTTTGTAACTTCAATGAACATTTCTACAATAAATGGAACAAAACTGTTAGCTACAAGCTATGATCACTTAAATAAATATCAATATGGTTAAAAGAAGATCTTGAACGACTTTTGTTGACCCAATTTAAATCAAGAATATGTTTCATCGAGATAAAAAGTTAAATTGTTGTGACAACTTATATACGTAGTTTTTTTTTTTTTTTTTTTTTTTTTTTGCAAAGATTTGAGTTTTACTAATTAGTTTAGTAAAAAATAAATAAAAAATAAAAAACTGTACATCCTATTAAGCATTGTGTATTCCTATATCTGCCACTCGTTTTTCCTCCATTTCTTCTGCACACGCAATATACAACATGAACCTACCCTTTTGAGTCGACCTAATTTAAGTATATAAAACCCCTACTATAGTTACATGCTCTATACTTAATACAATATGTAACTAAAGCAAGGGTGCTTGATGCGGCCTACACAGTTATGAGCCAACATATAAATCTAGCATGGCCTTCACAATGCTTGATGTAAAAGCAATTGATATTTTTTAATATTAATTATGCCAATATAGTTATCGAAGAGATCAATATCTAAGTAAAGCATAGAAAAAAAAACGACAAAAAGAGTAACTTACAATGTCTTGCAACCTCGGGAGAAAACTCAAAGTGATAATTAATAAAACATCTTAAACAGATGAGTGAATGAAGAAAATTAGAAATGAAGGAAGTAGTAAAAAAGAGTTGTAAATCAAACTATATGCAAAGAATATCGAGTGGAGAATTCGGGGATTGTGGCTGCATGGTCATTATTATAATACATATACTTAGAAGAACACATCACTAACCATTAGTAATATTTTGGAAGAAGGTATGCCATATTCTTTTCTCTTCAAAAGACAACACCACTACTCCGCCAAAGATCCAATCTAATGACAAAAACAAATTAATGTAAAATCAAAATCTGTAAATATCATAAGAATAGTAGTAGTATATACAATCCAACCTACAAATGGAATCAAAACTGATTTAACTGAAATCTATACCTTATAAACCTCAGATGATTGTGATTAATAAGCAATTCCATATAACCCATATACGAAGTTTCATATCAACAAAACATAATTAATAACAGTAATAAAGCATTACATTACATCACTTATTCCATTACGTCGTTCACTCTATTCATTTGACATTTTATTTCGTTCTACCAAACTAACCCTAAGTGTCTTTAAGTGCCATTTAAAATCTCAAAATTGCCAAATGTCTCAAATTCAAGTCATATACTTTTGTTGTGAAACTCCATTGCATTCATAAACTAACTTATAAATAAATAAGTAAACATATGTTAAGTACACTTCGAGCTACATATATTCTGATAGCTACATTTGTCTTTTATTCACACAATTTAACTGCTATGTTCTTTTTCTATCTAGTTTTACATTAAGATGTATATTTATCTCACGTAATGCATTTACCATATCTAGTCACAGGTTGTAATCTTGTAGAGAGTTTTTTTTTTGTTTTTTTTTCATCAAAGTATTTGTAATTAGCTAATCTTATACTCATAACCAATGCTAATCTTATATAAATCTAACATTCATAATAAAATTATCATTTTTTGACAGCCGGTTTCAAGGATTTTTAGTCGCAAAATGACCAAATCAGGACACTTAAACATCTTTTGACAACTCAGGTACAAAAGAGTATTATGACAAAAACGGGACAAATGATAATGTAATAACTTTGATAGCAATAATATACTACTTACACAACAGTCTTCTGAGACACTGCCTTTTCTAAAGCTCATTGTTGAGCCTCTAAAGTCGCTCTTTCAACTGCAGCACGTTGTGCTCTACGCTTCTGCTTTACACTTCGACCATTCAGAACTTCGCTCAGATGATGATCGAGTCCTAGTGGAAGCTTTTGTGGCCTTTTCTAAGGCATCATCCATCGTTCCTATTCTAATTTCCTCATTAGCTTTTTCAACAGCAGAACGTTCATGTTTAGCTCTTTCACGAGCCTCAAAAAAAGCCTGTTATCAAGCTTCACGAACTTCTCTCTTAACTGCTTATCTATTCCTCTTGGCGGTCATCTTGGCAATCCTTCTGGAGTAATTTTTTTCGCTTTCATTTATTTCATATTCCTTAGCTGTCTCATTCATAGGTTCTTGAGATGCTTGATACTTTCATTGTTGGGTATTTCATTATGGGGCACTTGGGTATTACATTTCTTCCTCTAACTTCATGCGATGCATAGTGCTACATCATCAACTTCTGTAGATGATTCATTTTTCACATCATTTTCTTCAATTTCATATTTTGTCCAAAACCTGTGTCATCTGAACCAAGATTTGCCAGATCGTCAAATTTAACTTCACGTAAATCAAATAGATAAGAAATGGAATACGATAGTAGAGAAAAGAAATCAACCAATAAAAGGGTTGTACAATTGATGTTTATCATACCTCGTAGCTCATGTTGTCGACGTCTAGCCTTAAATCTCTAAATTGATCAGAGAAGTTACTGGAATTACCATAGAAGGGTGCCCGATCCAACATTACGACAGTCTATTTAAAAGAGAATTCAAGTTCAAAGTTTATCAGAGAATAGGAATTTCTAATATAAATGCAGTTTTAATAAACAGAAATTGTGAGATATTTTGAAACTCGATAGCAGTGATGAAGGAGTACTACTTTTTTTCATAATGTAGTAGGGCTAATATCAGCTACCGAATACGTACCACTTTATTAATTTCAATTAATCAATACCAATAACATAGGGGATGTTTGTTTAAGCTTGAAAATAGGCATTTGAGCATTAATGATGACTTAAGCTTATATTTCATAAGCCCATTAGTTAGGCTTATGTTTCAGCTTATGAACTAATAGTTCATCTTTAAATCTTAATAAGCTCATAAGCCACAAAATTTGGGCTTGTGTGTGTTTATTTAAACTTATTTGTGGGCTTATGAGCTTATGTGATTTCGGCTTATTTTAATAAGTTCAAATTTTTTAGCTTATTTTATCACATTATAATTCATCATTAAGAAAGTGAAAATGATCAAGGTGTATACCAGCTCAAGAGGCTTTCGGATTGGACAAGGTACGGCTCGCAAGTTCTGCTCATATATGCTGCAATTACAAATATACCAGAACACGTCATCAAAACAATAAGATGCATCATAGCTGATCATACTCATGTCAAATTAGCTAAACAAATAACTGATGTGCAAGTGTACATATAGCTAATAAGATGCAAGACCCGAGGAACATTGTCTGTTTTTGGTCCTAATTGGAACAATTTCTGAGGATTAGACAAATCATATATTAGAATCATCTTAGATCTAGGTAATCAGGTACTGCACTATCTCGAGTCTTGGACATACCAGGAAACCCAGCATAGAAAAACGAATGCATTCTACCCCCAATATTTGTTTTCTAATAGCAAGTAAGAAACGTCGAAAGAAAGAAACTATTCAAATCATTATTGTCGTTAAACCTCTTTTTCATATTTAAGTAACAACTGCTTCATTTTTAATTTTGAGATGCCACTGTTATATTACCTTTACATGCTTTTTTGCAAATGGAAAGAGCTAATTTATCAACAAATACATTAAACTCCACTTACCGTGACAGTCTCAACCTTTGACAATCTCAACAGAAGAATATCCTTGATCGACGTAATCCCCATAACTAATTAGTTAGTGTCCGGGCACTGCAATTGAAAAATGAACCACATGAAACTAAACGTTTGAAAACGTTAAAAACAAATAAACAAAATATGTGGTGGCATGGAAATTCCATAACCACACAGTCCCTTGTCAAGTTGTCATAATTATGAGATCCAAGATAATAAGGCGGAAAAATACCTTCCCCGATGCAAAAAAGTTCAGCACGATCATCAAACTGCCCATCGATATCACCACAGATGGTCATAGGACTTCTTATTAGCTACAGGGAGAACACAAACAATTTAAAGTAACAATAGTTGAGCTAAAATTATGTCTAATAAGCTATAACCTACACCAATTAAGCTAACACAGATTTACTTCATCCTACTTACCTAAAAGCAGATAAAGAATATTAATTAGGCAAGTTTAACAACCTAATAAGCAAAAAGAAAGAAAAAAAAGTATGCTGGCCTGCAGGTTAAAACAGCCCCCATGAGAGCTTTTTTGAGCTTAGTTTTAAGCTTTGAAATGAGCTCCAAGTTAGAACAAAGCTGAAACAACAAAGTTAGTGATACCAATAACCTGGAAAAGCTAAATGGGAGGTAAGCTGGACCCTCAAACAGCTTAAAAATAAGTTGTTATCAGATCTTGGGGACAGTTTATGCTGATATGGAAATAAAAAATGGAAAAGGGCAGCTTTCAACTTCAATTCAAACCAAGTTAGAGATAATCTAGGCGCACTTAAACTAACATCAGATGGAAACCAATGATTAAAGATTCATAAAAAATAATTTTTGGACAGTTTTGAATACAATTAAGCTGTGCAAAAAGCATTTGAACAGCAACTTAGGCTGTTGTCCAAACAGAAAACAGAAGACCCCTTTTTTACTCAAATCTTTTTACACCACTTTGGACTAAGTTTCAAACTTATTTAAGACCTTGAAAACCTTTTGACTATAAGAGTCAAACGGGTAAAAAAGAAGAAAACTGCTTTTTAGCTCATTAACCAGCTTAAACCAAACACCCATATAGGGGATGAAATCACTTAAACTGAATTGACAGAAAACTGACTTAACTCTTTTTTTAGAACTGACTTGCCACCTCAACTTAGTACTTTTGATACCTTAAAATTTAAGATTAATAACCTATTAGTAATTTTTATCTTCTTTTTTCTAAATTGTGTCCTGCTAACCACATAAGTAATTGACTTAATTGGCCATTTGTTTAGCATAAACTTACATAATTTAGTCAATGTACACATAACTATTCTTACAACTAAGAAAGTGCATTGACTGCACCGAAAACACCAGCCATGAATATTATAATGTCAACCAATCTATAGGCAACCCACCCGAAATAAGATTTACCTGAATAACCTTGTGTGAAGTAAGTTTCAGCAACAATCTTTGTAACCTGATGTCAGTTGGTACAGAGAAATGCACCACTTCTTCCTTCCGTTAGTGGCAGAGCGACTTATCCCGTACATGAATCACGAAAATGAGAGGTGTAACATTAAAAATTTAGTCTCAGGTTTATGAATACAGTTACGTACCACACATACGCCACGGCTGCAATGACACTCATGGTGTGACTGCCCGACCAACATAAAATTATCATCATTGCCTATGAAAAGGAAAAAAGCTACGCGTTTCAGCCCTTTTTGTTGGCAACAACATGCGTAGACACACACACATATTACTACCTGGCACCAAGGCACACCAACATCCAATAATGTACTTCTATAAATGTCATAGGCTTGTCAGGCGTCCATAAGCATCCAATAGAGTTTAGCAACGTGAATGTAAAGAATGATCAGATTATGTACCTAAGTAAGAAATATTGATATATCGTTGGTGATTTTAGTAATTTGTGTGCGTTTAAGGCTTACCCTTTCTTCTTCCTCAACATTGCATAGGAAACCTTCCACATGTTGAAGTGGGTACTCGACATAATCTTGATCATCGGATGGTATGGTACGTAGGTGTGGCCATTGGGAAACTCAAAGTTGATCATTTTAGAAGATGGCGGAGTAGGATCGGTTGTAGTTCCTTCGTCCTGAAGCAACAACATAACATAAGTGAACTTCATCATTCAAATGAATATAAAATTACTTTTAACCCAAATAAAAATATTTTATAAGAGTCAATCTTTAGATGATACCTCAGAATTACATTGTTTATCTGTTGAAGACATATCAGAAGGGACCTGAAATTTGAGAGAGAAAGACGTCTGAGTTTACCTGCCTTGCATCTTCAACATCGTGTTGATCAAGTCTCTCATTCACTATGAAACCTGTGCAAAAAAAGAAAGAAAAACCTTATCAGCAAAATTAAAAGAAAGTCATAGTTTTATAAGATATAATGAATACATTACAGCTTGCAATAGTTCAAAGGTCAAGTGAAGAGTGCCAATATATATTATCACATAGAGCAACTTTTAGAAATAGGAGCTTCACCATGAAGAATTCACAAAGAATGCGAAAATATGATAAGCTAAATTTAAACTTATTCTTTGTAGTATATATACACGATGCTAAATATAACAATCAAATTATAAAGTAACCATGATAAGCTAAATATATGATGAACTTTCATTGTAACCTATCCTGCAAAATTCATAAGGAACGAAAAGATAGATCATTAGATGTGATTGTGAGGAAAAAAATATATTAGGGTTTTTGATAAAAAAAAAATATTATGAATAATTTTTATACGTATATATGATTAGGGTTTTCTATAAAAAAAAAGTATAAAACGTGATATAAGATTAGGTTAAAGATTATAAATTTGAAACTAAGATTAAGGAATGGATATGTGATATATAATTTTAGAAGATAAATACATTCCTTTTCATACTTATCTCATATTAATAATTGGTTGCATTTATATATTTTGCGTTGCAAGATATAACCAAAAAAATGAGTTGGTGTAGTGGTTATCATGTTTGTTTGTGGACTAACAGACCCGGGTTTGAATCATGCATGTATCATTTTTTATAATTAATTTTCGAAATTTATTGCCTAGGTAATTAAATTTCGAAAATTATTGCAATAATCTACGTGTTTCACAAAAAAAATATTAAAAATTTATATAATTGATACATTAAATCCAAAAATGCTTATGTTGCATGAAAAACAATGCCTCCTGTTATATATAATAATATAGGAAAAAATTAAAAAATAAAACATAAATAATTTCGGAAAAAATTAAAAATAGCCTAAAATTCAAAATTAATTAAATGTCTTCAAATAAAATAAATTTTAAAAATGCTTACATGGCAACAATGTGATGACATGGCTAATAATGAATTATGGGCAAGATATATATATATATATATATATTATATATATATATATATATATATATATATATATATATATATATATATATATATATATATATATATATATATATATATATATATATATATATATATATATATATATATATATATATATATATATATATATATATATAGGGAAGGGTTCTTTTCGTAAACCAAGAAAAGGTCGAGAACTGCGAGAACCAAGATCAACCAATCGATTTTTGAATATTTAATTTTATTATTTAATTCAAAAAGGCATAATAGTAAAATACATTTTTATTTTCTTTTTAATTTTTTAATAAAAACGTTTTTTAATTCCTAAATTTTAGGATTTTTTTTTTTTTTTTTTTTTTCATGATTTCAAGTAAGATGCATATGTGTTTTTCTCATATAAGTCAAAGTGTACATGTTTTTTTAATATGTGTTTTTCTTCGTGAATGTAGTGTTCAATTGCTTAAACCACTTAAATTTTTGAATAGTTTTTTTCAACATTTATGTTTTTAAAAGTATGGTACGATGTGTTTCACTTAAGAAGATAATTGCACATATGTTTTAGTGTACAATTTTTAATATTCAAAACTGAAATTCAATAACATAAACATTATACATATGTCTAAAAAATGCAAGTACAATATATCGATTATACATGTGTGCACTAATAATAATTAACATAATAAGAGACTCTCGTGATCTTTGTATGTACATGTATTCGTGATTCGTCAATGTGCACATGTGTCTTTACATCTTTATCACAATCAAATTATCTTTAGAAGGTATATGTTTTGTCAAGACACGTGTGCACTTCCTATATTGGTCATTATCCGCATCTTTATCAAACATGTTCAATACCGAAAACATAAAAATTGTTATTTATATCATAAACAACTAGCAAACATATATGAAAAATCTAAACACATGTGCAAACCCATTTCATTAATTTTGTGTCTACCTTCAAACACATATGCACACTTTCAAAAAAAAACTTAACCTTAAACCCACAAACAACATTACCAACAAAACTACAACTAGGTCAACAACCATATATCCCATGTTTTTACAAGAAAAAAACGAAATAAAAACGAAATCAAACAACCCATGTAGCCTTGTTTTTGAAAAAACCCAACAATCATGATAACAAAATATTATTGAAAGCCACCTTTAGATAGAATTACATATGATTAAATACGACATGGCCCAAACATTAACAAACCTAACTCATTCTACTAGTATTTTGAGGTGTGCACATGTATTTGCCAACAATAACTTAACATCAATGTAACTCGTTAACATCCTATGGATGGATGAAAACAAAACAAGTGCAAAGTAGGTGATATAATATTTATCAAAACATAACTTCAACATAACTACAACAACTTTATTCATCGATTTACGTAAGCCCCAAATGTAAGACACATCGATGACTATAATATAAAAATTAAAGCAAATCCCAAATGTAGCACAACTACAAAACCGATTCTTTAAATCGTGATCGTGATCCACAATCCATAATTAAAAACGAAAGCTTTTTTTTAAATTTATTCATCAAATTACGTAAAATATCAAACTAGTATCACTAACAAGAACATAAATGAAAACGATTTACAACATATAATTCGGAAAAAAATATCGAAACCCAAGATACACATCAAGTCATATTCAATATATATGTAGAATTCGAACCTTTAATGGGTGATATGCTAATGATCGGTCTTTTTCATCCTTGTCATACAAATCCGCCTTTGCATTGAGAAAACATATGTGTTTGATAACTTTTCTGCTACAAAAGTAAAGAAAAAATATCCATTATTTTGACTTAAGTTTGTATCCAAATCTAGAGTTGCCAAGAAGTTGAATGGAAAACCTCGTTATCTCAGCACTTGTGCTTGCGTTGTGTCCCTCTGAAGACGAGTTGTGTCCCTCTGAAGACGAGTTGCCAAGAAGTCTTCAACCACTTACCACACCAGATGAAGAAAAAGCTTATTATACAAGGTTAATGTTCGGCTTTTTTTTATTTTGCTTATCGTGATTTTAGTCGATCCATATGAACAAGAAAAGAGGCGGCTAGGGTTTTTGTGGGAGAAAGAGATAAAAACTGAAAATATTTTATGGAGGTTACCTAATAAATTGGGACGGTTTTGTGGGAAAAAAATAGAACAAAATGACTATATTAACCCTCCACCCTTTCCAATATTATATCTAAAGTTTCATTTTATTACATAAATGCCACCATTATTTGTAGCCATTGATTGAAAAATAGATGGCTCAGATCGGTTCTCGCAGTTCTCGACCTTTTTCTGGTTCTGAAAATAACCCTACATATATATATATATATATATATATATATATATATATATATATATATATATATATATATATATATATATATATATATATATATATATATATATATAGGAAGGATCCAAGAAGAAGAAACTAAAATGAGAAGAATAAGAATAATTTCAGCCATACATTTCATATAAGGGGAGATTTTTGGGGAGATGATCTATTTTAATAGATGCATAAAAAATGTGGTTGTGGTTTCTTCTTATCCTTCTCATTTTAAATTTTTTCTTCTATATTTATATATATATATATATATATATATATATATATATATATAGAATATATATCAGAATAAGATCAAAGATAAAGTTGTTAAAATGAGATCCAACTAAAATTGGAAAAGCGACGCTATCCTTACAACAAAAATAAATTTTTTATTATCTACAACTAAAATTATTAAAGTTTCGATAGTTTTTTTTTTTAAATTTACGAAACGTAGGTGATACACTTAGATTAGAAGTGTAATGTGTATCAGGGTTTGGAATATTTATTATTGTAATGTGTATCAGGTATATCACTAATCCAAACTCATGTATCATTTGGTTATTAGTTGCTAAAATGTTAATTTTTATTAAAATATTATTTTTATGTGTATTATTGCTACAATTGTTATTTATAAATGTTTTAGTGGTTTTTTAGACTTGATCTTATTTTTACAACTTTAAGTTTGATCTCCGTTAACTCTCCCCCTATATATATATATATATATATATATATATATATATATATATAACAGAGGCATTTGGCATTAATGCCACCTCAATGCCAACTCAATGCCACCTCATCAAATTTCATGCCACATAAGCATATGTTGTCCAACTAAGCAATTAATTGTTAATTTTCCGGATTTTTTTTTTTTTTTTTTTTTTTTTTTGTTTTCGAATTTTTAAAAGATTTTTGAAAATAGTTTATAAAAAAGGTTCCTTGCAAGGATTGAACTTTGGTTGTTTTGATAAATAACTTGTGTGTTTACCACTTAGGCAACAAGTTATTTTGATAATTATGTTGCATATTATAATCTATAAATGGCTATAATTATATTGGAATCCTATATTAAATACAATTTATCTACAAAAATTATATTAAGTAATTATCTTTTCTAAAACTTTTTATACATATCTTTTCTTTAAATATATATTTTTTCTTAATTCATTCATTCTTAAAAAGAAATCATACGATATTTTCAAAAAAAAAAAAAAAAAAAAAAAAAAAAAAAAAAAACAAACCCTATTAGAACTCTCGCAAAATACCATGATAAGGCCATTCATCCGTGCTTCCTGCAAAATCCCATGATCCCGAGGCATCGTAAACAGAGACCCGCCACTTCAGTGGCTATGGAACTCCTTTGTCCGCTGAGTAACTTCTATCTCATGGATGAGTTCTATAGGTATGTGGTTGTAATTTAAGTTTTAATCTTTGATTTTGAATATTGGTTTTTCTAATCTATTTGTTTATAGGTCGACACCAATTCGGATTCTCTTATTTGCTCTTCACCAAATTTGTGCAGCCTCTACCTAAATTCCTAAAACCGTAATGAACAACAAAGTAAGATTTATGAATGTATCTTTGGTCTATAAGTCATTAGTATGAGTTAGAATCGATCCTCGTGATTCATGCAACCCGCTCATACTCGTTTATGTGAGAGTATTTTGTGTATTTCAAGTGAATATGTAATTCAATTCGATCCATTCTGCATCGTTTATCTTCTCAACACCATTGATGGGAAAATAAAGCGTGGTTGTATGACACTTTTGGTTCAAGAGTTGACTATAATGCTCCGGGCATGCATCCACCGAATGGCATATAATCTGTAATATTACATGTTTTCAATTTTATATACGCTTATCCATCTCTTTTCTTTGCGATTTTAAACCCTCTTAACTTAAGCATCTACTTTCATGAACTTTGCTACAACATGTCATCGTGTTCTTAAGAAATTTTAAGTTCTTGATTTCCTTTCGACTCGCAGCTAAAAAATTGTAAGTTTTTGTAGGTTCTTTCTTTTCTTTTATTTTCCTTCGAGTCTGTTTTGTTATTAGTATAATGTCTTGAGTCGTATGCTTACCTCTAACTATAGCAACAATACATTATACTAAAAGATACATAATACTTAAGGATGTTTCTTATTTTCGGTACTTTAGGGCGGGATGCCTATGCTACGGCGACGGATCTTATGGTGTCTGTGTGAACCAAATTGAGGGACCAAGAAGGCGATTAAATATCAATGTATATATAATAATATTAAATTCATATAATTCCGAGTGTCGCTAATATTCTTTAATATAAGAAAAGAAAGAAAACAAGTAAAGGTATTGATTTTATGCGGTGGTTGTGTTCGGTTCATAGTTGATGATATGGTCAAAAGGTTCAGGCGATATATTAGATGGGCGCGGGTTTAACGAGGTGTTTGTGAATTTAAGTGAACCGGCTAGGAAACAAACCCACCATTTGAAAGTGAAGTTTGATATCGAGAGAAAAGACGAATGTGTTGGAGCAATGCTGCGCTTGAATGTGGGGTGGTCACCCTCAAGTCCCGTGAAGAACTTGACCGGCATTTTGACTTGTCGAGGTACATTTCATTATCTTTGTATATTCGCTTAATTCTTTCTTCTTCATTAAGCTAATGATGTTGTATACCATTAGGTGACAATGGTAGTGCATTACAACCTCGCATGTGATTGCGGAAGTCATGATTATAATGTGTATTATAATCGTGTTCATTAGTTAAACAATTTTTACATATGGTTAAAATTGCCACCGGACCGTCTCTACTTTTGAGAAATCAAGTTTGTTTTCTATATTTGTGTGACCCATGATGGAATAAGTGTGAGGTTTCTTATCATAATTATAAGGATAATGTTAAAAGCATTTTACTCTTTTAATGGTTAATCATGTGTATATGGAATGCAACAGAAGACGTGAATGAAAAGATCAAGAGCATGAGACCTTGGCATGAAGTAAGGTTTCAAGACTACCGATAGAAGCACCTTAAACAACAATTAGCAAGATAAGATTCAGATGTATTACCAAGGTAAAGCGTACATTGAGAAAGCTCTTGTGCTCGAGAAGCGACTAGAGACGAACATCGTGACAAGGATTTGGAATCGAAATTGAGTTATGTTTTGCATAGGATGGGCATTATTGCTAGGCTCCACAAAGCAAATAACGATCCGCCATCCGACCGGGAATAGTATGTTCCATCTCTTTTATTCTTATTTTAACTCTATTAAAGCAAACTCATAAGGGTGGTCTTTTGTTTAGCTTTCATGGGGACAAGCAATTAAGTTTATGTTTTAAATTCATTCGTACTCATACAAGATTTCCTTTTTCTTGCGCATTCGGACACCGCTGCACACCGTGTACCCGTGACAAACCCCAACCTTTAAAATGAAAAATATTCAAGAGACGTCGTCGTCAGATGAATTTCCATCTATTTGTCCATTTTTTTGTTAACTTGTATTACCTGTGCGATAAGAATAATAACAATTCACCAAGTTCATGAACGAAGCAAATGAGACACTAGGGGTGTAGTCATACAAAGATATTAATGTTGGAGAATAACTATTTAACAACTGGATATTTTAATGTTACGCCAAGACATTAGGATTGTTTATTACAAATCCGAACATTGCCATGTTCCTAGAACAAATATGATATTGAATACTTGATGAATGATAGAGTGGTTATGTCCTTTTAACGATATGTGTGTGTCTCGTATTTATTTGTACAAAGATAGTATCTCACGTAAGAGCTAACACATGGATGGTAACTTGGTAACTTTTCTTTTTCGTGGAACCCCGTATAACGACAAGCTCCATTCATGAATCAAGGTCTTGCGGGAATTTAAAGATGGTGATGAAGTGGTATGAATAAGATGTTCGCTCTCTTTTCTCTTCATCTATAATTCCATATACATCTACATCCACGGTTCTACATTAATGCTTTACTTTTTAGGTTCTGACTTCTTAGTATATATCATGGCCCCGCTTCTACCTCAAGGTTAAAGATTGGTATATTTTCTACATGACCATAGAGGTCATTGAACAAGGAACCCCTGAGTCTATGAGATCACACGGATGTAATATTGATGATGGTGCCATAACTCGGACTCATTTGTTCTTAAGTATGATGAATACTGCATGTGATCATTTGGAGTATCTAATGCATTGATTGGGTTATCACTTTCTTATAAGAACCCAAAACCCATTTTTATACTCTATATTGTGTCGCTACAAACAAGTTACTTATTGATTGTAGTTTTCCTCTTAAAACCTACAAAATGGGTTATTTTTATTAAAACATAGCTAAAAAATGGACCAGTTAAAGGTGTTGAAACCGTTTGATGAAACTCATATGATGTTCCATTTTCCCTTCAATATATAAATTAAGTTGTTTTTATAAAACGTAACTCATTTTAAATGCAGATTAATTGCAAAGTATCACCCAACAATGCCATTTCGCCGCTTGTCATTCTCATTCTCAAGACGAATCAATTGAAGTCAACTTCGATGGTGCATTTGAGGTATAAACTTTCATACTTTTGCAGCTTTCGGGTTTAACTGGGCTAGGAATAGGTTATTCTCGGGTTGGTCCCAAAAAACGTCTCCGTTTCAGGTCCCTTTAATAATAATAATAATAACGCCCATGTCACATCACCAAATGCTAAACCACATGGAACTGCTAATCATTATTTAATATAGCAACTAAACTTTTTATAAATCGAATTTGAGGTAGGTCAACTCACACTTCGTTGATATACGGGAGTTGGAAATAGCGGTGTAAAACTCCAACTCGATAAGTAATAGTGTAACAATTATGTTAAAATAACAAAATAGCCAACTGCTTTGGCCATGGTCATAAACGCATGACTCCCCAAACAGTAATAAGTTGAAAGATAAAAGACAAATATGTGGTCATAAACTTATTGTTACATACCAAGTAGTAATGCTTATGAGACTAATAAAAGCAATACAGTCACTGATATTTTTCTCGAGTCGTTAGTTACATTTTCTTTATAGTATCCCATTTATTTCTAATACAAGTTTGTGTCATTTTTGGAGAGAGACCAGCCAGAAAACTGTGGAAATTCATTGTTATATTCAATAGGCTCAATGGGTCCAACTGGAAGAATGGGTAGTGTTTTTTTGCAGTGGCAAGGGTGTATCAAGTGGTAAGAATACTTATGAGAGCGGCTCCTGATTTTAATAAACTCTGAAGTTGACTCATTCTCAATCAAGTAATGTAGGAACTGCCAAAACAAGAGATATGCATATGAGTACATATATTTGATAAAATAAGTCTTTCTTTTACCCGACCGTATGTCACCTCACACTCAAGAGTGTCGAAACACGTACATAAGTTAGTAAACTCATTTCTAAAGTTTGTCCATGTAGTCTTCAACCCTTCATTTATTCGTGGTAGTGGTTTTAGCGCTTTTCTTGATTATGCTAAGATCTATTCATGGACTTCACGTGGTACATCCGAAAATCTTTTATTTAAGTTGTAAGGCTCAACATTGTGAACTTAATTTGATGTATGTTGATATGATTACAAATGTTATTGGATTAATTTTGTATACTATGTTGGTAATGTATGCACCTCTATTTTCTTTAATTGTACATTATCGCATCGGATGTGTTTATAATTATGTACACATACATGTAAACGCCGCTACATTCTTTCTAATAAAATTACTATTTCGTGGCGATCAAAGTGAGTTTTTCTTGAATACAAATAAAGACTATGTTGTTATAGAGCATCAACCACTCTTAAATGCTTTAAATTTCTCTCCTCAAGCTATTGACGAGGACAAGCTTCACTCTTCCAAAGGGTCGATGTCGATGAATACCGTGTTAGATATAATAGTGTTGGGCATTTTATCTAAAATTATACATTTTTAGTCGGATGACGTTTCAAGAATATGCTCAAGTTTAAGACCGATTGCGTGGGCGCTAAAGCGTAAAAATGCTCTTAATGACAACAAGTGTACAATGGTCGAGAATTCCAGTGTGCCTCCGCTACAACAAATGGATTGTGTGTTGATGGGTATGTAGAAGTCACATTTGCTATGTTTTCGCTATATGTAATATCTTGGTTACATTTTTCTGTGTGCTTTTAGATATGTAACATCTACTTGTCGTCTTTGTCTTGAACTAGCCGGTTTATGATCCCATCCGACGAGTTCGTGGATTTTTCGTAAAGTATTCTTAGATCATTTTCTTATAGGTTCTAGAAGAGAAAGAGTTGGTTCTTCAGACCATTTAGTTGTGTTAATCATTATAAAATGACATACCTAAGGTAGATTGGTGTTGTAGATGTAAATACATTTATTTTTGCGCTTGCTCATTTTGCTATCAGAATGCCAATGATTAAGATCTACATGGAAATTATTTAGCAGTGTCCGAATTTGAGGAGCCATTTTCCGGTCATTCATGAGTGTGAGACGTTATTTAAAGTTAAAGTGCATATAAAAAAGAAATTAAAGGTTCGAGGTGATGAGTTCTCAAAGGTATATTATTCTCTTTGTCAAGTGTTTTCTTAATCATTAAATTTGGTTTCTAACTATGTACATAATTACCGGAACTGTTTATTATCAATTGTGTAGTTTGATCATTGTGGACCTCCCCGCAAAGAATGGTGATGTTGATAACGAAGACCATGTTATGAATTTATCAAATTTCGTATTTTATGTGTAATTTTGATGATGTTGTTTTTAAGAAAATGTCTTATGCAATCGAATACGTGTTATTTCCAAATCACATTAACTCATTTACTTGATGTTGAGTGAACTTTTGTTTGTTTGTAGTAATGTGAATGAATTGGTATTAGAAAATGTAGAGACGATTCGATTAAAATTGTGTTTGTTTAAACGTGTTTTGATTTGATACAAAGAATGGTCATCAACACGGGTTTAGATCTAGATCCAAATAAGAATTTTAATGGAGGTCTCTACCTAATTCGGAAAAAGTTGGAAAAAGCAAAAGATATAATGTGACCTTCCTAATTCATGTTGTATTGTTTAGTGATGATTTAAAGGCTAAAAGCATTGAGCTATAAGGAAATTCAAATTTTATAGGTCGCTTCGAACTTTGAATTAAATGCAGAGCTATAAAAGAATACAAATGATCTTTGAGACGGATGGGAAAATCAATCTCTATTTTCGGCAAGAAGCTCATACTCACATACTAATAAACGTAGTGCTTGGATTTTATTACAACATGTCTTTAAGTTGTCATGGTTACTTTATGCTTTACTATAATAGTCAATTAGTTGGTTATCCGGTAGCTAATTTGATTCTATCCCTTTATTAGAAGGCCAATATCGAAAGTCAAGATCTAAAATTCGACAACCATCGCCGCAGATTGATCATAGAGCCGTTGACGTTCCTCCGCAATGCCAAATGATAGACTAATATGATCGAAGATGGGAAGTAAGTTCAAAAAGTCGATATTTCAAGAGCATGTACAAGTACGTATTATTAGTTGGGCTTATAAAGCGAAAAGCAAAATGGTTAAAAATATCGACGCAAGCCATGATGACTTGGGTAAAGATGGTGGTGGTGACGATCCACATGAGGGTGATGATAATGTAGAGCTACAAGGCATTCATATTGCTAGAGATCAACAACAATTGACAAATTCATGAAGATTTAATACCACATTCCCTCCACAATCTATTTGTGAGATCGTCCATATTTGGAATGATTAAGATGAACATGTATTATGATGTGTGTAAATGATCATATCGGTACTTACACTTGACATAGAATCTGATCAGTGATTTGTAACCGAATCATACAGAGTGATCAAGATCATGATTTAGCTATGAATTGTAAACGAATTGTTACTTGACGCATTGGTAAAACTGTTGGTTGTTATTGTGATAATAAAACAATGTCTTATAATATTGTTTGACAATTTTTAAAAATGTATACAATTTATTTAAAAACAATAAACAAATGATTAAAAGTAATGCCTGACCAATCGTCTTATAATATTCTTTGACAATTTTTAAAAGCGTATTTACGCTAAAAAAATAACAAACAAATAATTATAAGAATGGGCGGCTTTAAAACTAGTATATATATATATATATATATATATATATATATATATATATATATATATATATATATATATATATATATATATATATATATATATATATATATATATATATATATATATATATTAAACGTTCAAATAAAGCCTTATTTTGGTGAGAACTCGAGAAGCAATCATAGCCACTCATTTTAAGATGTTTTACTTTTATGTTTCTTGTTGCCAACATATATCTACCTTCTAGAATTCTGTTGCATCTGGTTTGCTTCTAAATATTAAGGCCACTTCCATATATTCATGAGGTGGGGTTATTCATACCATTATAATTTTAGTCAACCTCTCTATAATTAGGGGTACTTTTTGTCCTCTTGTCCCTTTTTTTCTTTTTTTTTTTTTTTTTTTTTTTTTTAATAGAAATAAGTGTGTGTATATGGTATTTATTTTACGTTATTTTTATAAACTTTTTATAAATTTTTATAAACTTTTTATAAAAATTTATAAAAAGGTTTATAAAAATTTATAAAAAGTTTATAAAAATTTATAAAAAGTTTATTAAAAGTTTATAAAAAGTTTGTAAAAAATTTATAAAAAAAGTTTATAAAAAAAGTTTATAAAAAATTTATAATAAAAGTTTATAAAAAATTTATAAAAAAAGATTATGAAAAGTAACGTAAAAAAAGTTTATAAAATGTTTTATTGTTATTGTTTAATTAAATGGAAACAATACACTATATACATATAAAAACACTACACAAATTAAATATACCACACAAATAAATACACTATACATATAAAAACACTACACAAATTAAATATACCACACAAAATAAACTATACACAATTAAATAAAATAAAAAAACAAAAAAAAAAAGAAGAAAAATGACGAAAGTGGGAGAGAGAGAGAAAGAAAAGGACGAAAGTGGGAGAGAGAGAGGGAGGAGCCCACGCCTGAGATGTTGGCAGGTCTATGAGGATAGACCCCGTATGAATAGTAGCACCCATATTCATGGCTCTCTTGGCTAAGCAAGTAAGCTTCTTAACTTTCCTCAAACATAATTTTATTAGAGATCGGTGATGACTCGATATACCAATATATTTATCCATGTTACAATATCAGCTTTTTCTAAATCTATTGTTGACTTCTATACCCCTACATCCCACATCTAGACTTGATATATTCTTAATAGGGCAAATTGCATAAAAAGGTATCTAATTTGTGTTCAATTCTAATTTAAGGTACTCATCTTATTTTTTCTCAGGTACCAAACTTTATTTTTATTGCAATGTTGGGAAGATTTTACATGTACATCCAGTTGCCGGTCATTTATCCACAACAAAGAATATGTATGGTGATGTGGCATATAATCCCAATTTTTAAAAAGAAAAAGTCAAACAATATTTGTTTTCTTTATCTTCTTCAAAGAGAGATATCCAAGCAACCCTTTTTATTTCTTAGTCTCCTACTCTCCTTCACACATACAACCAAACTTATTCCTTTGACCCATGTCCTTGCAACCAAGATTTAGTGCTAATGGTGCAACTACCAAAGTGATAGTCGAGAGTACCGCAATAATAACGATTCCATTGTCCCCACACGTGTTCACAATGTTGTCATTTCCATCATCGGTGGTCCCCATGGAGACATGGGTGTCATAGGAAGGAAGATTATCATTGACACTAAGGTGGATGGGGTGCTCGGAAAAGGTTGGTGCCACCGAAAAGCATGTGGCTTTCATCAGATCTGAGATGAGGGTAGCCGGAAACAAGCCACCAAAAAAGAGATCGTCGAAAGGACAAGGAAAAAAAGAAAAATAAAGATGGTAACCGGCTAGCATTTTAAAGTGACTGGAAACCTATTAATTGCCCGACATTGCAACAAAAATAAAGTTCGACGCCTTAAATTAAGAAAAAATTAGATGAGTACCTTAAATTAAAATTAGACATAAGTTCAGTACCTTTTTATGCGATTTGCCCTTCTTAATATGAAATGTATTGAATGGGATAAGGAATGATTAAATTAATATGGACAGTCAATAGCGTAGATGTTTGTGTTCTTTTTATATATTGTAATTGATTAAAAGTTCAAGATTTAATACTTAGAAACCAAATTAAATTTCACCATTATTTAGTCCATTTAATTTTCTATTCATAAAAATCCTTTTTGTTTACTAACATGTCATACAATATAAACAAAAAAGCACTATAATAAAAATTGAACAAACTCAAATAATATAAACATATAACTTAACAATTAACATATGTAAAAACAATTAGTCACATGCATAATTATTTTGATAAAACATAATAAACAGTTTTAGGCGTAAAATAATGCATACATCAACTAGGGCTTTCACCTACAAGGTAGATGAGCCACATGCATCGACAAGTTGATTGCGTAAGCCAAAGTTAATAATATATCAATTAGCACATAACGAATTTTTATTAGATATATTGAGGTCTTCCCAAATTTAATAATTATCAAATAAATAAACATGTGTATATCACTTAACAATTAATCAAGAAACAATACTCCATGGCAAAACATGCATGTTCCACCATGGATTCCGCATAACAATTATCACCCAAGATACGCATAATACATGGCACATAACAATTATTCATTAAAACCACATAAAATATACATGCAATCCTAGGGTTTCTACAAGTTTTACAAAAAATAAAACCTAATTAAAAAATAAAAGGGTATTCGACCCAATATTAAAAAATTTAGGGTTCCAATTTTCAAAACCCTAGAAACCATAAAAGCATGTAATAATCATAAAGATTCAATTTTTATGTGTTTCGGTAATTAATTACAACATATTAACGGCTCGTGATGCCACTGTTGGGTTTTACTAATCATAACAATTACAGTAAACATGTAAACATCATCAAAGCATGCAGCGGAAGTAATAGGAATAATAGTTGTAAATTAATTAACCGAATTAAAAGTATATGCGTACCTTTTGCGAATCAATGCAATTAGGGTTTATGAAAACCCTCAATTAAGATCAAGTACTAAGAAACCTTAAACCCTAATAGATTAGGGTTTATGAATGTCGACCAAAAGCCTTGTCGACCCACCAAGATATGCAAACACAAGTGTATTTTCTCTTCGTTCTTGTACACACGTATTAGTAGCAAATCAATGAGAAAAGCTAGGTTCTTGATCACAATAGATTAACCAAACACCTTTGTTATGCTCAAGGTCACTCGCAAATCCCTTACATGGGGTTTTGCTTCGTCTGCCTAAGAAAAAGAGGGAAGAAAAAAGAAGTTTGGCGTTCTATTAAAATCTAGTATCTAAGGATGAATACATGGGGATGTATTTATAGCCTTATGGTAGATGTCAAGATTACTATGGTTTCCGATGTGGGATTCCATAATTTCGGCCAAACACAAGTCCAAAAGAGAGTTCCTAAAACCTTCTCTTGGCTTGTTAACTTTTCTTCATATGTCGTTGACATTTAATGACCGATAATCAAAACTCGTCAAATATTAAATATCATTAAGTATTTATTTTGTGATCAAATAATTAAATATAACATTTTATATATTAATTATTTATACATTGATTCTCATATGTAATGTGTGCAATCCCGAAGTCTCGAGTTCGAATCCAGTCATACTAATATTAATAATTATCCATAAACCTTTCAGCTCCCACTTGGATATTACTTAATATAGTAATGACATTGGTTAGTCTAGCTTTAACACGGCAATGCCTCCAGATCGAATCGAGCATGGTCTCCTGGAAAAAACCATTTAATGATTCATCATTTTTACTTATCCTTTTGTTACTAATACTACATTAACTATGAATATGGATCAAGTCATTTCATAAGTTAATATTCTATTTCTCGTTGTATTTGATTGAACAAGATTACCAAATCATCTGAATGTATTCCAGATAGATCTTGGGTAAGGCCTTACAAACATCTTGCCAATCCTACGAGGGCCCCAAATATAGTATTATGCTTTGAAACAAATTCAAAGAAACAAATTCTCTTGACTACAAACATAACTCATGAACTTTGTAACACTTCTGAAAATAGCCCTTATAACTACCGATTCTGAGATAGCGTTAGACTATCTTACACAAGTGCACTACATTCATAATGATTATCCGGTATCTCAAGTTTGAGGATAAACACTTCATGATATACTTAATGACAAAGATCCATAAAGTATCATCATGTAAAGTTGGATCATCCTATATTCAATTCATTGAATATCATGTGAATTTGGCATGTCCCACACATCAATATACTTAAAGTATATTCTACTAAAACTCGATTTGTCTTAATTCAATGACATTCCCACATCATTGATCGACAACGGACTTTTAGAATAACATAAGTTATTCACGGATTAAACATGCAAATATAGGATATAATATTAAGAAAATGAAAATAAACATAACCAATATTTTATTTCATTTAAATAATATTTGTTCAAAACATCCCTTATCCAAATACTAAATAGATCAATGCATGATAATACTTGTTAATGAATTATGCCTCAAGTAATGACAATCATACTTGTTGAAAAGACATAATTTCAACTAACTTTGATCTATTGGAAATTTGAGAATACTTATTTCAAGAATTCAACTAGTGAAGTTCTTGTATGTGTGCATTCAAAATATCTTGATATTGCCACATAATATTTCATAAAATGTGTGACATCCACAACCACCAATTTATGACAATCAAACTTTCAAACATTTTAAAGTTTAAAGTATTCTTATTCTTTAATGTATAATGCAACTATGCTCTTAGCTGAGCACAACTAGTTCACATGGTCATTTACAAGGATGAAATCCTCCCATGACTAGTATTGAGTGTCATCTCAATTAAACCAGCATCATTGTATACAAACAACAATATGCTCTTTAAAAATTTCGTAAACTTCAATATCTACAGTGTAATGTTTGATGCCTTCAAACTTTTAAGTTTGTTAGCTATGACAATTTCACAACAATTGTTGTATTGCTCATCCATGGAATTTTGAGAGCAAATCCAGGCTGAGGAATGTAATTCTAAATTCAAACATATTCCATTAGAATATTCATTACACTAGTTATCTAATAACTTCATTAGATATCAATGTTGTCAAATCATCTTGTATTCAAGCATGATACAACAATAACATGATGTTCATGAAAAATCCTTGTGTCAAACTAAGATTCCATTCATGTTCTACATATCCATTTTCCAAATGATATATCATATTCTATTATTAGACTCATTTATTTAATACCGCACATGTTTACTAACAATAAACATATACTCCAAGGTTGTATGTCTTATTTTCTAAATCTTTCAAGTGAAGTTCCATTCCAACCTAAAACTTAACATTTAGCTTAGATGGAATGTTACTACCCACAACATATAAGATTTAAAGAAAATAAACATAATACTCCCACTAGCTTTCAGGAATAATTAGAAATTATCTTATTTTAATTTTAAACCAAAACTTGGATTTAATAGTTAAACATAAGAATCATCTCTTAGATGCATGCATATATTCATTCATGGATTCTTGCCGTTTGTACATTTCCAAAGATTATGTGAATTCATAAAACTCCTTTGTATTACTTATCGTCCTCGCAAAAGCAATCACACAAGAAAGAGTTTTAATATTCAATTGTCATTTTTCATATTAATGAAAATAAGTATGATAATTATAATCATTATATATTTAATGTGCCAAGGAAATAATATTCAATCACAGTTAATTGCTTAAGTGTGATTAATAATCTTGTCACAAGTCATGCATTAAACACATGTACAATTTTGTCCATATGATTTCTACACAAAGATTTAAACCACTAGGGTTTTCCTTCTTTTTGAATAAACTCATCTTTATTAAGATAAACCAAGTTACAAAGGTGATTATCTTTATGGACAGCATCTTAACATTCATAGTATGAATAATTTACGACAATTCAATATTAGGTAATATATCATTATGATTAACAGGTTTACCATGATCCCGTAATTCATATTTCTCATCATATCAAATATCTGAGATATCCTTGCGGATCTATGAATGAGAATTCCATCATCTTGAGGTCTATCAGATTTGACCTCATCATGATATTTACTAGTGTATTTTAGAAGATTATGTGTTTTGTAATTGTAATTTAATCTCTTCAAGATCTAAACAAAACTCCCACTTGGTTTTGTAATTTAAAAACTATCTATAAATACTTTAGCAAGTAGAACAACACTAAATTGTTTTCTTTGAGGATATTACGAAACACATTAACAGTTCGTAAATCTTGTTCATTAATAACCTACTCCATAAGTAGTTTTAACAAATAAGAACTTCAATATAAGACTCAATGTGATTCATCACATTCCATACTAAAATGGTGTCTTAAAAATCTTCTAGGTTTTGAGTTTTATTATGTATATCCAATCAATACTCAATTTTCTAACCTTGATAACTTTTGGAAGAAAACAAGATATAGTTATCTTGAATCAAACAATATAACAAATGTTTGATTCTTCTAACTGAACATTCCATATACATACAGTATTTCATTAGAATTAATATTGTAAGACAATCTAACAATATGTAAGACAAATATATTCCTTTTGGCCTACCTATTTACCAACTAAGTCAACTTAATGGTATAATAGAATATTCAAGCCAATTGCATGTTTTATAACATAAGTATTCTTTGACCCAGTCAAAAGACATAACAGTTATAATATCTTACTTTATATTATAAGTCTTTAAAAGACTTCATGTTTGTGACTTTACAAAGAAACACATAAACATTTATAATTTAAAGTAATTATGAACACCACATAGTGGTTTCAATTAATTTATTTTCAAGTTAATATACTACTCTATCTATTTATGTCATTCTAAAAATACATAAATATTTAAGATAGTATTACTTTATTTATTTATGTCATTCCATGAAGTGTTCAACTTAAGAAACTGTAAAAACATCCACGCCCGATCCCACGACAAGTGGAGATTTACCTTGAGATTACAATCTAGCCAAGATCTCACTTAAACTAAAATGTAACTTCAAGTGTTTCTATATTTTGAATGACATAAGACATAAAAGTAGCTATGCTATAATCTTGACACATTTTCTTTAAGCAAGACAATCTTATTAGAACGTTAATCTCTTACCTTACGAGCAAGAGAATCCATTAATCATATTTGTATGTGTTGTTCCTTAGCACACAATAAATACTTCTCCCACTTGTGCATAGAACAACATCATATAATAGATAAACACCATGACATTCGTTTGTTTATGTTAGCAATATGATAGTATCATAGATATATAAGCATTACAAGTAGATGTAGGAGCACTTAATTATCAAGGAAACGTTCATGACTATCCTTGAGAATATGAATGTCTACATTTTTGAATGTAATGTATTATTTCAAGAAACTCTAGAAATAATCTGAGTTACTACCAAGATAATAAATCTTGTAACTCCCACTGAATTAGACAACGTTACAATAATGTCTTATTCAGTAATACACCATACTCCCACTGGATTTGACAAAATTGTAAGTGTTCCATTAACCAGTGAAAATAGCATGCTATTACGTTGCTACCCCTTTGTAAGACCATTCGTAACAATTACTTAGGTAATAAAAGAGTGTATTCTACTTTGTAGATGATGAATCATCCATCATACTATTAACTTGAAAAATTGAGCATGCAATTTCTTCCTTAATAGGTCTACTATCCCCACAATGGTGTGTAGCACTTTTAATTGGTCAAAGCAAAACAACTAGATAAAATATACTAGTTTGTCTTTTACCAATTTTGCGGTACTTAGTCTAGCTTCTAATTTAATAACTCATAAAATGTCAAACATGTTTTCTAGTTGACCAAAATGTCATATAAAAATTCAATCACCAACAGAGGGTAATGAAATCTTTTAAGGAAAACATGGTGTGCACTTTTCTTAACTATTAAAGTTGCTATGAGTTATATTAGAATTTAGACAATTCTAATGTTCATAACATACATTTCTCAATCATGAAAAGGAATAGGATTGAGTCTCACTCTTCTTCCATGGAAAAGAGTCTATGTTTGTCTTTTTAGTAAATTTTTCTTGATCAAACATTTGTTTGAAAACAGAACTAGATAAATTTACCAAAGCCCAAACCACGTTTACGGTTTAATGTTGCATTAATACAATCAAAGAATTAACAAAATTCAATTTTAGTATTTTCGATAATTAAACCTTTCAAGAAAATAAAATACCCTTGGTCAATATTCATATTAACCATAGAATTTTCCTTGAATCTAGGACCCTCATTATCATAGTTTCACCACATCAGTTGATCTGCTAGTGATGAAAGTATAGAATAGGTAATTGTCGAAGAACAATAATTGACAAACAAGTTTTCAATTCCTAGAAATTATGGGATTTACAATTTTGCCAAACAATTATTCAAAACGTAAGCATGTTTTAACCCATCTTATGCCTTAAGTTATAGGTCTCACTAACTAACTTAATTAAGTTGTCTAATTTAGAAACTGCAAATTATTAAGCTGAGGTCTCACACAACATAAAGATTCACCCTGTCATTGTAATCTAGCTCAAGGTCTCACATAACTAAATTACAACTTCAAGTGTTTCATATCATTAGATGGCATAAACTTAAATTTTAAAGGGTACAATTTTGATGTGTAATCAAAACTTATGTATGAAGAAGCATGCATACATCTTCATAGCACAAAAAATTTCAAAACATTACTTATAGTTTTAAATTGCTAAGATTAAATTCTACAAAGTTTTAATCGATGCGTTGAGAAACTTACAACTTTGCACTAAGATGCTTCGTACATAGAATAGTTATACTAGGTAGCTCCAATCGAACGCATTGGGGAGAGGACCGTAAGCGCCAAGCATAACCTTAGACATCCTTTCGGTGTGCGATGCACTTCTTTAAACCCCTTTCTAGTTTGTTCTAGTGGGTGAGCCGTTCTAACCATTTAGTACAGTCGCATCAGTCGATTAAAAGTTCAAGATTTAATACTTAGAAACCAAATTAAATTTCACCATTATTTAGTCCATTTAATTTTCTATTCATAAAAATCCTTTTTGTTTACTAACATGTAATACAATATAAACAAAAAAGCACTATAATAAAAATTAAACAAACCCAAATAATATAAACATATAACTTAACAATTAACATATGTAAAAACAATTAGCCACATGCATAATTATTTTGATAAAACCAAATAAACAATTTTAGGCATAAAATAATGCATACATCAACTAGGGCTTTCACCTACAAGGTAGATGAGCCACATGCATCGACAAGTCGATTGCGTAAGCCAAAGTTAATAATATACCAATTAGCACATAACAAATTTTTATTAGATATATTGAGGTCTTCCCCAATTCAATAATCATCAAATAAATAAACATGTGTATATCACTTAACAATTAATCAAGAAACAATACTCCATGGCAAAACATGCATGTTCCACCATGGATTCCGCATAACAATTATCACCCAAGATACGCACAATACATGGCACATAACAATTATTCATTAAAACCACATAAAATATACATGCAATCTTAGGGTTTCTACAAGTTTTACAAAAAAATAAAACCTAATTAAAAAATAAAAGGGTATTCGACCCAATATTAAAAAATTTAGGGTTCCAATTTTCAAAACCCTAGAAACCATAAAAGCATGTAATAACCATAAAGATTCAATTTTTATGTGTTTCGGTAATTAATTACAACATATTAACGGCTCGTGATGCCACTGTTGGGTTTTACTAATCATAACAATTACAGTAAACATGTAAACATCATCAAAGCATGCAGCGGAAGTAATAGGAATAATACTTGTAAATTAATTAACCGAATTAAAAGTATATGCGTACCTTTTGCGAATCAATGCAATTAGGGTTTATGAAAACCCCCAATTAAGATCAAGTACCAAGAAACCTTAAACCCTAATAAATTAGGGTTTATGAATGTCGACCAAAAGCCTTGTCGACCCACCAAGATATGCAAACACAAGTGTATTTGCTCTTCGTTCTTGTACACACGTATTAGTAGCGAATCAATGAGAAAAGCTAGGTTCTTGATCACAATAGATTAACCTAACACCTTTGTTATGCTCAAGGTCACTCGCAAATCCCTTACATGGGGCTTTGCTTCGTCGACCTAAGAACAAGAGGGAAGAAAAAAGAAGTTTGGCCTTCTATTAAAATCTAGTATCTAAGGATGAATACATGGGGATGTATGTATAGCCTTATGGTAGATGTCAAGATTACTATGGTTTCCGATGTGGGATTCCATAATTTCTGCCAAACACAAGCCCAAAAGAGAGTTCCTAAAACCTTCTCTTGGCTTGTTAACTTTTCTTCATATCTCGTTGACATTTAACGACCGATAATCAAAACTCGTCAAATATTAAATATCATTAAGTATTTATTTCGTCATCAAATAATTAAATATAACATTTTATATATTAATTATTTATACATTGATTCTAATACGTAATGTGTGCAATCCCGAAGTCTCGAGTTCGAATCCGGTCATACTAATATTAATAATTATCCATAAACCTTTCATATTTAACAACATACGTTTGTATTTTAAGTGTATTTCATTTTATATCAATTTTGTGTGAACTATTTATGTTTTGGTTGTTATAAATTTAGAGGTTACATATATATGTTTATGTTTTTTGTTATAAATTTTAAAAGATTATTGAATGTACACCAGAAACATATGTTGATCCCAGTTGAGCAAACGATCTAATATAGAAACTGACTTAAGCAAAGAACTTATTAAGTATTACGCGGAATTTAACACTTAATCTTAAGAAGAAGAACAGTAAAATTCAACACCTCAATATTATTATTAATACGAATACTCTAACCAGTATTAGGGTTTTACAACCTTGAAGTGTATCGACCTTAGATATAAAACATACGTCTATCTAATCTAACCTAGGACCTCCTTTTATAGGCTAAGGAGTCCTTCACATTATACAATACGTAACCTACAAGATAAATATCTTTTCCATATTTATCTAATACAAAATACTAAACCGACTATAAAAGACTAGCAGTGGTTACAATAGTCTATCAGTAGTTACACAATACTACTAGCCGCGGTTTGTCTTCATCCGTGGTTACATTCTTCTGTCCGTGGTTATATCAACTATGTCCGTGGTTCCAAGATTTAGAATAATTCTTGATCCAAGGAACCAAAACCCAACAATCCTCCCTAAACTTGATACATTCCAATGTAATTCTCAAGTTTCCTTTAACTCAAAACATCCGAATTGGAGGATGTAGCCAAACACTTACCGATTTAAGAATATTCTCATACTTCAAAGAACAAATTGTAAGCTTGACCATCATAGGGCAACAACATCTTGATAATACCAGACTTCAACATCTCGAGCAATAATCTTTGGATACTTATTCATTGAGGATAATCACCTTCTACAAGCATATGAATAACTTCTCCGTAAGCAGTTAAAACATGAACTCCACAAGTCGATATAAAACCATCTTGTAACCCGACCATTGTAGAGTCCTTTCCATTCGTGTTCATCATGAGTAGGTTCAAATAAAATCTTCAAATGATAATAAACCAGTCTCTCATGATAATCATTTGGATGTACTTCACCAAACTTATTCTTGTAAAGTATCCAAAGATTCATCAAATCATCTCTATCAAAATACTGAAGCATTTGTGAAAATTTATTATACTCATAAACTTCATTGTTGAGTCTTTGAATTTTCCAAACTCCTTCACTTCCAACTTTAAGCTTAAACTTATAAGAAATAATTTGATTAACATCTTCAACTACTTTCAATCTTTTAGAATCAGATGTCTCCTGAACCTCAGATTTTCTCTTTCTTTTACTTTGAATCCACTCTTCATCCTTTTGAATCCACTCTTCTTCCTTTTTAGAATTCATTGAACAAAAATCATCATTATTAATCCTCATAAAGCTCATAAATTCTTTCAAAAGTACATTTATTAAGATTATCAGGAACATGGATGCCTGAATTCTTAATAATCTTCATCAATACATTCCTCATCTGTGCAATTGAAGGAGGTTTCTTTCTTATAACTTGCTTCCTTACTTTACCAATCCTCCTTGCCCATTGACCCAAAAGTCTAGCTCTTTCCTCATCATCCAACAGTGCCCATTCTTGTGCAGTATACTCATCATGTATTTGTTGAGAAGCTTGAAGATATTTTTGTGATTCATACCATGTAGCCAACCATTTCTGACTAGCTTCCTCTTCTTCTTGCTTCCTTTTCTCTAAAGCTACTTGTTCTTCAGCTAACATATTTCTTACATACTCTTCATCATAAGCAACTTGTTCTGCTTTACTTTTAAACTTCAGCTCTGGTACTGCAACCCCTTTACCTTTTCCAGTATCAGATTGAACCACTTTCTTCTTCAAAGGTTCACCAATAACTAAACTTTTTCCTTTGGGTTTAGTTGCAGTAGATTGAACAGATAAAACAGGTGCAATGATAGGTGTAGAAATAGATGAGGTTTTGCTTAGATTTATCAATGTACTTGCAGCTTCTTTCTCAACTTCTTTAGATTTAGGTGGTGATACAGAGAGAGTTGTGACAACAGTGGAAGTGGTTATGATAGCAGTGGGTATGATAGTAGTGGGTACAATTGCCATGTCTGAAACTGCAGCAGTGATTTCAAGAGTACTAACCGTGGTTGCAGACATACCATCAGTGGTTTTGTCCTGCACTACTTCATCTTCTACAACATTCTTCAAATTTTCAAGAACTGCCTCATTCCCATCTTTATCTGATACCAAAAATTCTTGATCTCCACTATCAACATCTTCTTCCATAGATCCATCAACAGCCTCCCCTGAATTAATGCCTTCACTCCATTTAGTGAATAAATGAAGATAATATACACAACAGTTTACACATTCACATGTTCTACTTGACACTATGTTTTACTAGCTTGTGTCCTATCCTTCAATAAGCATTTCAAAGCCAAGTCCCAAGCTTCTTGAAGCAGCTAAACTTTATGCTTATATAGGTGGTTCTTTACTCTTGCACCTGCACATGCAATTTGTCAAAAAACCATTAAGAAATATAATTTCAACCTCCTTTATCTTGCAGTTCTGAACACATACTGTGGGATGATGTAATTATGTGTTCCAATCCAAAGATATCAAGATTTCCTCATTTAATTCAGCATTTAACATTACGTTAGATGGGAATTGGGTATCTTGATACAAGGATTTAATTAGGTGGACTTTAAACCCATCGCATTAGCCGCCTTGCGTACGAGATCTCTTGCTAACCCTTTGGTTAAATGGTCGGCTAAATTTAGTTGAGTTCTTACAAACTCCACAGATATCACACCATTCATGATAAGTTCACGAATCATGCTATGTCTAACACCTAAGTTTCTAGACTTGCCATTGTACACTTGAGTATAAGCCTTAGCCAAGGTAGTTGCACTATCACATCTAATAGAAATGGTAGATATCTGTTTAGGCCACAAAGGAATTTCATAAACCAAATTCCTCAGCCACTCAGCTTCATTACCAGCTGCAGGTAAAGCAACAAATTCAGACTCCATAGTTGAGCTTGTAATACAAGTCTGTTTCTTTGAAGCCCAAGAAATAGCACCTCCTCCAAGAAGGAATACCCAACCACTCGTAGACGAGTGATCCTCCATATTATTAATCCAACTGGCATCGGAATAACCTTCTATAACAGAAGGATAACCACTATAAGTCAAACCATAATCCATGGTTCCTTTCAAATACTGAAATACTCGACCCAAAGCTTGCCAATGTAGAGCACTAGGATTGCTAGTGTACCTACTAAGCTTTCCCATAACAAAAGCTATATCTGGTCTAGTGCTAATCATGGCATACATAAGACATCCAATAGCTCTAGAGTTTTCTAGCTGAGACACTGGAGTTCCTTTATTAGGTCGAAACTTTACAGTAGGATCTACATGAGTATAAACAGGAGAACAATTCGCAAAGTTAAACTTTGTCAGCATCTTCTCAGTATAGTGTGATTGAGAAATATAGATACCATTGTTTCCTCTTTTGATTCTAATACCAAGAACCACCTCAGCCTCCCCCAGATCTTTCATATCAAAATTAGATGACAAGAATTCCATTGTCTTATTAACTTGATCTTGGTCAGTACCAAAGATCAACATGTCATCCACATATAAGCAAATTATGACTCCTTTACCAGAAGCATCAAATTTTCTATACACACGCTTGTCAGCTTGGTTTAAAGAAAAACCATTAGACAAGACCACATCATCAAACTTTTGATGCCATTGTTTTGGTGCTTGTTTCAGACCATACAATGATTTCTTCAATTTACATACCTTGTTTTCATGTTCAGGCATCACAAACCCTTCAGGTTGTTTCATGTAAATCTCCTCAACTAAATCACCATTTAAAAATGCAGTTTTCACATCCATTTGGTGAATAACTAGATCATGTATAGCTGCAAGAGCTAACAACAATCTAATAGTGGTAATTCTAGCAACAGGAGCATATGTATCAAAGAAGTCAATTCCCTATTTTTGTCTAAAGCCTTGGATAACCAATCTGGCTTTATATTTTTCTATGCTTCCATCCACTTTCATCTTCCTTTCAAGGATCCATTTACTTCCTAATGCTTTGCATCCAGGAGGCAAATCAGTGACTTCCCAAGTATCATTCTGCATGATGGAATCAATTTCACTTTGAATTGCTTCTTTCTAGAAAGCAACATCCCTAGAAGCCATTGCTTCACTCAAGGTCCTTGGATCCTCCTCAATAATGAAACAATATTCACGTTGACATAAAGTCTTATCTCTTGTTCCTTCAACTAAATAGAGTTGAAAATCAGATCCAAAAGACTTAGCTTTTCTTGTTCTAGTGCTCTTCCTAGGAACAGATGTACCAGGTACATCATCATTACCTTCAACATCATCTTCAGCTATTTTACTTGAAGATGGTTGAATCATACCTCTTGGTATAGGTATAGACGTAAATCGTTCTTCATCAAATATTGCATCTCTTGACTCTATTATAGAGTTCACCGACACATAATCATTAGGTTTTATAACATAAAACCTATAACACTTGGAATGCTTAGCATACCCAATGAAGATACAATCTATACCTTTCTAACCTAAATTTTTCATTTTGGGTTCAGTTAGTCTTACAACCGCTCTACAGCCCCAAACCCTCAAATAAGTCAAATTTGGTACCTTCTTGGTCCAAATTTCATAATGTGTTTGTTTACTATTTTTGTTTGGAGTTCTATTTAGAATATAACAGGCTGTCAACATAGCCTCACCCCAAAACCCTTCACTTAGTCCAGAATAGGATAACATGGAATTCACCATTTCCTTTAAAGTCCTATTCTTCCTTTCAGCCACACCATTCAGTTGTGGCGTGTAAGGAGCCATGGTTTGATGTATTATTCCAGTCGATTGAAAATAAACTGGACCATAATACTCACCACCTCTATCAGTACGAAATACTTTTATCAAATCTTGTCTTTGAAGTTATACTTCTTGTTTATAAATTTTAAATTTATCTAGAGCTTCATGTTTAGCATGCAGTAAATAGACATAACAATATCTAGATGCATCATCAATAAAAGTAATGACATACTTATTATGTCCTAGTGAAGGATTGGCATGAAAATCACATAAATCACTATGTATGAGATTTAATACTTTGCTTTCCCGGTTAACACTCTTAAAAGGATGTCTAGTGATCTTTGTTAACATACAAGTCTTGCAACTTTCTGGTGTCATATGAAAAGCAGGTATTAAACTCATTCTAGACATATCTTTCATTCTCTTGTAATGAACATGTCCTAGTCTAGCATGCCATAATTCAGATTTTCTTAAACTATTGCTATGACTAGAAGTAATCATACAATCAGAAACATTAAACAAAGGATAATTTAATCTAATCATTCCATTACATACATAACCAAATCCAACAAATGAACCATGTCTTGACAATATATACTTGTCACTTTCCAACACTTGTTTGTAGCCAAACTTATTCAACACAATTTCAGAAACAAGATTCTTTCAAATCCCGGGTACATACAATACATTATCTAAACATAAAGTTTTTCCATAAGTGAAAGTTAATAAAACACGCCCTATTCCTTTGATTGGTTCGGTTGCAACGTTTCCCATCTTTACACATGAGCCATCTTCAATCGGATTACATACTTGAAACCAACGAAGATCCTTACAAACATGACTTATTGCACCTGAATCAACCCACCAAGCAACTTCATCATCCTGAATATAAAATGCATCAGAAATTACATAAACATAATGTAAAACATTATCAAAATTCTGTACAAAATCAGAATTATAACCTTGTTGCTTATCAGGATCCTTAGACCCACTTGGACCAGCGCCATTATTGCCCTTTTTAGAGCGACAATCCTTCTTCATATGACCAAGCTTGTTACATTTCCAACAAGTCAATTCACCCTTCTTGTTGGAAAATTTATCATCACCACTTTTGAACTTCTTTTGTTCTTGTTGTTGTTAAAATTGTTGTTAGAATTTTTGGCTCCAGCTCCTTCAACCATGTTAAAAGAAGAAGGTCCAATTTGGTTCTTTTATTTAGGATTATTATCAAGTTCCTAATTTCTTAATCCTTCCTCAATTCGTAGATGACTACTGAGTTGAACCAAATTTAACTCTTCCTTTTTATGTTTCAAACCATGTTTGAATTCTCTCCAGGAAGGCGGCAGTTTATCAATGATAACTGCAACCGAGATGGCTTCATCCATCATTAAATTATGTTGGGTATACTATCCCATAATCCTTAACATTTCATGATATTGTTCCATGACAGGACTGGTATCAACATCTTGTAATTCATAAAATTACTCACAAGAAACTTCTTTGCAGAAGCATCTTTTGCCATGTATTTGGATTCTAGGGACTCCCACAGTGCCTTTGCAGATTCAGCGTTTTGATAGATGTCAAATAGGGAATCAGACATACCGTTCAGAATGTGACCACAGAATATGTAGTCGTCGTTCTCCCACTTCATCCTCTTCCTGGTCGTATCTAAAGTTTCATTCTCATCCCATTTCAGACTGGGTGTACTCAGAACATACACAACTTTCAGGGTGGTAAGATGAAAGTGCATATTCTTTTGCCAACGACGAAAGTCTTGCCCTTCAAACTTTGCCAACTTATCGAACTTGCTCGTCATATCCTTCACAAATTCTCCGTTCTTCATAATCACAGAATACTTCAATCTTTGTTAGGAAATTTGGATCACAGTAATCTAAGAGTCATGTAAACACTTTCAGATTGAAGTATTACGGTGGTTCTACCAAAATCTTAAATCGGATAAAACTCTGATTTAGAATCGAGAATATGTTTTTGTATGTAATGAAACAGAACCCAAAACGAATATATGACCAATTAACCAACGGTGGTTGTAACTGCCATTGCAGTTGTAATAATCGCCAAAAACAATTAAATTTAAGGGGTAAAATACCAGAAATATTATTTTCTAGTGCGTTTTTAACATAGCACTTTATACCGTGGGTTCTGCCCTTGACCTTTGCGGTGGGCCGCCTTGACCTACTGACAGGCGCGCCCCGGACCCCATCATTTGGGGCTTCGCCCCCGAATGATAATCATAATAACGTCATACAAGTGTGCACTCTGCACAACCCCGATTGTTGAACATTTATCACAATTACACATTGGTCAACTAAGTCAATCCATTACACTTAAATAAATATTGGTGATGTAAAATCACCAACATTAGGTGCGTTTAGTTAAAAAAGAATAAATCCTTAATTTCCTTTTGAGGGATCCGTGGTCCGTGGTGCCTGCTGAGTATTTTGGCTATAAATAGCAAAGCCAAACCAAGTTGTTTTTCATCCCTTTCTATCATATTCACATACATTCCTTCTCTCTAACATTTCTAACTCATCATAATAGTGATCTCTTTTGTAGCAAAGAAGATCAAGGCATATTCAAGCTTCAACAAGTTGTTGGAAGTCTTGTTTG
This sequence comes from Chrysanthemum lavandulifolium, assembly GCA_022545495.1. NCBI lineage: Eukaryota > Viridiplantae > Streptophyta > Magnoliopsida > Asterales > Asteraceae > Chrysanthemum > Chrysanthemum lavandulifolium. Next base: position 76,432,786 of record CM040245.1, on the reverse strand, counting down.
TTTATTGTTGTATGATCTAGTGCTGATTCATACATCATTGTTGTACTAAACCATCATAATCTTATGAGTGTGAGTGGTTAGTATTTTAGTCCTTAAAATACATTGTGTGTGGGAGTGGTTGTACCCTTGAAAAGAACTCGACATCTAGCTTAGTGTCGAAAATAGTATGTAAGCGAAGTGTAAAGGTTTCTCCGCCGGTGAAAGGAGCTTGTTGACTAGTGAAGTTAAACTCTCGAGTGTGAGACTCGGGGAGTGGAGTAGGGCAAGGAAAAAGAGTCCTTGTAGACAGAACCACTATAAACAACTTGTCGTGGTTTGATTGTTTCTTTCCTTAACTACTCTTTATATTTTGTTTGCATATTGATTATCACTCACTAACATATCTAAGATCAATATCAATTGATCTTTCAATAAGTTTCAAAACAAAGTTTTTAATCGGTAAACTATTCAACCCGCTTCTAGTTTTCCACAATTGGTACCAGAGCCTCGTTGCTCAAGAATTTCTAAAATATATTGTATTTTATAAACTTGAAACGATCCATGGATTCCGAAAACTTTAAAGAAGGGCAATCTATGCAAAGACCACCACTCTTTGAAACCAATGGATTTATCTATTGGAAAAACTGTTTTGAAACATATGTAAAATCAAAAGATATAGATCTTTGATTTGTTATTATTAAAGGGGATTTTATTTCTACAACAAAAGATATTTCTGGTGATGATGAAAAGAAATTAATAGCTAAAAATAATGAAGCTAAAATGATGCTTTACAATGCTTTGCCAAGAAAAGAATATGAAAGAATTTTTATGTGTGAAACTGCTAAGGACATTTGGGAATCTTTGATTATTACACATCAAGGAAATTCACAAGTCAAGGATAACAAAATTGATTTTCTTGTTCAACAATATGAACAATTTGTTATCCCTGAAGATGAAACCATTGATTTTGGTTTTGCTCGCTTTAATACTATTATTACATCTCTTAAAGCACTTGATGAATCTTTTCGTAGTAAGAACTTTGTCAGAAAATTTCTTAGAGCACTCCATCCGAAGTGGAGAGCTAAAGTGACGGCTATTGTAGAATCAAAAGACCTCTAAAAAATGTCACTAGACGAGCTAATCAAAAACCTCAAAGTACATGAAATGGTGATGGAGAAAGATTTGGAAATCATCAAAGGAAAAAGAGAGAAAGTCAAATCCGTTGCTCTAATGGCAAGAATGGAATCAAGTGACGATGATGAATCTTGCTTCGGTAGTGAAGATGAGGAGTATGCCATGGCCGTTAGAGATTTCAAAAAGTTCTTTAGAAGAAGAGGAAAGTTTGTAAGGCAACCCCGAGAAGAAAAGAAGCCATTCCGAAAAGGGTAAAGGCGAAAGAAAGTATTTTAGATGCGGTGTTGCAAGTCATCTAATAGGAGATTGTCCAAAGCCACCTTAAAGCAAAACTCAACGAGCTTTTGTAAGTGGTGCTTGGAGTGATAGTGAGGATGATGAAGAATCAAGAAAGGATGAGATCGCTCTAATGGCTCATGAATCAAAAGAGGTACATTCCGACTCATCTTATTCTTCTATTGATGATGACACTTTGCAAAAATAATATAATCAATTGTGTGAGCTTAGTTTAAAAATATTAACTAAAAATAAGTTTTTAAAGACTAAAAAGGAATTTTTAGAAAATGAAGTCTATGACTTAAAAGAAAATGACGATGGTTGCGAATCATGTCAAGAGCTTAATCTTGAAATAGAAAAACTAAAGCTCACACAAGAAGTTCTAATTCAACATAACTCTAAATTCAAACATTTTAACAAAAACATTTTTTGTGCCGATAAAATAGTTAGAATTCAAAAGGTACCAGGAAACACAAGTGGTTTATTTTTTAATGAAGTACAAATTCCAAATAGTCAAACCAAAACGGCCGAAAAAGACAAACAAGCGTGAAAATTGTCAAGAAGATGCAATACGGACGAACGGACCCAAAAGAAGGGTTCCGTCCGTTGTGAAAATTGGTGCCGTGGGGACTGCAGCATGACAGAATGTTTGCAATACAGACCATAGTGAATTTGTCAAAGTAATAAAGAAAAACAAGGATAATGTTAAACTAAAACCTGCTATTACATTAGGAGTAGGACTTGCTAGAAATTAATTTAGATCTAAAAGTATTCAACAACGATCTAAAACACCTATTGCCAAACGCCCCTTTCCTAAGAGCAACCATAACATACAACGCAACTATCAACATATATGTGGGAAACTAGAAGGGGGGGGGGTTGAATAGTTTTACCAATTAAAACTCGTTTTAAACTATTTAGATCGACTTATGTCAATCTATTTGGATGTGTGTTGTATGTTGATGATCAAACACATAGAAGTGTGAATATGTAATGAAACGATAAAGAGTAAGAAGCACAAAACCACAATGCGAGTATTTATAGTGGTTCGGCTACAAGGACACCTTCCTTGCCCTACTCCACTCCCCGAGTCACCTACTCGAGAGTTCGTAAGCACTACACAACACCGACTCCTTATGGTGGAGAAACCTTCACAACGTCGCCTGTTAATACAAATAAGCCGTAAAAACGTTTATTTATATTTTACGATCTTCTAATGTTTTGTCGATAACAAACGTAAAATCATTTTAACGAAACAAATAGAGTACGTAAATAGTTTGAGTTAATAGTTTTCTAACACACTTACGTTTTTACATAAAACACTAAAACTAGCTTAAGTGATTTTATGTTTTAGATATATATGTGTACAAAAACTAATGTTTACATATTGGGTTAGCACATACTTAAACTAAGGATACTAAAATGGGTAAAAACATGTATATACTAAAATGGGTAAAAACAAGTATATACTAAATGGGTAAAAACTTGCAAATGGTATTGACCCATAACCCATGATTTTAGATATACCACTTAACCAAGTTCATTGTATCTAGAAAGAAAACCATGGATCAACCCATAACCCATGACCCATGACCCATAACCAAAAATACCCATGGGCAAAGAGGAGCGTTCCACGGATCCCTGGCTTTGTGCTAGCCGGATCCCAAGTGGAAGGGATCCGTGGGATCCGGAGAACAGTAGAGAATTTTCTCTATAAATAGAGAGCCATTTCTTCCTTTCTATGCATTACTTTACACACATACTTTCCCTAAGTATTATAACCCTCTAACCTCAGATCCAAGTGATCTATGTAGTTTGTCTTTTGTTTTTGTATGATCTTCTAGGTTCCTCTTAAAGGCGAGATCACCACTTCTTGAAGACGTGCAAGCTCAAGTCCATGAGTTGTCATGCTTCGTCATCATCAAGAAAACTAAGGCTCTCTTGTTGATAGTTCTTCCTTTCTCCATAGATGTTGGGTTGAAGGCATTAGTGAAGAATGCCAAAAGTGTCAAGATGAAAGCATTAGTGAAAGGTGCTCATCATCCGTGTCTAAGCATTAGTGAAGAATGCTAAAGGTGTCAAGACGAAGGCATTAGTGAAGGGTGCCAAGCGTTGTGTCAAAGGCATTAGTGAAGGATGCCGAAGAATCAAATCAAGTCGCATTTGGGAAGAATGCCTAGGTCGTATAATCGATGAGGTGCATCGTTATACATATACGTATTTGTTTGTTTGTTTCCAAGGATGGTGATATCCTTGATGAAGGTGTAACAAGGAATTGATCTCCTTGATATTAGGGGTTGTGTTGTGAAGGGTAGTAGTTCCTCCATAGTAATGGAACTAGGTGCTTAGCCTAGTACCTAATAAAGGGTAGGCGACGTTGTGATAGGATTAGTTCTCCTAAGGTGTGAAAGAACTCGGTGGTTAGCCTAACACCGTATAAAGTGTAGGCGACGTTGTGTTAGGTATGGTTCGCCTTGGTGTGAAGGAACTCGGTATTTAGCTTTGTACCGGAAAAAGGTTAAGCGACGTTGTGAAGGCTTCTCCGCCATAAGGAGTTGGTGTAGTGCTTACGAACTCTCGAGTAGGTGACTCGGGGAGTGGAGTAGGGCAAGGAAGGTGTCCTTGTAGCCAAACCACTATAAATAACTTGTGTCGTGGTGATGTGCTTCTTACTCTTTATATTTCATTACACGTTTATATATCTATCTATCGACGTCCAACATAAACAATCAAATAGATCGACATAAGTCGATCTAAATATTTAAAAGGAAGTTTTAAATTGGTAAAACTATTCAACCCCCCTTCTAGTTTTCCACAATTGGCATCAGAGCTTCGTTACCAAGTTTCTTAAAGTATGTTGTACTTTAAAGACTTGATACGATCCGTGTATGTTTGAAAACCACAAAGAAGGATTTTTTTTGGTTACATTTTCTTTTAAATCATTTTGTTGGACATTGATAGATGATTCTAACCACTTTTGTTTTTAAGAAATCTTCATGCTAGAATCTCTCCAAAATCTTCATTCAAAGAATAATGAAGTCAACATTCAAGGAAGGATCTAAAAAGTAATCACAACTTATGTACACCAAGTACAAAGGATTACTTTAAAAGCTCATGAAGTATTTTTGGTATTATGCCAAACCAAGAAGCATAGAGGTATGTTTTACTCTTCATTAGATAGGTTACATGAGTTCTATTTATTGTCATAAGTTCTCTTTGTTTATTAATCACTAACATCATTAGAAGTCTCTTTCGTCACCTTTTCGTCTTTTTCAACATCGGGAATGATATTATTTTTCGTCAAACTAACGCCGTCATCACATATGAACCCTCGATATATAATTCATCAAAAGTCGTCATTCAAAAACAATCTTCATCTAATACCTCCGAACTGGTTTTTAGCAAACTAATTTATAAGCCTACTACAAAAATAATGCCAAACAACTCCTTTTTCTGTCCATAGTAGCCGGATCCCTCTAGTTATACTAGCCGGATCCCAAATACAAAGGATCCGGGGGAACCGTGGAACAGAATTCAGCTATACGCTTTCAAAAATTCACCACTGATCTTTTTCCCTCTATTCACATAACACAAAATGACTAAGCTACTGAATCCATCCTCATTGGCTTCCATACTCTCAAGTATTCCTTCCTAGAACACCATTGTAAGTAATTACATTAACTTGTTCTAATTTTCATCATCCTCATCCTAGGGTTTATGGTTTCTTAATTTTTAATCAATTAATTTAATTAGGGCTTTTTAAATTAATCATGAAAAGGGGCTTTTAATAAAATCACATTGTGTTCTCAACATTGTTAATACAAATCAAAACTATAAACCCATCCCAACTAATTTTACCTAATTGGAAAATTTGTATTTTTAGGACCAACCATGCCCAAAGCTACTCAACAAGATCATCATGACACCGTTCACTACCTTACTCATTACTATCGTAAAAAGGGATTGACCAAAACCGACCGTAAAATATTCAAAAGCCTTGTAAAACGACTTATCCACGAAGGTCGTGTAGTCAAGGAATGTTTCCTTGAAGATACCGACATTCGTCAAGTTTTCTTGACAATCAACTTTGATTGTCTCCTTGACATAGATGAACAAATTTTTCAGGTTTTCATTTTTGAATTTTACAAAATCATTAGGATCATTTGAAACGTCGATGATAGCATTTCAATCGCTTTCATCATCAATAAACAAAACGTCACTCTTCCTCTCAACACCTTTGCTCAAATTATTCGCATTCCTTGTGAAGGAATTTGTATGTACTCTCAAGATTAGGCAATTACCGCTCAAAACCTTGCACTTGATCCTAAGCCTCTCTATAACACTCCTCTTGATGAACCCGAAACCATCCGAGACACTATTTTCAAAATAAGAGCCGACCAATCCCGTTTCGACCAAAACAAGAAGCTCATTCACCGTAATCCCTTTCAAATGGAACTTTTCTAAATGCACCCCATGTTTAGAAAATGGGAAGAAATCCTTAGGAAAAATGTCATTAGCCTAGTTGGAAACAAAGATCATCCAAATGCATGTCTTGTGCAAATGATCTATTGTCTTATCCACCAAAGGCCATTTAATCTTGCCTATTACATGGTAAGGAGAATGGCTGGGGTATTCAAAGCTTCCAACATGGTACTTCCGTATGGTATGCTCCTAACACGACTTTGTAAGTATGTTAGTACATTACAACCATCTCCTATCAACGATGATCATTACCTTTCCGATCACGTCATGGTACCTCTTACCAAACAACCCTCTAAACGGTTCATGGTTAATGGAGAGAAACCGGAAGCTCTCTCGGACTCCTCGGCCGGTGAAGAAGAAGAAGATAAAGAAGATGTTGACCCCATAGCCAACTTCAAATTGGAAATCCTTGAATACCACAAACAACTTCCAACCATTCCAAACGAGACCGTGGAATTTAAGCAATTGAGGGGCATGATTCAAAACCTCGCATACAACCTCACTAAGCCGTCAAAAAGGAAAAGAAAGGATTGACGAAAGAGACAATAGGAATATGCTAATTTTTCTTTATCTTATGTTTGGATGATTACATTTTAGCACTTTCGGTTTATGGTAACTTGGATATTGTCTTTTTATCATGCTTCTATAACTAGTGTTTTGTGATAAACATGCTTGTTTCTATTTTTTATCTTTGGATTTACTAGTGTGCATAAACTGCGCATCATTTCTGTGTAGGTTCTGATCTGCAGATGCCGGATCCCTAGGATTAGCCTAGCCGGATCCCTCCCTTGAGGGAACCATGGGATCCGTGACATCAGATCAGCAATACATCATTCCTTACATCAAGATAGCTTTCTAGATAACATCACATTAGCTAAGCATATGATTTTAGAATCCAACTAAGTCCACTTCAAGGATGAGAAAGGCTTAGACTCACTAAAGGCTTACTTAAGATCTTAGTCTAATTACCTCTTAATTTATCAACACATCTAAACTCACCATATTTCTGCTTCAACTACTCACAAATTTTTTTCTCATCCCTCAAAACACTTAAAGAGGACAAATTAAACATTTTTTGGAAATTGCGTCTAGTCATGTCTATCTCAAAGTAAGACAAAAATTAGTTTTTCAATTCTTGTGATTTTTAAGAATTTTTCTAAATATCACCTCAAGCTTAATCTGATCACTAGGATCATTTTTTATGACTTGACATCTCCATAAAATCTTAGTGTTATCCTTAGACGTCCATTGGTAGTCATCTTGTGTCACACCCCAAATTACTGTTTTGCAAATGAATGGAATTCACGGGATAGTCGTCATAGCACCACAATCACAAGTTATATTGAACGACCTAAAGTGTCGTTTGAAAAGAACATCGTTTGATTTAATAAAACAATCAGAGTTTACAAAGTATAGGTCCCAAAAGTTTATAAAGTTTGCGGAAATATAAATATATTACAAGCCCAAACGATGGTTTTGAAAGAAAGTGCCATAATGTACAATGATGTAAGTCGACGCCGCGACTTAAAAAGGGGTTCCTTAACCATGCCATGATGAGTATGCCTTAGTTACCTGAAAATACATTGCTAAAACGGTCAACAATAATGTTGGTGAGAAATCATAGGTTTATGTAAATGTATTATACGACTACGCAAGTATATATCTGGTATGACAATCATGTCACATAAAAATGTTACTGGCATGACAATAATGTCACGTAAAAATGTTACAATTGCTTAAGCGCATGATACCGAAGCTCCGACTGATGTATGCCCCAACAGAGTGTCTTGCCAAACAACTCTAATAATGTTTATGAATGAAATGCATCCGTATGACTAGTTGGGATTCACCAACCCGGATGGAGGCGTCACCTCGATAGATCTATCCACCACACACGCTTCTAGGAAATTAACGGCTCATGCATATGAAGTGGGGACTTTAAGCGGCAACGTGTAACTCAAGCAATGTAAATGAATTTAACATACTTGGTATCGTAATAAAAATGTTGTGCAATGTATTCTCCCTCGTAGGTTTGAAATAATGTAAAAACTTGTAAAACGGGGCTATGAAAACTCACTTGATAAACGGGTATGATGACAAGAGTGAGTACACTGAGGTATATCGTGATGCTTTAACCGGGACCTATTACGAGTGATATGATATGTAATGAGTTGCAATGTAATGTTATGCATGCATTTCGTATGTTATTTATACCATTTGCGAGTTTTGAAAATAATACTTTATCGTCGAAAAATACTCTTTTGACGTCTTGACCATTCTTAAATCACTTTACAAGTATTTACGTCAAAATGTTATCCTACAATGGTTTTATAATGATTTATAGTGAAATTATCACTTTTCGTCGTAAAATAAAGTCGTCGGAAATTTCATGAATTTGACAAAAATGGCTTTGAAAAACTAGTTGTAAAATGGTGTGCGTCGATCGTTAGGAAACGAACTCAACAGTTTTAGAAAGTTTGTATCAAAATCTAAAAGTTTCAGTTCAGGAGTTTTCGACATAAAGGTCCCGAACATAAAGATAATAAGGGTTAAAGATGGTGGTTTTGTCTAATTGTTGTGTAAAAATGAGTTTCGCCAAGTTTAAGCATCCAGTAAATAATTTATTAAAACTCCGCTATACAAACGGTTGGTCGTTTTAGAAAATATGCTTGGTGATCTTGATTTTACTAGAAGACATCTCGTTACAAAAGTTCCACATTATTGATAAAAACACCGTCAACATGGTCGTTTTAGTTACCGTAACACTTATCTCGTAAAAATAATATAGTTTTCTAAAAATAATAGTTACGGCAAATTTATGAAAACGTGCATATCTTAGTCGTTTCAAATCCGTTTTTCACGTATTATATGTCCTTAGCTTCGTATCAAAGTATACTAATATATTTTGATAAGTCGAAATAATTTGTAAAGCTTAAGGCTCGTTTTGACTCGTACAAGATAAAAATAGTATCTTGAAATTTCGAAAACTATATATTTCGTCGTCAAACTTTAAAATTCATAACTTCTTCGTTATAACTCCGTTTTATTCCGTTCAAGCGCCACGGATTCGTTTTAAAGTATATTTTCTAAATATCAAGGCCAAAATTTCGTGCCTACTGTCGGATTTTTCAGAAAAGTAAAACAAGGACAGAACACATTTTATACTAGTCGAAAATAGTTTTCTGCACCAAACCTATTCTAATCCCTTCAAATCAACTCCAAAGCTAATCTAATCCTACCATACACCTTCTTAGGGTGTCATGGGTTCCTAGACATCATCAAGACCAACATATACCAAGGGATAATTATAGGATGACCTTTATATATATATAACTCTAAAATCATGTAAAATGGTATAAATCAACATAAGTCATGCATGTTTGCTATGAAAATGATAAAATACATATGTAATGATAAGGAAAAATGAAGAATATAAATGATATGCTTACAAGTAACTTGATGAGGTGATTAGAACCAAGGTTTAACCTAAACACTCTAGGTTTTATTTCAAAACCTTGATGAGAGTGTTATCTAGATTGTAATTACTTGAAAATGGAAAACTTGGATGATTTCTCTTATCCCTTAGGTTGGCCGGTTCTAGCATGAAAGAAAAGAGGAGAGGTTTTGATTTTCACTTTGAAAATAATATATCTATGTGTTGTTGACTTATTCATTGAATGTAAATAAGACTTGTTTGCTAGACAAGATCCACAATTCAAGTGGAGTTGATGGATCTTGTCTAGTTCATTTATTTATTTCTTTCACTTTGTCATCATGTATAAAAAAATGTGTAAGTAAAGTAGATGTGTTATATAAATATAAGTTGTAACTTGTATACACATTAGTGTAGTTAAGGTAGTTTTAGGTAAAAGTAATTTTAATAGATCAAAATAAAGTATAATGAGATCATAAAATTGTAAAATACATTCCTTGTAAAATTTGAGTGATATAATAATTATCGTGTAGTTTTTTTAAGAAAATGTCGTAATAATATAAATTTAACGATTTATATACCAAATAAATTTAAAACACTAGGTAAACTCAAAATATAGTTTTTATAAACTAAATGTAAGTATAAAAATATATTGGGATCATTTTGGAAGTAACGGATTAAATGTTCAAAATAATAACTCACGCGATAACGTTTTTTTTTTAATATAAAATTTACGCGTTTAATGTGAAATGAAATGTCATGAATGAATTAACATGATGCAAATAATGTTAATGAAATGTAGACTAAACTTAGTCCATATGAAATGTTCGTGATGATATGATCAGGAATTCGCCGCTAAACCATAAAGGTTACGCGAATTTGGAACACGTAAACCTAGTTTACGATAAATGTTGAAATTGTAAGGCATGAATTGTTTCGAGAAATGACCTGAAAGTACGGGTTGTCACATTCGCCCATCCAAAAAGGAATTCAGTCCCTGAATTCAATCGTTGTTAGGTCTAACAGTGTCATCGGTGAAAGGTGAGGATATATGAGTCGTATCGGTTCTTCCAATGTTTTTCTAAATCGCACCACACCTTTCCAAGACGGGTCCTTGTGCATAATTCGTTGCCCACTTGAGATTCTAACGGGTTGCGGCTTATGGGACATATTTCCAAAATTTTGCGTTGTACATCGACGTAGCTTATCTAGCCATATGTTGTTATTTGTAACTGATTTTTGATGTGTATGATTTCTTTGTTTGTTTCATGAATGAGTTATGGACTAATGAATCGGACTTTCCTGATTTTAATCCTTGAATAAGTGATTGATACCTCAACCTTACAGTGCCTCAATTGGTGTAGTCAATAAGTTCATGAGCTAACTATTGTTGCAAAGAAACTTGTCGATGAGGAATTATTTGCCTAACCATTTCTAGAAAGTTACACTGGCTTGAGCATATAATCTAATGTGGGAATTGCTCTCTAGCTCTAACCATTGAGCTGAGGATAGTAGGCGGTAATCATGTCCTAGTAGGTTTCATGGAAATCTTGAAATGACTGTCAGCAGTCTAAGGTGAATCGAATAGCTTATAATAGGTACAACTGGAATTGATACCACGCGTCTCGTGTTAGATTTCAAAATGTTAAATCTATCGGAAAGGACCTTATTGAAAAGAATAGATTATAGGTACAGTTGTGATTCCTCGCGTTTCTAGTCCTATCGAATGTCATGACCGAGTCTTACTTGCCTAAGGTGCTTAGTCTCTATGACTAAAATGTTTATTGTTTGATTATCAAGTGTTTCCATGCTCCATGTTGTAAAGTCACAAACCTTAAATATTTAAGTGAGGTGGTGTAGTGGTTGGTTTTCAAGATCATTCGATATTGAGTGCTTCCAAAAATAGTTCATCACTAATATTGTTATCATGCTAGCGGAAAATAGATATCAGCTCAAACTATGTCTAAGAATGTTTGTTCTAGTTTCACTTGTAGATGGGGAGTCATTGATTGTCCGACATGTTCAAACCTATGGCATCTCTTGATATGGAAGTGAGGTTACTTGGAATTTCTAGAGAACACAATGCCTTAGGGAAAGTTTATATTGATAACCTTAATTTAACCAAAATTTTCCTTTAAGGGAAACTCATTGTAGGGAAGTTCACATATTGTTGAAACCATGTTTAACAGAATGTTCTACAGTCTCAGTTAAAAGACTTAGTATATCCCTATAGTTTTGCTTCATGGGTATTCGCTTCGTATTAAATCTCGTAACTCGGTCTAACTAGTACTTATGAAATGGCAGAATTTGGATTCTAATCCAAAATAGTGGTTCGAAATGTCTCGTGATGTCTTAAGATTTTTGTTGAGTTTTGAAACGTCTCGCTACTTACTTCTAGCCCTTGCTGGAAATTCCAAAATCCTTTCATTGTTTTCTTGTATCGAGGAATCCTCCTCACAGATGGTATAGGAAGTCTTTCCTAAAAGGTCACTCGTCAAATCCTAACTTATCGGTTGAGTGAGAGATAAATGGCGTAAGCATCTATAGAGTGTTAACAAAAAGAAATGTTTATGCACGATTTATCTGATTATAAAACTTTGCTTTTAAATGAGAATTGTTTTATGAGATTTGAAATGATGCTTGTTACTTTCATGACATAATTCTTCCTGAATTATACATAGGTGATCAGGCCATGTATAATCAAGGACAAATGATGTGATGCTTGTTTTTGTCGAAATGGTATTATGTTCCTCCAAAGTTTTAGATGGTATTCAACGTTTTGTTTTGTAAGATAATGGCTCAATGATTTTTCAGAGTAACATGAAAATCGTTTCGCATGAGGATATTAAATAGTTGATAAAATGACTGAAACCAATTGATAAGTTGGAAATAAAACAACTTGCGTTAAAATTTTATGAAACAACGTTTCTAAGATGGTGATAAAATAGTTCGAAATAAAATCAAGTGAAATAATTTCATGAAATAGTAGCAGGATAATTTGGAATAAAATTTGTTGGATGGTTTGTATGATACATAAGAGAACCTTATCGAGTAATAACAGTCTACTAATTGGTCGAGAATAAAGTTGGCCTAACCCCTAGTAAGATAGTGATGTATCGTCGTGAAGTGATGGAAAACTGGGCAATTGGAGTAAGGAATGAAATAAACAAGGTGGTGATTATCGTAGAGATAATAAATGATAAAGCTTACATTAGCTAGAAAGGTACTTATTATCTGTTCCTGTTGGTGGTCTAATCGTGTTTCAAGTGTAGGAGTAGTAGGTGGTCTAGCAACAATAGCCCTAGAACTCTCACAGTCCTCAAACCTATGAGATGGTGTAGTGTCTATAGTCTTAGTGGTAGATGGTAATGGTGTGTCAAATCATGCACGCTTCCCAAGCTGCAAGTCAGGTATATGAGTATCGTGTATGAGATGTGATGGTACGGATGGTGCTCGAAATGATAATGATGATGTAAATAATGACAATGATGATAATGGAAATCCTTGTGGTGAGTTAAGAAAATAGGTTCATTAGGACTAAGCCTATAAACTCTACCCAATGGTATAATCTGTCCCAACAAAATGATAAAAATTGTCCTGATCCTACAGTGAATCAATAGTGATCATGATGGTGTAGGTGCAACTTCGTCCTCCTAAAAGGTCTCAGTGTCATCATCTGATGTTATCGGTGTTGAGTCAACTGATGTTAAAATTGTGATAGGGAATGACAAGGCATTCTCCATGTCAAAGTATGATGTGAGTGTAATGGGATGGGTATTTGAAGGCATCCATGTGACAATCGACGTGAAATGAAAGTAAATAACTCGAAAAATGTGCGTATAAAACCGCATGTAGAGACTATGTATTTATGATGAAATGATGAGATGCTATGATGATGTAGTTATAGTCTAGGGTCAATGATGCAACCTAGTTCTCTATAACTGTAGCTCTGGTACCAATCATCACACCCCAAATTACTGCATTTTGCGTGGAATGGAATTCTCGGGATAGACCGTCATAGCACCACAATCACAGTTATATTGAACGACCTAAAGTGTCGTTTGAAAAGAACATCGTTTGATTTAATAAAACAATCGAGTTTACAAAGTATAGGTCCCAAAGTTTATAAAGTTTGCGGAAATATAAATATATTACAAGCCCAAACGATGGTTTTGAAAGAAAGTGTCATAATGTACAATGATGTAAGTCGACGCGCGACTTAAAAAGGGTTCCTTAACCATGCCATGATGAGTATGCCTTAGTTACACGAAAATACATTGCTAAAACGGTCAACAATAATGTTGGTGAGAAATCATAGGTTTATGTAAATGTATTATACGACTACGCAAGTATATATCGGTATGACAATCATGTCACATAAAATGTTACTTGGCATGACAATAATGTCACGTAAAATGTTACAATTGCTTAAGCGCATGATACCAAGTCCGATGATGTATGCCCCAACAGTGTCTTGCCAAACAACTCTAATAATGTTTATGAATGAAATGCATCCGTATGACTAGTTGGGATTCACCAACCCGGATGGGCGTCACCTCGATAGATCTATCCACTCACACACGCTTCTAGGAAATTAACGGCTCATGCATATGAAGTGGGGACTTTTAACTGGCAACGTGTAACTCAAGCAATGTAAATAAATTTAACATACTTGGTATCGTAATAAAAATGTTGTGCAATGTATTCTCCCCGTAGGTTTGAAATAATGTAAAACTTGTAAAGCGGGCTATGAAAACTCACTTGATAAACGGGTATGATGACAAGAGTGAGTACATCGAGGTATATCGTGATGCTTTAACCGGACCTATTACGAGTGATATGATATGTAATGAGTTGCAATGTAATGTTATGCATGCATTTCGTATGTTATTTATACCATTTGCGAGTTTTGAAAATAATACTTTATCGTCGAAAAATACTCTTTTGACGTCTTGACCATTCTTAAATCACTTTACAAGTATTTACGTCAAAATGTTATCCTACAATGGTTTTATAATGATTTATAGTGAAATTATCACTTTTCGTCGTAAAATAAAGTCGTCGGAAATTTCATGAATTTGACAAAAATGGCTTTGAAAAACTAGTCGTAAAATGGTGTGCGTCGATCGTTAGGAAACGAACTCGACAGTTTTAGAAAGTTTGTATCAAAATCTAAAAGTTTCAGTTCAGGAGTTTTCGACATAAAGGTCCCGAACATAAAGATAATAAGGGTTAAAGATGGTGGTTTTGTCTAATTGTTGTGTAAAAATGAGTTTCGGCCAAGTTTAAGCATCCGTAAATAATTTATTAAAACTCCGCTATACAAACGGTTGGTCGTTTTAGAAAATATGCTTGGTGATCTTGATTTTACTAGAAGACATCTCGTTACAAAAGTTCCACATTATTGATAAAAAGTACCGTCAACATGGTCGTTTTAGTTACCGTAACACTTATCTCGTAAAAATAATATAGTTTTTCTAAAATAATAGTTACTGCAAATTTATGAAAACGTGCATATCTTAGTCGTTTCAAATCCGTTTTCACGTATTATATGTCCTTAGCTTCGTATCAAAGTATACTAATATATTTTTGATAAGTCGAAATAATTTGTAAAGCTTAAGGCTCGCTTTTGACTCGTACAAGATAAAAATAGTATCTTGAAATTTCGAAAACTATATATTTTCGTCGTCAAACTTTAAAATTCATAACTTCTTCGTTATAACTCCGCTTTATTCCGTTCAAGCGCCACGGATTCGTTTTAAAGTATATTTTCTAAATATCAAGGCCAAAATTTCGTGCCTACTGTCGGATTTTCCAGAAAAGTAAAACAAGGACAGAACACATTTTATACTAGTCGAAAATAGTTTTTCTCGTACCAAACCTATTCTAATCCCTTCAAATCAACTCCAAAGCTAATCTAATCCTACCATACACCTTCTTAGGGTGTCATGGGTTCCTAGACATCATCAAGACCAACATATACCAAGGGGATAATTATAGGATGACCTTATATATATATAACTCTAAAATCATGTAAAAATGGTATAAATCAACATAAGTCATGCATGTTTGCTATGAAAATGATAAAATACATATGTAATGATAAGGAAAAATGAAGAATATAAATGATATGCTTACAAGTAACTTGATGAGGTGATTAGAACCAAGGTTTAACCTAAACACTCTAGGTTTTTATTTCAAAACCTTGATGAGAGTGTTATCTAGATTGTAATTACTTGAAAATGGAAAAACTTGGATGATTTCTCTTATCCCCTTAGGTTGGCCGGTTCTAGCATGAAAGAAAAGAGGAGAGGTTTTGATTTTTCACTTTGAAAATAATATATCTATGTGTTGTTGACTTATTCATTGAATGTAAATAAGACTTGTTTGCTAGACAAGATCCACAATTCAAGTGGAGTTGATGGATCTTGTCTAGTTCATTTATTTATTTCTTTCACTTTGTCATCATGTATAAAAAAAGTGTAAGTAAAGTAGATGTAAGTTATATAAATATAAGTTGTAACTTGTATACACATTAGTGTAGTTAAGGTAGTTTTAGGTAAAAGTAATTTTTAATAGATCAAAATAAAGTATAATGAGATCATAAAAATTGTAAAAATACATTCCTTGTAAAATTTGAGTGATATAATAATTATCGTGTAGTTTTTTTTAAGAAAAATGTCGTAATAATATAAATTTAACGATTTATATACCAAATAAATTTAAAACACTAGGTAAACTCAAAATATAGTTTTTATAAACTAAATGTAAGTATAAAAATATATTGGGATCATTTTTGGAAGTAACGGATTAAATGTTCAAAATAATAACTCACGCGATAACGTTTTTTTTTTAATATAAAATTTACGCGTTTAATGTGAAATGAAATGTCATGAATGAATTAACATGATGCAAATGATGTTAATGAAATGTAGACTAAACTTAGTCCATATGAAATGTTCGTGATGATATGATCAGGAATTCGCCGCTAAACCATAAAGGTTACGCGAATTTGGAACACGTAAACCTAGTTTACGATAAATGTTGAAATTGTAAGGCATGAATTGTTTCGAGAAATGACCTGAAAGTACGGGTTGTCACATCTTGTCCCATCCTCCTTCCATAAGAAGCAATCATTTGCTATAACACTTATTACCTTTGGTCACTCAAGTACCATTTCATCTTAAACACTTAGGAAAACTGAAACATTCAAAATGAAATAGGATTTAGCTCCTAGAAACCTCATTTCAAACCTGTCATAAATGCTGAGAGCCGGATCCCTAGGATTAGACTAGCCGGATCCCTCCAAGGAGGGAACCGTGGGATCCGGGTGACAGTTTGTGTCAAACATTGCTAAAACAATCATTTCAACTCAACTTCCTAACTCAAACACTCCATCTCATCTTAAATGAATTCCTAGATCAGTGAAACTCTGAATCTCAACCTTGTGCATGTTCATCATCACATTTCCAAGAACATTAGTGGATTAAGTCTTAAATGCAATTGCCAAGTTCTTCTCTTTATAAGCCATATCGCTAAGAACACTTTAGTCATCAAACACAAACATATTACAAAAGCATAATAATTTCACCTAAACCACATCGATAGCCGGATCCACGTCCTTTAACCAAAGCGGATCCTGCGAGAGGATCCGCAGATCCGTAGATGCTGAAAAGCATAAATCAGCTTCCATATTCGAATTTAAGTCACTTTTTGGTTCTCTAACCACTTGTAGCATTCATTAATTATCCTCCTAGAACTGATCAAAACCCCAAAAGCATGCTTATTCCTCTAGGTGTCCAAGAATTTAATTTCCTAATTCAAATTACCCTTTATAAACCAAACAACCTTAGGATTAAGTCACCACTCTCAATCACATCTCAAAAATCAGCAACTAAAGAAGTTCTTACTAGCACCATCATCACTATGACTAAGACTCCTAGTGCTAACTCATCCACTCAAGAACCACCCAAGAAACTTGCTAGAATCATACATGAAGTTTCCTCAACCGAATCATCTTCGGTTAAGTCCACCAATGCTAGGATTTCTCCCACACTAAGGAAACCAATCAAACTAATTCCCAAGAAGAGTGTTCCCACTAGGATTTCATCACCTAATTCTACTATACCAAACATACCTTCCACAGCTCAACCAACTTCATTAGTGCCTAGAGCCACCTCACAATCATTTGAAGATCCTCAATCCACTTCACTTGATCTTCCACTTCAAGAAACTCAAAACCATGACAAGGATTGCGATCATTGTAAACATGTTGAAATATTGAAACATGAACTAGATAGATTGATACATGAACTACAAGCTCAAACTGAGAATGTTTAGGAAAACTCATCTCATCATTTATCATTATTAAGCTTTTAGTTGAATCTAAAGTTTGGGGTAACTCATTAGCATTAGTAGTACTTGTTTGGCTAGTTCATTCTCTTAGTTTTAGAGATTTGTTTGGTTATCTCTTGTTTTATTAAATGAACATTTATATGTTTTGATTATTCTGTGCGTTGTGCTCCTTATTGCACACATATATTGTCTCCACACTAGCATTGATTGAAACACTCTCATTGCTGAAGAAAGCATCAGCAGAGACCGGATCCTCCATAATGCCTAGACGGATCCCTTCAAGAAGGGAACCGTGGGATCCGTGGATCAGAAGCACAATTTACTACTAACATGAGTCTTATTTGCAGGAAATTATGCACTATACTCTTGTTTTCTAACCTTTGTTTTGTAGTTATTCAAAATACACATGAAGATATTGACACCATAAAGCTAGGGGGAGCTTTGTGTCAAACAACATTGCAAAATCATTTGCAACTTAATCCAATTTTGGATTACACTTCATGACACCCCATTGCAACGTTGCAATATTCAAGGGGGAGCACGCTTTCGTCACTTAGACAAACCATTTGCAAACTTAATTGCAAACACAATTAGTTTATTTTACGTTATGTCCTTGACGCCCTTTTCAAAGGGATAGAATCGTCAAGGGGGAGTTAAGACGAGTACCATTCTCGTCACTTGCTCTCTTTACATTTTTTTAAAATATCGTTTCTTATAAATTGTGTTAGTTTCTTTTAACACTTTTTGTTTCGACAAAAAGGGGGAGAAGAAAGTAAAAACTACAAATTCAAATTCAAACTTTTACGAATTTTAGCTTTTCCTTAAAATAATTTTATGTTTTGTCATCAACAAAAAGAAGGAGATTGTTAATACAAATAAGCCGTAAAAACGTTTATTTATATTTTACGATCTTCTAATGTTTTGTCGATAACAAATGTAAAATCATTTTAACGAAACAAACATAGTACGTAAATAGTTTGAGTTAATAGTTTTCTAACACACTCACATTTTTACATAAAACACTAAAACTAGCTTAAGTGATTTTATGTTTTAGATATATATATATGTACAACAACTAATGTTTACATATTGGGTTAGCACATACTTAAACTAAGGATACTAAAATGGGTAAAAACATGTATATACTAAAATGGGTAAAAACAAGTATATACTAAATGGGTAAAAACTTGCAAATGGTATTGACCCATAACCCATGGTTTTATATATACCACTAAACCAAGTTTATTGTATCTAGAAAGAAAACCATGGATCAACCCATAACCCATGACCCATGACCCATGACGCATAACCAAAAGTACCCATGGGCAAGAGGAGCGTTCCACGGATCCCTTGGTTTGTGCTAGCCGGATCCCAAGTGGAAGGGATCCGTGGGATCCGGGGAACAGTAGAGAATTTTCTCTATAAATAGAGAGCCATTTCTTCCTTTCTATGCATTACTTTACACACATACTTTCCTCAAGTATTATAACCCTTTAACCTCAGATCCAAGTGATCTATGTAGTTTGTCTTTTGTTCTTGTGTGATCTTCTAGGTTCCTCTTAAAGGCGAGATCACCACTTCTTGAAGACGTGCAAGCTCAAGTCCATGAGTTGTCATGCTTCGTCATCATCAAGACAACTAAGGTTCTCTTGTTGATAGTTCTTCCTTTCTCCATAGATGTTGGGTTGAAGGCATTAGTGAAGAATGCCGAAAGTGTCAAGATGAAAGCATTAGTGAAAGGTGCTCATCATCCGTGTCTAAGCATTAGTGAAGAATGCTAAAGGTGTCAAGACGAAGGCATTAGTAAAGGGTGCCAAGCGTTGTGTAAAAGGCATTAGTGAAGGATGCCGAAGAATCAAATCAAGTCGCATTTGGGAAGAATGCCTAGGTCGTATAATCGATGAGGTGCATCATTATACATATAAGTATTTGTTTGTTTGTTTCCAAGGATGGTGATATCCTTGATGAAGGTGTAACAAGGAATTGATCTCCTTGATATTAGGTGTTGTGTTGTGAAGGGTAGTAGTTCCTCCATAGTAATGGAACTAGGTGCTTAGCCTAGTACCTAATAAAGGGTAGGCGACGTTGTGATAGGATTAGTTCTCCTAAGGTGTGAAAGAACTCGGTGGTTAGCCTAGCATCGTATAAAGGGTAGGCGACGTTGTGTTAGGTGTGGTTCGCCTTGGTGTGAAGGAACTCGGTATTTAGCTTTGTACGGAAAAAGGTTAAGCGGCGTTGTGAAGGCTTCTCCGCCATAACGAGTTGGTGTAGTGCTTACGAACTCTCGAGTAGGTGACTCGGGGAGTGGAGTAGGGCAAGGAAGGTGTCCTTGTAGCCGAACCACTATAAATAATTGTGTCGTGGTGATGTGCTTCTTACTCTTTATATTTCATTACACGTTTATATATCTATCTATCAACGTCCAACATAAACAATCAAATAGATTGACATAAGCCGATCTAAATATTTAAAAGGAAGTTTTAAATTGGTAAAACTATTCAACCCCCCCCTTCTAGTTTTCCACATCGCCTACACTTTATCCGGTACAAGGCTAGATACAGGGTCCTTTACACCAAGGAGAACCTATCCTAACACAACGTCGCCTACCCTTTATCCGGTACTAGGCTAGATACCGGGTCCTTTACACCAAGGAGAACCAATCCTAACGCAACGTTGCCTACCCTTTATCCGGTACTAGGCTAGATACCGGGTCCTTTACACCAAGGAGAACCAATCCTAACACAACGTCGCCTACCCTTTATCCGGTACTAGGCTAGATACCGAGTTCCATTACAATGGAGGAACTACTACCCAACACTACACCAATCACCTAACCCCAAAGGAGATCAACAACTTATATCAACATCAACAAGGATATCAATATCCTTTGACCCAATACTAATCTATCTAGTACATCGAATCACACCATATCAAATGTACACCTTAGGCACCTTTCACTAATGCCTTCGACTCGATCTTCAAGATACCCTTCACTAATGTCTTGTGTCTTGACTTCTAGGCACCCTTCACTAATGCCTCTAGTCTTGACTTCTAAGCACCCACCACAAGTGCTTATGATACGGATGATAGATACCCTTCACTAATATCTTCGTCTTGACACTTGAGACACCTTTCACAAATGTCTTCAACACTACCCTTCTTAAGAAAAAGAAAACAATCATCAACAAGAGGACTTCAGTAGTCTTGATGATGAGGAAGCACGAAAACTCATGGACTTGAGCTTTCTTGACTTCAAAGGTGGCGATCTCGCCTTTAAGAGGAACCTAGAGGATCACACAAAAACAAAACTACATACATACATCACTTGGATCTGGGGTTAGAGAGTTTTTAACTAAAAGGGAAAGTATGTTAGAAAGGGGTGAGAAACAATGAAGAAATGGCTCACTATTTACAGAGAGAAAATGTCTACTGTTCCCCGGATCCCACGGATCCCTCCCTTAAGGGATCTGTCTAGTGTAAAACTAGGGATCCATGGGACGCTCCTCTTTGCCCATGGGTATTTTGGTTATGGGTCATGGGTTATGGGTTGATCCATGGGTATTTCTTATATACAATGTATCTAATGAGTGCAATGTATCTAGTCAAGTGGGTATGGGTCAATACCATGGGTTGTAGTTTTTACCCATTTATAATACATGTATATATTTGCCCAATATGTAAACACTAGTTATTGTACATATGTATTACTAAATCATAAAATCACTTATACTTGTTTTAGTGTTTTATGTGAAAACGTAAGTGTGTTAGAAAACTATTTGCTCAAACCATTTACGTATTTTATTTGTTTCGTTAAAATGATTTTACGTTTGTTATCGACAAAACATTAGAAGATTTTAAAATATAAATAAACGTTTTTACGGCTTATTTGTATTAACAATCTCCCCCTTTTTGTTGATGACAAAGCATAAAATTATTTTAAGGAAAAAGCTAAAATTCGTAAAAGTTTGAATTTGTAGTTTTTACTTTCTTCTCCCCCTTTTTGTCGAAACAAAAAGAGCTTCGGAAAGGAACTAACACATTATTTTAAGAAAAACATGTGAAAAATAAAAATTGGAGAGCAAGTAGCGGGAAAAGATCTCGTCTTAACTCCCCCTTGACGAGTCCATCCCTAAGTAAGGACGTCAAGTAAAAAATAATACTAAGGTAGTTCATTTGCAACTAAGTTTGCAAAAGATATCGTCTATGTGACGAATACGCCCCCCTTGATGATTGCAACTTTGCAAAGGGACGTCATGAGATATAATCCTAATATTGCAAGTGATTTTGCAATGTTTTGCTTTGACACAAAGCTCCCCCTAGTTTTATGTTGTCAAAGTCTTCATGTGTAAATTGAATAACTACAAAACAAAGGTTAGAAAACAAGTATAATGCATAATTTTCTGCAAAAATGATTCAAGTTAGTAGAAAAATAGTTTTCTGTTTCACGGATCCCACGGTTCCCTCCTTTGTGGGATCCGTCTAGGCAACTATCGGGGATCCGTCTAGCTGATGACTGAATTCAGCAAAGGTGATATAATACATAATGTTAATATCAAATTGAGATATGTATTATACAACATAATCATATACTCAGAAATATAGCAAGTATCATGTAATTTCATTTAATGAACGATACATGACTTGGAATTACTAGATTTATCTAAATAACGCTTGATACTAAGACACCACTAAAATCCTCTAGCTCAAGCTTGTTTAGGTTTAATCTCGTCGAAACGTTCGAGGAGGTGATAAAACATGAAGCGTTGATCTTCCCGTACTTCATGTATCAAACTTTCAACATGTTGACAATGATAACAATCTTTGTCATGGCTAGGTAGTGGTGGTGGAAGAAAAGATATTGCTTGATGGGAAGGATCAAGTGAAACGGGTTGTGGAGCCTCAAACGACGGAGGGATTGGTGGAGGCGCATTTGAAGATGCCTCGACCAAGAATGATGGTGGTGGTAGGGAAGTGTCAACTTCCATATGGTCGGGTGGTTGACTTTGATAATTTCTCATAATACAGATGGGATTATTTGATGGAGACGGTGAAAAGGAAGCCGAAGCTAGTGTTGACTCAACACTTTGATTTTGTACTATTATTCCTCCTAATGAGGAGAATGTTGCCGGTGGAGGAGGATGAGACGGCCTAGGAGGAAAATCCTCTAAATTGTAGAGGTGTGGTGATGATAGTGGAGTTGTGAATGAGATAGCTCTAGGAACCAATGGTGATGGTTTAGTGGAGATGGGATTGGTTGGCTTAGAAGGTATGGTGGTGTTTGTCATAGGTAGTTTTGTGGGTACTATCATTTTTGGGATTGGTTTGATTGGTGGAGGAGAAATCCTTGCATTGGTGGACTTGACCGGAGATGATTCAGCTGAAGAGATTTCGTGTACAACACGAGCAATTTTCTTGGGTAGTTCTTTGGTGGATGAGGTTTGTAAAGATTTCTAAATGCTGAAAATGAGGATGAAGATGATGGCTTTAGGAGTCCTAACAGTGTGGTTTATAAAGCAAGGGATTTGGCAAGTGCATTGAAGACTTAAGCCACTAAAATTCAATGGAATGTGATGATTAACATGCACAAGAGTCAACTTCAGAGTTGTAATGATCTAGGAACTCATTTAAGATGAGATGGAGTGTTTAAGTTAGCAAGATGAGCTTGAAATGATTGTTTTAGCTAGAGTTGACATAAATATGTCATACGGATCCCAGGGTTCCCTCAAATGAGGGATCCGCCTAGGCTAATCCTAGGGATCCGTCTCTCAGTGGCTAAGGAAGGATAGCAATGATGTTTGTAAGGTTCAGTGCCTATTTCATCTTAAGTGTTTAAGTTCATCTAAGTGTCTTAAATGAAGAGGTGCTCAAAAACTAAAGGGTAATGAGTGATGTAGCTAATGATTGCCTTTTATGGAAGAGATTAGAACTTTCATGAGTACCAATGAATGAACAAGGATGAAACTAAGGATTATGAGAGTGTCAAATGGAGCTAAATGATCCTATAGATCATATAGTGACTTAGGATAATGTTTTGGAGAATATCCTAAAGGCTTTAAGATGGAAAAACTAGAATTTGATCAATTTTTGACCAATTTTGAGGTAAGAGTGATTATAATCAATTATGAAAGATTTTCAAAGCTAGATGTTTTAACATGTGAAGGATCATGTATGAGTATAAGAGCGGAATAGTAATGAGTTTTGGTGTGATGATAGATCTACAAATGTTTCGAGTGTGATCTAGGAGAGTTATGCGTGAGTACAAATTTACTCAATTTTGAAAAGAACTCAATTTGCCTTAAGGCACTATGTCTGGCTTAGTGTGAGGTGATCTAAAGACATGTTTGAAATAAAATGATTGTAATTGCATTTTCTGTCTGCCGGATCCCACGGTTCCCTAAGAGTAGGGATCTGTCAAGCACAAACTTTGGGATCCGTCTTTCTGCTAAGAAGAACCTTTACAAAAGGTATGCAATGATTTTGACAATGCATCATATTTCAAGGTTAGTTTAAGAGGTTCTAACACTAAGATATCAAATGTAAGGTTCCATCATCTTGTTCACAAGTACATACAGCGGACTTTGAAATTGAGGATGATGGTACATGATGTTATGATAAAGGCGCGTCAAGAACATTCCATAAGGGATGGGTTTATTCTTGGAGCCTTGAAGATTTACAATTCACCTTGCGAAGAAGTAGGCGAGATTGTATGGTTGTTGTGTTAGCAAACAATACATTATGTGAGCACAACAAGCGTGAAGGATTTCTCGATTTCCCCTAAGGCTCCAAACATTTTCACGTAGGATATGTGCAAGAGGCTTGTACTCTTCTCGGATATCCCGTGTATGGATAATGTTTGGATCAGAGTGATGGGGTTTGCATATTATGCGAATCAAGTCTTCCGGGGAAGGTATGTGAGAACAATATGGACTATTTTCTTCACGAAAGTTGAAGAGAGAATCAAGAGACCAATCTTCAGTGAAGGCACATTGTCCATGATTTGGAATTCGGAGGATGTGAGCAGATTGCCCAAGGGTTAAAACTAACTTTTGGTTTTTGATCCAAAACCAAAGGGATAAAGAGCGATCCTCGTTAGGAACGAGTTCAACTTGACGGAAGAATTCCAATATAAACCTTGGACATATTTTCTCATTAATTTCGAGAAGACATTATAGTCCTATGGCTCGGAAGGAGGTATTGATACCTTCTTCAAATTGTAGAGGGGTGTCTACAATACGTCCTTCGTGGAAATGACAGTTTTCGAGATTATTGAACCCACGAACATGATTGCCAGGTGTGTTGGGCTCAAGGGAGATGTTCGGAGTGTAGATGCTAGTGAGTGAAAAATCAAACTCATATTCATGTGAAATAGTGGAACCTATAGAAAAGGTGAGTTAATAGAAAGTGATGTTTTGTGGTCAACCAATGATTACCTAACGTTTTTACTAGATTTTAATTAACAATTATTTTGATTAACAATGACACTTAACCCACTTAATGTTTGACATTCTAGTGGAACATTACTTTTAGGAAGAAAGCGGTTTTTATTATGCATGAAAAACTGTTATCCAGGAGTACGGTTCCCACGGTTCCCTTTCAAAAGGGATCCCGCTAGTATACCTACTGGGATCCGTGGATCTGTAGAAACAGAAGCAGATTTTTTGATAAAAAAAATAAGTTTTTAGATCTTATAGTTTTATACCAAGATATAAGTTTTAGCCTACTTTTTATTTTAATATGCATTCATGGTTTCTAATGTATTACGAGAGAACATGAAAGATATAAAACAAAAGAAATGACAAACACATTATGATAATAATAACCTAGATAAATTAGACTATTAGTAATATTTCATTTCAATGCTAAGAATGATACAAAGGATTGGGTATATAACCCCTATGTAGATTAACAACACAAAGTATATGTCTCCGTATGAGAACTTCATCATAGGAAACACAAGAGCGATGAGCGTTAAGGCGATGAGCACGAGGGCGATGTAAACCATGTTGATGATGATCCTTTTTGTTTGAGATGAGATGAAATGGAGAGGAAGATGAAGTTTTGAATGAGAGATAATTTTTGAAATTGGAAGATTTGAAAAAATGGGGATTTGATATAGTGGATGACGGTAGGAGTTTTTATGGGGAAAGAGGAATTTTTGAGATTTGTTTTTTGTTTTATTATTAGAAAGATATAATTTTTGGATTAAATGAAGTAAAACACAAAATATATAAACCTCGACTTTAGACGGAAAAGAAACACATATGCGAGAAAGGCTTTCTAATGAAGCTACATGTAATACATGTATATGCACAAAAGATAATCAAATAACTACCTATGTAAGCATACTTATTTATCAAGCTAATGTCATTTAGAGATAAGTGGAAAGACATACCTCTAGTGCACTTAGGAATGTATTTACAAATGGCACAACAAATGTCAGAAGACAATTCCAGCTCCTTTGTGCTTAAGATACCTTCTTAGAGAAGGTATTCTTGTTACCAAGCAATTCCTATGGCTTGGTAGGTGTGAGCTTTAACTAATCAACATGACAAAGAGGATTAGTGCAATTAAATGAATAGTAAAAAAAATGTTGTCATCTAATCAACATCTAACCAAAGAGTTTTAAAAGTCATGGTGTTTATTTTTATGAAAAACCTTCTTTGTAGTTTTCAATTAACCATGGATCGTATCAAGTTTTTAAAGTACAATATACTTCAAGAAACTTGGTAGCGAAGCTTTAATCCCAATTGTGGAAAACTAGAAGGGGGGGGGGTTGAATATTTTTACCAATTAAAACTCGTTTTAAACTATTTAGATCGACTTATGTCAATCTATTTGGATGTGTGTTTTATGTTGATGATCAAACACATAGAAGTGTAAATATGTAATGAAACGATAAAGAGTAAGAAGCACAAAACCACAACGCGAGTATTTATAGTGGTTCGGCTACAAGGACACCTTCCTTGCCCTACTCCACTCCCCGAGTCACCTACTTGAGAGTTCGTAAGCACTACACAACACTGACTCCTTATGGTAGAGAAACCTTCACAACGTCGCCTACACTTTATCTGGTACAAGGCTAGATACCGGGTCCTTTACACCAAGGAGAACCAATCCTAACACAACGTTGCCTACCCTTTATCTGGTACTAGGCTAGATACTGGGTCCTTGATGCAGGTTTTACTGACCAGGTCTTAATATTTATAGTGTCTCGCTATACCTATGGTCTACCCTAGTGCACTAACGGGCAGTGTACCCGGTCGCGTGTAGTGTAGTAAATGGTAAAGCCGAGGTTGTCCCAAGAGCTATGTGTGTTGGATTATTACTAAGTCTAATTGTCACAGAATAATAATGGTTTCGATAGGGATCTAATTAATTAAACTACTAATGTAGAATTAAATAAAAGCAGATAAATGGGTAAAGGGAAATCAATAGAGGAATAGTGGTGCTAACCTAGTCAATCCTTCTAGCTAGTTATGTCTATGTCTAACTACTTCCAATTACTTCAGGTGGGGTCAAATTTGAGAGGACAACATTTGGTCAATTCGCCCTAACCTATAAGCAAAGATGCCACCACAGGAGAAATCAGGCGCACCATCATAAGTCCTGTTGTTCCTGGTCCCCTAAGCCAAGTCATTAAGTACCGCTACATGCTAGATTCTAAATAGTGAGTGCTCGGCCGTTAGGAACTTAGACACTACACCCCCCAATTCTTAAGTTCATCAAAACGATAGGTGATCAGTTGGTCAAATCGCACAAGTAGAAAGGGTCGTCAGTTGGTCATATCTTACCCTTCCCATCTCAGTCAGCTCACCTAGGGTCAGTTGGTCATATCTCCTAGGCAATTGGCCTCTACCGCCATTCAAAACTATCGAATCAAGGGTGACTACCAAAGTACTATGCATGCATACACTTAGAAATAATTGTACAGAAGTAAAGGTAAACGCAAACAAAACAATTAAGGAATCATAACTAGGCTAGCACCAAAGGGTGCTTAGCCGCTCATATTAATCATGCAAATCAATTCAATATTCAAGGGTACGAAATACATGAGTTGAAAGTAAAAGAAATATAAAATGCTAAAGCTTATCGTAATGGAGTGACTTCTCCCTTGGAAACAGCTCCGTATGCTCCCTTAGACCTGCCTTGAGCTTTTTCCCATGTTCTCAGAGTGTTGTGTGTGGAATGGGATGCTTAGAAATGCTGGAATTCATGGGGTATTTATAGGACATGTCTGGGTTACGGCGTAATCAATAAAGGAGTTACGCCGTAACCTTCTATTTCTTCGTAAATGCACTAGATCTGCTAGTTACGGCGTAACCATATAAGTGGTTATGTCGTAGTCTTCAATAAACTCGGTTACATCATAAGTGATGCAGTAGTTACGGCGTAAATAACAGCGGCGTGGAACCTCTTTTGACCTAATGGAGTTACGTCGTAACCTTTGGGAAGAGTTACGCGTAATCTCTTGATAAGTTGGTATTCAGGGTCACGCAATAGTTACGGCGTAATGTGAGAGAGGAGTTACGCCAGAACTTCTTCAAAATAGGCATACTGTGATAAATCTTTAATAATGTTTCCATTTCCGCGTCTCTTTAGCTCCAATGCTCGTAATTTACCTGAAAGTGGAAAACAATGGAAAAAAGTGTAAATCCATATAAATGATATAAATAACGAGCATTATCAAGGGAAATTGATACTTAATATTCAGGACTATTTGATGTTATCAAATATCCTCCCACTTAAACTCTACTTGCCCTCAAATAGACCATGTTAGATAGATTCCTAAAAAGATATCTCCCAAAACCTGGAAAATATGAGTTTAAAAATCCCTTATGCTAGAATAAAACAAAGCCGAACACCTCACGAAAGGGAACAAACACTCAAATCTCTCAACTATTCTAAGTGTCAATTTGGGTGATCACCAATCGCACGTCATAGCATGTATTCTATCATAAGCTTGGCGGTTACACAAATCTCCACCACTAGAGTTAAGGGCTAAACAATTCTCGAAGGCAATATGGGTAGACACGAAAAAGGTTAAGGGGTGACTCGTCATTACTAACATGTCATGGCGAAGTGGAAAAAATCAACGATACATGAACAAATCCATGGGCAAGACACCAAAGATTGCTCGCTGCATCACCTAGACACGCTTCATGACTAAAGGGTAGGATAAGACATAGGATATATAATTGGTGTAAAATGAAAAACAAGCAGGTAGTCTAAATCTATAACCAAGTCATAACCACTTACCGTCTGCCCAAAGTTCAAGCTTAGAAGTCTAGAGACCGGATCATGAAATGCAAGGTGGATGTGTCATTAGAGGACGTCGTGATGGGCACACTACCTTTTCTTCTTTCAACTACAATATTTAAATGTGATCGAGGTGGCCTCCTCGATACTAATCAATAAAGCTCATACTATAGTGCTTATAACATCGCACTTTACAATATCATAACTCAATCAACTATCTTTGTTTTTTCAACATAACATAATAACATAACATCCCCCCACTTGAGATGAACAATGGGAATTCGGGGGGTCTTCAATGATATTCATAAATGTCGTCGATGAAAGCGTGATTTCCAAACCTTTCCACTCGAACCTTGAACTTAGGCAAATGATGACTTCCCAATCACAAATAAAGACTACAGGGTAGGCTAAGGTGTATAGGTGTAACGAAACAATATATTGGGTTGACAAAATGAAAGGAATGGCTCAGAAGGGTGTATCTAGGGGTATCTTACACTAAAGGGGAGTGCAACAAAAGGGTTTCACATGGGGGTCGAAAAGTCGAGGCAACTAATCGATAGACTCACAATGGTAGGCTGTTTGGGTGATAATCCTATAATATTGCCTTCTAAAACTAAAAAGTCCAAATACATCGAGCTAACTCAACATACCTCGTCTATGGTCTCGAAATGATGCAAAGGCCAAGTTTTAAAGTTTACAAGCTACCGGCACACTCATAATTTGGTGGATTTGGGGTAAAATATTGGAAATGGATAAGGCTAATCTTACCATGTAATGTCAAGGGTTGTATGTGCTCGACTAAGGTCTAATCTAGTTAGGTTCGGAAAAACATGTCAAAATTTTAAAAATGGCATAATTTTTCAAAATAAACTAGAAAATGAGGCTAAATAAAGTTCAAGAGATAATTCTACTCCCGTCCCCACTTGAATTGTATAAAGTCCCTTTTGTACTAGGAATAAAAATAAAGGTGAAGAGAAAGGTAGAATTAGAGCGAGAACTTCCCTGAAATTTGCTCCAAAAAGAAGAAGGCCCATGAAAAAGAAACGTGCCTTCATTTAAGTGTCATGAACAAACTTCAATCCCTGAAATCACAATACCGACAAGCATAATTCTAAAAAAAATAAAATGAAAAACAAACCTAACTCACTTTCGTAGGAATCACGGTTGCATTTAGCGAATGCAACAAGCCTTTTAAAACACTTGGTGTCCCAAGTGGACAAGTGAAGTCTCGTGAGGGTTTACAAGGAACACACCCACAAAGTTCATTTAAAAACTAATACATGGTTACTGTGTTTTAAAATGAAAGAATTAAAGCAGAGGAAAGTTACGTCGTAACTACTATGAGGAGTTCTGGCGAATCGGCAAAACCCGTATGAGTTGTTAGTAGTTACGCGTAATCATCGAAATGGTTACGCCGTAATTGGTAATGCGTAAAGAATTTCGCTAAAATGTTGGTTACGGCGTAATCACGAAGATGAGTTACGCCAGAACTGCTCGATCAAGAAGCTGCGGCAAAGAATTAGTTCCTCGTTTCCTACAAAATGGTTAGAAAACACAAACCCAACAGAAAGAAAATAAAAAATAGAAGAAAGGGATAATTCGGGTTGTCTCCCGAAAGAGCACTTTTCTTTATTAACGAGTCTTTGTTAGACTCGAGAGTCGGGGCTCCTATGGGGCCTTTGAACTTGCCCCACTTCCATCATTCGTTGGTATTCATTCATCCA
Organism: Chrysanthemum lavandulifolium; assembly: GCA_022545495.1. Classification (NCBI taxonomy): domain Eukaryota; kingdom Viridiplantae; phylum Streptophyta; class Magnoliopsida; order Asterales; family Asteraceae; genus Chrysanthemum; species Chrysanthemum lavandulifolium. The sequence continues at coordinate 76,402,147 of CM040245.1, read as the reverse complement.
ATTATCAAGCCTTTTTTTCCTTGTAGAATTATTGAGTCCAATTGTTCCCAACTTATGTGAAAGCCATTTATCATATGATTTTCCCCGGTCATCATCTTTAGTAATAATACTATCAGTAATGCTGATGCTGGATCTTGTTCCGCCTATGATGTCAATGAGATGATTGCACCCATACTGCTTAACCAGTTCCTTAATAAATTTCGAGCTTCCAAGTTTTAATTTGTACCAATCTTCCAATGCTAATTCAACATCATGTTTCTCTCCCTTATGAGGGTAAATCCATTCATCCGTGTTTCTTTCACATTTTTTAGGACGAGTAAACAGTGGCCATAATGATTCGCATTCTTTGGTTGACATCGAGTTGCAAAAATGTTTTTTTGGATTCAGAGTTTCCTCAATGCTTTGTGTGAAAACGTAGAGGGGGGTGAATACGTTTCCATTTCAAACTTAAAACTTTTGTATCAAATATAGTATAAACCATTGCATTTGCTAATCTCGACGCGAGGATGCATTTAACGACACGGCATGTAAGGCCAACCCTTGACATCACATAAGATTCCGCAAGATTAATGGTTCATTATAAATCAAGTTTTACCATTATTAGTCCGGTTGCTTTTTCTTGATCAAGCGTGTCATAATACGTAAAGTGTTTAATATAGTTTGTGACTATATGAAAGACCAAGTATGCATCACAAACATAGACATCAACCACATAAAGAATAAACAAAGTAATGCAAGAATAAAAGAAAAGCGATAAGTAAAAGGATAGACAAACCAACACGAGGATTTATAGTGGTTCGGCTACAAGGACACCTTCCTTGCCCTACTCCACTCCCCGAGTCACCTACTCGAGAGTTTGTAAGCACTACACCAATCTCCTTATGGCAGAGAAGCCTTCACAACGTCGCTTAACCTTTTTCCGGTACAAAGCTAAATACCGAGTTCTTTCACACCAAGGCGAACCACACCTAACACAACGTCGCCTACCCTTTATACGGTGCTAGGCTAACCACCGAGTTCTTTTACACCTTAGGAGAACTAATCCTATCACAACGTCGCCTACCCTTTATTAGGTACTAGGCTAAGCACCTAGTTCCATTACTATGGAGGAACTACTACCCATCACGACACAACACCTAATCTCAAGGAGATCCACCTTGTTACAACACCATCAAGGATATCACCATCCTTGGATCTAAACAAATACTATATGTATAACAATGCACCTCATCGATTATACGACCTAGGCATTCTTCACTAATGCCATTTACACGATCCTTCAAAGACCTTTCACTAATGCCTTCAACACGGATCTTGGCACTCTTCACTAATGCCTTTGACACTTTATGACACCCGTTATGTTTTGTGGCCCAACATAACAAACCTTGTGTTTTATGGCACAAACACATAAACCATCTAGTATAGTCATAGATACAAGAATATGATACTAGACAATATCCAAGACAATGTGTCTAATGGATATAAACTCCTAGACTAAACATCAAGAACCCAAAGCATGATGTAGTTAGTCTTCTATGAATGAAGATGACAAGTTTCCCAAGCTTGTTGTATAAGATCTTCATGTGCTTGTATCTTGTGATGGGTGATCACTTCAGTAGGTAAGGAAGCAAGATCTCTAAGCTTGCTTTGGAGGATCACTTCGGGAGTATGCTTACAACAAATGAGAGCTAGAAGCATTATGATCATATGAGATGAGGGTGTTTTACATGTTTCCTAATGATCTAAATATCCTAGATTTGGTGGAGAGAAACTATGTGTGAAGGTGTGAGGAAATGGTAAGAAGTGGTTTGCTATTTATAGGCAAAAAGACCAAAATCATGTTCTGCCCCCAAGGATCCCTTCTGGAGGGATCCGGCTTTGTAAATCCAAGGGATCCGTGGGTCATCTGAGGGATCCGTGCGCGCCCTCTTTACCCATTGTTTTGGGTTGAAACCATGGGTTATGGGTTATAGTTTTGAGTACCCACCAAGGTACAATGTATCTAGACTTATGGGTATGGGTCAATACCATGGGTCATGGATAATATCCATATATGACTTATGTTTACTTAAGTGTTTTATAAACTATTTAACTAAACATGTTTAATGGTTTGTTAGGGGTTTGATCATAATGCAACATAACAAACATGTACGAACCTTTGTTGTAGCATACAAGGACTTGAGTCGTCGAGAGGAGTTGAGAGTATGTTGAGACAAGATATAATTACAAGTAACTTATACATTTTACGTTATGTATTACAAGTTACATGTTTGTCATCATCAAAACAAATGAGAATGTATAGATTAAATATCGTAATATTTGCACTAACACTTTGGACAATTTCATCCTGTTTTGCTTACAATGATCAATACTTTCTTTACGATTACCAGTAATAGGTTTAGAGTGTAGAGTGGGATTCATCGATTGAACATTAACAAAATTATTAGAAATTTTAGTTTTTGGTTTTAAATGCTCTTTCATACTAAAAGTTATTCGTTCATTTTCAGTCCCCAAGGAAATTTGTTTTTCAAAAACCATAATTTGAGCCTTACAAGTGGCGAGAAAAGGTCTTCCAACAATCAAGTTGTAAGCCTCCCGCTTTCCCATGTCAATAACTACAAAATCGGTGGGAAGAAAAATTTTCCAATTTTAAAAGCACATTGTTCACAATTCCCTCAGTCGACCTTCGAGGAATCAACCATTTCAATTATAATAGTTGTTTCTTTTAAATTGGTAAGTTTGATTTTTCAAATAAAGTGGTAGAGATAAGGTTAACCGCCCCTAAATCGCCTAATGCGGAATCTTAATGTTACCAATAGTGCAAGGAGAAGAAAACTTTCTTGGTATTGCGACTTTTCAGAAGTTGGCTTGGCAGAACTCGCTGTCTTCGCTTTATCATCCTCTCTTAGGTAGTTAATCCCGGAGAGATCATTAGTGATAGAGGATGTGCATTGCTCCTTTTTTGCTTTATCTTGCGCAAATATGGCCTTGTAGGAAGTGGCTTTAGCATTACTTGTTTCAAGGCTCTTAGCCAATTGCCCAATTTGTGTTTCGAGGTTCTTAATTGCAGCATCTTGGTTACGTAGGTTCATATTGGTGTCCTCCTTTACTTTGACCATCCATTCCTTGAGTCTATCTCCCTTTTTTGCAGATTCTTCGATGTGCCGGTGCATTATTTCTTTAAGGCTAGGTTTAGGAGGATTATTGTTGATTCTAGTGTAGAACCCAGGGGATTTTTCACGATACCTAGGTCCGTAATTATTGTAGCTGTTGAAAGGGATTTCTTTTCCATAGTTCCCTTCTCCGATCCTTTTAACTTCTTCATTGGAGGAACATTCTTTAGAAGGACGAGTCCCATCTCGCTCAACTTGAATGGAATACACATTTTCTTTGAGCTTCTTCATTTCTCTTCCAAGGCTTTCTAATTTGTTGTTTATCGCTGCAAGGCCCTCAATATCATCATTCTTACTTCGGTTGCTTCCTCCATTGTGCCATTTGTGAGAGTGATCTGCCATTTTTTGAATAGTTTCCAAAGCCATAGTGGGTGTGATACTAGGAATGGGCCTTTGAGAATCAATCATTTGTCTTGAAGAGATGTTCAGTCCCTTGTAGAAGACGTTCACTTTTTGTTGGCTGTTGAGATCATGAGTAGGGCACTTGTATAACAATTCGTTGTATCTTTCCCAAGATTGGTATAACGTTTCATCACCCTCTTGCTTGAAGTTATGAATTTCTACCATTTGCTTAGCCGTCTTTGATGGAGGACAATATCTCTGAATGAAATATTTTTTTTAAGATAGGCCAAGTGTTGATAGTCCCTGCAGGTAATCGATCGACCCATCTTTTTGCAGCTCCCGTAAGAGAAATAGGGAATACTCGTAGCATTATAGCATCGTGTGAGACTCTGGGAATTTTGAATAGGCTGACAATGTATTCGACATTGTCCACATGTTCATGGGCATCATCGGTGATGCTTCTAGAGAAGGGATTTGCACGTAATTCCCTCATGAATTGAGGTTTGATTTCGAATTAAGCATCTTCTGCAATGGATGGCCTAACAATCCCTGGCCCTTGTTCTTTTCTTGTCAATGCCAAATATTCCTCAAGAGTGAGGTTATCGATGTTAACAGCTTCCATGGTACCTGAAAACTTGAAATATGATCATGAGAAAAGTTTAAAACGAAATGAAAGACTTAATATCAATCCTAAAATAACTCCCAGCGTGGCGCCAAAAACTTGATGCGTGTTTTCTTGACTGTGTCTTAATATTTATAGTGTCTCGCTATACCTATGGTCTACCCTAGTGCACTAACAGGCGGTGTACCCGGTCGCGTGTAGTGTAGTAAATGGTAAAGCCGAGGTCGTCCCAAGAGCTATGTGTGTTGGATTATTACTAAGTCTAATTGTCACGTAATGATAATGGTTTCGATAGGATTTAATTAATTAAACTACTAATGCGTAATAAAATAAAAGCAGATAAATGGGTAAAGGGAAATCAATAGAGGAATAGTGGTGCTAACCTAGTCAATCCTCCTAGCTAGTTATGTCTACGCTCACCTACTTCCAATTACTTGGTGGGGTCAAATTCGAGAGGACAACATTTGGTCAATTCCCCAACCTATCAAGAAAGATGCCACCACAGGAGAAATCAAAGACCGTCATAAGTCCTATTGTTCCCGGTCCCCTAAGCCAAGTCATTAAGTACCGCTACATGCTAGATTCTAAATAGTGAGTGCCCGACCGTTAGGAACTTAGACACTACACCCCCCAATTCTTAAGTTCATTCAAACGATAGGTGATCAGTTGGTCAAATCGCACAAGTAGAAAGGGTCGTCATTTGGTCATATCTTACCCTTCTGGTCTCAGTCCGCTCACCTAGGGTTAGTTGGTCATATCTCCTAGGCAATTGGCCTCTACCGCCATTCAAAACTACCGAATCAAGGGTGACTACCAAAGAACTATGCATGTATACACTTAGAAATAATTGTACGTAAGTAAAGGTAAACGCAAACAAAACAATTAAGGAATCATAACTAGGCTAGCACCAAAGGGTGCTTAGTCGCTTATATTAATCATGTAAATCAATTCAATATTCAAGGGTACGAAATACATGAATTGAAAGTAAAAGAAATATAAAATGCTAAAGCTTATCGTAATGGAGTGACTTCTCCCTTGGAAACAACTCAGATGCTCCCTAGACCGCCTTGAGCTTTTTCCCACGTTCTCGAGTGTTGTGTGTGGAATGGGATGCTTAGAAATGCCGGAATTCGTGGGTATTTATAGGCCGTGTCCGGGTTACGGCGTAATCAATAAAGGAGTTACGCCGTAACCTTCTATTTCTTCGTAAATGCACTAGATCGCTAGTTACGGCATAACCATATAAGTGGTTACGCCGTAGTCTTCAATAAACTCGGTTACGTCGTAAGTGATGCGAGAGTTACGGCGTAAATAACAATGCGTGGAACCTCTTTGACCTAATGGAGTTACGTCATAAACTTTGGGAAGAGTTACGCCGTAACCTCTTGATAAGTTGGTATTCGTGGTCACGCAATAGTTACGACGTAATGTGAGAGAGGAGTTACGCCGAACTTCTTCAAAATAGGCATACTGTGATAAATCTTTAATAATGTTTCCATTTCCGCGTCTCTTTAGCTCCAATGCTCGTAATTTACCTGAAAGTGGAAAACAATGGAAAACAAGCGTAAATCCATATAAATGATATAAATAACGATCATTATCGGGGGAAATTGACACTTAATATTCAGGACTATTTGAAGTTATCAGTCCTTTACACCAAGGAGAACCAATCCTAACACAACGTTGCCTACCCTTTATCCGGTACTAGGCTAGATACCGAGTCCTTTACACCAAGGAGAACCAATCCTAACACAACGTCGCCTACACTTTATCCGGTACTAGGCTAGATACCGAGTTCCATTACAATGGAGGAACTACTATTCAGCACTACACCAATCACCTAACCCCAAAGGATATCAAGTCCTTATATCAACATCAACAAGGATATCAATATCCTTTGACCCAATACTAATCTATCTAGTACATCGAATCACACCATATCAAATGTACATCCTAGGCACCTTTCACTAATGCCTTTGACTCGATCTTCAAGACACCCTTCACTAATGTCTTGTGTCTTGACTTCTAGGCACCCTTCACTAATGCCTCTAGTCTTGACTTCTAAGCACCCACCATAAGTGCTTATGATACGGACGATAGATACCCTTCACTAATATCTTCGTCTTGACACTTGAGACACCTTTCACAAATGTCTTCAACACTACCCTTCTTAAGAAAAAGAAAACAATCATCAACAAGAGGACTTCAGTAGTCTTGATGATGAGGAAGCACGACAACTCATGGACTTGAGCTTGCTTGACTTCAAAGGTGGTGATCTCGCCTTTAAGAGGAACCTAGAGGATCACACAAAAACAAAACTACATACATACATCACTTGGATCTGGGGTTAGAGAGTTTTTAACTCAAAGGGAAAGTATGTAGAAAGGGGTGAGAAACAATGAAGAAATGGCTCACTATTTATAGAGATAAAATGTCTACTGTTCCTCGAATCCCACGGATCCCTCCCTTAAGGGATCTGTCTAGTGTAAAACTAGGGATCCCTGGGACGCTCCTCTTTGCCTATGGGTATTTTGGTTATGGGTCATGGGTCATGGGTTATGGGTTGATCCATGGGTATTTTTTTAGATACTATGTATCTAATGAGTGCAATGTATCTAGTCAAGTGGGTATGGGTCAATACCATGGGTTATGGATATGTTCTATAGGTTGTAGTTCTTACCAATTTATAATACATGTATATATTTGCCTAATATGTAAACACTAGTTGTTGTACATATGTATTACTAAATCATAAAATCACTTATACTTGTTTTAGTGTTTTATGTGAAAACGTAAGTGTGTTAGAAAACTATTTGCTCAAACCATTTACATATTTTATTTGTTTCGTTAATATCGACAAAACATTAGAAGATCGTAAAATATAAATAAACGTTTTTACTGCTTATTTGTATTAACAATATCGATTGGAATCAAAACTTCCCTAGACCATATCAAACTCCAGATTACATGCCATGGAACCCTTATGCATCATTTTCATATATGAACCAAGTAAATGGTATGTTTAACCCAAACGGACCAATGAGATATTGGGGACCAAACGCTTGAGTTACTTGTGTCTTAGGTATGCTTGAAAGTTGGATTGGAACCTGATGAATGGATAAAAGATAGTGGATGCTCACAACACATGACGGGCAACAAAAGCCTCTTCTCAACATACCAAGAGTATGACGGAGGTAATGTCACTTTTGGTAGCAATCTCAAAAGCAAAATCATTGGCAAAGGTACGATCACTCATAACTCCCTAACTATTGAAAATGTTGCTCATGTCGATAGGTTAGGATTTAATCTACTTAGTATTAGCCAATTATGTGATAAAAAGTATAAAGTACTATTTGAAGAAAATGGTAGTAAAATACTAAAAGATGGTATCACCATAGCTAAAGGAGTTAGGAAAAATAACATATACGTCATGAAAATAGATAAAACATCTAATGACAAACTTTGTCTAACAACCTTAGATGATAACTCAACTCTTTGGCATAGACGCTTAGGTCACGCTAATATGATACTTATCCAAAACCTATCTTCAAAAGAGCTAGTTAGGAATTTACCAAAACTTAAATATGACCAACATTTTTGCGACGCTTGCAAAATTGGTAAACAAACTCATAGTAGCCATAAGGCTAAAAACATGGTGTCCACATCTAAGTGTCTAGAACTTTTGCATATGGACTTGTTTGGTCCATCCGCTATAAGAAGCTATGGAGGCAACTTATACACTTTGGTCATAGTAGATGATTACTCAAGGTTTACTTGAAGGTTATTTTTGAAAACTAAAAATGAAGCTTTTGATAAATTTGAAATTCTTAGCAAGAAAATTCAAAATCAACTAGGTGTTAACATTGTGTCGATCCGAACGGATCATGGTCGTGAATTTGACAATGAAACACAATTTGGAAACTTTTGTGATACATATGGTATAACACATAACTTTTAGGCTCCTCGAACACCTCAATCTAATGGAGTTGTAGAATGTAAAAATAGAACTATTCAAGAAATGAGTAGAACAATGCTTAATGAACAAAACATACCTCAAAAGTTTTGGTGAAACGCCGTTGACACTTCTACATATATTTTAAATAGAGTCTTAATACGGCCTTTCCTAAAAAAACTCCATATGAATTATATAAAGGTAAAAAGCCAGCTTTAGGATATTTTAGAGTGTTTGGATGTAAATGTTTCATCTTTAATACTAAAGACTATCTCACCAAGTTTGACCCAAAGTCTTATGAAGGTGTATTTCTTGGTTACTCACAAACTAGTAAAGCTTACGTTGTCTTAAACAAAGAAACAATGAGAGTCGAGGAATCGTTGAACATAACATTCGACGAAAGTCCACCTCCCTCTAAGACATCACCTTTTGTAGATGATGACTTAGTTGAAAGTCAACTTGTAGAAAGTCAAGAAATAATTGAAAATGACAAGGAAGATGAACCATTAAATAAGGAAATTATAAAAATCAAAGAATCCAAAAGTCATCCTTTAGAAAAGGTCATAGGACAACTTAATCAAAGAACGTTAAGATCACAAGCCCAAAATCAAAGTGATCATTTTTGCTTCGTATCAACCATTGAACCAAAAAACATAAATGAAGCAATAAAAGATGAATCTTGGGTAATTGCTATGCAAGAAGAGTTAAACCAATTTGTTAGAAATGATATTTGGAAGTTAGTTCCAAAACCTAAAGATCAAACTATAATTGGAACGAAATGGGTTTTTCGAAATAAAATGGACGAAAATGGTGTAGTGTCTAGAAACAAAGCTAGGCTTGTCGCACAAGGTTATAATCAACAAGAGGGGATTGATTATGATGAAACTTATGCACCGGTAGCTAGGCTCGCGTCTATTAGAATCTTACTTGCATATGCATGTGCTTATGACTTTAAATTATTTCAAATGGATGTTAAGAGTGCATTTCTTAATGGGTTTATTAACAAAGAAGTATATGTTGCTCAACCTCTCGGTTTTACCGACCTTGAGAAACCACATCATGTCTTCAAACTCAAGAAGGCATTATACGGTCTTAAGCAAGCACCAAAAGCTTGGTACGATTGACTTAAGACTTTTCTTGTTGAAAACAAATACACCATGGGATTAGTAGATAATACTCTTTTTACCAAGAAAAAGGAATCACACATTATAATAGTTCAAATATACATTGATGACATCATATTCGGATCAACTTGTCAAGAGCTATGTGATGATTTCTCTAAAATCATGCACGATGAGTTTGAGATGAGTATGATGGGTGAGTTAAACTTCTTTCTAGGACTTCAAATTAAACAACAAGAAGATGGCATATTCTTTAACCAATCTAAATACATAAAAGATATGCTTAAGAAATTTGGTCTTGAAGACTCAAAACCAACTAAGACACCCATGTCTTCGGACACTAAACTTACCATGGATGAGGAAGGTGAATCGGTAGATAACACTAAATATAGAGGAATGATCTGTAGTCTACTCTATCTAACGGCTAGTAGACCCGACATTTTGTTTAGTGTTTATCTATGTGCTCTCTTTCAAGAAAATCCCAAAGCATCACACTTAGAATCCTTAAAAAGGATATTTAGATACATTAAGGGAACGACATGTTTAGGACTATGGTATCCCAAAGGAACGGGTGTAGAAACTATAGTGTATGCCGACTCGGACCATGCCTGTGACTATGTCGATAGAAAAAGTACAAGTGGTATTTGTACTTTTTTTGGACATTGTCTCACCTCATGGTTTGCAAAGAAGCAAACGGCTTTAATACGTCTCAGCCAGAAAAGCATGTCAACAAGCTATTTGGATGAAGCAAGCTCTCGTGGATTACGGAATTCACCTCAACGATATCTCTATACTTTGCGACAACAAAGGAGCTATTGATCTCAGCAAAAATCCCGTCCAACATGCTCGTACGAAGCATATTGAAATCCGCCATCACTTTCTTCGCGACAATGTTCAAAAAGAAACATCTCAATTGAGAAAGTATCCTCCGAAGACAACATTGCCGACATCCTAACTAAGCCTCTCAAACGAGAACCATTTAATCTTCTTAGACTTGGTTTGGGGCTAATGGAACCAAACATGTAGTTAAAACATAGTCTAAAGCATAGAACAAACAAAACAAAACAAATTAGTTTAGGTCTGCTACTGTTCCCACGACAGCAAATGACAACAAGGACGGAACCACTTTTTTGGTGTCGTCTGGTCTGTGGTGACAACAGTAGCAAAAATACCACCTACAAAACATCTTCTTCACAACCCACTTTACCAAAACGTTTCAACATCACACCTAACTCATTGTTGACACTTTCTCACCCATTAATCACTGAAGATAACATCATTGTAAGTATCCTAACTATATTACATCTCCTAATTCTAAGTCTAGGATTCTAATTTGTGCACAAAATCATTACATGGGGATTATGTATATTCTTGTACAAAACATGAATTCAATTGGCAAATCGCATAACTAGTCATTGAAATTAGATTGTCACATTGCATAAACAAATCATGTTTCCCACTAATCAAGAGATAATGACTATAAGGTCTTATTCTAAATAAGCAAACACCCTATGTCAAAATTTTTGAAAAGCTTCTCACTTGTAGGAAAACAATTTTTTTATTGTTAATACAAATAGAAACGTAAATTTTCATCACTTGCATAATGTTCTTGAATACTAAAGGTAATGCATAACAAATATGCATTCCCGGGTATATTCAAATGAAGCCACATTGAATTAGGAGCGTTTGGGTTATCTCATGCCTTTTGCCAAACACCCCCACTAAAAACCATTTTATGCATAAAATGAGTCAAAATAACCGTAACTCCAAATCGTTTTCATATAGGCACACACTAGAACCAAAACACTAAGTTTGTTCTTATTTTTAACATGTAAACTCTTGATCATAGGAACAACCATGATAGCCGCAAAATTCTATGATCACAAGGATACTCTTAGCTACATCCCTAAACACCACAAAACCAAGGGCCTCTCCAAAGAACAAGTCGAAATCTTTAAGAGTCTAGAGCAAAGGTACTTCTATGAGGGTAGAACCATTCACTCCTCTTTTGTCGACGGAACCAATCTCCGTCAAGAACTTGCCACCATTAACTTCGATTGTCTCCTTGACATCGATGAACCCATTTGTCCTAGGTTTGTTTTAGAATTCTATGCTAGTGTTACCGCTTTCACTGATGAGGACGGTGAAATGGCTCTTAGGTTTAGGATCAATCAAACTGACTACTCCATCTCCTTAAGTCAATTTGCTCAAGTGCTAGGAATTCCCAACCATGGTACATGTGTCTACTCGGATAAGTGGTCACTTACTATCCTTGATGCAATCAATGACCGCTCTCTTCCCTACCAAACTCCTTTAGCGGATAAGGACGTCATCCGTGAGCACCTTTTTAATGAAAGGGCAGCTCCAACCCGTGTCACCCGAAAGGAAAAGGAAGTGAACCGAGATCCATATGGTATGGAGCTAAATGAGCTTTAAGCCCGAATTTAAGAAGTGGGAGGAACTCCTTAGAGCCAATGTCATTAGCACTATAGGAAATAGAGACCATATCAATGCTTGCCTTTGTCACATGCTCTACAACTTGTCCACTCGTCAACCATTAAATTTAGCCTACCACATTGCTAGGAGAATGGTAGATATTCCAACTTAAGGATCAGTCGCTATTCCTTATGGGATGCTCCTCACCCGTCTCTATAGAGCATTTGCACCCATTCCACCAAGCCCAAAAGGGTTGAAGCTAGACTATGCTCTCATCCCTCACATATTTGTGCCCTTGAGTGACGAGCGAGTGGCTAAGACTAAAGGCAAAAGGGCAAAACCTCCAACTCCTTCATCATCATCATCAAATAGCTCCGAGGACGGTCTCCCAAATTCTCGTCTTCCACCTCAAGAGTACTATGCATCTCTCCCCAAGATTGAAAATGAATCGGCGGAGTTCAAGCAAACCAAAGGGATGTTCAAGTGTCTTGGAAAGATGATGACAAAGATCTACAAGAAGTTGGATAAGTGAGGTTTAAAGGAGTGTTTGGAACAAGACAAAAACTACAATGTATGATACAATTTGGTTGTTTTTACTTTGTAGGATGATAATATGACTTAAAACATTGTTGTATGCTAATCGGTTTATGCAGGGGGATAGCACAAGTGTGTTATCAAATTTTACCCATTTTCACTTTTATGTGAAAATAGTTAGCCCTTGGTCAAAGTCTATGCTCCACTATGTTTGTATATGTGTTATCAACTTTTCCTAACTAGAAATAGTTAATGTCACATGTTTTAAGCAAAATTTCAGGTTTCAAAAAAGTCCCCGATACTTAAAAAAGGGGTATGTGAAGATTTCTGGTCTCCACGAACCAGACGGCACCATTTATTTGGTTTCGTCTTTTATGGATTTTGGTACCGCCATACCTATACAGGCGGACCAAGCGGCACCAATTTAAGGGTTTCGCCTATATAAATATTTGGTGCCGTGGATCCTATAGGTAATTTCTAATTTTCATTTATTTCAACATTCCAAATTACCATACATTGCTTCTAGGTTAGTCTTAACTAGTTTTTACCCATATTAGAACTAGTGTAATACACTTAGGCATATAGGATATCCATTTCCTACTAAAATTCAAAAATTCCAAAAATCCACCCAAGGAACCCTTTTTCATAAAGGAAGGAACCAAAAATTTGGTTCCTTGCAATCCGTGGGTGATCTGATTCTAAAGATCCCATAATCTTTAGAACACATTTATTGCAAATCTTTGTCACTTCACTCCATCCTTCTTGTATGGATTGACTTGGGTAATATGGCTAGCATTGAACCCACTTCAAAATCATTAGGAACCTCATCTCTTCTATGGTTTAACATCAAATCAAACACATTTCTTTATAATTTTTCCAATCCTATAAATTAAGAGCTTTTACCATAATCATCCTCACACATTCTCAAATCTTCTCATCTACTAGCAAAAACTTGAGCCTAATTGACTAAGTCTTCACCGTCAACCAAGCCTTGCAAAAGAACCGCTAGAATGAGCGTAAGACCTTGTTGCTTTGTCAACATAAGCTCCTCTTCCGAGTCCTCTCCATTGACCATCTCATCTCCCATAAGAGATGATAGCACTCTTACTTTGGCTACTCCTACACCACCTCCACAATCACCTATCATTGTCACTACTCCACCACCAACAAAGACTCCTATCACTAGCTCACCACCACCGGCTCCTATCCAAACATCAAAGTCACCATCACCCCCAAAATCTCCAACACTCATCCCATTAGAGCTATTCTCTACACCACCTACATCTCCAAATCCATTCTTGGAAGACTTGGACGACTTGCCTCCTAGGCCCAATCATCCACCACCACTACCATCTTTTGGTACTATTGAGCGAATAACTCATGAGTCTCCACGTCCATCATTTGACCCAAACGCCCCGTTAGGGCCAAGACCACTTCTTTTCCATCCCATCCACAAGGAAATCCATGGTCCTTTGTATGGGGATCAACTACTTCCTACAACATCAATGTCTCCTCATATAACGGACATTGAGGAATCCATGTGGGATGATCACCCCACTAAAGAAGAGATTGAAGCGGAGCTTAATCATCTCCACCAATTTTCCAATATGGTGGACTCTCATCTTAGTGAGACCATGCAAATGCAAAGTGCTTTGCTAGCCTCCATAATCACCACCCCAACCACCAACACTAACAACTCCACCATTCCACCACCACAAAATCATGAACCATACTACCCTCCTAGACACGGTTGCTCCAATTGTGAGCGGACCGCCCACATTACCAAAAGGACCCGGGTGATGGTCCATGAGCTTCAAGACGAAATGAGGTTCATCCTCAATCACATCCTAGAGCACATCAATACTCTTGCTCATCCACCACCTCAATAGGAGGGTCCTAGTTTATTTTCTTTAAGCATTTTTATTTTTCTAGGATTTCCTTTATATTTTTTTAGTTTTCTAGGATAATTTGTTTATGTTTTCTAGGATTTTATTCTTGTACTATGTTAGGAATTAGAAATTCTAGGTATTAAAGAGTCGGTCACCTCAAGTATATGTAATCGTTAGAAAGCTCGTAGTCATAGTTATTTTAAGTTAAGTAGTATTTAGTTAAGTAACACCGTGGAGGACGGACGGGTCTTTACCCACTGTATGCCTGATCCACAGCCTGTTGTGTGGCGTTTTATGTAAGACTATAAATACTCTCTACCTTCCAAGGTAGAGAGTTGGAGCTCATAATAATATCTTTCACTTTCTCTCACTAAGTTCCCTAAACCTCTAACTTTCTCTCTCTAGAATTCCACTTATACGCCAACTTGGTGTTATGGTTTGATGTGTAAGTGAAAACTAATATCTTACAATTGGTATCAAGAGCCAAGGTTAGATCTTATCTTGCACATCTTTGGATTTCTAGTGGTTTTAGGTGGTTTTGAGTTTGAAAAGTTTAGTGGTTTGTGCATCATTTGGTTGATTTCTTGTGTTAAAGCTTGGATTTTGTTAGTACTTTTACGTTTAGAATCATCACAAGTGTTTAGGTTTTCATTTGGTAGCTTGAATCATCTTGGTTGGGTTGTTTTGGATTGAAAAGTGATGTTTGTGTTGTTTTCTTGCTAGCGACTTGACCTTACTAGGATTTGTTTCTTAGTAGCGACTTGGTCAAGAGCGAGTTGCTATTTAGCGACTTGAATCTTTAGCGACTTGATTAGCTTAATTGTCGCCAAAATTTTGCTAGCGACTTGAGGCTTAGCGAGTTACTATTTAGCGACTTGCCTTTGTTTAACGACTTGGGACTTTAGCGACTTGGTGGTATAGCGAATTATGTGTTAGCGACTTGGTGCATTATCTTCTAGCGACTTAGGTGATTTTTACGGTTTCTCTTGATTTAGTAAAATCCGTGAAAGAATCTATTTCCGGTTTAATCATAGAGTTATAAAATCCGTATAATCTGTTAACATGTCTACCAACGTTCCTACTATCATCTCCATCGCTGTCGAGGATGTTCAAGCGGTTGGTTCAGATACTCATCCACCCATGCTTGATAGAACCGACTACGATTCTTGGGCTCAACGAATCGATTGTACTGTCTTGGAAAGAAAATGGTGTCAACATTCTCAAATCCATTGATGAAGGACCGATCGAGTTGAGACGACTAGAGATGTACTTGATATCTTGAAGATGGAACTCGATTTACGGAATGGATGGACCAAAGATGTATGATGAGCTTGATGATAAGGAGAAAAGAGATTCGATGTCGATATCGTGGCTTCTAACATTGTTCTTCAAGGTCTTCCTAAAGACATCTACAAGTCGATCAATCACAACACAAGCAAAGGCAAGTATGGGATAATGTCAAGATGCTTCTCTCGTGTTCGAACTAACTATGGAAGACAGAGAATCACAACTCTATGACGAATTTGAACACTTCAAGATGAAACCAGATGAGAGTGTCTATGAGTACTATGTGAGATTTCATAAGTTGGTGAATGATATGAGGAACATCGAATGACTATGCCTAACATTCATTTGAACTCTAAATTTGTGAACAACATGAATCCCGAATGGCACAAGTTTGTCACCTCTGTGAAGCTCACTAAAGGATTGAAGAATACAAACTATGAGCAACTCTATGCCTTCCTTCTTCGTAATGAGAGACATGCCATGTTTGAAAAGAGGATTCTTGATCGGTTCAAAGGTCGGGAGAAACAAGCTCTACAAATGATTCAACCGCCTTTTTCACAAATGATGGGATTACCACAAATGCTTCTCAAGTTGTACCCACGGAAGATGATAATCACAAACCCATTTCGATCCAAGGTTCAAGCAACTCGATGCAAATGTTGTCATGGAACATTTCATCACTCAACCGACACTCATGGTTAAATAGAACAGACACTTTCACCTCACACCAACAAACTTCACACCGCAATGAGATCCGAACCGCCTCCAATCTTCACAACCATGCTTTGATCGAGATGGGAAAATTATGGGGCGCCAGTTCAAGAAAGGCGCTTTATCAAGGAAGAGGTGGAGTGGTAGAAGTTATGTTGGTAATCGAATCGAGGAAGGAATGGTAATCAAGGTCAAGCTAAGCCGATCAAATGTTATAACCGTGGTGGTGAGGACACATTGCAAGGAACCGCACATCTCCAAAGCGCCCACGAACGCCGATTACTTCAGAGATAAGATGTCGCTTATACAAGCTCGGGATAATGGTGCCGCTTTGGATGAAGAGGAATTGTTGTTTCTAGGCGAGGCAATGCCAAGACCTATGATGCGATGTGGATGAGCGCCTATTCAGAGATAGGTCACAATCATCGAATGCCTTTCAAGTCGCCGATTGTGATGCATACGACTCGATGTGGATGATGGACCCATCGCACACACAACTTTTATGGCTAGCATTTCTCTAATGGTTTCCCCAAGGTCTCTTTTCACCGCAAGTGGCTCATCCAAAGACAGACTCATCTCGAGGTATTAAAACTATACGATGATGTCGATGTGCAACAGATGCATGACAAAGTACAATCAATCGAAACTATTGAATCAAATGTTGAAAATATGGGTAATATCAATATTGTCCCATATGATCAATATGTGAAACAAAGTGAAAGTGAAGTTGTACCAAGTGATGCATCTTCCGCATCAACAATGACCATGTTTTGATGAACACACCGCATGTGCCCCGATGATTCTCGTAATTTCGAACTAAATGCCTATAAAGAACGTGTTGCTATCTATGAATAACGTGCAAAATTTGAGTTGACCTCTCGTGAGCGGGAAATGGATGACCAAGTGCGCATACAATCATTAGAAAAGTAATTTTCGAGAAGAAGTATTAAAACAAGAGTTAAATTCCTTGCAAGAAAAGCTTTCTAAAACTACTAAGCAAAAACAAGAAATTCAAGAAAATGTGAAAATGCTTAAGCAAAATTTAATGCAAAGGAATCAAAACTCTTGAAAGATTTTTCTAATCGAAAACTTTGAAAACAAACTTGAAAACAAGTTGTACATACAAGGAACACCATTCTGATCGCTCACATGATCACTAAGCATAGAGTCTTAAGCGATAAGCATAGCATTCCCTTGTTGAGGAACCAAATCCAGAGGTCATTAAAAGGGCTAGAAATGCTCATAAGGTTCTTTATGATGGCAATGAAATCCTTAAACCTAGACAGAAACCTAGTTGCGTTGAGTGCACCGAGGAAGATAAGAAATCGATGAAGTCACTAGGAAAAGATGAACAAGAAATTAGATGATCCTAAATGTAAAGAGAAGAAAATAAAGATCACACCCCATGATTACAAGAAGGAAAACTGGATTTCCTTGAACATGTTTAAGCCTCGACATTGTTGACTCCCGAACAAGTTTTCTAGAAAATGGATTTAGATAAGCGTAAAGTCGAAAATATTGTTGTAACAAACCCTCCCTTTGGAAAATGCCTAGAGCGATTGTGTATCCTCCTAATACACCAATGCATCTTGTTCCTAGAACAATTGCCACTAAAAGCAAGACCTTAATTAGCCAATATGTTATATTTCAACTATTTGTTGATTTTGAGAAAACTTGCAAGAAAAGGATCACACCCACGGTATAATCAAGGAGAAAGGGTTTTGAGCAAATGAAAGAATGTTATTTAAGCGAGGTCATGCCTTTCTTTAAACTTCTAAAAGATCACTTTGAGAGTCTTAAAAGGGATAGAAACCGATATTAAGGGAATGGAAAAGGAATTTGATGCAATGATAGTTGAAGTTAGTGACTATGAGTGAGCACTAAAATATAATGAGATTGAGAGGAAGAACTTGCATACACTAAATGAGAACCCGATTTCTAAATGTATTGCTCAAGATGTGTTTTTCATCGCTACAAATAGTTCCATTAATGCTTCCAAATTTCATGAATTATCGGTTGCCTCGAAAGTCTCCCATGATCGTGTCATTGAGCTTTAAAAACTAATTCGAACTAAACGAGAAAATTGAACCGGATGATCACGACAATTTGGTTAAACATCTTTCTAAACTAGAAGTTGAGCATTTTAATTTACAACTAAAATATCAACATCTTAAAGAAAATGTCAAAACTTCAAATATCAAGACATCCTCGGATGCTCCGAGTTTGATGCGCTTTTCAAATTAACAAACGTGATGAACAGATTCAAGCTCATTGCAACACGATCAGAAAGTTGAAAGCCCAAATCTCTCAATTAATGGGTCAAACGAACAATATGACAGGCTCCCAAATGCCTCCTCCTTTAGATTCTTAGAATTCTCAAACGTTTCATCTTCAAAACCTAGTAAATGCATTACAAAAGGAAAACGAAAGTTTTCTAAAAGAAAATGAAAAGGTTAAACGTCATTTCAATGAGTTATTTGAATCAATAAAGGTCACTCGTAACAAAAATAATGAACAAATAGCTTCATTGCAAAAGGAAATTGAGAATCAAGAGTCGTAAAAGGAAAATGCCAATGACCAATGGGGAGAATGGTGTATCAAAGGTTCACTCTTGTAATAAATATGCTTTGTCTGTGAAATATGTCCTCCTCATCTCGTGAACAACAAACTTGTTGTTCAAACATACTTCTCATCCCTTAAGGATTGCCTAGAATGTCTGCGTGAGATTGTTGAAGAGGATAAGTTAGAGAAACCTCATGACAATCCAATTGGACATGCATGCTTATATGCCAAACGATCTCAAGAAATCCTAGAATGCTTGATCACAATATGCCCAAAGTCCTTAGGTGAGAGAGTTAATCCTTTGATTCCATGTTCGATGCCTAATGCCAAGTATGATATTCATTCGATGCCCAATGTCTTGAATGTGAACCTTAGTGTGCCTTTAAGTAGTTCGATTCCGGATCCGTCAATGCTATGAAAGAGAACTCAAGTGTGCCTTCTAGGAGTACAAATCCGGCACTTCTAGTTTTAAGAAAGTGAACCTTAGTGTGCTCGCATGTAGTTCAGATCCCAAAGACATCTAAACAGTGATGCAAAGAATAGTAAAACCAACTAATGTTCCCATTCCTCTACAGAGTAATCCATGACATTAAAGGGAGCAGTCAAAGTCTCAAGACAATACAAGGAATGATAGGACCTCGCAAGCTAAGAATGTGCACCGAAAAGAGTAGAAGAACAATCTAGGAACTTTAAGCTTGAATCGAATAAAACGAATCGTGTTGACTCTAGTATTAGCCATAGGCGCATCGTAATTAATTCAATTCGATACTATTTGCAAACCTTGTATTGATGTCTCGCTTGAATTGCTTTCTAATCATGAATGTGGTGTTAATGTTTTGCCTAATGATGTTAATTGTCCGATTAATGTTGTTAATGCTAAAATTCATGCTAAAAAGGCAAAAGGCAAAACGAAAGAAAGTTAGAAAAAGTGGAAACCCAGGAAGAACATTTAGTAAGATAGGCTATTATTGGATACCGTTGGTCATAAGAATAATCGACAATGCCCACTAGAAAATGGATGCCTCTTGGTAGAACTATTCCTTAAGAAGTGAGCACACCGTGAATGTGGCTAATCTGAGATACTAGTACCGCATCTATTCACAATGATTCCAAATGCCTTAATTTATGATATGAATGCTTCTTTTTTCTAATGTGGGTGTTCCAACCATTGTTACTAACCAAATGGAACCCATTCTTGCATGGGGATCCCAATTATCTAGTTATCCATTCTTGTCTCGTGTTCAACCGCAGATCGCTCAAATCGCTCGTGGTACCGGACTCAAGTCGTTCCAAGCATATGATGGCGACCGGTCACGGCTCATGAACTTCGTGAGCAAATTCATCGAGACGCTTAGATTCGGAATGATCATTTCGTGCTATTATGGGTTATGGAGACTATGTTGTTGGCAAAAGTGTTATCTCCAGGGTTTACTATGTAGAAGGTCTTGGTCACAACTTGTTCTCTGTTGGTCAATTCTGCGATTCTGATCTAGAAGTAGCCTTCAGAAAACATACATGCTTCGTTAGAGAACTTGATGGTAAGGAACTTTTAAGAGGTTCACGTGGTTCAAATCTATACACCATCTCTATCGAAGATATGATGAAGTCTTCTCCAATTTGCTTACTATCAAAGGCCTCTAAAACAAAGTCATGGTTATGGCATCGTCGTCTCAATCACTTGAACTTCGGTACCATCAATGATCTCTCAGAAAGGACTTGGTTGTAGGTTTACCTAGACTCAAGTACGAAAAGGATCATCTTTGTTCAGCATGTCAATTAGGAAAAAGCAAGAAGTATGCCCATAAACCCAAACCTACTAACTCTGTCACAGAAGTTCTTCATATGATTCACATGGATTTATGTGGACCAATGAGGGTGCAGAATATATTTGGGACGAAATATGTGTTAGTTGTGGTTGATGATTACTCTAGATTCACCGGGTCAAGTTCTTAAGGACAAAGGATGTAACTCCCGATATCATCATCAAACTCATCAAACAAATTGCAGTTCGCTCAACAAAACAATGTAATAATAAGAACAAACAATGGAACCGAGTTTGTCAACAAACAACTCGTTGAATTTTATGAAAGCGTTGGAATTAGCCATCAAAGAAGTGTTCCACGAACTCCTCAACAGAACGGTGTAGTTGAAAGATGAAATCGAACTCTTGTAGAAGCCGCTAGAACAATGCCGATTTACTCAAAGGTTCCAATGTTTCTCTAGGTCAAGCTATTGCCACCGCATGCTACACACAAAATCGTTCCTCGATTCACACTGTTCATGGAAAACTCCATATGAACTTGTCCACAACAGAAAACCTAATCTCTTTCCTTCGTGTGTTTGGTGCATTGTGTTATCCAACTAATGAGGACAAGACTTAGGCAAACTTAGAGCTAAAGAGACATTGGAGTATTTGTAGGGTATGATCCAAACAAAAGGGATACCGAATCTACAACAAAAGAACCCGCAATATCATGGAAACAATTCACGTTACGTTTGATGAGTCGACCGGTCAAATGGCTCTGGACACTCCATTCAGACCCGCACTTCAAAACAGTCCCATTGGTTCATCCCTTGTTCCAAACTCTTCTCAAGAAACTCCATATGTACCTCCATATGAAGATGATTTAAAGAAATTATTTGATCCTATGTTTGATGAACTTTATGACCCAAGTACTAATGAGGTGTCGATTCCTACAACAGAGGTCGCTCATATTCCCGTGAATGAAGTCAATCCTCGGCCTCAATATCTTTAAGTCAATATGCACCGCTCATCGATCCTTCGCCTCATCAACAAATCATCATTCTTCAAATGTACATAATGGAACTGTTTCGCATCAATGATGAAGTTAATCCCTTTGCTACTCCTCAAGATGCTCCATTTGAAAACATATTTGCTCTCGAATCATCATCGAACCATCTTCTTCAGAGACATCGACTCGCTACCTCGGTCCCTCAACAACCGCCACATGAACACCTTAGAAAATGGACTCACGATCATCCACTAGACAACATCATTGGAAATCCTCTCGTCTGTATCAACACGGAAACAACTTGCTACCGATGCCTTATGGTGCTTCTTCAACTCCGTACTATCTAAGATCGAACCAAAAGATGTTAAACCGCCATGAACGAAGATAGTCGGTTCAATGCCATGCAAGATGAAATTCATGAGTTTGATCGACTTGATGTATGGGAGTTAGTACCTACTCAGATCGTGCTATGATTATTGCTCTTAAATGGATCTTCAAAGTGAAACTTGATGAGCATGGTGATGTGTTGAAGAACAAGGCTCGATTAGTTGCTAAAGGATACCGTCAAGAGGAGGGTATTAACTTTGAAGAATCTTTGCTCTAGTTGCTCGAATCAAGGCAATCGAATCTTTCGGCTAATGTCGCTAGTAAGAACATGGTAGTCTATCGATGGATGTAAAGACGACATTTCGAACGGAGACCTTAAAAAGTCGCTCACGCCACCAACTCAAGGATTTGTAAATCAAGAGCATCCTACTCACATTTATCGTTTGAAGAAGGCCCTTTACGGTTTAAAGCAAGCTCCAAGGGCATGGTATGATACATCACAAAGTTTCTTCTATCAACCGGATTTAGCAAAGGAGCATTGATCCAACATTGTTCACCGTGAAGTCGTGCAAACATTTAATTCATGTTCAAATTTATGTTGATGATATTATTTTGCCTCGATGCACCCAATGGAATGTGATCGTTTTCAAAAGAAATGAGTTCAAAATTTCAAATGTCAATGATGGGACAAATGTCATTTTTCTTAGGATTACAAATTTCACAAAGTCCCGAGGCATTTTCATAAATCAATCTAAATATGCAACCGAGATCTTAAAGAAATTTGTATTTGATTCAAGTGACCCGTTGACACTCCCATGATTGATCGAACCAAACTAGATGAGGACCACTCGGGATCATGATTCACCAAACAAAATATCGTAGTATGATTGGATCCACGATGTACCTTACGCCTAGTAGACCGACATCTTGTTCATTGTTTGCATGTGTGCTAGATACCGTGCTAAGCCTACTAAAAGCACCTTGAAGCGCTTAAACGGGTCTTTCGGTATCTCCAAGGAACCATCAATATGGGTCTTTGGTACCGAAGGATACCGGCATGTCACTAATGACCTATGCAGATGCCGATCATGCGGTGTCAAGATACTCGTCAAGTACATCCGAGGTGCTCGGTTCTTGGGTGATAAGCTTGTGAGTCTGGTCTTCAAAGAAGCAAATGAGTACTTCTATTTCCTCTACAGGTGAATACATAGCCATGTCATCTTGTTGTGCTCAAATCTTATGGATGAGATCTCAATTATCCGACTATGGCTTTGAATTCAACAAAATCCTCTCGCATTGTGATAATAAAAGTGCTATTGCTCTCTCATGCAACAACGTTCAACACTCAAGAGCAAAGCATATCGACATTCGACATCATTTCATCGGGAACAAGTGGAAAAGGTGTGGTAGAACTCTATTTTGTGAGGTCTCGAATATCGCTTAGCGACATCTTCACCAAAGCTATTCCAAGAGAACGATTTGAGTTTATTCTTCCACGCCTTGGCTTGAAAAGCCTTCAACCGAACACTCAAACGCCTTCGTGGAGGAAGACGAGGAGTAAAGGTCTATCTTCATCTATCTCTTGTAAATATTTATTCGAAAAACAAAATACAAAATTATAAAACCTTCAAAATCAAATAGAAAAATATAAAACTTTCAAAATCCATAAAAATTTGAAAAATTCAAAAATCTTCAAAAAATATTGTCATTTTGTTATGTTTCTCTCGATTCGATAATATCTACGGTCTTGATGTTGTCATTCAAAGAATGACACGGACTTTAGATGTTGTATAATATATATATATATATATATATATATATATATATATATATATATATATATATATATATATATATATATATATATATATATATATATATTTTGGGAGAAAGAGAAAAAATGGTTTATTGTCATTTCAGCAAGAACCCGCTTTTCAAAGAAAGAACAGAGCCATGCTTTACCATGTTTTCAAATTCCATGCTCGATTCTATAAACATTTATCTCATTGAAAACTAATCGCTTTGAAAAATAAATCGGTCTCTATTTTTATAATCATCGGACTTATTTGTCAAAATCTCTATCTCTCAATCAACAACCTATGTCATTGATTGAGGGGAGAATAATTTCAATTAAATTAAAAATTATTTGGCATTAAATTGTTTTCAAAAGATGTACATGCATGTTTTATCAATGGAGTTTTAAAGTCTAAAAAATCCGATCCTTATCGCTTAAAACGCTTTCATAATCAAGTCACAATTCCCTTAAAATCTTTCAAAATCAATTTAAATCAATAAGAGATCACAAATCTCAAATGATTTGATAATTGTGATCGGGGAGAATGTGTGATTTAAATTGGATTTAAACCGATAATTCGGTAAATGGTTTTATAAGGATGTACATGCTATCCTTCCCACATGTGACAAACGATTTCAAATTTTCCATGCACATGTTGAGGGGAGCATCTATCTTAAACCTATGATTTGAAACGTGATCATTTATCTCAATGTGTGTTCCTCTAGTATGTGCAAAACTCTTTTCAAACCTCGAGGCACATATTGAGGGGGAGCAAACTTATGGAAACCTCATCCTTCCCGGAAATGCTTTATCTACTTGATTTGATCAAGGAAGTGATGGTGATATCTTTTAGAAAATGGTAATCAAAGAAGTAATTTCTTCCTCTTGCCTCCGTGTGCAAAACGATTTCAAACAATTCATGCACATGTTGAGGGGGAGCACTTATTCTAAAAATATCAAAAACAATTCAGGTACAAAATGTTTTGATAATATATCACAAGTATCTGGATTGATTTTCAAATGGTTTTCAATTGGTTCCAATGGCTGATGAACAATACCAAATAGACCGACTAACTTTACTTTATGTACGGTGATATAAGGATGATAAGGTTAGGTATGTGTTCCCATGATCCGCCAGAACCGGAGAGATCTACCCAGGGACTATCCACTAGTTAGTGTAGAGTTCTTAGGTATGATGATAAAAGGAGAAAATGAGATATGGGAAGAGTGCGGATCGAGACCGAGCTAGTATTGAAATAAACCCAACAAGGGTCTAGCTATGAAGTCTCGTAAGTAACTGAAGGGTTGAAGAATTAAAAGAATTGAATGAGAAAAGGGTGAAAACAAATAGCCTCCATTTATTCAACCTTAGGCGTAAACCGGGTTCAATTCATATGCTACCGATGGTAACATCGGTATTGAAGACAAGACGTCATGGACCCAAAGGACGCATCGCACTTCAACTTTCCAAACCACTCAAGTTCCTCTTAAAAGGACTTGTTTCATTCTCACGGGAACCGACATTATCTATCGACTTTCTCTTAGAGATTGTTGATATTGAAGAAGGAGACCTCTCCCTAGTCTCCCAAGACAGAACCAAATATGCACATATTGAGTCTAGAGCCACGAGATCATCTATAAATCTCATTAGGACACTTTCAATGAAGACTCTGTTTCACACAATGTGGAAAGAGAGATTATATCTTGAGTCCCACGATTATCCTTGTGGTATTGCCGAACATCCGAGTGATATGCAAACATACTCACAATGAAGATGGAAAGCCTTCGAGCCAACATCAAACAAGCTCTGGTGGGTGGCATGTGAGATCTATTATATAGATCAACCATGTGACAAATGAATGTAAACGATGGGAGATTCAATCTTTTGAATCAATCTCGGTTCGAGTTATGGATTGACGGATACCTTTGAAAACCGGTCTTTGTGCTTAAAAACTCTTTTCTTTAGCAAATCGACCGTGTACGGATATTTCAAATCAAAAGGTGTTTTATGATTGATAATTGATGTTCATTAAAACCTTCGTTGTATTGCAAAAACAATTTCTATTGAGAAATACACGATTGTTTTTCAAATCTCTTTTCATCAATCGGTGGACTTAAATTATTTGGTTCACTCACTCCGTGTTGTCTTCTTTGAGACGTTCCGGTTTGAGAACAAACTAGAGCAATGCGAAACCTCGTCAAGGAAATTCTTGAATTATACCGATCACAGCAAGACTTGTATCGATCAACGGGAACCGTGGGCGTGTACCTCAATTCAACGAAAATGATCAAAGACACTTTGTGTGCTTTTTGCTAACTGCTTTATGCGTGTACATCTTACGCTTGCAAAATGATCGTAATGAAGCGGTCAATCCATAGCCGCATGCTCACACAATACATTCATCTCTCAAGAAATCATGATAAGTGCATCAATGACTCGATATTTTCACTCCATGCTTCGCTACGCCGCGCAATATCATGAATCAACGAAAGCTTCCGTTACTCGATGAGAATATATCATGATCCGAATGTGAGCATGTCGGTCCGAATGTTACAACATCACAATATTCCAACACCACAATGGATGTCTCGTAGATTTTGATAGCCGATGATCTCAAAAGTCGGCTCAAAATTATTATCACGTGGATCAAGAAAGACCTCCACTTGGATTAACCAAACATGCAATGAGAAGAATCAATGACTACGAGCTTGAGCAAAGTACTACATCAAGAATGCAAGAACAATTTTAATGTAATATCTGTTTGTATTCAATGTAATTTAAGTATATGTTTGAGATGACCTCCTTTGGGAGATTGTTAGGAATTAGAAATTCCGTGTATTAAAGAGTCGGTCACCTCAAGTATATATAATCGTTAGAAAGCTCGTAGTCGTAGTTATTTTAAGTTAAGTAGTATTTAGTTAAGTAACACCGTGGAGGACGGACGGTTTTTACCCACCGTATGCCCGATCCACACCCGTTGTGTGGCGCTTTATGTAAGACTATAAATACTCTCTACCTTCCAAGGTAGAGAGTTGGAGCTCATAATAATATCTTTCACTTTCTCTCACTAAGTTCCCTAAACCTCTAACTTTCTCTCTCTAGAATTCCACTTATACGCCAACTTGGTGTTATGGTTTGAGGTGTAAGTGAAAACTAATATCTTACATACTAACACTTCATTGTGTTCCCTTTCATGATTTTCCGATCATGAAAAATTTTAACAAATGATTGGTGTTTATTATATTGTTGTGGATTGTTACATGGTGTTTGGAAATGCTTGTGATGATGCTTATTACTAACAAATTTTTTTGTAGCTTTTTCACAATCCATGTATCTTTCTCTTGGTACCCAATTTAGGGGGAGCTTTCGTCAAGGGGGAGATAATGGCTCGGGCTCATTACAAATTCCGCCTCGCATCTTCTTTTTGTTGAGACAAAAAGGGAGAGAAATATTATAGAACTTGGTTAAATTTGACTTTTATAAAAAATCAACTACATACTTTGACTTTCTAAAAAGTCAACATCATATTTCAACTAATGAAGACTTTGACTTTCTAATGAAAAGTCAACTGCATACATTAACTTTCTAAAAAGTCAACATCATGTCTAAATTAGACATACTTGCATTATCATCTTTATCTTTCAAGTTCTAAAACTAATATTTTTATAACTCTTGTACAATCTTTACATCTTTTATAAAAATAAAATTTATGTTTTGTCCTCAACAAAAAGAGGGAGATTGTTAATATAAATATCGTCATTAAACGTTATTTATATTTTATGATCTTTACCTAAGTTTTGTTAACGTCAAAAGTAAATTTAATTTTTATAAAGCTTAAAGCTTGTCAAGTTTAATAGATATTAAAACAAGCTTTTCAAATAATATCTTCATCACTCAAGCATTTACATTTTGATTAATCATATTTTTTATATGACTCTAAACCATAATGTATGTTAATATTTTTAGATCAAGAATGTTTTAGTTTCTTAAAACAAAATCAACTACATACTTTGACTTTCTGAAAAGTCAACATCATATTTCTATATATCTTACACAATCTTCGATAGATATGGTTGACTTTGGTAAGATTTTGGTGATCTTGCTGTCAGACCCCGGCGGCACCAAAACATAACACGGACGGAACCCTTTTGAGGGATCTGTGGTCCGTGGTGCCTGATGAGTATTTTGGCTATAAATAGCAAAGCCAAACCAAGTTGTTTTTCATCCTTTTCTATCATATTCACATACATTCCTTCTCTCTAATGTTTCTAACTCAGTTTCATATCATAATGGTGATCTCTTTTGTAGCAAATAAGATCAAGGCATATTCAAGCTTCAACAAGTTGTTGGAAGTCTTGTTTGTTTAGTGTTGTATGATCTAGTGTTGATTCATACATCATTGTTGTACTAAACCATCATAATCTTGTGAGTGTGAGTGGTTAGTATTTTAGTCCTTAAAATACATTGTGTGTGGGAGTGGTTGTACCCTTGAAAAGAGCTCGACATCTAGCTTAGTGTCGGAAATAGTGTGTAAGCGAAGTGTAAAGGTTTCTCCTCCGGTGAAAGGTGTTTGTCGACTAGTGAAGTTAAACTCTCGAGTGTGAGACTCGGGGAGTGGAGTAGGGCAAGGAAAAATAGTCCTTATAGACCAAACCACTATAAACAACTTGTCGTGGTTTGATTGTTTCTTTCCTTAACTACTCTTTATATATTGTTTGCATATTGATTATCACTCACTAACATATGTAAGATCAATATCAATTGATCTTTCAATAAGTTCAAAACAAAGTTTTTAATCGGTAAACTATTCAACCCCCCTTCTAGCTTTCCACAGAAACATTTCATTTGAATGTAATCTCTTTTTTTTTTTTAATTTTATACAAAACATTTTGTCAAAAACAAATGTGTTTTTTTAACTATAAACACCTCTTATCATTTCTGTTGGATGGTTGTTTGATATTTTAGGCGGCTGAAATACTTGAAAAGAATGGAATAAGTGCAGAGATAAGCAATATAAGACCGAGGGCCAAAACTTTTTATTTATTGAACAAACTATACCATCGATATTTAATATCAGTCTTTTTACAGATTATCAACCAGCGCTCCATCTGACCCCTAGATCGGAAACTCCAGTAACGGTGTTGTGTAATTTTTGTTTTAAATGTTTTAAGTGGTTTATGAAGTTTGGCGATGATTGTGGTAAATAGATATTAAAAATTTGGCTGTGTAAATTTTAATAATCACTTGTAGAAAAGAAATCCTGAGTTTTATGTTTATGTTAGTTTTATTAGAAATTTGTGTTCTTTCTTATATCTAAATAATTGCTTTTGTTAAGTGTATGACACTAGTACAATTGAGGCCTTTTCTGGGGACTTTTCTCGGCTTTTGCCGTGGACTTGTCCGCTGGAAAGGTTATTGCCGAGGACATGTCCTCGGTCTACAATCCTTGGCAGTGCCGTCGAAGACCATTTCTTTGGCATGTTTTTTCTTTTCTTTTTTAACGGTGGTGATTTTATTGAAACTAGCAAGAAGCTAGAAAATAAAACATAAAAAGAAATTACATACCTGAAGTAAGAAGAGATGGCTTTTGAAGCCAACCAAACTAACTCAAGTGTTTGGATCTATGTCTACTATTGACACACACAAACGACTGCGTGTCACACCCCAAATTACTGCTTTTGCAATGAATGGAATTCTCGGGGATGACCGTCATAGCATCACGATTCTGCTTATATTGAACGACCTAAAGTGTTGTTTGGAAAATACATCGTTTGATTGAGTAAAATAATCAGAGTTTACAAAGTATAGGTCCCAAAAGATTTCCAAAGTACCAACGTGAATTTTTTACAATCAAACGATAGTTAAGTGCATAAGGTGAGACGCGTCAACTCAACGACTCCATGAAAGCCATGATGATATGCTAATACCTGAGATAAAACATGCTTAAAACAATCAACACAAAGGTTGAGTGAAATCCATAGGTTTAATTAATTCGTTTGAACACAATATTCGTAGTGTGAGTTACGTTGTTTCACACTCATCGTTGAAAACAAAACAGCATTTATTTCACTAAGTTCATGACAACCAAAGCGGAAACCTCGTACCAATAGAAATTGGTAAAATCGTTTATTCAGAGCCCCGTGAGGTAAACTTGCCAATTTACCTTATTGATTCAATATAGTGCGTTCGATTTCCCTAAGCGGGTCAATAAGAACGGAGTGTTAATTCCAATAGGCCTATTCACAATATTCGCTCCACTGCAAGTAACTAATGGTGCATGATGTATGGACTTCAAACATGGCAATAGAATACTTAGTGACAATAAAACATTTGGATATAGCATACAGTTCAAAGCATTTGTGTTCAGTTAAAAATAGCATGTATCTCCCCCAAGAGTTTGTAAAACAATTAAGTAATAGAAAGTGGGGCTATGAACTCACCTGATGCAATGTTTATGATGACAAAAGTGGATACACTGAAATGAAGAGCAATCTCTAACCGCGACCTATTATGAATGATATGATCTAATATAAATCATGAAATAATGTTGTGCATGCAAACTCATATGATATCCATACCACTTGTGCATTTGAAAATAAAGTTTATCGTCGAAAAATAAGTTTATAACGTCTTGTCAATTTATAAATTACTTTACAAGTACTTACGTTGAAATGATATCTTACGATAGTCATTTAGTGATTTATTAAGAAATTATAGTTTTTCATCGTAAAACAATACATTTTGACAATTCATGAAAATGGCTGAATAGCCTCGGAAAGCTAGTCGTAAAATAGTGAATATCGAGTGTTAGGAAACAAACTCAATGGTTTTGGAAAGCTTGTGACATTATCTAAAAGTCTTAGCTTTTAACTTTTGATCATAGAGGTCTCGATCATGGAGAAAAATATAGATGAAGTAGGGTAGTCGGACTAAAAATATTGTTTAAGGTTAGTTTTCGGCAAAGTTTGAGTGACCGTATTTTATTCGTTACAACTCCGTTTGACGAACGGTTGAACATTTTGGAAAATAGGCTAGGTGAACTTACTTTTACTTGAAGACATCGTTTTCTCAAAAGTATTCTATCGATGTGAAAAACGACTCCAAACATGGTCACTTGCGACAACTATTTTGACTAATAGAAAATATATATAAGTGTTTATACTTGTGACAATAGTTACGATAACTCTATTTAAATCGCTTGTAACTTAGTCGTTATAAGTCCGTTTTCTACGTTTTATATATCCTTGGTTTCGTGTTAATGTATACTAATACATTTTTGATAAATCGACTCATTTAGAAAATGTTTAAAACTCATTTTTGACCTTTGAAAAATTCTGGACAGCATGCAGTTTTCTGAAAATATAGTTTTCGTCGTTAAACTTGAAAATATCGTAACTTCTTCGTTATTAATCCGTTTTAACCCGTTCAAGCGACCACGGTTTCGTTTTAAAGTCTATTTTCTGAATATCTAGCCCAAAATAATCCATGACCTGTCGAAATTTCCAGATTTTGAAAAAACGATCAGACCCAAATCTAGTGTTGTCGAAAAGGGTTTTTCTAGCGTAATACTTGTTTCAATCACTTCAAATCAGCACCAAATCTATTCTAAACCTACCATACACCTTCTTTGGGTGTCATGGGTTCCTAAACATCATCAACAATGATATGTTTCAAGGGATCAATTATAGGATGATTTATACTAATAATAAGTAATAAAAACAATTAAAAGTGGTATGAATCACATAATACTTGCATGTTTTTCTACTAAAATCATAAAAATAACTCAAGTAAGATTATGAAAGATTAGTAAAGATCATGAAAAGCTTACTAGTTATATGATGAGGTTTAAGTAACTAGGTTTCCTAAATACTCTTAGGTTTTTATTGCAAAACCTTAAAAGAAGTATACTAGTGTTATGATTATTACTTGTTCTTGAAAAACTTGTGATTTCTTCTTGGTTTTTGCCTTGGCCGAATATTGAAGAGGAAATGGAGAGGTTTTCTTTCTTGTTTCACCTTTGAGTAAGTGTTTGTATGTGTTGAGAATTAGTATAATAAGTGTAGTAAGTAATATCTAGTCTATATTGTATATGTGTACATCCTACTAGTTAAGATTTTTATACAAATGGTGTGTCATGGGGGGAGGTCGGCAATGGGCAAAAATGGGGATAAGGGTGATGTATTTTGGATGACTTATGGTATTATAAGTTAAATGTAGTATGTATATAGTGTATTTTTTAAGTATAATTAGGTATTTAGTGTAGCGTTAGCTAGAAATTAATTTTAACGGAACAAAATAAAATATATCGAAGTCATAAAAATTATAAAAATACATTTCTCGCAAGTATTGAGTGAATAAATAATTATCGAGTTGAATTTTTTAAAATCGTCAGTAAACATATATATATATATATATATATATATATATATAATTTTATAGTCTTAAAATGAGTATAAAATATATCAATATAATTTTTGAAAGTGTCGGATCAAATATTCAAAATAAATGATTATGCGATAGCGTTTATTTAGTAGGAAAATATAAGTAAATGAAATATGCAAACCCATGCATGATCTAATATGATGATGATATTACTGATGATATGTAGACTAAATCTAGTCTATATGAAATGTCCTCAATGATTTTTCATGAATTCGCAGCTAAACCATTACGGTTACGCGAATTTGATACTCGTAAACCTAGTTTACGAAAAATGATGAATAGTGAATCATGAATAGTGATTTTTCTCCCGGAATGAATAGTGTTTCGTGAATAGTAAAATTTTGAAATAACCTTTCAAAATATCAAATCGACTTCAAAAATGATGAATAGTAAAATGATGAATAGTAACCGATGAATAGTAAATTCCCGAGATGAATAGTAAAATTTTTAAAGTTTGTAAAATGGCCTAAAATTACGAGTTGTCACATTTTCCCTCCCGAAAAGGAATTCAGTCCCTGAATTCAGTTCGTGTTGGTCTCTCAGGTTTAGGGTTTGTGATGAATAACGAGGAGAGAAGACATGATGAAGTGTCGTTACGGTTATCTATGATTAAGAGTGTATAAACATCGCGATGGAGAAAATATTGAAAGTATCTCCCATGAGTATCACTTTGACTTTTAGGAATGTGTGAAAATTTTGCTTGCACTAAGATTTATAAATAACTGCTCCCAACATAACATGATCCTTCCAGAATTAGACATAGTTAGCTAGGCTATGTATAATTAAGGAACGATAATGTGAAGTTCGGTTTAGTTGTTATAACTCTCAATGTTTACATAGACTTAACCATGTCGTTAAATAGCAGTAAAGTAAAAAGGAAGTAAAATTCTTGTAAGTGATAACGAATCAGAAGGAAAAGAAAGTATGATAGATGAGAATATTTCACAACGAGTGGTTTATCAAACAGTACATATTCTTAAGTCATAGGGATCCGAATACTAGGGAAGACATAAACTTAGTACGACATAGTGCATAGGAAAATAAGACTGTTAATTTCAAAACTTCATCAGTCTTCCGCGTTGTTGATACCTTGGTGAGCTTCTCCTCTTCTAACATATATGCTTTCCCATGAGCGCCTTCAACTTGTTGACCTTGATTTTGGGGACATTGGTTCCGATAGTGTCCTTGCTCCCCACATCCGAAACATGTGACTATGGCTTTACCTCTACAATCCCTGGCGAGGTGTCCCGATTTTTGGCATTTGTGGCACTTGGCGGGGCAAGGACCTGAGTGATGAAACTTACATCGATTACATAGTGGGTGTGTTCCAGCATAACCTCTGCCTTCTATTGGTGCAGCAACATAAGCCATTGCAGCTTGTCTTCTATTCTGTTGATGTTGATGGTTAGTGTTACGGTTTTGGTTATCATTATTATAACCTCCCTGGTCATTTTCCCATTTCCTTTTGTTGTGGTTAGTTTGGTTGTCATTGTTGTTGTTGTTGCAGTTATTTTTGATAATGTTTTCCTTCTTCACAACTTGGGCCATGAGTTTTTGAGTCATGCTGATAGTCTCTTCAATCGTTTGTGGATCGGAAGAAGTTACATCTCCTTGAATACATTGTGGAAGTCCTCCAATGAATTTTTCCAGTAATTTCTCATTGTCCGAAACCATCGATGGACATAGTGCAGCCAACTCTTGAAACCTCCTGATGTAGGTCTCGATGTCATATCCAACAGTCACTAACTCATAAAATTCGGTTTCCAACTTCTTCACCTCAGTGAGCGGACAATACTTTTTAGTCAACAACCTTTTGAATTGATCCCATGTGAGCTTGTAAGCATTTTCCATACCAATAGGCTGTGCATAAGAATTCCACCATGACATTGCCCCAGACCCTCCTGCGGTCCTCGCAGAAGAGTAAGTCCGGCGGCTTGAAGAGAGCGCAGCCTCGGCAAAGAGTAGCAAGTCTAGCGGCTTGATGAGTCGCGACCTCGACAAAGATCGCCATCGTTGCTCGTTCTTTCCTTAGTGCATCGGCGATACTATCCTTTACATACTTTTGGATTGCAGCTTGTGTCATTTCTTGTGCAGCTTTCTTTGGCGCCATAACTCTTCAAAATAAGAGGAAGGGTGAGACGTAGCAAAGTCCTATGTTTAGAATAAGCGCTCTAAAGAGATGTGATAGGAGGTGATAAATTTGAGGTTATTTTTCAAAATGATTGACGGGGTTCCTAGGAGATGGGTTATGAGATTTCGTAAGTATTTCAAATGTATGACAATTTAGTGACTTAATGTGTGAATAACGTGTAACTCAACATGTTGGTGGTGAAATAGAGGAGTGAGAGCGACTTCACCTTCCTTGAAAGTTTTGTCTCGGCATTCGATGTTATCGGTGATGAGTCAACTGATGTTAAAATTGTGATAGGGAATGACAAGCCATTCTCCACATTGGAGTCTAAAGAAAGGATAGTGGAATGGGTATTTGAAGACATCTATGTGACAATCGATTTGAAATGAAAGTAAATAACTTGCAAAATGTACGTATAAACCGCATGTATAGTGAATATGCACTTATGATGAAATGATGAGATGCTATGATGATGTAGTTATAGTCTAGGGTCAATGATGCAACCTAGTTCTATATAACTTCTGCTCTGATGCCAATCTGTCACACCCCCAAATTACCTGTTTTACAGCGGAATGGAATTCCTGGGGGATGACTGTCATAGCATCATAGTTACAGTTATATTGAACGACCTAAAGTGTCGTTTGGAAAATACATCGTTTGATTGAGTAAAATAATCAGACTTTACAAAGTATAGGTCCCAAAAGATTTCCAAAGTACCAACATGAATTTGTTACAATCAAACGATAGTTAATGTTGGAAAATTTAGTGCACTTGTGGGATTAGTTCACACCTTGTAATGGGTTAGGAGGTACGGAGTGTACACCCATAAGGTCCATAAAAACCCTGAATCTTATAGTGGTTTGTATTGGTAGTACTAGTAGGAAGTACGCGCCAGGAAAGTACCGCTTGCTTGTGTTTCCATCGATAAGCGATGTTTCCACCGATAAGCGATGTTTCCAGCGAGCAAGCGAGTGTTTCTCTTGAATCGGTGTTTCCCGAAGTGCTATGAAAGTTCGCTAGAGGTATGAAAGTACCGCTAGTGTTAAAGCATCGCTAAATGGCGATTACAACCGCTAATGACCACGCTTAATTGGTCATGTAACCACTAACGACTATAATGGGGATAGTTATGAGGTGATTAATGGGCGATTAATCCTCATAATTCTATTTGAACGGCCGAGAGTAATGTCCTATAAATAGGATATCCGAATATGCATGAAAGACACACGTAAAACGATTAACACTTATAAGCGCAAGGGTTATAGAATTGTGCCTAATTCCATAAGCGCATTTGGTCTTATCCCAAGTAGATATTCGTAACCCTGCATTAGGGTCGAATAGTTTACTTTGGAAAGTGATCACACGATTCCAAGTGATATCCAGTAACCACCTAGTGGTATTTGTTTTTCTTGAATTGATTATCTAACCTCGCCATGGGCTCACGACTCCAACAATCAAAGTAAACTATTTTGTGATAATCAATGGATGTTGCTACAATGAACACATGGCTTCAAACTTTGCCAAGCTTGATAAGTTTGAAGGGTGGACTTTAGGAGGTGGCGTAAGAAGATTCACTTCTTGTTGTCAAGCATGAGTGTGGTGTATGTGCTAACTACACCTATTCCTGATGATGAGGATGATGCTACTATGGAGCAGATTAGAAGGAGGAGCAAATGGGAGAATGATGACTACATATGCAGAGGTCTTATTCTCAATGGTATGTCTGATTCTTTGTTTGATATTTATCAGAACTATGGGATTCCTTAGATGCCAAATATATGGCTGAGGATGCATCAAGTAAGAAGTTTCTTGTTAGTAATTTCACAAATTACAAAATGACTGATTCAAGACCAGTCATGGAACAATACAATGAACTTCTTGGAATACTTGGAAGGTTTACACAATACCATATGAACATGGATGAGGCTATCAAAGTCTCTTGTGTCATTGACAAACTCCCTCCTTCATGGAAAGATTTCAAGCATACCTTGAAACATATGAAGGAGGAGTTAACTCTTGTTGAGTTGGGCGGTCATCCGCACATTGAGGAATCTCTCAAGGTGCGAGGATAATGACAAGCCAAAGAGTAGCAATGCTACTTGGTGCATCTATTGTCAATATGGTGGAGCATAACAACTCCACGGTACAATGATAACAAAGGCAAACGCAAATATCATGATAACACAAAGGAGATCTTAACAAGAAGGCAACTCCTACTTGTTGGAAATGTGGCAAGACCGGTCACATTAAAGGGACTGCAAAGGTGTTAAAATTGGTGGTAAAGCCAATGGATCAGAACTAATGGTTCGGGGAGTGGTGGTTCACCAACTCACCGAAAGGTCGAATATGTTTAATAAGTCTTTTCGATTTATTATGTTACATATGTATCTCGAATCTTTTATGTGCGGGATGATGATGTTGCGTGGTGGGTTGACTCGGTGCAACAATTCATGTGTGTAAAGATAGAAGTGGTTCAAGACTTATGAGTCAGCGAATGATGGTTCTATTCTTCACATGGGAAATGAGTCAATGACCTTGGTGCATGGTCGTGGTTGTGTAGATCTTAGGTTTAGTTCAGAAAGATTGTAACTTTGTTTGATGTTATTCATGTTCACGATATCGTGAAGAACTTGGTTTCAAGTAGTATTTTGAATAATCATGGTTATAAACAAGTTATTGAGTCGATAAATTTGTGCTTTCTAAGCATGGTGTTTTATTGGTTTTGGTTATTTATGTAATCAAATGTTCGGGCTTAATGTTACCACCGATAGTGTTATTTCAGCTTTTGTGACCACATATGACCAGACTGACTCTACCCTTTGGCATGCTAGACTTGGCCATGTTCACTATAAAAGGATGCAAGATATGTCTAAGGATGGTTTAATCCCTGCTTTTGACATGGACACTGAAAAGTGTAAAACTTGCATGTTGACCAAGATAACCAAGAAACCCTTTCCTGGTTGCAAACCTCTGGGTTGCAAATGGATTTTCAAAAAGAAAATGAAGGTAGATGGAACTATTGAAAAGTTCAAGGCTAGACTAGTCATTCAGGGCTTTAAACAAAAGTCGAATAGACTATTTTGATACTTATGCCCCGTGGCTCGTGTCGATACCATAAGGCTAGCGATTGCTATGGCATCTATTCACAATCTGGTTATTCATCGATGGATGTGAAAACGACTTTCTTGAATGGTGAATTGGAAGAGGAGGTTTATATGAACCAACCTCGGGGCTTCATCATGCTCGGCAATGAAAACAAGGTGTGTAAACCGATTAAGTCTCTTTATGGACTTAAGCAGGCACCTAAGTAATGGCATCAAAAATTTGATGAAGTGGTTTTGTCTAGTGGTTATGTTCTTAACCAAGTCGACAAATGTGTATATAGCAAATTTGATGAATCGGTAAAGGAGTCATCATTTGTCTATATGTTGATGACATGTTGATCTTTGGCGTTGATCAAAATCAGTTGACCGACAAAGGAGTTTTGTCATCAAGGTTCTCCATGAAGGACATGGGGAGGTGATGTTATCCTTGGTATAAGGATTAAACATGAAAGTAAAAGAATTTCTATCTCTCGGTCTCATTATATTGAGAAGGTACCGAGGAAATTCAATTACTTTGATTGTACTCCGATGAGTACACCTATGGATACTTGTGAGAAGTCGATGCCTAATAATGGCAAGGTTGTGTCTCAACTTGAGTATTCTAGGGTAATTGATCGCCGATGTATGCCATGACTTGTACAAGGCTTGATATTGGTTTTCGGTGGGAAAATTGAGCGGTATACTAGTAATCCTAGTGCTCATCATCGCAAGCGCTTCATGTGGTCTTCAAGTATTTGAAAAGAACTATGGATTATAGTCTCTCATATCTTGGTTACCCATCGTTGTTGGAAGGATACACCGATGCAAGTTGGATCAAGAACATCAAGACAATTAAATCTACCGGTGGTCGGGTATTCCTACTTGGTGGAGGTGCAATTTCTTGGGCATCAAAGAAGCAAACTTGCATCACCGGTTCAACAATGGAATCAATTTGTGGCCTTAGCAACCGGTAAAGAAGTCGAATGGTTGAAAACTTGCTTCTTGAGATTCAATTGTGGCCTAAACCTATAGCACCTATTTCTATCCGGTGTGATAGTGCAACTACATTGGCTAAGGCTTATAGCCGGATGTACAATGGTAAGTCTAGACACTTAGGTGTCGTGCATAGCATGATTCGTGAGCTTATCATGAATGGGTGGTATCTATAGAGTTTGTTAGATCTCAATGTAACTTAGTCGATCACTTGACTAAGCGTTTCGCTAGAGACTTGGTAATAAAGTACGCTAAAGGGATGGGTTTAAGTCCAACTTAGTCACTAAAGTCTGAAAATATAGTTTTCGTCTTTAAACTTGAAAATATCGTCACTTCTTCGTTATTAATCCGTTTTAACCCGTTCAAGCGACCACGGTTTCGTTTTAAAGTCTATTTTCTGAAAATCTAGCCCAAAATAATCCATGACCTATCGAAACTTCCAGATTTTGTAAAAACGATCAGACCCCAAATCTAGTGTTGTCGAAAAGGGTTTTTCTAGCGTAATACTTGTTTCAATCACTTCAAATTAGCACCAAATCTATTCTAAACCTACCATACACCTTCTTTGGGTGTCATGGGTTCCTAAACATCATCAACAATGATATGT
Source organism: Chrysanthemum lavandulifolium (assembly GCA_022545495.1). Classification (NCBI taxonomy): domain Eukaryota; kingdom Viridiplantae; phylum Streptophyta; class Magnoliopsida; order Asterales; family Asteraceae; genus Chrysanthemum; species Chrysanthemum lavandulifolium. The sequence continues at coordinate 76,363,386 of CM040245.1, read as the reverse complement.
TTCAAGGGATTAATTATAGGATGATTTATACTAATAATAAGTAATAAAAACAATTAAAAGTGGTATGAATCACATAATACTTGCATGTTTTTCTACTAAAATGATAAAAATAACTCAAGTAAGATTATGAAAGATTAGTAAAGATCATGAAAAGCTTACTAGTTATATGATGAGGTTTAAGTAACTAGGTTTCCTAAATACTCTTAGGTTTTTATTGCAAAACCTTAAAAGAAGTATACTAGTGTTATGATTATTACTTGTTCTTGAAAAACTTGTGATTTCTTCTTGGTTTTTGCCTTGGCCGAATATTGAAGAGGAAATGGAGAGGTTTTCGTTCTTGTTTCACCTTTGAGTAAGTGTTTGTATGTGTTGAGAATTAGTATAATAAGTGTAGTAAGTAATATCTAGTCTATATTGTATATGTGTACATCCTACTAGTTAAGATTTTTATACAAAATGGTGTGTCATGGGGGGATGTCGGCAAAGGGCAAAAATGGGGATAAGGGTGATGTATTTTGGATGACTTATGGTATTATAAGTTAAGTGTAGTATGTATATAGTGTATTTTGTAAGTATAATTAGGTATTTAGTGTAGCGTTAGCTAGAAATTAATTTTAACGGAACAAAATAAAATATATCGAAGTCATAAAAATTATAAAAATACATTTCTCGCAAGTATTGAGTGAATAAATAATTATCGAGTTGAATTTACTTAAAACTGTAAATATATATATATATATATATATATATATATATATATATATATATATATATATATATATATATATATATATATATATATATATATATATATATATAGAGAGAGAGAGAGAGAGAGAGAGGCGTTCTTGTAATGATCACTCTTAAAATAAAAACAATAAGATTCAATCTAAACCATTGAATATACTAATGATGATGTCATTAGATCAAAATTAATTGAGTGGCATTGTGGTAAATATAATGAAATGGATGTCAACTTTCGAAACCTATCAACTATCATGCTGCTTAATTCGTACGCGTAGCAAATTCTTTCTTTGTTTGCTTCAGTATTTGACATTTAAATTTCTTATAAATAACAATTTTTAATAAAATTCGTAAGCATGACAAGGCTTGATACATGATTGCATCATTCTCATTTGATTTCAGTTTTGATTTTTCTTTTTTGAAACATTAATAATAAATTGATGCTTATTGTTTAAAAACACTGATTCACAGATGATTATTGTTTAAAAAAATATCAAGTGATGTATAATTGTATGTCTTAATTTGTCATTAAAAATATGTCATACTAATTAGTGTATCACTACAAACGTATTAAAATAAATTAGTGTATCATTGCAAATGTACTAAAATTTTGTAATGTGTCACTAAAAATGTAATAAAATGTTAATGTGTCATTATGAATGTATTAAAAAAATTAGTTTTGTCACTAAAAGTATGTCATAATAATTAGTGTGTCACTACAAACATATTAAAAAAATTAATATAACACTACAAATGTACTAAAACTTTATAGTGTGTCATTAAAAATGTATTAAATTTTAATATGTAGCACTACAAATGTATCAAAAAAAATTATAGTGTATTTTTTATTAAAAATGTATTATAAATATCAAGAAATCGCACTACAAATGTATCAAAAAAGACAAATGTTTTGATAAATGATAACACTCGTCATACAAAGATTTCCAAATTACCGTACAAAGATTTGCAAAGGGACGAGTTATTAATACGGTGGCTATGTTTTTATTTGGGACATACTATTTACACGGGGCTACCCATACCGCCACTTTGTCAGGGATATTCCCTTTGTCCCCGCTTTTCCAAGACTGTGCGTTTTTGTCGGTTTTGTTCAGTATTTCGGCGGTTTTAAGCGTTTGGCTTATTAAACTTTATATTCTGATTCCGATTTTCGGGTTTATAGCTTTTGATATAAACAAAATTATAAAAATAAAAAAATAAAAAAATAGCCACCGTATGAATAAAAACATAGCCACCGTATGAATAACTCATCCCTTTTATTTCAACGGTGGCTATGAAATAGGTATGACACAAATAGTACCTTGTCCCCTTGTTTTTTTTTTTTTTTAATAGAAATAAGTGTGTGTATAATATGTGAGTGTATAATAATATATATAATAAGTGTGTGTATAATAATGTATATAATAAGTGTGTGTATAATAATGAGTGTGTGTATAATAATGTATTGTACATGTATAATTATTTAGTTTGTATAATAGCAAGCTAAATATTACCACATTAAATAACTGCAACAACAACTTTTATTATTAAATTAAACGTCAGCGTTAACGTATTATTTAAATACACCAACATCTACCACATATGAAGATTATTCATCTCGTTTAAAAGATCATGGAGCCTTGCACCCGAATGACAAGCGTGATCCTCAGGATTCCTTGCCAATTCTAACTCCATCTCCAGCGTCTTTATTTTTGTCTTCAACAGCTTGATCTCATTATCTTTAGCAACGCAGTTTGAGCACTGCGTTGAAGATGAGGCTCGACTTAAGTACCGTCTTTCAAATTCATCTTTCCAACTGAAGTATCGACACCCATAGTCATTTGTACCTGGCTGTTACATGTTAAGAAAATAATAAGAAACGTATTTTTAACAAACAAATTATTTACATAAAACCCCTAAGCAAACGTATGATTATTTACCACTGAAAGAGGACATGCATAATACGGTCGGCTCGGAAAGGATTTCGTGGATTTCCGTTCTATAATAAATCCTCTATTACATCGACACCAGAAAGGATTTCCTTGGCCCACCTAACAAAAGAATTTGCATGAATCAGTAATCAATCATTTACAACAGAAAACATGTATCATTTACAATGTTATTATTAATTTAAATATAAACATTAATCAATCATTTACAACATAAATCAGTAATCAATCACTATGTTTACAACATAAATCATTAATCAATTATTTACAACATAAATCAGTAATCAGTCACTATTTTTATTATTATTTACAACACGAATCATTCACTATTATTGTCGATGCCTATATAATGATTCCCACTGGGATGCAGCTTCGGTTTTGTGCCTCCTCCATTGTGGGTGGAGATGCGGAAGTGGAGAATGTTCGTCTAGCGTCAGAACAATGTAATGACCTACTTCGTTCCCCACACGGGCTATCACAAGGGGGTCAGTTCTTTGTGAGAAGTCTGGACCATTGATAAGCGGAAAACACATATTCCAACCCTGTGAGATATAAATGCAACGGTCGTCTAATCGATTCGCAATAACCAACCCGTGTTTGGCATGTCCATATAGCGATCAGCGGTGCATTTCTTTCTCCGGACCAGTCTATTGTACGGCGAAGTTCGTTAAAACCATCTTCCCCCCACAAACCCATGTAAACCTACCAATTTAGGTCCATCTGTTGCAATAACATTTGCCTAACTTGGCGCCACCAATCTTGTTGTTCCCAAACACCATGGGCAACGCACCGAAACCCACAATTTCCGTCACCCACCACATTATATATACTGATTATGTATGGATGCCAAAGGTGGAAGCATACTCATAAGCATTTAAACGCTCGCATCTCCATCATTACAACATGTGTCTTATAGCGGTGCTTCTTCGGTGATCACTAGGACCCGTGAAAGAACTATGTCGGGCAGGTTCTTTGTTGAAGTTCGGGACTTGTGTAGATCTTGTAGCGGTGCTTCTTCGGTGATCTACGGTTGGAACTTCATTCAAGTCCGGGACTTGTGTAGCCTTGCCCATTTTGTCCTTTGCGCTCGGACGTCCCACGAGTATTTTTTTGAATAACAGGTTCCGTGTGTCATCGATGCGAGGTTGGTATATCGATCTCAACCGTTAGCATATTATTCTTGACAAGCGACGACGCTTTGGTAAAACATTCTGAATTGTCGAATGTCATCTGTAAACGAAGTATCATCATCATCATCATCATTACTGGAAGAGCCATCTTCAGGCGGTGGCCTATTGATATTAGGCCACGGAACATGTAGGGTTCTCCAAAAATATTAAGTTCTTCTAGTGGAATGGGGAGTCCTGAAATCATTAAAAGTGGTATATTACAATGACGCCCGTAAATCACTGATATTAATGGGAAAACAACTTGATAGTTATAAATGTACTTACCATGATATACATAGTATTGCATCTCGTGAAAGCATGGCAGTCCGTAAATTGTACGCAACTTATGGCTACAATCTTCTACGGTGATAGACCGATGGAGTTCTTTGTGCATGAGTTGGAAAGCATGGTGAGAAACTTTATACCACAATTCTTGAAATAGTAGAAAATTAGAATCATTTATTTTCTCGCCGATGCTTCTATTTAAACTCTCTTTTATCGAATTTTCTTGCGCAAATATAATCTTATCGATTGCACTCAACAACTTTGTCTAAATTGGACCGTGTGCGCCTAAATATAATTTCAACAACACGTGGTGAGCCTCAACTCTACACGTTATTGTGCGGCGAATGAGCGATATTCATCGGTGATGTACGAGACAAACACGTGTCGTAATCTCATGACCGATTATCCGGATACTCGCGATCAAAAAAAAAGCGATGAATTAATCAAAGGTCATTCGGGTGCTTATTAATTAAATAATAAAAAAAATATATAATTAACAATTTATTACGCGCATGGTTGACCAAGCGTTGTCGTAGGCACTCATACTGTTGCTCGAACAAGGGGCGAGTCGGAGCTTTAACCAACCGATCCCATCTCTTTTTAATGGAGTCATACTCATCTAACCCACCGCATCTGTTTCTCATAAACTTCATCAAATTTATATGCCATCGACAGAGTAATTTGCGAGCGGTAGGGAATTCTGCTCTACATGCCCCAACCAACGCTAAATCTCTGTCGGTGACAATAACACGTGGGTAGTATCTTTCGTCTATCATCTCTTTTATGCGTTGCAATACCCATTCAAAATTATGCCCCTTTTCACCGTGTATAAAGCTGTACGCCATTGAAAATGTTTTATTCGTTGGAGTTACTCCAACAATTTCCAACAATGGCAATTTAAACTGTGTGGTATTATACGTGAAGTCCATCAACATGATTTCGTGGAACGACGCCATAGAGCATTGAGTGGGGTGAACAAAAATAGCTCCTCAAGCTCATTATGGTCATTCACCCGGGTAATATGCCGAATCCATCGATGCGAGTAAAGGACTTGAATTTGAGTTCTATCACCTACTCTGGCTCTCCGGAACTTATCAAGTGCGTTATAAATAGTTCTAACGCTAGACATGTTATCCGGATTACGTCCCTTTATTGTCGAAAGTATATTACGTGGTGGTACGCTATACTCTGACAATTCTTTGACCAAACTCAACTCATCATCTTTTAATCGCATTGCATATGTGATAACGCTACACGCGTCGTTCGGGGTCAAGGAAACTTCCTTTTCTTCGAGCAAGTTTTATAACACCCTAGGCAGTGAACCTAATCGTTGTAGTGTAGTAATTAGGGTAAGCCACGGGTATTGATATCGTTCTCTAGGGAATAGGAATGCTAGTAAGGAGTTACTACGCTAAGGTTAAGGTTGAGGAAGATTATTTTTTATCTTTTATATTTTATGAAATGGAAAGGTGCGAATCTCGGTATTGGATTTGGGGGTTGGTATTTCTACCGATTACTCTACTATTATCTAATTATCTAAACTAAGGTTGTGGGAGTCTATGTCTAATTAATGTGTGCTCGTATGATAGTTTAAAGATGTGTTTACTTAGGTTGTACTACTCCTTAATTATCTCCTATTGATGGTTGAGTTGTCACGTCCTTATTCTTAGTTGCGTTGTGTGTCTAAAGTTGTAGGGTATCGTTTCTCCCTAACTCTTTGAACTTACCAAAGGGTCTCGTCTACAAACCCACTAGGGATGATAAACTCCTACTCTAAGGCGCTCTTTGGATGGTTTAGCCTACAACTACTCGGTAATTATATTCTAAGGTTCACAAAGACGAATCAAGCATTAGTACACAACGAATGACCTATCGCATTACTAGATCATTAATCAACTAAGATAAGAAACAACCAATCAATATTCAATAATTAAGTTTCATACTTCCTAAGCAAACACACAAATAAATTAGCGGGACATGGAAAACATGCAAGCATACACACAAATAATCAAAGACATAATTGAATTAATGAAGTAAAGACTTATCTTGACGTAAGATAGGGTTTAAAACCCTAAAATACTGTACAAGACACCTTAGGTTCGGTTTTAGGTTTTCACTCCAAAAGACTCTCCTCTTAAAACTGAAAAATTCGGATTCTATATATAAGATTACATATGCGACGGCGTCACCTTATGTTTCGTGACGCCGTCGTGTCGCCGTCATTAGGGTTTCGTCTTGGCCACGTTATCCTTGCGACGGCGTCACCTTATGTCCGTGACGCCGTCCTCTTTAGCCCGACGTCGTCGGATTGCATCTAGGCCGCCCGAGTAGCGACGGCCTACTCTTTCACAACTAGACGTCGTCACTTGAAAATACGAGTTTTGAGTTCGAACCGTCACAAAATTCTTGGGACGGCGTTGTAATTAGCACCGACGCCGTCGCCTTCTAATTTCAAAGAATCTGTGAGTGTCTCGATTTTGACTTTGGCCATTTTCTTCATATATTCGCGCCTTTTCGTCCAAATAAGTGCCATTCCAAGATTTTGCCTTCAAGAGACCTAAAAGTGAAAAGGAACGATATTAAGCAATAACGGATACAAAAGTGATCAAATAAGGACTTAAACGACCCTCAAAATGGTACCTTTTAAAACCTTATCAAATATCCCTACACTTGTTATTTGCTTGTCCTCAAGCAAATGTGCTTTTAACCAATTAATTTATAAGTTGGGGTCATGAAGCTTTAATTCAAAACAGTCCACAACACATATAAGCCCCAAAAAGTCATAACAAGCACGGAATTACATACTAGCACCTCACATGGGGTGTTTGGATACTCACATCTCTCGGGTGTATATATGAAATATAACAAATAGGAAATGGAAGATAAACACTCATTAACCGGTCCTAGTACATAGATTACCATAGGCTTGAGAATAGATCAAACCTCCATCGCTTTGGCGTAAGCACCTAGGAAAGACAATCAAAGAGGTCTTTAAAGGGTTGTAATGTTAGGCTTACGGTAGGAAACAAGGGTTTGGTGGGATAGGCTATTTAGTGGTGGTAAGTCAAAATCTCTATGTTAAATGCATATGAAGAATGGCGTTGCTAAGCCAAGACTCGACACTCTAAACTCTAGATAACTGAAATAAATAAACATAAATTTAAAGGATAGATGTAGGATGGTAGCCCGTATATGTTTTTTTTTTTTTTTTTTTTTTTTTTTTTTTTTTTTTTTCTTTTTTTTTTTTTTCTTTTTCTTTTTTTTTCGATTTTTTTATACACTTTTACTCTACCATCCTCTACGATAACATCAAAATACTAGGATTTCTAGGCATATCCCTACACTTGAGTTTTTATTACTCTAACACTAATTTGACCCGATTTGAAAAGATCAAAACACTTGGGGTACATTATTATGTAAACAAAGGAATTTGAATTTTAACGTTCCCTTCCGTCATTTCATAAACTTTAACTTTTCCCATGAATCCCAATCGTCCCAAAAGCGTATACAAAGGATATGACTCGACTTAGCAATTTATGCAAGCAACTAGATAATTGAACTAAGGGTTTAGGGTGATAACAAACATTTGCACTAAAAGTGAGTGCATAAGGGGTAGGCTAAGGCGATTTGGGTGTAAATTTGGGGTGGGGTGTAAACAATGCTCTTCATTGATATTTGAAAAACCGAAACATCACGAGAACCGCGAAAAGGATAGGCTCGAGTGGTTAACTAGGGTATCGTGTACTAAAGATGAGTACAACGCAAAGGGTGTGGGGAATTACTCAACCGATGTGGAAGAAGTAATTATATTACGGTATCAAACAAGGGTTATCCTAATGCCTCTTATCATTTAGTTATTCCTAACTACACAAGTGTAGCCTCACTTGCGATCTCGGAATGCATCACAAAACAAGTTCTAGAATCTAATATACTACCGGTTCACACTCTAAGCATTGAAGATGAATGCTTTAATTCCTACTAATCTAAGGGCGATCCTCACATTTTGGTGGAATTTGGGTGGTAAAAGGTTTTTGTGCTAGTCATGCAATTTCCTATCCATGAGACGCTTTTGTTAAGACTAATGGCCCACTCCTATATGTCATAAAAAAATTTAAATTTGGTGCCAAAATTACCCTAACCGACATTTCCTCATGGTTTATTTCACAATCACAATTGGACAAAGCAAATAGTCAAGGATAAGCATAGTTTCAAAGTTCCCATTTTATTTTCCCTCCCTACACTTAAACTGAACATTGTCCCCAATGTTCCCGAAAGTATCAAAGTTATGATAATGGAAGGTAATTAAAAACGAAAGAAACTAATACTCCCCGATTAGCTCGGTAAGATCCGTAAAGTGGTGGTTAAATCCTTTTCAAGAAGAATTATTGCGTGAAAAGCTCCTTCCAATCTTATGTAACTTCTTCTTGACAAACTAAACCCGCACACTTGAAGAAAACAAACGAAACCTTCGCGTAAAATCGGCGGTAATAATATATATAAGACTCGATTTAAACTAGGATATAATGCTTGTGGAATGGATGTTTATAGAATTTCTAAGAAAATTAAGACTTGAAAATTCCAAAAATTTATAAGTAACTCGAAAACGAAAAAAAAATAATCGATGTTTTACTCCTTCCGACGCCGTCAGTTGCAATCTGACGACGTCAGTTATCCCGACAAAACCGGCGGTGCGATTTTTCGAAAAAATTCGGAAAATTTACATCTTTAGAATCTGGAAAATTTCGCAAAACATCCATTATGACTCGATACAAGCATTTGACTCGAACAAACAAACATAAATATCTTTTAGTTAATTGTTATTCTCATGTTTACGTTTCTTTTGAAAACGTGTGTAATCCTCCCTACACTTATCCCTTATGTAAAATACCTTTATATGCAATTAAGACGAGGTTAAAAACAAAATAAAGCATTTCTACAAATTTAAACATGAGGATAAACAATTAATAAAAGATATATGACACTAACAAGCAAACAATTAAGCATGGGTTGCCTCCCACGAAGCGCTTTTCTTTATTTAAGAGTCTTGTAGCTAGACTCATAGTCGTGCTCCTACGTTTTCTCACTACCGCCCTCTTGACGGTTTCTAATGGGGATTCCATGTTGTAGAAGTGCCCTAAAATGCGCTTTCTAAGAGTTCATCCTCTCCCCAATCGGTCCTATATTCCGGTCCTAGGCTCAAGCAATCCTTATAGAATCCGAAAATCTTAGCCATAACATAATCAACACCTTTTCCCTACCCTCATCATTCCTATAATAGACCGACAGTTTAAGTTCCTTTTCATCATTAGAGTGATGAAAACTTCTCAATCTTAAACGGCATTTGGTAAGCTATGTCATCGGTCTCATTCTTGAATCGCACTACTCCTAACGAGGGTCATAGGTCATCCGGTGCTTTCTATGAAAGGTTTTCCTAGAATAACATGGGACAAGCTAGGGTCTATGGCCGTGCTAATATCCTCCACAATTATGAAGTCTGTAGGAAACGCGGAACTACCTACATAAACGGGCAATCCCTTAATTCTTCCGAGAAAATTGCAACTAACATTAGGATCATTGGGGTCTTGCCTAGTTGGAATAGGCTTCTTCAATATCCAATTGTAATAGGTGCTAGTCATTATGTTGATTGGGGATTTGCGATCAATGTAGGCTTTTGCCACAAAAAGGTGTCCTATGACACATGGTATGTTAAGATTCCAAGGGTTCCCAAACTTGATTCGAGGACTTTTCCTAACATACATGTGACGGAGGTCACGCACTAAGTGAGGGTGGCGAGATAGTTCTTCTTCCGTAGGAAATTTGTTGAAATAGTCAATGTCTACTTCATCTACCTCCTCGGGTGTTTCATCATCCACAAGTGTATAGTCCTCTTCGTCATTTGTTTCATTAGGTTCAACTAAGGCGATGGTATTGACGAATTGGACATGCTTAGTTAGCTTGCTTGGGATCCTTAATCTCTATACCAAGGCTCGGGAGTTGAGATAGCACTAACCTTCTTATCACTATTAGTTATGGCTTTCAAAAGGTTGTCTATTTTCCTATCCATCTCGGCTTGTTGATGGTTAAAGCGGTCCGAGAGCTTAGCCATTTGGGTTTCTTGGGATGCAACTAGGTTTTGCAACATCCTTCGATGTTTTATTGGTTAGGACCGTTAGGTGGGGCCATGAGAAATCATTGAGGTGAATTCTTTGGTTTGTCCCAGAGAAGTCGGGCTTGCCTTTCCATGCCTCTCGGGTTTCATTGAAATTCCTAGGTCCGGTATTGTAGGAATCTTCCTCCCGCTCCATTAATACGTGAGGATGCGTAGTCAATGAAGCATGTTCGGGAGCGAGTGCTATTGCGCGTGTTATGAGGATCACAAAACGGCTCACACGAGGAAGAAACTTTGCTCACATGGTGTGAAGATTTAGGAATTTCGTAGGAGCTCATGAGGAATCTAACTTGATCTTCAAGTTCGATCATCCCACGGTCGGAAGGGGCAAGGAGATTGCCTTAACGGTTTTGGGCAGCTCACGGGGTCATCCCAAATTTCGTTGTCATAGAGGCGAGGTCCTCTATTATTTCCCATGATTCTTCGCGGTGAGATCACTAAGTTTTCCACCGCCGCTTGGTCAATGGATCGCTTAGTGGGAAGTTGACATGATCATAAAAGATTTGGACTTGGAGCCAAAGATCAATGCCGTGATGAGGACTTTATGAAGTAAGTCCTTGAATCGGGTCCATGCTCGTAGAGAGATTCACCTTGACGTTGTTGGAACATCAAGATGTCATTCCTAAGCTTAGTGGTTCTCCCGGTGGGAAAAATTGAGCAAGGAAGCGAGAGGTAAGATCATCCCAACTTGAGATGGAGCCGGCGGGAAGTCGCTCAAGCCAATTACTAGCTTGGTCCCGTAGAGAGAATTGGAAGAGACGCAGCGCGTGGTCTCCCGAGTAGTAGCATCAAGGTCGATGGAATCGACGATTTTGAGGAAATCCTCGATGTCGATTTGGATCTTGAACGAAGTCCATGGAATGCACATCCGTTTTGCACCAACCGGATGGTGTCGGATCGCAGGACCATAGTTTGGGCTTGGTCGGGAAGCTCAATGGTGTTCCTATAGCCTAGGTGGCTTGGTCTTGAGTATTCACCAAGAGTACGGGCTCTTGGCGGGTCATTTGGTGGTGGGTTGATGAATGGTAGTGGGTTATCACCTTCCATGATGAAAAGTGATGGGATTACTAACAAAGGTCACGAAGAAGGGGGATAGACTAAGAGAAAGCTAAAAAATGAGAAAAATTTACTTGATAGGAATCAAGCAAAGAACCTAAACGAGGTGGACTACTAACTAGCTATTCTATTCCCGCAATGCGCGCCAAAAACTTGATAACGCCACACGCGTCGTTCGGGGTCAAGGAAACTTCCTTTTCTTGAGCAAGTTTTATAACACCCCAGGCAAATGAACCTAATCGTTGTAGTGTAGTAATTAGGGTAAGCCACGGTATTGATATCGTTCTCTGGGAATAGGAATCCTAGTAAGGAGTTACTACGCTAAGGTTAAGGTTGAGGAAGATTATTTTTTATCTTTTATATTTTATGAAATGGAAAGGTACGGATCTCGAGTATTGGATTTGGGGGTTGGTATTTCTACCGATTACTCTACTATTATCTAATTATCTAAACTAAGGTTGTGGGAGTCTATGTCTAATTAATGTGTGCTCGTATGATAGTTTAAAGATGTGTTTACTTAGGTTGTACTACTCCTTAATTATCTCCTATTGATGGTTGAGTTGTCACGTCCTTATTCTTAGTTGCGTTGTGTGTCTAAAGTTGTAGGGTATGCGTTTCTCCCTAACTCTTTGAACTTACCAAAGGGTCTCGTCTACAAACCCAATAGGGATGATAAACTCCTACTCTAAGTCGCTCTTTGGATGGTTTAGCCTACAACTACTCAGGTAATTATATTCTAAGGTTCACAAAGATGAATCAAGCATTAAGTACACAACGAATGACCTATCGCATTACTAGATCATTAATCAACTAAGATAAGAAACAACCAATCAATATTCAATAATTAAGTTTCATACTTCCTAAGCAAACACACAAATAAATTAGCCGGACATGGAAAACATGTAAGCATACACACAAATAATCAAAGACATAATTGAATTAATGAAGTAAAGACTTATCTTGATATAAGATAGGGTTTAAAACCCTAAAATACTGTACAAGACACCTTAGGTTCGGTTTTAGGTTTTCACTCCAAAAGACTCTCCTCTTAAAACTAAAAAATTCGGATTCTATATATAAGATTACATATGCGACGGCGTCACCTTATGTTTCGTGACGCCGTCGTGTCGCCGTCATTAGGGTTTCGTCTTGGCCACGTTATCCTTGCGACGGCGCCACCTTATGTCCGTGACGCCGTCCTCTTGACCGACGTCGTCTCGGATTGCATCTAGGCCGCCCGAGTAGCGACGGCCTACTCTTTCACAACTAGACGTCGTCACTTGAAAATACGAGTTTTGAGTTTCGAACCGTCACAAAATTCTTGGGACGGCCGCATTAGCACCGACGCCGTCGCTTCTAATTTCAAAGAATCGTGAGTGTCTCGATTTTGACTTTGGCCATTTTCTTCATATATTCGCGCATTTTCGTCCAAATAAGTGTCATTCCAGCATTTTGCCTTCAAGAGACCTAAAAAGTGAAAAGGAACGATATTAAGCAATAACGGATACAAAAGTGATCAAATAAGGACTTAAACGACCCCTCAAAATGGTACCTTTTAAAACCTTATCAATATGGCATACCATGCAACGACTCTAGCAACTCATGATTATGGCTATCACACTTCACCCTCAAAATCCAATTATATTGTGTTGGTCTATATTTCGCAACTAATCTGAATGGACAATTGCTTTTTTTTGTTTTGGTTTTCCGTTTCCCACTATCGTGATATTCATAAATCCCGCTCTTTGTACACATATAATTAATTTCCATCATCTGACCATTTTCTGATTTGGTTCTCTTTTTAACAATTACAAAACCGAGCCCCGAGGCTATATTTTGCACCCACTCAGTTATTTCCTCGTGAGAACGGAAAACCTGAAAATACATAACAAATTTTATAACACACTTTTTTTTTAACTAATACTTTTTTAATACTTTTATAACGGAAAGCCCGAGGCTATATTTACCACTTGTCGATAAATGGGCAATCCTCGATACTTCCTCGTGAAAACGGAAAGCACGAAAAATAAAAACACAACATTTAAAACTAATACACAATTTTATAAATAATTTTTTATAAATAATTTTTTAACAAAGTTTTATTAATACTTTTAAAACTAATACACAATTTTATTAATACTTTTAAATCTAATACAAACTTTTAAAACTAATACAAAGTTTTATTAATACTTTTATTAATACTTTTAATAATAATACTTGTATAAAGAGTATACGTGTGGTTATTAAACCGTTATGCGCGTTAGTTGAGTGTAATGTAGCGTTTTCTGCATTCGAGTTGATATCTTGTCCTCTCTCTCTCACTATCTCATTCATTCAACTCTGTTTCTCTCTCACTATCTCTATCTCTCTAAAAGTTTTTAGATTTAGATCTAAAACATATAAGATCGTGGTGTTTTTGGTTATGTTGTGGTGATATTGCTCTGTGGTTCTTTGATGGTGAGTTTGTGATGTTGAGTTTGTGATGTTTGGGTAATCGTGATATTGCTACCGTGGTGATGGTGAATGATGTTTGGGTAAACTGGGTACTTTGATGGTGAGTTTGTGATGTTCGTATCATTTATGGGTAGATTGTGGGTTTAATTTAATGGATCTGTATAAAAATTAAAAAACGCCTATTTTTTTTTAGGGTTTGGTAAATCTGGGTACTTTGATGGTGAGTTTGTGATGTTCGTATCATTTATGGGTAGATTGTGGGTTTAATTTCATGGATTTGTAAAAAAAATAAAAAACGCCTATTTTTTTTTAGGGTTTGGTAAATCTGGGTACTTTGATGGTGAGTTTGTGATGTTCGTATCATTTCTGGGTAGGTTGTGGGTTTAATTTAATGGATCAGATAAAAATAAAAACGCCTATTTTATTTTTGGGTTTGGGTACTTTGATGGTGAGTTTGTGATGTTCAGATCATTTCGGGTAGGTTGTGGGTTTAATTTAATGGATGTATAAAAATAAAAACGCCTATTTTTTTTAGGGTTTGGTAAACTGGGTACTTTGATGGTGAGTTTGTGATGTTCATTATTTCGGGTAAGTTGTGGGTTTAATTTAATGGATCCGTAATAAAAATAAATAACGCCTAATTTTTTTTGTTTAGGGTTTGGATATCTGGGTTCTTTGATGGTGAGTTTGTGATGTTTGTATCATTTCTGGGTAAGTTGTGGGTTTAATTTAATGGATCTGTAATAAACCCTATGGTAAAAGCAGTTACAAACTGCTTATGTGAGAGGCTGATTATGTAATGTTATGTGAAACTGCATGAGTTGTGTGGGTGCAAACGGGTAGGTTAACACCTTGATCTGCCACCATTGAGTGGTATGAATACCTGCTCTGGCCTACCTGACAGGCTCTGTGTGGTTTCTTTGGGAAACTGCTTATGTGCTTATGTGGCTATGACATAGGTATGACACAAATAGTACTCATGTGCTTATGTGCTTATTGAACCGCCACGAGTTTTGTGGGTGCAAAAGGGTAGGTTAACACCTTGATCCGCCACCATTGAGTGGTATGAATACCGCCTGCCTACCCCAGGTCCACGTGCTCTGTGGTTTCTTGGCAAACCGCTTATTGCACACAAGGCAGTTGCACACAGCTCGATTAGACCCCGCTCCAATACTACGTTACGGTGGGGTTATTCATACTGGCTATGTTTTTATTCATACTGTGGCTACAATTTTATATAACAAAGCGCTTATATGCTTGATAAGCGGTTGTTACCGTAGTCGATTTGAAAATTGTTTTAAAAAAAAAAAAAAAAAGCGAGATAAGGCAATGATGATTTTGCAAAAAAATTATTTTGCAACCTTTGATGTTGCGACCATATATGATAAATATGATTTTGGCTTGTCATTTCGAATGGACGGCAAAATTTTTTTATTTTCATTTTGCAACCTTTGATGTTGCGACCATATATGATAATATGTGATACTTAATCGAGCCTAATGTTATCTCTATTATTAATGTGTAAAATTGTTACCTCTGGTGATTGAGACATATCGGCAGCCTGAGATATTTGAGGTTTCTTTGTGGTTTGTTAGTTGCGGCTTTCACTTGCAGCTTGTGTTTCACTAAAATTATAGCCACCGTATAAATAACTTGATGATGTTTTGTATGATGGTGAGTTTGTGATGTTGTAACTTTGTGATGTTTTGAGGCTGAATATATTGAGATTCTTCACTTGTAACTATTCACTTGTGACTTGTGACTTTCTTGTGACTACCTACCAATCCTACACATGGGAGGTTTCACTTGTGACTTCCTGCAGGTTATGAATCTTACTTCTGCTTTTGGTACTTGCTTGTTAACATTGTGAAACATGTGTTTCACTTGGGCAATCTAACTTGGTTGCAATCTGGTATTGTGCAATCTGATCTGTGCACTTGTGTATCTGCTGCAGTTGGACAAAAAAAATTTTCAAAAAAAGGCGATGACGATTGGTTTTATAACCGAACGGCACGGCAAAGTGATTTTTTTATCACTTTGCGACCTTCATATCCGAGCCTAACACTTTTCTAAATCTGTTGCACTTGCACAATTTTTTTTCTGAAAAGGCTATGACGATTGGTTTTATAAATGAACGGCACGGCAAAGTGATATTTTAGACACTTTGCAACCTTCATATTCGAGCCTGTGTGCAATCTGCTTGTGTGCTTATGCACTTGGACAAAAAAAACTAGGCAATGATGTAATCTGAGCCTGTGTCCAATCTGCTTGTGTGCTTATGCACTTGGACAAAAAAAAACTTGGCGATGATGAACTCTAATCCGAGCCTGCATTCAATCTGCTTGCGTGCTAATGCACTTGGACAAAAAAAACTTGGACAAAACTGCTTTGTGCATCTGCTTGTGTGCTAATGCACTTGGACAAAAAAAACTTGACAAAACTGCTTTGTGCATCTGCTTGTGTGCTAATGCACTTGGACAAAAAAAACTTGACAAAACTGCTTTGTGCAATCCTTTGGACAAAAAATATATCTTTGGGACAAAATAAACCCACCCAAATCTGCAAAATCTACTTGTGTGCACAAGACAAAAAAAAAAAAAAAAAAAAAAAAAAAAAAAAAAAAAAAAAGAGACAAAATCTGCAAAATCTACTTGTGTGCACTGTAGCTACAGTACCCGTAGCAATAGCCCCCGTGTGGATCGGTAGACCCCGTCGCAATAGTGTGTCCCTTTGCAAATTACAACCAACTAATATATCACATAAATTAATACATTACTAATACCTTTGGTACAACTGAAAACCTTGATACCCTGGCATCAGTTTAATGCATCAACTATTAAATCAATAATTGCCATTTCAAAAACATCAATATCTATTTATTACTTTGATACCTTAGTACATAATTATTATTATTAATGCCCATGATCTTGCCGTGCCTTTCTTTACAAGTTTTTGCCTTTTCTGGTCTGATCTTGTCTGAATACCCACCTGCACAATGGGTTGAAAAAGACTTAGCGCAGTGACATAACATTAGCGCAGTGAAAAAGAGTTAGGTAGAAGAACACCCGCCGACGACAAAGGACGAAGCAGATCTGTAACGAATTATAAAGAGACGTAAAGGACTATTTGGTGTGTTTCAGATCTGTAACACGTGGAGGATATGATATAAGTGGTGGTTGTGTGTTTTCCGTGAAGAAGAGAAGGGAGGCGACGCTTAAGGATTCTTACCCAGATTCCGGCAGCGGATACGTTTGGATCTCGGTATGGAAGGAAGGAATGGAAGGAAGGAGACGAGTTGGAGTTTAAACATAACAATGATACAAAAATAGGATCCGGTTGGATCAACTTATAGGAAAAGGGAGATGAGTTGTTATCTTAGATCTTGATCTTGAAAATGAAATGGAGGGGATGACAGAGAAATAAATGTGGAGTTATGAGAGAAAAATAGGATGTTTTAGGTTTATGATGTAGATTAGGTGAAGCCAAATACCTATAATACCCCTAAACATTTATAAATTAGTTTTGATTTTTTTTCTTTTTAAAATGTCACATGTCTTATTTTAATTGGTTCCTATTGTTTTTATGTTAAGGGTGGTCACCACATGAACGCAAATATATATATATATATATATATATATATATATATATATATATATATATATATATATATATATATATATATATATATATATATATATATATATATATATATATATATATATATATATATATATATATATATATATATATATATAACAATTTATATACAAAATAAATTCAAAACATCGGGTAAACTAATAATATAATTTTTATAGTCTTAAAATAAGTATAAAAATATATCAAGATAATTTTTGGAAGTGTCAGATCAAATATTCAAAATAAATGATTATGCGATAGCATTTATTTAGTAGGAAAATATACGTAAATGAAAAATGCAAACCCATGCTTGAACTAATATGATGATGATATTAATGATGATATGTAGACTAAATCTAGTCTATATGAAATGTCCTCAATGATTTTTCATGAATTCGCTGCTAAACCATTACGGTTACGCGAATTTGATACTCGTAAACCTAGTTTACGAAAAATGATGAATAGTGAATCATGAATAGTGATTTTTCTCCGAGAATGAATAATGTTTCGTGAATAGTAAATTTTTGAAATAACCTTTCAAAATATCAAATCGACTTCAAAATTGATGAATAGTAAATGATGAATAGTAACTGATGAATAGTAAATGATGAATAGTAGCCGATGAATAGTAAAATTTTTAAAGTTTGTAAAATGGCCTGAAATTACGAGTTGTCACATTGCGTTACAAATTAATCAAAATATAAATTGTACTTCGGTCTCACCTTTCCAAAGACACATACATTTCTATGACACCACACACGCCACCATAGCGACAAGAACATTGCTTCCAAAAACTGTTTTTGCACCTTACTTAACCGAAAATCCAAGAACCAATCTAGCCATTGTTGATAGCACATTTTCTCTAGAATATGAATATCCCACCACCTTTCAAACATGTTATATACCTGAGTAACAAATGAACACTCAAAGAAAGATGGCTTGTTGATTCCATACACTCTCCACATACAGGACATAGAACTTATGGAATATCAATTCCTCATATCCAGGTTTACACGAGTTGGCAATTTATCAATCGAAAGTCTCCAACCCAGGATATTCACTTTAATTGGAACTAACTTACTCCACCTGGTAACTTTAATGTCTGAAATAAGTAACTTTTTATCGTTGGCCACACGAGCAGATTTCATAAAGAAGTTACCCATCCCCTCCAAGGTCCACGTCTAACGATCTTCCAACAGGGAGAGACAAATCGAAGATAACATTCGTTGCATCGTTGTCCACTGCTCACTTTCTACGCCCCCCCTCGGTGCTCGACGTAACGAAGTTGTACAATTTCCTTGAGCTTTATTGAAAGCCACCGTAGCGTACTTCTCTGTTTCCAAGGCATACACTCTTGGAAATCTCTCCTTTAAGGAGTTGTCTCCATACCAAATATATGTCCCAAAAGAAGTGTTTTGGCCATTTTCAATCTTCCTTTTGCAACAAGCCGAAAAATTCACGCCTTGATCCTTAAGATTAGAAACATCCTTCACAATATTTACCCACACTGAATTTGGATACGAATTACGAATGTTATAGTTTATTAACCCTTCTTCCCCATGAATTGCTTTTACGACCCTAACCTATAAAGCATGCAAATCAGATAAAAACTTCCACATTCATTTAAATAACAATGCATGGTTCAACGCAAATATGATATTCACTCCAAGACCCATCACTTCTATTGGCCAAAACTTTCTTCCAACTTATCCAAGTCATTTTTCGTTCATCAATGTCCGCCCCTAAAAAGAATTTGTTACGAACCGATTCCAAGAAAGGAACCACAACCTTTGGAGCCTTATATATCGACATGTAGTGTGACACACGGGAATTTTCACTATTTATTTTAATAATGAACAAAAACGTTATAAAAAAGTGTATAAAAACAGACGAAACCATATAAAAATGGATGAAAACAGATAGAATCGGACGAAAACGGATAAAATCAAACGAAAATGAATAAAAACGGATAAAACGGACGAAAATGGATAAAAACGTGTAAATGCATAAAAACGTATAAATACGTAAATAAAAAGCGTATGAAAACACATTAAAACGTATAAACACGAACGAAAACGGATAAAAAGCTAAGATAACAGATAAAAACGGACGAAAACAAATAAAAACGTAAAAATACAGATGAAAACGGATAAAATCGTATAAAAACGGACAAAAACATACAAAAAAGGTTAAATAAAATTTATTTTGGTGTAAATACACCACTGAACGCGTAGTCCAGTGGTTGTAGCGTTGGTTTTTGAAGTAACATACCCGAGTTCGAGACTTGCTAGTCCCTTTGAAATTTATTTAAAAAAAAAGTTGGCTACCATACATTCCCTTGTCAGTAAAGTTGGCTACCATACATCCCTCCGTTAGTAAAATCAGTCCTCAAGACTAACGATGCAAATAATTTCTCTTGCATTAGGAGATAACAGAGAAATAATTTGCACCATTAGTCCTCATTGACTGATTTCACTAACGGAGTGATGTACGATGGCCAACTTTACTGACGAAGGGATGTATATATGCCAAATAACCACGAGGATGTAAAGCGAGACAGTGAACAAAATCACAGGAATGTATTTTGGACTTTTATCTAAAAAGAAAACTGAAAAAGTGACTTTGGGAAGAAAGGAAACTTAAATTAGGAGATACAGAGAAATAATTTGCACCGTTAGTCACCATTGACTAATTTTACTAACGGAGTGATGTATGATGGCCAACTTTACTGACGGAGGGATGTATATATGCCAAAAAACCACGAGGATGTAAAGCAAGACAGTGAAGATGTAAAGCGAGACAGTGGAAAAAATCACAGGAATGTATTTTGAACTTTTATCTAAAAAGAAAAATAAAAAAGTGACTTTGGGATCGAACCCCGTGCCTCTCGCACGCAAAGCGAGCGCTCTACCATTTGAGCTACATCCCATTTCTGTTTATCTGCATCTGCGCTCTGTATTTATCAAAACGCAACGGAAAAATACATAATGCGTTTTGCATTCTACCATCTGAGCTACATCCCCTTTGTCAATTCTGGAATAGACGAGATTCATTTGCGTGTAGATTTAATATACTAGATGCAGGATGAATAAGGATCAGTTTATTTGTTGAAAAGCATAGAAGCTACAAACTTGTGTAAATAGAGGGTTTCACGACTGTTGGAATCACTCCTAAACCTAAATCAAGTGTTAGTGATTCATATGTAATAGTTAGCTTAATTATGGCCTTTATGTTTGTTATTAGCTTAAGCTTATGTAGAAGGCCCATGAGCTTAGGCCCATGTCCATTAAGGAAAGGAAGGGAGTAGGAGTGTTGCCCTAGCTCCCCTTCCTATAAATACCTTGTAATAACCCTCACTTGAGGATTGGTTGTTCATTTTATTCATTCACCTTTACGCATAACCTTTCACATAGTATTTCGTGTGTGTGTTTAACGTGTTCAACCAATCTCTTCTCTTCTACTCTTTCTATTGATGCTTGTGTTGTAAACTTGGTGACCTAACAGTGGTATCAATCGCCAAATAGTTGGGTGAACATATTGTTCTTGAAGTGGGTTTTGGTCCTACGCGTAGAACCTACGGTTCGGTGTTGATACTTTGGTTCGCTTAAAAACATATTTTTTACACTTTTTAATCCAAGATTCTTGTACTTTCAATGTTTTAAGGTGTTAAAATAACTGTTTTTGGCATAAAGTTTCAAACTTTACGCGTAGATCTGTGTTTTTGAGCTTGGTTTTGAATGAGGGTTTCGTTCTACGCATAATTGTTTTGTGAGCTTTGGATCATCAAGTTTTACACTTTTGTGTTATTTTGGTGATATTGAAGCTATTTCATCACGAAAACCTGGTTTGGAAACATCATTTGACAGAAATCACTTTTGGCTAAATCCTACGCGTAAGTAAAACCCTAAACTTACGCGTAACTTATCCTTGGTTTGATCTTCAGTTTCGTGGTTTACTCCGTGTTTGCTTGCTTGGATAAGCCTGAAAATACGTCGACTTGGGATAGTGTAAAAGATCACTTGGGCAAAAACCCTAAAATTACGCATAAGCATAAGCTTACGCGTAGAAACTTCTACGCATAAGATTTATCTTACGCCTAAGCTTTGTCTTATGCATAAGGTCATCCTACGCCTAAGTTTTCTACGCCTAACTTCTTGTTTTACGCATAACTTTAGTGTTTTCACCTTCCTTACGCGTAAGCTAAATCTACGCGTAACTCTTGCTGTTACGCGTAACTTTGGTGTTTTTACGCCTAAGGATACTTCATCAACAAAGGTTCATTCGACTACAAAGATCCATTTTATAACACAAGTTTTTCAACATGTCACAACCACCATACTCTAACTATTTCCCTCACACTTACACTCAACGACAACAACAACTAAGTCCACAACAACAAGCATTTTATCAACAACAATTTAATCAACAACATACTCCACAACTTGGAGCAATTCCACTACCACAAATGGTTCAACCACCACCAAGTCTTCAAGTTCAACCCTACACAAACGATTTCAATCAACATCCATCAAGGAACACTATGAAGGAACCCACTTGGTTTGCAAAGATGTGTGAAGCTTTAAGCGACCAACAATCAATTCATGAAGGTTGGATCACTTGGTAGACCTCCAATGCTCACTCCAAGAAACTACGATCAATGGGTAATTAGGTTCTTTAGGTTTTGTGATCCGAAGAAGCCACATGTAAAGTTCTTAAAGAAGGTTATCTTGGAAGGTCCATTTTGGATGCCTACTATCATTGTACCCGGAGATCCAAATGCTAATCACCAAGAGATGAACAATCAAACATTGCTATCATTGCGGACTGAATGCAGCAGAACTTCTACACTATGAAGTCGATGAGCTTGCAATGCAATATATCCTCTTAGGATTACCAAACCCAATTCTTCAAGTGTTGATGCTCAAAAGACCGCAAAGGCAATGTGGGAACATATTCATCTTCTTATGGAAGGATCTGCACTCAATCAGGAGGATATGGAATCCAAAATTTACTTGGCTTATGAACACTTCATGATTGAACCTGGAGAGACACTAGAGTCTTATCATCATCGATTCTTAGACATCATAAATGATTTGGATAAACACAACATCATCATGCCAAGAATTGCAGTTAATACTAAGTTCCTGAGTAGTCTTGGTCCTGAATGGGAGAAGTATGTCATTTTTCTCCGTCAAGCGAAGAACATGCATTCTACATACAGATTGTTGTACGATTACTTGAAGCCTCATCAAAAGGAATTTGATAAGGAAAGGATTCTCCGTGCTCAAATTGCTTCATCTTCACATCCGGAAAATCAACAACTTGCCTTGTATGCTCAAAACAATTATCCTCCTCAACCAGCAACTCACCCAACTGCCACTATCACACCAAATGATCAATCACAGCAATCTCAACATAATCAATTGGTTCCTTACAACAACAACAACAATGATCAGGCACTTTATAGTCAAGCTAATGAGGAATCCGATCCGTTCGAAGCATTGCAACAAGGATTTGTTATGATTGCTAATGCTTTTGGCCGTTATACAAACAAATCCAACAATCGCATTCGTTCCTCATCAAACACAAGGAATCAGGCTGTTGTGAACAATGGACGAGTTGAAGTTCGTAATCGTGGTGATCGCGTCCGATGGGCGGTGGTCAAGGGTTTAATGCTATGGGTAGGAATAACAATGAGCTCAAATGGTGGAACAAGGAAATGCTCGAATGGGTTGAATGGTCTTGATGCTACAACCGCAATGAGAAGGGACACTGCTAATACATGCCCAAAGGCGAGGACTAGGGCGGTGCTTATCACAAGGAGGCTTTACTTTTGGCTCTTAAGGATAAAGTGGTGGAACTCTCACAAACAAAGAACATAGTTTTATGGCGATTCTGAGACTCGGATGATGATATGGAGGACTTGCAGGCCAATGCATTTGTTATGTTAATGGCTAATATGCATGAGTTACACATGAGTGACACAGGCCCGATGTATGACACCGATGGCTTGTCTCAGTGCACCGAACAAACCATATTTATCTACGATCTAATATCTCCGCCAACATCTCGAACTCGGCAAGGCTCGAATGTTCAAAATGAGTCGCCCACATCTCATTCCGACGTTCAACTAGACCCGTAGTTACATTTGAAGATCAAGATGACCTTATGGTTTCCTTGATAATCAAATTGACTCCGTGGTTATACTTGAGGATCTAAATAATGATCATGTTGTGACTCACGTTGAACACACGAACTTTGCCTCGTCCGGATGTTGATCGTAACTTAAAACCAACAATCCATAGTAGAGGAATGTCGTGCAAGAAATCGGGACTTAAAAGTAAAATGCATTGTTAACCAAGGATTTTGAATGTTTAGAAATGCAACTCAACTTTTTCAAAACTCAAGAAAAACGTGAAAAAGGTTTTGAAGCCGCCTTTGCTAAACTCATCAAAACGAAAAATATTTAGAGAGCAGATCGTGATCTAGCCGCTCAAGAATGCTTTGTTGTCGAAATAGAATAAGCGAAACATGAACATAAAGAGAAAATTAACGCCTCACCTTGGAAAATCAAAAAGCTAAGGTCGAGTTGTTAACTTTTCAAAACAGTTCTCTGCATAGAAAAAGCATTCAACGAAACGAATAGATGATCATCTTGAAGAAATTATCGACTTGCAAAACAAACTTAAAGAGTTTAAAACTGTTGTTTACAAACATGGTGAGTCAATAAATGCTATTGAAAAGTTTATTTTAAAACCCAATCCAAATGGATATGGACCGAATCTTGCGACACAAACCTAAGCTTTCGACCAAAGCATTCAAACCAAATCTTGAAGTTTCGGTGCGAATATAAAATTGATAATTACATTATGAGTGTTGTTGAATATCATCGTCAAGAGGAATTAGATGCGTAAGACGAGAGTCAATCAAAATTAGAAACTGTTGTTTACAACAAACCTTTTAACTATTCAAACCGGTCACTTCGTCACACCAACGGATTCTTCTAACACACCAAGGATTATCATAAAAACGTCGAGTCTTCTAATGTTAATCCCCAACCGGATTATGCACAAATTTATGGTCCTTTACCTTCCATCGGTGAAGTAAATTCAAAACACGAAAATCGCAAAATTCTTAGATATTTTGACCTTTTCATGGTCGACCTCAAACTTTTACAACATGAGATAGAATATCATTTCGAAATCAAAGTTCAACACTTTCAATCGCCTCGCGCGAGAACAAAGAGACATTTTTCGAAAAATCTTTTACCAAATGTTAAAAATTTGAAACATTGTGCATTGTCTTGGGAACAGGACTTTCATAAGGAACTTGGATTGATGAAGGTCGCCGAGAAAACGAAACATCTATTTCTAATACTAAACGTAAAAAGAAAATGTTGAGAAAAGATGTTGATCGACTCTTGGAAGATGTCATCCGTCTTTGATGTCCATAATGTTGTGTTATTGAATTTCGTGGTAATCGATTGAGAATACCGATAATGTGCTTGGATCGAGTCTTTAAAAGTTGAAAACGAACGTCTCTTAAACGAGCTTTCAAATGCAAAACGTCGTCTTCAATGGTGTCAAAAGATTGTCAAAATCGTGAACGTGCTTTGCAAAACAAAATCCACCAGTTGCAATCAAACAATTTTAATCCAAAATTTGAGCAAGCTGGATGATCAAAACGTGTCTTTGAAAAGTCAAATCTCAAAATATGAACAAGAACTTGTAAAAGTTAAACAGAATATAGTGTCATATTTGATTTACTCAATAAGACTCGTCATGAAGCATCAAACAAACTTGATCACTATCTTGCACACACTAGACAAGTAATGAATTTTCTTTGGTAATATTCGCTCGAAAATCAAGATTTGATTCACACTATCTTTAAGTTAAGAGAAATATTAGGAAAGTATGAACAACTTCCGCTCACCGTGATTAAGAGAATAGCACCGGAACACTTAGTAATCGTGAACCTAGAATGCGATCGCCAAAACACAAGTTGCTAACGTGCTTCCTTCTCTCGAAACAGAATAGTTGCCTCTTTTCCAAACGTCCGCACTTCACGACCTAGGAGCACTACATCGAAGAATAGGAAGTTGCGACCTAAGAAAAGATCAATAAGGAATGCTAAAGTAGAAGAACACCCTAGGACTATGAATAAGACTCACGTTGCTTCCACTATAGATATTGCGTCTGGAAAATGTAATAGAAATAGTGATGTAACGAATGCTAAACCTTTAAGTACTTTTGATATTCAGTCTGATGCACCTTGTGTTATTTGTCATAAAAGTATGAATTCTGATTGTCATGACAAATGTGTTGCTAAAGCTATCATCTCTGGTTTAAGGAATCCTAAGAATCGGAATACCTCTAGGCCCACTACTCATTCTAATTCTGTGCTTGGTAGACCACCCTCTTTAGATTCTAAGAACCACATTGATGTCCCTGTAGCTCCAGTTTCACCTCCTAGGAATGTAGTACACCCTAGTGCATTCACTAAGACTAAAGCAAATACTAGTTGGAGATGGCAGAAATGGATATATAACACATTAGGATTTAAATGGATGCCTAAAGTTATTAATGTGTGTATGTCTACTATATCGCTCCGGAACCCTCTAACATTTCGGGTTCCACATCTACTTCTATTCCATCCGTGTAAATGTGTAATGCTGAGATATCTGAATCATTCTCGGATTGTTGATAGTGGATGTTCCCGACACATGACGAGCAACCTTAAACTGTTATCAAACTTTATTGCAAAGTTCATTAGCACCGCCGATTCGGGAATGATCACTTCGCAGACTATCATGGGCTACTGGAGACTATATCAATGGGAGCATCGAAATTAGCGGTGGTTTATTATGTGGAAGGCCTCGGTCACAACTGCTTTCGATGGGTCGGATTACGTGATGGAGATTTGGAGGTTGCTTTCGTGGAGAAATCTTGTTTCATTCGTGATCTACAAGGAAACGACCTTATGTCCGGCTCGCGTAACTCAAGTCTTTACACTATCTCTATGCAAGACATGGTTGCTTCATCTCCCATCCGCTTACTTTCAAAGGCAACATCAACAAAATCCTCGGCTATGGCACCGTCGTCTCTCACATTTAAACTTTCAAACTATAACCAATCTTGCTCCACAAAACTAGTTGAAGGTCTCCCATGATTCCGGTATTCTAAAGATCACCTTTGCTCACCTGTGAACAAGGGAAAAGCACTCGTGCTCATCTTCCTTCAAAAGTGGAACCTGACTCTCAAGATGTGCTTCATCTTCTTCACATGGATTTGTGTGGGCGATGCACGTACAAACGATCAATGGCAAACGCTACATCTTAGTAATTGTTGATGACTATTCACGATGGACTTGGGTCTACTTTCTTCAAGCAAAGACCAAGCTCCACAAGTGATCATCACCTTCTCACGAAAATTCAAGTTCACGGCCCGAACATCGTCCGCCAAATAAGAACAGACAAAGGAACCGAATTTGTTAACCAAACTCTTTAAGAATTTTATGAGAAAGTGGAATTGAGCATCGACATCTATTGCACGTACACCGTAACAAAACGGAGTTGTTGAAAGACGAAACCGAACGGTAGTGGAAGCTCCAAGAACAATGTTAATCAATGCTAAACTTCAGATTACTTATAGGGGCGTGTCGATCATCGCATGCTATACTCAAAATCGTTCTATGATTACTAAACGCCACAACAAAACACCTTTTGAGCTTCTCCACAACCATAAACCGAATCTCAAACACTTTCATGTATTTGGATCCCTTTGCTATCCGAATAATGATCGTGATGATTTTGGAAAGCTCAAAGCCAAAGTCGACATTGAGTCTTTATTGGATATTGTGAGAATTCTAAAGGTTACCGGATCGGAATCGTAAATGCACAAAGTTATGGAAACGATTCATGCTCATTTTGATGAACTTACGGAAATGGCTTCACAGATAATGACTTGGAACCCGGTCACAACCACTTAAACTTCCTCAAAACCCATCATCACCAAGAAAGCCCCCACCACTCGTCAACAAATGGAAAGGTTATTTGCTCCACTGCTCGGTGGCGATATTGATGAACGTGCTCGTGTGTATTCATTGCTCACCGCTAACCCGATACTACTCTTATACCGATACACTGCTACAACATCTGGTTGAAGAAGCACCACCATTGACTCCACCACAACATTGAACAAACCGCTCCAACAATGATGAACCGCCGATGATGTTCTTAATGAAGTACCCCACCGCAGATTTTGATCAAAATCGTTCTTTAACCCGTTTGCTAATGAAACTGCTGCACCGATGTCGCGGAATCATCCACAAACCATTTGAATCCTCGAATCGCACAATGTATACCAACATCAACCTCTATACATCGATGGACAAAAGACCATCCTCCGCAAATATTATTGGCAACCCGAATCAACTAGTCGTTACGAGACAACGTCTACACACGATGGTGAACATTGCATCTATGTACTCACCGTCGCTAACTGAGCCTAAAAACATTAAAGACGCAATGACAAAAGACAACCGGATAGAATCCATGCAGAAGAACTCAACCAATTCAAATGTCTTGAAGTATGGAATCGGTTGAAAGACCAACAGGGTCTACGTCATTGGTCTTAAATGGATTTGGAAGAACAAATTGGATTTCAAGGAACGAATCGAAACAAGTCATGTCGGTGGCTAAGGGTTATTGATGGAGGAGGGTATTGACTTTGAAGAATCATTTGCTCCGGTTGCTCGCCTTGAGGTCGTTCGATATTTCTCGCGTCGCGGCTCATATGAATATGACGGTCTTTCGGATGGATGTCAAACCGCGCTTCTCAATGGACAACTTAAAGTAACGGTTTATGTCACCAACGGAAGGATTCGTTGATCCCGAGTTCGAACCATGTCTACAAACTGAACAAAGCTCTGTATGGTCTCAAACAAGCTCCTCGGGCATGGTACGATAAGCTATCATCTTTCTTTATTGCCAATAATTTCACCAAAGGTTCGGTCGACCCTACTCTTTTCATACAATATCACGGGGCACATATCTTAATTGTTCAAATTTACGTGGATGACATTATTTTTGGGTCTACACATAAAAAGTACTCAATCACTTTTGCAAAACTAATGAAGAAAATTTTTGAAATGTCCATGATGGGTGAACTTACGTTCTTTCTAGGACCGCAAGTTCATCAATCACCCGTGGTATTTTCTTGAGTCACCCAAATATGCCCTTGAATTGTTAAAAATTTGATGAAAACCCGTGACACTTATGCCACACCAATGACTCAAACCAAGAAGCTAGACGCGATTTACATGGGAAATTAGTGGACCCTACCAAATACCAAGTATTATTGGGTCTCTCATGTATCTAACAACTAGCAAACCCGACATTGTTTTGAGATTTATCTCGCTCCCATTATCGGTCAAGACGAATGAAACCCACCTCTCGAGGCTAAAAGAATCCTCTAATACATCAAGGGAACCATTAACTTGGGGATCCGTATCCGAAGGATTTCGGTTTTGAACTAATCGCTTTTCGGATGATGATCACGCAGATGTTTAGATTCACGGAAAAGTACTTCGTGAGCACTACACTTTCTTGGTGATAAACCGTGTCCCGGCAATCGAAGAAGCAGGATTGTACATCGTTGTCATCAACCGAAGCAAAATATGTAGCCATGTCGATTGTGTTGTGCTCAAGTCATCCGGATGAGAACACAACTCAAAGACTATGGTTACGTGATTTGATGAATCCCTATGTCTCGCGACAATCGAGTGCCATTGCGATCTCGCAACTCGATCAAAGACTAAATCTAAGCACATGGATCTTCGCTATCATTTCATCAAGGACCATGTGGAACATGGTACAGTTGAATTATACTGGTGAGGCAGAATACCAATTGGCGATCTACTCACCAAAGCCTTGCCTCCCGCTAGGTTTAATGTGTTGGTCCACCGGATTGGTATGCGGTGTTTGACTCAAGAGGAATTGGTTAAACTCTTAAAACAATCTTAAAACCAATCAAACACCAAAATCTCTTTTGTAAATAATTTTCAAAACAAAATACAAAAATATAAAACCTTATAAAACAACAAAAATATTCTTCTATCTATTTTCTTTCAACATGGCAAGTACATTTCTTAGTCAACACTCTAATCTTTCAAAATTCAAGATTTTTCCGATCAAGTGTTGAGGGGGAGAAAATAAATACTTAACTGTTTCAAAATAACTGTGTACTTGCATGTTATACTATCCCGGTTGTTTCTTTAAAATGGTGGTCACATTTCTGGTTCATTGACACTCCTCGAACTAAAATTTATAAACTTTCATTATTTCTTAAGTCGAGGGGGAGTGTCGTCATAGTTATTTCCAAATATTCTTCGTTTGGTAGCCAAAATGGAAGTTAAAAGGCTTTGGATGAAAATGGAAAAGGTGGAGGGACTAAAACTGTCAAAAGCTTAAAGTTATTTTAATAAAACTACTCCACCTAACTTCACCACTTCACATTTATTACAAACACCATACTAATCCTACGCCTATTAATCGTTCAACAAATCCGAAGTTTTGATCATCAATCTGTAAGTAATTTTGTGTTTGCAACACGTTTTTAAACATTGGTTTTGATTTTCAAACAAATCCAACGGTTAAATTTACATATATGGTTGATCTTGTGTACTACGCATATGCGTAAAAACACATGATCATGTTTGTGAGTTTTGTTGTTAAGATAATAGTGTCAAAACGTTTCTTTAACATCATTGATACAATTTTTCTACTCAAAACGCACCCAGAATCACGTATTGATTGAATTCGAAAAACTAGGGTTTATGCGTGGGTTTGGGTATTTTCAAATGTGAGTATTTTTGGTCAAAAAGATAGTTGTGTGATGTTGTTATCATGGTGAATTAATGATATCTAGGCTTTAAAACAACCCAGAAACACTAATTGATTGAGAATTAGAGATTAGGGTTTAATGTTCTTGAGATTTGGGTATTTTTTGATTCACTGCGAATTGGATGTTAATACTTGGTTATATCACTCACATGACTTCTTAGAACTACCAGAAAAACTTTGGTGCAAATTCCATGGCTAGAAATCTTACGCGTAATTCATAAACTTTAGGGTTTTAGTTTACGCATAAGGTTCTTTACGCGTAACTGTTTGATTGAGTATTTGTGAGTAAATCTGTTATACAATGAATGTGGGTGTTAATATTGATGTTGTGATGAATTTATTTCAGGTTTGCTACTCGTAAAAAATTAGAATCAAGGTTGTTAACCATCTACGCATAAGGATCACCTTACGCGTAGCATGTTATCGAAGAGAAATCTTACGCTTAGCGTTACGCCGTAAGGTTCTACATAGGGACCACGCGATCCCGTGAAGGATATGCGTAAACAATGACCTCTACGCATAAGGTCTACTCTTACGAGTAAGCCTTACGCGTAAGGTTTTATATACGCCTACGCGTAAGCTTTACGCATAAGGTCCCCTTTTCCTACGCGTAATATTTCTTACGCGTAAGTAAGGATCCTACGCATAAGCTTGCATCTACGCGTATACCTCTCCTGTTTACGCATAAGCTACCATTTCTACACCTAAGCCTTGATCAAACCTTCATTATGAATTGTTACGCGTGCAAACTTGTAAATGAATAAATCATAACGTCACGAATCCAATAATGTCACTAATAAGCTTAAACGTTTAATGTGTTGTGGAAAATAAGTGATACCATAAACTTTAAAAATTAAAGTTAGCTAACTCACGAAACTTATCGCGACGTCATTAGACTATTGGACAAACAAGTGATTTTGGACTCGTAACAATCATTGACATTGTACATTCAATAATTAGACAATAAAACCCTTTGTTGACTAACATTATGTCTTTCGATATGTTGGTTCTTTTGGCTAAATGTGTTTCAGATCACGACATGGAAGCTCAAATGAATGTGGATGCACCAAATGTTCTCACCATTGCTGATATTTTCCCGTATGGCTATCCAATGAAGATTGGAAAGAACAATCTCAAAGTTGACTTTGAAACTCTCACCTGCTCGGAATCTTCTTGTCTCATTGCAGTGGATATTCTGAAGAATCATCCCTATCGTAACATGCTCACCAACTCGCCATCGTTCGGAGATCTACATACATCAATTCTTGAATACAATGCGAGATGATCAAAGGTCAAAATCTTCGTGACGGTGACGCTCAATCACAAGCAAATCACCATCACTCCCCGCACTTACGGGCTGTTCTCCTCATTCCCGACATCATACCAATCGAATACTCTGCACCCACCAAGAGACGGTTCGCAATTCTTGATTGATATTGGGTATGACGAAGCTTCGAGGGTTATTAATAAGCATTCTTACGTGGATCTTAAGAACATTCCTCACCTTGGAGAATCCTTTATATCATCATCATAAAATCATTTCGGTCGTGACGGTGGCTATGAGCATCCCAAGCTCATGGAACGCAAATCTTTGGGCTCGATCAACATGAAACACATCGAAGTTGAAGCTCGATATGGGATGACATGATGACAATCCTCAAAAGCTTGGCTCAAAGATTCCTTATATCGATATACTAAGCTGTTGATCCAAAGAGCACTTGGATATAACCACGATATCCCCAAGAGAATCAATGATCCCGACAATCACGACATGTTGTCTGAACCCACTCTAACAGTCAGATTTAAGGAGTCAACTACCAAGAAACAAGGTGTTGTGTTGCCGGTTCTCTCAGATGAACTCAAATAGATTTACTCTTATAAAAGATATTTGGTTGATGTGGAAGAGAACAAAGTTGGTTTTCTCGATGATAAATCTTCTGGCACACCTACCAGGAAAACCAGAAGAGGAAGTGCAGGGAGTGCTGCAAGCACTGAGAGTCAGAGGAAGTTCCCCAAGAGGAATCCTCCACGTAAAAGGACTGTTCCTTCTAAGGAAGCGGTTCCCATTCTTGTGCCAAAGCCTGAATCGCCAAGAAAGCTAGTGGATGAAAGCTATGAAGATACACAATCAGACGAAGAGATCTTCTACTCAAATCGCAACCGATACTAATCCTTCAAGAGTCAAACCTCCAGTCCTATAGTGAACACGGAAAGGGAAGACTCGGTGATTGAGCACGAAGAGAAAGCTCGAAGAAGAGCCACCGAAACCGATTACGGAGGAAGTTCAAATTTGTTAGACTCCAACACGCTATAAAGAATTTGCTAAGGATCAAATGGGTGGCCCTGAGGGTCAAGTGGTGATGTTCAATCCACACCAATTCGATGCGGTTAATCAACCCGATAAGGGAACGGTGCCACCACTCTTGAGCAACAACAAAAGCAACAGGAGGAGTCTATTGAGCATGACATTGAGGAACCGATAATCGAGAAGTCGAGAAAGATAGAGTCGACGAAGAAGCTGCGACTCAAGCTAAAGCAGATGAAGAAGCTAGGATTCAAAGCTAAAGAAAAAGCTAAACCGAACAAGATGACGAAGTGAACTATGATCAATTTCTTCTAGAGTCCAACTCGCTCCAAGGAGAAAACTTCGAACCTCCTAAGGACCTTGAATCTCCTCACATCTCATCATCATCGATTCATCTTCTCACTCTTCACCACCACCATCAAAAGAAAACCATATCCACATCCGGATCGGTGAAGAAGCCAAGCGCCTCTTGGATCTCTCAAGCAAAGAACAGAATCGTTAAAGTCATCAAGCGGTCGAGAGAAAGATATTACAAAGAAGAAGTTAGATTTTCTTGTTGACGGACATGTATCTTCATGATGAGAAAGACAAGATGCAAGTTGAAAGGAGTATGTCCGAAGCTCATGAAAGATGATCTTCAAGGAAAATGGACGAGATGATCAAAGGATACACTCACAAGCTCCTTCTTGGCATCGTTCCTCGAATTACAAAGGAGATGTTTACCAAACAACTCTATCCGAATCTCTTACATCCGCCAAACAGACTATGAAATCAACTCCAATGCATGTAAACATCAATCCAGTTGATCCGATAATCTTCTCGGATCTTTGAATTGGTTAACCATTTGGTAGCTCAAATCTCAAACGATCCGCAACATTTGCATCCTACGAAGGTAAATTGTTTGAAGCATTCTTTGGAATACCAACTAAAATCAAAGATACGAGAAGAAGTCGAAAGGCCTAAGCGCCCACGCGATAATGAAGATAAGGATCGGGATAAGAATGACAAGCCTAAACGCTCAAGAAGTCCGGTGAATCATCTTCTATGCAACCTCCACCCAAACGGACTCCAAGACAACAAAGGTCTCCTCCTCGTTCTTCTACCGAAAAACCTCAGATTCTTCGAGTTACCACCCGCACTCGTAAAACCGGTGATCACTTTGAGTATACGGGTGGTGACGATGAGGAATTCCATGAGCCCCAACAACAACCCGCCTCTCCCGACAAAGTTAAGAAACCGTAATCCTCATCCAAGCCTAAGAAAAAAGAAGAAGGCGCCTATGACCGACGCCTTATCATGGTCGGACGAGGATGATATTGAATTTGAATGGTTCTCAAGCTTGTTGATTCCACTCTCTACCCATCTAAAGGTCAAGAGGTTACGAATGTAGTACATTGGATCATGCGAAACCATCGCAAGAAAATTCCGTGTGAAGAAGATGACGAACCGAGTTGAAGCGAATCAAGAATGAAGCATTTTAACTTCTCAAAGACATTTCGGAAAGTGCTATTAAAGTTGAGTATCACCTTGATAATATAGCACGAGCCATGTCTAACAACATGGATTGGATAAACCCGTAGCAAACATCGACTTCACCAAACGGACAATCCTCCATATTACACCGATCGGTCTAAACCTCTACCAACAATTGGCCAACCGGATCGACCTCGGATTCCATTCCGATATTTCTTCAACAAAGACTTGGAATTTCTTCTACACGGTGGCGATGGTTCAAGGAAATACGCTACATCTCGACACTTCCATTCCTGCACCATATACTATAACCGCATAGCCATCGAGGAAAGGGCTAACCACATGTTCTCCAACAATGTGGCGAGATATGACCGTGATGCATTGTATGGGATTCACCATTGGCCGGAACGCCGCGAATCTACTACGTGTCGCCAGTTCAAAAGTCTCAACATGAAGTGTTCAGTACTAAAGCAATCATGGCTATTAAACATGTTGATCTTTCGTCTAAATGGGACTACACTTTTCTCAAGAATATCGTGGTCAAACGGCAAGACAAAATGGATTATGCATTCTCTGAAGCGGACTTTGAGAATTTGTTTATCAACGACATTGAAGACATGTACCTTGCCAAAGTACAGGATCACATGAGACAATTCTCGACTGAAGTGCAACGTGAATACATCAAGTCCTTGCTTATCTTCATCAGAAGAATAGTAATCAAAGAACGTGTAGAAGATCTCCACTTGCGGTTGAATCATATCGGACCGTGTCAACTTCACTCCACCTCGCCTAGATCTTCCCGACATCAACCGACTTCCACAATACACCCTCGTCAGCAAACCATTCAGCGTAGTTTATCGCAGTGAACTTCAATGAAATTGCTTGATGGCGTGTAGAGATCTTCACAATTTTGGGGATCACACATTGAAGAAGGTTCGGGATGGCCTGGCTTGTAGGTTAAAGGCGATACATGAAGGCATCGGGTCGAAGAAAAGATGGAATTCTCAGGATCGAAGGGATGTGAAGAGGATCATCACTATGATTGATGAAAGGTTGTATCGAAGGGACCAATTCAGAACATTAGAAAGCTTTGTAGGTGGTCGTCCCAAGATTGCTCTCGCCGGCTATCAACGCCCTGTTCGCACTCCTGGAAAGATTGATGGACTTCCTGGTACCCCTTGAACTGCTTCAATTTCATATACATTTGGATGTGTGATTTTTTATACTATGGCTTGTGCACACATAACAATGTACAACCCGTTCTTGTCAAGAAAGGACCCTGTGGAACGCTTCAGTGCCACAATCCTTACATAAGGAGCGAAAGCTTCTTACTTTGAGTAAACCTTATCAAACCTTTCACTTTTCAAAGGTTTTACTCAAAAGAACAAGTACTTCCCCGTATGATTTTCAAAACCTCAACCGTTTATATCACTTGTTGAGGGGGAGTATTTGAGTTAAAACTTTGTTCACCAAAATGTTCTTTGTGTCACTCTTCCCGCAACACTCGAAATGGTCATATTTATTCTCAACTTTTCAAAAATAACATTTTATATGCCATTTTTGAGGGGAGAAAATTATGTGATAAGAAATATGTTGTGTAAATGCAAATGAATCTTTGTGCTATAGACTTAACCAACGAATTGACGATACTTAACTATTAGTAACTCGAAAAGACTTGTCCGGGACGGGTAATAATTTCAAGCTAGTTCGCTAGTGATGTAAACGTGTCTCGCAAAGGACTTGTCCTAATAGAATGTACCATTCGAGAAACTCTTGGTAGACATGAACTCTGACGGGTTTGACAACCTTTCGAGATTTGTCTACACTTTCAAGGTAGTTATTAGAGCTAGTTGTCACCTAAAATCTGACAATGTAACTCTTTAACTATGCAACATAACCGTGTCTCGTGGGGGATTGTCTATCTTGAGTTAATCAATTCAAAGGTGCGCTCTTTCCTCCTTTGTGCATTTCGTAAAACTCTTAAGCACATGTGGGGGAGTATTTATGCAAAATACTTATCTCTCAACAAAGTCTTGATGTGCCGGTTGGTGCAAGTTTTAAATTTATAAAGGTGAATTACCAATATTACCAATAACACATACGAGCATGTATACTGTTCGTTATAGCAAGATTATGAAGGTAAGTCGGGATCGTTCGCAGGGATTTGAGTGAATCTAAACACAAGTTTGAATTAACGGAGTCTATCCAAAACATATAACAAAGAAAATAGATATAATGAAATTCAGATGATTAAAAACTACACTTGCTTAAACTAGTTTCATATCATAGATTAATGTGATTGTGTTAACCTCTTAACATGTTGGTTGTGATAATTAGTTGGTAGACTAATCTATTGTTCTTACAATTCAAACTTTGATCAAGAGTTTAGTTTATAAAAACAAGCATTAAGTTTAACCAATCAATTCAAGATCAATTCAAGTTTCATAAGTTTACATACATAAACTTAAACACAAAAACATCCACTTGTTCATCAAATTGCTTAAGAAATGGTCAATACAAAAGGTAACCGATCATAGACAAAGGCTACAATTGATTCTCAACAACTAATCTTACGACCATTTAGATGTTTCCAACCAATCCAATTTGATAATCAAAAGCGTTTCTATTACAACCACACCTTAGTTCCTTTGTATAATCAAGAATAATGGGTAAAAACAATCATCCATAGACAAAATGATTATGACTAGTTGAATAACAATAAGTCCTTTCGGCCACAACGATTACTATCAATTAGCCAAACTTGATTAACAAATGTCACTATGAAACTTTAGCACAATTGGATCTTAGAATCAACTTGAAATTGAATTAAAAAATATTAACACAATCACTAACTAATCATATAATAATCAACATCATTTAAGCAAGTGTATAAAGAAACTAGCCATTCATAGCAAACATGAACATAAACTCATAACTTTGAACATTAGAAAACATGATTGAAAGTCTTACAATGCTTGGAATAAGATTACAAATGGTGTAGTAATGATTCCCAAAGGATTGAGGATGACTTCTTGATGGTTTGACCTCCAAATGATGACTTCTTGGACCTCCAAAGTTTCTTGGAATTTTATGAACGAATTTAGGCTTTAAGAGAGAGTAGTGGTGGTAAGATAGGTGTGAGAGAAGATCTCTCAAGTTGTGGTGTATTTGGATGATGAAAACATACACAAATGAGTCCTGTTTATACTACTCTCAAGCCTAGGGGTATTAAATGTTGAACTTGGCCTCCAAGGAGTTTAGAAGGACCTAGAATATATGAAGGAAGGACCTAGAATCGTTTGGAACAAGTTTGGAACCTTAGTAATGGAAAAATGGCTGAAACAGGACCTCCAACCGGATCCGGTTGAGCTCCAACCGAATCGGTTGGTCTTGCTGACTAGTCTCCAACCGAATTGGTTAAGGGTCTCGACCGATCGGTTGGAACAAAAATCACGAAAAGTCATAAACAGCAAAGTTGTAGATCTTTCTCTTAGCTTTCCGTGGCCGTGAACGGGGGTCAAACGGAGTCCGTATGCAAAAGTTATGGCCAAAATGGTGAAGGTGTGTCGGGAACAACGAGTCTTCCAATATATCTTCGTTTAAGCTTCTTTTCTTCATTTCTTTCTCGTTTTCCTTCTTGAACTTTATTCTTGAGTCTTTGGACCACTAACTTGATGACTTTATCTTCTCGAATACACTCCACAAGTCAAGCGCTTCTCGGGAATTCTTCATATATGGAGAAATCTTCGTATTTTACTTCTTTTTCTGTCTTTTTCTCCACTTTCCTATACTTGGCTACAAATGAACTAGCAAACGCACTTTGATACGATTAAGCAACAAAAGCATATGATTATAACCAAATAACATACATAAAAACACGGATAACGCTACTAAAAACATGCACAATTTGAGCGTTAACAAATTCCCCCACACTTAAACTTTGCTTGCCCTCAAGCAAATCTAGGAAAAACAAACATCCACTGGTACATGATCGTGATTATGAAAATGTGATGCAAATCAACCAAGTATAAACGAGAGAGGATTCATCAATTATGCTTTATAAAGGTGAAAAATCAAGATGTTTGACAATATCCAATGATTTTCTTGCATGATTAACATTTCAAACCACCTCACGAAAAAGGAACGAAATATAATTCACTCAATCACTCATTTTTAGGGGAGTAACAAGATAAATCACACTCATTGCTCAGTCATGATTAGATTATTACCATAAACTTGAACAAGAAACAAAACTCCACCGACGTGGCGTGAGCACCAAGTAAAAACATCTAAAGAGGGCTTTTATTCGGGTTATAATGATATGGCTAAGGGTTAAGGGTATGGATGAGGCATGGGAATGTTATGAAATTGGTGTTAAAATAAAAATGAAATCAAGTCTAATACCCATGTTGCTAGCTACCAAACATTCCACTAACCAAATAAACGATTATAGCTTGCTTTCTTCTTTTCCACTTTCCTCAGCTTTTTGCATTTCCATGACAATTGTTCTTCGATCATAGCACATTGGCTATTATTTCCATACTTTCAACACAATTTTTTTTTACATAACATAACGCATGGCTCAATCAATCACATAGGATGTGGTACTCATAATCATTTGAACAATCTTCACTTTCCAGGCGACTAGCAACCAACCGTTTAGACATTGATATGGGATAGGCTAAGGTTTAAAGTGTAAAATCTTTTTGTATTTTCTGGGTGAAGCAAAAATGAAAGGATGGCTCAGAGGGTGTAACTAGGGTATCTAGTGCTAAAAATGAGCACTACAAATGGGTCCATGTGGGTGGTTAACTAACCGATGAAGCTAGCTAATAAATCATTAAATGTAAAATGGAAGGCCATTTGGGTTAAATCCTAAAGTGCCTCTTTATCACACGAATTCACTTATATCGCACGAATACAATCTCACTGCGGTCTGGTAATGATTTACAAGCACAAGTTCTAGAATAAATAAAATCACCGGCACACTCATAGCAAAAGATCCAAGTATAAAAGATGCATGCTAATAAGAAATAGGCTCAAATCCTCACAATTTAGTGGAAAGGGTATAATATGTGCTAGCAAATGTTTATCGATCCCAAAATGGATTGCAATAGTAATCGGAACACATCTCGAAGTTTCAAATATTACCAATTTTACCAGTGGAATGATCCAGTTATTCTAATAGATAATCCTAAAAGTGTGAAAACAACTAGATCACAAGTGGCAAACAAAATTTTAAATTTAAGCATGAAAACTCTAATTTTCCTATTCACCCCCACACTTAAGTTAGACATTGTCCTCAATGAAAAGCTTAACTTCAAAGTATAGAAATAGGAAAATAGAGATGAAACCAGATATGTCAACGAGTTTATCGACTTAAAATTCTTTCTTCATTCCTAGCGCCCACCGGAGAAATCATCACCGCACATAATCTTATAAACAAGCAAAGGTTTTATTAAAAGTGACACCCCCACACTTAAGTTCAACCAAGGTTTAAACTTTGGGAGTGACCATAGAAAATCAAAACACACGGGTTGCCTCCCGAGAAGCGCTTGATTATTACCGAGTCATCACCGACTCGAATCTTCCCGGATTAGGATACTTTGACCATACGGTTCAAATGGGGAATTTCACTCTTAAACGTTGAGGGTATGGAATCTTTGGTTTGTACTCCACAATGGATGGGAATACATTTGATTCTTTTGGTTTGACCAAGTGAAAGTCCTCTTGTTATCTCGAACATTTGGTCAATTTCATTAGAAAAGAGGGCGGTGGCGGATCTTTTGATTTTTTAGATGGTCATTGGATTTTCCACTCCCAGTGAATATGGCATCCACATTCTCAAGGTGAGATGTAGGAGGTGGCTTAGTCCTACCGTTTTGATTTAAAGAAACTGGATTTTGTTGTTCAGACCATTTGTCTATCTTTCTTTCCAGTTCTCCATTCCAGTTGCCACTGGTTTTGTTGAACTTTTCATCACCAACATGATTTGGAAATAAATTGCATGCAGAACCTTTTAATTGAGTCATTGGGATATGCATGGTGCAATCCTCAAGAAAAGGTAACACGGTTGGTGAGTTAGACATGATTTGGTTCAGATTTGGCGTGGTTGGAATGTGCTCGGTCTCGTCCTCTTCGATAAATTCATCCTCACCCTTATCGTTCTCGTAATGAATTGAGGTTGGTTTGTAGACAAATTCATGTCTCGATTTGGAATCGTGGTGTAAGGAAGAGATTCAGCGTGATGGACTTTCATTCCTTACTTAATCTTTCTATCCTCCTCTCCAAGTCTTGGCTTATCGCTTGTTGGTTCCTTCTTCCTTGATCGACTTTATGTTCCAATTCAACCAACAGTTCATCATATTCTCATTGGCTTTTGTTTGACCGCCATCCATTCTCTCATCATCTCCTCCGGTGAGGTTTTAGGTGTATTGAAATGTTGTGATGGATGTGGTATTGTATTCCATGGTCGATATCGAGGATATGTTTGGGTTGGGTTGTGGTATGGAAAGGAGTACAATTTCGGAATTTTGGTCATAATATCCGCCGTGATATCCTGGGTGATATCCTTCATGTTGGGCGAGGTTCGCTTCCATGGGATCACACATCGCGTGTCATCCTCAAAGATCGTGGTTTGAAGCTTGGTGATTATTTCTCAGTTCCATCATCTCCCTCCGTATGCTTATGAATTGGGTATCGATGTTTCTGGTGAGAGCTTCCAATTTCTCGATCAATGAGGCATGATCGGTATTGATGTTGCTTCTACCGGCGGAAACAACGGCTTTCGGATTGGAATCGTTCGAGATACCATTTCTTGTGAAGATAGCATTGACATATTCTTTTCTTGTTTGCTGTGGACGGTACGTTTTATCGTTTGATGGTTTTGGGTTGGATTGGGTATTACTTGGCAATGAACCAGACGTTCTAGAGGAATGTTGGTCAGAAAATCTGCCAAACTTGTTTTCAAGATCTTGGATAGATGCTTGATGATTTTTCTGTCCTTGCTCAACTTTGGCTTTGAGATTGAAAGGTTGATTTTTGATAAAATCATTTGCAGATTTTTGAGCAGCCACGAATTCTCTCATGGTTTTCTCGAATTCAGTTCCTTCCATCTTTTTGTTGGGATTTTGTGGTGGTGGATCGTCAGTTCGTGGTTGAGAATCATGGTTGTCATCCCTTGGTCGGCGATCTTGCCAATTTCCAGAAATTCGACCGTAATAATTACTACGATATCCTCCTCCACGGTCTCCTCCTTGAGTGTAACTTTCTTCTCCTTCCTTTGGTCCACCCATAGGTTTATTGTCGCACTCGGACGATAGATGATTTCCTCCACAATTGTTGCATCCGTCTCGCATTTCCTTCATTTCATCTTTGATATCTTTGTATTGCGAGTCGATTTTTGAGGTTAACGCTTCCATCTTCTCCATGAGTTTTGAGGTATCGGTATTTCCGACAAAAGCAACGGTTTTTCGGAGAGGTTTGGTTTTGGAATCTTTGGACCAATCAAGTTTGAGAAGTACTCGATCTTCGAGCAATCGATGTGCATCGTTGGGAGTCTTATAGAGAAAAATTCCTCCAACATCAAGGATGCCTTGAGAGATTTCATCTAGTCCATGGTAAAGATTTGGATAATGGTTCCTTTTGATAGCCCATGTCCATGACAACCACGGCAAATCTTTCATTCGAAGCCAAGCTTCGACAAGTGATTCGTTTGGGTTTTGGTTGAAACGAATTTCTCCCATTAATCGATCAAACATGGCGGTGGAAAGAATCGCTTACAAAAGCTTGCCTCATCTCCTCCCAAGTATTGATGATTCCGGTGTTAATTCATTGTACCATACTTTAGCATCTCCGCGAGTGATGATGGGAAAAGTTTGAGTTTGATGGCATTGACATCGGTGTCGCCATAACGGAACATGCCGCAAATTTCGATGAATTGACAATGTGCTTATGCGGATCGCCCACGACGCCATCGAATTGTCGGTCTTTGATCATAGAAAGGTGATGTCCTTTCACGGTGAAGTTGTCACCAAGGTTAATAGCAACAATAGCACTTTCGGGGTTGGTGCTACGGTTGATTGGTTCCCACATGGGTTGATCGTCCGCCATGGGAAAAGGTAAATTGGTGAAAGGGTTGTAAACAACTTTGGCTTCAATGAGGTTATCAAATGGTGGGTTTGGTACTCTTGGTACACGATTTTCCAATGGTATGAAACGTGTTCTCCTTCTTCTTTGAATCAAATGTTCGGGGTTGGTAAGAGGTGTAATTGGTTCTATTCCCGCTGCTCGAGTGTTCATACAATGTCCTAGAGAATCCATGCAATATCTAAACACAAGGACAAACAACGAAAACAGTTTTTATGGATCAGAGTAGGTAACTGGATCGGTTGCGGGATGCGACCAATCGGTTAGACCAGCTGAGTTATGGGACAAATTGTAACCGATTCGGTTGAGGGCAACCGAATCCGTTAAGGTTTCGAGATTTTTTTGGTTGAATCGATCGAGGAAATTCAAGAACTTGTTGAAACGCAATCAAATCCCCAAATAAGCGCCTAAAACTTGATGTGCCGGTTGGTGCAAGTTTTAAATTTATAAAGGTGAATTACCAATATTACCAATAACACATACGAGCAAGTATACTCGTCCGTTATAGCAAGATTATGAAGGTAAGTCGGGATCGATTCATAGGATTTGAGTGAATCTAAACACAAGTTTGAATTAACGGAGTCTATCCAAAACATATAACAAAGCAAATAGATATAATGAAATTCGGATGATTAAAACTACACTTGCTTAAACTAGTTTCATATCATAGATTAATGTGATTGTGTTAACCTCTTAACATGTTGGTTGTGATAATTAGTTGGTAGACTAATCTATTGTTCTTACAAGTCAAACTTTGATCAAGAGTTTAGTTTATAAAAACAAGCATTAAGTTTAACCAATCAATTCAAGATCAATTCAAGTTTCATAAGTTTACATACATAAACTTAAACACAAAACATCCACTTGTTCATCAAATTGCTTAAGAAATGGTCAATACAAAAGGTAACCGATCATAGACAAAAGGCTACAATTGATTCTCAACAACTAATCTTACGACCATTTAGATGTTTCCAACCAATCCAATTTGATAATCAAAAGCGTTTCTATTACAACCACACCTTAGTTCCTTTGTATAATCAAGAATAATGGGTAAAACAATCATCCATAGACAAAATGATTATGACTAGTTGAATAACAATAAGTCCTTTCGGCCACAACGATTACTATCAATTAGCCAAACTTGATTAACAAATGTCACTATGAAACTTTAGCACAATTGGATCTTAGAATCAACTTGAAATTGAATTAAAACATGTTAACACAATCACTAACTAATCATATGATAATCAACATCATTTAAGCAAGTGTATAAAGAAACTAGCCACTCATAGCAAACATGAACATAAACTCATAACTTTGAACATTAGAAAACATGATTGAAAGTTTTACAATGCTTGGAATAAGATTACAAATGGTGTAGTAATGATTCCCAAAGGATTGAGGATGACTTCTTGATGGTTTGACCTCCAAATGATGACTTCTTGGACCTCCAAAGTTTATTGGAGTTTTATGAACGAATTTAGGCTTTAAGAGAGAGTAGTGGTGGTAAGATAGGTGTGAGAGAAGATCTCTCAAGTTGTGGTGTATTTGGATGATGAAAACATACACAAATGAGTCCTATTTATACTACTCTCAAGCCTAGGGGTATTAAATGTTGAACTTGGCCTCCAAGGAGTTTAGAAGGACCTAGAATATATGAAGGAAGGACCTAGAATCGTTTGGAACAAGTTTGGAACCTTAGTAATGGAAAAATGGCTGAAACAGGACCTCCAACCGGATCCGGTTGAGCTCCAACCGAATCGGTTGGTCTTGCTGACTAGTCTCCAACCGAATCGGTTATGGGTCTCGACCGATCGGTTGGAGCAAAAATACGAAAAGTCATAAGCAGAAAAGTTGTAGATCTTTCTCTTAGCTTTTCGTGGCGAACGGGGGGTCAAACGGAGTCCGTATGCAAAAGTTATGGCCAAAATGGTGAAGGTGTGTCGGGAACAACGAGTCTTCCAATATATCTTCGTTTAAGCTT
This sequence comes from Chrysanthemum lavandulifolium, assembly GCA_022545495.1. Lineage (NCBI taxonomy): Eukaryota > Viridiplantae > Streptophyta > Magnoliopsida > Asterales > Asteraceae > Chrysanthemum > Chrysanthemum lavandulifolium. The sequence continues at coordinate 76,319,116 of CM040245.1, read as the reverse complement.
CTTTTCTTCATTTCTTTCTCGTTTTCCTTCTTGAACTTTATTCTTGAGTCTTTGGACCACTAACTTGATGACTTTATCTTCTCGAATACACTCCACAAGTCAAGCGCTTCTCGGGAATTCTTCATATATGGAGAAATCTTCGTATTTTACTTCTTTTTCATCTTTTCTCCACTTTCCTATACTTGGCTACAAATGAACTAGCAAACGACTTTGATACGATTAAGCAACAAAAGCATATGATTATAACCAAATAACATACATAAAAACACGGATAACGCTACTAAAAACATGCACAATTTGAGCGTTATCAGGTACTAAAACGTTTTTCATTCACAAACACTTTGAGAGATTTTCATGAAAATGGTTTTATGGAAACATAGGTTAGTCATGGAGTTATAAGGTGACTAAGGTTAGGAATAACCGTCCTATGATCCGCCAGAGCCGGAGGGATCTACCCAAGGACACTACCAATAGTTAGAATTAGAAGTCCTTAGGAATGATCGTAAAAAGGAGAAAATGAGAATCGGAGAAAGAAGGAGTTGAAGAATTAAAAAGAAATGTAAAGAAAAGGGTGAAAAGAAATAGCCCTCCAGATTATTCAACTTAGGGCAGACACCAGGTTCAATTCATATGCTACTGGTTGTCACTTGATGACGTCGGTATTGAAGATTAAAAGTCGTCATGGACCCAGTGAAGCATGCACTAAACCTTCTTAGCCACTCAAGTTTCTCTCAAAAGAAGTATTAGGACCAAAGATATATCAACCTTATCACTTTACCAAGCAAACCCAACACAAACACGTATCAGTTATGCGTACAATACTAAACACAAACACATACGTGTATAAGAAAGATTAAGAGAGATGGTGACTTGAATGATAGAATTCGTATGTATGTTTAGAGAGGTAGAGAAAAGAAGATGAAAACAATAAGATGTTATATTGCTTCAAAGGAAAACACACACACACACATACACACACTCAAGCACACCTCTCAAATGACCATTTGAGGGGTATTTATAGTACAAGTAACATAAAACCTAAAAGGCTTTCTATTGGACTTCGTGGGCTTGGACATGGGTTGGATTAGATATTAAGGCAAGCTTAACTAAACTAATACCCATTTAGCTTAGTCCAATCCACGAGCCCGTTGACTATTCTAGCACGATATCTAACACACGTTACAAAGTTCCTAAATGTGAATGACCATCACTTCTAATAAAAACTATTAAGGCTAACAATCTCCCCCTAAGGGGTGGTCATTCAAATGATGCTCCACTTGATTTGGTCTTTACTTTTCTCGAGCTAGAACTTTGTGTGTAGATATAGAATAGTCTTGAATCTTTGTTCCTTCATGCTTTATGATTAGATAATGTGGTTGTATGCCGTTGTCAACTTCGATGGTTTGGTATCTCCACGTCTTTCTCCACCATTCTCACACTTCTATTTGACTTTGAGTTTCCAATGATGAAGTTCTCGAGTCTTTACACTTTGTAGATTCTTTGACATTGACGAAGAATCATCTTTGGCTTTGAGTTGCCTTTGATATTGATGAGAACTTTCATGTGTTGTTGGTATGAGCATGTGGCGAGTCTGCACGATCCATCCGCTCCGGAGCTTCCATAAGAAGAAAACATAAAACAGGTTAGTAATAAGCGGATTCCAAGACTTACAAGTTTGCATTTCGAGGGTGTTAACAAACATAGTGTGAAAACACGTCTCTAATTCTCACAGAGGCCGTTCTCGAACCGGAGTCCCACAAGTGAGATAACACGATATACCAAGTACATCTGATTCGGATGAGTCGTCGAGGTACACCAAGCATCACCCCACGATGTGAGACCGTTTGAGACACACTAAGCGTAATCCACGGGAGTTACCAAAGTGACTGTTTGTCGGTCGCTGATGTTGACCCGGCGGAGTTTCCATTCAATCATCGAAGATCACGGATGTGAAACTTCTCATAAATGTTCGGCGATTGCTAAGATCTCAGGACTCTATAATATATCACTTGTGCCCTTATTGATGAGCAAAGAAGCGATGAAATGTCATGTGTTCCTATGAGATCTTTTGATGAATCTCGTGGCTCGGACTCAATAGTGCATTTTGGTTTTCTGGCGGAGACTAGGAGAGGTCTCCTTCTTCAATATCAACAATCTCTAAGGGAAAGTCGATAGATTATGTAGGGTTCCCAGTGAGAATGAAACAAATCCTTTTGAGAGGAATTGAGTGGCTAGAAGGTTTAGTGAAGTGCGTCCATGGATCCATGACGTCTTTGTCTTCAATACCGGTGTCATCTAGTGACAACCAAGAGTATATGAATTGAACCCGGTTTACGCCTAAGGTTGATTATGGAAGGCTATTTCTTTTCACCTTTTCTTTTACTTTTCTTTTAATTCTTCAACCCTTCTTTCTCCTTTCTCACATTACTCCTTTTTCTATCATACCTAAGGACTTCTAGTTCTAAACTATTGGTGATGTCCTTGGGTAGATCCTCCGCTCTAGCGGATCATAGGACGGATTTTCCTATCCTTAGTCACCTTATAACTCCATGATCGTCCTATTGTTGCCATAAAACCATTTTTCTTGAAAATCTCTCGAGTGTTTATGATAGAAAACATGTTTGAAACACTCCATGAGTTTTATATTTTCGTAAACACTCCCCTTCACATGGGCTTATATGTTTTTGAAACTGCACATAGAGGGTAGAGTTCGCACTTTTGAATTGATCGACTTTAAATGAACAAGACCGATTCGAGACACGTTTACATCACTAGAGAACTAGCTTGAAATTATTACCCGTCCTGGTCAAGTCCATAGAAATTTTCTCGAGATGGTACATGATTCCTCGTCAATTCATTAGTTTCAACTGAGTCGAGCTCATTTTGAGAATCAAACAACGATCATTAAGCCTTTTGATCACATTTTAATCATGTTTTCTCCCCCTCAAATTAGCATATCCATGATGTTTTTGAAACACAATGATTAAAAGATATGTTTTTCGAAAAGCATTTGGAGAGAAACTGATTTAGCCTGAATTTTGGAACAATTTTGGTTTAATACTCCCCCTTAACGAAAGCATATTTTTTTTATACAGAAAATGTAGAATCAATTAAGGGTTTAGAGGGAGTTATCTTGGTACCAAATGTGAGAGATTTTGAAAAATCTTTTTGAAAAATTTCGAATCAATGGTACGCAAGATGTGAAGAAGATTTTGAAAATCTTTTGAAGATATTCGAGAAGAATAATCTTCATTTGTTTTAGGATAAGTGCTCGATATTTATGAAAATCGATTTTGCGTAGCACTTTCCTTTCTTTAAAGATCGGGTTACAGTCTGAAGTAACTGTAAGCCATTGTTTTTAGGAATAGTGCTTGAAAAATATTTAAAACCTTTGATTTTGATAAGCACTTTCCTTTCTTTGAAGCGTGGGTCCTGAACTGATGTGTTCAGAAGCCATTATGTTGAAGTCCGGGTTTCGTACTGAAGTATATGAAAGCCATTATTTGAAGAAAATTTTGAGAAACGACATGTTTTAGAAAACATTTAAAGAACTCTCGCTCAAGCATCTGTACATACCCGTATCATTGTTGAATGACATTTCTAGAAACGTACAGAATATCGATTATACGAGAGACATGTCGTGAGAAGAATACTTTTGGATTTTGGAAATTTTTCTAATGTTTTTGTATTTTTTGAAAATTTTCTATTTTTGTATTTTGTTTTTGATGGTTTTTCAAATTTTGTATTTTGTTTTTCAAAAATATTTACATAGAAGATTTGAAGAAAGAGAAATTAAGTTGGGACAAGTAAAAGTGGAGTTAAGAGTGGAACTAGAACAGGATTTCCACATGCGAAATTGGCATAAAGTTCTTCTTTACCACACGGGGTATATGAACCTTCAACACTTTTACAAGTACCTGCATCCACAGAAAAAGATTTTTCACAAATAACAGTGTTAGAAGTATGTTAGGAATTAGAAATTCCAGGTATTAAAGAGTCGGTCACCTCAAGTATGTGTAATCGTTAGAAAGCTCGTAGTCGTAGTTCTTTTATGTTAAGTAGTATTTAGTTAAGTAACACCGTGGAGGACGGACGGTCTTTACCCATTGTATGCCCGATCCACACCCGATGTGTGGCGATTTATGTAAGACTATAAATACTCTCTACCTTCCAAGGTAGAGTTGGAGCTCATAATAATATCTTTCACTTTCTCTCACTAAGTTCCCTAAACCTCTAACTTTCTCTCTAGATTTCCATCTATACGCCACTTTGTGTCATGGTTTGATGTGTATGTGAAAACTAATATCCAACAATTGGTATCAAGAGCCATGGTTAGATCATATCTTGCACATCTTTGGATTTCTAGTGGTTTTAGGTGGTTTTGAGTTTGAAAAGTTTAATGGTTTTTGCATCATTTGGTTGATTTCTTGTGTTAAAGTTTGGATTTTGTTAGTACTTTTATGTTTAGAATCATCACAAGTGTGTAGGTTTTCATTTGGTAGCTTAAATCATCTTGGTTGGGTTGTTTTGGATTGAAAAGTGATGTTTATGTGGTTTTTCTTGCTAGCAACTTAACTCACGGATTACTTTCTTCGAGCGACTTGCTTTGCAAATTTGTAGCGAGTTACGCTTTAAACCTAGCGACTTAGATCTAGCGATTTACAAGACAAGTAGTGGACTCTCCACCACGGGTAGCGACTTGGTGGTAGCGACTTGGTCTCGAGCGAGTTGCTCTTTAGCGACTTGTATCTTTACCGACTTGAGTGGCAATTCTCGCCAAAATTTTGCTAGCGACTTGAGGCTTAGCGAGTTACTACTTAGCGACTTGCATTTGTCTAGCGACTTGGGACTCTAGCGACTTAGTGGTGTAGCGAATTAAGTGTTAGCGACTTGGTGCATTATCTTCAGCGACTTGGGTAATTGTTTACGGTTTCTCTTGATTTAGTAAAATCCGTGAAAGAATCTATTTCTCGGTTTAATCATAGAGTTATAAAATCCGTATTATTTGTTAACATGTCTACCAACGTTCCTACTATCATCTCAAGCTGCTGAGAGGATGTTCAGCGGTGGGTCGATACTGCCCACCCATGCTTGACAGAATCGACTACGATTCTTGGGCTCAACGAATCGATTGTATCGCCTTGGAAAGGAAAATGGTGTCAACATTCTCAAATCCATTGATGAAGGACCATATCGAGTTGAGACGACTAGAGACATACTTGATACTAATGAAGATGGTACTCATTTTACGGAATGGACGGACCTAACATGTATGATGAGCTTGATGATAAGGAGAAAAGAGATTCGATGCGGATATCGTGGCTTCAAACATTGTTCTTCAAGGTCTTCCTAAAGACATTTACAAGTCGATCAATCATAACACCGATGCAATGGCGGTTTGGGATAATGTTAAGATGCTTCTCTCGGGTTGTAATTAACTATGGAAGATGAGAATCCCAACTCTATGACGAATTTGAACACTTCAAGATGAAACCAGATGAGAATGTCTATGAGTACTATGTGAGATTTCATAAGTTAGTGAATGACATGAGGAACATCGAATGACTATGCCTAACATTCAATTTGAACTCAAAATTTGTGAACAACATGAATCCCGAATGGCACAAGTTTGTCACATTGTGAAGCTCACTAAAGGATTGAAGAATACAAACTATGAGCAACTCTATGCCTTCCTCCTTCGAGAAGAGAGACATGCTATGTTTGAAAAATTGATTCTCAATCGGTTCAAAACCAACGAGGAGAGACAAGCTCGTCCAATGACTCAACCGCCTTCTACTCAAACATCGGAATCACAACCAAAGCTTCACAAGTCATACCCTTGGGTAATGGTAATCACAAACTCATTCCCGATCCCATGTTCAAGCAAGGCGATCTTTGATGCACACGTGGGTAACTTCATTAATCAACTTGCTCTTCCGATTAGTCAAAACATGAATTCTCTCCCACAAACCAACAACAACCTCGTAATGACTTCTAACCCACACAATCAAGCTCTTTGTTAAAGATGGAAGGATCGTAGTGCAACCAGTTCAGAAAGACGGTATGATCGTGGAAGAGGCGGAGTGGTAGAGGTTATGTTGGTAACGTAATCGAGGAAGGAATGGTAACCAAGGTCAAGCTAAGGCGATCAAATGTTATAACGTGGTGGTGAGGACACATTGCAAGCGCACATCTCCAAAGCGCCCACGAATCGTCGATTACTTCGAGATAAGATGCTACTTGCACAAGCTTAGGACAATGGTGCTTGCTTTGGATGAAGAGGAATTGTTGTTTCTAGCCGAGGGCAATGCCAAGACCTATGATGCGATGTGGATGAGCACCTATTCGGAGATAGGTCACAATCATCGAATGCCTTTCAAGTCGCCGATTGCGATGCATACGACTCGATGTAGATGATGGACCCATCGCACACACAATTTTATGGCTAGCATTTCTCCAATGGTTTCTCCCAAGGTCTCTTCTTCACCACAAGTGGCCCATCCAAGGACAAACTCATCTCGAGGTATTAAAACTATACGATGATGTCGATGTGCAACAAATGCATGACAAAGTACAATCAATGAAACTATTGAATCAAATATTGAAAATATGGGTAATATCGATATTGTCCCATATGATCAATATGTGAAACAAAGTGAAAGTGAAGTTGTACCAAGTGATGCATCTTCTGCGATCAACAATGACTATGTTTATGATGAATACACCGCATGTGCCCTCGATGATTCGTAATCTCGAACTAAATGCCTATAAAGAACGTGTTGCTATTTATGAACAACGTGCTAAATTTGAGTTGACCACCGTGAGGTGAAATGGATGACCAAGTGCGTCTGAGAATTAGAAAAAGTAATTTTAGAAGAAGTATTGAAACAAGAATTAAATTCCTTGCAAGAAAAACTTTCTAAAACGGCTAAGCAAAAGCAAAACTTCAAGAAAATGTGAAAATGCTTAAGCAAGAATTTAATGCAAAGGAATCAAAACTCTTGAGAGACTTTTCTAATCAAAACTTTGAAAACAAACTTGAAAACAAATTGTACATACAAGGAAACACCATTGATCGCTCACATGGTCACTAAACATCGAGTCTTAAGCGATAAGCATAGCATTCCCTTGTTGAGGAACCAAATCAGAGGTAATTAAAAGGCTAGAAATGCTCATAAGGAGCTTTGTGATGGTAATGAAATCCTTAAGCCTAGGCGTAAACCTAGTTGCGTTGAGTGCATCGAGGAAGATAAGAAATCAAATGAAATCACTAGGAAAAGATGAATAAGAAACTAAATGATCCTAAATGCAAAGAGAAAAAATAATTATCACTCCTCATGACTACAAGAAGGAAAACTGGATTTCCTTGAACAAGTTTAAGCCTCGAGACATTCTTGACTCCCGAACAAGTCTTACGGAAAAGGATTTAGATAAGTAAAGCGGAAAATATTGTTGAAACAAACCCTCCCTTTGGAAAATGCCTAGAGCGATTGTGTATCCTCCTAATACACCAATGCATCTTGTACCTAGAACAATTGCCACTAAAAGCAAGACATTAATTAGCCAATACGTTATATTTCAACTATTTGTTGATTTTGAGAAAACTTGCAAGAAAAGGATCACACCCTTGGTATAATCAAGGAGAAAGGGTTTTGAACAAATGAAAGAATGTTATTTAAGCGAGGTCATGCCTTTCTTTAAACTTCTAAAAGATCACTTTGAGAGTCTTAAAAGGGATAGAAACCGATATTAAGGGAATGGAAAAGGAATTTGATGCAATGATTGTTGAAGTTAGTGACTATGAGCGTGCACTAAAATATAATGCGATTGAGAGGAAGAACTTGCATACATTAAATGAGACTCTTATTCTCGAATGTGTTGCTCAAGATGTGTTTTTCAACGCTTTAAATTGCTCTATTAATGCTTCCCAATTTCATGAACTATCTGTTGCCACGAAAGTCTCTCATGATCGTGTCATTGAGCTTGAAAAACTAATTCTAAACTAAACGAGAAAATTGAGTGGATGATCACGACAATTTGGTTAAACATTTTCTAAACTAGAAGTTGAGCATTTTAATTTACAATCGAAATATCAACATCTTAAAGAAAATGTCAAAACTTCAAATATCAAGACATCATCGATGCTCCGAGTTTGATGCGTTTTCAAATTAACAAACGTGATGAATGATTCAAGCTCGATGCAACACGATCGTAAAGTTGAAAGCCCAAATCTCTCAATTAAAGGGTCAAACGAACAATATGACAGCTCCCAAATGCCTCCTCCCTTAGATTCTCGAATTCTCAAACGTTTCATCTTCAAAACCTAGTAACTGCTTTACAAAAGGAAAGCGAAAGTTTTCTCGGAAGAAAACGAAAAGGTTAAACGTCATTTCAATGAGTTATTTGAATCAATTAAGGTCAATCGTAACAAAAACAACGAACAAATAGCTTCATTGCAAAAGGAAATTGAGAATCAAGAGTCGTGTAAAAGGGAAAATGCCAATGACCAATGGGAGAATGGTGGATCAAAGGTTCACTCTTGTAATAAATATGCTTTGTCTCGTGACTTATGTCCTCCTCATCTAAGGAACAACAAACTTGTTATTCAAACATACTTCTCATCCCTTAAGGATTGCCTAGAATGTCTGCGTGAGATTGTTGAAGAGGATAAGTTAGAGAAACCTCATGATAATGAAATTGGACATGCATGCTTATATGCCAAACGATCTCAAGAAATCTTAGAATGCTTGATCACAATATGCCCAAAGTCATTAGGTGAGAGAGTTAATCCTTTGATTCCATGCTCGATGCCTAATGCCAAGTATGATATGCACTCGATTCCTAATGTTTTGAATGTGAACCGTAGTGTGCCTTTAAGTAGTTGATTCTAGATCCATCAATGCTAAGAAAGAGAACTCAGTGTGCCTTCTAGGAGTACAAATCTCGGTACCTCTAGTTTTAAGAATGTGAACCGTAGTGCACTGCATGTAGTTCAGATCCCAAAGACATCTAAACAGTGATGCAAAGAGTAGTTAAACCAACTAATGTTCCCATTCCTCTACAGGAGTAATCGGTGACATTAAAAGGAGAAGGTCAAAGTCTCAAGACAATACAAGGAATGATAGGACCTCTCAAGCTAAGAATGTGCATTGGAGAGAGTAGAAGAACAATCAAGGAACTTTAAGCTTGAATTGAATAAAACGAATCGTGTTGATTCTAGTATTAGCCATAGGCGCATCTTGTAATTAATTGAATTCGATACTATTTGCAAACCTGTAATCGATGTCCGCTTGAATTCGCTTCTAATCATGAATGTGGTGTTAATGTTCGCCTAATGATGTTAATTGTTCGATTAATATTGTTAATGCTAAAATTCATGCTAAAAAGGCTAAAAGGCAAAATGAAAGAAAGTTAGAAAACGGTGGAAACCCACGGGAAGAACATTCAAGAAAATAGGCTTTTATTGGATACATTGGTCATAAGACTAATCGATAATGCACACTAGTAAATGGATGCCTCTTGGTAGAACTATTCCTTAAGAAGTGATCACACCGTGAATGTGGCTATCTGAGACACTAGTATTGCATCTATTCACAATGATTCCATTGCCTCACTTTACGATATGAATGCTTCTATTTCGAAGTGGGTGTTCCAACTGCTGCTACTAACCAAATGGAACCCATTCTTGCATGGGGATCCCAATTATCCAGATTATCCATTCTTGTCTCGTGTTCAACCGCAGATCATTCAAATCGTTTTGTGGTACACGGACTCAGTCGTTCCAAGCATATGACCGAGACCGGTCTCGCTCATGAACTCGTGAGCAAATTCATCGGGACCGTTAGATTCGGTAATGATCATTTCGGTGCTATTATGGGTTATGGAGATTACGTTGTTGGTGATAGTGTCATCTCTAGAGTATACTATGTGGAAGGTTTGGGTCATAACTGCTCGGTTGGTCAATTCGTGATTTCGATCTAGAAGTAGCCTTCGTAAAACATACATGCTTTGTTAGAGATCTAAATGGTAAGGAACTGTTAAAAGGAACTCGTGGCTCAAATCTTTACACCATCTCCATCGATGACATGATGAGGTCATATCCAATCTGCTTGTTATCAAAGGCTTCAAAACAAAGTCATGGTTATGGCATCGTCGTCTCAATCACTTGAACTTCGCACCATCAACGATCTTTCCGAAAGGACTTAGTTGTAGGTTTACCTAGACTAAAGTATGAAAAGGATCATCTTTGTTCAAGATGTCAATTGGGAAAAAGAAGAAGTATGCCCATAAACCCAAACTACTAACTCATCACGTAAGTTCTTCATATGATTCATATGGATTTATGTGGACCAATGAGGGTGCGTAATATCTTTTGGAAGAAATATGTGTTAGTTGTGGTTGATGATTACTCTAGATTCACCGGGTCAAGTTCTTAAGGACAAAGGATGAAACTCGATATCATCATCAAACTCATCAAACACCGCAGTTCGACTTAACAAAACCGTCGAATTATCGAGCAGACAATGGAGCCGAGTTTGTCAACAAACAACTTAGTGAATTCTATGAAAGCGTTGGAATCGACCATCAAAGAAGTGTTCCACGAACCCCTCAATGTAACGGTGTAGTTGAAAGACGAAATCGTACTCTTGTTGAAGCCGCTAGAACAATGCCGATCTACTCAAAGGTTCCAATGTTTCTCTCGGGTCAAGCAATTGCCACCGCATGCTACACACAAAATCGTTCCTCGATTCACTTGTTCATGGAAAACTCCATATGAACTTGTCCACAACGAAAACCTAATCTATCTTTCCTTCGTGTGTTTGGTGCATTGTGTTATCCAACTAATGAGGGTCAAGACTTAGGCAAACTTAGGGCTAAAGTCGACATTGGAGTATTTGTAGGATATGCACCAAACAAAAGGGATACCGAATCTACAACAAAAGAACCCGAAATATCATGGAAATAATTCACGTTACGCTTGATGAGTGACGGTCAAATGGCTCCTGGACACCCATTCAGACCCGCACTTCAAAACAGTCCCATTGGTTCATCCCTTGTTCCAAACTCTTCTCAAGAAACTCCATATGTACCTCCATCCGAAGATGATTTAAAGAAATTGTTTGATCCTATGTTTGATGAACTGTATGATTCAATTACTAATGAGGGGTTGATCCCTACAACAGAGGATGCTCATATTCCTGTGAATGAAGTCAATCCTTCAGTCTCATTATATTTAAGTCAAGAAGCACCTGCTGCTGTGTTAGGAATTAGAAAATTCCATAGTGAAGTGTCGGTCACCCCAAGTGTTATCTAGCATAAGTTAGCTCGCAGACAAATCGTTAGTTACGTTATTTATTGTTTTATTAGTTAGTTATTAGTCTAGTTTAGCATAGTGCAACACCGTGGAGGAAGGACGGGTCTTTACCCACTGTATCCCTGATCCACAGGCCGATAGGAGGTCGTTTCTCATGTAACTATAAATACCCCTTCCATCCATGGAAGGGGTGGTGCTTCTCATTAATCTAATATTCTACAATTTGTGTAAACCTCTAGCAAGAACACCCTTTCTCTCTCTCTACTAACTCTCTAACTATGGCAAACATGTATTTTGATCATCCAAGACCACCCGAATCATCAACACAATAAATATTGGATCCTAACAATTGGTATCAAGAGCCAAGGTTTATTGTGTTATCTTTGATTTGAGTGGTTTCGTACATGGTTTTTGTGTTGTGTTGTTGTGTTTGAATCATGTTCTAACTGTTTTAGCGTCGATTTTTATGGTCGGATAAGTCTTTTTTCTCTTGTATTGTGCTAAAACAGTTTTTAAAGAACAAATCTTTTTGGTATCTTTCTTTGGTCTAATACAAAACGTTTTGGTCCAAGTCAGGTTATGTAGACTTTTTGTGTTACCAATATCATTGATATTATTTGGTCTGAATTTGGTGGTCAATACTTGTGGTCAAACGGTCTTTATACAACGATTCTACTATCATTTCCGTTACCTTTTCTTGGTCAACTGGGCAAACAATATTTTCATAGCGTTTCGGGTTCGTTATGAATATGGTCGAAAAGAAGTCGGAAAAACTCATCGGAAAAGTCATATTTCTTGCTAGCGACTTGTCAAATAACTGTCCAGATGAAATGTATTTTACTAGCGACTTGGCCTAGCGACCTGTCTTTACAGGTTGTAGCAACTTGTGTTACAGCTGTTTAGCGACTTGGTTAGTTGACTTTTGAGTCAAATAACTAACTTAGCGACTTGAGAAGCAAATTAAAAATGTAGCGAGTTGCTAGTTAAATGCTTGGCGAATTGGGTATGACATGTAGCTACTTGACTCTACTTTAGCGACTTGATTATTTGACTATTGAGTCAAATAAATAAGCTAGCGACTTGGCTAGCAACTTGGCTAGCGAGTTGGCTAGCGAGTTGGCTAGCGAGTTGGCTTAGCTACTTAGCTAGCGACTTGCTTTGAAAACAGAAAGGATGAAGAAGAAGCTAAATGACTAGACCACAAGACCAAACCATTTACCACAACATACCAAAAATTAACATCGACCTCAGGTTATACCTTCATCGGTCCAAGACTAACATCAGATCCAACAATAAATAATCCAACTTCAACAAATCCCAATCCTACTCATCCACCATCTCTTACCACATCTACTCAATAATCTATACGAATCAGAAAGAAATAGATCTCGAATGTTTCATGTGAAAATTGTATACAATGACCACGGTGGTCTATTTATACGAATGGTTTCATCATCATAGATCTCTTCTAAATAATCTCACAACAAAAATGAAAACCAATCAACAATCTCAGCTTTGCTCGTTTTGTGTGTGGTTCTACAAACACATAGATCTTTAAGGATCTATACACATACAAGCTTGTGCTTCATAGATCAATTTAGGAGTCTACTCCTCTTGATAATATCCGAATTGCAAAGAAATAAGTCATAACAATATTGTTATACTCATTTCTTTAATTCGTTATAAACCAAATCAATACTAAAAGGAATAACCATGCTCAGTACCTACCGTGTCATTCTGATGTCGATGTCATTGCCAAATCAAACAATCTCTGTGGCTTCTCAGATTCGGCTTCGAGCCATCCCTGTGGCTGTCACAAACCCACTCCTCGAGCCAACCCTGTGGCGAGGTAGAGATGAGATGATGCGTGGTACATTCAAATGATTTAATGGGTTTTTAATCAAGATAAGCCTTGGATGAGATGTTATGTCCATAACGTTTTTTTCTTGTGTGGTTGTGTTGTTTGTGAGATTTATTTGAGTTGGGATTTTATGAATAAGGGAGGTGGACGAAAGTTTATGATGAGATGTGTACTGATTTTATTCTGTGTTCGGATATGTGTGAAAGAAAATGGGAGGAGGGAGGCGTTTGAGATAAGGATAGGGTTTGAGTATTATGAGTGTTTTTAGGGTTGGTATGTCATTTGCTTAATTATATACTACCCGTATTCTTAGGTTGTGGGGATTATTGGATTAGATTTCAATGTGATATATTAGAATTGTATCCGAATGTCTTTGGGCCTTGGACTAACATTGGGCATATTCACATCATGGGTATTCATCCAAGTTGGACATTGGACACTTGTTATTGGGCCATCCATGTTAATGATCATGTGATGGATGAGATGTACTTATCTTTGGATCATGTGATATCATGAGTTTGAACGTGTGTTTTTATTTTGTTGGAGAGTTTGTATGAGTTTGTGCAAACGCTTTTGTTGGATGCCGAAACCTATCTTGGTACAAATGTTCTTGTTGCAAACTTCGACTTTGTGATGCGGTGTGGATAATGGACTTGGTTCAATAAGATTTGAACAAGTTAAGCACTAATAGTATTGGAAGTAATGAAGATTGTACGAACATCTAACAACGTTATGTGAACAAACTATCATGGATGATGATTTGAATTCTAATATTGGATTTTGGGCCTCCTCACCATTTGGATCGGATTTGTTTATTTGCATCTCGTGGGCTCGAGTTAACTGGATGATAGTCTGATGAGCTTATAAAAAATTGGATTGTACTTATAAGATTTGACAAATATGAGATTTGTGATATTGAGATCTAAGAATGAGATTCGTTGTGGTATGTGGTTTGATACTTTGGCTAATACATATTCACGAAGGATATTATGTCACGGCTTGAATGGATGATTGAACAAAACTGACTACGGGGTTGTTTATACGGTATCTCTTATTTGGATTTGAAGTGAAGTTTTCCGGGCGCGTTTACTTATTTTATCTTCTTTCTTTCTACCCTACCGTGAAGATGACTTGTCTGGGCATTTATAGAGTGTGATAAAGACTTGGCTATCCACAACGTAATTATCACTTCGGTGTCTCACGCAGTTGAGGATATGTCAAGAGGTTTTGTACATTGGGTACACCGTTTCTTCTTCACAAGGATTAGTACAAAGTTAAGTAACAAATCTGGGGAATTCTACTTCATGATCAAGTTTGGTATATCAAGTTTACTTCTCCATGTGGTCACTACAATAGCCGACATATTGCGTGCATGATGTGCTTACCAAAGTGTTGTTTGGATGGTTGATGATGTTGATGATGTTGGTTAATGGACCGTTGATGAACACGCATGTTCCCTAAAAGCAGATATTCTCTCGAAACCAAAGTCGTCAGTAACACATTCAAGTCGACATTGTTTACGGTTTTGTCTTGATTTTGTAAAATCCGCGAAAGAACCTATTTCTCGGTTTAAATCATAGACTTGTAAAATCCGTGACAATGGAAACATCCCGGTATTAGTAAAGTGCATTTCGGTTCTATCTTACGGTTTATTCTTGGTTTTGTAAAATCCCGAAAGAAACTATTTCTCGGTTTAAACCATAGAATTGTAAAATCCGTGATGAAGGAACCATCTTGGAGAAAGGAAAGCGTATCTCGAGGTCTTCGATCTTTGGTGATACGGGTTACATTTGAAGAAGGATAAAATGGTGTACTTCATGAATTGGATGTGTGTTTGGATATTCGTCATGGCGGTTTGGTTACTTCAATGTTTTACGGGGTTATGCTCATTAAACCATGGTCGGGATGAAACCATTATCATAGTTCACTTTAAAAGTCAAAGGAGGCTAGATTTGAGCAGTTCAGAAGATGTGACAACGGCATTAATTCAGTATTATTTATTTGAGGTTGAAGTGAAATATCATGGGCGAGTGTACTTAGTATCTGAAGATATCAGGGGATGGTTGGATGAAGATTCTTCATGATCCTTGTTCGTGCTTATTATCAAAAATGAAGACTTGGAAATCTAGTTATTGTTGGGTGTCTTTTACCTTTTCTTTTACCACTTGAGGGAATTGGGCTCATACCACTACAAAATAACTATCACTTTAAGGAGTTACGTTGTAGTGCTCAGTGTCACATTCAATTGTGGATTTTCAAGAGGTGATGTACTTCTATTACTTGATGGTTGGTTGGTTGAAGAGTATAGAGTACTTAGAGATTCAATGGAGCATGATTTCGGCACCGCTCTTTGCTACACATGTGCAAGTTTAAGTCACGAGTTCGGGTTAGTTTACTTGTGGTCAAATTCATCATATTGGGTTATCTCCATCACCGTCACGACAAAAGCCTCTTGAATGATAATGGTGATGATTACATGTTTTGCTAAGAGAATTGAAAAGAGAGATTATGACGATGAACACAACAGTTCATGCCTCGTACTCTAAGGAAAAGAAATGTACGCGTTTCAAGATTATCTTGAAAGAAGAGAAATCTTCTTATGACGTTTGAATACTTGATTCAAGCCTCGTTCTCTAAAGAAAAGAAAAGTGTACGCTTCAAGGCGCTTTATCTTCAAGAAGAGAAATCTTCTTATTAATGACCATTCTCATCAATATGCTTCATGCTTTTTCCATGCGCTTTCATTTATCAAGTGAACCGGACTACCGATGATTGTTTTCTTATTCCACTTGCTCAACTATGATGACGATGGCAACATCATGTGCTAATTTTATGGGGAGAAGTGTGAATTGACTACATTTGGATGATTTTCACTTGTTTAATCAAGAATGGCATCTCCGTATGCAATTCTTGAGGGGAGAAGAAGTGTGATAATTTTGCATGGTTGATTGATATATGAGAATAAATGGTCAAACGGCTCCAAACTCATGTAAGAACCGAGCTTCTTCCGATCGGATCATCTTCACATGGAGTTTTCTCTTCTAAGAGTCGTTGGTTGACATCTTCACTCGGATTGATGAGTTTATCGATAAAGTGCTTCCGGTTAATGCTTCACGTATACATCAACATGATGATTCCGAACAATCTCTCGTTCTTGTTTGATGTGATTGGTAGTTTGGTGTTACCATCTTGTGTGTTCGTTGCGGCCCGATTGTCGATTTCCTTGATGAACATCTTTCGTTCTTGTTTGATTGGGAGGATTTTAGTTAAGGGATTTGCAAGATGTAAGTTAATTGGGATGCTTTTGGTGGGATTCTTTTGGTGTGAGTTGAAGATGTTAACTATCTATTCCCAACCGCACAATCTTGAAGAAGGTCGAGTCTGATCGGTTCTACATTTTCGCTACATGTTAGAAGACTAAAGACGAGTTGCATTTGATTATCCAAAGACTTCTTCTTTATTCGAGCATTTATCATAAAGATTGTCGGTTTAGGGAGAGCACTAATTGGGGAGAGTGAAATTTGAATTTAATCCCAATTAGACTTGCTCATATTCTTGACAAGTTGATTCCTACAAGATTACAAGTGTTCTTCTCATAAAGATTTCAAGTATTTGGGCTTATAATATGTTGCCGATTCAAGTGTCAAAACCAAGAAGGGGAAGGAGACATGTATCTAAACACGAGTAAACTTGATGAACTTAATACTTCTAAGTAATTGAAGATATCCCGGAAGACAAATGTTATTACCGCAGAGAAACTCAAGGTTTGACTCATGGTGAGTAAACTTGATGGACTTAATACTTCTAAGTGATTGAAGTTATCCCGGAAAACAAATGTCATGACCGCAGAGAAACTCAAGGTTTTACTCATCAAAGCTTTTAGTGTTCTTATTCCAACGTCGTGGGAAGTGATGTAAATGAAAGTTTCAAGATATAAGAGGTACATTAGTGTGTGATGATCTCGATGTTATCGCAATCATCGGGGAGAGAATTGTGTACATTGGGGATGCTCATTGTTTTACTTAAGGGCTTAATCTGTGATTCGTAGATATAATCACTTATTAGGTGTTGACATCCAGAGATTGTCACCCGCAGAGATAATCGATGATTTGGCCCGCTTCTTCAATGTTATCGGTTATTCTCTCTTTGGGAATGTGTATACTTGGTCCTTGAGCTTCATACACGATCATCGGGGAAGAAAGCCATTGTTTACCACAAACATTGGGAGGTGTTTTCCTTAGGGCATGATGTGTATTCGGAGAGTTCTTGGATATTGGTGTACTTGGTTCTTGAGCTTCATACACATTCATCGTGGAAGAAAGATGTGAACATTGGGGAGTTGTTCTTCATTACCCTCATGATGTGTATTTGGGAGAGTTCTTGAGCATTATACAAAGAGGCTAATCGCATTAATTCAACTACTAGGGGAATTGTTCTCTTGACACCTTTTGGAATGGATTGCTTGATTTTAGTGGAAATGAAATTTGAGAATATTATTTATGAGTGGGATGATACGTTGTCGTTCTTCTTGTTGATGATATAACCCGAATGGAGATCCTCGATTATCGTTCTTAAATGGAGCAATGGATTTATGATAATGGTGTGCTTCCTTGTGCACCGGCTAATGCAAGCTTGAAATAGAGCTTCAATCGCTCATCTTAAGGATTTTCGGTTTGGGGAAGTCGCGAGTCTCACTTTCAGTTGGTTCAATTCCTTTCTTCAATGCAAGAGCCCTTGGAAGCTTTGGTGGTGAATGTTTAAGAGATGATGACTTCTATCTTCTTCAACGGGTCGCTCGATATCCTTATCTCGGTACTCAGATCATCATCTTCTTAACTATATCATCTATTCTATCCTTGTATATATTTATCGAAAACAAAATACAAAATTATAAAACCAACAAAAGAAAATAGAAAAATATAAAACCAACAAAAGAAAATAGAAAATATAAAACCTTCAAAACCATAAAAATCGTAAAATTTCAAAATACCAAAAATATGTTTTCTCAAGACATGTCTTCGGTATCGATAACATCTACGGTCTTAGAAATGTCATTCAATAATGGCACGGGACCATAGATGAAGTTCGAGCAGGAGGTGTAAATATTCTTTTCAAAACATGTCTCAAAATATGGCTTACGATTATTTTGATCAGAACCAAGCTTCAAAAAAATGATGGCTTGCGATATTTTGATCGCAACCCGTGCTTTAACTATGGCTTGCTATTATTTCGATAGCAACCCGCTCTTCAAAGAAGGAAAGTGCTACGCTAAATCAATTTTCACAAATTTCGTGCACTTATCCTAAAACAAAATGAGGAAAGTATGTCGAAGGATCGTTGTTCCTACACAAATGTTTTTCCGTCTATAATTCTTGTAAAAATATTTGTTGTGTTCAAAATGGTGGTAAATGAGTTGCTTGAAAAATCAATCGATTCGAGTCTTCAGACATTTGCAAAAACTCAATCAATGACTTCAAAGACTTTTAAACTTTTCACAAATTGAGTCATTGATTGAGGGGATATAGTTTTAAAATCTATATCATCTAACGGGCTTTCTTAATTATCCTAATATGCTTAATTAAAATGATGTTAACCTATGTTGAAGGACTAGGTGCCTAGGATATGATTGCTAGGATTAGATGATTAGAGTTTGATGTATACATCACCCCATACATTTATATGATCGATTGATATGTTACATTGACTTTTATTAGTCGATTCTTTGTTTGGGTGATGTCGACCACCATATATCTGTGTGTGTTCACTAACGTATGCAGGTATATTGGTATATAAGAATGTTCCCGATCCGGATCCCACTAATGAACATGATTGGATGCCGCAAGGAAAGGGTAACTATTTCTTGGGATTGACAAATGAAGAAACGGAGCTTAATTGGACTTCTATGGAGAGTTGGCATAAATGCAACGAAAGAGGTCTCACTGCATCAGCAGATGGTTTTCTTCTAAGAGATTGAAGAAACGGAGCTTAATTTGACCTCAGTTGGCATTCAAAATGCAACGTAAGAAGAAGTCTCACTGCATTAGCAGACGGTTTTTCTTCCAAGCCCTCCAGCAGCAACATCAACAAAAGCAACTCAACCACCTAACGTATCTTTGTGCGGGGTTTATAGTGATGATACAATTTTTCTAAAACTTTGAATAATATTCTTTTTGAAAATGGAAAAATATTGTTTTGAAAATAAATTGGTCTTAATTTTGAAAATCACCGGACTTCATTTTATCAAAACTTAAGTCACTCAATTATCGACTTCGGTCATTGATTGAGGGGGAGAGTGATTTAAAATAAATTATTTTCAATCAATATTGCTTCATAAAAGTCCGGATTGTACAATATAAGTGGTGATCTAAAGATTTAATGTTATGTCATGGTATGATTTTTCTTTAGAATCAAGGTCTTTCAAAATGAAATTTTTCTCGTTCTTGTTTGATTGTGAAATTGTTTTGTTTTACTTAAAAGATCTCTTAAAACTATCATACCGACACTAACAATCTTTAATGTCTTAAAATGGTCCTTATATGTCATCTTTCAAAATTGAATCTTGCCACGTCTTTCCCCAAAATTTTATAAATGATTTAAATCGGTTGGGATCACAAATCTCAAATGGTTTGATATTTCGATCGGGGTAGAGATCGTGTTTTAAATCTCAAATCTTTTAAATGGAATTGGTTTTAGTCCTTTAAAGGCACTCCCGCCTCCATGTGCCAAACGATTTCAATATACATAATGCACATGTTGAGGAGGAGGATTTATCCAAAACATGATGAGTATTTATACAAGGCCACATTTTCTCCCATGTTTTCTAAACCTAATTAAATCACTTGGGATCCAAAATCTCAAAAGGTTTGATATTTTTAATCGGGGAGAATTTGTGATTTAATAATGAAATTTGATAAAAGTTGATCGTTTGATTCAATTATGCAGTCGCTCTCTCATATGTGCTAAACGCTTCGAATCTCAAGCACATATTGAGGGGAGCAAAACCATCGAGGTACAAAAGTTTTTAAAAGAGATTATAAAGTACCTTGATTGTGTTTTCAAATGGTTTTCTTAATGGATTTTGTGATTGTGGATGTGCTTCAAAGAACTCTTGCCTCTATGTGATAAAATGTTTTAAAATATCCTATGCACATATTGAGGGGAGAATTTTACCAAGAAAATCAAATGGCTTTTTCGTATGAAAATTGTGATCAAAGAAAATATTTCAAAGTCCTCTTGCCTCCTTGTGCTAAACAATTTCTAAATCATACGCACATGTTGAGGGGAGGTTTTCTAAATGATCAAAACTATTAAGGTACAAAATGCTTTGATCTTGTATCACAAGTACCTTGATTGGTTTTCCAAATGATTTTCAATTGGTTTTAAGGAAGAATGAACTGTACCAAAAGACCGACCAATTTACTTTATGCATGGTGTTATAAGGATGGTTAGGTTAGGTATTAGTTCCCACGATCCGCCGTAACCGGAGGGATCTACCGAGGACAATCCACTAGATAGTGTAGAGTCCTTAGGTATATTGAAAAAGGAGAAGCGTGAGATACGGGAAGAGTGCGGATGAGGCAGAGCTAGTAATGGAATTAACCCAACAAGGTTCTAGTTATGAAGTCTTGGTAAGCATTGAGGGGTTGAAGAATGAAAAGAACCGAATGTGAAAAGGGTGAAAAGAAATAGCCCTCCATCAATTCAACCTTAGGGCGTAAACCGGGTTCAATACATATGCTACTTGGTGTTTACTAAGGTAACACCGGTATTGAAGACAAGACATCATGGACCCGGTGATGCCTTGACTAAACTTCCCAAGCCACTCAAGTTCCTCTTAAAGGGCTTGTTTCATTCTCACGGGAACCGACATAATCTATCGACTTTCTCTTAGAGATGGTTGATATTGAAGTAGGAGACCTCTCCTAGTCTCCCAGAAGGAACCAAAATGCACTATTGAGTCTAGAGCCAAGAGATCATCCACAATATCTCGTTAGGACACTAAATTCTTGAAGACTTGCTTTTCACACAATGTGGAAAGTAAGTATATATTAAGAGTCCCACGCATTATCCTTGTGGTATTGCCGAACATCCGAGTGGTATGTAAAAGTATTCACGATGAAGATGGAAATCCTTCTAGAGCCAACATCAAACAAGCTCTTGGTGGGTGACATGTGAGATCTTCTCGTAAGATCAAACTTGTGACAACCGGATAGAAACAATGGGGCGATTCGGTCTTGAATCAACCTTGGTCCAGAATGGAATTGACGAATACTTTTGGAAAAACCGTTCGATGTGCAAATCTTCTTTTCTAACACGTCGAATGTGTACTTATGTTTTCAAAATTCAAAAGTATCTCTCGATTGAAAAATACTTTTAGAAAACCGGTCGATGTGCGAATCTCTTCTTTTCACTAGCAAGTCGAATGTGTACTATTTTCAAATACAAAAGTGTTTTGATTGAAAATTGATCTTTCTCATAAAACCTTCGTCGTATTGCAAAACTCTTTATTCTAAGCAATACGCGATTGTTTTCAAATCAATTTTCATCAATCGGTGAATCTCAATTATTTGGTTCACTCACTCCGTGTTGTCTTCTTTGAGACGTTCGGTTTGAGAACGACTAGAACATTGCGAAACCCCGTCAAGGAGATTCTTAGGAATCCTACCGATCACAAAAGATACTTGTCTCGATCAACGGGAACCGTGGGCGTGTACCTCAATTCAACGAAAGTGGTCAAAGACACTTTCGTGTGTTTTATTGCTAACTCGTTGTTTGCGGTACATTTGGACGGTTGCGGTGATCGTAATTGAGGAGTCAATCCAAAGCCGCATGCTCACAAAGATCCACACTTAATTGAAGAAATCATGACCGGTGCATATCTACATAACACGGTTACGATATTTTATACTATGTTTACGCTACTGCCGCAAATATCATGAACCAAGAAGGCTTCCGCTACTCGATGGAAAGATGTCATGATTCAAAAGTGTGAGCATGTCGGTCCTAATGTCACAACTTCACATGAAGGCAACACTACTATGGATGATCCAGAGATTTGTTGTGGCCGATGATCTCAAAGAAAGCTCAAAGATCATCAAAGATGTGGATCGGTTAAAGGCCTCCACTAAATGTATAATTCAATGCGGACTTTGAAGTTGCACTACTTAAGCACAAAGATTAAAGTGAAGAATTAAAGTCTATGAGCTCAAGGCGAAGATAAAATAGAATGCTAGGATTCAAAATGTAAAACATGGGGTGACCTCCCTTAGGGGGAGATTGTTAGGAATTAGAAAATTCCATAGTGAAGTGTCGGTCACCCCAAGTGTTATCTAGCATAAGTTAGCTCGCAGACAAATCGTTAGTTACGTTATTTATTGTTTTATTAGTTAGTTATTAGTCTAGTTTAGCATAGTGCAACACCGTGGAGGAAGGACGGGTCTTTACCCACCGTATCCACGATCCACAGCCGATAGGAGGTCGTTTCTCATGTAACTATAAATACCCCTTCCATCCATGGAAGGGTGGTGCTCTCATTAATCTAATATTCTAACATGCCGATCCTTGATCTCATCAACAAATCATCATTCTTCAAATGTACATCATGGAAATGTTTCGCATCAATGATGAAGTTAATCCCTTGCTACTCCACGAAGATGCTCCATTTGAAAACATATTTGCTCTGAATCATCATCGAACCATCTTCTTGAGAGACATCGACTCGACTACCTCGGTCCCTCAACAAGCGCCACATGAACACCTCGGAAAATGGACTCACGATCATCCATTAGAAAACATCATTGGTAATCCTCTCGTCACAGATCAACCCGGAAACAACTTGCAACCGATGCCTTATGGTGCTTCTTCAACTCCGTACTATCTAAGATCGAACCAAAAGATGTTAAAACCGCCATGAATGAAGATAGGCGGTTCAATGCCATGCAAGATGAAATTCATGAGTTTGATCGACTTGATGTATGGGAGTTAGTACCGCTCCAGATCGTGCTATGATTATAGCTCTTAAATGGATCTTCAAAGTGAAACTAGATGAGCATGGTGATGTGTTGAAGAACAAGGCTCGATTAGTTGCTAAAGGATACCGTCAAGAGGAGGGTATTGATTTTGAAGAATCTTTTGCTCTGTTGCTTGAATCGAGGCAATCGTAATTTTCTTGGCTAATGTTTGAGTAAGAACATGATAGTATATCGGATGGATGTGAAACGGCATTTACGAGCGGAGATCTTAAAGAAGTCGTCTCGTCACCAACTGAAGGATTCGTGAATCAAGAGCATCCTACTCACGTTTATCGTCGAAGAAGGCTCTTTACGGTTTAAAGCAAGCTCCAGGGCATGGTATGATACACATCAAAGTTTCTTTTATCAACCGGATTGAGAAAGGAGGAGTTGATCCTACATTGTTAACCGTGAAGTCGGCAAACATTTAACTCATGCTCAAATCTATGTTGATGATATTATTTTTGCCTCGGCGGACCCAATGGAATGTGATCGTTTTCAAATGAAATGAGTTCAAAGTTTCAAATGTCAATGATGGGACAAATGTCATTTTCTTGGGATTACAAATTTCACAAAGTCCGGAGGCATTTTCATAAATCAATCTAAATATGCAATGAGAGATTTTAAAGAAATTTGGATTTGATTCAAGTGACCTGTTGACACCCCATGATTGACCGAACCAAACTAGATGAGGACCACTCGGGGATCATGATTGACCAAACGAAATATCATAGTATGATTGGGTCCACGATGTACCTCAACGCTAGTAGACCAGACATCTTGTTCATTGTTTGCATGTGTGCTAGATACAAGGCTAAGCCTACTAAAAGCACCTTGAAGCGCTTAAACGGGTCTTCGGTATCTCAAGGAACCATCAATATGGGTCTTTGGTACCAAGGACACCGGTATGTCACTAACGGCCTATGCGAATCTTGATCATGCAGTTGTCAAGATACACGTCAAGCACGCCCGGAGGTGCTCGGTTTTGGGTGATAAGCTTGTGAGTGGTCTTCAAAGAAGCAAATGAGTACTTCTATTTCCTCTGAGGTTGAATACATAGCCATGTCATCTGTTGTGCTCAAATCTTATGGATGAGATCTCAATTATCGACTATGGCTTTGTATTCAACAAAATTCATCTGTCTTGTGATAATAAAGTGCTATTGCTCTCTCATGCAACAACGTTCAACACTCAAGAGCAAAGCATATTGACATTCGACATCATTTCATCGGGAACAAGTGGAAAAAGGTGTGGTGGAACTCTATTTTGTGAGGTCGAATACCGGTTAGCGAACATCTTCACCAAAGCTCTTCCAAGAGAACGTTTTGAGTTCATTCTTCCACGACTTGGCTTGAAAAGCCTTCAACCGAACACTCAAACGTCTTGAGGAGGAAGGCGAGGAGTAAAGGTTTCCTTCATCTATCTCTTGTAAATATTTATTGAAAAACAAAATACAAAATTTTAAAACTCTCAAAAATCAAATAGAAAATTATAAAACTTTCAAAATCCATAAAATCTAAAAAAAAAAAAAAAAAAAAAAAAAAAAAAAATGAAAAATTTTCAAAAATATTGTCAATTTGTCATGTTTTCTCGGTTCGATAATATCTACGACCTTTGTCTGTCATTCAAAGAATGACACGGACTTTAGATGTTGTTTGAATTTCTTAAAATATATATATATATATATATATATATATATATATATATATATATTTGAGAGAAAGAAAATATGGTTTATTGTCACTTTTCCGCAATAACCGGTTTTAAAAGAAAGAACGAGCCATGTTTTACCATATTTTCAAATTCCATGCTCGATTCTATAAACATTTATCTCTTGAAAACCAAATGCTTTGAAAAATAACTCGGTCTCTATTTTGATAATCATCGGGACTTATTTGTCAAAATATCTATCTCTCAATCAACAACCTATGTCATTGATTGAGGGGAGAATGATTTCAATTAAATTAAAAAGTTATTTGGCATTAAATTGTTTTCAAAAGATATTCATGCATGTTTTATCAATGGAGTTTAAAGTCTTAAAATCCGATCCTTATCGATTAAAACGCTTTCATAATCAAGTCACAATTCCCTTAAAAGCTTTCAAAATCAATTTAAATCAATAAGAGATCACAAATCTCAAATGATTTGATAATTGTGATCGGGGAGAATGTGTGATTTAAATTGGATTTAAGCGATAATTCGGTAAATGGTTTTATAAGGATGTACATGCTATCCACCCCACATGTGACAAACGATTTCAAATTTTCCATGCACATGTTGAGGGGAGCATCTATCTTAAACCTATGATTTGAAATGTGATCAACTTATCTCAATGTGCAAGTTCCTCTAGTATGTGCAAAACTCTTTTCAAACCTCGAGGCACATATTGAGGGGAGCAAATTATGGAAACCTCATTCTTCCGGAAATGCTATATCTACTTGATTTGATGTGGGAAGTGATGTTGATATCTTTTAGAAAATGGTAATCAAAAAGTTAATTCTTTCTCTTGCCTCCGTGTGCAAAACATTTTCAAATACTTGATGCACATGTTGAGGGGAGTTCTCGTTCTAAAATATCAAAACCAATTCGGTACAAAATGCTTTGATAATATATCACAAGTATCGAATTGATTTTCAAATGGTTTTCAATTGGTTCCAATGGCGGATGAACAATACCAAATAGACCGACCAACTTTACTTTATGTACGGTGATATAAGGATGATAAGGTTAGGTATGTGTTCCCATGATCCGCTTGAAGCCGGAGGGATCTACCGAGGACAATCCACTAGTTAGTGTAGAAGTCCTTAGGTATGATGATAAAAGAGAAAATGAGATATGGGAAGAGTGCGGACTAAGACCGAGCTAATCTTGGAATAAACCCAACAAGGTTCTAGCTATGAAGTCTCGGTAAGCTTGAAGGGGTTGAAGAATTAAAAGAATTAAATGAGGAAAGAGTGAAAGCAAATAGCCTCCATTTATTCAACCTTAGGCGAAACGGGTTCAATTCATATACTCTTGATGGTAACATCGGTATTGAAGACAAGACGTCATGGACCCGGTGGACCTTTGCACTTCAACTTTCCAAACCACTCAAGTTCCTCTTAAAAGGACTTGTTTCATTCTCACGGGGCCGACATTATCTATCGACTTTCTCTTAGAGATGGTTGATATTGAAGAAGGAGACCTCTCCTAGTCTCGATGCAGGATCCAAATATGCACAAATTGAGTCTAGAGCCACGAGATCATCAATAAATCTCATTAGGACACTTTCAATGAAGACTCTCTGTTTCACACAATGTGGAAAGAGATTATCTCTTGAGTCCCACGCATTATCCTTGTGGTATTGCGGAAAATCGAGTGATGTGTATACATATTCACTATGAAGATGGAAAGCCTTTGGAGCCAACATCAAACAAGCTCTCGGTAGGTGGCATGTGAGATCTATTATATAGATCAACCATGTGACAACGAATAGAAACAATGGGCGATTCAATCTCTTGAATCAATCACGGTTCAGTTATGGATTGACGGATACCTTTGAAAACCGGTCTTTGTGCATAAAACTCTTTTCTTTAGCACATCGACCGTGTACTCATTTTCAAACCAAAAGGTGTTTTATGATTGATAATTGATTTTCAACAAAACCTTCGTTGTATTGCAAAACAATTTCTATTGAGCAATACACGATTGTTTTTCAAATCTCTTTCCATCAATCGGTGGACTTAAAATTATTTGGTTCTCTCACTCCGTGTTGTCTTCTTTGAGATGTTCGGTTTGAGAACAGCTAGAACATTCTGAAACCTGTCAAGGAAATTCTTGAATTATACGATCACAGGCGGTACATGTCTTGATCAGCGGGAACCGTGGGCGTGTACCTCAATTCAACGAAAGTGATCAAAGACACTTTCGTGCGATTTATTGCTAACTGTTGTATGCAGGTACACCCGACGTTTGTAGCTGATCAGAATGCAAGATCAATTGTTAATGTATTATCTTGTTGTATTCAATGTAATTTTGGTACATGATTGAGGTGACCTCCCTTAGGGGGAGATTGTTAGGAATTAGAAATTCCAGGTATTAAAGAGTCGGTCACCTAAAGTATGTGTAATCGTTAGAAAGCTCGTAGTCGTAGTTCTTTTATGTTAAGTAGTATTTAGTTAAGTAGCACCGTGGAGGACGGACGGTCTTTACCCTTTGTATGCACGATCCACACCCGATGTGTGGCGATTTATGTAAGACTATAAATACTCTCTACCTCCCAAGGTAGAGAGTTGGAGCTCATAATAATATCTTTCACTTTCTCTCACTAAGTTCCCTAAACCTCTAACCTTCTCTCTCTAGATTTCCATCTATACGCCACTTTGTGTCATGGTTTGATGTGTATGTGAAAACTAATATCCAACAAAGTATATGTTTCCTCACGACGAGGGTGATCACTATCAACGGTTGTAGTGGATTCGACTTCCTTAACATGATGAGTTTCACTATTATCTGTGTTGGTGCAAGTATCAAAAATCTTTCCTGTGGGAATCCATCTAAGACCTACTTTGTTGAAAACTTTGCCTGTGGGTATCCACCTAAGGTAAGATCTAGGAGTTGTTTTCTTATCAGATGCAGCGGAAGACTCCTTTTTAGAAAAACTACATCCTGAAGAGATCGTCCTATTAGGTGTCTTTTTGTTTGACATTTTATCAACGCGCTTGTTTCTATTTGGTGTCTTAGTGGATTGTGCCTTGCACGAGAATTATCTTTTGAGGTATTGTGAGACCATGCATCATGATTAGTGAAAAGACACATTTTTACATGTAGTATGACAAATTCAATATTCTTGTTTAAAACATCGACTTTAACTTTGTCACTACAGATCTTTTGGAAATTGATACTTGTTCGAAAAGACTTAGAATTCCTAGCATTGTTTTCTAGGGGTATAACATTTTCTTTTGCGTAACTACTCTTAGATGCAAGCCAATCCCTAGTCTTGTGTCGAATGTTCCTAGGTAATGGTTTACTACTACTAGCGGTGCCTTGAAATCTGAGAATTCATCACCTAGATGATGCACCTAGAATTCCGTCTTTTCGAGTGCATGCCTTTTTCCTAGCTTCTTCTAGATAGTGATTTTGGACCATGTTGTTAGAACCAACGGATTCTTTAACTGGATTTTTGGTCACATTCCATGTACTAGGCTTAGAAATGCCAGGTGTAATCACTTTTGGTGTTTCAGCAACTGCTTTTCCTTTTTCAAAATCTTTGATAATTCTCTTTTTAATGGGCAAGGACTGTGGAGTGACTATTTTTGACAAATCAATTTTCTCATTGACTTTTGGAGGAGGCTGAGAAATAGACATTTTTGGTTTGAAAACCGGTTTTGAAACATTTGCTTTCTCCTCAGTCAATGGTTTTGCAAACTTAGTATCCACAACCTTTCCTTTTTGACTTCCCAGCTGAGCTCTCAAAAGATCATTTTGCTCTTTCATGTCCTTGTAGGCACGCTCATACGACAGTTTGTCATACTTGCATTCCTCAGATTTTCGATCAAGTTGTTTAAAATATGACACGTTTTCTTTTTCAAGTTTTTCAAGAGCTTTTTCATATTTTGAAACAATTACGGAGGTCTCAGATTGGAGTCTTTCATGATCTTCAACAGAGTGTGTTTGTAAAATAATGGACATGATATCGGTAGTCATAACATCTTCGAAGAGAGAATCATTCAAATTTTCCAAAACTTTGATATGTTCAACACTTTCATTAGCTTGCTTTACCGAGGATTTATGGTCCTTCACAAAGTCATTGTTTCTTTCAAAACGCTTGTTCGAAATGAATTACCCTCGACCGATGCCGGTTAATGGAGGTTCAATTTGAGTTTCAAAAACTTTTTCGTTTCGTCATCATGACGAGTAAACCAGATGTTAGTAGTAATATTGGTTTTAGATTGTGATCTCTTGAAGATATCCAATTCTAGTTTTAACGTCATCTAAAATTCTTCGGCATCACTTGTGTTAAAAGGATTGTTTGAAGACATTTGTTCGATTTTCGAAAAGGATTTTGAGACAACTACGGGGAGTTGCAATCGGTTTTGAAGCGGGTGTTGACACTTTGTTTGAAACACTTGGTGTGGTGGAAAAGCGTTGATTGTTCTTTTGATTAACAAAAGTAATTCCATTAATTTTGTTCCATTTGTTATAATCAATCGGTTTAAGATCTGGATTCTTTTGTTTCATTTTGATCTACTCTCCTCGAGATAGTTCCAACGTTTCAAGAGAATCACGAACAATTATGGGTTCATGCAAAGGTTTTCCATTGTTCAACACATTTCGAGATTTCGAGCTTTCTTGAGGAGCGAAGAAGGGTTGTTACCAAGAGCCATTTATATGCGATGTGAAGAATCGGATTTGCTTGATTAGAAAGCATCTTGTTTGTTTTAGTGGAATGACCCGTTGTAAGAAGCAAATTATCCAATTTTTGATAGTTTCATTTTATCCGAATTTCATCAAGAAGAGAATCTTCTCGCTTTGAAAAATCGACAATCAACTGTTTCTTCTCTTTTCAAGATCGAAAAATGCTTTTTGTTTAGAAAGTTGGTCATTTAGTTGAAATTTCCTTGTTTAAAGATTTTATTTTCAAGTTCAAATTCACATCAAGTGTGTCCTACATGAGTTGCAATTGTTTTCTCTTAAAACAGAATCTCGATAACCAATTTCTAATTACGAAAGTTTGTTTGTATGAAATTCAAAGGCTTTTGCGTTCCCTTGTAACTCTCAAGCTCGGTGGTCAATTTTTATTCATGGCCTTAACTTCGCGATTGACCTTACTCACTTTTCAATTTCAATGCCACGATTATTGATTAATGATTCAAAATAAGCATGTGTTTCCTCATCGGTCTCATTATTTTGTGCCACTGACCTCCATTAGGATCCACATATGGAGTTTGAGTTAGTATTGCTACAACTCGGATTGTCCATGTATGTATCATAAGTAGGTCTTGATGTCACGAATGTTGTTCATCATGAGTAAACACATCACATATGAATTGTTATAGCATGGATCAATGATTGGTACCTTAGATCTGCATTTGCGTCATAGGCAGGAGGTGCGTCAGTCGATGTCGTACTTAGTCTCTGAAGATTTGCCATGAAGACGCGGTTTGCATTGATGTCCTCTCGGTCTTCCAAATCATCCATAATAGCGAAAAAGTCATGTTCCTCAAAGACTCAACCGCATTCCAGTTACGCCTTTTGTGCTAACAAACATAGCTTTCGAAGATACATAAAATCCTTCTTTTTCGCTTAGTAGGACAATTCCTTGCCATGTGACCCACTCCTTGACAGTTATAACACTTAATCGATTACCTCGATTCACATTTCCATAATTCCCAACGACCGAGCTGCAACATTGCCATTCGATTACCCATTGCTCTATTCCCAACATTTCATCCCATCGATTTCCAACATCCGACTGATGATTACGATACGGAACCGCTGATTACACATGCGACTGCTAAATGCTTTATCCAGTAAAGAAAATACATGTAGCAAAGCATTTTCTAGTTCAGTTTCAGGATCAGTGATTCCTTGTTCCTAGTATTGTGGATACGGTTGTTGAATGACTTGCTGTTCTGGTGGATAGAATTGTTGTTGTGGTTGTTGAATGTATTTCTGCAAGTTGTTGTTGTTGGAAGATGATGAAGGTTGTTGTTGTGTATTCACTGATGTTTGAGTCTTTGCAATGAGTGCCAATGGATCATGATTCTTTGCCAATCTTTCTTTCTTGACTTCATTCACTTCATCTTGGTTTTGTTTCAGAAAATCGTTGAGTTGATCAAAGTTCACCAGATGTAAGTCTTTTGTTTGGTTGACAATAGTGACATATCGTCCCATTCTTACGGAAGATTATTCAGAACTTGATGTTTTGAGCGATTGTTCGGGTGCCAACTTGTTTCGATAAGCTCATTCATCAAAGTGCAAAACCTTCCATAGTAGGATTCAATGGATTCTCACGGTGTAGATGTAAACATTTCCCATTCGAGTTAGCGACTTGTTCTCCATGTCTTGTTTACCAATTTACATTCCATAACATAGTCGTCTAACACGTTCCCACATATCGAAGCGGTTTCTGGCTGTCTCACACTGACAAAAATGTCTATTGGTAAACCCAGTTAGACAATATGAATTGCCATGTCATCTGCATCGACTTGTTTCGATCCTCTTGATGTATTCGATTCGGTTTGAAGATGAGAGGATGGTGGAATGGGAGGTGTTGCATCGGCATTTCGAGGACATGGACTTGTCGAGGTGGAAGGGTCCATCCTAAATGGATTTAATCATGAGTTTCCCATTAGGTTTGGTCTTGATGTGGCGGAGCATTCGACTTGTCCATTGAAGATAACCACCTTTTGCCAACATAGGAGGTCGGTTTTCGCACCGCTGCATGAATGTCTTGTTGAGTTGCCATTGATGAAGGTATGATCGATAAAGTTGATGTAGGATCGATTCAACGATAAAGGAGTTGTGGTTGATGAAGATTAAGCTCGGTTGAGGTGTTTCTGAAAGTCGTACTCGTAAACTCGGTTCTTAGGCGTAAAATTTTTTTTTCCCAAAATTTGAAATTCACTATAAAAATCAATTCTATGATCGTATGAAAATTTTGAGTTATGAAAATTTTGACGCCAAATTTGACCCGAAAATTTTGAATTTAGGCCCAAAAATTTGAATTTAGGCCCAAAAATTTGAATTTTTGACCAAAATTTTCCAGTTATACCAAATTTTGAATTTCGCGTAAAAATTGAACGTTTAGTCTCCTCAAAAATTTAAATTTGATTTTTTTTTTTTTTTTTTTTTTTTTTTTTTGAAAATGAAGAGCTTAGGCGTAGAAACATGAAGTTACAGTGAGCGATGCTTAGGCGTAGGATCTTATCGTAGGAAGCTTAGGCGTAGGATCTTAAGCGTGGGATCTTAGGCGTGGGATCTTAGGCGTAGGATTCCTTAGGCGTAGGAAATTCTTATCGTAAACAAGGTATCTTCACGCAACCTTAAGCTTATGCGTAGACAAAAAGTTACTCGTAAACCTTACGCGTAATTGTGAAGTTATGCGTAGAGTTACTCGTAAGCTTTTAGCTTATGCGTAGACTATGGTTAAGAACCAAAAATCCTTTACATTGTCACGGTAAGGGATATCCACAAGTCGAAGTGTTCACACACTTATCCAAGTGAGGAAGCGAGTAACCGTTATAGCTCAAGATTCTTCACCAAAAGTTATGAGTAGAAAACTAGGGTTTTGACTTTTTGACTTCTACGCGTAAGAAATTTCCAACGATTCAAATGATTTCTTTTGCACGAGATAGCCTTAAAACACTCGAATAACCCAAAATGTTGACCTTTTTCACCCAAAGTGCTTAGAAAAGTTACAGTAGAAATGACCAATGAACCAAAACAAGTTTAAAACTTAACCAAAACGCGTAAAGCTTGAACTTTTGCAAAAACTGAAACTTTAGCACCAAATAAACCTTAAACCACAAGAATCTTGAATTTTTAAGTGCAAAAATTAAAGCTTTAAGCGTGACAAATATGTAAAACGAGAGCTTATACGCGTAACAGTACCAACACTTCAAAACAAACACAAACACTCCTAAACCATTGTTAGGCGATTGATACCAATTTTTAGGACCAAAGATATATCAACCTTATCACTTTACCAAGCAAACCCAACACAAACACGTAACAGTTATGCGTAGAAGACTAAACACAAACACATACGTGTATAAGAAAGATTAAGAGAGATGGTGACTTGAATGATAGAATTCGTATGTATGTTTAGAGAGGTATAGAAAAGAAGATGAAAACAATAAGATGTTATATTGCTTCAAAGGAAAACACACACACACACACTCAAGCACACCCCTCAAATGACCATTTAAGGGGTATTTATAGTACAAGTAACATAAAATCTAAAAGGCTTTCTATTGGGCTTCGTGGGCTTGGACATGGGTTGGATTGGATATTAAGGCAAGCTTAACTAAACTAATACCCATTTAGCTTAGTCCAATCCACGAGCCCATTGACTATTCTAGCACGATATCTAACACACGTTACAAAGTTCCTAAATGTGAATGACCATCACTTCTAATAAAAACTATTAAGGCTAACAAGAAGCTTGTTTCATTCTCACAGGGAACCCTACATAATCTATCGGCTTTCTCTTAGAGATAGCTGGTATTGAAGAAGAGACCCTCTCCTAGTCTCCGCTCGGAAAACCAAAGCACTATTGAGTCTAGAGCCACGAGATTCATCAAAAGATCTCTTAGGAACACTTGACATTTCATCACTTGTCGCTCAAGAATTAGAACGTCGGTGGTACGTTATCGAGTCCTTCACGGATCTCGATGAATGTCGAGAAAATTTATGAGAGGTTCACATCGTGATCCTCGGTGATTGAATGGAAACTCCTGCCGGTCAACATCAAACGACCACGGCAGCAGTCACTCGATAACTCCCCATGGATTACGCTTAGTGTGTCTCAAACGGTCTCTGATCGTGAGGTGATGCTTTGGTATACCTCAACGACTCATCCGAACTGTAGGTGTACTTGGTACATCGCATTATCTCACTTGTGGGACTCTAGTTCGAGAACGACCTTTGTGAGAATTAGAGTTGTGTTTTCACACTATCTTTGTTAACACTCTCGAGTTCAAACTTGTAAGTGCGGAATCCACTTATTACTAACCGTTTTCATGTTTTCTTCTTATGGAAGCTCGAGCGGAATGATCGTCAGATTCTTCACATGCTCATGCCAACATGATCACTAATGGAAGTTCTATCTAAAAGCAACACAAAGTCGAATGATTCTTCGTCAAGCCAAAGAATCTACAAAGTTAAAGACTTAAAGAACTTCATCGATCTTGAAATCCAATGTCAAAGGCGTGTGAGCATGTTGAAGAATGACGTGGAATCTTGCAGCGTGAAGGCACTGAGGCGAGACTTGATGCAAACTACAACAACATACTATCACTACCATCACAAAGAACAATGATCAAAGAACAAAGTTAAAGATGACGTCAAAGCAAAACTGCTTAAAGAAAACAATTTCTACACCGGGAGATTGTTCAAATCAAGGCAATTCTTCTCACAAGAAAGAAGAATGTCGAGAAGGCGTCAAAGCTACTATTACATCAATATCTTCACCGTTTACATTCATTCATCACCAACACTTAGGGGGAGATTGTTGGAATCACTCCTAAACCTAAATCAAGTGTTAGTGATTCATATGTAATAGTTAGCTTAATTATGGCCTTTATGTTTGTTATTAGCTTAAGCTTATGTAAAAGGCCCATGAGCTTAGGCCCATGTCCATTAAGGAAAGGAAGGGAGTAGGAGTGTTGCCCTAGCTCCCCTTCCTATAAATACCTTGTAATAACCCTCACTTGAGGGTTGGTTGTTCATTTTATTCATTCACCTTTACGCATAACCTTTCACATAGTATTTCGTGTGTGTGTTTAACGTGTTCAACCAATCTCTTCTCTTCTACTCTTTCTTTTGATGCTTGTGTTGTAAACTTGGTAACCTAACAACGACTTTCCAAAAAGGTTAATCGATCAAGATACATGACAAGAGTATCACGAAGTTAGAAACATGGGTATAAGCATTATGCAGTTATGTCGTAACCACTTTATATGAGTATCATGAACAAAATTTTAAACATAATCTCCAAAATTAGCACATCCATTTATTAAAACATAATCTACTAAACATTGTATATGAAAAAATGCCTCAAGTAACTGAAAGTCTTTTAACATCTTTATATCATGAAGACCAAAGTAGCAATGTATAAACCCCATATATACCCAAAGGCAAACAAAGAGACTAAAAAATGAATTATCACCTTTCTAAACATTTTTTTCTCCAACAAATGTACAACCTAAGTATACAAACATAAGGAAACTAAATGTTGAGATCATTTTTATAAACCACCACAACAAAATTTGAACAAAACCACTTTTCCATCAAGACCCACCAGAAGGAACCAATGAATTAGCATCAGGAACA
Source organism: Chrysanthemum lavandulifolium (assembly GCA_022545495.1). Lineage (NCBI taxonomy): Eukaryota > Viridiplantae > Streptophyta > Magnoliopsida > Asterales > Asteraceae > Chrysanthemum > Chrysanthemum lavandulifolium. The sequence continues at coordinate 76,283,895 of CM040245.1, read as the reverse complement.
GGGGCGATTTTTGGGGAAAACTTATGTCTGCATATTAGGAGCTATATTTTTAGCATGTAGCCAAGTCAGCTGCCAAAAACTATCAGAACCACCCACAACAATTGGAACAAGAATGCCACTAGATTTCATCACAAGCAGACTATTCTTAAGAAGCTCTGTCACGTGTCTTGAATTTTATCACTTTTTTTTCCGCGCATTTTCACCTTCATAAATCTCTCCATACAACTTAAAACCCCTAACCATACTTTACAAAATGATAAGTGGGAGTAAATTATGTTTGTAACTGTTAGACACATATTATTAGAATTACCGCGGCAACTACAGTTAACACAACAAAAACATACAACACTGTCGAATGCAAACGCTCCGCCGCAATGCGCGGGTTGAAATCCTCGTTAAATATATGTATAGCAAGTTGATTTGAGTCAAATGTATATAGAATTATTGAATCAGTTTTGTCTAAATTGAGTATAGTTTCTAGGGGTTTGCAAGATGGCCAGGTCGTGCAAGATGGGTACCGGATCAAAATGGGTTTAATTGAAGCATATCATTTTGGGTTGGGTCAAAACAGATAATGTGTGTTTAGGTGAACCCATGTTACGAGTTGCTTTATTTTACATACCCAATTTTTTTTACATACCAATGAACACATCCTGACCATTAGATCAAAAGAACAAAAATTAGGGAAAAAAACATGGAGGGACTAATAATGTAAATTTTCAAATAAACGAAGGGACAAGATGTGTAAATTACATCATAACTATCATTATCCTACTTTCTCCCAAATCACACACACTTCACCTCACTTTCTCTCTCTACTAATATTCAAACCCTAGCTATTAAAATCAAAAATCAACTGTGATTAACCATAAAACTATCAAAGCTTGTTAATTCACAACAAAATGGAAGCATTATCGTTAGGAAGTTGATTCCACAAAATTTACGGGTTAAAATGAACCAATCCACCCTCCGATTGAAAAAATGGTTAAATGTACAGTATAAAGTCGAATGTTAGTGATTAGATCTGGTAATTTATTATTATTTATGTTGTCTTAGTTGTTTTTGTTGCCAATTATTGTGACATTTTTATTAAAATATTTATTGATGATCACAAAAAATGTAGTTTTGAGTGGTGTTTAGTTTAATTTGGTAATATGAACTAGGTTGCTTTGAGTTTTATACACAACAAGTGTTTGATGAAATGTGTGAGTGAAAAATATCATACGTGTAGTATCACAAGTGATATCTGAAGTTGAAATGTATATGTGTATTATCACTAGTGATATTTGAATTATCATTTGTGATATTTGTGTTATTACTTGTGAAATTGTATTTATTTGATAGGTTTTTTGTTTACTTGTTAAGCTTTATTATATGTCATGTATAGTATCACTTTTGATATTTCATTATATTGTTTTATAATCATAGTTAAAGCTTTTTTTTGTTAAAAGTTTTGATGATATAATATTTACTGTGTGTTTTATCACCTTTGTTTCATATCATAACTTTAAAGTTTTATGTGCTTTTTGTTGATGATAATTGTGTTTTAGTTACTGACAAGTTGTTTAGTATAGAATAATATTGCTTATTATTTAAGTTGTAGATTAAACAGCTTAAACAAATTTTACTTTAAAAACATAGTTATTTAGTGTGATTTTGCTTATTATTTAAGTTGTGATTGTATTTGTCTATTTAATGGATACATTGTGCGTATTTCAATAGGTTTTACAACGGGGATTTGAAAATATCTATGTTTGAATCAGCAAACTGAAGAAGTTATGGTTAAACAAAGCACATCATCTTCATAAACAAACTGAAGAAGCTCAAACACATGTTATATCACATGTGATATCAACAGTGATATCACATGTGATATCTATGACATCATTTGTGATATAACCTATGATATCACACGTGATTCAACAAATAGAAGAAGCCGACAGATTTGTGATGTCACATGTGATATCAAATTCTCCTCCAAAAAGTTGAACAACATGAGAATGAGATACATAAAAAAATAAGCAATAAAAGTGTGGTAGTTAGTAGTTATTGAAGGATTGTTGTGATAATGTGATGAATGTTGTGATAATATGATAAATCACAAGAGATATTGAGCTTGTAACATGCTTCTGTTAGATTTTTAATGCATTTATTTTCTTGATTGATAGAGTGTGCATGTTTTGATAGGTTTAACACCGTATTCGACACCAAATATATATTTATTAGGTCTTGAGCTACATTGCATGGTGCCCGAGTTTGTATATTTTGGGAATGACTAATTGACTTGTATGATCATTTGTATGTAAACTAACAGTATTACACGTGATATTACTTTTAGCTAACTAAAACATTTTGTTCTACATTAAAATGTTTCATATCACAAGAGATATAACACTGTCAATTACATATACCAAATATGTATAAAAACAAGAAACAAAACGAATAAAATAAAAATGTTGGCATATTTTAAAAATCAAAGAAAGTGTTGCATCAAATTTAACAGGATATCACAAGTAAGGGTGAGCAATCCAAACGGATCGACCAGACCGACCGACGAAACCGACAGGACCAACCAGTCCGGTCTTGGTCCGGGGTTTTCATTATTTCGGTCTCGGTCCGGACCAGCATACAAACCGGACATTTAGCCTATTTGGACCGGATCGACCGAAAGACCGACCAGACCAACCCCGACCAAGACCGGACCGACCACATTCGGTCCGGTCTCGGTCTAGGGTTTTTGCATAACTCAGTCTCGGTTCGATCCGGTCCGGTCCAGTTTCTAGACCGTGAGCACCCTTAATCACAAGTGATATAAATATCAAAATCAAACCCAAGTATTGCATCATTTTTAACATAATATCACAAGAGATATCATGATACAAGTATTGTATGAATCACAAAAATCCTCATAAAAGAATTATTCCAAACTATTAAGCATAAATTTTCAAGAAAAAATATTGAAAAGCTATGAATCACAAGTAATACATTAACAAGAGAAATTCAAAAAAAATGTAAAATCAGACTTTGAGTGCAACAGATCCACCTTCAACGGAGTAGCCTCCAGGAACACCGTCATCACGCCCACCGTCTTCAAGGTCACCGCCCCCGGGGCAATACCTATAGAATACTCGTAACGCACTAGCAGAAACTATAGGAACCCATGATGATTAAGCTCATGATGATTAAATGATTTATGTGTTTTCGCACTAGTAAAGCTGTAAACAAAGGTGATAAAACACACAGTAAATAGTATATCATCAAAACTTTAACAAAAAAAATAGCTTTAACTATGATTATAAAACAATAACAATGAAATACCAAAAGTGATACTATATATGACATATAATAAAGCTTAACAAGTAAACAAAAAAAACTATCAAATAAACAAAATTTCACAAGTGATATTACGAATATCACAAGTGAGAATACAAATATCACTAGTGATAATACAAATATACAGTTCAACTTCAAATATCATTGGTGATACTACACATATAATACATAGCAGATTCAAAACAACAATCAGACATAAAAACAACATTCAAATGCAGTTAAAAACAAAAATTCAATTAACAACTTAATTAATTAGCAGAATTGCAAGAGTAGATAACAATATTATCAAATATAGTTCACTCACACTTTTCATCAAACACTTGGTGTGCAACTTGATAAGAAGAAATGTTAACAACTTGATCCACATCACTTTTTCATTCAGACATTTCATCAAACACTTGGTGTGCACCTCAATTAAACTAGAAATATAGTAGTACACACGAATAACCTGGCATAAAGATCAAAATTGTCATCAATAGACCTTTAGCCTAGAGATTATTCATAAATATCAAACTGTCTTGTGAAGTTATTATAAGATCATCATGAGCTGTATTCCCATTTGAGAAGAAAGAGAAGAGTAACTAAGATGACATGGTGATGGATGAGGTGGTGATGGAAGGAGATGAGATGGAGATGGTGAACAATTGATGATGATGATCGTGAAGTAACTGATTTTTGGAGGAAACCAGGGGAGGAAACACACAGCAAGTGTGAAATTAAATGAGCGATTGGGATAAAAAAAACATTATATATTTGGAGAAAAATTGGTTAAACCAATTTAATCTTAGATTAATATCCACCATTGAATCAAACTAAATAGATGGTGGAGCTTTGTCCATCAGTAAGCACCAAAATAAGAGTAAGCAAATGAACTTTTCTCCTCATGTTACTCTTTTTTGTCCACATCTTACGTAATGAATGTGTTAATTACTAGTATATAATTACACTTGCAAAAATTATTGAATACCTTGGAAAGAAAAAACAATTTAAGCTTTATGCACTTCACATAGGAAATGAATTGCAAATATTATTGAATAACTTGGAAAGAAAAAACAATTTAAGTTGTATGCACTTCACATAGGCAATGAATGACTTTTCGGCATTCAAACTCTGAACCATTCGAACCATTCCCCTAAGAGCATATGCAATGTAAGCTTTACAAATGACTTTTTACTATTTAAAAGAATTATATGAAAGACTTGATCCATTGTAACAAAAGCTTTACTAAAGACTTTCAAGAAAATGATTGGTATATGTCAAGCGTTTGACAAAAATGATACAAGCTATTTTCATTAAATGAAGACATGTTTAATTTCATTTTACACCCGTTATTAAATGAATACTTAATATGGAAAAGCTTTTGGAAAGCTTTTGTGCATTGAAGAAGATTTGTAAACATGACTTTTAGAGAGATAGAAGTTAACGGAAAATTAATTGTCATAAATGAAAAAAGTCTTAATAGGTAGACCTATTGTAGATGCTCCAACACCCAAGTAAACACATCATTTGACAATTGAAAAAGTCTTCGACCATACATCATGAAGTTTTATAGGTGGTATATGCAGGTCTAGGGATGAGCACGGTACCAGAATGGTACCGAACCCGTACTGAATTGATGGTACCTGATTTTTTCCGAGCATGAAAGTGGGTACCGGTACCGTACCGGACGGGATTCGGGTATCGGATCAGGTACTGGTACTCGGTACCTATACGGTTATTCCCGTTTTTTGTTAAACCAAAAAGGATTTCAAGGAAAAAAAAACATGCATTTTCAAGTGATTTTAAACCACGACGTCTCACAAAAGGTAAAAACACTTAAATAAATAAATCACCAAGATATTCGTAACATACAAACATTCCAAAACTTATAAAAGAGGTTCGGGTTTAATTTTTGTGATCGGTTATGAAGGATCTATAGTTGCCACAATAAGTTTTTTGAACGTTTGGTTTCTTTCCATATGCTTCACATGTCTATTGTTTGACATGGAACGGGCTAAATGGATGTTTGGATAAGTTATTTAATTCAAAAATATGATTACTCAATTTTTGGGATTTTTTCCGGTACTTTTCACTTTGGTATCGGTACCGTATTAGTGGTACCAAATTTTTTTTGGGCTCAATTCATGGTAACGGTACCGTACCGTGTATTGGGAGTCAATACTGTTTCGGTACGGTACCAGTGCGGTTCCGGTTCGATAGCAGGATTCGGCTTCAAATGCTCATCCCTATGCAGGACCGAGCATCGCATACCTCAAAACTGACCAAACCAAGAAAATCGATCGGACCGAAGGACCAACGGTCTGGTCTCGGTCCCAACTTTTTCTTCATTTAGGTCTCAGTCCGGTCGGTGCGATCTTACTTACAAACCAACCAATAATGCCTTTTTGGACCGGATCGGACCAACACATACCAAACACATTCGGTCCAATCCTTGGTCCGTGATTTTGGTCTAATTCGGTCTCGATTCGGTTCGGTCTTACACCGATGCTCAGCCCTAGGTATATGTAATGCATCCTATTGAAAAATTGGGATATTATTTGTAGTCAATTGGCAACAATTTTTTACTATAAATGTGGATCATTGATTTATTTTCTGAGTCCCTGATTTTTTTCTGTGAGTACCTGATTCATTGCTTATGTATTGTTTGTGAAGAATTGAAGCCAATTGGTTACAAATAATAACGATTTTTTTTTTCTTTTTTAGAAAGTATATCAAAGTGCCCGTCTATAGAAAGATAATTAAATGCTCTTCGCTGCGGTTTAAATATTTTCGCTTAACGATTAACGGCTTAAGAGATATTTAAATTATAAAAAATAGGTGAAATAATAAAATGCTTTTAATCTCAGCCATTGATTTCTTTTTAGATAGATGGTGGAAATGAGTCGTAAGAAAAGTTCGGTATTTAAAATAACTCTCCTCTAAAAGTATTTGTATGTGCTTTATATACATGGGATTTCGGCTTATCTTAACCCCGTTCTGGTGCGGTTTCCTCCGCCAGTCTCCTTCCATATCCAGATCCGTATTCCGGTGTGTCCTCCTGCCTTCGTCCATAGCCAGATCCATATTATGAACTTGGTTCATCTTTTCTAGATCCACATTCTGAAGTCGAAACTAACCACTGCCCATCACCTGATCCATATTCCAGTGTGTGATCTTCATGCTTTCTACCATAGCCAGATCCATACTCCGAGGCTGACTCTTCCTGCCTACCATAACCGGACTCATACTCTGAAACAGGCTCTTTGTGCCTCCTTCCATATTCCGAAACATGTTCCTCCTCCCTACAACTGTATCCAGATCCATATTCTAGCGTCATATCCTTATGTTTCCAGTCTTATCTAGATATAGAATGTATCTGGTATCTCAACACTTGTTTAAGCTCTTGCTTGACAACATCCATGGCAGGTCGCTGTTCCCGATCTTCGTTCAAGCATTTATATGCGATTTTTGAAAATTTAGTCATAGAGTATGACCCCATATGTTCATTTAAATTAGGATCAATAATCTTGGCTAAGTTGCCCTTTTCATAGTGTTCTTTAACTGATTTGCTTGATAGAAAGAAGCCATCATCATCGCATTTACTAATGCATAACCTCCCACATAACACTTCGAAAAGTACAATTCCGATAGAATAGACATCAGATTTTTTTGTCAAAAATCCTGTAGTAAAGTATTCTGGTTCACAATACCCGTCTGTCCTACAACCATTTGAAACAATAAGACTGCTAGTTATTGGTTTTCACAATCACACAAACAATCACATATAGGGTCGAATTATGCAAGAGTTTAGAGATAGAAAGTAGAAGATGAGATCCTTTCTAGAGAGAGAAAGTAAACAAAAGAAAGAAAGGTTAGATTGAGTGAAAGGTCCAACCCTCTACCTTGGGAGGTAGAGGGTATTTATAGTTACATACTACACGTCCTCCTTCGGACTGTGGATCAGGCATATAGTGGGTAAAGACCCGTCCGTCCTCCATGGTGTTGCTCTAAACTAAATTACTAACTAAATAACTAGTAAATAACGTAATGTCTGCGAGCTAACATATGCTAGACTAGAGTTGAGGTGACCGATTCTTCAACATGGATTTTCTAAATCCTAACAATCTTCCCCTAAAGGAGGTCACCCCATGAAATACATTTTGTATCCTAGCATCCTATCTTTATCTTCATGCTCGAGCTCGTAGACTTCAATTCTTCAATCCTGTAATCTTTGTACTTTAGTAGTGATACTTCAAAGTTCGACTGCTTTGTACTTTCACTGGAGGTCTTTAACTGATCCACCTCTTGATGATCTTCGAGCTTTCATTGAGATCATCAACCACAACAAATCTCTGACACATCCTTTGTTGTATCGCCAATATGTGAAGTTGTGACTTTTGGACCGACATGCTCACATTTTGGATCATGATATCTTCTCATCAGAGTAGCAGAAGCTTTGTTGATTCATGATATTTGCAGCAGCGTAGGAGAAGCATGGATTGAAAATATCAGAGTCAGTTGATGAAGATATGCACTTATCATGATTTCTTTTAGAAGTGAATGTGATGTGTGAGCATGCGGTTATGGATTGACTCCTCAATTCTGATCAGCTGCAACCGTCGGGTGTCCCTGCAAACAACAGTTAGCAATAAAGCGCACAAAAGTGTCTTTGATCACATTTGTTGAATGGGGTTGCAAGAACCACGGTTCCCCGTTGATTAGTACAAGTACTGACTGTGATCAGGTAGAGTTCCGAAGAATCTCCTTGACATGGTTTCGCAGCTAATCAAGTTGTTCTCAAACCAGAAGGTCTCAAAGAAGACAGCACGGAGTGAGTGAACTAGCAAATTAAGATTCACTGATTGATGAAAAATGATTTGAAAACTATTGTGTATTGCTTGAAGAAAGAGTTTTGCAATACAACGAATGTTTTATAAGAAAGATAAATTTTCAATCAAAAATACTTTTTTTGTGTTTAAAAATGAATACACATTCGATGTGCTAGAGAAAAGAAGATTTGCACATCGAACGGTTTTTCCAAAAGTATTCGTCAATTCATTTCCTGGACCAAGGTTGATTCAAGAATGAATCGCCCCATTGTTTCTATCCAGTTGTCACAAGCTTGATCTTTTGCAAGATCTCACATGTCACCCAGCAAGAGTTTGTTTGATGTTGGCTCTAGAAGGATTTCCATCTTCATCGTGAATAATTTTACATATCACTCGGATGTTCTGGCAATACCACAAGGATAATGCGTAGGACTCTTAAAATATATTCTTACTTTCCACATTGTGTGAAACATCAAGTCTTCATTAATTTTGTGTCCTAATGAGATATTGTGGATGATCTCTTGGTTCTAGACTCAATTGTGCACATTTGGTTCCTATGCCAGAGACTAGGGAGAGGGTCTCCTTCTTTAATATCAACAATCTCTAAGAGAAAGTCGATAGATAATGTAGGTTCCCCGTGAGAATGAAACAAGTCCTTTTAAGAGGAACTTGAGTAGCTTGAGAAGTTAGGTGCAGTGCGTCACTGGGTCCATGACGTCTTTTCTTCAATACCAGTGTTACCTTAGTAAACACCGGTAGCATATGTATTGAACCGGTTTACGCCTAAGGTTGAATTAATGGAGGGCTATTTCTTTTCACCCTTTTTACATTCAATTCTTTTTCATTCTTCAACCCCTTCAGTGCTTACCGATACTTCATCACTAGAACCTTGTTGTGTTCATTCCAGTACTAGCTCTATCTCAGTCGGCACTCTTCCCATATTTTCATTTTTCTCCTTTTTTCAATATATCTAAAGACTCTACACTATCTAGTGGATTTTCCCTGGGTAGATCCCTCCGGTTCTGGTGGATCGTGGGAACTAATACCTCACCTCACCATCCTTATAACTTCATGCATAACGTAAAATGGTCGGTCTTTTGGTACATTTCTTTCTTCCTTGAAACCAATTGAAAAATCATTTGGAAAAACTAATCAAGGTACTTGTGATATAAAATCAAAGCCTTTTGTACCTTAATTGTTTTGATCATTTAGAAATGCTCCCCCTCAACATGTGCATATGATTTTGAAATTGTTTAGGACATGGAGGCAAGAGTTCTTTGAAATATATTCTTGATCACAATTTCCTTAGAAAAAGCCATTTGATTTTCTTGGTAAATTCTCTCCCTCAAAATGTGCGTTGGTTATTTGAAATCATTTAACACATAGAGGAAGGAGTTCTTTTGAAGTACATCCACGATCACAAAAGCCATTAATAAACCATTATAAAATCAATCAAGGTACTTTATTGTTAGGAATTGGAAATTTTATTGTGAAGCATCGGTCACCCCAAGTATAATCTAGCTTAAGTTAGCTCGTAGACATATCGTTTATTATGTTAGCTGTTAGTAAGTTATTAGCTTAGTTTTAGTCTAGTGCAACACCGTGGAGGAAGGACGGGTCTTTACCCACTGTATACCTGATCCACATGCCGTCAGGAGGTCGTTTAGTTTGTAACCTATAAATACCCTCTACCTTGCAAGGTAGAGGGTTGGATGTTCATTTGGAATCTAACCTTCCAAGAGTTTCTCTTTCTAGAATATCCTACTTTCTCTCTCTAAACCATCTAAATTATACGCCCCATTTGTGTTTGTTTATGTATTTGTGAAATCCAATATGTTACAAATGGTATCAAGAGTCATGGTTAGATCATCTCTTACATATCCTTGGATTTTTAGTGGTTTTTAGATGGTTTTTGAGTTTGAAAAAGTATAGTGGTTTTTGTATCATTTGGTTCATTTCTAGTGTTAAAGTTTGAATTTTGGGTGTACTTTTGTGTTTAGGATCATTGTATGTGCTTGGGTTTTGATTTGGTAAGCTTGAATCACTATGGTTGAGCTTGTTTTGGATTGAAAAGTATGTTTTTGAAGTTTTTCTTGGTAGCGACTTGGTTCTCGGAGTGAATTTCATCTTAGGGACTTGCTTCAGTAAAAGATAGCGAGTTGGGCCTAGCGACTTGTCTTTTGAGACAAGCCGACAAACAGTACACTTAGTGGATTCTCCACTACCGGTAGCGACTTGGTGAAGGTAGCGACTCGCTTTCAATTTTGTTAGCGACTTGTACTTAAGTTTCTTAGCGACTTGGTGTTAGCGACTTGGACTTTAGCGAGTTGCTCTTTAGCGACTTGACTGTGTAGCGATTTGGTGCTTTAGCGACTTGTGTCCAGCGACTTGGGTCTTAGCGACTTGGTTCTTAGCGACTTGGTTCACAGATTCTTAGCGACTTGGTTGATATTTTTGCAATACGGTTTTCTCTTGATTTAGTAAAATCCCGTGAAAGAATCTATTTCCTGGTTTAATCATTGAGTTATAAAATCCCGTGTAATCTGTCAACATGTCCACCAACTTGCCTACAATCATCTCTACGGTAGTTGAGGACATTCATGCAGCAGATACTCGTCCACCCACAATGTCTTACATCACTGACCCGTTTATCTCCAAAGTGCATGAACTTTATGATACCTCACAGAACAATGAAACTGGTTGCAATTCTGAATGTCCTACCTTGATTGATTCAACAAATTATGCTCAAAACTCTTCACCTTCTGAGTCAAACTTCAACGAATCACACCTGTCAATGACCCATGATGCAAAGCATTTGGAATGCAACATTGAGCCTTTTCAATTACTTCATCAGCACCTCACACAATTGTTATCCACTCCTATGGGTCGATCATGCGGTGCTCTCTTCCGCCAAGACTTACCTACGTTGAAAAAGGCTGTGTTGCAGAACTTAGAACAACTGAAGCTTCAAATTACCAATGAAAAGGTATTAATTGATGATTCTAATGATGCACTTCAAGTTATCTACAACCAATTTCAGCCATTTATCAAGGGGGAATATTCTGCTGACTTTGATCAACACGTGACTGGAATTTCATTCAAGAAACACACTGGAATGGAAATTCATGAGTTCATCAACACATATATCCAACTTATGAATAGTGTGGAAGTGTACATTAAGGATGCTGCTCAAAGGAATGATTATTTGAATGAGTCGAATGAGTGTCATGGAAAATTAAAGGAAAGTTGTGATATTTTGGGTAATGGATCAGTTGAAAGAACGGATGATGCTGATGCTGACTGGGGAATTTCAGAAACAAAAATGAATGATGTAATTGGTTGTACTGAACACAAAGGCTCAGAGTCCGAAAAGCTTGAAATTTCTTGCATGTCAGTAAGTCCTGTTGTGCATGAGGTGAATACAGATGCCATACCAACAAATGAACAGGTGTCATGCATTGAGGTACCCTTAACTGACCCTATCTTTGAATATGATATCGATATCGATAAATGTGTCTTGGTTGAGTCTGAATCTAAAACCTTTAAAACAAATGACATGGTAGAAAAAGGGGTTTATGTTGAACTTTCAAACAAATACTCAATTCTTGAAAAACATTGTATTTCCCTGGAAATTGCAATACAACAAAAAGAAGAAAGTTTTCGTGCTACAAAATCTTGCATTAATCCAGAATTCCCAGAATTTCGAGAATTTTTTGAAATTAACCACTTAAAAACCAGTTAGGACAAAGATTCAACCATATGCAATCTGAAATGTCAACTCTCAGATCTGCATAAGAAATGTAATCTTAGGATGATCAATCCTAACCATGAGGTGAGTAGTGAGCTTAAATCTAGGAATGGTGAATTGGCTCTGTGTATATCCAACTTATTAAGAGAAAATGAGTCCTTAAGAAAGAACTTATTAGAAAACGATGCCAAGTTGATAGATCAAACAAATTCCTTTTTAGCTGACATTGATGCCCTCAAAGCCTAAATTCAGGATAAGAGCTTCAATATTGTTGCCTTAAAAAATGAGCTTAGGAAATCTATTGGAAATAGGGTGAACACTAAGTTTGCAAAACCATCAACCTTGGGAAACTCAACTGTTCAGAACAACTCAAAACATATCGTAGTTAGGCAGCCCAATGCTTTTAGAACTGAAAGATTTAAACCATCGAAATCTAGGCTTGCCTCCCAAGTTGATGCGAATACTGTTTTGACAAAACCAGTCACTTCACTACTTCGTTCTGATATGATGAATCACAAACCCCATGTTAATGTTCAAAGTTCAAAGATCAGGAATACTAGGAGTTTGTCTAGTTCTCATAAGAAGTATCAAATGGCTGATCAATCCCCTAAGAAACAAACTAATTACAGAAGGACCAATAGTCATAACAGGGAAGTGCACACATACAAATCTACTAGCAGCTGCTTCAAATGGATTCCCACTGGCAGATTATTTAAGTTTACAGGATCCAAACGGACTTACATACCTAGATCCTGCCTTAAGTGGATGCCCACAGGAAAACTCTTCAAAAATATTGAACCTAAAGGGATCTCTACTAATGATACGCCTAGATCAAACTGTGAAACATCCAATAGTGAGATTACTCATGTCACTAACTCATCCATTTGCAATTCTACACGTGCTTCTAGTGCAATGTGTTCTCAGTCTTTTTCAGGTACAATGCTCAATTCAATCAGGAACTTCATGACTTGGTTTCCATCAGAAATGAATATTGCTCACTCAGGAGTTATAGCTTGCCAGAATTGATGTACCTCGTACTTTGACTCCTATTCGACTTGAATCAGGACTCGCTCTTATGTATCTGTGTACAAATCTTTAAAAAAAATCATTATTTTACAAATCATTATTTTTTACATATCTTTCTTTCAAATCATTTTTTATATCATTTCCCACTATCTAATAAAAGATATATCTCTTGTCATCGATAACATCTACGGTCCTAGAAATGTCATTCAACAATGACACGGGATCATAGATGAAGTTCGAACAAATGATATACTCTTGTTTTATAACGGGTGGGTTAAATTCAATCAATGTTAATTGGTGACATTGATTGAGGGGGAGAAGTTTTTCAAGTTATCTCGTTTATATCTGCACCATTGTTGAATATGATTTGCGATCAGATGCATGTCTTTGTCTTGTCTTGTTTCGTGATGTCCTCTGTGTTGATTGCTTATTTGTTTCATGGTGTCCATTGTGTTAGTCTGCTTATCTTATTATGTTATTTTATTATGCTATATGTGTTTGCTTGCAATCTGATAAGTTCATGAACTGAAAGTGTCTATAATACATAATATGATAAGATAGCGACTTACTTCTGAAATAATTGATAGCAACTTACCTTTAACAAAGTTAGCAACTTGGCATGTTTATTTGAGGTTAGCGACTTGCTATGCAAAGTCTTAGCGACTTGTCAATGTACTTTACTAGCGAGTTACTAAAGCATTCACAAAACTACAGGGACTGAATGTGACAACTTGGTATTCTTGTTTGAATCTCTTCCCTATACCCTAGCGACTTACCTTTACTCTTCATTATTCAAAAACTGTTTTTTCTCTCGTGACGAATCTCGCTTAGCAACCTGATTTTGGGTACATGTTCTACCTATTCTTAGCCATTCATTCATATGATATTTGCGCAGTATCTAACTTCGTCCCTTTCAACAGATTTTACTTGGGCTGTTTGATCTTCAAAATCCTATCCCATTCATTTAGGTTTGTTAAAGGACTTAAAAACTGAAACATATGTTCATGAATGAATGGTTCTTGTGCTGTTTGGTTCACTTGGATTGAAGTTGTATTTATTGTCATATATTGTATTGAGGGTTTATGAGTTTCGTTAATTTCGGTGTATGAGGGTTGCGTTGCTTGTGTTGTTGTGATTGTTTGATGTTATGAGTTGTATCTTGGTGAGATTGCAGGATTTAAATGGTTGCATTTGAATAATTGTGTGTGATGTTAGTCGTTAGTTTTGTAATATTCTTGGTAGCGATTTAATTATGTTCTTCGTAGCGATTTGGAATGTTTAAGTTGAAGTGTTCTTGATAGCGAATTGCATGTGTTCTTCATAGCGAGTTGGTATGTGTGTTCTTGGTAGCGACTTACCTCATTTATTCTTAGCGACTTATCATTATCACTGTTGGAAGCGACTTGTCTTTAATTTTTCATGTAGCGACTTGGCCTTGTCATTTTTGATAGCGACTTGTCTTTACAAGATTAGCGACTTGCTGGTTCAATTTTCAAGCGGCGACTTGGTTTATTAAATTATTTTAAGGCGATTTGCTAGTATAATTTCATGTTAGCGACTTGATTCAGGATTTCCTGTAGCGACTTGTATTGACAAAATACTCTTAGCGACTTGCTATAACATCTTTTGTTTGAGCAATTCGTACTTGGTTTCTCTTGTAGTAACTTGGTGTCATAACTTGTTTTAAACAACCTGTTATAACATCTCCATAACAGTATCTTGTCTCATGATATTATTACATAGTAACTGTGCTTTTAAATAATTTGATCCAAAAACAACTTGTCTCTCGAAAACTGTGTCAAATGGAGCAGTCACCTTGAAAACTCTTTTATACCACTCTATCTATTTCAATCTGCTTATGAGAACTCTGTCTAAGCTCTTAGTTATTGTGTGTATGTCATGAGGCTGTATTCAATGTTGCTTATATAACCATATCTAAACTAACATGCTCTCAATCATTGTTGTTGTATATGTGTATCATTAGATCTTCAATGGCAAACACAATTTCATCTGAGAACCCTGCTACTTCTACTCCATCTATAGTTATTACAGACAATGAAATTCTTCCAAAAGACAAATGGGTAGAGATTGGGAAAAGTAACTGTTATGTGGACATGCAAAAGTTGCAACAAAATCCCATCCTCAAAGTGTCAATTGACATCCTCAAAAACACAAATTTCTTCAGTGCCCTAACCAAGCAATGCACAATTCCCACCATTTACATACAACAATTCTGGAACACCATTGAATGTGACAAAAACACAACTCATTATACCTGCAAGCTGGATGATAAGGAATTTCTGATCAACTCAGACATTCTCAGCAAGGCCCTTGGAATCACACCCTGTAACCCCACAATACGATCTGAACCTCCACCTAGTGCGGAAGAGCTAATAGTCTTTCTGATTGGTTTGGGTTATCAAGTTGGCATATGAAGGGCTTCTGACATCATCACAGGACACATGTATCAACCCTGGAGAGCAATGACTACAGTTCTCAATTTATGCTTATCAAGCAAAACATCAGGATTTGATAAAGTAAAGATTCCCATCTTGCAAATCCTATGGGGTATCGCCAATGGGGTGAATGTTGATGTATCGGAACGTATATGGGAAGAATTTTCGTTTTCAATGAACACATTTATCTCCGATAGAACAAACTTTCAGAATAAAGCTCAGGGACGAAAGAAAGTAAACAAACTTGTGATTCCTAGCATCAGATTCTTGAAGCTTGTCATCCAGTACTTGCAACAGACTCATAACTTCAATCCTAGGAGTGAATCAGTCCTTCATAATGCCAAGGAAGAATTTGTTATGGGTAATCTTAAATATGTTGCTAAAGGTATGGATAAAGAGATCTTTGGAGTGCCAATTCCTGATATTCTTCTCACTGACGATATTAAGATGACGGATCACTTTAAATTGTACAAGAAAAGGGCTTCCAGATCCACTGTTAATGTCTCTCCCACTCCACCACAATCCAAAGCTGCTAAGTCTACTTCAGGCTCACAGTCATCTTATGCTGGTCTTCCTAAAAAGAGACGTGAAAGGTTGCAACCTACTGACATCACATCCCAGAAGCAAAAAAGAAAGAAGAAGGAAGTGGAAAAGGGAAACGTTGAGGATACTGAGGTTTCGAGGGGTAATACGAGTTTGATTGATGAAGATGATGCTGCTCTGCAACTAGGAATCAAGCAAAGCCTAGAAATTCAGAATGTGAGAGCACCAGTTGGAGGAGTAGTGCTAAGAGAACCTGAACAAGTGCCTCGCCAAACAACACCAATCATACAAGACAAAGGAAAAAGGATTGTTGGTGTAGAGGCCGAACAAGCTGCTCACATGCTTCTGACCTTCTCCTCCTCACCATCAAGAACTACAACTCAATTTGAGCTGAAGAAAAGAAGTGTTGAATCACCGTCAGCTCAAGAACAATCTGGAATGGAAAAAGAGGTATCTGAAGCACAAGAAGAAACTCCTGCATCAAGTGATACCTAGTCTAAATATTGATGAAAAGTTGCAACAAGACTCACAGGAGAACCTTGAGTCAAGATCTGATGAGATCAAGCACTTGGAAGAACCTAATCTGTCTACTGATTCTCTAACCTCATTGAAGAATCTAGATACAGACTTCTCCTTCGGTGATCAGTTCATAAATGACAAACCTTCAGACACTGAGACTCTGAAGCAAGGTAATGAGAAAGATGAAGTAGAATCCATGTACACTATCAACATTCAGCAAGACACTTCAACCATCCCTCCTATGTCTGCTCCTACTCTTGAAACCGTACTTCCACCACCCAAACCTGCTCAAACAACCACACTTACACCACCTGATCCTTCTAATGATCTATCACTTGAACCAGTGGTTACAGTCTCTGACACAGACACTCCTCCTGCCTCACCACATCTGCTTCACCGCCTCCAGTCAAATCTACTGAGCAATTACTTGAAGAGGCTATGACACGTATTGCAACCATTGAGAAGTATTTTCCTATCGCCTTCAATAATCTTGATAGTCGTGTCAAAAAGCTGGAGAATTTTAAAATCAGTGAGATTATTACAAAGGCATTAGAAGCTGATATTAAAGATGCAGTTGAATGGGCAATGAAGGCTCTGTTACTTCAACGATTTAAAGACTTGCCAATCTCTGATATGAGATCAGCTCTCTCTGAAAGAATGTATGATGCGGGAGAGCATTTGAACGATACACATAAGAAATTGTACGAAGCACTCGAGGAATCGATGAGACTTGATAATCATCAGCAGTTTGTGGAGGACGTACGAGAAAGGAATAATAAGAAGAAAAGAAAGATTGTTCCAGAGAAATCAACTGATAAGTCTGGAGGTCCCAAGCCACCACCTCCAACTGGAGGAGCTGGAGCTTCTGGTACTGGTTGATCGTCAGGCACAACAACTACACCTTCACCACAACCACCAACATCACCACAAAAACCTGCCAATCAATCTAGTCCTTCCGGAGAACAAGGAACTCATAAGAAATCTGCAGCTTGGACAACGGTTGATTTAAGGTTCACACCCACAGTCTCGTCTATTCCTGAAGATCAAATGTTTCATAAAGAATCGTATGTCATGGCAGAATCAGAAACCGATGACGATGATGCATCCACCAAGCATATCCCCAAGCCGTCTGAAGATGACTGGTTTGATACATACGTGTCAGGTGAACGCTCTAACACATCTAGAGTTGCACCTTCAAAGGACACAATTCATAGCTGGTTCACCGAAGAGAGACTTCATACTCCAGAACCTTCATGGTCCATCCCAGAGTCTGACATGATGATTCCTGATAACAACTGGGCATCAACTATCACAAATAACTATGAAGCCCCGGATGAAGACTCTCTTTGCACATCACCGGAGATATAGGTAGCTTTATGAAGTGGTTTTGTGAAAAGAAGAATTTCATCTATCACTCAGAAGGATCTTGAAGGACCGCCTTTGAAATTGTCAAGGTGTTTCACTCGGATGCCAATTAGCTCCAATACCGGATGGAAGAATGCCATAAGATCTTTGAGTGATCAAGTCAGTGAGCAGATTAGTCGATTCAATGTGAACATGCCCCTTCCTCTCGGTGGTGAACCTGGAAAAATGACTATTCAGTCTGAGTTCTTCTTCAACCATGATCTGGACTATCTTTGTGCTCATACTACTGAAAGAAGACCCGTCTTATCGATCTCAAAGATGAAAGCCGCTACCTACTCTGATCAGGGTCTTGAACAGATGGTTCCAGATCAATTCTGGGCAAACAAAGAACATGAATATGACATCGAGGCTTCGTACGGAATTTCTCATTGGTGGTTCAAGAAGAAGAAATTCTACATTGACAAACATGCGGCTAAAAGGAGTCGCAAAGATGTTCGATCCAAGCTTCAAATTCTAAGTGTTGTTAGTGTAGAGATCTTCCCTATCTATGGCTATGAGTATCTGAAGAAGATCGTTCTTAAAAGAGCAGACCTGAAAGAACATGTTATTGAAGAAAATGACTTTAAACATCTGCTGCCAAATGACTTTGAAGATCTCTATCTTCTGAACCTTCAAGGAAACCTTGAACACCTACCTGTTCGTGAGAAGAAAGCTCTCTCTGCCGCTGTCAATCTTTGGATCAGACGCTTAGTCATTCGAAAACGGGTTGAGGATTTTCAGCTTGGAATGGAGAGCTACCAGACTCGGGTCAACTTAACAAGGCCACAATGGGATGCCTCAGGACATGAATTTCGTCACGACTATAGAGTGCTTGACACCTCCAGAGCCATCCTCTTCCACGACAGATACGGGACTCGCATGCTGATGAGATTATGCGAGCTCTACAAATTCAGTGATGGCACTCTCAAGATGGTCGAAGAAGAATTGAACTCCAGAGTGAAAGAAATCAAAGTTGATATGAAGCCGTGGAACAAAACAAAATTCTGGTCTGATGAGGATTTGAAGAGGTGTGAAGATTTCATTGCTGCGATCGGGCGAAGACTTAAGACTCGAAAGATCTTCCGCAGCCTTGAAAGTTTTGTGGGTGGTAGACTTCGTGAAGGTCATTACAAACTACTTCAAAGAACTGAATGAAGACATCTTCTGGGAGCAGTTTATGTTTTGTATTTTGATGTGTAAAATGTGGTGTATGTACTATGAACAACTATAATGTCTGTAATAGTGTTAGGTTATGTATTGTGGTTTCCCTTTTTATCCAAAAAGGGAACTTCAGTGTTGTCCACTGCTGATCATATAAAATCGGACACATTTTTCTCCAACAAATGTTTTATTTCATATATATTTAAATCACTTGAGATCCAAAATCTCAAAGGATTTGAAATTTTTGATCGGGGGAGAAAATGTGATATAAATAAGAAAGATGATAAAAGATGACAATTTTTGTCTCAAAGTGCATACTGCTCTCTAATATGTGCTAAACTCTTTTCGAATCTCGAAGCATATATTAAAGGGGAGCATTTCAAAACATATTACAAACCTTCAAGGTACAAAGATTTCCATGTTTTTACATAAGGTACCTTGATTGTGTGTCAAATGGTTTCTAAATGTTGGTAATCGTGGTTGTATTTCAAAAGATCTCTTTCCTCTATGTGATAAAATGATTTCAAATATTCTACGCACATATTGAGGGGGAGAATTTACCAAGTAAATCAAATGGATTTTTTCTATGAAAATTGTGATCAAAGAAAATATTTCAAAGTCCTTTTGCCTCCATGTGATAAACAATTTCTAAATCTTATGCACATGTTGAGGGGGAGGTTTTCTAAATGATCAAAACTATTAAGGTACAAAATGCTTTGATCTCGTATCACAAGTACCTCGATTGTTTTTCCAAATGATTTTTCAAATTGGTTTCATGAAGGAAAGAACAATACCAAAAGACCGACCAATTTACTTTATGCATGGTGTTATAAGGATGGTTAGGTTAGGTATTCGTTCCCACGATCCGCTAGAACCGGAGGAATCTACCAAGGGACAATCCACTAGTTAGTGTAGAAGTCCTTAGGTATGATGATAAAAGGAGAAAAATGAGATATGGGAAGAGTGCGGATGAGGCCGAGCTAGTCTTGGAATAAACCCAACAAGGTTCTAGTTATGAAGTCTCGGTAAGCACTCAAGGGGTTGAAGAATGAAAAGAAATTAAATGTGAAAAGGGTGAAAATAAATAGCCTCCATTTATTCAACCTTAGGCGTAAACCGAGTTCAATTCATATGCTCTTGGTGGTTACCAAGGTAACATCGGTATTGAAGACAAGGCGTCATGGACCCAAAGGACGACCGCACTACAACTTCCCAAGCCACTCAAGTTCCTCTTAAAAGGGCTTGTTTCATTCTCACGGGGAACCTACATTATCTATCGACTCTCTCTTAGAGTTTGTTGATATTGAAGAAGGAGACCCTCTCCCTAGTCTCCTGCATAGGAAACAAACATGCACTATTGAGTCTAGAGCCACGAGATCATCATATAAATCTCTTTAGGACACTATCAATGAAAACTTTCCGTTTCACACAATGTGGAAAGAGAGATTATATCTTAAGAGTCCTACGCAGTATCTTTGTGGTATTGCCAGAACATCTGAGTGATATGCAATCATATTCACAATGAAGATGGAAAGCATTCTGGAGCCAACATCAAACAAGCTCTTGGTGGGTGGCATGTGAGATCTATCCAATAGATCAAACCATGTGACAACTGAACAGAAATAATGGAGCGATTCAATTTTTTGAATCAATCCTGGTTCAGGTTATGGATCGACGGATACCTTTGAAAAACCGGTCGTTGTGCTAAAAAAAACTCTTTTCTTTAGCACATCGACTGTGTACTAATATTTCTAAATAAAAGGTGTTTATGATTGATAAATTGATTTTTCTTAAAACCTTCGTTGTATTGCAAAAACAATTTATATTGAGCGATACACGATTGTTTCTCAAATATCTTTTCATCAATCGGTGAATCTCAATTCGCTGGTTCACTCACTCCGTGTTGTCTTCTTTGAGACGTTCTGGTTTGAGAACGACTAGAGCATTGCGAAACCCCGTCAAGGAAATTCTTGAATTGAACACGATCACAGGCGATGCGTGTCTCGATCAGCGGGAACCATGGGCGTGTACCTCAATTCAACGAAAGTGATCAAACACAATTTCGTGCACTTTATTGCTAAGCTGTTGTATGCGTGTACGCCCGACGTTTGCGGTGATCGAATGAAGTTGTCAATCCGTAGCCGCATGCTCACACAATCCACATTCAATTGAAGAAATCATGATTAGTGCATCAATGACTCGATATTATCACTCCATGCTTCGCTTTCTGCCGCCAATATCATGAATCAACGAAAGCTTCCGCTACTCGATAAGAAGAAATCATGATCCAGAATGTGATCATGTCGGTCCAAATGTCACAACATCATATGCTGACAACACAACAATGGGTGATGCTGAGATTTACTGTGGCTGATGATCTCTAGTAATACTCAAAGGTCATCAATGTGGATCAGATCAATAACCTCCACGAAACATACATTGTAGTTGAACAATGATGAAATCACCACAGAAGCACAGAGTTTGAATACTTTGATGAACAGAAGTCTACGAGCTCAAGACTGAAGACTTATTAGAATGCTAGGATTCACAATGTAATTCATGGGGTGACCTCCCTTAGGGGGAGATTGTTAGGAATTGGAAATTCTATTGTGAAGCATCGGTCACCCCAAGTATAATCTAGCTTAAGTTAGCTCGTTGACATATCGTTTATTATGTTAGTTGTTAGTAAGTTATTAGCTTAGTTTTAGTCTAGTGCAACACCGTGGAGGAAGGACGGGTCTTTACCCACTGTATACCTGATCCACAGGCCGTCAGGAGGTCGTTTAGTTTGTAACCTATAAATACCATCTACCTTGCAAGGTAGAGGGTTGGATGTTCATTTAGAATTTAACCTTCCAAGAGTTTCTCTTTCTAGAATATCTCACTTTCTCTCTCTAAACCATCTAAATTATACGCCCCATTTGTGTTTGTTTGTGTATTTGTGAAATACAATATGTTACATTTATGTTGTCTTTGTACCTTGAAAGTTTATATTCTTTTTGAAATGCTCTCCCTCAATATGTGCTTCGAGATTCGAAAGAGTTTAGCACATGTGGGAGAGCAGCCTGCACTTTTGAATCAAATCGATCATCATTTATCAGATTTCATAATTAAATCACAAATTCTCCCCCGATCAAAAATATCAAACCCTTTGAGATTTTGGATCCCAAGTGATTTGATTAGGTTTAGAAAACATGGGAGAATATGTGGCCTGGTTTAAATACTCATCTTGTTTTTGGATAAATAGTCCTCCTCAATCATGTTCATCATGTATTTGAAATCGTTTGGCACATGGAGGCAGGAGTGCCTTTAAAGGACTAAAACGGATTTGAGATTTAAATCACTATCTCTCCCCCGATCAAAAATTTCAAACCTCTTGAGATTTGTGATCCCATTAGATTTAAATTATTTAGAAAATTTTAGGGGAAAGACGTGGCCTGATTTACTTTTGAAAAATGACTAATAAGGATCAATTTTAGACATTAAAGATTGTTAGTGTCAGGTATGATAGTTTTAAGAGATCTTTAAGTAAAATAAAACAATTTTACAATCAAACAAGAACAGAAACAATTTTATTTAAAACGATCTTTGAGTTTTAAAGAAAATCATACCATGACATAACATTAAATCTTTAGATCACCACTTTATTACGTACAAACCAAAAATTTTATGAAGAAATGTCTTTTGAAAATATTTTATTTTAAATCACTCTCCCCCTCAATCAATGACCGTAGTCGATGATTGAGTGACTTAAGATTTGATAAAATGAAGTCCGGTGATTTCCAAAATTTAAGTCCAATTTATTTTCAAAGCCATATTTTCCATTTTCAAAACAATATATTTTCAGAATTGTTTAAAAATGGTACCATTCACTAATTTTCCTGCACAGGATACGTTAGGTGCTAGAGAATAATAAGTTGCTTCTGTTGTTGCTGAGAGGATAAAAGAAAACCATATGCTTATACAGTGAGACCTCTTAAGTTGCATCTCACGTGCCAACTCTCCAAGGAGATCTAATTAAGCTATGTTTCTTCATTTGTCGACCTAAGAAATAGTTACCTTTTCCTTTCGGCATCCAATCATCTTCATTTGTTGGATCCGGATTGGGAACATTCTTATATACCATTTTATCTGCATACGTTAGTGGACAGATATATGGTGGTCGACATCACCCAAACAGCAATCGACTAATAAAAGTCAATTCAACATATCAATCAGATCATACAAAGGCATGGGAATAATGTGTTCATCAAAATCTAATCATCTAATCATAACAATCATATCCTAGATGCCTAGTCCTTCAACATAGGCAAGTATCTTATTCTGTTAAGCACGTAGGATGATTATGTAAGCTCGTTAGATGATATAAATTTGAAAATATTCTCCACCTCAATCAATGACTCATTTTATAAAAGTAAAAGTTCTGAAGTCATTGATTGAGTTTCCAAATTTTCGAAAACTCTGATTCTGATTGATTTTTCAAACAACTCATTTTCCACCATTTAGAAAACAACAAATATTTTTCTGAAGAATTTTAGACGGAAAAAAATTTGTGTAGGAACAACAGTCCTTCAACATACTTTCCTCATTTTGTTTTAGGATAAGTGCTCGATAATTTTGAAAATTGGTTTAGCGCAGCACTTTCCTTCTTTGAAGAACGGGTTGCTATCTGAAATAATAGCAAACCATGGTTTTAGCGCGGGTTACAGTCTGAAAGAACTGCAAGCCATATTTTGAGACATCTTTTGAAAAGAAATATTTACACCTTCTGCTCGAACTTCTTCTATGGTCCCGTGCTATTGTTGAATGACATTTCTAAGACCGTAGATGTAATCGATACCAGAAGACATGTCTTTGAAAAACAATTTTTTTTTCAAATTTTTTTATTTTTATGGATTTTTGAAGGTTTTATAATTTTCTATTTTCTTTTTGTTGGTTTTATAATTTTGTATTTTGGTTTTTAATAAATATTTACAAAGAAGACAATTTAGTTTAAGAGGATGATGAAATGAGTACCGAGATAAGGATATCATTCAGCACGTTATAGAAGAAAGAAATCAACATCTCTTAAACTTTCGCCGCCAAAGCATTCGAGGCTTCTAAGAAAATCGTCTGAACATGAGCCTTTTCAATGTGAATCGTTCGTAGCTTCCCCCTAAACCGACAATCTCGGAATTAAGACCATTTCCTCCCAGAAAATGAAGTGAAGCAAACAGTCTAATTGTATGAAGCTCAAGAACCCGAAGAAGACGATAACAATGAAGTAACAAGTTAACACGGATCATCTCTGCGGTTATCAAACCCGGAATACATGATTAATCTCGATTACGTGAACCTGTTGTACGTCCCCGATGTACACATTACTTTTCGAGTTTGAGCAGTTGTCGATTCGGGAGAATATATCAACACCTTCATTTCACCAAATACATTCTAGTTATCTAACATATAACCAATCAGCCCATAATGTACACATGTACCCAGCAGGAGTATAGACGATGACATCCAAGTAACATGTTGAGTCACTGATTATCTCTACGGATGTCAACTCCGGAATAACTATTAATCCCGATCAAGTGAACGTGTTGTGCGTCCATGATGTACACATATCTCTCCCCTGATGGTTGCGATCTCATCGAAATCATCATTACTATGAGTACATGAAGCAATAACCGGAAGCACTACCATAAATCATATAGAGGATGTCGATGTGTAACGCCCGACCCGACAAGGGTAAAGGAATCACAAGTAATGGTGTCATATCAAAGCAAACATAAATATCCAAAAGAAATCTCAACATAAATATTGAAATAATCCAAGTCAAACGACTTCAATACATAGGTCCCAAATGAAAAATAAACTCCAAATGAAATGTCTAAAATATAAAGTCTTAAATGGCATCATAAGATCAAAGCTAAAATCTCTAAGGTAAGTCCACACAAGACTCATCCCAAAGCAATACCAGCCCAATGCTTAGATACCGCCCGGAAGAAAAGAAATGCGGCCGAGCTTCAAAAGCCCAAAGGAATGATATACAAGCAAAACGAATACGAAACGAAAACGAATACGAAATATAGTGAAAGAAAGATAGTGAAATCATAATCATTTCAAAAGATAAATCAGGATAATAGAATAAGTTTTATAGCTAACTACCTCGAGCCCAAACACATATGCCATATCATAAACATATTCATAATCACATAAGGCAACATTTGTAGGGAGACCTACCAGAGTTATGAAGGACGTGCATGCACGCAAAGATCAATCATCGATAACATATAGCATATAACATATAATATATAACATATAATGATCTAGGATGCACCCATACGCCCACAAACATACATTGATAATATAATATAATTTGAGCTCATAACAAATAATGATAAGGGACGTGGCGTAACTTCACTCATCGCCTAGAGTCATGTCAAGTGCATCATCGACACGGACATGGAACCCCATGACTAGTTAATAATTGGCTCGGTGTCAAACTATCTTAGGTCAAATTAGAATGTCATAACCGATATAGATCATATTTTATCAAATGTTTAATCATGTTTTCAAAATCAAAGGTTTCATATCATATAGTTCAAAATCAAATGTTTTATGATTCAAAATCAAAGTTCGGATAAGCAAACTCAAATAGACACATTAGGGTTCATAGCAAAGGCTTAGGAAATCCTAATATAAAAGCTAACGAAAAGAAAACGTTATAAGAAACCTTTATCGAAAAGGTCGAATATCTCGCACCTTATTCCAAAGCAAATGATCGAAAAGTAGAAACAAGGAAAGCAAAGGATTACTCCTTCTTCACGTAACCTATACACATTAACGGTCGTACATGTTATTTATGATTCCATAATCGTCGAAATGATCTTTTAATATTTATGCTCATACTTAGTATATTTAATGATCTTAATACTTTAGGGTTTTATAATTTAAATGAGACTTAAATGTTTTATAAACAATATCGTAGATTAAGGTTCATTATGTCATTTATTAAAGTTTAGGGTTAAATGTGAAAATAGTTTCAACGTCATAACTCACACATGAAATAACGAATTAATATATTTAGCTTCAAACCCTAATCGACTCTCATTTATGTTCTAGGGTTTTCTCATTCTTTAATATCTCATTAATATGCATTTACTTACATGTTACGTCTTTTAATGACTCGTTACTTAACCTAACACGTCATAAAACAATCTTTCCTTTTATGTTTCACCATACACGCTTATGATTTTATGTGACATACAAGTTACTTATTACTCGGATTAATTACACGCTTACACATTTACAAGTTCACTTGACTTATAATTACGCACGATATGAGACACGATTCACAAACCATTAGGGTTTGGCATACCTTATTCGGTTTACATATCAAACTAGGGTTTATGTTTACATGACCTTTACTCGCTTAATACATGTTCAAAACTCCATATGTGGTTCGGTTCAATCTAGGGTTTCGCTAATAGGTTATTAAGCAAGTCTTAACTCATCTACGTACTTTACATATTCAAGTTATTAAGTTTTACACCTTAGCCGAATTATACACATGGTTCGGTTTAATACATATGGTTCGGTTTTAATGTAACTCGACGTATTCATGACCCGATTCAATAATACATATTACGTACATAGCTCTTTAATACTTGTAAGGTTTAAATCATATGGTTTGCCTTGTTTTGGTTTCATACGGCTCGACACAAAGAAAAGGAAAACACAAGTCGACAAAACGAAACAAGTTACAATACAATAACTTAAGGTGCATCAAAAGAAAACGAGAATATGTTATACCTTGACTTGGTTGAAGCAAAACTCGACACCAAGGGTTGTTGGTATTCGCCGAATGGAGCAAAGAAAAGAAAAGAGAGGCAAAACAAAACTAGGGTTTCACTTTTGTGTTTATGTGTTGTATATATAGTAGTAGTATTTTCGGTTTAGGCTTAGGAGGGCTTGGGTTTCGCTTGGCCCAACCGAACACAAACCAAACGCACGCCATTGGGCTCTTGAGTCCATCGACACAAAACAAACACGGCCCAAGTTAATTTACGAGACGTTGAATCTTCGTCGCACCAAAATCGATTACGTAATATATTCGTTAAGTTTTATTTATTCGCAAGTTAAGTTTTAAATTTCGTTAAATGATATAAATGTATTTTACGATTTTATAAATTTCGATTCCAAGGGTATTTTAGTCTTTAATCGTTTTAGATTTTCGTGTTTTACAATTCTTCCTCTAAAGAAAAATTTTCGTCCTCGAAAATTGAAATGAAACGAAACGAAACGAAATGAGAACATACCAAACTATTCAAAGAAATGAGGATAACTAGCTCTCGATCGACTCCTCGGTTTCCCAAGTAGCCTCACGCTCCGGATGATTTTTCCAAAGAATCTTAACGAACGGAATGACTTTATTTCTCATGACTCTTTCTTGCCTTTCTAAAATAGCTTCCGTTCTTCGATAAAGACATATCGGATTGAATTTGATCAAACGGATAAGAAGCAACGTAACGGATGATAGTTGTATCCCTTAGGAGTGATACATGGAAAACGCCATGAACATGCGATAACCGAGGCGGAAGTGCTAATCGACACGAAACTTCTCCTATACGCTCTAGAATTTCAAACGGTCCGATAAATCGAGGACCGAGCTTGCCTTGATTCCAAAACGTTTCACACCTCTAAACGGCGAAACTTTCAAAAATACACGATCTCCAACCCGAAATTCTAAATCACGACGATGCTTGTCGGATAACTTTTCCGACGAGACCTAGCTTCCTTCAACTTTTCTCTAGCAATGCCTACTTTCTCATTAGTGATCTCGATCATTTCCGGACCTTCAATCAAGCGCCACCTACTTCATCCCAAGAAATAGGTGCTCTACATTTCCTTCCATAAAGAAGTTCAAACGGTGCCGCCTTAATGCTAGCATGCCAACTGTTGTTGTATGCAAACTCTACTAAACATAAATATTCATCCCAACCGCCACCCATTCTAAAGCACAAGCCCTTAGCATATCCTCTAAGGTCTCAGATAGTCCTCTCGATCGACCATCCGTTTGAGGATGAAATGCCGTACTAAAATTAAGTCGAGTACCCCAAGCTTTTGCAAACCTTTCCGTAAACGAGAAGTAAACGCGGATCTCTCGCTTCGGACACAATAGATGCCGAGTACCATGAAGTCTAACGATCTCTTGTGAAAAATCTCCGCCAATTTACCAATACCATAATCCTTTCGACATAAGAATGAGCGATTTGGTTAGTCGATCAACAACTACCCAAATCGCATCATGCTTCTTCCGAGTAAGAGGTAGTCCACCACAAAATCCATAGATATCTTATCCCACTTCCATGTTGGAATATCCAATGGTTCAACAATCCACTAGCCCTTTGATGTTCAATCTTAACTCGCCGACAAATCATACACTTCGACACAAACGCCGCCACATCTTGCTTCATGCCATTCCACCAAAAGTATCGCTTCAAATCCCTATACATCTTGGTAGAACCAGATGGATAGTGAAAGGAGAACTATGAGCTTCACCATAACTTTCTCAATGGCACCGATCATTGGGAACACAAAGCCTATCTCCATACCATACAATACCGTCATTATCAACCTTAAACTCCGTCTCGCTTACCTTCTTCAACATTTTGCGCCACGCCCACCGCCATCATCTTTCTCGAGCTTCTTTAATTTGCAGATAAGGTTCGACTCCACCTTCATACTAGCCCAAGATCCATCAAAACCTCGTACACATAACTCAACATCCAAACTCTCTAAGTCACGCAAAATCCTAGGCTCAATCTTGATACTTGCAAGAATGCCCGATTTCGCTAAGGCCAAGAACTACGTTAGCCTTACCGGATGGTACCGAATGTTGGTGTCATAATCCTTAAGAAGTTCTAACCATCTTCTTTGTCTCATGTTAAGTTCCTTCGAGTGAAAATATACTTGAGACTCTTATGATCGATGAATATATCACACGCCTCCATACAAGTAATGTCTCCGGATCTTCAACGCGAACACCACCGCAGCCTAACTCAAGGTCATGAGTTGGGTAATTCTCCTCATAAGGTTTTAGTCGCCTCAAGCATAAGCTATTACCTTTCCATGTTGCATCAAAACACAACCTAATCCTTTCTTAGATGCATCATCAGAATTTGAAATCCTCCAGAACCAGTTGGAAGAGTCAAAATAGAGCCGACACCAATCTCCGCTTCAACTCTTCAAAACTCTTCTCTCGCTCATCCGTCCATACAAACTTTTCACCTTTTCTCATCGGTTGGGTTAGGGGTAGAGCTAAGCGAGAGAAACCTTCAACAAAACGTCTCAGAGTAACCAAAGAAGTCCAAGAAAACTCCCGACCTCAACATCGTCGTAGGTCTTGGCCATTTAGTGATAGCCTCAACTTTAGACGGATCCATGGTGATACCATCACCGATACAATATGACCAAGGAAAGCGACTTGTCTTAACCAAAATTCGCACTTCAAAATTTGGCGACAACTTCTTCTTCCTCAAAATCTCCAAAACTATCCGGAGATGTTCTTCATGCTCTTCTTCGACTTGGAGTAAACTAAAATGTCGCCGATGAAAACAATAACGAACTTGTCGAGGAACTCATGGAAAACACGATTCATCGTGTCCATAAACACAAGAAAGCGCATTGGTCAAACCAAAAGGCATAACGAGGAATTCGTAATGACCATATCCGTACGAAACGCGGTCTTAGGAACATCTTGCTCCTTCACACGAATCGATGATAACCGCACCTCAAGTCAATCTTCAAAAGAACTTAGCTCCTTGTAGTTGATCAAACAAATCATCAATACGTGGGCAGAGGATAACGGTTACGAATGGTAATACGATTGAGTTCACGGTAGTCGATACATAGGCGCATGCTTCCATCCTTCTTCTTCACAAACAAGACAGTGCACCCCATGGAGAAACACCGCTAATAAATCCATTTTCTATCATCTCTTGTACTGTTCCTTCAACTCCTTCGCTCTACAGTGCCATGCGACACGGAGCCTTCAAATCGGTTCAAGACTGTGAATTAACTCAATGCTAAACTCAACTTCTAGCGGGGAAGACCAGGAGTTCATCGAAAACGCGGTAGAATTCGCAAACAACCGAAGATTTTCAATGTTAGGACTCTCCAAAGATGTGTCCTTAACAGATGCTAGAAAACCTTGGCACCCATGAGCAATCATGGTCCGCGCCTTCATAGCGGAAATGAGCTTAACAGATTTAAGAGGTTGAGAACCATGATAAACGAATTCGGATGTTTTACGCTCCAAAGATCACCGCTCTAGCATAGCGCCAATTGAAGCTCTATGATAAGCCAACCAATCCATGCCTAGAATGATATCAAAGTCGACCATATCGAGAGGATACAGATTTGCAAAGCTTAATACGATCATCAAAACGAAGAGGACACTTAACGATTTATGATCAATGATCACGTGGTTTTTCATAGGCGAGAAATCGATAAGTGATTTGTTAACGGTTTGGGCTTCATATTAAGTTTCTTAGCAAATGTGATAGATATAATGGAGTGTGTGGCACCGTATCAAATAAAACGAAGACAAGATAATCATCAATGAAAAGAGTGCCCGTAATGGTACTCAAGTGCGCTCCACCGTTACGAGTAGTAGCATAGACACGCCCAAGAGTAGTCGGCGGCTTGATGTAGTTTCCGTGAATCGCGGGTTCTTCTTAGGGCAATCTTTAATCTTGTGAGCAGTGGAGCCACAAGCAAAACAACCACCAGTGGCCTTGAAACACCGTCCCGGATGAGCCTTTCCACAAGTAGTACAGATAGGTGGGGAGGCAAACCTCACCGTCCTCTGTTGACCAAGATCCTCAAGCACGACCGATTTGCTCCTCGAAATGACCGATCCTTGTTGTAACCGGTTATTGTTACCTTGGTTCGACGATCATTTCCATTCTTACCAAAGATTTCTATTATCTTGACTCGCCTCGTGGCGCCCAAAGGTCAACATTCCTTCCCGATCGACCTCACCGATCATAACTCCTATCCACTTGACCCTCGAATCATAACTCCTACCGAGTTTCCTTATAATCATTGCCTTGAGTCCTACCTTGAATCCGATCACCATCGCGACACGCTTGTTGGAACCCGAAACCTCATGAAAGATCTCAATGTTACGAGCTGGCCATTGCAGCCGACACATTCTCATACTCAATATTAAGCAATCGGTCCAACACCCACTTCTTCGGTCCCCACTTGAAGTGCTTAGCTTGACGCCTACCATCTCCAAAGAATCGCTCCCACAAAACTCACCAAACCTCATAAACCTACTCATGTACTCATTAGAGTTCTCATGATCAAACCGGTAGATTGCCCGATAATCCTCTCATACCTTTGTCGTCAAAGATCGTGGAAGTAACGGTTATAGAAGATAGTCCAAACTCACCTGTACAAGTCACAAAGAAAAGCATCTCCTCCTCTTGCTTGTTTGAGTGCCTTCCACCAATTTAAAGCATCACCTTCCAACTTGAATGCACCAAACGAGTCTTAAACTCGCTCCACAACCCAAGATTTCAAACAACTTCTCAATATGAGTGATCCACCTCGGCCTCGAGAGGAGTAGCAAAGAAGTTAAACGAAAGAGGCTTGAGCTACCAAACGCCGAGCCAAGTGTGAATACCGACGGGTTGATTTCTCCACCACTACCCAAGCACCATTCCGACACGAATGTTGCCGATCACTGCTCCATCATCTCGTGTAGTAAGACCAGGAAAAGAGTGTTGAGAGCATTAGCAATCGCAGATCCATGTTAGTAGCATCATCGCTCCATCCACGCTACCAAGAGTACGAGTTCGAACCATCCGAACGATTAGCAAAATGAACAAAGGTGAGATACGAAATGGAAGTACGCAGAAGGAATCCTAAAGTCTACCCAAATCCTCACAGTCAAATCCTAAGCTCTAAGGTCTCAAAACCTAGGCTCCATATGTCACATGTGTCCCGACTACAAGTCGAACCTGGCTCGATGCCATAAATTGTAACGCCCGACCCGACAAGGGTAAAGGAATCACAAGTAATGGTGTCATATCAAAGCAAACATAAATATCCAAAAGAAATCTCAACATAAATATTGAAATAATCCAAGTCAAATGACTTCAATACATAGGTCCCAATGAAAAATAAACTCCAAATGAAATGTCTAAAATATAAAGTCTTAAATGGCATCATAAGATCAAAGCTAAAATCTCTAAGGTAAGTCCACACAAGACTCATCCCAAAGCAATACCCAGCTCCAATGCTTAGATACCGCCATGAAGAAAAGAAATGCGGCCGAGCTTCAAAAGCCCAAAGGAATGATATACAAGCAAAACGAATACGAAACGAAAACGAATACGAAATAAAGTGAAAGAAAGATAGTGAAATCATAATCATTTCAAAAGATAAATCAGATAATAGAATAAGTTTTATAGCTAACTACCTCGAGCCCAAACACATATGCCATATCATAAACATATTCATAATCACATAAGGCAACATTTGTAGGGAGACCTACCAGAGTTATGAAGGACGCATGCACGCAAAGATCAATCATCGATAACATATAGCATATAACATATAATATATAACATATAATGATCTAGGATGCACCCATACGCCCCACAAACATACATTGATAATATAATATAAATTTGAGCTCATAACAAATAATGATAAGGGACGTGGCGTAACTTCACTCATCGCCTCTAGAGTCATGTCAAGTGCATCATCGACACGGACATGGAACCCCATGACTAGTTAATAATTGGCTCGGTGTCAAACTATCTTAGGTCAAATTAGAATGTCATAACCGATATAGATCATATTTTATCAGATGTTTAATCATGTTTTCAAAATCAAAGGTTTCATATCATATAGTTCAAAATCAAATGTTTTACGATTCAAAATCAAAGTTCAGATAAGCAACAGCTCAAATAGACACATTAGGGTTCATAGCAAAGGCTTAGGAAATCCTAATATAAAAGCTAACGAAAAGAAAACGTTATAAGAAACCTTTACTGAAAAGGTCAGAATATCTGTACCTTATTCCAAAGCAAATGATCGAAAAGTAGAAACAAGGAAAGCAAAGGATTACTCCTTCTTCACAGAACCTATACACATTAACGGTCGTACATGTTATTTATGATTCCATAATCGTCGAAATGATCTTTTAATATTTATGCTCATACTTAGTATATTTAATGATCTTAATACTTTAGGGTTTTATAATTTAAATGAGACTTAAATGTTTTATAAACAATATCGTAGATTAAGGTTCATTATGTCATTTATTAAAGTTTAGGGTTAAATGTGAAAATAGTTTAAACGTCATAACTCACACATGAAATAACTAATTAATATATTTAGCTTCAAACCCTAATCGACTCTCATTTATGTTCTAGGGTTTCTCATTCTTTAATATCTCATTAATATGCATTTACTTACATGTTACGCCTTTTAATGACTCGTTACTTAACCTAACACGTCATAAAACAATCTTTCCTTTTATGTTTCACCATACACGCTTATGATTTTATGTGACATACAAGTTACTTATTACTCGGATTAATTACACGCTTACACATTTACAAGTTCACTTGACTTATAATTACGCACACATATGAGACACGATTCACAAACCATTAGGGTTTGGCATACCTTATTCGGTTTACATATCAAACTAGGGTTTATGTTTACATGACCTTTACTCGCTTAATACATGTTCAAAACTCCATATGTGGTTCGGTTCAATCTAGGGTTTCGCTAATAGGTTATTAAGCAAGTCTTAACTCATCTACGCACTTTACATATTCAAGTTATTACGTTTTACACCTTAGCCGAATTATACACATGGTTCGGTTTAATACATAAGGTTCGGTTTTAATACAACTCGACGTATTCATGACCCGATTCAATAATACATATTACGTACATAGCTCTTTAATACTTGTAAGGTTTAAATCATATGGTTTGCCTTGTTTTGGTTTCATACGGCTCGACACAAGAAAAGGAAAACGCAAGTCGACAAAACGAAACAAGTTACAATACAATAACTTAAGGTGCATCAAAAGAAAACGAGAATATGTTATACCTTGACTTGGTTGAAGCAAAAACTCGACACCAAGGGTTGTTGGTATTCGGCCGAATGGAGCAAAGAAAAGAAAAGAGAGGCAAAACAAAACTAGGGTTTCACTTTTGTGATTATGAGTTATATTTATAGTAGTAGTATTTTTGGTTTAGGCTTAGGAGGGCTTGGTTTTCGGCTTGGCCCAACCGAACACAACCAAACGCACGCCATAAATGGGCTTCGCCTTGAGTCCACACGAACAAAACAAACACGACCCAAGTTATTTACGAGACGTTAAATCTTCGTCTGTATCAAAATCGATTACGTAATATATTCGTTAAGTTTTATTTATTCGCAAGTTAAGTTTTAAATTTCGTTAAATGATATAAATGTATTTTACGATTTTATAAATTTCGATTCCAAGGGTATTTTAGTCTTTAATCGTTTTAGATTTTGTGAAATAATGGAGATATGGTTTCTTGAGAATTCGAGAAGTACTTCTTAGATGGTGAACCAGTTGAGTCAGTAGGAACCGGAGCATGAGTTTCAGAAACTGGATGATCAACATTTGTTGGAGGTTAGAAGTAATCATCAAACATATCTTGAAGAATAATGAATCCCAAATAGTAAATCCCAGTTATCTAAGTGAGTGAAGACATTAGGCGTTGGAGAGTAAGCATCCATCAACATGTAGTATATTCACTCTTCTCCCCCTCAAAAATTGCAAATGAAGTTTGCCATTTTTGATTGAGCAAGTGAATAAGAATATATACCAATGAACAGAGATCCACTTGAGGATTGAATGAGCATGGAAAAACATGAAGCTTGTTTATGAAGAATGTCGATGAGAATGGTCATAAAAATGAAGATTTCTCTTCTTCGAAGATAAAGCGCATCGAGGCGCACACTTTTCTTTTCTTTGAGGAACGGGCTCAAGAGTTATCTACGCACACCATAGTGTTGAAGAACGTGGCTGAATCGATGCGAGCAGTACGCCATTGCCAATTGAATATCAAGATTGAGTTACTTGAACCCGTGAGTTATGAGATATCAATCCTTTTGTTATCCATACTTTAAGCCAATCCATGTATTGAAGGATCGAAGTATCTGCAACTGAGTAAGGACTACCTGCACTAACATTACAAGCTTGATTGCATTTAAATTGGTTAGTGACATTAGCATCCAAACCCTTTGGGGTTTCATGGGCAACCTTGATTTTTCCATCGGTAAACAGCTTTTCGGTAGGTATCCATCTAAGTCCAACCTCCTTAAACATTCTACCAGACGGTATCCACTTATGGCAAGGTCTAGGATTGTTGATATTCTTATGCACAAGGGAAGACTTATCGTTATTCCAAGACTCCAAAGATTTAGTAGTTGGGATCCATATATGCGAAGTTTTAGGTTTATTTTTCTTCATAACATGTTGAACCTTAGTCATGTTAGTAGCCTTAGTGGATTGTACCTTAGCATGTGAATTATGAAAATGTTTTTTATTCGGAAAAGACTCAGAATTTCTAGTTTCATCTACATGCTTAGCATTCTTCTTCATATAACTACTTTTAGATGCAAGCCAACCCCTAGTCTTTTGAGTGTTCCTAGGTAATGGTTTACTGCTACTAGCAGTGCCTTGAAATCTTGTGGAATGCATCACCCTAGGTATTGCACCTAAAATTCCTTCTTTTCGAATATGTGCCATTTTCCTAGCTTCTTCTAGATAATAGTTCTTCCACAAGTCATTCATATCATATGAATTCTGGGTTTTAATGCTTGGTTTTGACACTGTTTTCGAACTATTCCTAGAGGTGCTGGGAGTAGAAGTAGCTAGTTGTTGAGGGTTAACGGATCTAGAAGCATTATTCTTAGGTAACTCAGGTGAAGTGACTGGTTTTGACAAAACTTGTATCGCATCAACTTGGGAGGCAAGCCTTGTCTTTAAAGATTTTGTTCTTTCATATATAAAAGCAATAGGCTGCCTAACAACGGACCGGTCTCTAGTGGGATGAGAAATTGGCTTCCCCAAGGTTGATGGTTTTGTAAACTTAGTCTTCACACTTTTCCCTACGGATTTTCTAAGCTCATTCTTTAAGGCAACAATAGCGAAACTCTTTTCCTGAAGTTGAGCTTTGAGATCATCAATATTTGCTATCAAAGAGTTTGTTTGTTCCATTGACTTAGGTCTAGCTTCTTTGATAGAGTCACTAAGTTCTATGTGATTCTTTCTCAAAGTCTCATTTTCCTTTAGTAATTTAGCCACATAAATTGACAGTTCATTATTTCTTGTTATAATAGTATCAATGTCTTGTGCAGTCTTGACAGAATTACTTTTCACATGCATACCAGAAACATGTTTCTTCAAATTGTTGATAGTCGAGTTTTTGGCTTAAATATGAGCTTTTAAATCGTTTATTTCAAAAAATTCACGAAATTCAGGAAATTCTGGATTTTTACATGGTTTCTTAGTTTGAAAACTTTCCTCCTTTCTTTATATTTAAATTTCAAGAGAAATGCAATGTTTTTCAAGTTTTGAGAATTTGTTTGAAAGTTCATCAAAAGCCTTTTTATCAATCATATCATTTGTTTTGAATTTATTAGACTCAAATTTCAACCAAGGAACATTTATCGAATCATGTTCAATATTAAGATCGGTTTGTTTAGGTACATTAGCGTATGCATTATGTTGATCGATTAATGGTACCTCATCACATGACACTGCTCATTTGTCGGCCTCGATGTCTCGCATTCACATCATGTATAACAAGAGTCACCGATCTATTGGTTGTTTCAAGCTTATCTGTCTCTCGAGCCTCTATATTCAATGTCTCATCGATCCGTCATCCGATGCCTTACTAGTCTCAACACTACAATTTATTGATTGTACCGACATTCATTCACCTTTCTCGATCACAAAGATCCACTTCTTGTGTGACAGAGTTCTTGAGCAATGGTTACATCATTCTTTGTTGTCTCGATATTCTCGCATTTAGCAACACCCGACCTTTCAACTGATACATTACCCGACTCATGACAACTATCTCTCAATTGCACCTGACACTCATTCACGTTTTCATCTTTTTGTGCAGCTTCCTCAATATACTTTTCCACATTATCCATGAGTTGGATAAATGTCTCAATGAATGCGTTAATTTCCATTCCAGTGTGTATTTTGAAGGACATTTCAGTCATGTGATGATCATAATCTGATGAGAATTCCCATGACCGAAATTTTTTGTAGACCACTTGAAGTGCAGCACTGGAACTATCCTTTTGAACCTTTTCTTTGTCAAGTTGTAGCTCCAATTGCTCTAAGTTTAACAACAAAGTTCCTGTTAATGTGGATAAGTTCTGACTAAAGAGGGCAATACATGTTCGTTCCATTGTTATGGGTAGAAGTAACATGAGGTGGGAGTGAAGTTGTTGATAAGGTTCAATGCTGCTTTCCTTTTGCATGGCATTCTGTAGCCTGAACAGGTGCAATTCTTTCTCATTGGACTCAGAGCATGAAGATCTCAAATCATCATTAGTTGAATCAATCATGGTTATCCTTTTAGAGTAACTAATATTTTCTTTGTTGTCCACCGCATCATATAATTTGAGCACATTTGAAATTACTAGGTCAGTAGTGTAAGACATGATGTTGTAGTATACACGGGATTTTACAAGTCTGTGATTTAAACCGAGAAATAGAATCTTTCGCGAGATTTTACTAAAATCAAGACCAAACCGTAAGAGAGTTATAAGTAGGATGTAGTAAAGGAACTAGAAGATGATAAGAACTAGAAGATGTAAAGGAACTAGAAGATGTAAAGGAACTAGAAAATGATAGTAAAGGAACTAGAAGATGATGAGGAAGTAAAGATGAATTTGGTGTTATGGTTTGTGATATTCCCTAATTCTTTATATATACCCTCTGTTCCGCGGATCGAAAACAAGGGTTTTTTATGTTAGGTTTAGAGATAAATCGTAGGAATTGACAAATATCAGTCCTTACAAAATGCACTGACAAACCGCTCTGACAATCCTCTTTTTGACAAATCGCTTCAGACAAATCGCACAGATGACAAATCGTACTGGAGACAAATCGCATAGAAGAAAAATCGCACAGGAGACAAATCGCATAGGAGACAAATCGCATAACAGTCAAATCGCATAAATAGACAAATCGCATAGTACACAAGTACACCCACTACTTCCACTACTTGTCCTTTCTTGTCGTTTTGTCTCAATAGACAAATCGCATACTAGACAAATTGCTTCACAAATGTGACAAATCGCATATGAAATATGACAAATCGCTTCAAAAAGCGTTCATTAAAGAGACAAATCTCATAGCATTTAAGGAAAAATGGCATAGAAGAAGGTCTATACGAGACACAAATCGCATAGAAGAAACATTAAAAAAAACACCATTCTTCAATCCAAAAACAACCCAACCACGATGATTCAAGCCTTCCAAACCAAAACCTAAACACTTATAATGATTCTAAACATAAAAGTACTATCAAAATCCAAACTTTAACACACAAAATGATCCAAATGATGCAAACTACTCTAAACTCATTCAAACCCAAAAACCTTGTGAAAACCACTAGAAATCCAAGAAATGAAAGATGAGTGATCAAACCATGGCTCTTGATACCAATTTTTAGTTATTGGTTTTCACAATCACATAAACCACCACATATAGGGTCGAATTATGCAAGAGTTTAGAGAGAGAAAGTAGAAGATGGGATCATTTCTAGAGAGAGAAAGTAAACAAAAGAAAAAAAGGTTAGATTGAGTGAAAGATCCAACCCTCTACCTTGGGAGGTAGAGGGTATTTATAGTTACATACTACACGCCCTCCTTCGGACAGTGGATCAGGCATACAGTGGGTAAAGACTCGTCTGTCCTCCTCGGTGTTGCTCTAAACTAAATAACTAGTAATTAACGTAATGTCTACAAGCTAACATATGCTAGACTAGAGTTGGGGTGACCGACTCTTCAACATGTATTTTATAAATCCTAACAAAGACTCATACCAAAACCCATCACGTTTAATTTGGACAATCCAAGGTTAGAAATCTTAGCAACCCAGTTCTCATCGATCAAAATATTTGAACTTTTTATATCCCTATGGATTACTGTTCGATGCCCTCGAACATGGTTATGGAGATAATCCAAACCATGAGCTGCATCAGTACAAATTTTGAGTCTTTCTAACCACGAAAGAGTATAATCATTTCTATTGATACGCATTATATACTTATCCAAACTTCCATGCTCTGCGTATTCATAAACAATAATCTTCTCCTTTCCTTCATCACAAACTCCTTTAATCCTTTAATCCTTGTCCGAACTGCTCATTTAACCTCTTCACAGCAACCTTAGTACTTTTTCCATTGGCTGAAAGTACTCCTTTGTACACCTGCCATATCCGCCTCTTCCGATACGCGTTTTGAAATTTTCAGTTGCTACTTCTATCTCTTCAAATGGTATTTTGAGGTGATGCCACTCTTTAAATCTATCCACTGGTTTTTGGAATTCAGCTGTAAGATAAATGTTTGAACTACGAAACCTATTGTCCAGTAGCAAGTAATATGCAATAGTGCCCTACAAAAGATGGCAAAGATCAACAACATTGAAGCATACAGTCTGTCCCAACTACCCATATTGGTACCTGATTTTGCACTCGGTTGCGAAGTGACTCGATAAGGGCATCCTTGTCAAATCCCATCTTCATCACCTTTGTCAGAATATCTTCATCAATCTGCAGGAACGACAAAAAACCCGATTTAATTAGCAGCATACTCAAGCACGTGTACCACACAGCACGTATTTAAAGATTATTATTATTAAATATGTTGAAATTCTGGTATATCTCCAACATTTTTTACTTGTTGCAA
The DNA here is from genome assembly GCA_022545495.1 of Chrysanthemum lavandulifolium. NCBI lineage: Eukaryota > Viridiplantae > Streptophyta > Magnoliopsida > Asterales > Asteraceae > Chrysanthemum > Chrysanthemum lavandulifolium. The sequence continues at coordinate 76,243,909 of CM040245.1, read as the reverse complement.
AGAATCTAATGGAGGGACAACTAAGTAGCGTGGAAGATGTTTTTGGAACCAGGGGTGCATACGCATCTCAGGAATAGTCATACGCTTCATTGGGTCAACCTCGAGTAACCTAGGGATCAGATCTCTAGCACCAGGTGATAAATGGCTGGGAAGTGTATTTATTCCACCATAAAGAGCAAATTAGCATAGTGTGAATGAGTTCCAAAATAATTGAAAAAAGGTGACTGATAAATTGTATTTAACTGACGCACCATAATTTTCTTGAAAAGATTAGGGTTGTTTTCATCGTCAAAGACAAGGGTCCCACAGAGAAGAGCATACAAGACAATGCCACAACTCCATACATCTGCCTCATGTCCCGCATACACTCTCCCAGTTATAACCTATTTAGAAAGGTATAACATATATAAAACTATACAGGAAAACTGAAAATCATTTTTGGTCAGCAACAGTTTATGATACCTCTAGAGTTGCATAATATGGAGTTCCACAACTTGTCTTCAGAAGATGACCATCATGCAAGATATTACTCAAACCAAAATCTGCAAGTTTGACATTACATTTGGCATCCAACAGCAAATACTCAAGTTTAAGATCTCTGTAAACCACCATATTCCGGTGGTAGTACTCCACAACATAAATTATCTTATTTAATACATTAGTGTAAGTTTGTATTACCAATGAAAATACCCTTTTTCTAAAAATAAGCAAAAACAATTGTAAAGTATCAAATTGGTGGGTATGGTTTCACCTGCTGAAAAAAGTTGCGAGCCTCATCCTCGTGCAACCTTTACTTCTCCACAATGTAATCAAACAACTTACCAGCCTTGACATACTCCATAACAACATAGATATCTGATGGCGTCTCTACAACCTCATAGAGACGGATAATGTGTGGATGCATAAACAACCTCCTCAAGATCTGAATCTCTCTTCTAACTGGAAAGCCCAAAAGCAGCATACATTAAGAAAGCTGTGGTATTGATATCATTGTAAAACGATCCATACCTTTTTTTCCATCTCCGTGTTTTTTTATCTTGCGACGGTTAAGGATTTTCATGGAAATTTTGTGCCTGTCAATGTATGTTCTGCAATTTTCACCTTCCCAAATGAGAAAATATCAAGTGTTTTCCCGAGCTTATAGGTGCTTGGAAACATTTCCACACTATTCCCACCATGCCCTGATCCCTCCATACCTTACCTTGGATAAATGATTGACTGAATGGATCAATAACTATTGATCACTAAAATTATACGTACACCGCAAGCTTTCATAAGCTACTTCTGTGGAATAAGTTCATTTCTAACATTGATGTAAGAGATATTAAGATGCCACAGGTTGACTTATATAGAAAAGGTAACAATCCTATGAGAGATTGGATCATGAAAGATCAAGAACCTACTTTTTTGGTCAAGCCATTAAATTGCTATATGGGAGTTCGACGCATATAATACCAGATATTTTTACTAACATCTTCAAGATTATTTCTTTGAATATTTCTTGAAGAAATCACATGGGCATGCCTTCATATAATGAAAAACACTGGAAGCTACTCTATATGCATTCTTAAAAGTAACCTTCTGGACCAAAGCAATAACACAACTATTTTGACATCATGGCATTGGGAAAACCAGGTAACTTTGCTTGAGAGTTCCCTAAGAAGAGACAAGTTGCAACTATAATACATTCCAAAAGCGAACACTTAGTTTGAAAGCTCACTAAAAACAGCGAAGTGGCAAATATCGTGGGATACTCCAAGATGGAAATTGTCAAAAAGTTCACGACAAAGAATTACTATTGATAAAAACAAAAACAAAAAAAATCAACAGCGGTATTGGTACATACACACGAGCAATATCCCCAACAACATCAAATAAAACATAGATGTGAACACACATGAACTACATGAATTGGCCAACAACTAGCATTACATCAAGATTAATCGTCTTCAAACTTACCAAACCATATTTATTGACAATATATGACAAAAAAATCACCCTTTATAACATTTCCCAGGGGAAATGTTATTGTTCATATACAGTTCATGCGCAGTGATAGTAGTTGATGTGCAGTAACTGTAAAAAATTTCAACAACTCAACCTTTTTCAACCAAACATAAAAGCTTATAAACACATACCAACCACTTTACACTCATAAAAACACACACATAAAAAGCAACGGTAGCTTATTAGAGTGAGTAAAGGTGAATAAGTTACCGGCGGCAAATAAGAAAAAGTGTAACATATTGGATTTCACATACACATCAAACCATAACCAAAGTAGGCGTACAAAAGATGAGTTTTAGAGAGAGAAATTTAGAGGTTTGGGAACTTTAGTGAGAGAAAGAAAAATCTTATTATTAGCTCCAACTCTCTACCTTGGAAGGTATAGAGTATTTATAGTCTTACAATAAAACGCCACCTGACGGGCTGTGGATCAGGCATACAGTGGGTAAAGACCCGTTCGTCCTTCACGGTGTTACATAACTAAATACTACTTAACATTAAATAACTATGACTATGAGCTTTCTAACGATTACATACACTTGAGGTGACCGAAACTTTAATACCTGGATTTTCCAAATCCTAACAATCTCCCCCTAAGAGTGGTCACCTCAAACATACATTAAACTTACATTGACTACAAACAGATATTACATTATAAATTGTTCTTTCATTCTTGATGTAGTACTTAGCTCTGAAGCTCGTAGTCATTGATTCTTCACATTGCATTTTTGGTTAATCCAAGTGGAGGACTTATACTGATCCATGTGATAATGAGTTTTGAGCTAGCTTTGAGATCATCAGCCACATTAATCTCTGACTCATCCATTCTGGTGTTGGTATTATGTGATGTTGTGACATTTGGACCGATATGCTCACATTCTGGATCATGATTTCTTCTCATCAGAGTAGCAGAAGCTTTCGTTGATTCATGATATTGGTAGCACCGTAGCAGAAACATGGAGTGAAAATATCAGAGTCATTGATGCATTAATCATGATTTCTTTAGAACTGAATGTGTTGTGAGAGCATGCGGCTATGGATTGTCCGCTCCATTCTGATCAACTGCAAACGTCGGGGTGTACCTGCATAAGACAGTTAGCAATAAAGCATATGAAAGTGTCTTTGATCACTTTCATTGAATTGAGGTACACGCCCACGGTTCCCGTTGATCAAGACAAGTATCGCTGTGATCGTATAATTCAAGAATTTCCTTGATGTGGTTTCGCAATTGCTCTAGTTGTTTTCAAACCGAACGCCTCAAAGAAGACAACACGGAGTGAGTGAACCAAATAATTGAGATTCACCGATTGATGAAAAGAGATTTGAGAAAAGAAAAAACAATCGTGTATCGCTCAATAGAAATTGTTTTTGCAATACAACGAAGGTTTTAATAAAAATCAATTATTAATCATAAACACCTTTATTTTGAGAAATAGTACGATCGATGTGCTAAAGAAAGAGTTTTTAAGCACAACGATTGGTTTTTCAAAGGTATCCGTCAATCCATAACCCGAACCAGAGTGATTCAAAAGATTGCATCGCCCATTGTTTCGTTCGGTTTTCACATGGTTGATCTATTGATAGATCTCACATGCCACCTACCAGAGCTTGTTTGATGTTGGCTCCAGAAGGCTTTCCATCTTCATAGTGAATATGTATGCATATCACTCAGATGTTCTGGCAATACCACAAGGATAATGCGTAGGACTCATAAGATATAATCTCTCTTTCCACAATGTGTGAAACAAAGAGTCTTCATTGAAAGTGTCCTAAAGATTTTTATTGATGATCTCGTGGATCTAGACTCAATTGTGAATATTTGGTTCCTATGCCGAAGACTAGGGAGAGGGTCTCCTTCTTCAATATCAACAAACTCTAAGAGAAAGTCGATAGATAATGTTGGTTCCCCGTGAGAATGAAACAAGCCCTTTTAAGAGGAACTTGAGTAGTTTGGGAAGTTTTCGTGCAGTGCGTCACCGGGTCCATGACGTCTTGTCTTCAATACCGATGTTTCCATCAGTGGCATATGAATTGAACCCGGTTACTGCCCTAAGGTTGAATAAATGGAGGGCTATTTCTTTTCACCCTTTTTCACATTCAATTCTTTTCATTCTTCAACCCTTCAAGGCTTACCGAGACTTCATAACTAGAACCTTGTTGGGTTTATTCCAGTACTAGCTCAGTCTCAGTCCGCACTCTTCCCATATCTCATTTATCTCCTTTTATCATCATACCTAAGGACTTCTACACTAACTAGTCGATTGTTCCTGGGTAGATCCCTCCGGTTCTGGCGGATCATGAGACCTCAACCTAACCTTATCATCCTTATATCACCATGCATAAAGTAAAGTTGGTCGGTCTTTTGGTACATTTCTTCCGCCTTGAAACCAATTGAAAACCATTTGAAAGTCAATCAAGATACTTGTGATATAAAATCAGAGTATTTTGTATCTTAATTGTTTTGATATTTTAGAAATGCTCCCCCTCAACATATGCATATAATTCAGAAATTGTTTAGCACATGGAGGTAAGAGATCTTAGAAATCGTTAGATTAAGAATGAAAGGTCCAATCTTTTGATTAACATTTTCTAAAATGATCATCATCACTTCCCAATCAATTTGAGCAGATAAAACATTTTGAGGAAGGATGAGGTTTTCAACAAGATGCTCCCCTCAATATGTGCCTCAAGTTTGAAAGAGTTTTGCACATATTAGAGGGAACCTGCACTTAGAGACAATTCAATCACGTTTCAATGGTTTGAGATTTAAAATAGATGCTCCCCCTTAATATGTGCATGGAAAATTTAAAATCGTTTGTCACATGCGGGGAGGAAAACTTGTACATCCTTATAAAACCATTTACCGACTTATCATTTTCAATCACAATTATCAAATCATTTGAGATTTGTGATCTCTGTAGATTTAAATTGATTTTGAAAGCTTTTAAGGAGAATTGTGGCTTGATTATGAGAACGTTTTAACTGTTAAGGATCGGATTTTGAGACTTTAGACTCCAAAGATTAAACATGCTTGAGTATCTTTTGAAAACATAATAATAACCAAGGTCTGGTACCATTGTTTGAAAAATACACTTTTTGATTTAATTGAAAAATCATTCTCCCCCTCAATCAATGACATAAGTTGTTGATTGAGAGTTAGATATTTTTGACAATCGTTAAGTCCAGATGATTTTCAAAAATAGAGTCCGAGCCATTTTTCAAAGCAATTAGTTTTCATTAGATAGTAAGTAATTGTTATAAAGAATCAGAGCATGAGATTTGAAAAAAACAAGATAAAGCATGGCTCTGTTCTTTTTTTGAAAAGCGGTTACTTCGCTCTAAATGACAATAAGCCATTATTTTATATATATATATATATTTCTATATATATATATATATATATATATATATATATATATATATATATATATATATATATATATATATATATATATATATATATATATATATATATATATATATATATATATATATATATATATATATATATATATATATATATATATATATATATATATATATATATATATATATTATAACAACATCTAAAGTCCCGTGTCATTCTTTGAATGACAAAGACAAAGACCGTGGATATTTATCGAATAGAGAAAAACATGACAAAAAGACAATTTTTTTTTTTTTTTTTTTTGAGGTTTTATATTTTTCTCTTTGCTTTTTGAATAAATATTTACAAGAGATGGATGAAGATAGACCTTTACTCCTCGTCTTCCTCCTGAAAACGTTTGAGTGTTTCTGGTTGAAGGCTTTTCAAGCCAAGTCGTGGAAGAATAAACTCAAAACGTTCTCTTGGAAGAGCTTTGGTGAAGATGTTCGCTAACCGGTATTCGACTTCACAAAATAGAGTTCCACCACACCGCTTTCCACTTGCTCTGGATGAAGTGATGACGAATATCGATGTGATTTGCTCTTGAATGTTGAACGTTGTTGCATGAGAGAGCAATAGCACTTTATTATCACAAGATGGAGGGATTTTGTTGAATTCAAAGCCATAGTCGATAATGGGATCTCATCCAAAGGATTTGAGCACAACAAGATGACATGGCTATGTATTCACCTCTGACAGATATAGAAGTACTCATTTGCTTCTTTGAAGACCAACTCACAAGCTTATCACCCAAAATCGAGCACCTCCTAACGTATTTCTACGAGTATCTTGACATCCCGCATGATCAAGATCTCGCATAGGTCGTTAGTGACATACCGGTGTCCTTCTGTACCATAGTCCCATATTGATGGTTCCTTGGAGATACCGAAGACCTGTTTAACCGCTTCAAGGTGCTTTTTAGTAGGCTTAGACCGATATTTAGTACACATGCACATAGCGAAAAAGATGTTCTGGTCTGCTAGTTGTGAGGTACATCGTGATCCAATCATACTACGATATTTCGCTTGATCTACCATGATCCCCGAGTGGTCCTCATCCGACTTGGTTTGTTCAATCATGGGAGTGTCAACGGTGTCACATGATACAAATCCAAATTTCTTTAAGATCTCATTTGCATATTTAGATTGATTTATAAAATGCCTCCGGACTTTGTGAAATTTGTAATCCCAAGAAAATGACATTTGTCCCATCATTGACATTTGAAATTTGGAACCCATTTCTTTTGAAAACGATCACATTCATTGGGGTCATCGAGGCAAAGATAATATCATCAACATAAATTTGAACGTGAACTAAATGTTTGCCCGACTTTACGGTGAACAATATTGGATCAATCGCTCCTTGTCGAATCCAAGAGATAGAAGAAAGTTTGACAAGATGTATCATACCATGCTCTAGGAGCTTGCTTCAAACCGTAAAGGGCTTTTTCAAGCGATAAACATGAGTAGGATGCTCGATTCACAAAACCCTTTGGTGGCCGACGAAACCACTTCTTTCGGATCTCCATTAAGAAATGCGGTTTTACATCCATCCGATAAACAACCATGTTCTTGCTAGCAAGATTAGCCAAGAAGATTACGATAGCCTCGACACGAGCAACAGAGCAAAAGATTCCTCAAAGTCTATTCCTTCTTCTTGACGATATCCTTTAGCCACTAACCTAGCCTTATTTTTCAGAACATCACCATGCTCATCAAGCTTCACTTTGAAGATCCACTTTAGAGCAATGATCATAGCACAGTCTGGAGCAGGTACTAATTCCCATACATCTAATCGATCAAACTCATGAATTTCTTCTTGCATGGCATTGAACCAGCTGTCTTCATTCATAGCAGTTTTAACGTCTTTAGGTTCGATCTAAGAGAGTACGAAGTTGAAGAAGCACCATAAGGCATCAGTAGCAAGTTGTTTCCGAGTGGATACAGGACGAGAAGGGTTTCCAATGATGTTATCCAATGGGTGATCATGTGTCCATTTTCTAAGATGTTCATGTGGTAGTTGTTGTGGAACTCAAGTAGCAGAGTCGATGTCTCCGATGAAGATGGTTCGATGATGATTCAGAGCAAATATATTTTCAAATGGAGCATCTTCGGGAGTAGCAAAGGGATTAACTTCATCCTGTGAATCAGAAGCAATTCCATGATGTACATTCGGTGATTGAAGGTTTGTTGATGAGACAGATTGATCAGCAGCAGGTGCTTCCTAACTTAAAGACATAGAAACTAAAGGATTGACTTCATTAACAGGGATAGAAGCAGCCTTTGTTGATGGAATTGACATATCAATGGCACTTAACTCAAATTGTTCATCAAACATAGGATCAAACAATTTCTTCAAATCATCTTCAGATGGAGGTACATATGGAGTTGTTGGAGAGGAGTTTGGTACAATGGATGAACCAATGGGACTGTTTTGAAGTGCGGGTCCAGAACTGGATTGTCCAGGAGCCATTTGACCGGTCAGCTCATCGAACGTAACGTGAATTGTTTCCATGATATTTTGAGTTATCTTATTGTAGATTCGGTAACCCTTCTTGTTTGGTGCATAACCAACAAAAATTCCAATATCTGCCTTTGCTCTTAATTTACCTAGGTCTTGACTGTCATTCGTTGGATACACAAAGCACCAAACACACGAAGGTAGGAGAGATCAGGTTTTCGTTTATGAACAAGTTCGTATGGAGTTTTTCCATGAGAGGTATGAATAAGGGAACGATTTTGGGTGAAGCAGCCAGTGGCAATGGATTCCGCCCATAGAAACATTGGAACCTTCGAATAAATTAGCATTGTTCTTGCGGCTTCCACAAGAGTTCGATTTCGTCTTTCAACTACACCGTTCTATTGAGGAGTTCGTGGAACACTTCTTTGATGACCGATTCCAACACTTTCATAAAACCGAATTAAGTCTTTGTTAACAAACTCGTGCCATTGTCGATTCGAACAATTCGATTGTATTGTTGAGTTGAACTCAAGTCGTTTGATTAGTTTGATGATGACATCTCGAGTTTCATCCTTTGTCCTCAAAAACTTTACCCAAGTAAATCGAGAGTAGTCATCAACAACTACTAGAAAGTATTTCTTCCCATTTATCGCTTGCACTCTCATTGGTCCGCACATATCCGTATGAAGGGTATGAAGAACTTCCACATCGAATTTGTGGGTTTTGGTTTGTGGGCATATTTCGTGCTTTTACCCAATTGGCAAGTGAACAAAGATGATCTTTTCATATTTTAACTGGGTAAGCCTCGACAAGATCCTTTCTAGAAAGGTTATTAATGGTGTCAAGTTCAAGTGATTGAGACGACGATGCCATAACCATGACTTTGTTTTAGAAGCCTTTGACAACAGTGATTGGAGAAGACTTCATCATGTCTTCCATAGAGATGGTGTCTGATTAGAACCACGAGTACCTCTTAATAATTCCACACCATCAAGTTCTCTAACGAAGCAAGTATGTTTTCTAAAGGCCACCTCTAGATCGGAATCACGAATTTACCAACGAAAACAAATTATGACCAAGACCTTTCACATAATATACCTGGAGATTACACTTTTGCCTACTACATAATCACCATAACCCATAATTGCTCCAAAATGGTCGCTCACGAATCTAATAAGATGCGATAAATTTACTCACGAAGTTCATGAGCGCGACCGGTCTCAAATATATGCTTGGAGCAACTGAGTCCATGTACCACGTAACGATTTGAACGATCTGCAGTTGAACACGAGACAAGAATGGATAATCGGATAATTGTGATCCCCATGCAAGAATGGGTTCCATTTGGTTAGTAATGATGATTGGAACACCCACATCGTAAATAAAACATCCATATCGGAAATAGAAGCAATGGAATCATTATGAATAGATGCAGTACTAGTGTCCGTATTTGACCTATTCAAAGTATGTTCACTTCTTAAGGGAATAGTTCTACCAGTAGGCATCCATTTTCTAGTGGGCATTGTCTGATTAACCTTATGGCCAACAGGTATCCATTGATAACCTATCTTACTAAATGTTCTTCTTGTGGGTTTCCACTGTTTTCTAACTTTCTTTCGTTTTTGCCTTCTAGCCTTCTTAGCATGATTTTTTGCATTAACAATTTCAACTGGGCATTTGACAGCATTAGACAAAGCATTCACATCACATTCATGATTAGCAACAGAATTCAAGCAGACATCGTTACATGGTTTGCAGATAGTATCAGAATTCGAATTAATTACAGTACGCCCATGGCTAATACTAGAATCAACACGATTCGTTTTATTCAACTCAAACTTAAAGTTCCTAGGTTGGTCTTCTACTTTCTTCCAATGCACATTCTTAGCTTGCGAGGTCCTATCATTCCTTGTATTGCCTTGACACTTTGACATGCTCGCTTTAATGTCACTGATTACTCCTGTAGAGGGAATTATGGGAACATTAGTTGATTGATCTATTTTTTGCATTCCTGAACTAGATGTGCAGGGATCTGAGCTACTTGAGGGCACATTAGTGTTTACTTTCTTAAAACTGGGCATTGAACGATTTGAATGCATGGCATTAGGCATAGAACAAGGTATCACAGCTTTTCCTTTCGCACCTAAGGATTTGGGACATGTTGCAATTAAACATTCTAGTAGCTCTTGAGATCGTTTGGCCTGAATGCAAGCAAACCTAATTTCACTATCAAGCGGTTTGTTAATGAAATCCTCTTTCACAATCTCACGGAGACATTCTAGGCTATCCTTAAGGTGAGCACAGTAGTTATGAAACACAAGTTCATTATTCCTAAGATGAGGAGGAATGTATTTAACAATCACAATATATTTGCAGTCAGAGGATGACTTTGAAGCAACAATCTCATTAAAAACAAGTGGCGCTTCCTTTTCCCGACTCCTCGATTCTCAATTTCTTTTTGTAAAGAAGTTATTTTTTGTTGTTTTGTCACGAGTGACTTTCATTGAATCATATAACTCTTTAAAGTGTCGTTTAACTTTTCATTTTCTTCTAGAAAACTCTCGTTTTCTTTTTGTAAAGCATTTACTAAGTTTTGAAGATGAAAAGTTTGAGAATACCGAGAATCTAAAGGAGGAGGCATTTGGGACCCAGTCACATTGTTCTTTTCACCCTTTAACCGAGAGATTTGGGCTTTCAACTTTCTCGATCGTGTTACAATGAGCTCGAATCTGCTCATCACGCTTGCTAATTTCAAAATCGCATCAAATTCGTGAACATCCAAAGATGTCTTAATATTTGAGGTTTTAACATTTTCTTTCGGATGTTGATATTTTAATTGCAAAGCAAGATGCTCAACTTCCAATTAGAAAACTGCTTTTACCAGTTATCATGATCATCCTGCTCAACTTTATCATGCGGTTTAGAGTTAGTTTTTCAAGCTCAATGACACGATCATGGGAGACTTTCGAGCAACAGATAATTCATGAAATCGAGAAGCATTAATGGAACAATTGTAGCAAATGTAAAACACATCTTGAGTAATACATTCGAAATAAGAGTCTCATTCAATGTATGCAAGTTCTTCCTCTCAATCTCATTATATTTTAATGCTCGCTCATAGTCACTAACCTCAACTATCATCGCATCAAATTCCTTTTCCATTCCTTTAATATCCGAGTCCATCCCTTTTAAGACTCTCAAATTGATCTTTTAGTTGTTTAAAGAAAGGCATGACCTCGTTAAATAGCATTCTTTAGTTTGCTCAAAACCCTTTCCCTTCAGCTATCCCAATGGGTGTGATCCTTTTCACAAGTTTCTCAAAATTGACAAATAGTTGAAAATAACATATTGACCGATTAGGGTCTTGCTCTTAGTGGCAATAGTTCTAGGAACTAAATGCATTGGTGTATTTGGAGGATACACGATCGTTGCTGTGTGCATTTTCCTAAGGGAGGGTTTGTTTCAACAAGATTTTCGCTTTTTGCTTGTCTAAACTGCTTTCCGTAATACTTGTTCGGTGTTAACAACGTTTGAGGCTTAAACTTGTTCAAGGAGATCCAATTTTCCTTTTTGTAATCATGGGGTTTGATCGTTATGTTATTCATTTTACATTCAGGATCATCTAGCTTCTTATTCATTTTCTCCCTAGATGGATCATCTAATGTTCTATCTTCCTCAGTGCACTCAACGCAACTAGGTTTCTGTCTAGGTTTGAGAATCTCATTACCATCATAGATTAGAGTATGGGCAGCTCTAGCCTTTTTAACAACCTCTGGATTTGGTTCCTCAACAAGGGGAGTACTATGCTTATCACTCAAAACTCGTGCTTAGTGATTAAGTGAGCAATCGAATGGTATTTCCTTGTACGTATAACTTATTTTCAAGCTTGTTTTTCAAGGTTTTAGATTAGAAAACATTCAAAAGTTTTGATTCCTTAGCACTTAATTCTTGCTAAGCATTTTAACATTTTCTTGAAGTTCTTGTTTTGCTTAGCGCTTTAGAAAGCTTTTCTTGTAAGGAGTTTAACTATTGTTTTAATACTTCTCTAAACTTACTTTTTCTAATAGTTGTACGATTTGGTCATCCATTTCCTCGCTCACGAGTGGTTAACTCAAACTTAGCTCAATGTTCATAAATAGCAACACGCTCTTTATAGGAATTAAGTTCGAGATAACAGAATCATCGAAGCACATGCAAGTGTATTCGTCAAAAGCATAGTCATCATTGACGCATAAGATACATCACTTGGTACAATCTCACTTTCACTTTGTTTCACATATTGATCATATGGGACAACATTGACATTACCGATATTTTCAATATCCGACTCAATAATTACATTGATTGTACTTCATCATGTATCTTTGCTCATCAACTTCATCGATAGTTTTAGTACCTCGTAAATGATTTTGTCTTTGGATGGACCAGCTTGTGGTGATGAAGAAACTTTAGAGGGACCATTGGAGAAATGCTAGCCATGAAAATGGTTTGTGCAAGAGGTTCATCATCAACGCCAGTCGTATGCATCACAATCAAGAACTTGAAAGGCATTCTCGATGATTTTGGCCTATCTCCGAATTGGTCGCTCATCCACATCCGCATCATATGTCTTAGCATTTCCTCAAGAAGAAACAACAACTCCTCTTCATTCAAAGTCGCACCATTATCCCGAGCTTGCACAAGCAACATCTTATCCTCAAGTACTGCATTCGAGGCGTTTTGGCGATGTGCGCCTTGCAATATGTCCTCACCTCCACAGTTGTAGCATTTGATTGGCTTTGCTTGTCCTTGATTTCCAATCCTTCCCTATTCGATTTCCACATATCCTCTACCGACTCCACCTCTTCCTTGTTCATAACGCCTTTCTTGAACCGGGCCGCACCATAACCTTCCCATCTCGACAAAGGGCTTGATTGTATGGATTGGATGTTGTTTCGAGGTTGTTGTTGGTGTGTGGAGAGAGTTCATGTTTTGACTAATCATGAGAGCCGTTGATTAATGAAGTTTCCACGGCCGCATCAAAGATCGACTTGTTTGAACATTGGATCGTGAATGAGTTTGTGATTACCATTACCCATAGGTATAACTTGAGATGCTTTGGTGGTAATTCCAATGTTTGAGTAGAAGGCGTTGAATCATTTGATGAGCTTGTCTCTCCCCGTTGGTTTTGAACCGATTAAGAATCCTATTTTCAAACATAGCACGCCTCTCATTCCAAGAAGGAAGGCATAGAGTTGCTCATAGTTTGTATTCTTCAATCCTTTGGTTAGCTTCATAGAGGTGACAAACTTGTGCCATTCGGGATTCATGTTTTCACAAACTTTGAGTTCATTGAATGTTTGGCATAGTCATTCGATGTTCCTCATGTCATTAACAAGCTTATGGAATCTCACGTAATACTCATAGACACTCTCATCCGGTTTCATCTTGAAGTGTTCAAATTCATCATAGAGTTGTGATTCTCTGCCTTCCATAGTTAATTCGTAACTGCATGTAGCATCTTGACATTGTCCCACACCGCCTTGGCTTCGTGTTGTGATTGATAAGCTTGTAGATATCTTTGAAGACCTTGAAGTATGATGTTAGAAGCCATGATATCAGATCAAATCTCTTTTCTCCTTATCATTGAGCTCATCATATGTCTTTGGTCCGTTTATCCTATAGATCATTGTTCCATCTGCAATGTGATCAATTAAGTCTCTTGTAGTCTCAATCGATAAGGTCCTTCATCAATCAATTTAAGAATGTTGACCCCATTTTCCTTTCCAAGACAAGATAACTGATTCTTTGAGCCCAAGAGTCGTAGTCGGTTCTCACAAGCATGGGTGGATTTAGTATCCGAGCCCACCGCTTGAACGCCCTCGGCAACAAATGGAGATGATAGTAGGTACGCTGGTAGACATGTTTAAAGATTGCACGGATTTTATAACTCAATGATTAAACCGAAATAGATTCTTTCACTGGATTTTACTAAATCAAGAGAAACCAGACATAAACAAAAGTCAACCAAGTCGCTAAGAATCCTTGAATCAAGTTGCTAAGACAAGTCGCTAAGTTCCAAATCGCTATGAATTTTGACAAAGAAGTCGCTATGCACCAAGTCGCTAAGAAATCAAGTCGCTAAATAGCAACTCACATCGGTCCAAATCGCTAACACCAAATCGCTAAGAAACTTAAGAACAAGTCGCTATCAAAATTGAAAGCAAGTCGCTACCTTACTAAGTCGCTACCCGTAGTGGAGAATCCACTAACTGCATCGCTTGCTCACTTGTCTCTAAAGGCAAGTCGCTAGTCCCAAATCGCCACCAAGCAACACTACAACTCGCTAATTTTTTCTGAAGCAAGTCGCTAACAAGAAAGTTACACCGAGAGAAAACACACTTTTCAATCCAAAACAAGCTCAACCACAGTGATTCAAGCTTAACACTAGAGATGAACCAAATGATGCAAAAACCACTAAACTTTTTCAAACTCAAAAACCATCTAAAAACCACTATAAATCCAAAGATATGTAAGAGATGATCTAACCATGGCTCTTGATACCATTTGTAACATATTGGATTTCACATACACATCAAACCATAACCAAAGTAGGCGTACAAAAGATGAGTTTTAGAGAGAAAGTTAGAGGTTTGGGAACTTTAGTGAGAGAAAGAAAATCTTATTATTATTCCAACTCTACCTTGGAAGGTAGAGAGTATTTATAGTCTTACAATAAACGCCACCGACGGGTCGTGGATCGTACATACAGTGGGTAAAGACCTGTCCGTCCTCCACGGTGTTACATAACTAAATACTACTTAACATTAAATAAATATGACTACGAGCTTTCTAATGATTACATACACTTGAGGTGACCGACACTTTAATACCTGGATTTTCCAAATCCTAACAAAAAGCAACTAAACAAAAAATCTACTACAACAAAACAAAATAAACCACACCTTAGATCAAAAGCAAATTAAATAGAACAAGGTCAAATACGGTTCCTTATGGTGGTCGGCGACATATGTTGCAATGGTCGTCTTAGTTGTTGATGGTGATGTGTGGGCTTATTGTTTTTGTATTTGTGTTAAGGTTAGAGATAATACCGGATAAATATCTACATCATTAATTTGATTAAAATATAAGAGCACAAGGTATCGTGGATACCAATAACACGTTATTGGCATGCCACCTCAGTGCCACATCATACACCTCCCAATAACTCACCAATAACTAAAACACCCTCCTTCATAACACACCACTAATATGTTATTGGGTCCCACAAAATACCCCATTAAAAATACCCACTCACTCACAATTAAAAAAAAAGAAAAAAAACACAAAGCATCACATATGGCGTGAGCCATTCAAATGGCTCAAGGGAAGTTTGGCATGCAAATGGCTAAAGGGATGGTAAGGCAATGGCATGTGATTGGTATTGTTTTTGGTTTTGGCATACCAATAACACAAGCATACCTTGTGCTCTTAACGTGAAATGATTTGCACACTCGTAAACTTAATTGAGAAACTTAATGTATCTATATCTATACTACTTATAATACACGGATGCATCTCTCTCCTAATACTTTTCAGACTTTCAGACTTGCAACAAATTGAGCATGATGTACAACACTTGAAAGCACATAATTTTAAGACTTACAACCAAATAAGCATAGTGTACAACACTTTAATGCACATATTAAAAAAAACACCACATTAATGTTATTAAAGTGGTCAATTAATACACTATTTAATTCACCCCTACACCAAAATAAACAACAATTTAATCACAATGTACAATTTAATCAAGCTACTAAGCCAAACAAACACTAAAAATTATTAGGAGACATTAATAAAAATTTATTAGGAGAGACATAAATTAAAAAAAAGGAAAAACGCAACAAAAAAAATCGTCGATCTCAGATCTATCTTTGTGTAAAAATCGATTGGTTCACAGAACAATATCACAAAGAAATATCTCCTCATAGATCATTTTAAGAACTAACAAAACAGATTTGTTTCATCTCATCTTCAATTCGGTTTGAACAAAAAAAACGAAAATCAAAAAACCAACCTACCTTAGATCTTTCTAAAGATCTTGAAGACTTAGAACACATGGACGATTTATTATTTTTGTGTGGTGAATGCGCTTGGTTTGAGATACAAAGGATTAAAGGTTAAGTTTTGTGTGATTCGGATTTTTGTGTGGTGAACGGGCGCGGACCAAACGGGCTCGAGCCCGAGCTGACACGGGCCAATGGGTTCGAGCCCGAACGGGCACGGGCTATACGAAATTCGTGATATCCATAAATTTATTGTTAAAAAGAACATAATAAACTAAAATACATTATTTATCGAAAAAATTTATTTCAGGGTACCCGCCGCTGCAACGCGCGGGTACCCTGCTAGTAAATAGTTAAAAGAGGGAATAATTTGTACACTCGTAAACTTGATTGACAATACTCCCTCCGTCTTATAATAATTGTTTATTATAATTTTTTTTTTATTCTTTGTTATTTAACTTTGATTATTAACATTTTTATTTGTGTTATATAATACTTGATGAAAAATGAAAATACATTTAAAACCCAACCTATTCATATATTTTTTATCAAATATTATATTACGAAAATAAAAATATTTATGGTCAAACTTGAATAAAAAAGACTTCAAAAATTCAAAGTGGACAATTATTATAGGACGGAGGTAGTATATAAATAGTTAAAATAATCCTTATTGTTGGAATCACTCCTAAATAGTATTTCAAGTATTTATATTTCATATGTAATAGGTAGCTTTATTATGGCCTTTATGTTTGTTTAAGGTCAAGCTTATGTAGAAGGCCCATAAGCTTAGGCCCAAGCCCACATAAGAAAGGATGGGAACTAGGAGTGTTGCCCTAGCTTCCCTCCTATAAATACTCTTGTAAACCCTCATTTGAGGGTTGGTTGTTCAAGTTATTCTCTCTTTCACACTCTTTCTCTTAACCGTTTTATTGTTTATGCGTGTGTGTGTGTTTAGCTTGTTCATCCGCCTTCATCTCTTTCTCTATAACTTGTGTTTGTAAAACTAGTGACCTAACAGTGGTATCTAACAGTGGTATCAATCGCCAAATAGTTGGGTGTACACTTTGTTTTTGAAGTTTTTGGTTTTGGGTCTTACGCGTAAAGATAACGCCATCTTTGGTTCTCTTAAAAACTCGTTTTTTTACACTTTTTAATCCAAGATTCTTGTACTTTCAATGTTTTGAGGTGTTAAAATACTTGTTTTTGGCAAAAGTTTCAAACTTTACGCGTGGATCTACGCTTTTAAGCTTGTTTTGTTCGTGGGTGTCGTTCTACGCCAGAACCTGCTTAGCGCTTTTGGTACATCAAAATTCACATTTTGTGTTCTTTGGTACTATAGAAGCTATTCCATAACAAAAATCGGTTTATAAACACATTTGGGCAAAATCAAAATTACGAGTAATCCCACGCGTATCAAAACCCTAAAATTACGCTGTAAGATTTTCCTTGGTTTGATCTTCAATTTTCGGTTTATTCCGTGTTTTCTTACTTGGATAAGTCCGAAAATACGTCGACTTTGGATATCTTTTGCACCGTGAAGTGTAAAGATCATTTGGGCAAAAACCCTAAAATTACGCAGATAACCATAGCTTACGCCAGAAATCCCACGATAAGATTCACTTTACGCGTAAACCAAGGTCTACGATAAGGTAATCCCACGCCCACGCTTTCACGCCTAACTTTTGTCTACGATAACTTTAGTGTTTTTCCTACTTACGCAGAAGCTAAAACCCACGCCAGAACTCCTCATTGTTACGCGTAACTTTTGGTGTTTTTACGCATAAGTGCTACTTGCTTCTTGTCTTTTCTACGCCTAAGGACACTTCATCAACAAAGGTTCATTCGACTACAAAGATCCATTTTACCACACAAGTTTATCATCATGTCTCAACCACCATACTCCAACTATTTCCTCACACTTATAATCATCAACAACAACAACAATTAACTCCATAACATCAACAATGGAATCAACAACAAGCTATTTATCAACAACAATTTAATCAAGAACATACTCCACAACTTGGTGCAATTCCACAACCACAAATGGTTCAACCACCACCAAGCCTTCAAGTTCAAACCTACATAATCGATTTCAATCAACATCCATCAAGGAACACTATGAAGGAACCCACTTGGTTTGCAAAGATGTGAAGCTTTAAGTAGCCAACAATCAATTCATGAAGTCGATCACTTGATAGACCTCCAATGCTCACTCCAGAAACTACGATCAATGGGTGATAAGGTTCTTTAGGTTTTGTGATCTAAAGAAGCCACATGGAAAGTTCTTAAAGAAGGTTATCTTGAAGGTCCATTTGAGATGCCTACCGTCATTGTACCCGGAGATCCAACTGCTCCACCAAGAGATGAACAAACCAACATTGCTATCACAGTTGATTTAAATCCTACGTAACTTCTACACTATGAAGTCGATGAACTTGCAATGAAATACATCCTCTTAGGATTACCAAACCCAATTCTTCGTAGTGTTGATGCTCAAAAGATCGCACAAAAATGTGGGATCATATTCGCCTTCTTATGGAAGGATCAGACTCAATCGGGAGGATTTGGAATCCAAAATTTACTTGGCTTATGAACACTTCATGATTGAACCTAGAGAGACACTAGAGTCCTATCATCATCGATTTTCAGACATCATCAATGATTTGGATAAACACAACATCATCATGCCAAGAATTGCAAGTGAATACTAAGTTCCCGAGTAGTCTTGGTCTTGAATGGGAGAAGTATGTCATCTTTCTCCGCTGCGAAGAATATGCATCATTCTACTTATGGATTGTTGTACGATTACTTGAAGCCTCATGAAAAGGAAGTTGATCGGAAAGGATTCTCCGTGCTCAACTTGCTAAACAATCACATCCGGATAATCAACAACTTGCCTTGTATGCTCAAGCAGAATTATCCTCTCAACCAAAGAACTCAACCAATCGCTTCAAACACACCTTCACAACACAACCTCAACAAAATCAATTGGTTCCATACAAAGAACAATGCTCAAGCATATGTTAGTGAAGCGATCGAGAAACAGTCCGCTCAAAGCATTGCAACAAGGATTTGTGATGATTGCTAATGCTTTTGGCCGTTACACCAACAAATCCAACAATCGATTCGCTCCTCATCTAACACACGGACTCAAGTCGTTGTGAACAATGGACATGTTGAAGTTCGTAATCGTGATTATGGTCGCCGATGGGCGGTGGTCAAGGGTTTAATGTCAGGTAGGAATAACAACAGAGCTCAAGTGGTGGAACAGGAAATGCTCGTAATCGGTTAAATGGTCTTCGATGCTACAACCGCAATGAGAAGGACACTGGCTAATGCATGCCCAAAGCCAAGGACTAGGGGCGTGCTTATTTCAAAGAGGCTTTACTTTTGGCTTTTAAGGATGAAGTCGGTGGATCTCTCACGCATAAAGAACAGAGCTTTATGGCGATGCGCACTGAATGATGATATGGAGGACTTGCAGCCAATGCAAATGTTATGTTGATGGCTAATATGCAAGAGTTACACATGAGTGAAACAGCCCATAGATGACATCGATGGCTTGTCTCGTGCACCGAACAAACCATCATCATATCTCGAACTAATATCTCCATCAAAATCCGAATCCCAAGACGGCTCAAAATGTTCAAATGAGTCATCTACATCTCATTCTCGACGATTTTAAATAAACCCGTAGTTACATTTGACGATCCGATGACCTTATGGTTTCCTTGATAATCAAATTGACTCGTGGTTATACTTGATGATCTACATAATGATCATGTTGTGACTCACGTTGAACAAGATGAACCTTTGCCCCATCCGGATCTTGTTTCACATTTAAAGACCAACAATCCAAAATTGTCGAATGTGTTGCATTAAATCGGCCCCTTAAAAGTAAAATGCATCGTTAACCAAGGATTTTGAATGTTTACAAATGCAACTCAACTTTTCAAAATTCAAGACAACCGTGAAAAGGTTTTGAAGCCGCTTTTGCAAAATCTCATCAAAATGAAAATATTTAGAAAGACAGATCGTGATCTAGCCGCCTCAAGAATGCTTTGTTGTCTCGAATTAGAACAATCAAACACGAACATAAAAAGCAAATTAACGCCTCACCTTGGAAAATCATAAAGCTAAGGTCGAGTGTTGACTTGTCAAAAACAGCTCCGCATACAAAAGCATTCAACGAATCGGGTAGATGACCTTCTTGAAGAAATTATCGGCTTGCAAAACAAACTTAAAGAGTTTAAAACTGTTGTTTATAAACATGGTGAATCAAGAATGACTATTGAAAAGTTTACCTTAAAACCCAATCCAAAAGGATATGGAAAAATCTAGTCGATTACAAACCAAAGCTTTCACTAAAAACATTCAAACCAACTCCCAAGTTTCCAAAGCAGTAATACAAAATTGATAATCTTGTCATGAGTGTTGTTGAATATCATCATCAAGAGGAATTAGATGCGTAAGACGAGAGTCGATCTAAATTAAAAACCGTTGTTTACAACAAACCTTTAATTATAAAACGCGGTAACTTTTGTCACACCAACGGATTCTTCAAACACACCTGTGGTTATCATCAAAACACCGAGTCTTCTATTGTTAATCCCAAAATGTAATTTGCACAAACTTATGGTCCTTTACCTTCCATTAGTGAAGTAAACTCACAACCCGAAAATCGAAAAATTCTTCGATATTTTGACATTTTCATGGCTAACCTCAAAATTTTACAACATGAGATAGAATATCGATCCGAAATCAAAGTTGAACATTTTCAATCGCCTCGGCGCGAGAACAAAGAGATATTTTTCGTAAAAATCTTTTACCTAATGTTAAAACTTGAAAAGTTGTGCAATTGCTCGGGAAAAGGATTTTCATAAGGAACTTGGGTAATGAAAACGCTGAGAAAATGTAAACATCTATTTCTAACACAAAACGCAAAAGAAACCGTTGAGAAAAGATGTTGATCGACTCTTGGAAGATGTTATCTCGTCGATATCCATAATGTTGTGTTACTTCATGCTTTGCCATTTGCATCCGACACATCTCTGCGATATTGTTGAAACTGCTAGAATCGTTGAGAACACCGATAATGTTCTTCGATCGAGTCTTTAAAAGTCGAAAATAAACGATTACACACGGAAATTTACAATGCAAAACGTCGTCTTCATTGGTGTGAAAAGATATTCACAATCATCAACTTAGTTTTCAAAAGAAAATCGCCGGTTGAGTGCAAAATCTTCGATCCTAAAATTGAGCAACTGGATGATCAAAACGTGCCTTTGAAAAGTCAAATCTCAAAATATGAACAAGAACTTTTAAAAGTTAAACAGAATATGGTGTCATATTTGATTTACTCAAAAGACTCAACTTGAAGCATCAAACGAACTTGATCACTATCTTGCTCACACTAGAGATGTCATGAATTTTGCCGGAAATATTCGTTCTAAAAATCAAGATCCGATTCACACCATCTCTAAGTTACGGAAAAGTTAGGAAAGTATGAACAACTTCCGCCACTGTGATTAAGAGATTAGCACCAACACACTTAGTAATCGTGAACCTAGAATTCCCACCGCCAAATCACAAGTTGCTAATGTGTTTCATCGAACAGAATAGTTGCATCTTTTCCAAACGTCCGCACTTCACAAACCTAGAGCACTCAATCAAAGAATAGGAAGTTGCGACCTAAGAAAAGATCAATAAGGAATGCTAAAGTAGAAGAACACCCTAGGACTCGAATAAAACTCATCTTACTTCCACTATAGATGTTGCGTCGGCAAATGAATACAAATAGTGATGTAACGAATGCTAAACCGTTAAGTACTTTTGATATTCGTCTCGATGCACCTTGTGTTATTTGTCGAAAGCGTATGAATTCGATTGTCATGACAAATGTGTTGCTAAAGCTATAATCTCTCGATTACAAAATCCTAAGAATCGGAATACCTCTAGGCCCACTAATCATTCTAAGTTTGTGCTTGGTAGACCGCCTTCTTTAGATTCTAAGGCAACCATTTCTATCACAAGAGCTCCCGCTTCACCTCCTAAGAATGTAGTACCACCTAGTGTATTCACTAAGACTAAAGCAAAGAGTAGTTATAGATGGCGAAATGGATATATAACACACTAGGATTTAAATGGATGCCTAAAATTCTCAATGTGTGTATGTCTAACATACCGCTCGTAACCCTCTAACATTTCGGGTTCCACATCTACTTTTATTCCATATGTGTCGTCCTGTGTACCGCAGTGATACAGATCATTCTCGGATTGTTGATAGCGGATGTTCGACACATGACAGCAACCTTAAAGCGTTATCAAACTTTATTGCAAAGTTCATTGGCACTATCGATTCGGGAACGATCACTTGCAACTATCATGGGCTACGGAGATTATGTTAATGGGAACATCGAAATCGCAGGTTTACTATGTGGAAGGCCTCGGTCACAACTGCTTTCGAGAGGTCAATTTTGTGATGGAGATTTGGAGGTTGCTTTCGTGGAGAAAACTTGTTTCATTCGTGATCTACAAGGAAATGACCTTATGTCCGCTCGCGTAATTCTAGTCTCTACACTATCTCTATGCAAGACATGTTTGCTTCCTCTCCCATTTGCTTACTTTCAAAGGAAACATCTACAAAATCCTCGCTATGGCACCGCTGCTCTCACATCTAAACTTTCAAACCATCACCAACCTTGCTCGACACAAACTCGTCAAGGACTCCCACGATTCCTGTATTCAAAAGATCACCTTTGCTCACCGTGAACAAGGGAAAAGCACTCGTGCTCATTTTCCTTCAAAGGTGGAACACGCTCTCAAGATGTGCTTCATCTTCTTCACATGGATTTGTGTGGCCCGATGCGCGTGCAAACGATCAATGGCAAACGCTACATCTTAGTAATTGTCGATGACTACTCACGATGGACTTGGGTCTACTTCTTCGTAGCAAAGACCAAGCTCCACAAATGATCATCACCTTCTCATAAAATACGTGTTCAGCCCGCAACACCGCCGGGATAATCGTAATGCATAAAGGAACCGAATTTGTTAACAAACCCTTCGTGAATTTTATGAGAAAGTAGGAATTCAAGATCAAACATCTATTGCACGACACCGAACAAAACAGAGTTGTTGAAAGACGAAACCGAACGTTAGTGGAAGCCGCAAGAACAATGTTAATCAATGCTAAACTTCCAGACACTTATGGGCGTGTCGATTCATCGCATGCTATACTCAAAACCGCTCTATGATCACAAACGCCACAACAAAACACCTTCGAGCTTGTCCACAACTATAAAGCGAACCTCAAACATTTTCATGTATTTGGATCCCTTTGCTATCCAAATAATGATCGTGATGATTTTGGAAAGCTCAAAGCCAAAGTCGATATTGGAGTCTTTATTGGATAATGTGACAATTCTAAAGGTTTCCGAACTGGAATCGTCGAACTAAGGAGGTAATGGAAATGATTCATGCTCATTTCGATGAACTCACGGAGATGGCTTCGAGTATAATAGCTTAGAACCCGTCACAACCGCTTAAAATTCCTCAACCCCATCATCACCAAGAAAGCCCTCGCCTAACTCACAACAAATGGAAAGGTTATTTGCTCCTCTGCTCGTGACGATATTGATGAACGTGCTCTCGTGTATCCGCTGCTCACCGCACAACCCGATAATATTCATATACATGATACACTGCTACAACAACCATCGTTGAAGATGCACCTACACCGCTTGACTCCAACACAACAGCTTGAACACACCGCTTCCAACAATGATGAACCAAATTGATGATATTCGAATGAAGTACCCCACCGCAGATTTTGATCCAAATGCGTTCTTCAACCCGTTTGCAAATGAGATCGCTGCACTGATGTCGCAGAATCTTCAACAAACCATTTGAATCCTTTAACTGCACAATGTATACCAACATCAACCTCTACACATAGATGGACAAAAGATCATCCTCGCTAACATTATTGGCAACCCGAATCAACCGGTCATTACGAGAAAACGTCTTCACTCGGATGGTGAACATTGCATTTATGCACTCACCGTCCGCTAACTGAGCCTAAAACATTAAAGATGCAATGACAAAAGACAACCGGATTGAATCCATGCAGAAGAACTCAACCAATTCAAACGCCTTGAAGTATGGAACTGGTTGAAAGACCAACAGGGTCTACGTCATTGGTTTAAAATGGATTTGGAAAACAAATTGATGTCAAGGAATGTTATCCAAAACAAGTCACGCTAGTTGCTAAGGGTTATCGTCGTGAAGAGGAATAGACTTTGAAGAATCTTTTGCTCCGTTGCTCGCCTTGAGGTTGTTCGATATTCCTCGCGTCACGCTCATATGAATTTAACGGTCATCGATGGATGTCAAAACAGCGCTTTCAATGGACAACTAAAAGAAACGGTCTATGTCACCAACCGATGGATTCGTTGATTCCGAGTTCCCAACCATGTCTACAAACCGAACAAAGCTCTTTATGGTCTCAAACAAGCCCCTGCATGGTACGATAAGCTATCATCTTTCCTCATTGCCAATAATTTCACCAAAGGCTCGGTTGACCCAACTCTTTTATACAATATCACGGGCACACATCTTAATTGTTCAAATTTACGTGGATGACATCATTTTGGGTCAACACATAAAAGTTTTCAATCGCTTTTGCAAAACTAATGAAGAAAAATTTTGAAATGTCCATGATGGGTGAACTTACGCTCTTTCTAGGACCGCAAGTTCATCAATCACCCGTGGTATTTTCTTGAGTCACCCAAATATGCCCTTGAACTGTTAAACAAATTTGGAATGACAACTGTGATACTTATGCCACACCAATGGCTCATACCAAGAAGTTAGATGTCGATTTACATGAGAAATTGGTTGACCCTACCAAATACCAAGTATTATTGGGTCCCTCATGTATCTAACAACCAGCAGACCGATATTGTCTTTGTCGCTTATCTATGCTCCCGCTATCGTCGCGACCAATCGAAACCCACTCTCTCGAGGCTAAAAGAATCCTCCGATACATCAAGGAACCATTAACTTGGGGATCCGTATCCAAGGATTCGGTTTTGAACTAATCGCCAGCGCCATCACGCAGGATGCTTAGACTCATGGAAAAGTACCTCGTGAGCTCTACAATTTCGGTGATAAACCGTGTCTTGGCAATCAAAGAAGCGGATTGTACATCGTCATCAACCCAAGCGTAATATGTAGCCATGTCCGCATGTTGTGCTCAAGTCATCCGGATGAGAACACAACTCAAAGACTATGGTTACGATTTGATGTAATCCCGATGTATCATGACAATCGAGTGCCATTGCCATCTCGCAACCTCGATTCAAAGACTCGAAATCAAAGCACATCGATCCACGCTATCATTTCATCAAGGACCACGTGGAATGTGGTACCGTTGAACTATACTTTATGGATATTGAATACCAATTGGCGATCCGCCACCAAAGCCTTGCCTCCCGCTAGGTTTAATGAGTTGGTCCACCGAATTGGTATGAGGTGTTTGACTCAAGAGGAATTGATGACCTCTTAAAACAGTCTTAAAACCCGTCAAACACCAAAACATCTTTCAGTAAATATCTTTTCAAAACAAAATACAAAAATATAAAATCCGATAAAACAACAAAAATATTCTCCTAATCTATCTTTCTTTCAACATGGCAAGTACATTTTTTCCGTCAACACTTTAATCTTTCAAAATTCAGTATTTTTCCGATCAAGTGTTGAGGGGGAGAAAATAATCTATTAACTGTTTCAAAACATCTGTGTACTTGCATGTTATCATATCTCGGTTGATTCTGTTATAAATGGTGGTACATTTTCTGGTTCTAAGACTCTCCTCGAACTTAAATTAATAACCTTTCATTATTTTCTCAAGTCAAGGGGGAGTGTCGTCATGTTTCTTTCCTAAAAATCTTTGTTTGGTAACCAAAATGGAAGTTAAAAGGCTTTGTTAGAAAAAGGAAAAGGTGGAGGGACCAAAACTGTCAAAACCTTAAAAATATTTTGAATAAAAATATCCTCCACCTAACTTTCACTTCTCATTTATTACAAAATACCTAAAACCATCCTACGCTTAGTATTCACTCAAGAAATCCGTGTTTCAGATCATCATTTTGTAAGTGATTTTGCGTCTACAACATGTTTTTAAGCAATGGTTTTGAATCTTTCAAAAATCCAACGGATAAAACTTGGTATAATCTTGTTTTTGTGGTCTACGCATAAGTGTATGATCACATGATCAAGATTGGGTGTTTATGGTTAAAAGAATAGTGTCAAAACGTTTCTAACACATCAATGATACCGTTTTAATCATCAAAACTCGCCCAGAATCACGAATTAAATGATTTACGAAATTAGGGTTTATGTGTCGAAATGGGTATTTTCGAATGTGAAGTGTTTTGGTCAAAAAGATTGTTGTGTTATGCTTATGTGATGTTGAATTGATGATATCCATGCCTTATAACCACCCAGAAACCTTAATTGATTCTGAATTAGGTATTAGGGTTTAATGTTCTAAATATTGGGTATTTTTGATTCACTGCAAACTAGGTGTTAAGACTTGGTCAATATGCTCTCACAACATCTAAGATATACCAGAAAAACTTTGATGCAAATTCTATGGCTAAAATTCATACGCGTAACTTTAGGGTTTTAGACTACGCGTAAGGATTTCTACGCATAACTGTTTAACTGTCCAATTGTGTTATGATCTGTCATAAAATGAATGTTATGTGTTAAATATTGATGATATGATGCTTTGTTTCAGGCTTGCTACATTTAATATTCAGAATCAAGGTTGTTGTTACTCTACGCATAAGGATCACCTTACGCGTAGCTTGTTATGCGTGAAGATTAGTCTTACGCGTAGCTTCTACGCATAAGGTTCTACATATGGGACAACGCAGATCCCGTGAAGGATATGCGTAAACAATGACCTCACGCATAAGGTCAACTCTCACGAGTAGCCTTACGCGTAAGGTTAATATATGCCTCACGCATAAGCTCTATGCATAAGGTATCCTTTTCCCACGCTGTAATACTTCTTACGCGTGAAGTTAGATTCTACGCGTAAGTTTACGCCACGCATATATCATTCCGCTCACGCATAACTTTACCAATCCTACGCATAAGCCGAGATCATACCTTCATTATGAATTGTTACGTGTACAAACTTGTAAATAAACTAATCATATCATCACAAATCCTAAAATGTCACTAATAAACCGAAATCGCTTGATATGTTGTGAACAATAAGTGATAAAATAAACTTTAAAACTTAAAGTTAACTAACTCACTAAACATTTCACGGCGTCATTGGACTATTGAATATACAAGTGACTTAGGACTCAGAACAATCATTGACACTGTACATTCAATAACTAGACAATAAGACCTTCGTTGACTAACATTATGTCTTTCGATATGTTGGTTCTTTTGGCTAATGTTATTTCGATCACGACATGGTCGAACAAATGAATGTGGATGCATCCAAGTTCTCTCCATTGTCGATATCTATCCTCATGGCTATCCAATGAAGATTGGAAAGAATAATCTCCGTGTTGACTTTGACACCTCAATTGCTCGTAATCTTCGTGTTTAATTGCTATTGACATTCTAAGGACTCATCCGACGTAACATGCTTACACACTCGCAACTGTTCTCGAGATCTACATCCAACAGCTCGAACACTATGGAAAGGGTGTCACACCCCAAATTACTGCTTTGCAATGAATGGAATTTCGGGATTATTGTCATAGCATCACAATCACAGTTATATTGAACGACCTAAAGTGTCGTTTGGAAAATACATCGCTTGATTTAATAAAATAATCGAGTTACAACATAGGTCCCAAAAGTTTACAAGGTTTGCGGAAATATAAATATAATACAAGTCCAAACGATGGTTTTGAAAGAAAGTGCCATAATGTACAATGATGTAAGTCGACGCCTTGCGACTCAAAAGGTGGTTCCTTAACCATGCCATGATGATAATGCCTTAGTTACCGAAAATACATTGCTAAACGGTCAACAATAATGTTGGTGAGAAATCATAGGTTTGGTAAATGTTTTATACGACTACGCAAGTATAGATCGTATGACAATCATGTCACATAAAATGTTCTTGGTATGACAATCATGTCACATAAAAATGTTACAATTGCTTAAGCGCATGATACCGAAGCTCGATCGATGTTCGCCCAACAGCAGTGTCTTGCCAAACAACTCTAATAATGTTTATGAATGAAATGCATCCGTATGACTAGTTGGGATTCACCAACCCGGATGGAGGCGCCACCCTCGATAGATCTATCCACACACACGCTTCTAGAAAATTAACGGCTCATGCATTGAAATGGGGACATTTAATCGCAACGCGGTAACTTAAGCAATGTAAATGAATTTAACATACTTGGTATCGTAATAAAAATGTTGTGCAATGTATTCTCCCGTAGGTTTGAAATAAGTAAAACTTGAATAAATCGGGCTATGAAAACTCACTTGGTAAACGGTGTGATGACAAGAGTGAGTACACCGAGGTATAGCGGAAACTTTAACCGGACCTATTACGAATGATATGATATGTAATGAGTTGCAATGTAATGTTATGCATGCATTTCAGATGTTATTTATACCATTTCATGAGTTTTGAAAATATTACTTATCGTGAAAAATACTCTTTTGACGTCTTGACCATTCTTAAATTACTTTACAAGTATTTACGCCAAAATGTCATCCTACAATGGTTTCGTAATGATTTATGGTGAAATTTTCACTTTTCGTCGTAAAATAATGTCGTCGGAAATTTCTTTAAAGTGACAAAAATGGCTTCGAAAAACTAGTCGTAAAATGGTGTACGTCGATTGTTAGGAAACGAACTCGACGGTTTTAGAAAGCTTGTATCAAAATCTAGAAGTTTCAGTTCAGGAGTTTTCGACATAAAGGTCTCGAACATAAAGATAATAAGGGTTAAAGATGGTGATTTTGTCTAAATGTTGTGTAAAAATGAGTTTCGGCAAAGTTTAAGCATCCGTAATTAATTTATTACAACTCCGCTATACAAACGGTTAGTCATTTTGAAAAATATGCTCGGTGATCTTGATTTTATTAGAAGACATCTTGTTACAAAAAGTTCCACATCATAGCTAAAAACAGCCTTCAACATGGTCGTTTTAGTTACCGTAACACTTGTCTCGTAAAAATAATATAGTTTTTCTAAAAATAATAGTTACGGCAAGTTTATGAAAACGTGCATATCTTAGTCGTTTCAAACCGCTTTCACGTATTATCGTCCTTAGCTTCGTATCAAAGTATACTATTATATTTTGATAAGTCGAAATAATTTATGAAGCTTAAGGCTCGTTTTGACTCGAATAAAACAAAAACATGTTGCTGAAATTTTTCGGAAAATATATATTTCGTCGTCAACTTGAAAAATTCATAACTTCTTCGTTATAACTCCGTTTTAATCCGCTCAAGCGCCACGGATTCGCTTTTAAAGTATATTTTCTAAATATCAAGGCCAAAATTTCGTGCCTCACCGTCGGATTTTCCAGAAAAATAAAACAAGGACAGAACACTTTTTATACTTATCGAAAATAGTTTTTCTCGTACTAAACCTATTCCAATCCCTTCAAATCAACTCCAAAGCTAATCTAATCCTACCATACACCTTCTTAGGGTGTCATGGGTTCCTAAACATCATCAAGACCAAAATATACCAAGGGAATAATTATAGGATGACTTTATATATATAACTCTAAAAATCATGTAAAAATGGTATAAATCAACATAAGTCATGCATGCTTGCTCCAAAAATGAAGAGATAAATATGAAATGAAGATGAAATATGTAAAATGATAGAAATATGCTTACAAGCTATTATGATGAGGTGCAAAGAACAAAGGTTAGCCTAAACACTCTAGGTTTTTATTTCAAAACCTTAATGAGAGTGTAATCTAGATTGTAATTACTTGTGCTTGAAAAATTTTGTGATCCCTTTGCAAAAACCTTCTATGGCCGGTTTTGAGATGAAACAAGGAGAGAAGAAACACTTTTTACTAACACTTGATAAAAATGGAGTGAATGAGTAAAATGTATAAATAAGACTTTATGTATATGTATAATCTAAGCAATCAAGAACCATACCAATCAATAAATGCCAACCCTCCCCTTGTCGGCCAAGGGGGAGGGATTTGTCAAAAAAAAATTTTTTTTTTTTTTTTATATAATGTGTATAAGTATATTAAAAATTATAAGTAGAATGTATAATTAAGTAGTAAGTGTTGTAACTTGTAAGGTAAATGGTAGCTTTTAGGTAAAAGAGATTTTTAATAGATCAAAGTAGAATGTAATGAGATAATAAAAATTGTAAAAATACATTCCTTGTGAAATTTGAGTGATATAAAAATTTTCGTGTAGTTTTTAAGAAAAACGTCGTAATAATATAACTTTAACGATTTATATACAAAATAAATTTAAAACACTAGGTAAACTCAAAATATAGTTTTTATAAACTAAATGTAAGTATAAAATATATCGGGATCATTTTTAGAAGTAACGGATTAAATGTTCAAAATAATAACTCACGCGATAACGATTATTTAATATAAAATTTACGCGTTTAATGTGAACTGCAATGTCATGAATGAACTAACATGATGCAAATGATGTTAATGAAATGTAGACTAAACTTAGTCCATATGAAATGTTCGTGATGATATGATCATGAATTCGCCGCTAAACCATAAAGGTTACGCGAATTTGGAACACGTAAACCTAGTTTACGATAAATATTGAAATTGTGAGGCATGAATTGTATTGAGAAATGACCTGGAAGTACGGGTTGTCACAAAGGGTCAAAGGACAAACTGCTGTGATGGTGACTCTGAATCACAAACAAGTCACCATTACACCTGCAGACTTAAGGGTTGTTCTCCTAATTCCTGATGTCGATCCAACCAAACTATATGCCACACCTGGTGAAGAGCTCACTCTCCAATTCTTAATCAATTTCGGTTATGACGCTGCTACGTGAATAATCACCAAGCATTCTCACGTAGAGCTTAAGAGTATTCCTCAACCTCGAGAACTCTACATGATCATCACCAACCGTTTACGGTCGTGACGGTGCTATGAGCACCCTAAGCTCATGGAACCGCAAATATTCGGCATTGGTCAACAAGAAACACATCGCTATCGAAGCTCGATTTGGGATGACATGATGTCATTTCTCAACAAACTTGGGTCAAAATTCCCTACATCGATATACTAAATTGTTGATCCAGAGCACTTGGACTTCATCCCGACATTCCCAAGAGGCTCAATGACCCCGACAATCACGACATGTTGACGGAACCCATTCTATCCGTCGTAATCAAGGAAACGTCTACAAAGAAACAAGGTGTTTGTCTTTGCTGATTTTCTTCTAATCAAGATGTCGAAAGCTCGAATCGCATAAAAGGTATCCGGAAGCAATGACAAGGCAAAGTTGGTCATCTCGACGAAAAATCTTCCGAAGTGTCACAAGTTCAGATAGTCGAGGAATGTTCCAAAGAAGAAACCTATTCCAAAGCGGAAACCTACCACTAAGAAAAAGTTCCTTCTCGTGAAGCCACCCAATCCTTTCACCGAACCGCAAAGACAGCTCGGGACGAGGACTCGAGGCTACCGACACGTATGAAGAGATCACACACTCAAACCGCAAGGACGAAAATCCTCGCACCAAAACCGCCAAGTCCTCAAACTAATAAAGGAAAAGGCAAGACTCGCACTTGTGTCACGTGATGAAAGCTCAAGATGAAGAAGAGCAACCGGATCAATCATACAGAAGAAGTTTCACAAAGTCGACACCTTCAAAAGGTCAAGAATTTGCTAAAGATCAAATGGGCGGCCCGGAGGATCAAGTGGGTCGCTTGACTCCTCACCGATCCCGATACGGTTAATCAACCCGGTAGGGATCCGTGCCACTACTCTTCTCGCAACAACGACTGTGGAGGATACTATTGTGTATGATTTTGAGAAACCGAAACCGAGAAAGAAAAGTCTAGAGATGACGAGGATGATTATACAAAGTTTCTTCTAGGCAGTCCAACACACTCAAAGGAGAAAACCTCGAAACTCCTAAGGACATGAAGTCTCCTCATGTCTCCTCATCATCGGATTCTTCGTCTCATTCATCACAACCACCATCAACAAAGTCAACCGATCATCATCCAAACCGTGAAGAAACCACCTAAACTCGGATTTCTCGGACTCATAAAAAGATTGTGAAAGTCGTCCAACAAATCGAAAGAAGGACATACTTTATTGAAAATGAATTGGTTTGTTGACGAAATTCAAGACTTAAATGATGAGAAAGACAAGATGGAGAAAGAAAGGGAATTTGTTCGAAGTTCATGAAGAGTCATCGAAAAGAGGAACCGAACGAAATGATCAAGGCTACACTAACAAGTACCTTCGTGATATCGCTCCTAAAGTCCAAAAGGAACCGGAGAAGACGACAAGAGATCATACCCACAAGTTTCTTCTCGACACCGTCCCGGTGTGACTAGAGAAGTATTTTCCGCATAACTCACCCCTAACATCGTAGCATTGGTTAAACATACAATGGCCAAAGAAGCCGATCTCTCGAATCGAGTTAATCGCTAAACTTGTGATGCAAATGTCAAAGCGATCCGAACGCTTACTTCAGATGAAGATAAATTTTTCAAAATCTACTTGATTTTCAACTCGCATCATCATGCAAGGAGTCACCGATCAACCCAAACGACCAAGAGATGACGATGATAAGGATAAGGACTCGCACCTAAACGCCGAAGGCCGGTAAATCTACATCTATGCCACCTCCTCCACCACGGACTTCTTCTCAACAAAGTCTCCTCCACCTCGGTCTTCATCGATAAACCCGGGACGATTCCGAGTTACCACCCCGACTCATAAAACGGTGATTACTTTGAGTATACGGGTGGTGACGATGAAGAGGTCCTCGAGCCCGACAACAACCCACCTCACCCAAACAAGTGCGAAACCAAGATCATCATCAAGGCCTTCCAAAAGAAGAAGAAGACGACTCACGGAGTCGTATCATGGCTAGATGACGATAAAACCAAGAGTTTGAATGGTTCTCCACACTTGTCAATCAAACCCTACCCCGATGAAGGTCAAGAATTGGTAGACGGTTCTACATTGAGCACGCAAAACTTTTGCAAGAAAAGTTCCATGTGAAGAAAATGACGAAATCGAGTTGAAGCGAATCAAAATGAAGCGCTTCAACTTCTACAAGACGACTCGAAAGCGCCTCGAGGTTGAATATCATCTTGAGAACATCGCCGAGCTATGTCTAACAACATGGATTGGCTCAATCCGAAGCAAACATTGACTTCACACAAAGGGACAACCATCCATACTACAACCGATTGGACCAAACCCCACCGACCATTGGCCAAACAGACGAACCACGGATTCCTTCCGATACTTCTTTAACAGAGACCGGATTTTCTCTTACACGGTAGCGATGGTTCGCGAAAATACGCTACATCATTGACTCTTCCATTCCCAAATGCTATTTATTCAAACCGCATAGCTATCGAGGAACGCAAATCACTTGTTTTTCGACAACGCAAGCATACGACCAAGATGCATTGTATGGGATTCATCATTTGCCCGAACGTCAAGAATCTACTACGTGTCGCACGGTTCGAAGTCTCAACATGCGCAGTATAGTTCTAAGGACATCGTGGCCATCAAACACATTGATCTCAAGTCTAAGTGGGACTACACATTCTTAAAGAATGTCATAGTCAAACGACAAGATGAACAGACTATGGATTCTCCGAGGTCGACTTTGAGAACTTGTCCTCAACGACATCGAAGACATGTACCTTGCCAAGGCATGTGGTCGTATGAGACAATTCTCGATCAAGTTCAACGTGAATTTATCAAGTCGGTTCTCATCTTCATTAGACGATCGTGATCAAAGAACGTGTTGAAGATATCCAGATGGCTATTGAATCTTATCGACGCGTGTCAACCTCACCTCCAACGCTTACTCTTCCCGATCTCAACTAGTTATCTCAATATACACTCATCAAGAAACCTTTGGCGTTGTTTACCATAGTTAACTTCAAAGAAACCGCTTAATGGCGTGTAGTGAGCTCCACAAATTCGTGGATCATACCTTGAAGTCGGTTAGGATGGATTGGCGTCAGTTGAAGGATATCGCTGAAAGTCGGGTCTCCTAAGCTACCGGAATTCTCGTGAAAGGAGGGATGTGAGAAGGATCATCACCATGATTGATGAACGGTTGTTCGAAGGGATCCGCCCGACGATTGGAGAGCTATGTTGGTGGTCGACCCAGAGAAACATCATCGGCTTTCAACGCCTGCGCGCACTCGGGAACATCACCGCACTTCCGGTACCCCTTGAATTGTTTCCTTCATATAATTTTGGATGTGTGATTTAATATGTCAATGGCTTGTGTACACATAACGTTGTACAACCCGTAATTGTCAAGAAAGGACCCCGTGGTACGCCTCGCCACAATCCTTATAAAAGGAGCGAAGCTTCTTATTTTTGAGTAAAACCTATCAAACCTTTCACTTTTTAAGGTTTTGCTCAAAAGACAAGTACTTCCCATATGATTTTCAAAACCTCAACCGCTTATATCACTAGTTGAGGGGAGTATTTGATTTAAAACTTTGTTCACAAATTGTTCATAGTGGTCATCTTCCGCAACACTCAAAATGGTCATATTTATTTCAAACGCTCAAAATAACATTCTATATGCCATTTTGAGGGGAGAAAATTGTGTGATAAGAAATATGTTGTACAAAATGCAAATGAATCATGTACCTCGGACTTAACCAACGAATTGACGGTACTAAACTGCTTGTAACTCGAAAAGACTTGTCTGGACGGTAATAATTTCAAGCTAGTTCGCTAGTAATGTAAACGTGTCTCGCAAAGGACTTGTCCAAGTAGAAAGTACCATTCGAGAAACTTTTGATAGACATGAAATCGACGGGTTTGACAACCTTTCAAGGTTTGTCTACACCTTCAAGGTAGTTATTAGAGCTAGTTGTCACCTAAAAGTCGACAATGTAACTCTTTAACTATTCAACGTAACCGTGTCTCATGGAGATTGTCTATCTTGATGGATCAATTCAAAAGTGCGTGCTCTTTCCTCACCGTGCATTTAACCATTAAAACTATTAAGCACATGTGGAGGGGAGTATTTATGCGAAACATCATCTCTCAGATGGTTCAAACATGTTTTTCATTAACAAACCCTTTGAGAGATATTTTCACATACGATGGTTTTAATGGCAACATAGGTTAGTCATGGAGTTATAAGGTGACTAAGGTTAGGAATAACTGTCCTATGATCCGCCAAAGCGGGGATCTACCCAAGGACACTACCATTAGTTAGTGTTAGAAGTCCTTAGGAATGATTGTATAAAGGAGAAAATGAGAATCGGAGAAAGAAGGAGTTGAAGAATCAAAAGAAATGTAAAGTAAAGGGTGAAAAGAAATAGCCTCCGATTATTCAACTTAGGCGCATAATCGGTTCAATTCATATACTCTTGGTTGTCACTTAGTGACACCGGTATTGAAGATTAAAAGTCGTCATGAACCCAAAGGACGCATGCACTAAACCTTCTTAACCACTCAAGTTTCTCTCAATGAAGCTTGTTTCATTCTCATGTGGAACCCTACATAAACTATTGGCTTTCTCTAGAGATCGGTATTGAAGAAGGAGACCTCTCCCTAGTCTCCGCCAAGAAAACCAAAACGCACTATTGAGTCTAGAGCCACGAGATTCATCAAAAGATCTCTTAGGAACACTTGACATTTAATCACTTGATGATCAACAAATAAGATCATCGATGGTTCATATCGAGTCCTTCATGATCTTAGCAACTGTCGAGAACATTTATGAGAGGTTCACATCGTGATCCTCGGTGATTGAATGGAAACTCCCGCCAGGTCAACATCAAAATGCCTCGACAAAGAAGTCATTTGGTAACTCCCGTGGATTACGCGGAGTGTGTCTCAAACGGTCTACGATCGTGAGGTGATGCTTGGTGTACCTCAACGACTCATCTCGAATGTAGATGTACTTCGCACATCGTGTTATCTCACTGTGGGACTCCAGTTCAGAACGGCCTTTGTAAGAATTAGAGTTGTGTTTTCACACTATGTGTTAACACTCTCAAGTTCAAACTTGTAAGTGCCGGAAACCGCTTATTACTAACCGCTTGAAATGTTTTCTTATGGAAGCTCCGGAGCGGGATGATCGTGTCGATTCTTCTCATGCTCACGCCAACATCATCACTAATGGAAGTTCTATTCTAAAGCAACACAATCGTCGTAATGATTCTTCGTCAAACCAAAGAATCTACAAAGTTAAAGACTTAGAGAACTTCCTCAATCATTGAATTCCAACGTCATAGAGCGTGTGAGCATGTTGAAGAATGACGAGGAGACACTGAGCAACAAGGCACTGAGGCGCATCGATGCGCATAACAACATACTATCACTTTCACCACAAAGAACAATGATCAAAGAACAAAGTTAAAGATGACGTCAAGCATAAGCGCTCAAAGATAACTATCTCTTTACACCGGGAGATTGTTCGAATCAAGGCAATTCCTCTCACAAGAAAGAAGAATGTCGAAGACGCCACGACTACTATTACATCAACGCCTTCACCGCTTACATTCATATATACTTGAGGGAGATTGTTGGAATCACTCCTAAACAAGATTTCAAGTATTTATATTTCATATGTAATAGGTAGCTTTATTATGGCCTTTATGTTTGTTTAAGGTCAAGCTTATGTAGAAGGCCCATAAGCTTAGGCCCAAGCCCACATAAGAAAGGATGGGAACTAGGAGTGTTGCCTAGCTTCCTCCTATAAATCTCTTGTAAACCCTCATTTGAGGGTTGGTTGTTCGTTATTCTCTTTCACACTCTTTGCATAACCGTCCTTATTATAACGTGTGTGTGGGTTTGTATCTTGTTCATCCGCCCCTCTTCTCCTCTCTATCTCTTTCTAGTAAGCTTGTGTTGTAAAACTAGTGACCTAACACTTATATTTACAATACAACTCTTTAATGTATGTTTTAAAGTGTCTCGATCAATCAATATAAAAGTGTGCGAATCATATTTCGTTATTAAATGACCGAAGTACCTTTGAAATCAACTTGGGGCTAGGGGTGTTGATCGGTTCGGTTATCGGTTTGTTCGGTTTGTTCGGTTCGATTAAAAAAATTTAGGTCAAACCGAGAACTGAACCAAACCAAATTCAAATTCGGTTTTCGGTTTGGTTCGGTTGAATTCTAATTCGGTTCGGTTCTTGGGTTGACCCGAATAACCCGAATTTCACTATGTTTCTAAGAAAAAATTAATAATTACATAAATATTTAGCAAAAAAATATATTTCAAGCATAAAAAGTGTTTTATTATATTATGATAACCTTTTAATAGTATTTATTTATATATAAATATACATAAAATATATATAAATATATATATAAATATATAAAAATATATATATTTATATGAATTGGTTTGGTTCAATCGCTAAACTCATAACCAACCCGAGAACCGAATTAGTAG
The DNA here is from genome assembly GCA_022545495.1 of Chrysanthemum lavandulifolium. Taxonomy (NCBI): domain Eukaryota; kingdom Viridiplantae; phylum Streptophyta; class Magnoliopsida; order Asterales; family Asteraceae; genus Chrysanthemum; species Chrysanthemum lavandulifolium. Next base: position 76,206,325 of record CM040245.1, on the reverse strand, counting down.
TTCGATTCGGTTCGGTTTTAGCAAATTCGGTTCGGTTATTAGTTAGGTTGGTTATTTTGGTTTCGGTTTTCGGTTTATTCAGTCTTTTCGGTTTTTTCGCTCACACCTACTTGGGGCAGCAGCCACCGTTACCAAACAAATCTATCTCCCTTTCTTTGACCATTTTTAAAATACCTCAAATCTTCTAAATCCCCTTTTCTTGACTTGACAAAAACACATTTGTTAATCTCATAACCAATCAAAGTAAAAAGAACAAAAACTAAAGATAACACCGTTTTAATGCTTTCCGCATTTGTTTAATACAGTAATGATGAAAAATGGTCGAAGCATTGGCCATGAGTAGGGATGGCAACGGGTCGGGTTTGGGTCGGGTTTTAGTGAACCCGTACCCGTTTACGATATCCGTACCCAAACCCGCCCAAAACCCAATGGATACCCGATTAGGATTATCCATCGGTTTTATCCGCGGGTATCGGTTATACCTGATTGACTCTTCGTTAGATAAAATTGCAGGTATCAAGTTAAAAAAACTCCACCGAAAACAAATCAAAACACCCTTATATATCCAAAGTTTTTATAACTTAAAGAAACGACTTCAATCTTTTATATAATAAAGGAATTACATCATTTTAGAGTGATTTTGTCAATTCATTCTTATTGAAAAAACAATTGGGCCAATAGGAGAGCTCGATTTCGCTACGTAAGTAAAATCGTATGATGTGATTGGTTAATAAAAGTCAAAAATAAATTGATTTTGGTCAAACTTTAATAAATTTGGTGGAGAAATTTGGTTGATAAAAAAAACATATAAAAATATAAGTGTCAAATTTGTGAAAACAAAAACTTAAAAAAATATGAGATAATTAATAAAACTTTAGTGGTTGAATTTTTAAAAATTATATAGAGTTAAGTGTAATATAATAATCCTCCGTATTTTTTAATAACTTTGGATTACAAACAAATACTCCCTTATACTTTATATCTTAAAAAATATAATGTATATGTTGTTTTAAAATAACAACATATAAATTTGCATAAGATTATAAATATCAATTTTTTTTTACTATATACGTTCAATAAAGACTCATTTATTTCATTTTTAAAAGTTTAACCTATGTGGACAAGATTTTTACATTTTAAATACGGCTAAATTACTGAAAACGGGAATATAATTATCAAATTGTAAGCTCGAGTTACTTTAATATAAAAATAAATATATGTGATTGTACTTATAACAATGACTCATGTAATTCTTATTTTTATATATATAAGGATATCTAGAAAAACATTTTTAAAAAACTTTAAGGAGTATACTTTAACGTTATCGACGCTTATTATTTGCTATTAAACTTGCATCATGTGTAGAACATAATATTAGTAGTGAAATTTAAATTACACCATCAACATGTTTGTCAGCTAAATAAAATTAAATCTTGAGTTACCTAACAGAAATGTTTACAAATATTTTACCAAATTTTAATGGATATTATTGCATAATGAAAAACTCGTGCATAAGTATTAGTTGTACTTATATCACAATTTTCATGGGCAAATTTTTATATGTGTATATATTGAACTAAAATGTTAAAATAAATTTGATTTATGTGTAAACTTCGTGCGTGCATGAAACTTATAACCATATAATTATATGCAATTACCTTTGAAGACACAATATTCAGTATTAATACAGAATATATTTTTTTTGTCAATACCCCGTGCGTACACGGGTATTATAACTAGTATCATATCACACGATTTAACATTTCGAACCACTCATGACAATAATTCCAAGTCTCAAAAAAGTACAAAATCAAAATGTCTTTGCTCATCGAGATCTTAATTCTTAAGTAACGCAATACAAAATCTAACTAACATCTTGTAATCTTCATCCACCGTTTCCCACCAATTATCAGCTTGAGTTCGTCACCTCGCAATTATCAGCTCGAGTTGTCACCAAGTTCCTACAATATATTATATAAAAAGCCAGCAATCAAACTAATAATAATTGGTACTAATACATAACGTATGAATGCTATACTTGCAAATTGAAAATTGTGAACATAATAGGAGTATATATTTACCTCATAACTGTCATTAGTGTCATATTCAATAGTTTTATCATATGCTTTGAACTCTTTTGAACAAGTTTCTGTATATATGTATGTATAACAAACAATGCATTCAACAAGTTAGTTTCTATATATATATATATATATATATATATATATATATATATATATATATATATATATATATATATGTTACTATGTATAAAAAGTAATTAAAATAAATCTTTAAGACCAATTGGTTACCTTGTATCTCATTCACTAACCAACTCTGAGAACACGTTAAAGCTTCTAGCGTATTTGGTTTAAGGCGGCTGCGATGAGGAGTAATCAATCTACCACTTGTACTAAAACACGACTCTGAAGCAACAGTTTACTTTATTTTAAAAGTGTGCATATCACTATAGTAGCCTCTCATGGCCCATGAGAGGCTGCTATAGTGGTATGCACAATTTTAAATGAAGTAAACTGCAAAACACTGTTTTTAAACTTTTTTATTTTTACAAAAATGTCCTTCAATAAAAAGTTATGCAATTTGTGTTCTTAACGTTTTGTTTTTTTGCCAGAAATGCCCTTGAATCGTTAAATCCCCCCTTTTTGCTAACGATCATTACTAACACTTGTTAGCTAGTCCTTACGTGCATTTCACGTGAGGATATTTTCGTCACTTCACTTTTTCTGCCATAAAATCCACTTGACAGGCCCACTAGCACACCTAGCTTTGTGTTGAGAGACATTTTTTGCAGCAAAATTTTCAAGTTTTCATTCTTTACCACTTAACACACCAACACACAAACTCGATCGAACCCTTACTTCCAACTTCCATATTCTCCAAATCACCCAAATTAACAGTAGATCCAACATGGGTGGCTGGCAAATTAGAGCTCGGAGTTCACCAATTTCGGATATTGCTATAGTATACTGTACGATATTTTTTTGGTATTTCTGTTTCGAATGACCATGCAATGTGTACCTGGAAAGTAAACCATGTTATTTTGATTCATGATAATGTTGTGGCTGTTTTTTGATTTTCGATTTTTTGTTTCGTTGTTTTATCTTCCCAGATGCGTACCCAAACCTCTTCACTATTCAAATCCACCACACTGATGAGTTTTCTGATCCACCTCACAGAGTATACAAGTTTCTTGTGGTTGATCATTTAGACCTAATTGATTCTGAGAACTTCTCCATGCGCGAAATGGTCCAAATGTTAGTTGAACTGGGTTTGGATGATAATAAACATATGTTGTTTACCCATTTTAGGGTCTCGGGACTGTCTTTAGATGATGGATTAGTTCCCTTGATGTCGGATCAAGACGTGCTGACATTGTTAAAATTTGTGCCTAGGTATAAGGAAATAGATGTTTATGTTGAGATTCATGTATCTTTGGTAAAAAAACATATGATAGAAAAACATGTGTTGCTGGTTAGGGGTTGTCAGTCCTCAATGTTGGTGGTAACAGCCTAGAAGCAGGGTAAAGATAATCAGTAGCAATGCAGTAACACTAGGTGGTTACCGAATATCACTTGGAATCGTGTTATCACTTTCCAAAGTAAACTATTCAACCCTATGCATGGGTTACACGAATATCTACTTGGGATAAGACCAAATGTTTGTTATTGAATTAGGCACAAATCAATAACCCTTACACATATAAGTGTTTAAGCTTTATGTTTGTTTCTCCTTGTATTCACCATATATTCATGTTGATGATGTCCATCTCTATTTATAGTAGAGAACACTCACTCATAGTCAATGGACTTTATGAGTAATTAACGGGCAATTAATCACCCACAATAAGCCTCCATTATCATAGGAATAGTGGTTACATGACCAATTAAACGTGGTCATAAAGCAGTCATAACAGCCACTTGAATGAGTCAAAGCTGTTACAAATTGAACACCGCAACACTACCAAGAGGAACCAATACATTACCGGCAGGAACCAATACACTAGCGGAGGAACCATCGGTTACTACACTAGCGTAGTAACCAACACTACCGGCAGAACCAATACACTAGCAAGTAGGAACCATTAGTCACTACATTAGTAGTAGTAACCAACACTACCAGTACTAACCACTATTGAGTCAGGGTGTTCAGGGACCTCATGGGTGTACACTCCGTACCTCCTAACCCAAAACCAGTTGTGAACTAATCCCACAAATGCACTAAATTTTCCAACACTCAAAGGGTCTAGTGATTGAAGAGATTGTTGAGGATAATGTGGTCAGTGCGCCTATTATGGAAAACAGAGGAAATTGTTGTTGTTATAGTGGTATAATCATGAAATGGCACCAACGCAAGCTTCAACCACTAATGTTTGTCCATTTATTGAAGGTACTGATAATGCTGTTAATGAAGGATTCCTGCATTTTTACTCAAATATGATGGAAGACACTGATTGTGACCATATGGGTGGTTTTATGCCTTCGAAGCGTAAACAAGTTGAGACATATTTTGATGACGACTTGTTCCAACAAGACAGTGTAGTGATTTTGGATGAGGATACATGCTTAGATGGTAGGCAAAAAGATATTGCAGAAATGATTGATGAGTTATATCCAAAAGATAGGGATGTGATTTTTGTAAATACTGTCGAAAAGGTTGATGAGGAAGTTGTAGAAAGGGAAAACCTTATGCTGAAGACGCATGTGTACATAGGAAAGAACCAGAAACAAAACCAGAAAGGGGTGGTAGTGATTTTGATCGTGATGCTAGTGACATGCCAGGAACAGAACCAGAAGTTGACATGCGTGGTTTCTCATTCAGCTGGATTCAAACATTCAAGAGAGTAGGAGACAAGTTGTTGCCAAACTTCCTCTGAAGGAGTCTGGTGAACCTGCACTTGCACCTGTAATTGACTTCGATGAGCTTGAGAGTGATGATGATCCTGATATTAAATGGGGTCTAGGTCAAAGAAGAAGAAGGTTGAAGCTATTGAGAAGGAATTATAAGGGTAAGTCTAAAATCATAGAAGGTGCATTTAAGGTGTGAGAGGAGTTTGTTGCAAGAAAAGAAACGACTGATAAGCTGAAGATGCATGCATTGCAGTAAAGGAGAGCTATTGCGGCTCTCCAGTGTGATAACAATAGGAAGATGCACGCATTGCAGTCAATTATGAAGAGATTCATGATTGGCTTTTGTTTTTTGCTTGACAAGGAATTGAGGTCCTCACAATTAGAAACTGGTATGGTGAACCAGTTATGTTGCTAATCCAACTTTACTCTCGTATGGAGTTGAAACATCTAGAACTTCATTATTGCACTTTTCCTAGTTTGGTATCTTTTAGTAGTTTTCCAAATCTATTGAGCTTAGAATTGTTTTCTGTCAATTTTCAAAGCGGTACAATTTCGGAGTTTATTGCTCATTGTCCTTTAGTTGAGTCTCTTAAAATGAATCGTACTACTTCAAACGAGATGAGACTATTGTCTATTCCAAAACTTTGGAATATGAAGAAGTTATATTAGTCATTCGGTGTTTGGAACCATGCCACGACAATCACAACTTCCAATATCTTTCAGCTGAGAAGTCTTCCAAAACTTGATACCCTTACATTGGATTTTCAGGACTGCAAGGTAAGACCAATTTGAGTTTTACACTTCAAATTACAGAATGTTAAATTAATCTCTAACACTAATGAAATGTAATCTTGAAAACTTAAGAAAAGTCGACCTTTTATAGTTGTTGGCAGAAGGTAGCTCCTGGATGAATGTCCCTGTGGCATTTGTATCCCTTAAGACTCTTAATCTATCTGGAGTGGATTTTGGGAATAATGCAATGGTACCATTCATCATTCAAATGATTCGTGGATCTCCACATTTGCAAATGCTAGTAACCAGAGTAAGTGGAATGCATATGTATCAAATACATCATCTTAAATTTCCATGGTTTTGCATCTCAATACTATCTCATTTTGCAGGCTTCATTGGAAAGTGATCCACCTTTGTAAATTTATTCATTAGATTTAGGCAGCAACAGAATGAGGTCGGGGCAGCTTGAGAGTGTGGTGTTTCGATCTTTTCCTAGATCAGAGAATGAATTAACTATAATAAAGTTCATACTTGCGTGTTCCCCCTTGATTAAGATACTTTATATCAGGGTCAGGGATTTGAGTGATGATGAGTCTAAAAATGTGAGGACGAATTGGGAGTTGGCTAGGAAGCTATTGAAACTCCACCGAGCTTCCCGCACAGCCTTAGTAGAATTCTTCTAGTCATTATAGTTTATGTATGGGTTGAATATCCTATGACAATTAATCTCGTATAAAGTATTTTGCTAGTTCTTTATATGGTTTAATTAAGTTTAGCTTATGCATATGTTGTTGGTGCAAATGCATAATTTAGGTTGTGCATATGTTGGTTGCTAGATTGGGGTAAATAGAGTTTTCCCAACTTTTGAAATAGGTTGGGTTTGTTATTGATTTGCAAGTTTGACATTAGAAATTCAAACTTGCATATTGCATTTCCATTTGCATTAGAAAGTCAAACTTCAATATAGCCTTTCCATTGACATTAGAAAGTCAAACTTCAATATAGTTTTCCATTAGACTCTACAAAGTAACACTGCAATCCATGAGTCAAATGGTAAATGACATTTTCCATTAGCAGTTTGACTTTCTAAAGTCAAAATTGCAAATCCATGAGTCAAATTGTGGTCCATGAGTTACAAATATCTAGTTTCAATTTGTAAAGTCAAACTTGCAAATGTTAATGGGAGTCAAATGTGGTCTAAAAAATATTATACATAAAAAAGACACAAGACTCTATTACTACAAAGGAATTACACGACATTTATGAGGGGTGTTTGGATATGATTTGCAAGACTCAACATGAGTCACCCAAACTGCTACAGAAATCAATTAAAAAAAACTGCAAAAGACAATTTAACCAACCAAACTGATACCATTCAATGTTTGTGTTTGTGTTTGAGCTAGGTGGGTAAGGATTTAATGGGGTGTGATTTCGATAAAAAACCAATAATAGAGAAGTTATGTAGTATTCGGATAACTCAAACGTATTAGGTTTGAGCACCGAGATCGTTCCGAGCGAGGGTTGAATGGAATTTCCAACTCACGTCCCGATTTTTGTGATTTGAATGAGAAAAGGAGATAATATGATATATCTAAACTACAGGATAAGGAAAGCATAAATGGGAATAAAATCTATGGGGAAAACCTAAGAATTAAGGCAAACTACGCAAATCTAGACTAAAATGCAAATACGGGATTAAAACGAAACGCGAATAAAAATGCAACTACGTCTAATCTAAATCCTAAAAATAACCTAAAATTACTTTTATACTAGAAATGCAATGTGAAAACTATTTATGAATTAAAACTATTTTTAGGAATTTTCTGGATTTTATTAAAATTAAAAACTAATTATTAACTTTTAAAACTAATTTAAAATACTAAAAATTATGAAAATAAAAGGGAAAAATATGAAACTATTTTTATAAAATCTAAAATACCATAAGAGAATTTTCAAAACTATTTTTGTATTTTTCAGATTAATTTTCTGTTTTCTACAAATTTAAAACTATTTAAATCTAATTTAAATTGTGAAAAATACCAAATAAAAGGGGAAAAATATGGAAAAATCTTTTTTATGCTTTTTATATTTTTCTAAAACTGGGAAAATTGAAAAATTATCTTTTGGAACTTTTTCTTAATTATTTGCAATAAAAGCTATTTAAATATGACTAAAAACTGTTTTAAATTAAGAAAAATAGCAAACCATGACCAAAAATTATGAAAAACTCAGGAAAATTCTAAAATATTATTATAAAGCTATGAAAAATACAAAAACATGGGCTTATGTGGAAGAAATAAGAGTCAGAGTGTAAACTGTGTTATGAAATAAACACTTTGAAAATAGGCAAATAAGCTCTAAATAGCACCAACTGATTACATAAGCTAAATAATACTAAAACTACTCTAAAGAAACTATTTGCAACTACTCCTAACCTCTAATCAGTGATCTACCAAGATTTAATGCTAACTGATATTTAAGCAAAATAGCTTTCTGGCCCCTACTGTTTGAGCTTATCCAAGGGCTTATCTAATCAGCCAAAGTGAAAACCAGAAATGTGGGACTCAAGCCCACCTAGCAAAGAGTTTATAAACCAAATTTGAGCTTCTAATTATAAAAAATAAGCACTGTGCAAGACCTGCAAGTTTTGATAAAAAACTGACTTTGAGCAACTTTGACTTTCTGAGACAGATATGAAATGTTGACCAAATTGAGTTTTAAATCCAAATGAAGAACTGATTATGATGTAATAAACTAAAGTCCAACTGAAATAAGCTAGCTTAACAAAATCTAAACCTAAATTCAGCTTATGATCTACAATACCTAACTGATGCAATGATAAGAACAAGAAGAAAGTGATTTTGACTTTTAGTGGTAAGCAGATGCAATTTACTGATCTAAATAACTAGATATTACTTATATGAAACTAGTGCAACAACAAATAAACACTAAACCTTCCTAATACTCAGATCATTCTTCTAATCCAAACACTCTTTATAGAACCTGTTATGAAATTTTATGAAGCAAAACTCTAAACTAGACCATTATCAACCCCAATACAGATTCTAATAACCTAAATAGAGCTTAATGATGAAGTTGTGACAGCAATTATTCACTAAATCCTATCTGGTCTTACTGATGCAAATTATAACTGAAATTATGCAGATATTGATAGAGTTAAAAAACAATGAATGAAGCTTAAGCAAAACAACCATTAATCGACTTACATTATAATGAAAACGCAAACTAAATGGAACAGTAAAGAAACATGGAGACTAATTATACTACCGATTCACATTATAAAGTGGAAATTTAGTACTAACCAAGGTCCTGCCACAATGGTAATGAAACAGTAACCCCTATCCTAAACTAATTTCACCTAATATCAAATTCAATCTCCTCCCATATCCATCAGCAAATCAGAACCAAAAGACTTGAATTTCGCCATTGACTTTTATTGACTATGTGAAAATGAGAGTAGAATCAATGACAAACTAATATTAGATTTAAAATAAACTCAAATAAGCATTTGAAAGCGATAATAAGCTGAAATAAAACAATGAAACAATGATTTAAATTTTGATGAAAATGAAAGCTTGTATTAATAAAGTTTGAGTACAAATGAAATTATAATGACTGGAATTAAAACTAAAATATTGAAAACAAGTAAAAATTAATAAGAACTACACTCTACTCTACTCCTATCTACTGCCTTTTACAATGTGAAATCAGGGGTCTATATATAGCTGAAGTCATAAGCTCATGGAAGGATCCAGAAGCTGGCAGTGGCTTTCTCAAGTGTATTCGCAGCCCTTGATCATCCCTTACACGTATCTCAATCATTGATAGCCCTTGGATCATTTTAGCCACGCCATATGCACCAATCAGAGGCGAGGAATTGGTATATGTGACACACGGATTGCTGACATGGCATCCGTGTGTCAGTGTGTGTCAGAGTAAAGTACAATATTGCCCTTAATGATGGTAATTTTGGTGAATTGGGTAAAAGGTTTTTTTAGGGTTCTTACAACCTGGGTAAAAGGGGGCGTTTTGGGCGCGTTTGTTTTTTTATTGTTTTTCAAGTGTATTGACCCGGGTTTGGTTAGGTTGACTCGGGTAAAAAATGGGTAGACCGGGTTGGATACTAGACGTGGGTAACCGGGTATTGGTTTAGGTGAAACTGGACTTGGACCGGGTATGTTTAGCTTTGGGCTTTTGATTTGTTTTGGGCCAAGAGTAGTTTAGGCTTAGGATGATATTTGTACCTATTAAGCTTATAAGGGACCAAAAGTGAACATGCTGAAATTTCAAGGACCAAACATGTAAATCTGAAAATATCTTTCAAGGGCCTTTCTTGTCACTCTCAAATAATCCAAGGGTGAAATTTGCAACTTCTAAAACTTGAGGGATCACTTTTGCCAAAAGCTCAAAGTTCAGGGACTAATCTTGACATTTCTTCAAACTTGATTGTAAATTCCAAAAATCATCCTCGAGAATAAAATCTTCAAAATGCACAATCCCGACCTTAAGGCTCATTTCAAACTCTCTTGATCTCTCGCTCGGATTTACGTCGATTTGGTTCCTTTTGTGTGTTTTACATATACGCACTGCACAAGCACAAACTCAAGAAAACCACAAATATTAGCAATAAACGGCTCTTTCTTGGTTATTTTGGGTGGGTTTGATAATGAAAAGGTATGTGTTTTAGCACATACCAAAATACCCCAGACGAGACCATTGTCGTGTCCTCACGCAATGCAATCAACTCACGCTTCTAAAACCAAGGATTTCAATCTCTTTCTACTAAACCTATGAAGAAGTAGCAAAGATTCCTCAAAAGAGATTAAGAAAGCCTTAATTCTAAAAACGCCCCGTTTACCTTTTAATTCACAAATAGATATTACGATTTAAGCACATTCCGATTATGAATGACGATTTGTTGAACTTTCATGTCGATCAATAACTTCAACATTTTTCAAAAGTCATGTTAGGATCACGGAGTAGAAAACACAACACAGCGTGAAGTGACCATACGGATAGAATACATCGTCCCTGATTTTTCACAAGTCCCCAAACTAAGCGTAAAACCGAAATCATTGTTAAATATGATTCTAGATGCTAACACTACCCATAGAAGTTACTTGTGTAATTACCTTTTGTTCCCATTTTCCTATTTTCCTCTAGATTTTTTTATTTTTGTGAGAAATGAATTTCTTCAAATTCTCGTTTCGATAACTTTTATTCCGATAAAGATATAAAGCTAAGTCGATAATTAGTTGTCCGCCTTCTCTCAAGAACCATTGTCGTAAAAATGAGGTCCACATCAAGGAATTTTTATTCACTTATACTTTTGATTTTTTTTCAACATTTTTCATACATTTTTTTTTTTTTTTTATATTTAAAACTTATACTTTTTATTTATATGAGCTATGAACCACGGAGCTTCACGGGGTAATTCCAAGACTATAGGCTTCATGAAATGAGGATCCCGGCTGGCTAGGCTAAGACCTCACTCAATCCCGGCTAAAGATCCGAGGGTCCGATCTCGACACCGCAGCTCACAACTTTACTTATTACTTTTTCACTTATCACTGATTGCTTTATTTATTACGGATCCTTGATGTGTACCCAATTTTAAAACAAAGATTCTTTTAAGAAGATAAAGAACTAACTATCGCCAAAAACTCAACATCTCTAATTATTATTAGACAGATATGGGGTGAAACACTTTTGTGGGAACAAAAAGCCATAAGTACCTTCAATGGGCTCTAAAGAGAACCAACTACTCCACGTTTAGCATCTAAACTCATAAATAACTCTATCATTTCTCGATCTCCGCAAATTTAAAATCCCAAATAATGAGATCCGCGGATGCTTAGCCGATAATTTTTAGATTACCTATGGTTAAGGGAACAAGCTAGGGCTCAACACGCCCGGTCAAGTCGAATTCTATTCCTACTCTCACCGGCGGAAAGTCAACAAGGTGTCAAAACATATATTAACTTAGCAAATGCTTCGTCTAATGAAATCAAGTCATGCATATTTAAAGTCACTCAGGGAAACTTGCAAAATCTTGGCCTTGTGAGCTAGAATTCGCATTTTATAGCTTCTTGTCTAAGAGACTAGCAAAACTTTTCAATCAAAAAGACTTAACAAAAGCTTACAAAAATTTTTACATTTTTCTCATTTTTGCACAATTTTTTTATTTTCTAAGGAAAAACGGGGTTACGAGAGAAACACGATAGAAAATAAGCAAGTGCGGTCAAATCAAATCGAAGATTACCCTACCCCAGACTAGAACGAAACATTGTCCTCAATGTTTAAAGCAAGGGTATCACGAAAATCTAAAAGCCGTTTATTAAGTATGCTAGAAGATATTAGTCGATAAGATTAGGATATTGGATTTCCATTAGCATCGATCATGAAACTCGAGTGGAGAAAAGACAAACTTCGAGCACGAGAGTCTTCATATCGGGAACATCCTAAACACAACATCACAAACAACCAAACACGAGAAATCGAAGAGGCTAACCCCTTCACGTCACTTATTAGAAAATAGAAAGAAGATAGAGATAAGCATGGGGTGCCTCCCACGAAGCGCTACTGTTTTTCTTCACCGAGTCGCTAGCCTGACTCGTCCCCGAATTCATTTGTCCTTGGGGAAGAAAGTGGTAGAGATACCAGGGTCAAAAACAGTGTCCTCATTCCCGAAGGAATGAGATTGGGCGGGATGGGTGGAGAAGAAAGTGTCGGGCTCAAGCACATAAGGGATAACTTCTCCCAAACTCACATGAGGTATATCAAGAAAGAATGATCTATCATCCGGCGGTTTTTCGGGTGGACGAAGAGATGACGGATCAAAATGAGAATACTCCAAAGAAGTCGGGAGTACATGGTAGAGGATAAGAGGTGAAAGCTCAATACTGAAGGCATCCATCGGAGGATCCTTATCTCGAACAACGTTTCTAACAAAGAACTCATCAATGCATATCCCGGGGTTGAAAATCTTGTCTTCACATGTGGGCTCAACGGGATAAGTGAGGGTGGACTCATTAGAAGAAAGAGAATCGTCATTAAGCAAGCTTTCAAGAAAAAGGACATATTGATTAGAGTCGCACCCGTCACTCTCAATACCCGGCGGTATTGGATCATCAAGAAATAAGTCGATTTCTTCCATATCAGAATCATAAGGCAGATTATCAAGAATATCGTCTTCAACCACTTTAATCAATTCATCAATCTCCATAATATCTTCAGTGTCAGATTCATCACTTTCTTCATCTTGCATAACATCACATGACGGGAGAGAAAGGTCGAACACGAGATGGGGCAAGTGGTGTGCTCGAGAGCTAGCAATATCCACCACTTCCGTTGTGGTCTCGAATCGGACTCAAAATCTTTGTCGAAAAGAGGATTAACTTCACAAAAGGTGTAGTCATCATCGAACTTGAAAACTGGATTTGAGAAAATCCCGGAAGTAACCTCGGAGATGTCAAGAGAATCATATAAAAGCGAATCACAATCACTGTCAGATACATCCTCGAAATCGGAGAACATCTCATCATGATCATTCGAAATATCAAGAGAAGGTTCATCACAAATATCATCTACAACCTCGGACTCTCTTGGGATTGGGACAAGGATCTCAACATTAGACACTTTCGTTTCCGGAATAGTACTAAGATGCTCATCCCCCATTATGAGAGAGTCAACGGGTTCAACAATTTCTATAGAAATAGAATCATCGACCTCTTCCAAAAGAACGTCACTTCTCTCAACCGGCGTGAGTGAAGGGGAAAAGTCGGAAATGAAAGGCTCAGAAACTGGAGTGGGATTGCCACTCGGAGGAGTATAATCGTCATCAGAATCAGAATCGTAATAATAGGTAGTTGGACGATGTTGGATCACTTTCGCGGCCTCTTCAGCTAATAATTCATGATAGGTCTTCTGATTAGGATCCTTTTCTTGAGCAGGTTTATGAAGCAATTCTTTTAATTCATTTAACTCTTGTAATATATTGAGGAAACCTTGGTGAAATTCTTGATTATCTGACGGAGTTTGCTGTTGAATTTCTTGGTATTGTGGAGGTGGGTTATAAGCATAGTCGTAATTATCACAAGGAACTTGCTTGTAAACAATAGGGTTTTGCATCTGACAATCGGAATTAACGTGCGGACCTCCACAATACTCACAACAGTATGATTGTTGTGACGAATACGGGTAAGGTTCATAACCAAAGGTTGAGTTGTTAAATTGAACTTGACATTGAAAACCTTGGTGAGGACCACCACAATACTCACAAGAGTATGATTCCGGCTCATGGTACAGAGGTTGGTTAGGGAAATCGGTTGTTTCATTGTCAGGATTGTGATGAAACTCGGTTCCTGATTTTCCATTGCTACAAGCGGGATAATTCCCACCATATTCGGGTCCGCTGCACCATATGCACAAAAGCTGATAAATCGAAGAATTATCCGTGATAGGCTCGGGAGTCACTTCGGGCTCAGAAACATATTCCATTTCCTTCACCGGAGAAGGAGTAGGAATCGAGGGTTCTCCAATTAGGTTATTATAAAGAGCACTCTTTTGTTCTAGCCGTGCATAAAGACGGGCGAGATCTGGATTTGGATTAATAAAATTATTGCATACATCACAAAATCCATTCCGACAATTATTTCCGCACCAATCACATATACATTTCAAACACCGAAATTGTTTCTCTTCCATATTGCTTTGGCAATGAAGGCAACGACGATAAGAACATATCTCGGGTTGTGGCGGATGGTCAGAAAAACTTTTAGAGTCATCGAGAGATTGTTTGTCGGCTAAGTCGCACCAATAGCAAGATTTTTTAGAACCAGGTTGTCCACATCGCTCACATACACATTCTGGATTAAGACAACAATATTGTTTCTCTTCCATACGGCCTTTGCAATGAAAACAATGACGATAATTGATCGTATCCATGAGAATTAAACATATAGAGGGTTAAGAAGAAAGAATTATCGGGTTAAGAGGATAAAAGAAGAATATTTTTGGGTTTTTAAAACAAATTTTGAAAAGGAAAATCTTTTTGGGTTTTTATATTTAAGAAAACACAATATTTTTGTAACCGTCACGTCAACCGGTGCTCGGTAGCTCTCAAAAGTACGCTGCAATGAGCGGAACGAAGAGTGGATCGTTCTTCAGTCTGCAATTTAATGTCAAGACTTTCCTTATACCACGTGTATAGGTTGTACTTTCAAGGTGAGCCGACGTAACAATTGACGTTTCAGTTTCTTTTGTTGGTTTTTTAATTTTTATGGTTATGTAAACACTCTAGGAAGAATGTTTTGGTATTTTTTAGATGTTTTTGGGTTTTTCAAAAATATATATATACAAAAATGACGGTAACTTCACTCGGGGAAGGATCTTCAAATGCACGCGATTCGAGACGGAATACGAAAACTCGCTACAAGCCCTCCCCGGCAGCGGCGCCAAAAATTGATTTCGATAAAAAAACCAATAATAGAGAAGTTATGTAGTATTCGGATAACTCAAACGTATTAGGTTTGAGCACCGAGAACGTTCCGAACGAGGGTTGAATGGAATTTCCAACTCACGTCCCGATTTTTGTGATTTGAATGAGAAAAGGAGATAATATGATATATCTAAACTACGGGATAAGGAAAGCATAAATGGGAATAAAATCTATTGGGAAAACCTAAGAATTAAGGCAAACTACGCAAATCTAGACTAAAATGCAAATACGGGATTAAAACGAAACGCGAATAAAAATGCAACTACGTCTAATCTAAATCCTAAAAATAACCTAAAATTACTTTTATACTAGAAATGCAATGTGAAAACTATTTATGAATTAAAACTATTTTTAGGAATTTTCTGGATTTTATTAAAATTAAAACTAATTATTAACTTTTAAAACTAATTTAAAATACTAAAATTATGAAAATAAAAGGAAAAATATGAAACTATTTTTATAAAATCTAAAATACCATAAGAGAATTTTCAAAACTATTTTGTATTTTTCAGATTAATTTTTGTTTTCTACAAATTTAAAACTATTTAAATCTAATTTAAATTGTGAAAATACCAAATAAAAGGGAAAAATATGGAAAAATCTTTTATGCTTTTTATATTTTCTAAAACTGGGAAAATTGAAAATTATTTTTGGAACTTTTTCTTAATTATTTGCAATAAAAGCTATTTAAATATTACTAAAAACTGTTTTAAATTAAGAAAAATAGCAAACCATGACCAAAAATTATGAAAAACTCAGGAAAATTCTAAAATATTATTATAAAGCTATGAAAAATACAAAAACATAGGCTTATGTGGAAGAAATAAGAGCTGTAGTGTAAACTGTTATGAAATAAACACTTTGAAAATAGGCAAATAAGCTCTAAATAGCACCAACTGATTACATAAGCTAAATAATACTAAAACTACTCTAAAGCAACTATTTGCAACTACTCCTAACCTCTAATCAGTGATCTACCAAGATTTAATGCTAACTGATATTTAAGCAAAATAGCTTTCTGGCCCCTACTGTTTGAGCTTATCCAAGGGCTTATCTAATCAGCCAAAGTGAAAACCAGAAATTTGGGACTCAAGCCCACCTAGCAAAGAGTTTATAAACCAAATTTGAGCTTCTAATTATAAAAAATAAGCACTGTGCAAGACCTGCAAGTTTTGATAAAAAACTGACTTTGAGCAACTTTGACTTTCTGAGACAGATATGAAATGTTGACCAAATTGAGTTTTAAATCCAAATGAAGAACCGATTATGATGTAATAAACTAAAGTCCAAGCGAAATAAGCTAGCTTAACAAAATCTAAACCTAAATTCAATTTTATGATCTACAATACCTAAGCGATGCAATGATAAGAACAAGAAGAAAGTGATTTTGACTTTTAGTGGTAAGCAGATGCAATTTAATGGTCTAAATAACTAGATATTACTTATATGAAACTAGTGCAACAACAAATAAACACTAAACCTTCCTAATACTCAGATCATTCTTCTAATCCAAACACTCTTTATAGAACCTGTTATGAAATTTTATGAAGCAAAACTCTAAACTAGACCATTATCAACCCCAATACAGATTCTAATAACCTAAATAGAGCTTAATGATGAAGTTGTGACAGCAATTATTCACTAAATCCTATCTGGTCTTACTGATGCAAATTATAACAGAAATTATGCAGATATTGATAGAGTTAAAAAACAATGAATGAAGCTTAAGCAAAACAACCATTAATCAGACTTACATTATAATGAAAACACAAACTAAATGGAACAGTAAAGAAACATGGAGACTAATTATACTACTGATTCACATTATAAAGTGGAAATTTAGTACTAACCAAGGTCCTGCCACAATGGTAATGAAACAGTAACCCCTATCCTAAACTAATTTCACCTAATATCAAATTCAATCTCCTCCCATATCCATCAAGAAATCGTAACCAAGAGACTTGAATTTCTGCCAGTTGACTTTTATTGACTATGTGAAAATGAGAGTAGAATCTGAATGACAAACTAATATTAGATTTAAAATAAACTCAAATAAGCATTTGAAAGTAGTAATAAGCTGAAATAAAACAATGAAACAATGATTTAAATTTTGATGAAAATGAAAGCTTGTATTAATAAAGTTTGAGTACAAATGAAATTATAATGACTGGAATTAAAACTAAAATATTGAAAACAAGTAAAAATTAATAAGAACTACACTCTACTCTACTCCTATCTACTGCCTTTTACAATGTGAAATCAGGGGTCTATATATAGCTGAAGTCATGAGCTCATGGAAGGATCCAGAAGCTGGCAGTGTGCTTTCTCAAGTGTATTCGCAGCCCTTGATCATCCCTTACACGTATCTCAATCATTGATAGCCCTTGGATCATTTTAGCCACGCCATATGCACCAATCAGAGGCAAGGAATTGGTATATGTGACACACGGATTGCTGACATGGCATCCGTGTGTCAGTGTGTGTCAGAGTAAAGTACAATATTACCCTTAATGATGGTAATTTTGGTGAATTGTGTAAAAGGTTGTTTTAGGGTTCTTACAACCTGGGTAAAAGGGGGCGTTTTGGGCGCGTTTGTTTTTTTATTGTTTTTCAAGTGTATTGACCCGGGTTTGGTTAGGTTGACTCGGGTAAAAAATGGGTAGACCGGGTTGGATACTAGACGTGGGTAACCGGGTATTGGTTTAGGTGAAACTGGACTTGGACCGGGTATGTTTAGCTTTGGGCTTTTGATTTGTTTTGGGCCAAGAGTAGTTTAGGCTTAGGATGATATTTGTACCCATTGCTTATAAGGGACCAAAAGTGAACATCTTTGAAATTTCAAGGACCAAACATGTAAATCGAAAATATCTTTCAAGGGCCTTTCTTGTCACTCTCAAATAATCCAAGGGTGAAATTTGCAACTTCGAAACTTGAGGGATCACTTTTGCCAAAAGCTCAAAGTTCGGGACTAATCTTGACATTTCTTCAAACTTGATTGTAAATTCCAAAATCATCCTCGAGAATAAAATCTTCAAAATGCACAATCCCGACCTTCCGCTCAGCTCAAACTCTCTTGATCTCTCGCGCTCGATTTACGTCGATTTGGTTCCTTTTGTGTGTTTTACATATCCGTACTGCACAAGCACAAACTCAAGAAAACCACAAATATTAGCAATAAACGGCTCTTTCTTGGTTATTTTGGGTCAGTTTTGATAATGAAAAGGTATGTGTTTTAGCACATACCAGGGTGGGATTAATTATAGAAAAGATAAAGTTGTTAAATTAGGGGACCAAATGTAAACAATCAAGTTATTAATGGGCGGGAGTTTTAAGTATGACAACATCAACATAGACAAATTGAGGGACCAAGGGTGAAAAAAAATTCATTACTAAACCCCTTGACCGTCTCTTTCCTGAGATGCTAATTACTTTTGTGCGCGAACCAATAAACCCATCCACAACCTTTTCCTCACACATTTTCCAATGGAAGATTTCTCAATGTTGAATGAACTTATGGTGCTGATTCATCACGCTTATATCCTTTTCATTTGAAACCGTGGCACGGATCTAAGCTACGACTCTCTGATAGAGATCGAAAGCAACAAGATGATTTTGATTCTTGTTTTTTAACAGTTTTGGGAATGGAAACAGAATATCCTTTTGGTCCTCCTCGAAAAACACCTTCCTTTTTTGAACCCGTTTTTAAAGATATAGACTACAAAGTCGAAATAAGAAATTTTAATTTTAGAGTTCAAAGAGTTTTAAAAAAAATAACAAAGCAACAAGAAAAAGCATTTTTTTTTTTTAAACAAATACTTTTAAAAGGAAAGAAAATTCCATTATTTATACCGAAAGAAATATATGAATCAAGTGAAACTCAAACAGAAAAGGATTCGATAATCAGCACTCAGATAATTCATGAATCATTTAGTCAAAATAAATCTAGAGATTATTCACAGGCAAAAGAAGAGATTAAACATAGAATTGATAGAAGAAACACAATCAGAAATCAAATAGAAATAATGAAAAAAAATAAAAAGAATAATCGAGAATCACCCCCAAAAATTTGGAAAATATTAAAAAGAAAAAATATTGAATTAATATTTCAATTTTGCATTGAAAAAATATACGTAGATATCTTTTTATGTATAATTAATATGCAGAATTTCTCTACAACTTTTATGGAATCAACAAAAAATTCTTGAAAATACATTGACAATAATGAAAAAATAAAGATAAAGAAAGAATTAATAAAAAAAACAAAATAAAATTGACTTCATTTCGCCTCGACTATAAAAAAGGCTTTTGATAATCTTAGAAATAGTAAGCGAAGCCACATATTTTTTTGATTTATCTTACTTGTCACGAAAATATGTATTTTTAAATTATCACAAACCCAAGTTATTAACTTCAATAAGTTAAGATCTATTCTTCAATATAATGGACCATCTTTTTTTCTTAAGAATGAAATAAAGGATTTTTTTGGAACACAAGGAATATTTGATTCCAAAGTAAGACTTTCAAATTATGAAAAGAATCCATGGAAAAACTGGTTAAGAAGTCATTATCAATAAGATTTATCTCATATTACATGGTCTACATTAGTCCCACAAAAATGGCGAAATCAAATAAATCAATGCCATATGTCTCAAAATGATGATTTATGAAAAAGACCCATTATTGGATTAAAAAAAAAAAAAAAAAAAAAAAAAAAATTGAAAGTATATTTATTACCAAATAAAGAGGAGAATTTTCAAAAAAAACTATAGATATGATCTTTTCTCATATAAATATATTAATTATGAAACTAAGAATAAGTCTGATATTTATAGATCATTATTAGAAACAATAAAGAAGCAAGAAAATTCCACCAAAAATAAAGAAACTTTTTTTAACATACTTAATAATATTCATATCAAGAATTATCGAGAAAAAAGTGATATTATATATATGGAAAAAAATACAGATAGAAAATATTTGGGTTGGAAATTTAATACAAATATTCAGGTTGAACCTAATAAGGACCAAATAACAGAGAATTCTCATAATAATGGTCTTTTTTATCTTCCAATTAAATCAAATTCTGAAATCAATTATAAAAAGGTCTTTTTTGATTGGATGGGAATGAATGAAAAATTCTTAATCTTAAATCACCTCATATCGAATCCGAAAGTTTTTTTATTTCCAGAGTTTTTAATACTTTATCATAAATATAAAGAGAAACCTTGGTTTATCCCAAGCAACTTACTTCTTTTTAATTTGAATATCAATCCAAATTTTAGCGAAAATCCAAATATCAAAGGAAAACAAGAGGCGGGTGAATATTTTTTAAATTTTAGACCATCAAATTCAAAACAATATTTTGAATTAAAGAATTAAAACAATATTGAAGAATATTTTTTAGAATCGATCGAAAAACTAAAAGTATTCCTTAAAGGAGATTTTCCTTTGCAATTAAGATGGACCGGGCGTTTGAATCAATTGAATCAAAAAATGATGAATAATATCCAGATATATGGTCTCCTGGTTAGCCTCATAAATGTAAGAAAAATGACTATATCCTATATTCAAAGGAAAGAAATAAATCTGGATATAATGAGAAGGCGTTTAAATCTTGCACAATTAACGAAAAAGGGAATCATGATCGTATGGGATTGTGGTTTGGGCAAGACACTGCAGAAGAAGGGTTTTTTAAAAACCTAATTCGTGCATGTATTAATCATCTAAAGAGGCTGATAATCAAGCGTAGGGAGCTGATTGTGGAGAATGAAGCTTTGGTAGAGTGTGGTGTGGTGCTTGACAGTTTGGATGCGTTGAGAAAAAACCAGGTCAGGCACATCGACCTACTTGCTCGTTTGATAAAGATTTATGGTGAAGCCGATGATGGTATTCGTAAGCAGGAAGATTATGTTGCGAAAATGGCTGAAAGTAATTAGTTACTTTTGGGTATTTGATGGGGGTAGGTAAATAGGGTATTTTGGTTGCTTGTTTTCGATTTTTAGGTTGTTAACAAGGTTATGTAAATGAATCTTTTTTTTGGTTGTTGATGATGGTTTGATCTAGTTCCTGTTGTTCTTGTAATCTACTCTAAATATGATGAAATATACATCTAAGTTGTAGCATATAATCTTCTTGTATTGTGCTATTTGGTGTACTGTTTCTATTAGTAAAAACAAACACCCCTTTATATCAGGAAACCCAAACACCGTGGTTATAATGTTATATGTGTTCAAAATGCAAAGCTTTAGTATTAAATCTTATTGTATTGACAATGGTGTATTGTTTATCAAAAAATGGTATGGTGTTAGTGTTGACAGTGGGACTGAACAACCTAATAGCACAAATTGTAAAATCTTGATTTTTGACTTCCCTTAATCAAACCTATTTAGCAAATGTCACAAATTGTAAGTTCTTGATTTTTGACTTCCCTAAGTCAAACATGTTTAGCAATGCACAACCAAACACTATAATTTACAATAACAACCCAATTTTATATTCAGAGTATGCCATTAATAAAATCAAGACCTTTTTATTGATCTATTTCACTTAACATATATCTGACTTCCCTAAGTCAAACAATTTCACTTACATATTTAGCAATGCCTAACGAAACGCTAGCAGTTACAATAACTAAACACATACTTAGCAAGAACCGCTACTTTCGCATCATCACTTTCCTTCCTTTCCTTTAGATATTTAAACACAGCTTCAAGTTCTGAAATCCTCCTTTCCAAATCATCAACCTCTGGTAACCCGGTATCCGCGGCCTCTTCTTCTCCTCAGTAACACCCAAAAACTCTTCATAGTAGTATTTTTGTTGCCTCAGCCAATTCATAATCTTTTTTCTCAACTCCTTAGGTATCTTCTTGTACGAACCATATTCAGCAAATGGTTCATCGCCAAATACCTCAAGAACTAAATCTGAGAGAAAATAGTTGTCTAAAACTTTTGCCCACTCCTCTTCATCAGACCCAATGTACAAAGCCTTCCCCTTAATGTTTTGTACCATTGTTAGTGATTAGGGTTGTGTCAAAATAGGGTGTGTTGCTGTTGAGCAGAGTTTTATCACAGAGGGAAACAATAAAAGTAAAACGGGTTGGGTTGGATTAACTAAGGTGTAGTCATAAAAGTGATTGGTCTATTATGCCCTTGAATATATAACTAAAAACGGACGTTGACCGAGACCAAACGGGTCAAGGGACGCAATCGTCCTCAAAAACCCAACTTTTGGACTCATGACGATGATTTTCTGAAGTTTTGGGCTCAGACGATGCTTTTGGGCAAGTTTATGGACCAACGGTGTATTTTTGTTTAAATATAATTTAATTGATTTTTAGATATATATGTGTGTGTGTGTGTGTGTGTGTGTGTGTGTGTGTGTGTGTGTGTGTGTGTGTGTGTGTGAGAATTTAAATGTTTAGGAAGGATATTGACGTAATTACAAAAGTGAGAAGGACATTAATGTAATATTGCACTTTAGCAATGATATAGATGTAATTTTCCTAAAAAATATATTTTCTGATAACATTTGATTTTGTAAAACAATCTAAAATTTTTACTTTCTCTACAACAATATTCCCAGCTAAAAGTATATTTGTTTTCATGAGATATGCGTTTTGTTTAAACTTTTAAACCAAAGGGTGAGAAGTAATTCTAGCTACACATTTTAAATTGGGAGGGAAAATTTGAAGAGAGATGGATCCATTTTCGTTTGTGTATCTAAAATGTGTGGTTGTGATTACTTCTTATCCTTCTTATTTTAATTATTCTTCTCATTTGATCCTAACTCTGCTTCACATAAGGAACTTTAATAAGAAATATGGTTAAAAAAACAACGCAATTTATGGGTCTCACACACTTTCTTACATGTCTCTGGATTTGTCTTCCCCCAAAATCTTGTACTCAATTTTCACCATTAAAGCACAAACTTAAGCTTTTTTTTTCCTTTGAAAATCGCAAAATTTTGATTCTTGTCATACCGAAGTTACATTCTTCTTTCTAAATCATTTGTTATCCTTCAAAAAATGAGTTTATACCTATAAGAAAGTTTCAAAAATCAAAAGTGTAGGATCGTAATATTTATTGTGTTGATGATTCGGGTGGTCTTGGATGATCAAAATACATGTTTACCATAGTTAGAGAGTTAGTAGAGAGAGAGAGGGTGTTCTTGCTAGAGGTTTACACAAATTGTAGAATATTAGATTGAAAGCACCACCCCTTCCATGGATGGAAGGGGTATTTATAGTTCTGAGACTTAACGACCTCCTATCGGCTGTGGATCGTGTATATGATGGGTAAAGACCCGTCCTTCCTCCACGGTATTACACTACGCTAAACTATGCTACTAACTAACAAATAAACTACTAAACAACGTAAATAACTACAAGTCTACGAGCTAACTTATGCTAGATAACATTTGGGGTGACCGACTCTTCACTAAGGAATTTTCTAATTCCTAACAATCTCCCCCTAAGGGAGGTCACCCCATGTTTTACATTTCGAATCCTAGCATTCTATTCTTGACTTTTTTCTTGAGCTCGTAGACTTCAATTCTTCAATTCCACAATCTTTGTGCTTAAGAAGTGACACTTCAAAGTCCACATTGATTTGTACATTAAGTGGAGGCCTTTAACTGATCCACATCTTTGATGATCTTTGAGCTTTCTTTGAGATCATCAGCCACAGTAAATCTCTGGATCACCCTATGTTGTGTTGCCATCATGTGAAGTTGTGACTTACGGACCGACATGCTCACACTTTTGAATCATGACATCTTTCCATCGAGTAGCGGAAGCCTTCATCGGTTCATGATATTTGCGGCAGAAGAAGCGAAGCATAGTATGAAATATCGAGCCGGTTATGTAGATATGCACCACCATGATTTCTTCAAATTAAGTGTGGATTTGTGAGCATGCGGCTTTGGATTGACTCCTCAATTCGATCACCGCAATCGTCCAAATGTACCGCAAACAACAGTTAGCAATAAAGCGCACGAAAGTGTCTTTGATCACTTCGTTGAATTGCGGTACACACCGCCCACGGCATACGGTTCCCGTTGATCAAGACAAATCGCTGTGATCGTAGGATTCCTAAGAATCTCCTTGATGGGTTTCGCAGTTGTTCTAGTTGTTCTCAAACCGAACGCCTCAAAGAAGACAACACGGAGTGAGTGAACCAATAATTGAGATTCACCGATTGATGAAAAATGATTTGAAAACAATCGCGTATTGCATGAAGAAAGAGTTTTGCAATACAACGAAGGTTTTATGAGAAAGATCAATTTTCAAACAAAATACTTTTTGTATTAGAGTATGAGTACACATTCGACGTGCTAGTGAAAAGAAGAGATTCGCACATCGAACGGTTTTTCTAAAAGTATTTTTCAATCAGAGATATTTTTTGAATTTTGAAAACATAAGTACACATTCGACGTGCTAGAGAAAAGAAGATTTGCACATCGAACGGTTTTTCCAAAAGTATTCGTCAATTCCATTCCTGGACCAAGGTTGATTCAAGACTGAATCGCCCCATTGTTTCTATCCGGTTGTCACAAGTTTGATCTTACGAGAAGATCTCACATGTCACCCATCAAGAGCTTGTTTGATGTTGGCTCTGAAGGATTTCCATCTTCATCGTGAATACTTTTACATACCACTCGGATGTTACGCAATACCACAAGGATAATGCGAGGACTCTTAATATATACTTACTTTCCACATTGTGTGAAACAACAAGTCTTCATGAATTTAGTGTCCTAACGAGATATTGTGGATGATCTCTTGGCTCTAGACTCAATAGTGCACATTTGGTTCCCGTGTCGGAGACTAGGGAGAGGTCTCCTTCTTCAATATCAACAATCTCTAAGAGAAAGTCGATAGATAATGTCGGTTCCCGTGAGAATGAAACAAGCCCTTTAAGAGGAACTTGAGTGGCTTGGGAAGTTTAGTGCAGATCGTCCATTGGGTCCATGACGCCTTGTCTTCAATACCGTGTTACCTTAGTAACAACCAAGAGCATATGTATTGAACCCGATTCATCGCCCTAAGGTTGAATTGATGGAGGCTATTTCTTTTCACCCTTTTCACATTCGGTTCTTTTCATTCTTCAACCCTTGCTTACCGAGACTTCATAACTAGAACCTTGTTGGGTTTATTCCAATTACTAGCTCTGTCTCATCCGCACTCTTCCCGTATCTCACTTTTCTCCTTTTTCAATATACCTAAGGACTCTACACTATCTAGTGGATTGTCCTCGGTAGATCCCTCCGGTTCTGGCGGATCGTGGGAACTAATACCTAACCTAACCATCCTTATAACACCATGCATAAAGTAAATTGGTCGGTCTTTTGGTACAGTTCATTCTTCCTTAAAACCAATTGAAAAATCATTTGGAAAAACAATCAAGGTACTTGTGATACGAGATCAAAGCATTTTGTACCTTAATAGTTTTGATCATTTAGAAAACCTCCTCCTCAACATGTGCGTATGATTTAGAAATTGTTTAGCACAAGGAGGCAAGAGGACTTTGAAATATTTTCTTTGATCACAATTTTCATATGAAAAAGCCATTTGATTTTCATGGTAAAATTCTCCCCCTCAATATGTGCATAGGATATTTGAAATCATTTTTATCACATAGAGGCAAGAGTTCTTTGAAGCACATCCACGATTACAAAAGCCATTTAAGAAACCATTTGAAAACTCAATCAAGGTACATTATGTTAAAACATAAAAGCTTTTGTACCTCGATAGTTTATTTTCTTATAAAATGCTCCCCCTCAATATATGCTTCGAGATTCGAAAGTGTTTAGCACATACTGAGAGAGCAACTGCACAATTGAATCAAAACGATCACCTTTATCAAATTTCATTATTAAATCACAAATTCTCCCCGATCAAAAATATCAAACCCTTTGAGATTTTGGATCCTAAGTGATTTAATAAGGTTTAAAAACATGGGAGAATATGTGGCCTAGTTTAAATACTCATCATGTTTTGGATAAATCCTCCTCCTCAACATGTGCATTGTATATTTGAAATCGTTTGGCACATAGAGGCGGAGTGCCTATAAAGGACTAAAACCGATTCCATTAAAACATATTTGAGATTTAAATCACGATCTCTCCTTGATAAAAATTTCAAACCAATTAGGGTTTTGGATCCCGATTGATTTAAATCATTTAGAAAGTTTTAGGGAAAGACGTTGCAAGATTTAATTTTGAAAATGACGAGATAAGGACCGATTTAGACATTAAAGATTGTTAGTGTCGGTATGATAGTTTTAAGAGATCTTTAAGTAAAATAAAACAATTTCACAATCAAACAAGAATGTAAAAGTTTCATTTTGAAGATCTTTGAGTTTTAAAGAAAACCATACCATGACATAACATTAAATCTTTAGATCACCACATTTTAGCGTACAAACGGACTCTTTTGAAGATATATTGTTTGAAAATATTTTATTCAAAATCACTCTCCCCTCAAACCATGACAAGTGTCGATGATTGAGTGACTTAAGTTTTGATAAAATGAAGTACGGTGATTTTCAAAATTTAGTCCAATATATTTTCAAAACAATATATTTCCATTTTCAAAACATAATTTTTCAAAGTTTTAGAAAAATGGTATCATCACGATTATCCCGCACAAAGATATGTTAGGTGGTTGAGAAGCTTATGTTGTTGTTGTAGGGCTTGGAAGAAAAGCATCTGCGATGCAGTGAGACTTCTTCTTACTTTGCATTTTGAATGTCAACTGAGGTCAAATTAAGCTCCATTTCTTCAATAAATTAGAAGAAAACCATCTGCTGATGCAGTGAGACCTCTTACGTTGCATTTATGCCAACTCTCCATAGAAGTCCAGTTAAGCTCCGTTTCTTCATTTGTCAACCCAAGAAATAGTTACCCTTTCCTTTCGGCATCCAATCATCTTAAATTGTGGGATCCGGATCGGGAACATTCTTATATCCATGATATCTGCATACGTTAGTGAACATACATACAAATATATGGTGGTCGACATCACCCAAACATCAATCAACTAATAAAAGTCAATCCATCATATCAAACCGATCATGTAAAGCATGGGAAAAATGTGTTTATCAAACTCTAATCATCTAATCCTAGCAATCACATCCTAGGCACCTAGTCCTTCAACATAGGTTAACATCATTTTTAATTAAGCATATTAGGATAATTAAGAAAGCTCGTTAGATGATATAGATTTGAAAACATTCTCCCCCTCAATCAATGACTCATTTTTTTGAAAAATTTTAAAAGCGCATAAGTCATTGATTGAGTTTGCAAATAAATACGAAAACTCTGATCTGATTGATTTTTCAAGCAACTCATTTACCACCATTTTGAACACAACAAATAATTTTCTGAAGAATTATAGACGGAAAAACATTTGTGTAGGAATAGCAGTCCTTCGACATACTTTCATTAAATTGTTTTAGGATAAGTGCACGAAATATTTGAAAATTGTTTAGCGTAGCACTTTCCTTTCTTTATAAGAGCGGGTTGCTATCTGAAATGATAGCAAGCCATGGTTTAAGCGCGGGTCACGATCGACGAATAGCGCAAGCCATAATTTTGACATGTTTTGAAAAGAATATTTACACCTCCCGCTCGAACTTCATCTATGGTCCCGTGCCATTATTGAATGACATTTCTAAGGCGTAGATGTTATCAATACCGAAGACATGTCTTAGAAAAACAATATTTTTGTCTTTTCAAATTTTTCGATTTTTATGGCTTATTGAAAATTTTATATTTTTCTATTTTGTTTTGTTGGTTTTATATTTTTCTATTTTCTTTTTTGTTGGTTTTATATTTTTGTATTTTGTTTTCTGATAAATATATACAAAGATAGAGTAGATGATATAATATAAGAAGATGATGATACGAGTACCGAGATAAGGATATCGAAAAGACGTCGTAGAAGATAGAATTCATCATCTCTTAAACTTCCACCACCAAAGCTTCCGAGGCTCCGGAATAGAAGAAGGAACATGAGCCTTTGAGAAAGAGAGACTTTGGCGACTTCCCCAAACCGAAAATCCATTAGATGAGCGATTCAAGCTCTATTTCAAGCTTTCCTTAGCGGTGCATGAGAGGCACACCATTATCATAAATCCTCTCGCTCCTTTTAAGACCGATAATCGAGATTCTCCATTCGGGTTATATCATCCAATAGAAGAACGTAAACGTATCATCCCACTTTTAAATAATCTTCTCAAATTTCCTTTCCATCAAGTCCAAGCGATCCATTCCAAAAGGTGTCAAGAGACCACTTCCCCACATAGTTGAATTAATGCGATCGGTCTCTTTGTATAATGCTCACGAACTCTCCCAAATACACATCATGAGGGAATGAAAACACCTTCCCATGTTCACATTTTTCTTCCGGATGATCGTGTATGAAGTTCAAGAACCAAGTACACCAATACCCAAGAGCTCTCCGAATACACATCATGAGGGAATGAAACACCTCCCATGTTCACATTTTTCTTCCCCGATGATCGTGTATGAAGCTCAAGTATCCAAGTATACCAATACCCAAGGAATGAATAATCGAAAACATTGAAGAAGCGGCCAAGTCATCGATTATCTCTGCGGATGACAATCTCTGCGGATGTCAACTCCGAATAAGTGATTGTATCTCGAATCACCGATTAAGCACTCAAGTGAAACAGTGAGCATCCCCAATGTACACATTCTCTCTCCTCTCGATCATTGCGATACCATCGAAATCACCACACACTAGTGTACCTCTTTATCTTGAAACTTTCTAACATCATTTCCCACGTAAATGAAATACTAACACTAAACGCCTTGATGAGTAAAACCTTGAGTTTCTCTGCGGTCATGACATTTGTTTTCCCGGATATCTTCAATCACTTAGAAGAATTAAGTTCATCAAGTTTACTCGTCATGAGTCAAACCTTGAGTTTCTCTCTGTAATAACATTTGTCTTCCCGGTATCTTCAATTACTTAGAAGTATTAAGTTCACCAAGTTTACTCGCGTTTAGGTGCTTATCTCCTTACTCCTTCTTGGTTTTGTCACTTGTAATCAACAACTCTTTGTAAGTCCGTATACTAGAAATATTTTGAGAAGAACGCTTGAAGTCTTTGTGAGAATCAACATGCTGAATAATGTGAGCAAGTCTAATTGGGGATTAAATTTGACATATCACATTCCCCCAATTAGTGCTCTCCCCTAGATCGACAATATTTTTGATAAATGCCCAGATTAAGAAGAAGTCTTTAGATCATAAAATGCAACTCGTCTTTGGTCTTCTAACATATAGCAAGAAATGTAGAACAGACTGTAGACTCGACCTTCTTCAAGATTGTCTAGTTAGGGAATAGATAGTTAACATCTTCAACTCACACCAAAAAGCATCCCACCAAAAAGCATCCCAATTAACTTACATCTTGCAAATCCCTTAACTAAAATCCTCCCAATCAAACAAGAAGAAAGATGTTCATCAAGGAAATCAACAATCAGCCGCAATGAACACACAAGATGGTAACACCAAACTACCAATCACATCAAACAAGAATAGAGATTGTTCGAATTATCATGTTGATGTATACATGAAGCATTAACCGGAAGCACTTTGTCGATAAACTCATCAATCCGAGTGAAGATGTCAACCACCGGCTCTTAGAAGAAACTCCATGTAAAGATGATCCGATAAGAAGAAGCTCGGTTCTTACATGAGTTAGAGCCGTTTGACCATATATTCTCAAATATTAATCAATCATGCAAAAATTCACACTTCTTCTCCCCTCAAGAATTGCATACGAAGATGCCATTCTTGATTAAATAAGTGAAAATCATCCGAATGTTCTATTCACACTTCTCCCGCAAAATAAGCACGTGATGTCGCCATCTTCATTATAATCGAGCAAGTGGAATGAGAAAACAATCGTGGTAGCCGGTTCACTTGAAGACCAAGCGCATGGAAAAGTATGAAGCATGTTGATGAGAATGGTCATAATAAGAAGATTTCTCTTCTTAGAAGATAATGCGCATCAAGCGTATACATTTCTTTTCTTTAGAGTACGAGGCATGAGCTGTTGTGTTCATACGTCATAATCTCTCTCTTTTCTGCTCTCTTAGCAAAACATGTAATCATCCCCATTATCATTCTGTAGGCTATTTGTCTTGACAGTTGATGGAGAAAACCCAATATGATGAATTTGACCCTGAAGTAAACTAGCCCGAACTCGTGACTTAAACTTGCACATATGTAACAAAGAGCGGTGTCGAGACTTCATGCCCATTTGAATCTCTAAGTACTCTATACTC
Source organism: Chrysanthemum lavandulifolium (assembly GCA_022545495.1). NCBI lineage: Eukaryota > Viridiplantae > Streptophyta > Magnoliopsida > Asterales > Asteraceae > Chrysanthemum > Chrysanthemum lavandulifolium. The sequence goes on along the minus strand of CM040245.1, from coordinate 76,175,887 downwards.
TTCAACCAACCAACCATCAAGTATAAGACGTACATCACCTCTTGAAAATCCACAATTAAATGTGACACTGAGCACTACAACGTAACTCCTTAAAGTGATAGTTATTTTTGTGGCAAAAAGAGCCCAATTTCCCTCGTGGTAAGAGAAAAAGACTCCCAAGAATAACTAGATTTCCAAGTCTTCGTTTTTTATGATAAGCTTGAACAAGGATCTTGAAGAATCTTCATCCATCCATCCCCGATACCTTGGATACTAAGTACACTCGCCGTGATATTTCACTGCAACCTCAAATAAATAATACTGAATTAACTCCGTTGTCACATCTTCTTGGTTAAAAGATCAAATCTAGCCTCCTTTGACATTTTAAGTGAACTCTGATAATGGTTTTATCCCGACCATGGTTTAATGAGCATAACCCCGTTAAACTTTGAAGTAACCAAACTGCCATGACGAATATCCAAACACACATCCAATTCATGAAGTACACCCTTTTATCCCTTCTTTGAAGCGAAACCGTAGCACCAAAGATCGGATAAAATCCGAATCACACTTTCCTTTCTCCGTGATGGTTCTATCATTACGGATTTTACAATTCCATGGTTTAAACCGAGAAATAGATTCTTTCATGGATTTTACAAAACCAAGAATAAACCATAAGATAGATCCGTAAATGCACGTTACTATTACGGGATGTTTCCATTGTCACGGATTTTACAAGTCCATGATTTAAACCGAGAAATAGGTTCTTTCATGGATTTTACAAAATCAAGACAAAACCGTAAACAATGTCGCCTTGAATGAGTTATGACAACTTTGGTTTCGTGAATATCATTTTAGGGGAACATGCGCGGTTCATCGACTATTCAATATCCAATATCAACAATAACATCAACCATCCAATAAACACTTTGGTAAACACATCATTCACGCATTTTGTCTACATTCTTTGTGACCACATGGAGAAGTAAACCCGATATGCCAAACTTGATTGTGAAGTAAAATTCCCTAGATTTGTTACTTAAACTTGTACTAATCCTTGTGAAGAAGAAATGGTGTACCCGATGTACAAAACCTCTTGACATTCTCAACTGAGTGAGACACCGAAGTGATAGTTACGGTGTGGGTTAAGCAAGAAAGAATCACAACCGTAATTAAATAGCCAAGTCTTTATCACACTCAATAAACGCCCAAACAAGTCATCTTCGCGGAAGGGTAGAAAGAAAGAAGACGAAATAAGTAAACATGCCCGGAAAACCTCACTTCAAATCCAAATAAGAAATACCGTCCAAACAACCCCATAATCAACCTTGTTCAAATATTAATACAAGCCGTGACATAATGTCCTTCATGAGAATGCAAAAACTAAAGTATCAATCCTCATAACCCATCGAATCTCATCATCAAATCTCATAAATCTCAATTCGTCAGCTCATATTGAAGATTAGTTATCAACCGTCCTAGACAAGCAATTAATTCAAAATTTTCTTCATGACCCGGTTCAAATAGTCTACCCAATTCAATTGACATATTACCCGGTTCAAAGCAAATTAATATATCAATTGAAGCCTATAAAATTTGTCCTAATATAACGTAACAATGATCCTGCTCATAGATCACAATCAAGCTGAACATTCAATCCAAAGTTCCAATCAGTTCTTAAGATAATCTTTGAGGAATATGAGTGTACATCCAAACGCTTCCAAGTAAATGATGAGGTCCACAATCAACGAAAATCACAAGCCCACATCAAGTCCCACTTCAAATTGTAATACTCAGCCTAAGTCCTTAATATCATGAAATACCAACCGAAAATTCCAACTACTAGTACATCAAACCATGTGATCTGCGCCAAGCCCAATACAAAAGAGACAACAGCCATCCATACCAATAATACGACCCATTAAAATTAACCAAGCCCATTCCAAATCCGGTAAACACATCTCAACCCTAATACTTAGGGTATAAAACAAGACATACCAGTACACACAAACCCTAATCCCTGAAATAATCCGCCCCCATCATTTGTATCTCCTCTCACCAAAAAAAACAACTACAGCCACTTTCTAAATCATGTAGACTCAATCTTATTTAAAGTCTTTTCTTTAAGAACACAAGCACCACATCCTCATATTTTCATCATATTATAAATCGGTTAAGACAAATCTCACCATGTGGATGGCTTTGAGAACAAGAGTCGTTTTAAGCCATGGGGATGGTTTTGAGGAACAAGAGACACCACGAGACTTCCGTAGGTTCATAATCGAGTGCTTAATCATTTTCGAAGAAGAACGAATCAAAAAATATGATTTAACATAAATTGTTAACATCATATTTTTATACTTCGGAGATTATCAATTAGATAAGACCAGTGATGATATCTAATGGGATGATTGTATTTGAATGGAATCAGTGAAAAGTCATTTACCCAACAAGAATCTGAGGTCTTATGTATTTTTCCATTTCGTATTACTTTTTAGACTGAATCATGAAGGAGAAAGGACCCATGAATGGTTTTGTTCTAGCTTCAATAAATTCGGATATTGTAGGATCGATGATGGATTATCACGTGTGTACAATCTTCAATAGTCAAATAATTATTGAGATGCACATGTTGAATCTGAGATTTTTAAGCATAGATAATAACCAGATTGTTATTCATCTATCTTTCATGTTATGCAAACAAATATGAAGCAAGGCTTCACAATCATCAATGATGATGGTTTCAATCATTCATGGACTTTCATAAGTCTTGACTTGACATTAAATAGTAGGAACGAAATGAAACAATTCTGAGATCGAGTGGTTTAATGAGATTGAGTCTTGATTCTTAGGGATCAGTGATGAGGATGGTTCAGTGAAAGATAAGTCTTATAAAGATAGAACATGAACCATTTCTGAGATCTAGTTGATGTTACTGATTAACTGTAGAGGCTTGTCGAGTCATGTAGGTTGTATGAGTTGGCTAAGAGTGTGAAGAGTCTTGTTGTTTCGTAATTGTTGTGGTCGTGGTCAATTGATATACACTTCTTCTTCTTCCTTTCTGTTTCAGTCAAGTCTCTTAAAGTCATGTCGCTAGCTCAAGTCGCTAGCTCAAGTCGCTAGCTCAAGTCGCTAGCTCAAATCGCTAGCTCAAATCGCTAGCTTAAATCGCTAGCTCAAATCGCTAGCTTAAGTCGCTAGCTAAATCGCTACCAAGAGTAAATACTCATGGCAAGTCGCTAACATTTTTAATGAGTCAAGTCGCTAGCACTTTCTGTAACCAACTCGCTTGTCATTCAATAATGACAAGTCGCTGCATACTTCAATTAACAATTCGCTATGACAAGTAAATACAAGTCGCTACTTACCATACACTGCATCTGGACATTTGTTTACAGTCAACTCGCTAGCAAGAACAAACCATTTTTCGAATAGCATCAAACCCAGAAAAAATAGCATAAAAACTGCTTCTTTGACCCAGTTTGACCACAGTTTGACCAATATAGTAACAGTATATGGAAATTCAGTTTGGACAAGATTCAACAAAGTCACAAAAGAAAGTAAACATGACTGTTTAGTGACAAGAAACCATTACAGCAAGCAAATGACATTTTAGACTCAAAAGTCAAAACAAAACAACAACTCGCTACAAAGAACTTGAATCAAAAACAAACATTTTTGACTCAAAAGTCAAAACAAAACAACAACTCGCTACAAATAACTTGAAACAAAAACAGTTTGGACAAAGAACAGTTTTGACCATGTTGATTAACCAGATTCTATCAAGACCGTAACATAACATCATCACATAAACACGCATCAATCATCACAACAGCAGCATCAAACCGCCAACAAGAAACCATGTGAATCATCAAAACAATAAAACCTAGGCTCTGGTACCAATTGTAGGATCGTAATATTTATTGTGTTGATGATACGGGTGGTCTTGGATGATCAAAATACATGTTTGCCATAGTTAGAGAGTTAGTAGAGAGAGAGAGGGTGTTCTTGCTAGAGGTTTACACAAATTGTAGAATATTAGATTGAAAGCACCACCCCTTCCATGGATGGAAGGGGTATTTATAGTTACAGACTTAACGACCTCCTATCGGCCTGTGGATCAGGTATATAGTGGGTAAAGACCCGTCCTTCCTCCACGGTGTTACACTACGCTAAACTATGCTACTGACTAACAAATAAACTACTAAACAACGTAAATAACTACAAGTCTACGAGCTAACTTATGCTAGATAACATTTGGGGTGACCGACTCTTCACTAAGGAATTTTCTAATTCCTAACAAAAAGCCTTTAAAAAATGAAAGTCCTATGTGATTGATCACTCGCACATGCTTAAATTTGGCCCTAATGGGCGGACCATGTAACATATTGGATTTCACAAGCACACAAGCAATCACATATATGGGCGTATAATCATATGGTTTTAGAGAGAGAGAAAGTGGGATATTCTAGTAAGAGAAACTCATGGAAGGTTAGATTCCAAAAGAACATCCAACCCTCTACCTTGGAAGGTAGAGGGTATTTATAGGTTACATACTAAACGACCTCCTGACGGCCTGTGGATCAGGTAAACAGTGGGTAAAGACCGTCCTTCCTCCACGGTGTTGCACTAGACTAAACTATACTAATAATTGACTTACAAATAACATAATAAACGATATGACTACGAGCTAACTTAAGCTAGATTATATTTGGGGTGACCGATACTTTTCTTATGAAATTTCCAATTCCTAACAATCTCCCCCTAAGGGAGGTCACCCCATGTTTTACATTTTGCATCCTAGCATACCATAAAATCTTCAGTCTTGAGCTCGTAGACTTCACTTCATCAAAGTATTCAATCTTTGTGCATTCATGGTGATACTATAATAATCCAACTGCAATGTACATTAAGTAGAGGTTATAGAGCTGATCCACATTCAGATGAGTTTGAGCCAGAATTGAGATCATCAGCAACTTTAAATCTTTGACTCATCCTTTATTGTTGTATTGCCATTATGGGATGTTGTGACTTTCAGACCCACATGCTCACATTTTGGATCATGATTTCTTCTTATCAGAGTAGCGGAAGCTTTCTTTGATTCATGATATTGGCAGCAGCGTAGCAGAAGCATGGAGTGAAAATATCAGAGTCGTTGATGCACTTATCATGATTTCTTTAGAGATGAATGTGTAGTGTGAGCATGCGGCTATGGATTGACCGCTTCATTCGATCACCGCAAACGCCGAGCGCACTGCATACAACAGATTAGCAATAAAGCGCACGAAAGTGTCTTTGATCACTTCGTTGAATTGAGGTACACGCCCACGGTTCCCCGTTGATCGAGACAAATCTTGCTGTGATCGTATAATTCAAGAATTTCCTTGACGAGGTTTCGCAATGCTCTAGTTGTTCTTAAACCGAACGTCTCAAAGAAGATAACACGAGATACGTGAACCAAATAATGTTGGGATTTAGTAAATCCAAGACTTAAAGTGTCGGTCACCTCAAGTATGTATACTGTTAGAAAGCTCGTAGTCGTAGTAATTCACCGGGTCCAATGTCTTGTTAGTATTTAGATTACTTTGTAACACCGTGGAGGACGGACGGGTCTTTACCCACCGTATTTACCCACCGGTGCCCGATCCATGCCCTTAATAGAGGCGCCTAAGCTTGTACTTATAAATACCCTTTGCCTCCAAGGCAAAGGGTTGGAGCTTCATAATACATTTTTCTTTGTCTCTAGGTTCCCATTCTCTCCCACTTTCTCTCTAAACTCTTAACCTAACGCCGCCTACCTTGTTTGTGTTAAACCAAGATCCTACAAATGGTATCAAGAGCCATGGTTTGATCATCCATCTCTCATGTTCTTGGTTTGATAGTTATTGTTTGGGTTAAGGTTTAGTTTTGTTTTACGCGTAAAAAGGGTGCCTCGTATACGAGTTTTTGAATCCTTAAAGCTTTAAATTTTACACTTTTTAATCCAAGATTCTCATGGGTTAAGGTTTATTGAGTGTTAAACTTTCAGTTTCTTGCAAAAAGGTTCAAACTTTACAAGTTTTTCTTGGTTTTTATGCGTGTTTGGATACGAGTGTACGGTACTACGCGTAAGAGAGAAAGGTGGTTTTGATCCTCAAGCTTTGTTGTTTTGGTGTTTTTAAGGTTGTTTCATCATCATAATCAAGTTTAGTAAAAGGTTTTGATCATAAAAACGTGTTTGGCAAAATTTGTACTTTCTACGCATAACGAAACCCTAATCCTACGCGTAAGGTATTTGTCACTTGATCTTCATTTCTGGTGGTTACTCAGTGTTCTTCTTGCTTGGATAAGCCTGAAAAACACTTCGACTTTGGATATCTCATGCAATCGTGAAGTGTAAGAGATCTTTGTGGGTAAAACCCTAATTTTACGATAAGCATAAAACTTACGCGAACAATTCTTACGCATAAGCTTTTTCACGCATAAGCTTGTCTTACGCCTAATGGAGACTTACGATAAGGTTCTTACGCCTAAGCTTTGGTTTACGACAAACTTAAGCCTTTACCCTAAAAAGCTCTAGTCTACGCAGAACTCGCTCACGCGAAGCTTGTGTCTACTCGTAAGTTTGTGTTACAGCGTAACCGCTCACGCAGAAGCTCTTCATCTACGCATAAGTCGGTGTTTACGCATAAGTTTCTAAGCTTAACGTTGTCGCTCACGCATAAGTGTATAAGTTTTACGGTTTATCTCTTGATTTTGTAAAATCCGTGAAAGAATCTATTTCCTGTTAAGTCAAAGATTTGTAAAACCCGTAGAATTTAAACATGTCTTCCGTTGTCGATGATGTGCAAGTCGCAGGATCCGATACTGCCCTCCCATGCTTGATAGAACCGACTATGAGTCTTGGTCACAAAGAATCAGTTGATCGCTTAGGAAAGGAGAATGGAATTAACATCCTTAAGTCAATTGATGAAGGACCTTATCGGGTTGAGACCACAAGAGACATAATTGATATCGCAATAGATGGTACAATGATCTTTGGATTAGATGCACCAAAGACATATGATGAGTCGAGTGATAAGGAGAAAAGAGATTTGATGTCGATATCGTGGCTTCTAACATCATACTGTGGTCTTCCTAAAGACATCTACAAGTCGATCAATCACAACACGTAAGCTAAGGCGTTTGGGATAATGTCAAGATGCTTCTCTCGGGTTCGAATTGACTATCAAGACAGAGAATCACAATTGTATGATGAATTTGAACACTTTAAGATGAAACCCAAGAGAGTGTTTATGAATATTACGTGAGATTCCACAAGTCGGTGAATGATATGAGGAATATCAAGATGACTATGCCAAACATTCACCGAACTCAAAATTGTAAACAACATGAATCCCGAATGGCACAAGTTTGTCACTTCGTGAAGCTTACCAAAGGACTAAAGAACACCAACTATGAGCAATTGTATGCCTTCCTTCTTCGTAATGAGAAACATGCTATGTTTGAAAAAGGATTCTTGAACAATTCAAATCTCAACCAGAGAAACAAGCTCATCAAATGATACAACCGCATTCTTCACCAAAGCATCACAAGTCACACCCATCGGAAATGATAATCACAAGCCCATTCCCGATTCGGGATATAAGCAACCTAATTCGATGAAGTCATGGAGCACTTTATCAATAAATTGGCTTTTATGGTTAAACAAAACTTAACCTTCTCTCCACATACCAAATGACTTCACACTAACAATGAAATCGGATCGCATCCAATCTACACAACCATGCTTTGGTCGAGATGGAAAGGTTACAGACAACCAGCTCAAGAAAGGCAAGACGAACAAGGAAGAGGTGGAGTGGTAGAGGCTATGCCGCAAATCGAATTGGGAAGGAATGGAAACCGTGGTCAAGCAAAGCCAATCAAGTGCTACAACCGTGGTGGAGAAGGGCACATTGTTAGAACTCAGACTCAACCAAAACGCCTCAAAACGCAGTAATACTTGTGGACAAGATGTTGTTGGTTCAAGCACAAGATAATGGTGTAATGTTGAATGAAGAGGAGTCGTTGTTCTTGATCGATGGGAATGCTAGAACATATGATGGAGATGTGGACGAACAACCAGTGCATGCCGCCAGAACAATCCCAACGCCTTTCAAGTTGCGCATCGTGATGCATTTGACTCGGACGTTGATGATGAACCATGTGCACAAACTATCTTCATGGCTAATATCTCTCCAATGACCTCTTCATCTCAACAAGCCACCCATCCAAGGAATCCATCATTAAAGAGGTACTCAAACTATATGATGTGGTTGATGAGCAAAAGATTCACCATGAAGTACAATCCATCAAGTCATTGAGTCGATATTGAAAATATGGGAAATAACAATGTTATCCCATATGAACAATATGTGAAACAAGATGAAAGTCTTGTTGTACCTAGTGATGAATCTTCGCAATTAACAATGAATGCATGCCGATGAATACACCGATTTGTGCTCGATGATTCCTTGACCACCGAGCTCAATACCTATAAGGAACAAGTTGCTATTTATGAACAAGTGCTAAGTTTGAGTTAACTACCCGTGAGCGTGATATGGATAACCAAATGCGCATAATTATTAGAAAAGTAATTTTAGAGAAGAAGTATTAAAACAAGAGTTAAACTCCTTACAAGAAAAGCTTTCTAAAACCGCTAAGCAAAAACAAGAACTTCAAGAAAATGTGAAAATGCTTAAGCAAGAATTCAATGCTAAGGAATCAAAACTTTTGAATGATTTTTCCAATCTAAGAACTTTGAAAACAAACTTGAGAATAAGTTGTACGCACAAGGAATACCATTCAGATCGCTCACATGATCACTAAGCATAGAGTCTTAAGCGATAAGCATAGCATTGCCCCTTGTTGAGGAACCAAGTCCAGAGGTTATTAAAAGGCTAGAGTCGCTCATAAGGTACTTTATGATGGTAATGAAATCCTTAAGCCTAGGCGTAAACCTAGTTGCATTGAGTGCACCGAGGAAGATAAGAAATCGATGAAGTCACTAGGAGAAAATGAACAAGAAGCTTGAAAATCTCGAGTGTAAAAAGAATAACATAACGATCAAACCTCATGATTACACTAAGGAAAATCGGATCTCCTTAAACAAGTTTAAGACTCAGACACTTCTAACTCCCGAACAAGTGTTCGGAAAATGGATTTAGATAAGCAAAAGCAGAGAATCTTGTTGTTTCTAACCTCCCTTAGGAAATTGCCAAAGCAACGGTGTATCCTCCTAATACACCAATGAACCTAGTTCCTAGATCTATTGCCACTAATAGCAGGACCTTAATCACCTATATGTTGTTTATCACCGTTTGTTGATTTTGAGAAAACGTAAGAAGAGAATCACACCTACTGTGGATAATCGAGGGGAAAGGGCTTTGAGCAAACCAAAGAATGTTATTTAACCGAGGTCATGCCTTTCTTTAAACAGTTAAAAGGTCAATTTGAGAGTCTTAAAATTGGAATAAACACTGATATTAAAGAAATGGAAAAGGAATTTGATGCAATGATTGTCGAGGTCAGTGACTATGAGCGAGAACTAAAATATAATGAGATTGAGAGGAAGAACTTGCATACCTTGAATGAGAATCTTATTTCTGAATGTATTGCTCAAGATGTGTTTTACACTGCTACAAATTGTTCCATTAATGCTTCTCAATTTCATGAATTATCTGTTGCTTCGAAAGTCTCCCATGATCGTGTCATTGAGCTTGAAAAACTAATTCTAAACTAAATGAGAAAATTGAACCGATGATCATGACAATTTGGTTAAACATCTTTCTAAACTAGAGGTTGAGCATTTTAATTTACAACTAAAATATCAACATCTTAAAGAAAATGTCAAAACTTCAAATATCAAGACATCCTCGATGCTCCGAGTTTGATGCGCTTTTCAAATTAACAAACGTGATGAACAAATTCAAGCTCATTGTAACACGATCAAAAGTTGAAAGCCCAAATCTCTCAATTAAAGGGTGAAAAGAACAATGTGACTGGCTCCCAAATGCCTCCTCCTTTAGATTCTCGAATTCTCAAAATTTTCATCTTCAAAACTTAGTAAATGCTTTACAAAAGGAAAATGAGAGTTTTCTAGAAGAAAATGAAAAGGTTAAACGTCATTTCAATGAGTTATTTGAATCAATAAAAGTCACTCAGAATAAAAATAATGAAAAATAACTTCATTGCAAAAGGAAATTGAGAATCAAGAGCGTGTAAAAGGGAAAATGCCAATGACAAATGGGGAGAATGATGGATCAAAGGTATGTTGTAATAAATATGCTTTGTCTGTGAAATATGTTCCTCCTCATCTTAGGAATAATAAACTTGCTATTCAAACATATTTCTCATACCTTAAGGATTGTCTAGAATGTCTCCGTGAGATTGTAGAAGAGGATAAGTTAGAGAAACCACTTGATAATGCAATTGGGCATGCATGCTTATATGCCAAACGATCTCAAGAACTTCTAGAATGCTTAATTACAATATGCCCTAAAACCTTAGGTGAGCAAGTCAATCCTTGATACTTTTAAACGTCATTTCAATGAGTTATTTGAGTGTTCTATGCCTAGTGCCAAGATAATGCAATTGGGCATGCATGCTTATATGCCAAAACTAATCACAATATGCCCTAAGTCCTTAGGTGAGAGAGTTAATCCTTTGATTCCGTGTTCTATGCCTAGTGCCAAGCATGATATCCATTCGATGCCCAATGTCTTGAATGAGCACCGAGTATACCTTCAAGTAGGTCGATTCCGGATCTATTAGTGTTAAGAAAGTGAACCTTAGTATGCCTCGCAAGTAGTTCGATCCCAAAGACATCTAAACAGAAATGCAAAAGTAGCAAAACCAACTAATGTTCCCATTCCTCTACAGAGTAATCATGACATTAAAGCGAAAGGTGTCAAAGTCTCAAGACAATACAAGGAATGATAGGACCTCGCAAGCTAAGAATGTGCATTGGAGAGAGTAGAAGACCAACCTAGGAACTTTAAGTTTGAGTTGAATAAAACGAATCGTGTTGATTCTAGTATTTGCCATAGGCGCATCGTAATTAATTCAATTCGATACTATTTGCAAACCTTGTAATGATGTCGCTTGAATTTGTTACTAATCATGAATGTGGTGTGAAAGTTTTGTCTAAATGTCACAAATCTCCGCTAACATTGTTAAAGCAAAATATCATGCTAAGAAGGCAAAAGGCAAAGGCTAAAGAAAGTTAGAAAACAAAGGAAGCCCACAGAAGAACTTTTAGTAAGATAGGTTATCAATGGATACCGTTGGCCATAAGGTTAATCGTGCAATGCCCACTAGAAAATGGATGCCTCATCGGTAGAACTATTCCTTAAGAAGTGAACATACTTTGAATAGGTCAAATACGAACACTAAGATCGCATCTATTCCTAATGATTCCATTGCCTCTCATATGAATGCTTCTATGTCCGATGCGGGTGTCCCAATCATCGTTATTAACCAAATGGAACCCATTCTTGCATGGGGATCCCAATTATCCGCTTATCCATTCTTGTCTCGTGTTCAACCGCAGATCGCTCAAATCGCTCGTGGTACCGGACTCAGTCGCTCCAAGCATATGACCGAGACCGGTCATGCTCATGAACTTCGTGAGCAAATTCATCGACGCTTAGATTCGAAACGACCATTTTGGAGCTATTATGGGTTATGGAGATTATGTGGTTGGAGATAGTGTAATTTCCTGTATACTATGTGGAAGGTCTTGGTCATAACTTGTTCTCTGTTGGTCAATTCGTGATTCCGATCTTGAAGTGGCTTTTAGAAAACATACTTGTTTCGTTAGAGAACTTGATGGTGTGGAATTGTTAAGAGGAACTCGTGGTTCAAACCTATACACCATCTCTATCGAAGACATGATGAAGTCCTCTCCAATTTGCTTGTTGTCAAAGGCTTCAAAACAAAGTCATGGTTATGGCATCGTCGCCTCAATCACTTGAACTTCGCACCATTAATAACCTTGCCGAAAGGATCTTGTCGAGGCTTACCCAGATTAAAATATGAAAAGATCACCTTTGTTCACCTTGCCAATTGGGAAAAAGCACGAAATATGCCCACAAACCAAAACCCACAAACTCAGAATGGAAGTTCTTCATACCCTTCATATGGATCTGCGGACCAATGAGAGTGCAAACGATTAATGGGAAGAGATATATTTTAGTCGTTGTTGATGACTATTCTAGATTTACTTGGGTAAAGTTTTTGAGGACTAAGGATGAAACTCCACCGTCATCATCAAACTTATCAAGCAACTTCGTGTTCGCCTTAACAACACGGTTAGAATTGTTCGAACCGACAATGGCACGTAGTTCGTTAACAAAGACTTAAGTCAATTTTATGAAAGTATTGGAATCACCATCAAAGAAGTGTTCCACGAACTCCTCAATGTAACGGTGTAGTTGAAAGACTAAATCGAACTCTTGTGGAAGCCGCAAGAACAATGCTAATTTATTCAATGGTTCCAATGTTTCTATGGGTCAAGCCATTGCCACCGCTGCTACACCCAAAATCGCTCCCTTATTCACACCTCTCATGGAAAACTCCATATGAACTAGTTCATAAACGAAAACCCGATCTATCCTACCTTCGTGTGTTTGGTGCCTTGTGCTATCCAACAAATGACGGTCAAGACTTAGGAAAATTAAGAGCAAAGGCAGATATTGAGTTTTTGTTGGTTATGCACCAAACAAGAAGGGTTACGAATCTACAACAAGAGAACCCGAAATATCATGGAAACAATTCACGTTACGCTCGATGAGTCGACCGGTCAAATGGCTCCGGACAATCCAGCTCAGACCCGCACTTCAAAACAATCCCATTGGTTCATCCTTGTACCAAATTCTTCTCCAAAGAACTCCATATGTACCTCCATCCAAGATGATTTAAAGAAATTGTTTGATCCTATGTTTGATGAACTCTATGAGCCAAGTGCTATTGAATCAATTCCCACAACAGAGGTCGCTCATAACACCGAGAATGAAGTCAATCCTACAGCCTCAATATCGTTAAGTCAAGAAGCGCCGCCGATCACTCGCCTCATCAACAAATCATCAATCTTCGAATGTACATCATGGAACTGTTTCGCATCAATGATGAAGTTAATCCCTTTGCTACTCCCCAAGATGCTCCATTTGAAAACATCTTTGCCCCGAACCAACACCGAACCATCTTCATCGTGGGATATAAACTCGCTACATCGCCCTTCAACAACAACCACACGAACATCTTAGAAAATGGACACATGACCATCCATTGATAACATCATTGGGAATCCTTCTCGCTCCGTATCAACTCGAAAACAATTAGCTATCGATGCCTTATGGTGCTTCTTCAACTCAAGATTTCCAAGATCGAACCAAAAGATGTTAAACCGCAATGTCCGAGGACACCGGTTTAATGCAATGCAAGAAGAAATTCATGAGTTCGATCGTCTAGATGTATGGGAATTAGTACCGCCCAGATTGTGCAATGATCATTGCTCTCAAGTGGATCTTCAAAGTGAAGCTTGATGAGCACGGTGATGTTCTCAAAAATAAGGCACGGTTAGTTGCTAAAGGTTATCGCCAAGAAGAAGGTATCGACTTTGAGGAATCTTTTGCTCCTGTTGCACGCGATCGAAGCAATCGTAATCTTCCGCTAATGCCGCAAGTAAGAATATGATTGTTCATCGATGGATGTAAAGACGGCTTTTCTCAACGGAGATCTTAAAGAAGTCGATACGCCACCAACCGTAAGGTTTTGTGAATCCGAGCATCCTACTCATGTCTATCGCTTGAAAAAGGCCCTTTACGGTTTGAAGCAAGCTCCAAGGGCATGGTATGATACGCTATCAAAGTTTCTTCTATCCACCGGATTCAAAGAAAGGAGCAGCTTGATCCAACATTGTTCACCGTAAAGTCGTGCAAACATTTAATTCACGCTCAAATTTACGTTGATGATATTATCTTTGCCTCGATCGACCCTAATGAATGTGATCGTTTTCTATGGAGATGGGCTCCAAATTTCAAATGTCAATGATGGGACAAATGTCATTTTCTTGGGATTACAAATTTCACAAAGTCCCGAGGCATTTTTATAAATCAATCTAAATACGCTAATGAAATCTTAAAGAAATTTGGATTTACCTCTAGTGACCTCGCTGACACTCCTATGGTGGAGCGCATAAAACCGGATGAGGACCACTGTGGATCATAGTAGATCAAACGAAATATCGTAGTATGATTGATCCCCGATGTACCTCACACCAGCAGACTGTACATTTTGTTCATTGATGCATGTGTGCTAGATACCGTGCTAAGCCTACCAAAAGCACCTTGAAGCGGTTAAACGGGTCTTTCGGTATCTCCAAGGAACCATTAACATGGGACTTTGGTATCCAAGGACTCCGTATGTCTCTAACGGCCTATGCAGATGCCGACCATGCAGATGTCAAGATACACGTCAAGTACGTGTGGTGCTCAATTTTAGGTGACAAGCTTGTAAGTCGGTCTTCAAAGAAACAAATGAGCACTTCCATATCCTCTACAGAGGTTGAATACATAGCCATGTCATCTTGTTGTGCTCAAATCTTATGGATGAGATCCCAATTATCTCGACTATGGCTTTGTATTCAACAAAGTTCCTATGTATTGTGATAACAAAAGTGCCATTGCTCTCTCGCCGCAACAATGTTCAACACTCTAGAGCAAAGCACATCGACATTCGACATCATTTCATCGTGGAACAAGTTGAAAACGGTGTGGTTGAACTATACTGTAAGGACCGAATATCAACTAGCGACATCTTCACCAAAGCTCTTTCTCGAGAACGCTTTGAGTTTATTCTTCCACGACTAGGCTTAAAGAGCCTTCAACCGAACGCCAAACGCCTTCGTGAAGACATCGAGGAGTAAAGGTGTTCGACTCTATCTATTCTTTGTATATATCTTTTCAAAACCAAATACAAAAATACAAAACCAACAAAACAAAAATAGAAAAATATAAAACTTTTCAAAATCCATAAAAATCGAAAATCTTGAAAATCTTCAAAAATATTGTTTATTTATCATGTTTTTCTTGTCGGTTCGATAACATCTACGGACTTTGAGTTGTCACCAAAGAATGGCACGGGTCTCTAGATGAAGTTCGAATTAAAAAAAAAAAAAAAAAAAAAAAAAAAAAAAAACGAGATGGAGAAAATGTTGGTTTATTGTCATTTCGCACAAGAACCCGCTTTTCAAAGAAAGAACAGAGCCATGCTTTATCATGTTTTTCAAATCTCATGCTCGATTCTATAAACATTTATCTCGCTATCTAATGAAAACTAATTGCTTTGTAAAATAACTTGACTCAAGTTTGAAAATCATCCGACCTAAAAGTTTGTCAAAATATCTATCTCTCAATCAACAACATATGTCGTTGATTGAGGGGAGAATGATTTCAATTAAATCAAAAGGTTATTTGTCATACAATTGTTTTCAAAAGATAATCATGCATGTTTAATCAATGGAGTTTAAAGTCTCAAAATCCGATCCTTATCGCTTAAAACGTTTTCATAATCAAGTCACAATTCTCCTTAAAGCTTTCAAAATCAATTTAAATTACAGAGATCACAAATCTCAAATGATTTGATAATTGTGATCGGGGAGAATTTGTGATTTAAATTGGATTTAAACCGATAATTCGGTAAATGGTTTTATAAGGATGTACAAGCTCTCCTTCCGACATGTGCCAAATGATTTCAAATTTTCCATGCACATGTTGAGGGGAGCATCTATCTTAAACCACTAAGATTTGAAACGTGATCAACTTGTGCGTGTTTCTCTTGTATGTGCAAAACTCTTTCAAACCTCAAGGCACATATTGAGGGGAGCAAACTTATGAAAACCTCATCCTTCCCAAAATGCTTTATCTACTTGATTTGATTAGGAAGTGATGTTGATATCTTTTAGAAAATGGTAATCAAAGAAGTTAATTCTTTCTCTTGCCTCCATGTGCAAAACGATTTCAAATACTTGATGCACATGTTGAGGGGAGCTCTTGTTCTAAAAATATCAAAACAATTCAGTACAAAATGCTTTGATAATATATCACAAGTATCCGGATTGATTTTCAAATGGTTTTCAATTGGTTCCAATGGCAGATGAACAATACCAAATAGACCGACCAACTTTACTTTATGTATGGTGATATAAGGATGATAAGGTTAGGTATTTGTTCCCATGATCCGCCGTAACCGGAGGGATCTACCCAGGACAATCCACTAGTTAGTGTAGAAGTCCTTAGGTATGATGATAAAAGGAGAAAATGAGATATGGGAAGAGTGCGGATCGAGTCGAGCTAGTAATCGAATAAACCCAACAAGGTTCTAGCTATGATGTCTCGTAAGCAATCAAGGGGTTGAAGAATGAAAAGAATTGAATGAGAAAAGGGTGAAAACAAATAGCCTCCAATTATTCAACCTTAGGGCGTAAACCGGTTTAATTCATTTGCTACCGGTGGTTACCAAGGTAACATCGGTATTGAAGACAAGACGTCATGGACCCAAAGGACGACCGCACTTCAACTTCCCAAACCACTCAAGTTCCTCTTAAAAGGACTTGTTTCATTCTCACAGGAACCGACATTATCTATCGACTTTCTTAGAGATTGTTGATATTGAAGAAGGAGACCTCTCCCTAGTCTCCGATACAGATCCAAATATGCACAAATTGAGTCTAGAGCCACGAGATCATCAATAAATCTCCTTAGGACACTTTCAATGAAGACTCTCTGCTTCACACAATGTGGAAAGAGAGATTATATCTTGAGTCCCACGATTATCCTTGTGGTATTGCTGTAACATCCGAGTGATATGCATACATATTCACAATGAAGATGGAAAGCCTCTCGAGCCAACATCAAACAAGCTCTCGGTAGGTGGCATGTGAGATCTATTCTATAGATCAACCATGTGACAACCGAATGTAAACAATGGGGCGATTCAATCTTTTGAATCAATCCTCGTTCAGTTATGGATTGACGGATACCTTTGAAAACCGGTCGTTGTGCTTAAAAGTTCTTTTCCATAGCACATCGATCGTGTATTAATGTTTCAAAATTAAAGGGTATTTATGATTGATAATTGATTTTCCATAAAACCTTCGTGGTATTGCAAAACACTTTCTATAAAGCAATACACGATTGTTCTCAAATCACTTTTCATCAATCGCTGAATCTCTATTCACCGGTTCACTCACTCCGTGTTGTCTTCTTTGAGACGTTCCGGTTTGAGAACAACTAGAGCACCGCGAAACCCCGTCAAGGAAATTCTTCTGAGTTATACCGATCACAGCAAGATTTGTATCGCTCAACGGGAACCGGGTCGTGTACTCAATTCAACAAAAGTGATCAAAGACACTTTTGTGTGCTTTATTGCTAATCGCTTTATGCAGAACACCCGACGCTTGTAATGATCGTAATGAAGCGGTCAATCCATAGCCGCATGCTCACACATTACATTCATCTCTAAAGAAATCATGATAAGTGCATCAATGACTCGATGTTTTCACTCCATGCTTCGCTACTGTCGCAAATATCATGAATCGCCTAAAGCTTCCGCTACTCGATAAGAAGTTATCACGATCCGTAATGTGAGCATGTCGGTCCAAAAGTCACAACATCACATACTACCAACACCACAATGGAAGAGTCGAGATTTATAGTTGTCGATAATCTCAAAGTCGGTTCAAATACTCTAACATCACGTGGATCATTTTAAGACCTCCACTGAAATTTCAAAACATGCGTAACATGATGAATCAAAGACTACGAGCTAAAGAACAAAAGTGCTTAATCAAAGAAACCAAGAACAACGTAATGTTATATCGCTTGTAATCATTGTAAGTTGAGGTGACCTCCTTGGGGAGATTGTTGGGATTTAGTAAATCCAAGACTTAAAGTGTCGGTCACCTCAAGTATGTATACTGCTAGAAAGCTCGTAGTCGTAGTAATTCGGTGTTAGTATTTAGATTACTTTGTAACACCGTGGAGGACGGACGGGTCTTTACCCACCGTATGCCCGATCCATGCCCTTTAGAGGCGCCTAAGCTTGTACTTATAAATACCCTTTGCCTCCAAGGCAAAGGGTTGGAGCTTCATAATACATTTTTCTTTGTCTCTAGGTTCCCATTCTCTCCCACTTTTCTCTCTCTAAACTCTTAACCTAACGCCGCCTACCTTGTTTGTGTTAAACCAAGATCCTATTTGTTGGAGAAATATGTGTCCAGTTTTATATGATCGAAGTGGACAACACTGAAGTTCCCTTTTTAGATAAAAAAGGAAACCACAATACATAACCTAACACTATTACAGACATTATAGTTGTTCATAGTACATATACCACATTTTACACATCAAAATACAAAACAGAAACTGCTCCCGGAAGATGTCTTCATTCAGTTCTTTGTAGTAGTTTGTAATGACCTTCACGAAGTCTACCACCCACAAAACTTTCAAGGCTGCGGAAGATCTTTCGAGTCTTAAGTCTTCGCCCGATCGCAGCAATGAAATCTTCACACCTCTTCAAATCCTCATCAAACCAGAATTTTGTTTTGTTCCACGGCTTCAGATCAACTTTGATTTCTTTCACTCTAGAGTTCAATTCTTCTTCGACCATCTTGAGAGTACCATCACTGAATTTGTAGAGCTCGCATAGTCTCATTAACATGCGTGGCCCGTATCTGTCTGTGAAGAGGATGGCTCTAGGGGTGTCAAGAACTCTATAGTAATGACGAAATTCATGTCCTGAGGCTTCCCATTGCGGCCTTGTAAGGTTGACCCAGTCCGTAGCTTTCCATTCCTAGTGAAAATCCTCAACCCTTTTTCGAATGACTAAGCCCCTGATCCAAAGGTTGACAGCAGCAGAGAGAGCCTTCTTCTCACGGACAGGTAGATGGTCAAGATGTCCTTGGAGGTTCAAAAGATATAGATCTTCAAAGTTATTAGGCAGCAGATGTTTAAAGTCGTTTTCTTCTATAACATGATCTTTCTGGTCTGCTCTTCGAAGAACGATCTTCTTAAGATAATCATAGCCATGAATTGGGAAGATCTCTACACCGACAACGCTTAGAATTTGCAGCTTGGATCGAACAGCTCTGCGACTCCTTTTAGCACTATGTCTATCAATGTAGAATTTCTTCTTCTTGAACCACCAATGAGAAATGCCATATGAGGCAGCAATGTCATACTCTTATTCTTTATCCGCCTGAATTGATCCGAACCATCTGCTCAAGACCCCGATCGAGTAGGTAGACTTTCATCTTTGAAATCGATAAAGTTGGTCTTCTTTCGATGAGATCGAGCACACGATAGTCCAGTCGTGGTTGAAGAAGAATTCGATGAATGGTCATTTGTCCAGTTCACCACCGAGAGGAAGAGGCTTGTTCACATTGAAATAACTAATCGCCACCGACTTGATCGCCAAGATCTTATGGCATTCTTCCATCTGGTATTGGAGCTGATTGGCATCTGAGTGAAAGACCTTGACAATTTCAAAAGATGGTACTTCAAGATCCTTTGGGGTGATGAACGAGATTCTCTTATGTTCACAAAACCACTTAATGAAGCTGCCCATATCTCCAGTGAAATGAAGGAGAGAGTCTTCATCTGGGGTTTCATAGTTGGTAGAAATTGTTGAAGCCCAGTTGTTGTCAGGAATCATCGTATCAGACTCTGGGATGGACCATGAAGGTTCTGGAGAATGAGGTCTCTCTTCGGCAAGCCAGCTTTGAATTGTGTCTTTTAAAGGTGTAACTCTAGAGATATTAGAGCGTTCACATGACACGTATGCATCAAACCAATCATCTTCATATGGCATGGGGATATGTTTGGTGGATGCATCATCGTCATCGGATTCTGACTCTGCTATGACATACGATTCTTCATGAAGCACTTGATCTTCAGGAATAAAAGAGACTGTGGGTGTAAACCTTGAATCAACCGTTGTCCAAGCTGCAAATTTCTTATGAGTTCCATGTTCACCGGATGAACTAGATTGATTGGAAGGTTTTGGTGGTGATGGTGGTGGTTGTGGTGGAGGTGTAGATGTTGTATTAGAAGATCCACCAGCCCCAGAATTTCCAGCTCCTCCAGTTGGAGGTGAAGGAGGCAGTGGTGGTTTAGGACCTCCAGACGTATCCTTTGATTTCATCGGAACAGTCTTTCTTTTCTTCTTGCCTTCCCTTTCACGTACATCCTTTACAAACTGCTAATGATTATCAAGCCTCATCGATTCCTCGAGTGCATTGTATAGTTTCTTATGCGTATTGTCCAGATGCTCTCCTGCTTCATACATTCTTTCTGAAAGAACTGATCTCATGTCAGAGATCGGCAAGTCTTTGAATCGCTGAAGTAATGGAGCCTTCATTGCCCATTCGACCGCATCTTTAATATCAGCATCTATTGCCTTTGTTACAATTTCATGGAGGTTAAGATTCTCCAGCTTTTTAACACGACTATCAAGATTATTGACGGCAATAGGAAGATGCTTCTCAATAGTTGCAATACGTGACATAGCCTCTTCGAGCAATTGCTCAGTCTTTTTGACATGAGGAGGTGAGGCAGTATGTAGTGAAGCAGGTGGAGTGGCCGTCTCAAAGACAGTAACCACTGGTTCACGTGATAGATCATTAGCAGGATCAGGTGGTGGAAGTGCGGTTGTTTGAGCAGGTCCTGACATAGGAGGAATGGTTGAAGTGTCTTGCTGTATGTTGACTGTAAACATGGACTCTACTTCCTCTTTATCATTACCTTGCTTAACAGTCTCAGTGTCTGTGGGTTTGTCATTTATGAACTGATCACCGAAAGAGAAGTCTGTATCTAGATTCTTCAATGAGGATAGAGAATCAGGAGACATGTTTGGTTCCTCCATATGCCGGTTTCTTCGGATCTTGACTCAAGGTTCTCCTGTGAGTCTTTCGCAACTCTTCATCATCATTTTGATCAGATTGGGTATCACTTGATGCAGAGTTTCTTCTTGTGCATCGAAACCACCTTTTCCAATCCAAATTGTTCTTGAGTCAAGATGATTCAACACTTCTTTTCTTCACTCAAATTGAGTGGTAGTTCTTGATGGTGAAGAGGAGAAGGTCAGAAGCATGTGAGCAGCTTGTTCGGCATCTGCACCAACAATCCCTTTCCCTTTGTCTTATGTGATTGGAGTTGTTTGGCGTGGTGCTGGTTCAGGTTCTCTTAACACGACACCTCCAACTGGTGGTCTCATGTTTAGGCTTTCCAGGCTTTGTTGAATTCCTTGCTGCAAGTTAGCCTCATCTTCATCAACCAATTGACTGTCACCCTTTGGTGTCTTAGTTCCCCCAAGAATTTCCTTTTCTGCATCATTCTTTTTCTTTTTCTGCTTCTTTGAAGAAGTGTCAGTAGGATGTGCTATGTCACGTCTCTTCTTGGGAAGGGCAGCATATGAGGACTTTGTACTGGAAGTGGGCTTTGTAGCTTTGGGTTGGGATGGAATGGGAGAGTCCTCAACAATGGATCTGGATGCCCTTTTCTTGTATAATTTGAAGTGATCAGTCTTCTTAATATCGTCTGTGAGAAGAATATTAGGAATGGGCAATCCAAAGATTTCCTTATTGACACCTCTGGCAATGTATTTGAGATTACCCATAACAAACTCATCCTTAGCATTATGGAGAGTTGATTCACTTCTGGGATTGAAGTTATGAGTCTGTTGCAAGTACTGGATAACAAGCTTCGAGAATCTGATGCTAGGAATCACAAGTTTGTTTACTTTCTTTCTTCCCTGAGCTTGTTTCTGCATATTTGTTCTATCGGTGATGAATGTGTTCATTGATAGCGAGAATTCTTCCCAGATACGTTCGGAGACATTAATATTCACCCCATTGACGAAATGGGTATCCTTACTTTATCGAACCCTGAGGTTTTGCCTGATAAGCATCGATTGAGAACGATTGTCATGGCTCTCGTGGTTGATACATGTGTCCGATGATGATATCGAAGCCCTCGTTATGCCAACTTGATAGCCCAAACCAATTAGAAAGACTATTAGCTCTTCCGCACACGGTGGAGGGACGGATTGTATAGAGGGTCACATGGAGTGATTCCTAGGGCCTCATCGAGTATGTCGAATTGATCACAAATTCCTTATCATCCGACTTGCGGTATATTGAGCCGTGATTTTGTCCCATTCAATGGTGTTCCAAAATTGTTGTAGGTAAATGGTGGGAATTGTGCATTGCTTGGTTAGGGCAATCAAGAAATTTGTGTTTTGAGGATATCAATTGACACTTTAAGTATTGGATTTTGTTGCAACTTTTCCATATCTACATATGATTACTTTTTCCTATCTCTACCCATTTATCTTCGTGAAAGATTTCGTTGTCTGTAAGAACTTTGGGTGGAGCAGAGGTAGTAAGGTTCTCATATGAGGTTGTGTTTGCCATTGAAGATCTAAAGATACACACATACAATAACAATGATTGAGAGCATGTTAGTTAAGACGTGGTTAGTTAAGCACTATAGAATTCAATCTCATGACAAAGACACAACACGTAGCAAATTTGACAGTGATCCCATAAACAGATTGAAATGTTTAGAAAATAGATCAAGTAGCATTAGTAAGATTTCAAGGTAACAACTCCTTTTGAGACAGTTTTCGAGAGACAAGTTGTTTTTGAATTAAATTAGTTAAGAACAAAGTTGCTATGAAATAGTTTCATGAGACAAGGTGCTATTATTGAACTGTTATACCAGGTTGCTAAGACAAGTTGTCATATCAAGTTGCTACAAGAGAAACCAGATACAAATTGCTTAGACCAAAAATGTTATAGCAAGTCGCAAAGAGCAATTTGTCAATACAAATCGCTACAGGAAATCCTAAACCAAGTCGCTAGCATGAGATTATTATAGCAAGTCACCTTAAATAATTTTATAAAACAAGTCGCCACTTGAAAATTGAACCAACAAGTCGCTAACTTGTAAAGACAAGTCGCTATCAAAAATAACAAGGCCAAGTTGCTACGTGATTTACTAAGTTGCTAACTTGTAAAGACAAGTCGCTATCAACAGTAACAATGCTAAGTCGCTACTCATTAATAAAGTAAGTCGCTAAATAAGAACACTGTCATAAAAAGCAAACCAACTCGCTATGAAGAACACAGGTAAGTCGCTACCAAGAACATTTCATATCAAACATACCAACTCGCTATGAAGAACACAGTTAAGTCGCTACCAAGAACATTTCATACCTAGCGTCTAACACCACGCTCAAATCAACAAATGCAACCATTTCAAAACTGCAATCTCACTTAGACGCAACCCATAACAACAAACAATAACGAAACACAAACAAAGCAACCCATATACAAACATAATAGCGAGTCACTTAAACACTCTTTACAACACATAACAACATAAACTACTTCAATCCAAGTGAACCCTAATCGCACTAAACCCATTAATACATGTAACATTTGTTTCAATAGATGAATCCTTTAACAAACCTAAGCGAGTGGGATGAAGATTGATCAAACAAGACGAATGGAATCATTAAAGGATCGTGTTAGGATATGCATATATATATCACATGTAAAGAACTCGAAAAGGCAAGATGTAACATATACCACAATCAAAGTTGCAATGAAAAATCGTCACGAGAGAAATAGCACAAGACAAACTTTTGATTTTTGAAATTATGAAAACTAAATGGTAAGTCGCTAGGGTAAAGGAACAGATTTTTACAAGAATACCAAGTTGCCAATTTTAGTCCCTGTACTTGTGAGAACGTCTAGCAACTCACTAGCAAAGTAAATTAACAAGTCGCTAAGACTTTACTTGCCAAGTCGCTAACCCACATTATACTTGCCAAGTCGCTAACTCTGTTAAAGGTAAGTTGCTATCTATCATTTCAAAAGAAAGTCGCTATCTATCATATTATGTATTATAGACGCTTTCAGTCCATGAACTTATCAGATTGCAAACTGACACAGATAACATATAAGATAAGCAAACTTAACACAGATAACATAATAAGATAAGCAAACTTAACACAGATAACATAATAAGATAACATAATAAGATAAGCAAACTTAACACAGATGACACCATGAAACATGACAAGACAAAGACATGCATCTGAGCACAATACATATCCAACAATGGTGCAGAGAAAAACGAGATAACTTGTAAAACTCTCCCCCTCAATCAATGTCACCAATGAACATTGATTGAATTTAACCCACCCTTTATAAAACAAGGGTATATCTTTTGTTCAAACTGCATCTATGATCCCGTGTCATTATTGAATGACATTTCTAGGACCGTAGATGTTATCGATAACAAGAGATATATCTTTTATTAGTTTGTGGGAAACGAATTAAATTATGAATTAAAAAATGATTTTTGATATTAGTAAGAAAGATTTGTAAAGAAAATGATCTAAAAATGATTAATTAAATAATTTTTTTTAAATGATTTGTACACAGATTTATAAGAGCGAGTCCTGATTCAAGTCGAATAGGAGTCAAAGTACGAGGTACATCAATTCTGGAAAGCTACAATTCCTGAGTGAGCAATATTCATTTCTGATGGAAACCAAGTCATGATGTTCCTGATTGAATTAAGCATTGTACCTGAAAAAGACTGAGGACACATTGCACTAGAAGCACATGTAGTATTGCAAATAGATGAGTTAGTGACATGAGTAATCTCACTATTGGATGTTGCACAGTTTGATCTAGGCGTGTCATTAATAGAATTCCCTTTAGGTTCAATTTTCTTGAAGAGTTTTCCTGTGGGCATCCACTTAAGGCAAGATCTAGGTATGTAAGTCCGTTTAGATCCTGTAAACTTAAATAATCTGCCAGTGGGAATCCATTTGAAATAGCTGCTAGTAGATTTGGATGTAGGCACTTCCCTCTTTTGAATATTGGTTCTTTTTTAATTAGTTGGTTTCATAGAGGATTGATCAGCCATTTGATGCTTCTTATGAGGACTAGATGAACTCCTAGTATTCCTGATCTTAGAACTTTGAACATTAACCTGGGATTTGTTATTCATCATATCGGAATGAAATAGTGAAGTGACTGGTTTTGTCAAAACAGTATTCGCATCAACTTGGGAGGCTAGCTTAGATTTCGATGGTTTAAATCTTTCAGTTCTAAAAGCATTGGGATGTCTAACTACAGTATGTTTTGAGTTGTTCTGAACAATTGGCTTTCCCGAGGTTGATGGTTTTGCAAACTTAGTGTTCACCTTTTTTCCAATAGATTTCCTAAGCTCATTTTTTAAGGCAACAATAGTGAAGCTCTTATCCTGAATTTGGGCTTTGAGGGCATCAATGTCAGCCAAGAAGGAATTAGTTTGATCTATCAACTTGGAATTGTTCTCTAATAATTTCTTTCTTAAGGACTCATTTTCTCTTAATAAGTTGGATACACACAGAGCCAATTCATCATTCCTAGATTTAAGCGTACTACTCACCTCATGGTTAGGATTGCTCATCCCAAGATTACATTTCTTATGCAGATCTGAGAGTTGTAATTTCAGATTGCATATGGTTGAATCTTTGTCCTGAATTTGGGTTTTTAAGTGGTTAATTTCAAAAAATTCTCGAAATTCTGGAAATTCCGGATTAATGCAAGATTTTGTAGCACGAAAACTTTCTTCTTTTTGTTGTATTGCAATTTCCAGGGAAATACAATGTTTTTCAAGAATTGAGTATTTGTTTGAAAGTTCATCATAAACCCCTTTTTCAACCATGTCATTTGTTTTAAAGATTTTAGATTCAGACTCAACCAGGACACATTTATCAATATCATGTTCAAAGATAGGGTCAGTCAAGGGTACCTTAGTGCATGACACCTGTTCATTTGTTGGTATGGCATCTGTATTCACTTCATGCACAACATGAATTACTGACATGCAAGCAATTTCAAGCTTTTCGAACTCTGAGCCTTTGTGTTCAGTACAGCCAATTACATCATCCTTAGTTGTATCTGAAATTCCGCATTCAGCATCTTCCGTTCTTTCAACTGATCCATTACCCGAAATATCACAACTTTCCCTTAATTTTTCATGACACTCATTCAACTCATTCAAATAATCATTCCCTTGAGCAGTTTCCTTAATGTACACTTCCACACTATTCATAAGTTGGATATATGTGTTGATGAACTCATGAATTTCCATTCCAGTATGTTTCTTGAATGAAATTCCAGTCACGTGTCGATCAAAGTCTGCAGAATATTCCCCCTTGATAAATGGCTGAAATTGGTTGTAGATAACTTGAAGTGCAGCATTAGAATCATCAATTAATACCTTCTTTTTGGTAATTTGAAGCTTCAGTTGTTCTAAGTTCAGCAACACAGTTTTTTTCAAAGTGGGTAAGTCTTGACGGAAGAGAGCACCGCATGTTCGACCCATAGTAGTGGATAACAGTTGTGTGAGGTGCTGATGAAGTAGTTGAAAGGGCTCAATGTTGCATTTCGTATGCTTTGCATCATGGGTCATTGACAGGTGTGATTCGTTGAAGTTTGACTCAGAAGGTGAAGAGTTTTGATCTTAATTTGTTGAATCAATCAAGGTAGAACATTCAGAATAGCAACCAGTTTCATTGTTATGTGAAGTATCATAAAGTTCAAGCACTTTGGAGATTAAAGGGTCAGTGATGTAAGACATTGTGTTGATGGATATTAGATATGAGTAACTTGCATCAATTCACCAAATTGCTATAAAGACAAGTCGCTAACAAAAACAATTCGCCAAGAACCATAACATCAAGTCGCTAGGAATTATGAAATCAAGTCGCTAAGCACCAAGTCGTTAGACACAAGTCGCTATAATGCCAAGTCGCTAAGACACAGTCAAGTTGCTAAAGAACAACTCGCTAAGATCTCAATTTCCTGTGAACCAAGTCGCTAAGAATACTAAGTACAAGTCGCTAACAAAATTGAAAGCAAGTCGCTAACTTCACCAAGTCGCTAGCCGTAGTGGAGAATCCACTAAGTTGTACTGTTTGTCGGCTTGTCTCAATAGACAAGTCCCTAGGACCAAATCGCTAATAATTAACACTACAACTCGCTACCTTTTACTGAAGCAAGTCGCTACGATGAAAAACACTACGAGAACCAAGTCGCTAGCAAGAAAAACTTCAAAAACACACTTTTCAATCCAAAACAAGTCCAACCACAATGATTCAAGCCTTCCAAATCAAAACCTAAACACTTGTGATGATCCTAAACACAAAAGTACTATCAAAATCCAAACTTTAACACAAGAGATTGTCCAAATGATGCAAAAACCACTAAACTTTTTCAAACCCAAAAACCATATAAAACCACTAGAAATCCAAGGATATGTAAGAGAGATGATCAAACCATGGCTCTTGATACCATTTGTAACATATTGGATTTCACAAGCACACAAGCAATCACATATATGGGCGTATAATCATATGGTTTTAGAGAGAGAGAAAGTGGGATATTCTAGTAAGAGAAACTCATGGAAGGTTAGATTCCAAAAGAACATCCAACCCTCTACCTTGGAAGGTAGAGGGTATTTATAGGTTACATACTAAACGACCTCCTGACGGCCTGTGGATCAGGTAAACAGTGGGTAAAGACCCGTCCTTCCTCCACGGTGTTGCACTAGACTAAACTATACTAATAACTGACTTACAAATAACATAATAAACGATATGACTACGAGCTAACTTAAGCTAGATTATATTTGGGGTGACCGATACTTTTCTTATGGAATTTCCAATTCCTAACAGACCACTTTCATTATATTATTTGTTAGTATTACTTAAGTAATATTCTTGTGCGAGGCTTATAAACTTATGTTGTGTTTAAAGTTTGCGTATGAATGCAATAAACATGTGGCTTATTTATTTCGAGTAATTATAAGCTACATCACGTTTTTTTGGACAAATAAGATACATCACTTGCTTATAAAGACTGGATGAATATCCGTGCAAAGCGACGATATATAAAGACAAATAATTATACTTACGAACTTGTGGTTGTGGTGTGACCCTATCAGGGTCGTCCTGTTGATTTCGAAGACCATGTGTCAGAATTACAAGTACGCTGCATTACTCGAACATTTTGAACATATTCACTAACTGACCAAAAGGTTAATTTTCACATGGGAAATATTGACGTTTATGATATGTTCTATTCCAATAATATATAGGGGGCCTTTATTTTGAGAACCCTGTTAAGTGCGAGAACTGCGAGAACCCCTTATGTACTCCTAAAAATGCATATGCAACATATCAATGCAACATAGCTTTTTTGAATTATTAAACCTTTTTATTTAATTCAAAAGGGTACAATAGTAAAAGTCAATTTTATATTATTTTTTATTTTAAAAATAAATCAATTTTCGTTTTTCTTTTAAATTATATTTTGCAGTTTTTTTTTTTTTTTTTTTTTTTTTGCTTTTTTGCTTTTATTCTGAACATGCATGTTTTAAAACTGATTTATTGCATATGTGTTTTTATGAATGAATTTTATTATTTTGGTATTTGGAATAGTTTTTTCGACCTACATGTTTTTCAAATGAAAAGGTGCATATGTGTTTTTAGATCATGTAAACTTATAACAACCAAGAACATAATGTTAAACACAAAATTCGATATAGATTGAAATACAATTAAAATACAATTTATAATAAGAAGAAATACATGAATATAATCTATCTTTACACTTGTGCACTAACAATAATTAACGTAAACGGACATATGTGCACAAAACATATGTGTTTGAAGTTTCTCATCATATTATTTTGAACATGTGTGCATGTCTTCCAAAAACATACATGCACGCCTTCTAATAACATATATGTACTTCCAGTATGTGTGCGCGCCTTCAAAGAACGTCACACCTAAAAAAATAATAGCCAAGATTAAATACTTTTAAAATAAAACTTAAGATAACATAACACACATGGACAAGCTTAAACTAACAAACACAAATAAACATGAGATTTTTTTTATGTATGCAAAACATATATAATCCAATCACAAAACATATATGTTTTATAATTCATACACAAAACATACATGTTTTATACGTAAAAATATATGTGCACCTACGTAAACATATATGTTTTATACGTAAACATATATGTTTCATACGTATACATGGACGTGATGCCCAAATTCAACCCCCGGTGTGTCATACCCAGTTACATATGTTAGGAAGTGAACTGTTTTGTGAGCTTTATCGTTTAACAAAATACTTCATCAAGTATAACATGACTTTGTCTCGCTGTATACTTACATATACGACATGCATGTCATTCTTCCAACCATAACGTTTACCTATTCAACGCGTTAACTATAAGTCTATAACATATATTGTACTATTTAATGTCAAGCAAAATGACATCATAACAACCCAACAATTTGTTTACTCTACAAAGACTGAAATTATATATTATTATAACTATATTACAACAATACGCAACACTTACCCGAAACCAAGATGAATCCATGACTAGTATATAAAAAAACCTGTTTACACATAATAAATTAAATTGTATCAATTGAATGAATACCTGATAAGATACGTCATTAAGGGACGGTGTTGACTTTGTGAAGAAGAAAAAAAGGGTCATCCTCGAAATAGGATGACGCCTTATTTCCATCTGATGTGTCCTGCATCAGTATTTAACCAAAGCTATGAAGCATTTTTATAAACATCATAACCATGGTTATTTAATTAAATTTTTATAAACATCTTAAGAATATTAGGTAGGAGTTTATTGAGGGGTGCTAACCTCTGATTTATAACCAACCAATAATCCTTGTCGTCCTCATTGTTTATTTGCTCAATCAACTTTTTCCTTGCCATTTCCCTCTTCACATCCTCGTCTATTGTGGCCTAATTGTCCACAATTGCTACATCTACGTTGTTTAAAAGGAACTTTTTTGTTTGTTCTAGCCTTTGCTTTGTCCTTACCTTTTTCATATGCACTTTTTATTCTTGAAGAACCTGAACCTGGGTCAATATCATAGACATCAACAACATTAGCTTCTATAAAGAATTAAAATACATTGTATTAGCACAATATAAATGTTTATTTTTATCAAAAGTATAGTAAAATAACATAAATGTTTAAAAAGCACATGTGAAATTGTAATTAATTTGTGGTCATGATCGCATGTACTGGGTAAACATGCATGCACAAGGAAAAATTCATATTATAGCAAACAATTATAGCAAACAAACATCAAATTAGTATATCATACCATACACATAAGCAGTCGAAGAAGTATTCTCATTGCGTACAATAGTTTCTCCATCCGCATGTATACGACATCGGCATATATTTATTTAGTATTCAGAAGTAATCAAATTAATTTGTTGGAGGTAACATATATTTACGTATGTAATTAACTTGATTAGTTTTGCATTTCAATTCAAAAAAGCATGTATTATAGATGGACCAGACAAGTAACCCACAACCATTTAATCGGTTTTTCGTCATAAAAATCAAGTTTGCAAAACTGGAAAAAGGATTAGCTTCACGAATAATCCGTTTCACTCATCTTTAAAACAGTGTATTAGATCCTTACAACAGCTTCAAGTATCATAGTATGATATATCATTAACAAAACATTATACATAAGATGCTACACACGAAATATCAAATGTTGGATAGTTGATATACTAATTGAATAAGGATAAATGATGATAAGAGGAGCCTACGTTAGCTTGTTTACCTTATAAAATGATGAATAAGGATAAAGACACTTAAAAAATTATAAAATGTAATAAAAAAGAAACCATTCATGTCGTGTTGATCATGTTGTGGATTCTCTCGTTCAAGATCTTGTTCCGATATCACAAGTGTTTGATTATCTGTTTCTTGCACAACGGTTTCATCTGGAAAACTAACACTATCGTCCTGAACCATATCAACAATATCAACCATGTTTTTTTAAAATTATACGCAAATGATTTTTTCAATGATGAATCTTGTAATATTGGTTAGGGTTTTTCTATGAATCGTGTTTATGGAGAAGAAGATCTAAAAAAATAAAACTCTAAAATAACAAACCGTATCTTTGCATGATTTTAGGAAAATTTGAATGATCAGTTTAAAATCTATAAATGTAAATTCCCCTTAATGCCCCTGTATATTAACTATATTAATTTTTAAAAAAAACACTTTACTAAATTGTGATTGGTCAATGAGAGTTCTCGCAGTTCTCGCACTTAACAAGGTTCTCAAAATAAAGTTACACTAAATATATTTAGGTAGTTTGAATATAAATTGTTGTATTAGATCAATATATGGTCATTAGACGAGGTAATTTTAAATTTAAAAATTTTTGAAAATTCAAGAAATGGCACGCCCCTTTTATAAGTAGTAAAGATATGATAATCCAAAATGGTAAATAAGTGTCCCTTAACGTATAAGAGCTTGCTTAGGTTTATAATGCAATACAAAAACCCCAACATATTATTAAAAGAACACTTATAAATGCATCAAAAAAATGTGAAAAAAATCCATAATTAGACTGAATGTCAATCATCAACTATTTATCCCAGTCGTTAAACCATCCTTCTCTTCATCAAGATCGCTATGATATTTCGTTATTAACTGCTTCCTCACATGTCTTGGAACCTTTATGCATCTAACCTGATAGCTAAAGAGCCTCGGTTAATAATGCCCTTGTCTCCAGCTCTATACATTTTCTTTCTGAAACCATGCAATTGGCATGTAGACTCAATACCTGTTTGCAATCTCATATGAGTTTTGTTGTTTCAGAAACCGAAAGGATCAAATAAAAGAACATTTCCAATTGAAAAATCATTCATAATGAACATTAATGTTTTAGCCAAAATCCCAAATTCATTCGATTCAGGTTTATCTTTGATGTGTACATGGTTTTTTTAGCTCCATAACACGTGACTCCTTCATGTCAATAGGCGGGCAGTTGGCTACCGTTATAAAATTATTTGGTTAGAGTATGAGCAATTCAATATAAACATTTGAAATTTAAAAAAAAAAAAAAAAAAAAAGGTGAATCTCGTATGACATGTTTGATTCTTTGCGTGAAATATATCAAAAAAGACAGTGTGTTATACGAGAATTGGTTGTTTTAGTATGAAGTTATGAACTATGAATAGAAAGCCGCATAAAGACATTGAAAATGTGTGTTTTATGAGATGATGAACACAGGGCCGTCTCTGAATTTTTGAAAATTTTGAGGGCCCTGAACGAAATTATATAACGAGACCTTTCGAGAAGTATTGTTATATATAAAGTGTCACCGTTTATAAGATATAATGCAATTAGTTATCTTCAACATATTACTTATGTAATATATTTTCTCATTTAAATATTGTTTTTCTTCGTGAAAAATATGTGTTCACATGCATATAATTGTTAACGGGGCAAATTTTTCGACCTCTAAAATTTTTGACACCTTGATCGGTCGCCCATCTTGCACAACCTCTAAGACGTCTCTGGATGAACATTTAGTTTTGTAAGCACAACTAAAGAAATAGGAAAAAGGATACCCACCATGCGAAAGAAATGGTCTTCACTGGCAAATGAATTTGAAAATCTCAAACGCTTAACAAAAGCAATTGTTTAGATATAAGAAAGAATATAACTAACATAAACATAAAACTCAGGCTTTCTTTTCTGCCAAGTGATTATTAAATTTACACAGCCAAAATTTTAATATCTATCTACCACAATCATCGCCAAACTTCATAAACCACTTAAAAATTACAGTACACAACACATATACTGGAGTTTTCCGATCTAGGGGTCGGATGGAACGCTGGTTGATAATCTGTAAAAAGAGGCTTTGATATTAAATACCATGGTATATTTTCTTCAATAAATAAAAGTTTTGGCCATCGGTCTTATTATAACTTATCTCTGCACTTATTCCTTTCTTTTCAAGTATTTCAGCCGCCTAAAATATCAAACGACCATAACAACAGAAATGATAAGAAACTATTATCTTCAATAAATGCATCATTAAAGAATAGATCACATAAATTGCTCCATATGTTGAATTTTCAAGTGAGGTTTTTCTGTCTCCCCTTTGTAGGTATAGGATTTACCCTATGAGTTAACATAACAAAAGAGGAACACCTCATAGGCTTAAAGTAGTTACTGGTCACAAACCATAAGAGCATAGCCAACCATCTTGGAGAGAACTGTGATCGTGGTATCGTTCCCTTCTCTTTTGATTTGTGACCAGTAAACATAAGACAAACTGAGAGCCAAATCCAATAAATTCACAACAAATTTCAACAAAATATTAGTAGTATGTTTTGGTAAAACAAACCCTTGCTTTTCCTATTGGGAGGCAGAAAATCAAGGGCTTCGGTAGAAACTGGAAAGATCTCACCGTATCTGTAGAATATAAAAAATACTCACATAATATGATGGTTACTCACAACAACTGGTTCTCAATAAAAACAACAGGATAATGAACAAGATTGCAGTTTTTAAAAGGCCACCAGCATCTTCAGAAATATAAGGTACAACCACTTTCAAACCAGCCACACCATGCACCATATTGCAAATGTACTCGAGTTATCTTGCTAGAAATAAAGATGTTTTATGCAGAATAAAGGCTAAAAGTTGTGGCTATTTTTTCATGCTAATGCTACTTTTAACAAACAAACCTTTAATATCAATCTAGGTAAAATAATACCACTACCATCTATAACTGGAAAAGTGACTTTGGGAAAGAAAAAAATAATAAGTGGAGATGCGGGGGATCGAACCCCGTGCCTCTCGCATGCAAAGCGAGCGCTCTACCATTTGAGCTACATCCCCATTTTGTTTAATTGCATCCACTTTAACTATTTAAAAATAACTCTACGATTATAAGACTTGGTTAGCTGTCATACAACGTATGCATTTTTATGTAATGGAGTATATACTTGGAGAATAACTTTATCAAACTAGAATAGACAAGATCGATTCGCTTGTGTGTAGGTTTAATAAACTGGATGAATAAGGATCACTTTATTTGTTGACTAGTATAGAAGCATTCTGTAGTTATGTCGTAACCACTTTATATGAGTATCATGAACAGGATTTTCAACATAATCTCCAAAATTAGCATATCCATTTATTAAAACATAATCTACTAAACACATTGTATATGAAAAAATGCCCCAAGTAACTGAAAGTTTTTTAACATCTTTATATTATGAAGACCAAAGTAGCAATGTATAAACCCTATATATACCCAAAGGCAAACAAAGAGACTAAAAAAATGAATTATCACCTTTCTAAACCTTTCCAACAATTGTACAACCTAAGTATACAACCATAAGAAAACCTAACTGCTGAGATCATTTTTATAAACCACCACAACAAAATTTGAACAAAACCACTTTTCCATCAAGACCCACCAGAAGGAACCAATGAATTAGCATCAGGAACAGGGGCGAGTTCATTTTCGGGGAAAACTTCTGTCTGCATGTTAGGAGCTATATTTTTAACATGTAGCCAAGTCAGCTGCCAAAAACTATCAGAACCGACAGCATCAGTTGGAACAAGAATGCCACTAGATTTCATCACAAGCAGACTGTTCTTAAGAAGCTCCGTCACTGTGTCGTGAATTTTATCACTCTTTTTCCCGCGCATTTTCACCTTCATAAATCTCTCCATACAACTTAAAACCCCTAACCATACTTTACAAAATGACACCAACCGAGAAAGACTTGCTAGAGAATGCAAAAAAGTGTTGGACAAAAGATTCAAGGATAAAATAAGTGTACCCTCCATATTTCGGTACTCTTTCAGAGACTTCTCTTGAACAATGTCTAGTAAATCGCTTACCAATGTGAAGACTATTAAATCAAAACACTGTGACCACAACTCATCTTCAAGATGAACCCCATGCAAACCCGTCAAGCAACTCTGCAGCATCAAAATCGCATGGTTCCTAATCTCTTCTCGTGGATCAAGACACACTTTCCTCAACCCTTGTGCCAACCTTACCCACATTTCACCAATACCCTGATACAGTTTAAGGGCAGCTTCAGCTTCTTCTCCAACAGCTTCCCTGGTCTCAAGCGACCATCTCACCAGGCAAGCAGCAGAACCTGCCATCAAATCTAAGGATTTGAGTGATCTTTTCACATCTCCTACTCGAGACTCGGCAAACTGTCTGGCTGCATTGACACAGAGGACAAAATTTGCAGGTAACAAGTGGGCCCCATCTAGCATGATGAATTCTAAAGTCTCAAATCCGGCTTCGGAAGCTTCCGGATGACGAGCTGTGATAGAGAGGAGAGAAGTGATTGTACGCCAGCCGAGGTGAGATTTTATTTGCCTTGCATTTGCTTTAACGAGTCGCATAACTTCCTGTGTGATGTGTTCACAGTATGCATCAGCCACCCTAGCATCAAGTTTTAGAATAAGTTGAAGGGACTTAAGAAGCTCGTCAGTTAAGTTTTCCTTATAAGGAAGAAGCCGTTGACAAATTCGGATGAGCCCAAAAACCGCCTTTTCCACCAAAGTACTAGGCATAACAGCTGACTGGACAATATTAGCTATGTAGTCATACACCCCTTGCCATAAAAGCATAATTCTATCTCTATTATTTAATGTAACTGTAATCAGCAACTCTAGACAAAAAACCGCACCCTCTTCATGAGACTGACTAGCAGCTATGACGAGGGCCCTTGCAAGATTTGAAAGAGACTCCGATTGAAGAAACTTGCTCTCTGTGAATATGGTATTCACATGGCAACGTCTAACAGTTTCCACAGCATGCCTGTGAGCTTCAAGCTGTTGTTGGGATGGTTGTGGAGGAGGCTTTTCTGCATCATAGTAAATAAATTCGCTAAATCGACCCATCAGACCTGAAGACTTCCTAGAATGGGCCGAAGCTAGCACAGTGGGGGCTGGTGGAGAGAGTAAAACAAAATTTTCTGGATCTGATTCTGATATCTGCTCTACGTCATCAGCTGTATCACTGGCTATACGGGAAGGAAGAAGACCTAACTTGTGTAAACTTAGCATACAATCTACAGTGTTTCTCCAACCTGAGCGTATATAATCACCATATGTGTTTGCTATTGTGAAAACTGCTATAGTTGCCTTCCTTGCTTTAGTCTCGTTACCAAATACAAGAAAAGATTCTTCAACAGACATGGGAATTAAGAGGTTTGTAAACTTAGAGAGAGAGACTAGCAAACCATCTAAGACATCATCAAGATGATAACAACCAGCAATCTTAGCAACACTTAGAAATCCATCTACACATGTCTGTAACACGTCTTCTTGCTCTACAAGATCCAAGACCACAGATAGAGCAGCAACAGTCGGGCCTGATAAAATAGCGAACATTTCATTGTTAATAAGCTCTCCAGATTCGCAAATGATATATGGAACAGTTTGTCTGGATTGGTGAATTAGACCGACCCAGTTATCATGAGTCATGGCTGGGGAACCAGCACCACGGGCTGGGGTCATCTTGATCTCGTTCTCGCAAATCGAGTGAAAAAGCTCGGAAAGGTACTCACGAGGGAGATCAGTGCCACCATTTATACGACGGTTGTTACGAATAAAATCTTCTTCAGACATCTTCCTTTTGACTTGTGCGTTGTGCTGATCTGTATTAAGCAATATTAGAGAATAAGACAACAGGAGTGCAGCATCTTTGTTGGCTAGAATATCGGGAGACTGATCATAGTATCTTTCGGAAAACGCCTCAACGAATCTTTGAATCTTCTGGGCTTCTCCGGGCAATCTGAAAGTTTCCAAGAAAACACGCAACGCGATGTCCAAATTCATATCTTGGAAATCAAACGTTTTAGCAAATTCTTGAAGCACGTCGACACAGAATTGATCATGATTCCCTAAATAGTCACCAATAAGATTCTTATCTAACCCGGTTGTGTACCTTAAAAAATATGCTACACTTATAGGGTCAAGTGTCTCGGGCAACATACGCATTCCTTGAAGAAACTGCAGTCCTTTCTTAGGATCCCTATTGAAATGATCAGCCCCAACCATTAACTTTTTCTTCATGTGCTTTTTCTTTTGAATGTATGGTATCCAATGATCCGGGTTCTCATAGTTCTCACACGTCACCATCCAGAATGGCTCATGATCTGACATAGTGTGTTCTATTACGGGTACTTCACCTCCTATCCTTTCAGAAATTCCATTAATCATGGCAACCAAACCCTCCAGAGCAAGAACATGTGTAGCGGATAAAGGACTATTGATGGGAAATGCACTTTTTGATAACAAGTTGACAAGGTCTTCAAAGATATTGCTACACGATATGTCACAATCATAATTAGCATACATCTCAAAAATAAACGTCGGCTGCCTACAAAGATCAACAATAGTTTCCATAGCAACCTCTTGTAGTTGATATTTAGCCCCATGCTTATTTTGAGCGATCCTCATAAGCACATTAGAAAAAAATGCTTCCAACTGTAATTTGAGCTTCATGCGTAGAATATTGAATAGATTTAGAACAATGTTGCATACGGTAGAAAGAATCAGTGGACTCGGGGACAAGCCAAACTGCATTAAGCTAAGGAATAGATCATTCTCCACCAAAGACAATAACTCAGGATGCTGGTCAAAACAATCACCACCTAACTCAATGGCCGAATTAATTAAACCCAAGGAAAACAGGGGTACATCTTCATCATATGACAAAGAGTTGGACCTGGGACCCACTCCAACATTCTCTACTGCGTTCAGTAGAGAACAAAGAAATTGGAATATTTCCACCATGCATGGAATTCCATAGGGCTCGGTCGTAAGAAGCTCTTTAGTTTGACCAACCTCACCAATAGTATCATCCACCTTAACTGCAAGCATACCTGTGGATAGATTAGGGGAACCTGCAACAGAATTGGCTCTGGCTTCATCTTTGGAAACAATGTGACCATTGTCCTGTTGTTTACTCCCAACACTGTCATCTTCAGCCACCACGCCAACCTGCGAAAAAGAGTATAGATATTTCATATTCCAATAGAGCCTCATTTGGATTAGAAGGGAGAATTAATAACTTTCTTATCAAATGTCATTACCTCATCATTGACATGTGAAGTAACATCCTGAGTCAAAACTTGTTCTTTATTACCAACATTGTGCAGATGTGAAAAAATACATCTAACCATCTCATGCATCGTCTGTCGAGCTATCCTCTGCAGCAGTTCACTTTTTGAGCTTGCTTGATGAACTATCTGGAAACAAGTGTTCACCATGTCGCATACATGCTGGTTACTCAACTTAACTGATGCCTTGCTCTTCATGCAAGCCAGGAGAACCTGAAGTATCTTCACCAATACTACTTCCTCAGATGCAGGATCCGTCACTTCAAAGCGACAACTTGTCACGGCATCAACAATAAGATGCAATGCATCGGCTACATTGACTGTATCCAGATCCAGTACTTCAAGGGTTACAAATTTGTTAATTGAAGATAGAGCGACACCAGTAATTGGTGCACCAGTTTCATCAGACCGAATTACATCTAAAAAAGGCTGCAGATACACAACTGGATTGATAGCATGCCACTGACTTTGCCATGAAAAAACTTCTCTTCGTATATCCTTAAAAGATTTGATGAGGTGGTGCTCTAATTGATCTTCATCTTCCATATACTGAACTCCCCACCGCACGTTCCTCCTCATGACAGACAAAACTGCCCCAATTTCAGAATTTACCATAAATGCTGAAGAGCTTCTGCGAGGACTACAGGAAGCATCCTTGGCTTCTCGAGCAAGAGCAACAGTTTCTAATTGTTGTCTCTGGCACCCCATCTTTTCAAGCATTAAACAATCAACGAAGTTTACATTCAACTCTTTATGGCAAAGAAGAAAATCCTATCCGGAGATAATAACCACCTGAACATGCAAAATTACAAAAAACGTTAAATGTGGACAACCGATATAGAAAACTGAACAGGGAATTATAAGTTCAACAACACGTACAGATAACTTATGCAAACCACATAGCACCTAGACTTGGTTTGCAACATAAAAGAGCTTTGCCAGATAAATTGTGATGGAACGTTCGTATAATATTGATTTGCATACTTCGCACTGTGGGTTTCTTTGTTATTTCCTCAAAAGCTTTACGTACTAAGTTTCTTTGGCTATTTATATATTTCTGTCTGGATCAGATACAGCAAGAAACAAAAGGGATACAAGAGGTTTGGCTTAACCTTGTTGTTTATAAAGAGTCCAGCAAAGAAAGGTCCACACTATGACAAAGTTAACCCATTGATAATAAAATGGACCTGTATGACCCATGATGTATGAAGATCGGGTTGGTAATCGGTTGAGTAAAACTGACTAACTGGTCAAGCTGGTGATATTTTTAAAACAAATATCTTTTGCTCGATCAAATTTGGGTGCCCTATCTACAACCCAACCTACTCATATTTCAGTTAATGCATACTTAGCTACGTGCACCTTTTGTTTTATGTTGTATTTGTTTATCAAGACCCTTATTTGCACTAAAATATAAATACACAAGGAAATGTGTTGAACCATTAACCATTCCGGGTCATTTACAGATACCACCCATTTAACCCACAACTATGACCCACTGACCATTTCGATCAGTTCCCAGACCTATTTGTCACCTCCCTGGCTCCATGCCAACCTAAACTAACGAACACGGTTGTGAAAGTTCAAATTTCGTATAAGAAAATATATATGAACTTGTGAAGAGTTAAACAAGTTAATTAGAACAAATCATTTTGGCCCTAATTTTTCAGGTAAATGTCACAAGAACTTTAGTTCCTGCAGCAACTTATAGTACTACTGTGACAGGACTTGAAGAAAACAGAATATATCTACCTCAATGACATTAATAAAACAGCATTTGTGCATTCAGTGTAAATTAGACCATGTCCACGATATTTAGGGAACAATAAATCATGTCGGAGCAATTTAAGTAGGTACACCATCATGCCACAAAGTATATGACACAAAAGCAGACTACTAGAGCATGTATACAAAATGCATATGTCTTTAAACCACCATGTTAACTTGCTCAACCAGGCTAGGATTAAGCTTTATGGCATGTGTAATCTCTGGGATACCAATGAGATCAGATAATAGAATAGCATACAATGTAAGTCACAAAGACAATGTACATCGACTAAACCGCACCCTTCAGATGAAAGTAGAGTCATATTTTCCATTTAGGCCACTTTCAATACAAGAGCTTCATTTTCAACAACATAAAAATCAACAATATGTACCCAAATTACCATCATTACTGACTTCAACCAAAGATTTGTGATTAACAGAATTAATCGGCCCGTCTGAGTAATATCAAATGTCATATATATGGAAAAAGGGGCAGACCCAATCTCAGGTGGGAAGATAGACTTAAGCTTGATATGTCGGAGCTTCTCTTGTCGGAGGACATGACCTCAGATAGGAAGGTGTGGAGAGATAGGATTAGGATATGCGGTTAGTTTTGGCTAGGGTCCTTAGGGGGTTTAGGTGGTTTTGGTGGGTTTAGGTGGATATGCGGTTAGTCCGGCGGGATTTTGGGTTTGTTGTTGTTGTATATATATGGAAAAAGGCTTATGCCTTACGGCCTCAGTTGTGAGTTGCACTATTTAAGTTCTCTTACCAGTTGTACCATTTGTAGATTAAGAGATTATAAGAAATCGTCCAACCAACTAAACCAAGAAAACAGAAGTCACAATATATTGCCATCATCATTGCCTAGACGTTCAATTTGCAACCAATGTTTATCTATACACAAACAGCTACAAGCCTCTTAACTCAAACTAGTTGGCTAAGCTAATAAACAATGTTCTTCACTTGTTCAACGCACTCCAATTTAGAGCTAACTTTAGTAACATATCCACGAACTCAAATACCAATCTTGGTCAACCCGCACACCCACAAAAGACCTCATCCGGTTACAAATGTCATTTTTCTAACCGATGCATTCAAATGTCCGAGGGTGTAAGTCTAGTACATTTCACATCATTAACTAGTTAAAGCAGTTTTTTAGAAGTAAGGTACATTGTTTATGTGCAAAACTACATTAACTAACAGATACGAGTATTCTACACACCTTAAACATAACTTAAATGTGCAAAATGAAACATAGAGCAGAATCCTTTGTTAATCTACAAACATTCAGAGGCAGACCCAAGGGGGGGAATTTTGCGGCAAAAATCCTGATCTGAAATGAACCTTGTCCCCAGATTTTGGTTTACATGTATTGTTTAGTTAGTCTATTACTGGTGTCAAACTAAATTTGTGCACCTTAGTCATTTATAGTCATGGGTCCGCCTCTATGCAGGCCATCTCATGGATTTCGGTGGCCCCATGTCATCACCACAAATAGACCCTTAACCACACACACAAAATACACAT
This sequence comes from Chrysanthemum lavandulifolium, assembly GCA_022545495.1. NCBI lineage: Eukaryota > Viridiplantae > Streptophyta > Magnoliopsida > Asterales > Asteraceae > Chrysanthemum > Chrysanthemum lavandulifolium. Next base: position 76,134,483 of record CM040245.1, on the reverse strand, counting down.
GTATCAGTAGTGCATGAACTAATTAAACTCAAGCCTCATAGTGTGCATGAAATTTTGTGGCCACCGCTTGTGCAATGGCACCGCTTGCACTCCCCTAAAGACGGCCCTAGCCTCTATAAACCTATCTCGATACCAAAAGTAATGCGCCTACTGAATATAAACCAACATAAGACTCGCTGATCAAAATTACACGACACGCACTCGGCTGCACAATGCTGGTACATTTCTTCCAAATTCTAGATTTCATCTTACTTCTCTTTCTAAAACTAGTTAAAAAAACCTTTCACCTTCACAAATTTTATAAACTTCATTTCAATTAAAAATTAAAGTATTAAACACACATTACAGATCTCACACCATAAGTATTGAACAAATCACGTGCACAAAGCATGGTTCATGAATTGAGTTAAAAATGTGATGTGAATTATGAAATGAAAAAGTGGATCGGAGAAGAGTTTACCGTTCGCCGGTGATCGGAGGTCCAGCAGTTGTGGGGGATTGATTTTGATGTAACGGAATATGTTAGATCGATGTAATACTTTGCACAGATCGGTGTTTTCTTTTTCTTTTTTAAATCATTTTTATTTATTAGTTATTGTTTAATACTACTAGAATATCATTACAAGTTTACAACTACTGAAATTAATAGTAGTGTAATAATAATGATGTCATATTCTACTCATTGTATTTTCAAATAAATATTTTGATAGTTTTTTTTTTTTTTTTTTTGAAAGGCAAATATTTGATAGTGAAAACCGACCGGAACCAGAAAACCGAATCGGACAGAATCGAACCGAACCATTCAGTTCAGTTTCGATTCTATATATTAATGGTTTTCGGTTCAGTTCGATTCGAGCAAAAACCGATGAAAACACACTTAAAAAATATAAACCAAATCGAACCAACACAAAACCGAGTCACTTCAGCTCGATTCTTTGTTCTCGATTCATGGTTTTCACAAAATCGATTTTGATTCGGTTCGGTTTTCATCGGTTCATTTCGGTTTTGAACCAATGCTCAGGCCTAGTCTCATCAATTGTGTTACTCTTATTGATTTTTATAATCGATAGCGCATGAAAGTTCTAGCTCAAATGGCTAGAGCCAATACATTCCAAACATGCCCAAGACAGGCCTATAAGCGTCACACTCAGCCTGAGAAGTAAGTTCCTAGGCCCGATGACATACAAACCAAGCCTAGATGAACACATCCTGGCAAAGGTTAGACTTGGATCTTATCCCAAAAGACTGTTACAACAGACAACACGTGTCACTACCTCATTTTCTTAGAGGTAATGTCGCGAACATCTCACTAATACGTGCATTGAACATCACATGCACCGAATGGAGCCAAGAATATCACGTCACGTGTCATTCTTGTCTCCTCTTTTAGATGTCCACCACGCAGGCCGTCCAAAACCATCAGATCGCATTCATGAGTAGCACAATACCCTAAATGCATCTCTATAAATAGAGGTCCAGTTTCACGAAATGGACTAACCCGAGTTCACGGTGAAGCTAATCAATCTTCACACACCACAACACACTCTATAATAGTCACGTGAGTGTTTCCCCAACTCTTGACTCCGGTCATAACTTGAGGTCCTTACCGAAGTGGAAACCAAAACGTACAATTATCCTCACCTTAAAACAAATGGATACATATCATACGTACACATGATGCCATCCGTGCAATGCACAATTTAATAACAAGCCACTATTTTCATTTTTTTTTGTCCATCGAAATAGTTGTGTTTCACTGCAGAATTCGAAAAACTTAATTTTTCACAACAAAAACCTTGATTCATAGTTAAGTGGGGGTATTGAACGAGTATTATCAGAATTTGTCAACACGTGATTTAACTTTTTAAATAAACTAATCTTTTTATGGTTTCATGAGTAAATTGCAAAATATGTGTTGTGTAGTTTGGTCAAATGATTGGCGCCGTTCCTGTAACTTCAATAGTGCATTCGCCCGATCTTTGGGGAAAGTTTTGATGTGCAATTATCGTCTCGGGCACGATAACTTATGAATCTTTGAAACTGCGAACGCAGTTCTTGCAGGGATGATAATTGCACTCTAAATTTATCTATAGAAACTTTGTTTAAACTTTCATAGTTATAATGACTTTTCATGTAATTTAACAAAACCACAAGGGCTATTTTCGCAATTTACTCTAGTTTTATACTAACAGTAATGTGACGTCATTTGAGATCTAAGAGCATCCATAATGCATAAATTTTGCAAAAGCTTTGTACTATTTAAAAAGGTCATTTGACGACTCGTTTGCATTGCAAGAGTGAGCTTTTACAAAAGCTTTTTAAAAAGACTTATAGTTTTACAAGTGTTTGATAAAAAAAGCAAGAAGTTATTCTCATTAAATAAATTATGCGTTAATTGTAAAACAAAAAAATTGATATAAAAAATTATGCATTAAATGCATCAAGTCCTTAAACACTTGATGCATTATAGATAGGGGTGGAAACGAGTCGAGCCATTCGTGAAAAGCTCGGGATCGGATCGGTAAAAAGCTCGAATGAGCCGAGCCTAAACAAGCTCGAGTCCGAGCTCGAGCCTAAGTTTGGGCTCATTTAATAATCGAGCTCGAGCCCGAGCTCAATACAAAAAGCTCGAGTAGGATCGCGAGCCTAAACGAGCCCTAAAAATATATACGTATTGTAAAAACGTATAAACCAAAGCCAATTTCAATCACAAAACTGATTTAGAATGAACCCAGACAACCACCCCTTTGCTCACTCTTTTATTATATGAATCAATTGCTAAGATAGCAAGTTATTGTTTACAATATGTAAATCGATGATCTGTAACAACCAAGGGTTTCCCTCAAACTCACAATCACACCAGAACTTATGAGAGAGATACACGCTCTAAAACACACAGATATTCTTGAGATAATGAAGAGAGATGGAATATCTTGAGCTTATATAGCCTTGAGAATCCATAGAATCCTTTTCTCCCTTGAAGAATCTACACGGGTACAACTTTAGCCCTTTAACTTTGGAGAAATAACACTCTGGTCCTTCAATCTTGATAAAGCTTATATTCAACACTCCCCCATAAGCTTTAGTTAAACTGCACTTCTCCATAAGCTTTAGCCAAACTACACTCCCCCATAAGCTTTAGCTTTCCTGCACTTCAACACTTGTCTTAGTTCCTGCAAAAACATTCAACAAACCAAGACTTTTGCAAAACTTGTTATAGTCAGGAATACCAAGCCCCTTGGTAAACATATCAGTAATGTTATCCTCAGACTTGATTTTCTTAGGTTTCAAAAAACCAGAAGCAACCTTTTCCCTTAGAAAGTAAAGATCAATTTCAAAATGTTTACTTCTTTCATGAAGCACAGGGTTAACAGCTATTTGCATAGTTGAACTATTATCACACCACATCTCAATAGGCAACTCAACATCAACATGCAGATCTGCTAACACTTTAGAAATCCACATAACTTCACAACACACATTACACATGGCTCTAAACTCAGCCTCAATAGAGGATCTAGCCACAACAGCTTGTTTCTTACTTTTCCAAGAAACCAAGTTGTTACCCAGAAACACTGAGTAACCAGTAACAGATCTTCTAGTTACTTTACATTTAGCCCAATCTGAATCAACAAAAAATTTCAACCCAAGATCACAACTGTTCCCAAAAGTTAACCCAAGACCAGGCTCATTTTTAAGATATCTTAAAACTCTTAAGGCAAGTCTCAGATGAGATTTCATAGGCTTATGCATTACCTGACTTAAGCAATGCACAGCATATGAAATGTATGGCCTAGTTAAAGTCAAATATATCAATTTTCCAACCAACTTTTGATAATGAGTGTAGAATCCAAGATCCGGACTCAACTAGGGTATGAGTAACATTGATTGATTGAATGCACATCGGAATAGAAATGACACAATCAACATTACTAATAAGGTTTTCTTTATTTATTAAAACAAATAAACTAATAACTACTAATACTACTACTACGCTCTATGCGTTTGATCAAACTCTCATTGGGAGATGTCTGCTATGAAATAAAATGAAAAGATGGTTTGTAACTAGATGCCTACCCTCTTTATATAGGAGAGGGAGGTTACAAAACCCTAATAATAGCTTACTAAGAAAGCTACTAACTATTACATAATAACCCCTCGTTGTTTCTTCTTTCTTCATTCTTGCTTGTGGTTTTGTACTCTGCAATTCCCAACAATCTTCCCCTAAACTGGAATTTGACTAGGTTAAGTTCCAGTTTCTCGATGTGACAAAACAACCTGTATGAAGAAACAATACTAAAACATGTCATCACAAATAATCCGCAGCACATCCACTAATCTTCTTCCCCTTCATCTAATAGGGGTCTTGTGCAGCTCGTAGACGCTTCCCCTCAAGTGATGCATGTAGATGGTAAGTAAAAAAGCTTCCCCTTAAAATATATTAACCATCTCAATCAATTTTTTTTTTTACAACTAAACAAAAGAAATAAAGCGTAACAGCAGAGAAGTCAAATCAGCATCAGCATCAGCATCAAAAATAGTCTAGCAGTAGGAATGGAGAACCAGTAGAAACATCAACGTAGTCGTCTTATATCTTGCACTCTCCATGTGACTCCAAATCTTGATAAACCCTCAATGTGAGACACTGGGCACTATAATGTAACTCCTTAAAGTGATAGCAAATGTGAGCATTAAGCACCTTCTGTAGATCACACCCTTTCACTAACACTGAGCACTACAACGTAACTCCTTAAAGTGTTAGCAAATATGCGCATTAAGTACCTTTAATATGTAGATCTCACCCCTTCGCTAGATTTATCAAGTCTTTGTCACACCATTAATGTACGAACAAGTTACCTCAAAAATGCCTGACTCACTTTGAGATATGATAAGACACGCACCTGATCAACCAGTAGGAACTCCAGAATAACCAGTAGCAAACGATCAGCAGAAACCAATACTACCAGCAGGAACCAAATAAGCAATCAGCAGGAACCAACCAGCAGTAACCAATATCAGTAGGAACCGATCAACAACAACCGATACTACCAGCAGAAACTGGTCAGTGGGAACATAAAGTACATCAGAATATGCAGCCAGTAGAAACATCAAATCAAGCCGATAATATGTTAATTACTAGGGTTCATTGTTGAATAAAAATTCAACTCACCAAGACTAGTAAAACATTAGAAGACCAACTGTCAAGACCAGGATAAACATGTACAACAACCGATCATGAACAGTATAAATGTTATCCGACCATAATTAAGTTCCCACGCTGCCATAAATCAACCAGTACAAAACTCTTCTCATCTGCGCATGACCTTGATGTCCAATTCATCCCCACCATATATGACCCATCACGTGATCAGTACAAACGAGGGACCCATCAGCAGCAACAAGTTGCCAATCAGCAGAAATAAAATATACCCACACGTCTTGACTAGGGGGACAAGTAATAACCTTGAATCAATGAAATTGTTTGAATCAACCAAGCCCACTTGACACTTGACGAGGGGGACCAGTAGCAATTCGAGACCCACAATTACCAATTATACCATGTGTCGTGATCCATGACCCCACCGACAAGGAGTAGATCAGAAATAACGGTTGGCAATTAAATGTGTGTACAATCAAATCCATGGACCAATCACAACGCGGGACCAGTGTAACAACTGTATACCGCATAACATAGAATCCATCCCACTTGTAATTTAGCCAACATGACTATGGAACAACATCAGTAGAAATTAGGATAAGGGACCCACGAGACCAGTCAAAAATTATAACCATTAAATCCATATTAAAAGACCACCAATAAAGCCTCCACGTGTATGAGACCAATTTAAATAACGGGACCAGTGCATATAGATCAGTACACGAGAAAAAAAAATAACATAACATCACAATACCTCGAATATAATACACTCAATATCATCCCATATGAACCATCAGCAGCAACAATGTAGGCCCACGTGATACCAGTAATAACCAAAGAATCAGTACAATATCACGTGAAGTTGAGACACGAAATTAAATCATCCAATCATATCCCACGTGTATGACTTGAGCACCAATTTAAAAGTCCCACATGATTATTATTAAAAGAGTGTAACAAGAAAATAAGGACCATCGCAAACTGATAGGACTCTCCCACAAACCAATCAAATCACTCGAATTAGAGAATATACGATCAAAATGAGGACCAGAATATTAATTACCTCATACGCATGTGATGTCAAGCGAGATCAAAACAACCTCTTTTATCTGCTGCCTCAGATCTGCTGCTATAAACCCTAACTAAACATAAACCCTAATTAGAGGAAAACCTTATAAACCCTAGATCGAGAGCCACGAGGCTCTGATACCAATTGTAGAATCCAAGATCCGGACTCAACTAGGGTATGAGTAACATTGATTGATTGAATGCACAGCGGAATAGAAATGACACAATCAACATTACTAATAAGGTTTTCTTTATTGATTAAAACAAAGAAACTAATAACTACTAATACTACTACTACGCTCTATGCGTTTGATCAGACTCTCATTGGGAGATGTCTGCTATGAAATAAAATGAAAAGATGGTTTGTAACTAGATGCCTACCCTCTTTATATAGGAGAGGGAGGTTACAAAACCCTAATAATAGCTTACTAAGAAAGCTACTAACTATTACATAATAACCCCTCGTTGTTTCTTCTCTCTTCATTCTTGCTTGTGGTTTTGTACTCTGCAATTCCCAACAATGAGTAATACCTGATAAAGGTTCATCATCACCAAACTTAGAAACTTGTTTCTTATTATCAGGATTAACTTCTATAGGTGTACTACAAGGTTTACAACCCAACATACCAAACTCAGTAAGGAGTTCAGTACAGTATTTCCTTTGTGTTAAGCATAACTATAACAACCCGTAAAATTTTAGATTATTATAATAATATGTATCACGTCAGAAAATTCAAATCAATTATTTTCCGACAAAATGCCAATATCTAAAATATAAAAACGATAGGTCATTCCGTTCCTTTAGAAATAAGACACCGCACATACAATACTTGCCCGCAAAGTATCTGTGAAATTTATTATTGTCCAAGTTAAAATTAAAGCGTACATAAGCTTAATCCATTAGTTATTCCGCATCTCGCAACAGCAAAGAGTATACAAGACTAAAAATAAATTCTGAGATAAGAGAAAAATACACTTTTTATCAATCACTAATAATTTACGAAAGAAAACGAGAAGTTATCTCGTGAATTTAAAAACTCACGACACCGCACGCATACCGACACCAAATTAATATCGGCAAACACTTATAATCAAATTTTTACATAATAAGAATGTCATATTATTACGGTTAAGAAATCGTTTCCGAAAATATAATTTATATATTTTTCGAGTACCGAGAAGGTACGTTTACTCGAGAATTCGACAAAACACGGGGTACCAATTATACTGTGTTTGCTAATAAAACAAAAGATAAACTTGTATCTCTCCCTTCTCTCCCCCACGTTTTGTTTTATCTGCTATGTTCCCTCCCTCTAGTTCTTGTCGACACAACCAGAAAAACAAACATAAAAGTAGATGATTCTTCTTCCTTTGAGAGTCAACTTCTAAAAGCCATCACTCCGACATACCAAATTTGTTCTCCCTACACTCTAGACATCACGAGACGCAGCTAAGGAAAGAGACGAGTGCCAAGAGAAGCCATCAACCAAACTTGAGGTCAAGAAAGGAGAACCAAGACAATACTTTCATGTGTTTATAAATAAGGAACAAAAGTCGCAGGTCATATTCAAGTTCCACACAAACCCCACTTCAATTAGGGCTCATGCGAAATTAGGGTTCATGTCAAAACAAAGGGCTTTTCAAAATTAATAGAGGGGTTTTGTAGTTGAGGGCATAAGGAAGCTACTCCAGAAGTTAATTGTTCCAAATCACCTCGAGTCTCCTCCAATTTGGTTTCTTTGTTTCGGTGTTCATGTCCTTCGACCCACTCTTGGGTTCATTGTAAGAAATACATTATTTCCATTCTTTTCATTATTTGTTGGAATTAAAATTAATTTTATTTTCGAATTCATAATGGTCAATTTAATTGAGGTTCATGTGTTGTTGAGATAATATGTTAAATGGTTATGTTAGTCAAAATATATATATATATATATATATATATATATATATATATATATATATATATATATATATATATATATAGGCGCTCTATGCAAGACTTTACGACTCTTTTGACCAATAAGAATGTAGTATTATTAAATCTTTTTATTTAATTCAAAAGGGTATAATAGTCAAACACATTTTCACTTTTCCTTTGGAATTTTTTAATTAAAAATCGTTTATTAAGCCTTTTAATTTTCAAAATTCACTTTTTTTTTAATTTATATTTTTCTTCAGCATACATGTTTTTCTGTGCATAAATGTTTTTTTTTTTTTTTTATTTAATATTGTAATTTTAAATATGTTTTTTGCATACAATTGTTTAAACATCAAACTTTTGCTTACAATGATAATTGCACATACGTTTCTAGTGTATATTCTTTAATCTTAAAAATTTATAACCAAAAACATAAACATATTCATGTAACCTCTAAATTTATAACCAACAAAAAACATAAATAGTATACACAAATTTTGATATCGAATGAAATAGAATTCAAATACAAATGTATCTTGTTAAATATAAATGTGCACGTCATTCAAAAACATGTGTGCACTCTTCCAAGAACATATGTGCACGTTTTCGTATCTCATTCTACACTTGTGTCTTGACATCTTTATCATGATCAACACTTGTGTCTTTTCAATACCTGAAATTACAAACAATTATTATTAATTCTTTATTATGAACAATCAGCAAACAACATATGCACAATGTAAACATATATGCACAAATTAAAAACATATACGCATACATATTTCCTTTATTTTATATGAGCCTTAAAACACGTATGCATACATATTTCCATGTTCAATACTTTGGATTACAAACAATTATCAATTTTTTATTATAAACAACAAGCAAACACATATGCAAAATCTAAATCACATATGCATACCTCATTCTTTGACTTTATATTAACCTTAAGACACATATGCACAACCTTTTCATCAATTTTTATCAGTCATAAAACACATATGCACCCTTTGCTTATATCAAATTATGCAAACTTTTTTTAAAACTGTAACTAAATAACATATTTGCACATTCTTTACATCAGGTAAAAAGAATTCAGTCATAACAACTATAAACATAACACATGTGCACACCTATTAGAAAGCTATTTATTCACATGGTTAACTCACAACTTTTCAAGTATTTCAACTATACCTACAACTTACTAACGGAATAAACACAATTCGATGGAAAATATATGTGCATTTATAGTACATCTTATTAGTTTTTGATTATTTGAACCAAATTTTAATGGTAATCAATGACATGTAAAAACAACACCATTTTAAACTAAAAAGATCTTGATGTGCCATTTTACAACCAAAACTAAAAATATTGCCAAACTAGTATCCTATTAAACCCGAACCGCAAACCAATTAGAATAAAATATTTCCAAACTTGAATCTAAATATTAGGCCATAATTATTAGACCTATCTCACCCGTCGTCATTTAATTCACATGTATTAAAGTTTCCCACATTTATCATCATTTGTGTTCTTGTTTTAAAATAACATGTGGTCCTACTCTAAAGATCGATCTTTGTGTTCATCTTATCATCTTTTGTTAAATAACTTATATTAAAAAGCTTTGTCATTAAAATAATAACAACACCTAACATACGAATTAATTAATATACAAAAAGGGTATGATTTACGTACCTCATCTAACTATAATTGCGAACTTCAAATTATAATTAATATGTTCTCTTCTTTGTCAATTTCCAATTTACGCACCTTTCGTATTGGAGACATCGGATAAAATCAATGACATCGACTGTCATTATCAACCAACAAAGCAGAATCTAATATTAAAACTCTGATGTGGATCTGACCAATACGTACCTTTCCTTTAGACCCAAACGTGGATCTGGCCAATATGTTCATATCCGAAAAAAAGAACACCAATATGTTCAATCTCTTTAGTAGTCTTCGGATCTGGTTGGAGTTTATTTACGTGGTTTGTTTGTGGTAGGGGTCTTTCTACAATCATTTTTTTCTTTTTTGTGTGTGGTTAGTTTGTTGTGGTGGCTGAGAAAAGTGAATTAGTGTTGGAGATGAAGATGTGTGAGAGAGAAAATGATGCATATATCGTATTAAGTGATAATGAATCCTAAAAATGTGGGACAAATTTTGAAGGATTATTATTTGAAATCCCCTTAATGCCCCTAACACATTTAAAGCAAATTTACTTTATATTCTTCTTAATTACATTATTTACATTAATGACACAAATGATCTCATCCATTGATTAAGTGATCTAATGGTTTATATTGATCTAAAAAGTACCGTAAAATCAGATCTAATATTGTATGATAGAATACAACACTATATATATATATATATATATATATATATATATATATATATATATATATATATATATATATATATATATATATATATATATATATATATATATATATATATATATATGTTGTTGTTGTTGCTTAGCACCAAGAACCACAAACAAGAAAACACAAGAAAATGTTTGTTAATAAAAGTTGGTCTTAGCTTAAATTGGATTTATGCTCAATGTTTCGGCTTATTTCTTTGATATTCGGGGTCATACTTAGCTGTGCAAGTAAACCCCATTCGAGGGTGTCTGTTCTACTTAGTTGTGGTTGACTCGTATGACGCCCAAGCCTGTAAGGGTGTGATTTGGTATCGAGTCTTTACTCGAGTCGAGTTTCTAAACTACTTAGGGGTCATAAGATTGTTTTTCGTGGTGTGTATGAGAAAAAGTCCTTGCTCGACTAATGGTTGTGTTTGTTCGAGTCAACAAGTGAAAGTCCCGAGAATAGTTTCTATTTCGTATGGGTCTAGGTGTATTTACAGTCTCGAAGTGCCTTACGTTTTGAATTAATCTCACACGTCAAAACTGCACACCAGCATCAACTTAAACTAAGTTTTATGTTAATCAGGCCTTAAGCCAGTTCTTAAAGGGTGTGTTTGTTTTGCTGTTGCTAGGCCCAACAACAATTTCCAGTTTGGTTTAAAGTGTGGGCCGAAGCCCATAATGCTCCGTTTGGTTTTAATTAGCCCACTCGGGCGTTAAATTCCACGTTGTCTCGAGTTCCCATTCAACTCAAATCCCGACCTGTTTTCCTTCACTCGACCACAAGTTCTCAACCTAATCAACTCAACTCGTATTAAACTTAATTATATTGTGGAAACAAAAACATGAAACTATAAGTTCTAATCTATTAATGACAAAAATATAAGTAAACCTCTTTCAAGGCTTTTGATATTACTTAAACATGACTTATTTCACAAGACCATAAGTTTAATAAAGATACGACTTTATAACTTATTTTTATGATCATTAGTTTATAAATTATTTGGACCTAGCCTTAACATGTGAAAGTTTATTGGATTTTAAACATTACAACGCGACATTTAACGAGACATGAAAAAGATTTTCTTTATTTTAAAACAAGAGCATGACTTGAGAACAAATTTTATCACATGAAGTTGTCACACGTGAAAAATATAAACATATAAACGGACGATTTCAATTATCAAAACCGGATACTAAAATATAAAATGCAACTTTTGACAATTATTGATTTCGGATAAATAGGATATACATTTATGTCATGCCAATTTTCGATAAACACAATCGTTATTTACAAATGATATATATATTGATAACTTAAAAATGGCATAATAACTATACCGACACTTACATCATTTTTCTAAGTACAAGCATGATTATTTCTTTTAAAACGTATACATTTGGCGCAAGGCAAAGGCATGGCATGGTCATAGACGACTCTGATTTATGTATTGGGACCACCTTTTTATAATGGGCCATTTTCCGCACTAATCAATAATGTAAACATTGTTTTTAAGAATGAATAAAAGTTTATTTATGAAAAACCAATTGTACTTATGTTTCTTATCCAACACATAGTCTTTATATTTAGATGGAAAAGCAGTCAGCCTACTGGTTCTTCTAACAGTTTGACCTACTGCTGGTTCAGGAGACTCAAACATTTGCCCAAACAAATTCAAATCCTCACCCTCAGACTCATAACTTTCATCAAGATCAATAACACTCTGTATACCATCAGAAACAAGAGTTTATGTTGCATACTTAGACTTAATGTCCTTCCTACTAGATGTACTACCTAAGTTATCCTCATTCTCTGTATCAGCAGTTCCTGCTAACTTTGCAGCTTCTGCTGTATCAGATTTAGGAGTGTTATCTAGAGTAGTTTCATCTACAGTGCTTACACTAGGAGTACTATTATCTGACACAGACTTATCACTATTGTCTGCACTATCTCTATTTTCATCATAGGGCTCATCAGATTCAAGATTACTTTGGTTGCTCTCATTATGTTGATCATAAAAATTCAGATTATTCAAGTTTTGTTCTTCAAACACAAAATCTTTAGTAAAAGAATTATTTTTAAAAGGAAACACAGTTTCATAAAACTTCACATCCCTAGAAAAAATAAACTTCTTTTGTTCAAGATTAAACAATTTATACCTTTTTTTATCAAAAGCATATCCAACAAACACACATTTGTCAGACCTAGAACTGAATTTATCAGATTCATTCAACACAGTTGAAAAACACAAGCAACCAAAGCATCTTAAATTTGACAAATTGGGCACAACTTTATAAATCATTTCATAAGGACTTTTTCCAGACAACACAGCAGTAGGCAACGTGTTAATCAAATATGTAGCAGTTAGAATGGACTCAGACCACATGTCCAAAGGTAACCCCCCCCCCCTGAAACATGAGGGCTCTAGCAGTGTTCAACAAATGTCTATGTTTTCTTTCAACTACACCATTTTGTTGGGGTGTGTAAGGACAAGAAGTTTGGTGAAGTATCCCATTATTAAGAAAAAAACTCTCAAGTTTTTTGTTTACAAATTCTATGCCATTATCACTTCTAAAAACTTTAACAGTTTTTTCAAATTTATTTTTAATGAGATTAACAAAGTTAACAATATTATCATATACTTCACCTTTATTTTTCATAAGAAACACCCAAACAGCCCTGGTGTAATCATCAACAACAGTCAAAAAATATTTAAAACCATCCCTACTAGTCACTCTATAAGGACCCCAAACATCCAGATGAACAACATCACCCAGAGACTTAGTCTTATGATCACTTAGAGGAAAAGATTCTCTAACTTGTTTAGCTTTATGACATATTTCACAAGGACTAGAACTTGTAGTTTTAATATCACTTATTCTACTTTTAAGCACAGTTAAGACTTAATCAGAGGGATGTCCAAGTCTGTTGTGCCAAATACAATTTGACAAAACACAACTCTTAATGTTACTATTATTAACCCTTTTACCTTCATCAAGAAAGTAAAGACCACCTTTCTTACTACCAGTCCCCATCAGGAACTTTTGAGTTAAATCCTGAATTTTACATATAGAGTTATTAAAGCTAACAATCACATTATTATCCTTAGATAACTTATGAACAGATAATAAGCTGACATGGTAACCAGGAACAACCAACACATCTTTAAGAATCAAATTGTTACCAAATTTAAAACTGCCAATTTGTTTGACTAAGGCAACAGTCCCATTGGGATGTGCAATAGTTAACTTTAAGTGAGAAACATCAATTATGTCAAACAGATATGTAGTAGAAAAAGTTATGTGTTGGCTAGTTCCTGAGTCAATAATCCACCCAACATAAGTACTATATGTACTTATATTAGAGTTGAAGTTAAAAAATCTACAAGAGAAGAAACTGATAACACAATTAGAGGTCATGACAGTACCTGCAACACTAGCATGAGTCTTGCTAGCATCACCTGTACTACTTAGTAAAGACATTAATCTCTGATATTGATCACTAGTAAGAGTATGAGTAGTACTCTTACTAGAATCAGTCACATTATTAGCACTATTTTGAGACATATTTCCTTTTTTAACAAAACCAGGAGGATATCCAACCAACTCAAAACATCTATCAATAGTGTGACCAGTCATATTACAATGCTTACAAACAAGGTTAGATACCCTGCCAAACCTTCTATTATTACTGTTTCTATTAGAGGTCCAGTTATTGTTTTGAGAAGTGACATTATTAGGCTTAGCAGCAAAGGCCGCAACATCATTTTTAACAGTTTTATTAGTCACATTACTATTCCTGTGTGATTCATCTCTAGACAGAGTAGCAAAAGCAGATTTAACATCAGGTAAAGGATCTGTAGTGAGAATAAGACTTCTCACAGAACTAAAACCATCATCAAGACCCATAAGAAATTGCATCAGCCTCAAAAGATCTGAATGCTTTTTCAAAGTGGGAGCAGTTTCACAAACACATGTGGGCAGATCAACAAGGGAGTCAAACTGCCTCCATAATGCATTAAATTCATGATAGTATTCAGAAAGACTCATACCAGATTGAGTTAAAGTATGAATTTTATGATGCAAGTTATAAATCACAGAACCATCTCACTTGACCTTTATAGAGGTCTTGTGAAATACAACCAAGAATCCAAGATAACACAACAGAGTTACACCTATCCCATTGAGTCTGATATAAAGCATCAGTGGGATCTCTAACACATTTCCCATTAATAAACCCAAGTTTATTTCTAGTATGTAATGCCAACTGCACAGCAGCAGACCAGACCTTATAGTTCTCAGTACCTTCAAGTTTGAAGGTGATCAACTGAGCACCAATGTCTTAAGGGTGCAAATATAAAGGGTCATATATATCCAATTTTAATTCACTACTACCCCCTTCAGGGCCCTTACCCCTAGGATCTTGACCATCAACCATGATGTCAAGACAAGAACCCACACAGAACAGAAAACAATCAGAAATAAACCAACAAGAAATAAAACAGCACAAACACCTTTTATCTCCTCAAGCACAAGTAACCACCAATATCCACAACCAACTCCAATCAACAAATCCCTTAAACTACTCAACCTCCGAATAATCCTAATCAAACAACAAATAAAAAACTAAAGGAAAAGCGTGAGAGGTGTTACAACCACGCAAGCTTCCAACCAGATCAAAAAGATCCAACAGAGAAACAAATGCAGCGGAAATCAACACTCTTCAGATCTGATCAATCTAAACTCAAAACCACATGAATAAACCCCAAAAAAACCAGATCTAAACAATAGATCAAGAACCCCCAAAATATGAAGGAAACCCTAATTTTTAAAAACCTTTTAAAGCTTCGGTATAGAGCAACCTGGCTCTAATACCATGTAAAAACGTATAAACCAAAGCCAATTTCAATCATAAAACTGATTTAGAATGAACCCAGCCAACCACCCCTTGGCTCACTCTTTTATTATATGAATCAATTGCTAAGATAGCAAGTTATTGTTTACAATACAGAAATCAGATGATACAAAACAACTGAAGGGTTTCCCTCAAACTCACAATCACACCAGAACTTATGAGAGAGATACACGCTCTAAAACACACAGATATTCTTGAGATAATGAAGAGAGATGGAATATCTTGAGCTTATATAGCCTTGAGAATCCCTAAAATCCTTTTCTCCCTTGAAGTATCTACACGGGTACAACTTTAGCCCTTTAACTTTGGAGAGATAACACTTTAGGTCCTTCAATCTTGATAAAGCTTATATTCAACACGTATATATATTTTCTATACGTATAAACGAGCTTAAAAGTAGTAAACGAGCTCAAGCTTTATGTAATTAACGATTCGAGCTCCTTTTGAACTTTGTTTTCTTCAAAACATCATATAACTTAGTCGAGCTCGAGCTTGTGAAAATTTTCCCGAGCCGAGCTCGAGCTCAAAATATAAGGCTTGAAACGAGCTCGAGCCCGAAATCGAGCTTTATATATATAAACGAGCAGAGCTCGAGCTCTGACAGACTTGGGCTCGGCTCGACTCATTTTCACCCGTAATTATAGATGCTTTAACATTGTTGGCAAGCACCGACACCAAACCACCTTTCACATTCACCACCACAAATAAGATGGTCTCTTGTACCCTTGCTTAATTCGGATATTTTATAGTAGTCCATACTCCGTTGACATATTTTAAACTTTCTACAAAATTTTTGACCCATGTTTTGAATACCAAATTTATCCTCTTCGTTCACGCAATTTAACTAACAAACCTAATTGTGATCTAACTAAAAAAGAATTAATTGAGAAAATATTAATTACTACAGTATTTCAATAGTTATATATGATTTATGATTATCGATAAGGGTTACTAGTTACATGAGATGAGAGAGCTCGTGAGCTATTGAAGATTGACTTGAAACTATTCGAAATCAACTAGACTCTAATCGTATAGCTAGAGATACTCGAGTAGGAACTCAAATCGAATTCGAGTATCATAATACTCGGCTTGCGAAGCTCTTAAACATCCGTAGAGCTTTGGTTAAATTACCCTTTCATATACATATAATTACTTAATTATCATTACAAAGTAAAATTTATTCGAATCGAGTCAAGTCGAGTTAAATATGCCGATTATTTATCGAGCTCGAGCTTTAAAGGGAGGCTCATTCGAGCTCGAGTCGAGTTTCAAGTTCGAGTTCAAAAAGCGAGCCAATCTCGAGCTTGAAATATAAAGCTTGGTCGAGCTTGAGTTGAATTTCGAGCTCGAGTTTTAATAGCCATGTCACTCGTGCTTGACAATCTCAGCTCGATTATACCCCTTGCTTATTGATTGATCGAACATGAACTTAACGAAGGTCTTTTGAATCCTATTGAGGATAATTGAACTTATATGATTTAACCGTGAAAAATTAAGTCAAAACTTGTTCGGTTATACGTAGTAACGTTCTTCGACATCTACAACTACAAATCAACAAATGAATTCTGAGAGTTAATCAAAATGTGTAAAATGCAACTAAAATATTGCAGACAGCATTATCTTCTTTGCAGGTTGTATGGAAATCATACTCATAATATTTTATTTAGGGTTTGTAGGCACAAGTTAAACACACTAAAAGAACTCTGGGACCCACACAAAAGTACACTTTTGTATACCTTTTCATGTGTCCTGAGTCCTTTTAATTTGGTGTTGTACAAGTTAGAAAAATCCTTTTACATAGGGGTCGATAACTACATAAGAGGTGATCACTCGGATACAGAAACTGATATACGTTATTTTTTTCGTGTTATATTGTTATAATACCCGAATATTCACTAGTCTATCAATTTAGATTAATTACTAGCAATTTAGCATGTACCATGCATAAATGATAGAATTAGTTTAGTCAATGATACCAATGTGTCAATTATTAAATTCTTATGGCAATTATCTAGCATTAGCGTCTTCTATAAACATCAGCATCGTTAATTTGAGGCAGGGTCAGGATATATCAGCTGTGAGAAATGAGAACATGTGGATTTCTTATATATGTTTGTGAATTTCTGCAAGAAACACGCATTTAGCAGATTAATTTGCATATTGTGAGATTTTGCTAGCTCTCAACATATCTTCGATTGTTACATGATCATAGTATCATTATTGCCCGATCATTGTCTCATTGATATCATCATATACCATGATAGCAGATTACTCGTCTTTCGTTTGTCCTAGCTAATTGAAAGCTCAAAAACACTTAAACACAATTGGTTAATTCACGCAATAGAAACAAACGATGGATCCACGTGGCAGCCTAAGAAGAGGCGAATTACAATAATTTGAGAGAGAGAAATAGAGATGGCTTTAGTAAATTTCAAATGGATGAAGTTAAAATCAGAAGAAACAACGTAAGAATTGAAGTTGATGTTTTTGGCATTTCAAACCTTCGCCATTTGTCTCTTCTTTTGTTAATTATTCTATTGGCCAATGGCCGCTACCTTTAGAACTGTTCGTTGGTATTGTAACCGTGTTATCTCACAATCTCT
Organism: Chrysanthemum lavandulifolium; assembly: GCA_022545495.1. Classification (NCBI taxonomy): domain Eukaryota; kingdom Viridiplantae; phylum Streptophyta; class Magnoliopsida; order Asterales; family Asteraceae; genus Chrysanthemum; species Chrysanthemum lavandulifolium. The sequence goes on along the minus strand of CM040245.1, from coordinate 76,116,444 downwards.
GGATTGACGTCACGAGTTATTTTCATTTCTAAGACATCCATTTTGTCGATTGTGGTAACCAAAACTATTCTCAAGTATATTCACTTTTCTTCTTAATTTGCATGCCAAGACATGATATTGATCCTCTAACCACTAGATTGTTGCGCTTAATGAGTAGTCTAACTCGGTTATTTCCATTCAATATGTTATAGGCTCGTTTAGGGTTAAACGTGCTACAAATCGTATTGGAAAAACTATGTCTAATTAAGTTCATATAGTAGTTTAATAAACCTGTTGTATATAATATAAGATACGTAGCCGTTCAAAAAAAAAAAAAAAAATAAAAAAAAAAAAAAAAAAAAAAAAATAATAATATAAGATACGTAACTCATCTTGTAAATTGCTCCAATTGTCTCTTCTGTGATACAAGTTTCTATAGTTTAATCGTGGCTAATCACATTTTTCTACAGTATGACCCTACCTATACATAATCAGATACATATACAGATAATTATATCAAAAAGGCAATTTTTGGATGAGCTGAAGATGCTTTGTGTTGGAACGAATAGGGCATACAATATTTTAATGAAAGGTGATGATTACAATGCTTCTCAGCTCGCTGTCTATGAGTGCGCTTATTATAAGATTGATTGCTACATCACACAGGTAAGTACAACCAGGAGGTTTGATAAACTAACTGATCTGGTTTGGAATGAATACAGTATAAGATTGAATGTTGCATAGTCTGTAAAATTTGCGATAGGTAGTTAATAACTCAAAATAAAGCATTGCAATTCTTTCAGGACAATCGCGTTAGAGGAAATTTCTGCATTTATTTTGAGACGGAGAGAATAACGTTTTAGAAACGAGTCTCTTGCACTACTCATGCTTGCATTTACACATTAAGCAAAGAAAATGGACTAATAGAATGGGAGCATGAAAGTGGAAGCTAGATTGTATAAACTAAAGTATGAACTATTTGGACTAGGTCAATCTATAATTTTAAAATGAATATCATTAAGATTAATTAAATATAATATCTCCTCCCCCAATCATAGATCGAAAACACTCCAAATGGGTTCCATCCAAGGGCCAAGAACTAAAAATTAGTAAAAAAAATACTGAAAATAACAATGAGGTGTGTACAAGAGTAAAGACCCTTTCAGCAGTCACTCATTTTGAAAAGATCTTCTATTTCAGGTCCTATATATAAGTGCATCATATTTCATATATGTACTCACCAACTAATACACTTACCAAACCCAATAAAAACATAACATAAAGTATACAAAATGGCTAGGAAGAGAAAACTTGCCAATGATCAAGAACACACCATGAGTGACCACCCTGAAGAAAACATGCCTTGGGATGACTCTTCTACTGCTGCAGTGCTAGGCGGACCCAGGAGAGCGAGGAAGCGATTTGTAGGTGTCCGCCAACGTCCATCTGGCAGATGGGTGGCAGAAATCAAGGACACCATACAAAAGATTAGAGTATGGTTAGGCACATTTGACACAGCTGAGGAGGCAGCTAGAGCTTATGATGAAGCTGCTTGTTTACTACGAGGAGCTAATACTCGTACCAACTTCTGGCCTTCTTCTCAATCGACTTTAACCACACCTGCTCTTCCTTCGAAGATCACAAACCTTCTTCTCCATAGGCTCAGATCCAGGAACAATTCATTAGCAGCATCAGCTGCAGCAGCTTCATCTTCTCAGCTAAGCGTTAATTATCAAGACGACAAGAAACAGCAGGAGGAGTATAAAGATGACTTGGGAGATTTCCACGATACATTCTTTACTGATTTTCTCAATGACACGGATGAGTATGTTCCTTATAACGACGAGATTATGCCATCTTTACCTGTTAAAGAAGATTCTTATCTTAAAGAACCTGAGAATCTTGATATTGATAATCATGATGATCATGATCATATGATGTCTCAATGTTCAAGTGGTGATCATATGGAAGATGATTATGATGAAGAGAGTAGTGATATGGGAGTGATTGATTTCGGGTTCATTGATGAACTAGGGTCATCTTGTAACTATTCTCCATTTGAAATAGCTCAAGAAATAGCATCAGATGCAATTCAAGAAGAGGTTTATGGGGAAGGAGAAGAGCCCTTAACAATAGCTGAAGCAATGAAGAGAATGAAATATGAGCGCAAGTACTCAGCTTCTCTCTATGCTTTCAATGGCATCCCCGAGTGCTTGAGGTTAAAGCTTGGACTAGGAGGGAGTGTAAAGTCGAGAGAAAGGTCCAAAATGCAAAGAACTAGTCTTCAAGGGCTTGACAAGAAAGAAGATGAAGAATTGAAGAAGGATGTCGAAGGAGAGGATGTGATTGCTTCTACAAGTAATGTTATTGACGGAGAACTGTCGTTATGGAACTCTCTTGATCTTCCTACAATCTGTTATGTTAGTTAGCTAGCTCAAGACCCTCTTAGATTCAAGTTTCTATATAGTTCTAATCTCTTTCGCGTTTTAACGATGTGGTACGTATCTAAAGGTCATGCTGTACTGCAATGTTTTATTTTTGAGTTCATTGGTCATTGAAATTCTGGGTTGTACCAAATTTTAATGAAAATTTGAATGTTTAACATGAATCTTGATCACCAGAATGATATTGTAACTATTTTTTTCAGCCACTACTAGCTTGTACTCTTATCGCTGGAGTGATCTTGCGTTGTCACACAAGCTTCTAAGATACCAGCATAACAGGAAAGAAAAACCGAGACTTACGTATCCCACCAACAATAAAATCACAACTGATCATCACATAACAAGCATCTAGATGATATTCTAAACCAAAAGCAACATGTGAACCAATTTCACTATGATTTCTGATGACAAATGACAACAAATACATGTTCTTGCAGGTTCTACACTAACCCAGAGTAACATTGTTTTACATGTGTAAATTTACAGAAACCTTCAACCTCACCCTTTAACAGTGTTTTACATGGGTAAATTTAGAGAAATCTTCAACCTCACCCTTTTTTCCTTTTTAGATGAAAATAATGTACATAATCTCACATGTATTTTTCTGACACATCTTCTAAGCCAATCCATGAGTGGGAGTAGGTTACAAATTACTCTTATTATAAACCAAAACCATGTTACGGGTAATAGAAGAAAACAAGTAAAAAGCGTTACCAAGTTAAAAACCGAGGCGTAAGCCCATACTCCTAACGAGTTGCAAAAAAAGATAGGCTCACAAGATCTGCCTATGAATAGAACCATAAAACTCTAAATGAGAGAATTGGTATATACATCCTAGCTTTACTTCACAAGCACCCCCCAGAGTATTTCCCACATAAAGAGACTCTTCATTTCAGGCTTATTACGCTCCTTCTAGTCTTCTAGAGGACACGAAGCTGGGCAAGAAACGCAGCACAAAGTTCCATAAACAGAAACTGGGGTCCATTGACCCTCTGTAGATCAAGCAAATACTTTTCCTCCCGAGTTTTGTAAAGCTGCAAAAAATACACATTCTAACACAATCAGTAAACAGGTTTAATGTGTTGTCGCTTTATGAAAGAGAGTTTGAGCATTGCAGGACCTGGACTTCAAATTTGACCACATTGGGGGACTGTGAGGTGCTTTCAGCTTCTACTATAGCAGACTCATCTCCAAAGTAATTATTACTCTGCATGCCATTGCTGCCAGGATCCCATCTGCATTTCATGTTGTAATGGCCTATCTTTTTCCAGCAAACATTTAGTTCTTGGAGAGCTTTCAGGACTTCTGTCATTATCTCACGGGGATGGGCTCGAGACTGTTAACATTGAACATGAACACTATTAACTAACAAACTAACTATGCACCAAAACGTATAATCAGCTAGTCTTGAGTTTTCTGAACTGTGATCATTATAAAACAATATACACATGCTGACATGCATATTACACCCAAATTACAAACAAAAATTAAGGGAACAGCGAATGCAACCTGAAGCCCAAGAGCCCATTTCCTCTCGACTTGGCCTCTCATATTTGTTCCTTGATAATCTATGTATCCAGTTGGGCGTTGGGTGAGAGCTGAAGCAGCAGCCTCATTTATGTTGATACGGTTGTACCCGTCCTGCATTTGTTAGATCTAATATTAGGAAGTATCAAATATTGATTTAATAAACACAAACTAAAAACATCAGTAGACAAATCTAACCACTGGTTTTTGGAATTCAGCTCCAAGATAACTGTTTGAATTACGAAACCTATTGTCCAGTAGCAAGTAATATGCAACAGTGCCCTATAAAAGATGGCACAGATCAGCAACAATGAAGCATACAGTCTGTCTCAAGTACCTTTAAAACATAGATTGGTACCTCATTTTGCACTCGGTTACGAAGTGACTCGATAAGGGCATCCTTGTCAAACCCCATCTTTATCACCTCTGTCAGAATATCTTCATCAGTCTGCAGCAACAACAAAAAACTGCTTTAATTACCAACAAACTCAAGCATGTGTACTGCGCAGCATGCATTTAAAGATAAATCCATTACTCCGTATTAAATATGTTGAAATTCTGGTATATATCCAACCTTTTTTACTTGCTGCAAAGAATCTGGGGGAGGGACAGCTAAGTAGCGTGGGAGATGTGCTTGGAACCAGGGGTGCATACGAATCTCAGGAATAGTCATACGCTTCATTGGGTCAACCACGAGTAACCTAGGGATCAGATCTCTAGCACCAGGTGATAAATGGCTGGGAAGTGTATATATTCCACCCTAAAGCGCAAACCAGCATAGTCAGAATGAGTTCTGAAATAATTGCAAAAAGATGAAAAATAAATTGTTACTTATCTGACGCACCTTAATTTTCTTAAAAAGATTAGGGATGTTTTCATCATCAAAGGGAAGGGTGCCACAGAGAAGAGCATACAAGATAACACCACAGCTCCATACATCTACCTCAGGTCCCGCATACAGTTTCCCAGATATAACCTATTTAAGAAGAACATAACATAAATAAAACTATACAAGTAAACTGAAAATATTTTTGGTGCTGCGAATTATTAAGATACCTCTGGAGCTGCATAATTTGGACTCCCACAACTTGTCTTCAGAAAATGACCATCACGCATGATATTACTCAAACCAAAATCAGCAAGTTTGACATTACATTTGGCATCCAAGAGCAAATTCTCGGGTTTAAGATCTCTGTGTACCACCATATTCCGGTGGCAGTACTCCACACCAGAAATTATCTGATTTATTACATTAGTGTAAGTTTGTATTACCAATGAAAATACCTTTTTCTTCTGAAAATAAGCAAAAACAATTGTAAAGTATCAAATTGGTGGGCATGGTTTCACCTGCTGAAAAAAGTTCCGAGCCTCATCCTCATGCAACCTTCCCTTCTCCACAATGTAATCAAACAGCTCACCAGACTTGACATACTCCATAACAACATAGATATCTGATGGTGTCTCTACAACCTCATAAAGACGGATAATGTGTGGATGCATAAACAACCTCAAGATCTTAATCTCTCTTCTAACTGCAAAGCCCAAAAGCAGCAGACATTAAGAAAGCTGTGGTATTGATATTATTGTAAAAAAAAATCCATACCTTTTTCTTCCATCTCCATGTTTTTTATCTTGCGACGGTTAAGGATTTTTATGGCAACTTTGTGCCCTGTCAATGTATGCTCCGCAATTTTCACCTTCCCAAATGAGCCAATACCAAGTGTTTTCCCGAGCTTATAGTTGCGTAAAAACATTTCCACACTGTTCCCACCACGCCCTGATCCCTCCATAGCTTACCCTGGATAAATGTTTGACTGAATGAGTCAATAACTATTTGATCACTAAAATTATACACCACAAGCTTTCATAAGCTGCTTCGGTGGAATAAGTTCATTTCTAACATTAATGTAAGAGAGATTAAGATGCCAAGCCATGTTATATTTCAGGTTGTGTTTATGTAGTAATAGTAACAATCCTATAAGAGACTGGATCATGACAGATCAAGACCATATCTTTTTGGTCCCGCTATTAAATTGCTATAAGGGAGTTTGACGCATATAAAACCAGATCTTTTTACTAATTTCTTCAACATGAAATTCTATAAATATTTCTTGAAGAATTCAAATGGGTATACCTTACTATAATGATAAAACAGTGGAAGCTACTCTATATGCATACTTAAAGTAACCTTGCGGGCCAAAAGCCAAAACGCAAGTAGCTCGACATTATGGAATTGGGGGAAACTAGGTAACTTTGCTTGAAAGATTGCCAAGAAGAGACAAGTTGCAATTATAATAGAAATCCCAAAAGGGAACACTTAGTTTGAAAGCTCGCTCATATTCATGACAAAGGAATACTTTTGATGAAAACACGCAAATCTGCAGCGGTATTGGTACATACCCACAAGCAATATCACGACAACATGATCTTTAAAAAACGACAACGTAAACACACAGGAAATACATGAATCGTGTCAAAAATGACCAAAATCAACGTAACAAATAAATCTTGTTAACATTGCTTCAAGACATATTCTGTAAAGTATCCATCTTCGAACTTACAATTACCCTAAACAAAAGTAGCGTATACGAAACCGCAACCTCATATAACATTCAACACAATTCCTGTAAAACATTCATATAGAAACTTAAAAAGACAAAAACTTTATAATTTCCCAATAACTAAATCACACATAAATTCTAACAAATCAAACAGATTCCAAATCTTGTCCATCTTTTCAACAAATAATCAAAAAAAATCAAGATTCTTTAAAAACTAGGTTAAATTAATCAAAACCCAAAATTAAATCCAACCCAATTCACAAAAACAAAAACCCATAATAACCCAGATCTGAATTTCAATATTAAACAAAACCCACAATCCAATTTTACCAACAATCACATAATCAATAATACAAATATATTAACAAATTAAATAAATTAACAAACTTTTTATTAAAATTTAATAAACTAAAATAGTCAAATCACGTACCGAAATTATGGTGGATGGGAAATTAATCAAGAGATTAATGTGCATATAAGCAACATATAATTAAAATTTGTTTATTTATATATAATATAAAGTAAAATTATTGTTATAAAAATGAATTAATAATAATAATAAAAAAAAGAACGGTAGAAACTTACTCCTCGACAAGAGTTTTGAGGAGAGTGAGGAAAGAAAAAGGAAAAAGGTTTGTTAATGCCTACGCAACAAACTTTATAATAAAATTTAATAATTTAAATGTGCCATTGATTCCCTTTCTTATTTATAAAAGTAAACTTTAAAATAAGTGTAGTATTAAAGTGTGTTGTTTTTGTTCAAGATTTTATTTGTTTAACTTGATTAGCTATCTTGTTACAAATAGTTACATAAGAAATAATGATAATATTTGTAAGCAAAGATCTGCAATTAATACACGTTATTTTAGTGTAAGTAACAAACTTACCAAATAAATCGATTAAAGTATATACCAAGTATATACCAAGTGGAATATTCTTTAGTGATTAAACATTTTATTGTTTGACAAAAATTTTAGTTTGAACTTATAATTTGGTGTAATGCATTGAATAGTTTAAGTTTTTACCTTTTGCTAATTACGCCTCAACTTTATTGTAAATGAGTAAACAAACAAGATTTTTTTTATGTATATGATAACTTAGAACACTATGTGACTATTCCCGAATCACCTCATGATGTTTACATAGCGATGTTCGAACCTTAAATTTTAGGTCACATTGGTGGTAGTTTACATCTCAACTCTATTGATAGATTTCTATTACACGAGCTTGATTTTCAAAAATGAGCTTGATTTTCAAAAATTAAATAAGCGCTATTTGACAACAAATTCCTTTTAAGCTTTAAAAAAGTTTTTGGGCTTTTATATTGGAGGTTTTATGAAAGCGTTTTATATGACTGATCTATATCTATTATTAATAACTTTTCTTGAAACTTAAAAACTATTAATGTGTTATATCCAATGTACCTTTGACTAAAATAGTAATAGGGACCTGCTATGCAGACAGCCCATGGGAGGGATGTAGGGGTGTTTGGGGTTTCTCTCTCTGAGCCAATCATTGGGGGTGCATGGGTTTTCGTGCCAAAATTTGTGATGTTTTGTGTTGTGTTTGTATGAGTTTGTTTTTTTTTTTTTTACTTTACAACCTTTTTTTTTACAACTTATTTTTTTACAAGTTTTTTTTTTTTTTTTTACAAGTTTTTATAACTTTTTTTACAAGTTTTTTTTGTTTTACAAGTTTTTTTTTGTTGTGAATCAGTTTTATAACTTTAAAAAAAAACGTAGTCGGAAAATTTTTGAGGCTCAGATTCGAAGGTTGCAAAGTGAGATTTTATCTCACTTTGCCGTCCATTCGGTTTCGGTTATCATCATCGCCTCGGAAAATTTTAAGGCTCAAAAATCATCATCGCCTCGGAAAATTTTTAGGCTCAAACCCGAAGGTTGCAAAGTGAGATTTGATCACCGTCCATTCGGTTTCGGTTATCATCATCGCCTCGGAAAATTTTAAGTCACAACTGCACAAAGTCACAAGTTCACAGGAACTGCACAAAGTCACAAGTTCACAGGAACTGCACAAGTCCAAAACTGCACAAGTCTCACAAGTCTCAAACTGCACAAGTCTCACAAGTCTCAAACTGCACAAAGTCTCACAAGTCTAACTGCACAAGTCACAAGTATTCAAGACACAAGCCTCACAAGTTCAACAATATTCACAAGTTACACGTTTTCAACATGAATGTGGTAAGTAGGATTCCAAAACTGCAAAAGTTCACAAGAAAGTAACTAAGATTCTCGAAGGGGCTGCAGTGTGACTTCGTGCTTATAATGCCACATGAAAGCAACAACACCACAACACCATCAAGACCAACAAGAAAGCTACAACACAAACTAAAAGGGACAATCTACACAAGACCCCATAATCCAGGTTCCCAAGCAAGTTAAAGCAACAACAAAAAGCAACAACCAACAACACCAACAAAGACCAAACAACCATGTCTAGTTCACCATTTGACACACAAGATGTAAGGCTCAGATTATTAGCTCTTTATGAGATACTAGCGGATACCAGCATGCATGACAAGCGATAAGTATATTTATATGTGTTTGCTTACCCGTTTAGTGAATTCGTTTCACAACACTTGAATGTATATGTGTTAGTTGTAAGTGTTTGTTTGGGTTACTGTAGCTTTCATGACATCATTATTCCCCATATAGAAATGCCTCGCAATCTCTTACGCGTCAAACATTCCCCAAAAGTATATGATTTTGACTGAATCAAGATTATGTTGATTGAAATAAATAAAATAAAGGTTAAAGTTGTAAAAATATGAATTAAAATAAAATAAACCCATTAAAAATATAAAACTAAAAACTCATAAAATATATCAAAATGGATGTTGAATTAAAGAGCATAAAATTTTAGAAAATATGGTGAAATTAGATTATAAAAAAATAAGTAGATAAAAGATATTTTAATTTGAAAATAAAGATGAATTTTTAGTTGAGAAGTGACACATGTCATTTTATAATTGGAGCTCCTTATCTTAATTTTTGGTGGTTAGGAGTTAGGCTTGGAGTTTGTTAGAAGTTAGGCTTGGAGTTTGTTAAGAAGTGACACATGTCATCTCATGATTGGAGCTCCTTATCTTAATTTTTGGTTAGGAGTTAGGCTTGGAATGAGGTTTGGCTTTCCAAATAGGCAAGTAAAAAAGTCTGAATTTTTAAGCCTTCTAATTTTAGAAGGCCTAAATGCATTATAAAGTAGTATAGATAAACAATCATGTTGGCTGCAAATATGAATGTTGCAATCCATTCATATTTGCCATGCCAAAATTCTTACGTTTTTTTTTAATAAAAATCATCATTGCCTCTTTTTTTTAAACCTATTTATTTCATTTAAAGTTGCAAAGTGAGATAAAACTGCACTTTACCATCCAGTTATGAAACTGCATAGGCACCAAAAGTTTTCATTTAAAGTTGCAAAGTGATATAAAACTGCACTTTACCATCCAAGAATGAACTGCATATCACCGCAAAACATCACCACAAAAATAGTCAACTAAACCAAACAACTCTCACGTAAACATCACCACAACTTTAAATTTTTAGATCTAAAAGTTTTAGTTTAAAAAATCATCTTTACCATATCAAAAAAGTTTTCAAGATCTAAAAAGTTTACCAGATCAAAAAAGTTTTCAAGATCTAAAAAAATCAGTCTTTGCCAGATAAAAAAAATATTCTTTACCATATATAAAAGCTTGTTAGATCTAAAAAATAGTCAACGAAACCAAACAACTTCTCACAGAAACATCACCACATCTTTATATTTTTTTAGATCTAACAAGTTTTTAGTTTAAAAAAAAATCAGTCTTTACCATATCAAAAAAGTTTTCAAGATCTAAAAAGTTTACCATATCAAAAAAGTTTTCAAGATCTAAAAAAATCAGTCTTACCAGATAAAAAAAAATCATTCTTTACCATATCTAAAAGCTTGTTAGATCTAAAAGATAGTCAACGAAACCAAACAACTTCTCACAGAAACATCACCACATCTTTATATTTTTTTTTATCTAACAAGTTTTTACTTTTTAAAAAAAAAATCAATCTTTACCATATCTAAAACCTTGTTAGATCTAAAAAATAGTCAACGAAACCAAAAAACTTCTCACAGAAACATCACCACATCTTTATATTTTTTTAGATCTAACAAGTTTTTAGTTTTAAAAAAAAAATCAGTCTTTACCATATCTAAAAGCTTGTTAGATCTAAAAAATAATCAATTAAACCAAACAACTTCTCACAGAAACATCACCACATCTTTATATTTTTTTTTAAATCTAACAAGTTTATAGTTTTTTTTTTAAAAATCAGTCTTTACCATATCTAAAACCTTGTTAGATCTAAAAAATAGTCAACGAAACCAAACAACTTCTCACAGAAACATCACCACATCTTTATATTTTTTTAGATCTAATAAGTTTTTAGTTTTAAAAGAAAATCGCCTTTACTGGATCAAAAGTTTTCAAGATCTAAAAAGTTTACCAGATCCAAAAAAAACCAGTCTTTACCAAACAACTTCTCACAGAAACATCACAACATCAGATACCACAACGATACCACCACAACATCACCACCACAACATCAGATACCACAACGATCTAACAAGTTCTATACTTGTTAGATCTAAAAATTTTAGATCTAAAATGTTTAGATCTAAAATTTTTAGAGAGAGAGAGAAACAGGTGAGAGAGAGAGAGAGTGGTAATAACTTTTGCCAGAATTGAATACACAGCCCACAAGAGAGTGGTAATATCAAGTCAGATAGAGAGACAAAACCATGTGCGCACACAGCCCACAAGAAACGAACGCGTAGACTCGTCCAACACCACACACGTAACCACACACACAAAAATAAATGGCAACAAGTAGGGTTTTTAAATAAAACTTTTGTAATATAAATGTACAAAGTAGTATTTTTTAACAAATGTAAATAAAACTTTTGTAATATAAACTTTTGTAATGTACAAAGTAGTATAAACTTTTGTAAATAAAACTTTTGTAATATAAACTTTTGTAATATAAATGTGCAAATGTTATTAACAAATGTTGTTTAAAAATGTACAAAGTAATATTTTTTATAAAAGTTTGTAAAAAAATGTAACAATAAATAAAGTTGTTAAAAATGTACAAAGTTGTATTTTTTATAAAAGTTTGTAAAAAAAAACTAATATAAGTAACAAAAGTTTGTATTCTTTATTTTTAGGTGTTCCGTGATGAAGTTGTTTTAAGCGATTGGGTGCAATCCATCTTTCAATCGAACGGTTTTCTTATTGTTAAAGGAAGAACTAAAACAAATAGAGGCTATAAGTACTCAATCGAATTTAAGTGTTCTAGACATGGGACGCCCGCACGTGAAGGTTTAGAAGATGAACTTGAGCAGATCGGTACCGCTAAAATTAATTGCCCATTCAGACATGGCGAAATTTATAAAAGGTCGAACCGGTACCACTAAAACTAGTGGTTGGATCTTGAGGGTCAAGTGTCCGAGGCATAATCATGATTTTGTAGACTGTTCCATGGTTTTTCACAGCCATGCGATTAAAAGAAAGTGAGTTAGTTTTGGTGGAGCAGTTGACAAAACATCAAGTAGCACCACGAATTATACTTTCTTCACTAAAAGAGAGCGATCCGAATAACGTGTCTAGCATTAAAACGGTATATAATGCACAAAACAAGATACGCGGCGCCAGTCGTGGTGATTTGACTCTGATACAACTCCTTTTTAGTATATTTGAGGCGTAAAGGTTATACATATTACCCTAGGGTAAATGACCACACTAATGAGCTGGAGCAAATATTTTTGTTCACCCGACGTCATATGCCCTGTGGACAACATTCCCGGAAATCATGTTGATGGACTCCACATACAACACCACTTTGTTTAAACTGCCATTCTTTACAATTGTTGGAGTTACTTCAACAAATGTAACATTCTCAATGGCGTTTAGCTTTTGAAGCGTGAAAAGAGCCAAATTTCAAATGGGTGTTGGAATGTGTTAAGTTGGTGATAGAAGAATAATATTACCGCATGGTTATCGTCACCGACAGAGATTTAGCGTTGCTTGGGGCATGCAGAGCGAATTCCCAAACGCTAATGATTACTCTGTCGATGGCATATCAATCAAAATGTGCTCAAGCATTGCAGACACAAATTCGCCACGCAAGAGGAGTATGAGTCCGTTAGATGGACATGGGATTTGATGGTTACACTCCGAATCAAGATGTGTTCACGCACTATTATCATCACCTACTGGATTTATTGGTCCAAAATGTGGTACTTACCCATTAATACATTTTTATTATTATTTAATAAATAACTACTCGAATTGTTTTCTCACTTTATTAATTCATTGTTTTCTCGGATGTTTTAGGGTATTTTAATAATTGGTCGCAACATTACGACCGCATGTTTGTGTCGTATATTACCGATCATTATCGCAGCTTCACGGACAACAACATGTAGAGTTGAGGGTCAACACGCGTTGTTGAAGTTATACTGGGCTCCACATAGTCCGGCTTAGACACGTTGTTGTGTTCGGTCGACAAGATTATAGTCACAAGAAACCGCGACACGAGACTCTTTGAATACAAGCAAAATCAAGAAACCGCATTCGTGTAAGGCACACTATTTAACGAATTGCGATATAATGTTTCAAGAGATGCTTTACTACTCATACTCACCAAAGTAAACGGATGTGGACCCACATGAATGTGGTCATCGATTATGTTAGTTTATGGTTTACCATGCTATCACGAATCAGTATTACCTCCGATTCATGGTATGTATTTTAAATTTATGCCTATCAAGTTATTCTCCCGTCAATCACCGATAATTTTAACTAGTCACTTTTTTCGAATACAGGATCGCCTATTCCGCTTGATGTTGTTGATAATTTTTGGAGAACACCAAGTGTTCCCTAGCCCAGAGTTCGACATACTCATACGCCAGAAGAGCCTCAAGAGCCTCAAGGGCCTGAAGAGCCTGAATATTTTTCTTATCAAGATGACGTAGAAAAATTCCAAAATGTTTTTACCAAAGCATCGGCGTTTGTCAAGAAAAATATGTTAAACATGCTCAGAGGTATATACGCTCCTGAATCTGTGTCAACCCAACAACCTACTTGTTAATACAAATAAACCGTAAAAATGTTTATTAATATTTTGCGATCTCTTTGTGTTTTGTTGATAACAAATATAATGTTATCTTAAGTACAATTATAAGGATACATGTTATTTTTGTCAAGCATTTATATATAGCCATTTAATACAATTTTTTGTAATAAATCATTTGTTGTAATAGTTTATTAGGATGGGTAAAAATCCAACCCCATGGATCATATCCATAACCCATGGTATTAACCAATACCCACTTGACTAGATACATTGTATCTAAAAGAATACCCATGTACCAACCCATAACCCATGACCCATAACCAAAAAACCCATGGGCAAAGAGGAGCGTCCCACGGATCCCTAGGATTACACTAGACGGATCCCTTGTGGGAGGGATCCGTGGGATCCGGGGAACAGTGGCAAGTTTTGCCTATAAATAGAGAGCCATTTCTTCATTCTAACTTACCACTCTTACTAATTCTCTCATATACTCTCATTCTCTTCTAACAAAATATCACTTGATCTAGAGAGTACTTCTTTCTTTCTTTCTTTAGTGATTTTCATATAGGTCCTTCTCTAAGGCGAGATCACGAGCATCCTACAAGTCATCCAAGCAAGGGGTCCTTTATTGATTTGTTCCTCCGCAAGATTTCTGTAGCAAAGATCTTGTATTTGATATTTCACATATTTGTTGTGTAATAGTCGTGTTGGTTTGGTCCACCGTGTTACGGACTCGGTCTTTAGCTTTGTACCGGAAAAAGGTGTAAGCAACGTTGTGAAGGCTTCTCCGCCAAGTTGAAGGAGTTTGTTGACATAGTGCTTGAACTCTCGAGTAGGTGACTCGGGGAGTGGAGTAGGGCAAGGAAGGTGTCCTTGTAGCCGAACCACTATAAATCGGTTGTGTCATTTATATCCCTTGCTTTACTTTATTTACTTGCTCTATCATTAGATCTATACTTTCTCTACATCCATACGATTTCACATAATATCGAATCTAAAGTTTTTGAAACCAAATTAAAATCGGCAAAACTATTCAACCCCCCCTTCTAGTTTTCCACAATTGGCTACAAGAGCTAAGTTTATAAAAGTTTTAAAGTAAACCGTATTTAAAAAACTTTTCGATCACTATGGGTTCTGAAAATTACAAGGAAGGGCAATCTATGCAACGACCACCACTACTTGAAACTAATGGTTTTATATATTGGAAAAATAGATTCGAAATGTATGTGAAGTCTAAAGATATTGATCTTTGGTACATTATTGTTGAAGGCGATTTTGAGGCTACCTCAAAAGATGATAAAGGATATTTAGTTAAAATAACTCATGATAAACTAAACGATGAAATGAAGAAAAAGCTATCTAAAAATAGTGAAGCTAAAATGGTTTTATATAATGCTTTACCCAAAAAGGAATTCGAAAGAATTTCTATGCTTAAAACCTCTAAAAAAAATTGGAATTCTTTAGTTGTAACTCATCAAGGTAATCAACAAGTTAAAAATAATAAAATTGATTTATTTGTTCAACAATATGAACAATTTTAAATATCGGACGAGGAAACTATAGATCATTCATTTGCTAATTTTAATACTATTATTACATTTTTACAAGCACTTGATGAATCTTTCTCTAGCCGTAACCATGTTAGGAGATATCTAAGGGCACTTCCATCCAAGTGGAGATCCAAGGTGACGGCGATCGAAGAGTCAAAAGATTTGACAATCCTCACCCTTGATGAACTCATAGGCAACTTAAAAGTCTACGAGCTTGTCCTTTCTAAAGATTCCAAAGCCTCAAAGGTGAAAGAGAAACACAAATCTCTTGCCCTCAAAGCCAAAAAGGATTCAAGTGATGAAGAGAACTCCTCTTCGGATAGTGACGACGAGGAGTATGCTATGGCGGTAAGGGACTTTAAAAAGTTCTTTAGAAGGAAGGGAAGATACGTCAAACAACCGTTTGACGACAAGAAAGGATTCCGGAAAAGCAAAGAGGACGAGAAGCCAAGGGATGATCGTGCTTGCTTTAAATGTGGGGACCCAAACCACTTTATTAGTAAGTGTCCCAAACGGGATGATCAAAAGGCGTTCGTGAGCGGCACGTGGGGAATGAGCGACGAGGAGGACGAAGAAATTTGTCTCATGGCAAATGACGAGGTGTGCTTAAAGGTCGACCTAGACCCGGATGAATGGATCAAGGATAGCGGGTGCACGAGGCACATGACCGACAATAAAGATCTATTCTCCACATATGAATCCTTTAATGGAGGTAATGTGGTGTTTGGAAATAGCAAAAGTAAAATCATCGGTAAAGGTACGATTTTTAACAAATCTCTAACCATTAACGATGTGTGTCACGTAGAAAACCTAAACTTTAATCTCTTAAGTATAGGAAAAATCTGTGATAAAAAGTGCAATGTACTTTTTACCAAAACCGGTAGTAAGATATTAAAAAATGGCATAACCATATGAAGAGGAATTAGGAAACATGGAGTCTATGTCATTAAGATCGGTAATGAACCTAAAGACAAATTGTGTCTTACCTCTATGGATGATACTTCGACCTTATGGCATCGAAGATTGGGTCATGCCAATATGTGACTTCTTCAATCGCTATCATCCAAAGATCTAGTAAGAGATCTACCTAAGTTAAAATATGAACATCACTTTTGTGATGCTTGTAATGAAGGAAAACAAGTTCATTCTAGTCATAAAGCTAAAAACATGGTGTCTACAACTAAGTGTCTAGAATTACTACACATGGATTTATTTGGTCCATCCGCTATCCAAAGTTATGGAGGCAACTACTACACTTTGGTCATAGTGGATGATTACTCTAGGTACACATGGACAAAATTCTTAAAGAACAAAATGGAAACGTTTAATTATTTTGAAATATTAAGCAAGAAAATCCAAAGACAACTAGGAAGTCCTATAGTGTCTATTAGAACGGATCATGGTAGGTAATTCGATAATGAAGTGCAATTTGGATCCTTTTGTGATGCTAATGGTATTACTCACAACTTCTCGGCTCCGCGCACTCCACAATCGAATGGGGTAGTTGAAAGAAAGAATAGAACCCTACAAGAAATGAGTCGGACCACGCTTAATGAGCAATCCATACCTCAAAAGTTTTGGTGCAATGCCGTTGATACTTCAACGTACATACTAAATCGAGTCTTAATTAGACCAATCTTAGGTAAAACTCCATACGAGTTACTCTGAGGCAAAAAGCCTATGTTAGATCACTTTAGAGTCTTTGGTAGCAAATGTTTTCTTCTTAACACTAAAGATTACCTTACAAAATTTGATCCTAAATCAACCGAAGGTATCTTTCTGGGTTACTCCCCTAATAGCAAAGCTTACGTCGTACTAAATAAAGAAACAATGAAGGTAGAAGAGTCATTAAATGTAAAATTTGATGAAAGTCCACCCAAACCCTCTCCACCTCTTGTCGATGACGAGATTGTAGAAAGTGAAGCTATAGTAATAAAGAAAAAGATAAATGAAGAAGAATAACCTTTAAATGATGAAGTCATAAATATTAAAGAGTCCAAAGATCACCCCATAGATAAGGTCGTAGGAAAGTTAAACGAAAGAACATTAAGGTCTCAAGTTCAAAACCAAAGTAGCTTATTTTGTTTTGTTTCAACCATAGAACCTAAGAATACACAAGAAGCCATAAAAGATGAAATTTGGGTAATGGCTATGCAAGAAGAGTTAAATCAATTTGTTTCTAACAATGTTTGGACACTTGTCCCTCCACCTAGTAATCAAACCATAATAGGAACCAAATGGGTTTATAAAAATAAGTTAGATGCAAACGGAGTAGTGTCTAGAAACAAGGCTAGACTCATTGTCCAAGGGTATAACCAACAAGAAGGAATAGACTTTAATAAGACCTGTGCCCTCGTAGCTAGATTAGAGTCTATAAGAATACTTCTTGCGTATGCTTGTGCTAATGATCTAAAGCTTTATCAAATGGATGTCAAGAGTGCTTTTCTAAATGGTTTTATTAATGAAGAAGTATATGTAGCTCAACCTCTGGGCTTCATCGATTTTGAAAAACCTAATATCACACCCAACTAAGAGCGGAAACACGAGGCGCAACGAAATGAAACATCGCATAAGATAGTAGAACAACACCATATTTGATTAAGAAAAGGTTACCATGCTACAATAATATTTTTACTACAAAACTGGATAATGAAACATAAGTCTTAATCTTATCAAATTTAAGTCTTTAGAAAAAGGTCTTGGCCAAATCACTCGGTCCTTGATACGAGAACAATGTATGACTTCAATATGCATGCTTTCAAAATACAACTATCGATCACCTGAAAATAATACTCGAAAACGTCAACATAATGTTGGTGAGCTCGCAGGTTTAAGTCAAACAAAACCATTTACCGTGCATGATATATAAGTAGGACAAGTGTGCAATTAATAATAATAAAGCGTAGGGCAAGTAGTTATATCATAATCAAATCACTTGGCTAGTCAGGTTGCCACCCATCTGGCTAGTCAGGTAACCACCCATAACACATATGTACTACACGTATGCCTACCAGCTGGAGCTAAAACATGAGTACTCTCACATCAAGTGGATTAAATCCATGACCTGAGAACCACACAGAAATATCACACAGTAATATCACACAGAAATATCACACAGAATAACCAGAAACCACTAGTGCTCCTAACGCAATTATATCCGTACACAAGCTTGTCCAAAATAATAAAACAAATATTTAACCACGACATTAAAACTTGAAATAACTTTGAGTATCATTTTCCCCCAAGAAAAAAAATATAAAAAGGGGCCACGAAAACTCACCTTAAAACGGATGAGAATATGAAACAAGAGCAAGCAGATAATCGAAAGAAAGCCACAAGCTACTCCATCTTTAATTGATCTACCTGGATTTACAATCATATATCATTTATAGGTTCATCTTATAAGTCATAACTAATTTTAATACTTATGGTTATTAATTAAAATGTCTTAGGGTTATAACGGATATTTGGTCTAATCATATATTAAATGTATCCTTAAATTTGTGATTTATGTATATAGATTTTTAAGGTTTAATTAGTTTAAATGTATTCTTTATTAATAAACGAGAGTTTAGGGTTAGACCGAATTAGGAAGTGAGGTTAAACGACTAAGCATTAGGACAAATTAAATAAAGAAGAAAAAGGAATCGAAAATAGATCAAGACACTACTATCGTTATAAACATTCTTATCGATACATCAAGTTAAACGAGACACCAACAAAGGAACATACCCACGAGACAATTTATACCAATATTCTTTAGACCTAGACCTTTACATCCGATTTTAGATTGCGAAGTATAATATAGCCCTTATATAAATATCAATCCATCATGCAAATCATGCATGTTACTCGGATATGAAATTCAATTCCCAACGAAACACAAGTCTAATAAAACGATGAGACATGAACATAACAAAATCCAGGCGTGAAATACAGGCACATGTTCAACTACAAAACCTCAAACCAGCTTTGATGAATTTGACTCTAGCATACACTAAAAAGTAAACGTGACATGATTGACATATATAAAAATCATGCATGTGATACCAATCCTATGCAGTTTAACGAGACATAACTTGATTTGAATCAAAGGATGCACATGTGAGATAACAAGTATCGTGAGACCAGAATGAAGACCACGAACCTTCGCGAGACCAACATAAGTATTAACGAAACACAATTCAATATGAGTAAAGGGCACACGAGACAAGCAAGTATTTAACGAGACCAAATTAAAAACACCACACGACTAGTCCAGTTTGGCGAGACAACTACAAGCCACCATCTCATTCCCTTTTAACTATTGATTGTATAACATGATTTATATCATATCCTATATACATGACGACACCAAATCTCACACAATAAACCAACCAAAACAGCCACATAAAGTCATACACCTGACCTTTATACCCATGAAAAAACCCACTCGACTTACACCTATATACATGCAACATACACTTAAATATATACACCCAAAACCCCAGCTCTTTATCCACTTGAATTTCAGTTTGACAAACCTGAAGACACAGTCGACACATATTTAAATGAACAGGAAACCATACCCAAAACTCCTGATCACCACAGCCGTCGCTAAACACATTGGCCTAGGGTTTTCATCTTACAAAACTTATTTAATGCACAATAATTACAAGTTAGAGCTTTGCATGAGTTTATTAGGTCGACCAAGAGGGACAACCAGGCTAGAATGTAAAAGAAAGACAAGGCGTATTATTTGTTGTTCCAGTTACATGTTAATGAGGCAAAGAGCAAAAAATATCAGGAAGGTTAACACGAGTAGAATAAGCATGATTCTGATTAATGTTATAGTATAGTTAGGTCGTATGTGTAAGTGTGTGACAAAAGATGAATGCTTATGTACCTTGGTTGGAGTTAGAGACGGGACGAGAGAAACAAGAACAGGAAATCATTAACACGACCATGCCTTAATCCGCTCTGAAAACCCGTGACCATCAGTAGTCGATCACCAACATCCAAAAACTTTTAACCCTTAAAACATGGAGTAAAGAAATCAGTCTTGGGAACTTCTTTGTGTATTAGTTTCAGTGAAGAGGTAAATAAGGGGAAAACGTACAAGATATAGGATGGAGCGTGTAATAGTATATGGCAAGTATCAATTAGCCTTGAATGTAATTTACTTGCTCAGTTAATGACCCGAAAATTATGGGGTTGATTGCGTGGGGATTCGGAGGTTACAAGTCAGGAAGAAAAACGTGTGAGGCTAAGTTAATATTAGGAGTTTTATATTTTTGCAACTATTATTTTATTAGAAAAATGACTTAGGTTATATCTATTATTTTGTATTCTTATTTGTAATGTATTTGTTGAAATGCAATTTAACTTGGTTTAGTCTTGAATTAACTATACATGTGAATTTAGGGCTTGGAGTTTTATAAGTTTTATAATGTGGTAACGAAATTTGGGTCAAGGGTCTCTGTTGACTAACCTGATTTTGTGAGGGTTCTCACAGTATCACCCCGTTAGAAAGAATTTCATCCCGAAATTCAATTGATTCTACTCATAATAATTTTATTACCGAATGTGCGTGGGATATTTGGTTTTTCATAAATGCGTTCTCATGTGTACTCAATGTCCATTGTTTGAGCTTCAACAACTCCTATAACCGGAATCTTATTGTGTCTAGTTTCACCAAACCCTCCTAATAAACATTTTGATCGATTTCTCATAGCATCTCATAGGATGATAATTAGTTCATCCTTGGTAAGCATTTATTAAGGCTCAACACATTTTAACTACCAAGGTTTTGAGGATGCTCTAACAAGGCAAAAAAATGTTCTTGATTTAGGTTGAAAAGTTTGCTAATGAAGCTGCTAACCCAAATCCAATGACCAAATTAATTATAATTGAGTGAACTACCCCGGTTGCGCTCAATGTAAATGAGTCAATGTTTGAATGAAGAATCCAATTAAGCTCAAAGGTATAATGAAAGGACTATAAATCAAACTAGCACACCCATGAGGGACAAAACCTATACACCAAAGTAAATACTATTAATGGAATATGAGATGCAATTGAAACAACCAAGTGGTTAGATTTTATGGTGAAAGCATAAATTTTGAGGAGTTGTCCCATGACAAAATATCAAGTAGGTTTCAACGACTTGAATTGGTGAGATTAGTGAAGAAATTCACAGGTACTCAGAGTAAGTGAATCGCATTGGAAAACAAAATGGTAAAGAGGAAGAAGTATTTGTGCATGAGGTTACATAGACAGGCCTTGAAAATGATTTTCTAAACTTGGAATAAGAGTAATTAAACTTCAAGGGCATGGAAGGAAATACATTGAATTGTCTCATTATTCGCTCTCTATTCGGTCTTTATCAGAATTCAAATGGTTTGTAATAATTGCAACACTATAAGTAGCCGATCAAGAAAATGAAAGACTTGGTTTATATCAGACAATAAAGGATGATATATCTTTTAATCATAGCCGCACAATTGAAATATGAATAAAGCAACGTGATGTTGATTTGGCATAAATGCTTGTTATCGAACAGGAGATCGAATCACTTTGTTTTAGGTTGCACCATACAATTAGCTAGCGATTATTGTGGTTCTTGTGAGCACACTAAGGTCTATGTGTTCGAAAAAAGAAAATGGATGACGATATATGTCGATATTCGAACAGTCAAGAAGAATGAATCATTTAAGGCAAAAAGGATAATCTTTTAAAATGACTATCAAGGAAGTGTTTTGTTATGTACATTTCTCGTCAATAACATACTTGCTCGCGTGCGATGTTTTGGTGCCATAAGATATTTTGTGTTTTTTTTATTTTGTACTACCATATGAATCGTAATTTAAGAAACTTGGATAAAATACTAATTGCATAATTTGAGAATGTAAACAATTGCTCATAAAAAAGTTGTTATAAAATGTCCATTTTTAATTTATAAAAATGTAGTTTTTCGTTTTTTTTTTGTCAGAATAATAATAATTGTCTTTCCATTATTTAGTCGAGTTTAAAAAAAAGTTTGTACATAATAAAATGTTTTAGGTTATAAAATATTTATTTTTAAACGATTATTTTCTAGGTGTGTATTAAGTTAATACAAATGGTTTGACTAGTCGTGTTAGAATGTCTAGTTCTAATAAATTCTAACCATTATTAATCCGTCGTAATCACTTTATCAAATGTTCCGGTCTTACAGTTTACAAGTTATTGATTTTCATATTGGGTCAACTAGCCCGGTTAGCCAAGTTACGGTCCAAGTTTACTTATACATTGGTTCCAATAATAAAACTAGTAGCAAGTTTTAAATTTAGTTCGTTAGCAAGTTATAATTTAGACCTAATAGGTTTATATGTTAGGTGGATTCTTTAGTCAAGAATTGAGGCAAGAATAGTATGTGCTAGAAAGATTTATTATAGTATGAGTAATAGTTTAAACAACATAGTTCTTATGGTATCTCTCAATCTGTTGGTATTCTGGTATAAAAGTATATCATATTGGAAAGTGATTAAGTTGACTAGTACTCATGAAAAGAGTACAATACCATAGTGTGATTGATTGATTAATTTGATGATTTCTTCGCCAATAAAAGGTTCTTGCAAGTGGAATGTGTTAAGAAAAATTGTTCATTGTAGAAAGTGTTATATTGTGATATCTTATTATTGATAATATCATATCAAAGTGTATTTAGGCTTGCTTGCAAAATGAAATGTATGGGGAGACGAGGTATATGATCCAAAGGTGTAGCAAAATAATTACTTGGTCGTTAAACTAGGGTTCATAATAGCTTAATATAGCATTTTAAAACTGAAATCAATATGACCTTCCAACGACGCAATTGTGGGATGCATCCAAAGTAATGCTCAAATAGCACGACTGATGTAAAGGCATACTAGACAAAGCATGATAGAAACAAGGCATTCTTAAACTCTAGTAATGGTTATGATATATCAAGTAAATGATGACATATAGAGTGCATAAAAACACCGATATGAATGCGAATAAGCACAAAATGCAAAGCGCACATGCACACGACTGATGCAATTTCCGGTGACCTAGTTTTGGGTCCAACCAAACATGAACCAAGGCAGCTACCCCCACCATTCCATGATCCCTCCTGAGTTAGGCATAGTTGATCAGGCTATGCATAATTTAGGAATGATGATGAAATGCTCGGGCTAGTCGACTCGTACCATGTTGGTGTTTTACGAAAACTTTAGTTTGGTTATAGTTTAGGTTTTTATTTTAGAAAAACCGTCATTCTCTATAACCTTAGGCTCTGATACCATACTGTCACACCCCACTAAGAGCGGAAACACGAGGTGCAACGAAATGAAACATCGCATAAGATAGTAGAACAACACCATATTTGATTAAGAAAAGGTTACCATGCTACAATAATATTTTTACTACAAAACTGGATAATGAAACATAAGTCTTAATCTTATCAAATTTAAGTCTTTAGAAAAAGGTCTTGGCCAAATCACTCGGTCCTTGATACGAGAACAATGTATGACTTCAATATGCATGCTTTCAAAATACAACTATCGACCACCTGAAAATAATACTCGAAAACGTCAACATAATGTTGGTGAGCTCGCAGGTTTAAGTCAAACAAAACCATTTACCGTGCATGATATATAAGTAAGACAAGTGTGCAATTAATAATAATAAAGCATAGGGTAAGTAGTTATATCATAATCAAATCACTTGGCTAGTCAGGTTGCCACCCATCTGGCTAGTCAGGTGACCACCCATAACACATATGTACTACACGTATGCCTACCAGCTGGAGCTAAAACATGAGTACTCTCACGTCAAGTGGATTAAATCCATTACCTGAGAACCACACAGAAATATCACACAGTAATATCACACAGAAATATCACACAGAATAACCAGAAACCACTAGTGCTCCTAACGCAACTATATCCGCACACAAGCTTGTCCAAAATAATAAAACAAGTATTTAACCACGACATTAAAACTTGAAATAACTTTGAGTATCATTTTCCCCCAAGAAAAAAAATCTAAAAAGGGGCCACGAAAACTCACCTTAAAACGGATGAGAATATGAAACAAGAGCAAGCAGATAATCGAAAGAAAGTCACAAGCTACTCCATCTTTAATTGATCTACCTGGATTTACAATCATATATCATTTATAGGTTCATTTTATAAGTCATAACTAATTTTAATACTTATGGTTATTAATTAAAATGTCTTAGGGTTATAACAGATATTTGGTCTAATCATATATTAAATGTATCCTTAAATTTGTGATTTATGTATATAGATTTTTAAGGTTTAATTAGTTTAAATGTATTCTTTATTAATAAACGAGAGTTTAGGGTTAGACCGAATTAGGAAGTGAGGTTAAACGACTAAGCATTAGGACAAATTAAATAAAGAAGAAAAAGGAAATCGAAAATAGATCAAGACACTACTATCGTTATAAACATTCTTATCGATACATCAAGTTAAACGAGACACCAACAAAGGAACATACCCACGAGACAATTTATACCAATATTCTTTATCCGATTTTAGATTGCGAAGTATAATATAGCCCTTATATCAATATCAATCCATCATGCAAATCATGCATGTTACTCACATATGAAATTCATATCCCAACGAAACACAAGTCTAATAAAACGATGAGACATGAACATAACAAAATCCATGCGTGAAATACAGGCACATGTTCAACTCCAAAACCTCAAACCAGCTTTGATGAATTTGACTCTCGCATACACTAAAAAGAAAACGTGACATGATTGACATATATAAAAATCATGCATGTGATACTAATCCTATGCAGTTTAACGAGACACAACTTGATTTGAATCAAAGGATACACATGTGAGATAACAAGTATCGCGAGACCATAATGAAGACCACGAACCCTCGCGAGACCAACATAAGTATTAACGAAACACAATTCAATCTGAGTAAAGGGCACACAACACAAGCAAGTATTTAATGAGACCAAATTAAAAACACCACGCGACTAGTCCAGTTTGGCGAGACAGCTACAAGCCACCATCTCATTCCCTTTTAACTACTGATTGTATAACATGATTTATATCATATCATATATACATGACGATACCAAATCTCACACAATAAACCAACCAAAACAGCTACATAAAGTCATACACCTGACCTTTATACCCATGAAAAAACCCACTCGACTTACACCTATATACATGCAACATACACTTAAATATATACACCCAAAACCCCACTCTTGATCCACTTGAATTTCGGTTTGACAAACACGAAGACACAATCGACACATATTTAAATGAACAGAAACCATACCCAAAACTCACGATCACCTGACCTCGCTAAACACATTGGCCTAGGGTTTTCATCTTAAAAACTTATTTAATGCATAATAATTACAAGTTAGAGCTTTGCATGAGTTTATTAGGTCGACAAAGAGGACAACCAAGCTAGAATGTAAAAGAAAGACAAGGCGTATTATTTGTTGTTCCATTACATGTTAATGAGGCAAAGAGCAAAAAAAAATCGGGAAGGTTAACACGAGTAGAATAAGCATGATTCTGATTAATGTTATAGTATAGTTAGGTCGTATGTGTAAGTGTGTGACAAAAGATGAATGCTTATGTACCTTGGCTGGAGTTAGAGACGGGACGAGAGAAACAAGAACAGGAAATCATTAACACGAACATGCCTTAATCCGCTCTGAAAACCCGTAACCATCAGTAGTCGATCACCAACATCCAAAAACTTTTAACCCTTAAAACATGGAGTAAAGAAATCGATCTTGGGAACTTCTTTGTGTATTAGTTTCAGTGAAGAGGTAAATAAGGGGAAAACGTACAAGATATAGGATGGAGCGTGTAATAGTATATGGCAAGTATCAATTAGCCTTGAATGGAATTTACTTGCTCAGTTAATGACCCAAAAATTATGGGGTTGATTGGGTGGGGATTCGGAGGTTACAAGTCAGGAAGAAAAACGTGTGAGGCTAAGTTAATATTAGGAGTTCTATATTTTTGCAACTATTATTTTATTAAACAAATGACTTAGGTTATATCTATTATTTTGTATTCTTATTTGTAATGTATTTGTTGAAATGCAATTTAACTTGGTTTAGTCTTGAATTAACTATACATGTGAATTTAGGGCTTGGAGTTTTATAAGTTTTATAATGTGGTAACGAAATTCGGGTCAAGGGTCTCTGTTGACTAACCTGATTTTGTGAGGGTTCTCACACCTAAACATGTGTATGAGTTAAAGAAAGCCCTTTATGCTCTTAAACAAGCTCCAAAAGCTTGATATGATAGACTCAAGTCATTTTTAATCAAACACAACTATACCATGGGGTTAGTTGACAACACACTTTTTACTAAGAAAAGAGAGTCACATATAATCATCGTTCAAATATATGTAGATGATATTATATTCAGATCCACTTGTCAAGACATGTGTGATGATTTCTCTAAAATCATGCATGACGAGTTCGAGATGAGTATGATGGGAGAACTTAGTTTCTTTCTTGGTCTACAAATCAAACAAGTAGAAGATGGTATCTTCTTTAATCAATCTAAATACATAAAAGAGATGTTAAAGAAATTCGGTCTAGAAGAGTCGAAACCAATTAGGACACAAATGTCATACGACACCAAACTCACTAAAGATGAAGACGGTGAATCCGTCGATAATACTAAATATCGTGGCATGATTGGTAGTCTTCTCTACCTCACGGCTAGTAGGCCGGATATCATGTTTAGCGTTTGTCTATGTGCTAGGTTTCAAGAAGACCCTAAAACATCACACGTAGAAGCCGTAAAAAGAATATTTAGATATATTAAGGGTACAACACAATTAGGATTATGGTATCCTAAGGGCACGGGAGTAGAAACAATTGTATATGCGATTCGACCATGCGGTGATTATGTTGACCGAAAAAGTACAAGTGGGGTATGTACTTTTATGGGATGTTGTTTAACATCTTGGTTTTCAAAGAAACAAAAGGCATTAGCAATATCAAAAACCGGCCGAATCGTCTCCGCACGGCAAAGCATGCCAACAAGCACTATGGATGAAACAAGCGTTAGTTGACTATGACATTCATCTAAGTGACATAGCCATCCTATGTGACAACAAGGGTGCCATCGATTTAAGCAAGAATCCGGTATTACATTCTCGCACAAAGCATATAGAGATTCGTCATCACTTCTTAAGAGACAATGTTCAAAAGGGGAACATCTCTATTGAGAAGGTAGCGTCCGAAGACAACATAGCCGACGTCCTCACCAAACCGTTGAAGCGGGAACAATTCAACCTACTATGTCTTGGTCTTGGTCTCATGGAACAATCGTCGTAATTCAAATTTTAACTCTGCAAGGTATGTAAACACTAGCCTTGTTCTTTCTGAGTCTAGGATCTCTATTTCACGCACAAACAATACGAGAATTTTCAAAACCCAAGATAAGTTTTTCACTTATAACTCATAGTTTTTTATTATTTTCTTTCAAAAATAAGTACAAGTTGCAAACACATAATTACATACACATCTTCTTTTCAAAGGACAAAACGATTTTATTCGCACATAGAAACCTCCTTTTTGAAACGTTTTCTAAAAATGATACCTCTTCCCGTATCAATTTCACAAAAGCAATTTCTCACGTCTAGGACAAATCGCTTTTTCATTATTAATACAAAGTAAAAACCCGTTTTCATTGCATCTCATGTCTTTTGAATGCTAAAGGGGACACATAACTAATATGTGTTTTTGGGTACATTCATTTAAGCCACAATGAATTAAGGAGCATTGGTAGCACTGAATTATTTACTCAAGTACTAACTATGTGTTTTTGGGTTATCTCACATAATAGTATGCTTTTTCACTTCTAGTTTATTTTTTTTCTTTCTTCTTAGGAGTCGAGATAACCGCAACTCCAAATAGTTTGCATATAGGCACACACTAGGCAAAAATGTTTCCAAAAGGAAAATTTTGAGCTCATATCACCCAAGCACCACGGATCCCAGCCTTAATCTTTGGGCGGATCCCTCGAGGAAGGATCCGTGGGATCCGTGAGACAGAAGCTAGTTTTATCTTCTATTTTTCTCACTTTTGATGAAAACTCCAATATATTTTCATTTTTTTTTGGAGTATGTTCTTTAATGCTTGTGTTCTCATGATCATATGCCTTAAATTCATATCTAATCATTAGATTTTAATCCACATTTTAGGTCAATCATTCATTACAATGCATTATTTTTCTATATATAGGACTCCCAAAATGCTTGCATATTCATCTTCACAAACAACCAACACCATGTCATCCAAAAGATCTTACAACTTAGATGAATCACCTAGTACAAACAATGAAATCCAAACCTTTGTACTTCCACCTTCAAAAATACCACAATCAAACTCTAGGATATCCACACGGATTAGCATCCGGCCTTGTCGCTTAGCAAAACCATCATCGAATCGTTCATCACCAAAAAATAACTCACCACAAGATGCTTCCATTATAGCACCTCCTTCATCACCAACGAGTACACCAACTTCATCACCTAAAGTTACTATTTTGGAACTCCTTAAGACTCAAACAAGATCTCACCAACCAAAACAAAAAGAAATAGCCTTTTATGTTAGGTCACCATATTAGTAACACAAGCATCAATATAAGAAATAGAAGAAGAAGAGATCGGATGAACACAAACACACACACACGTATAAATAATATAAGAAAGATAGTTATGCGTAAGAGACAAGTGAAATGTGAATTGAACAACCAACCCTCAAGTGAGGGTTTACAAGAGTATTTATAGGAGAGGAGCTAGGCAACACTTCTAGTCCCTTCCTTTCTTATGGGCTTGGGCCAAGGCTTATGGGCCTTCTACATAAGCCTTAGCTTAATAACAAACATAAAGGCCATATTAAGCTAACTATTACATATGAATCACTAACACTTGAATTAAGGTTTAGGAGTGATTCCAACAATCTCCCCTAAGTGTTGGTGATGAATGAAAGAGTGATAAACGTTGTAGGTGCTGATGTAATAGTAGCTTTGACGTCTTCTGACATTCTTCTTTCTTGTGAGAAGAAGTGTCTTGATTCGAACAATCTCCCCAGTGTAGAGAAATTGTTTCCTTTGAAAAGTTCTGCTTTGACGTCATCATTTTCTTTGTTCTTTGATCTTTGTTCTTTGTGATGGTAGTGATAGTATGTTGTTGTTGTCTCGCATCAGTCCGCTTCGTTGCTCAAAGTGTTCCACGCCTTTCTCCAACATGCTCACACGCCTTTAACGTTGGATTACAAGATCGATGAAGTTCTCTTAGTCTTTAAACTTTGTAGATTCTTTGACTTGACGAAGAATCATTCGACTTTGTGTTGCCTTTGAGAGAACTTGCATTAGTGATGATGTTGGTATGAGCATGTGAAGAATCAGACGATCATCCGCTCCCGAGCTTCCATAAGAAGAAAACATACACACGGTTAGTAATAAGCGGATTCCAAGACTTACAAGTTTGAATTTCGAGAGTGTTAACAAAGATAGTGTGAAAACACAACTCTAATTCTCACAAAGGCCGCTCTCGAACCGGAGTCCCACAAGTGAGATAACACGATGTACCAAGTACACCTACAGTTCGGATGAGTCGCCGAGGTACACCAAGCATCACCTCACGATCGTAGACCGCTTGAGACACACTAAGCGTAATCCACGGGAGTTACCGAAGTGACCGCCGTGGTCGTTTGATGTTGACCGGCAGAGTTTCCATTCAATCACCGAGGATCACATATGTGAACCTCTCATAAATGTTCTCGATGATTGCTAAGATC
This sequence comes from Chrysanthemum lavandulifolium, assembly GCA_022545495.1. Classification (NCBI taxonomy): domain Eukaryota; kingdom Viridiplantae; phylum Streptophyta; class Magnoliopsida; order Asterales; family Asteraceae; genus Chrysanthemum; species Chrysanthemum lavandulifolium. The sequence continues at coordinate 76,086,427 of CM040245.1, read as the reverse complement.
CGTGAAGGACACGATAATATATCACTTTGTTCTTATTGTTGAACGACAAGCGATGAAATGTCAAGTGTACCTAAGAGATCTTTTGATGAATCTCGTGGCTCTAGACTCAATAGTGCACTTTGGTTTTCCCGAGCGGAGACTAGGAGAGGGTCTCCTTCTTCAATACCAAAGAATCTCTAAGAGAAAGCCGATAGTTTACGTAGGGTTCCCCCTGAGAATGAAACAAGCTTCGCTGGGAGAAACTTGAGTGGCTAAGAAGGTTTAGTGCATGCGCCATCGGGTCCATGACGACTTTTAATCTTCAATACCGGTGTCATCAAGTGACAACCAAGAGCATATGAATTGAACCCGTGTCCGCCCTAAGTTGAATAACTGAGGGCTATTTCTTTTCACCCTTTTCTTTGCTTTTCTTTTAATTCTTCAACTCCTTCTTTCTCCGATTCTCATTTTCTCCTTTTATAATCATACCTAAGGACTTCTAAGTACTAACTATTTGTGATGTCCTTGGGTAGATCCTCCGGCTCGGCGGATCATAGGACGGTTATTCCTAACCTTAGTCACCTTATAACTCCATGACTAACCTATGTTGCCATAAAACCATTTTCTTGAAAATCTCTCAAAGTGTTTGTGAATGAAAACATTTTGTACCACTTCAAGAGTTTTATCTTTTGCGTAAATACTCCCCTCCACACGTGCTTAAGTGTTTAGACGTAAATCGCACGGTGAGAGAAGAGCGCGACTTTTGAATTGATCGACTCAAGATAGACAATCCCCGAGAGACACGGTTACGTTGCATAGTTAAAGAGTTACATTGTCGCCTTTTAGGTGACAACTAGCTCTAATAACTACCTTGAAGGTGTGGACAAACCTCAAAGGTTGTCAAACCCACAAAGTTCATGTCTATCAAGAGCTTCTCGAATAGGTACAATTTACTTGGATAAGTCTTTGGAAGACAAATCTTTTCAATGTATGACGCTCGAGTTCGTCAATTCATGGGTTAAGTCTTTTCACACGAAGATTCAATAGCAAATCAACATATTTCTTATCACAATAATTTTCTCCCTCAAAAATGGCATATAAATGTTATTTTTGATAACGCTTTGATATTAAATATGACCATTTCGAGTTTTGTGGGAAGATTATCACGAAGAACAATTTGTGAACAAAGTTTTAGCAAATACCCCTCAACAAGTAATACTAACTTTGAGGTTTTGAAAACGTAAGGAAGTACTTGTTCTTTTGAGCAAAACCTTTAAAAGTGAAAGGTTTGATAAGTTTTACTCAAAAGTAAGAAGCTTTCGCTCCTTTTATAAGGATTGTGGCAATCAAGCGCACTACGTGGTCCTTTCATTACAAGAACGGGTTGTACATCGTTATGTGTGCACAAGCCATTGTCGATAATCAAACAAACAAAATCACAATCAAGAGAGTACCCAATGATTACAGACGATCGCCTACTTTTCGAGGACGTTGGAAAGTCGAATCGGAAAGTTTGGTCATCCTCCCACATAGCTCTCCAACCGTTGATCCGATCCCGATGAATCAAACATTCATCAATCCTAGTGATAAATCAACGAACATCCTTGCGATCCTTTGAATTCCATCTCTTCGTCTCGAATTATACCCAACTCAATGTCCTTCAATCGATATGCCAATCCATCTCGAACCATCTCCGTGGTGGCGTCATAGAACTTAGTGAATTTCATCGAAAGCCATGAAGCAAGTATGATGATTTTCACTTTGGTAGACAAACCCAAACTTTTGTTTATGAACGATTTTGTATCGAGGTTCTTGATTGATTCCGATGAAGTGTAGAATTTAGGTAAGATTCGACCCCGAGGTGGAGAACTTCAACACGCCTTTGATTTGATGCGTATGAAAACAAGGAGTGCAAGAATGTACTTGATCTAAATTTCGTTGAGGTTTCGTTGGGGCTCGTGTATGTCGTGATCCTCACCACCGCAGTATGTAAAGTGATCAACGGTTTTCCATTGGTGGTGTGGTTTCAAACCCTTGGTTGATCGATGGTGGTGGTTGTGTAGCTTGTTGTGTAGTGGTGATAACCCGCTTAACCATTTGTCGAATCATTGGATGGAGTTGCCTTTTAATGATTTTGTTGTTGACATAGGTGTTTTTTTGTTGATGGAGGTGATGATTGAGATGATGATTTGGGTTTGGTGGAAGTGTCAAGAGGTGGTTCAAGACCGTTGAGGTTTGTGTATTGGATTGTCAACTATGTAGTTGTTCGATTCCTTCTTAAACTTTTCCTTCTCACTCTAGCAACTTCTTTTGCCTCTTTTCGAATCATTTCCTCTTCACCGCCAAATTATCATCATCGTGGACTCTTTCATCCTTATCATGATCGTAATCTCCTTCGTCATATATTTCCACATCTTCACCATGATTTTCTTCTTGGATGTTTTAGTTGTTGTTGTGGTTGCTTCATTTCAACAGCTTGTGGTGACAAGGACACCCCGATCCTTACCGGGTTGATTAACCGGATCGGATGGGGTAAGAGATGTTTGCAATGGATCTTCCATAAGTGGAGGACTACTACTTGACCCTCCCGCCCCACCGGGTTGATTAACCGGAAAGGTTGAAGCATGGTATTCCATCCTTTTTCGCTTTAATGTCTTATGAAATTTTATTTCCTCTTCCATTGAATCATACTCATCATCGTGGATGACTTTGTGAGCATGAATTTGAATGGATGTTGCGTAGGATGTCCACAAGAATTTCGCAAGATGATTATGAGCATATGAAGTTGTTGAAGATGACACGGAGATTGTTCTTGCCAATTGTTTTGTCGTATCCAATGGGAATGTGTTTGCCATCAAGAGCTCATTGGGCATTGATGATTGCTTGATTTGCACCATTTTGTGATCCGAAAGACATTAGACAAAAAGATGACATATGGAAACACAATGTGTTTGTTTTAGTCTCGATTTATTATCTAATTCCTTGTTTGATGGTAACATGTTTATGTTAGTTACAAGTCCTAAGTCACATTATTCCAACTGATTGAAGTTGATGTGATAAGTTACGTGAACATGTTAATTTTGAAATTTCAAAGTCCAATTTTTCACTTAACACACAACATATTAACTTTTGAAAGCTTATACGAAACATCAAGTATTTGTGACTTATGCGTAACATTTAACAAGTAACATATGCGTAATAGGCCAAAATGTAGTGAACAGTGGGTTATGAGTAACAAGGATCCTTATGCGTAAGAAAGGAGCTTATGCGTAGGAGTAAGCTAAAGCGTAAGACCAAGCTTATGCGTAAGAGTTTTTACGCGAAGACAAGTTCAAAGGCTTTAGGCTTACGCGTAGGAATAAGCAAGATGTTACGCGTAAAGTTTACTCGTAAGAGTAAAGCTTATGCGTAGCAAGCCTTGTTTACGAATATCTTTCCAAGATACGCGTAATCCATCAGAGACCTCTTATGCGTAAGAGTTACGCAGAAGATTTCTCTTAGCGCTACCTTTACGCATAAAAGTATTCTTTAAGCGTAACGGTTTGAACACCAAGATTCGACATTACGAATAATTAACCCGTTAACTATAAACATGAAAACTTGATTGCGCTTAATTCCAAACATCTTTTAGATCACAAAACAAGCATAAGAACATATCGATACACACGTAAAGACTTAGGCGTAAAATTACTTAAACCCTAAACCCTTAATCTACGTGTAAGAGATATAGCTACACAAATCAAACAAGAATGTTTCGAGTGTCCTAGATGTCATATGAGTGCAATGGAACAAGATTTAACACATTTCCACCACGTAATCAAGATTTATGGGAGATGAACCCTAAAAACCTAAAACTTAAATTCATACAGCTTTAGATGTTTCGGCTAATTTAAAGGTTCAAAACATGCATATAAACTTATTCTAACACTTTCTTGACTACCTAATAACATATCACGTAATAGAAAAGCCCTAGATGAGCGCAAGAACCCTAGAATTCAAATTAATGAAATTTAAGATTCGTGATGGTTTTGGACGATTGAAACAAGTTTAATAGACACTAAGAAAGGTTTTAACACAACTCATTTCAATCCAAACACTTTTATGCATAAACACCCAATTGCTCGAGTGAACAATTTTCCAAAATCAGTTTAAAGAGTTTTAATCGTTGGATTTGAAAGATTTTTGAAATCCTTGTTTTGAATCTTGATCAAAACAATTTAGAACTTAAATATTATGAACAACTTGAACGGATTTAGAAGATTTGATTTGGGCCGTTTGATCTTGGTGGTTTAGGAGTAAATGATTTTGTTAAAATTAATTTGCCAAGTTGACACATTCAGTCCCTCAACCTTAAAGAGGTTCCAACCAAGATCCTTTAACTTCCGTTTAGGTTAGACAAAACACATGTAAGGCAAGAAACTTAACGATACTCCCCCGACTTTTGAAATAATGAATTTTGAAGACATTTGAGTCCGAGGAGAGTATTTGACAAGAAACGATCCACCATTTTGGAAGAAACAACATATTTTTGAAAACATGGAAGTACAAGGTTTTATGAAACCGAAAATATTTACTTTCTCCCCTCAACACTTGTTCGGGAAAAATAGTGAAAGATTTGATAGAACAAAGTGTTGATCAAGATTTGTACTTATGATGTTTGAAAGAATTTAGATAGAAGAATATTTTTGAGATTTTTCGATTTTATATTTTTGTATTTTGTTTTTGAAAATATTTACAAAAGAGGTTTTGGTGTTTGATCGGTTTTAAGAATGTTTTAAGAGTTCATCCAGTTCCTCTTGAGTCAAACACCGCATACCAATCCGTGGACCAACTCATTAAACCTAGCAGAGCTAAGGCTTTGGTGAGGAGATCCGCCAATTGGTATTCAAGACCACAAAGTATAATTCAACAAGACTGCTCCACGTGGTCCTTGATGAAATGATATCAAGATCGATGTGCTTTGATTTCGAATGTTGAACCGAGTTGCACGAGATCGCAATAGCACCGATTGTCGCAAAGACATCGGGATTTTGTCAAACACGTAACCATAGTCTTTGAGTTGTGTTCTCATCCAAATGACTTGAGCACAACACGCCGACATGGCTACATATTCTCGCTTCGTTGAGGACAACGATGTACAATCCTCGCTTCTTCGATTGCCATGACACCGCTTTATCACCAAGAAATTGTAATGCTCTCAAGTACTTTTCCGTGAATCTAAGCATCCCGCGTGATCGTCATCTCGAAAAAGCTATTAGTTCAAAACCGAATCCTTCTGATACCGATCCCCAAGTTAATGGTTCCCTTGATGTATCGGAGGATTCTTTTAGCCTCGAGAGGTGGGTTTCAGCTTGGTCTCGATCGATAACGGAGCAAAGATATACGGCAAAAACAATATCAGCTCGCTAGTTGTTAGATACATGAGAGACCCAATAATACTACGGTATTTGGTAGGGTCCACCAATTTCCCATGTAAATCAAAGATCTAGCTTCTTGGTATGAGCCATTGGTGTGGCATAGGTGTCACAGCTTTGCATTCCAAATTTGTTTAACAGTTCAAGGGCATATTTGACCGACTCAAGAAAATACCACGGGTGATTGATGAACTTGCATTCCTAGAAAGAATGTAAGTTCACCCATCATTGACATTTCAAAATGTTTTGTCATTAGTTTTGCAAAAGCATTTGAGTATTTTAAATGTGTTGACCCAAAATGATGTCATCCACATAAATTTGAACAATTAAGATGTGAGCCCGTGATATTGTATGAAAAGTGTAGGATCGACCGAACCTTTGGTGAATTTATTGGCAATGAGGAAGGATGATAACTTATCGCACCACGCCCGAGGAGCTTGTTTGAGACCGCATGAGCTTTGTTCGCTTTGTAGACATGGTTCGGGAACTCGGATCAACGAATCCTTCCGTCGGTCGACATAAACCGCTTTTCAGTTGACCATTCGTAAAAGCGCTTTGACGTCCATCCGAAAGACCGTTATATTCATATGAGCCGCGAACGCGAGAAAGATCCGAAACCTCAAGACGAGCAACCGGAGCGAATGATTCTTCAAAGTCAATACCTCTTCCTGTCTATAACCCTTAGCCACCGACGTGACTTGTTTTTCGATTACGCCCTTCAAAGATCCAATTTGTTCTTCCAAATCCATTTGAGACCAATGACGAGACCCTCGTTGGTCTTTCAACCAGCTCCCATACTTCAAGACGCTTGAATTGGTTGAGTTCTTCTTGCATGGATTCAATCCAGCTTGTCTTTTGTCATTGCGCCTTTAATGTTTTTAGGCTCGATTGGCAGATGGTGAGTGCATAAATGCAATGTTCACCATCCGTGTGAAGACGTTGTCTTGTTACGACCGGTTGATTCGGGTTACCAATAATATTCTCAAGAGGATGGTCTTTTGTCCAACGATGTGTAGAGGGTTGATGTTGGTATACATTGTGCGATTTTGAGGATTCAAATGGCTTGTAGATGATTCCGCGACATCGTGCAAGCATTTCATTGGCAAACGGGTTAAAGAACGATTTGGATCAAAATCTGCAGTGGGGGTACTTCATTAAGAACATCATCACCGGTTCGTCGTCGTTGGAAGCGCTTTGTTCAACTGTTGTTGTAGAGTCAATCGGTGGTGCTTCTTCAACAAGAGTTGTTGTAGCAGTGTATCGTATAAGAGTATGATCAGTTGAGCAATGGAAACATCGGATACACCGAGCACGCTCATCAATGTCATCACTAAACAAATGGAGCAAATAGCTTTTCCATTTGTTGACGAGTAAGTCGGGGCTTGGTTCATTGATGATGGGGTTTGAGGAAGTTTAAACGGTTGTGACCGGGTTCCAAGTCGTTATGCTCATAAGCCATTGTGAAGAAGTTTCGTAATCGCCTTCCCCAAACCGACAACCGCCTTTAGCAGATTTGAAACTTTGATGAAGTCTACATTTCTCTAACTTTGAAGGTTTCAAGATGCAGCGGAATTTGTAGATGAGCAAGAAACCACACAAAGAAAATCGACTAATTGCGGAAGATCCGCTCGAGGGTAACATGCCGTAAATCAACAAGATCTTCTCACGTATGTAGACGCATCACACCAAACAAACCACGAAAGACTAAATGATACGACTTTCCCCGAATGTTGTGGTCTTTCGAATACTAATCACCGTGAATATGCAATAACTCGATACCAAGACCGTGTGAGGCATCATAACATCATATTTGGGTAACTTCACACAAGATCACCCGTGAAATTGAGACGATAACACCAAAGTGAGACGTTTGAGCCACGATCGCCTTATTTCTTCCCCTAATTGAAGAAATTCAAGAAGGCATTGGGTTTTCGCAAAGAAGCATGTAGAAGAACAAGGAAGCAATGACCACCTACACTCTCTCCCCTCGATGTTTTCAATGATTCGTAATCATACACCACGATGTTGATGATGAATTGAAGACAATAAACCATGTATAAGGAGACAAATAAACCATGTATGTTCAATTAATCGAACAAGTGTGAAGTACCATAAATATCTCGTGAGAATCAATCACGATAAAACGCTCTGTTTAATCATTATGTTGATCATCACCGTGTCATTGTTGTTGGAAACACTTTGATCTTCGTTATCGAAGATTCGATTGAGGTGCGCTACAAAGAACGGTTGTTGTTGTAGATTGTGTATCGAAATTAGAGTATTATCGTTGTGCAATGAAACATTCGATACATCCAAGCACGACTTTAGATGTAATCTTTAACCGAGGAGCAAGCAATGTTTCCAATTTTTGACGATTAAGTACAATGGTGGAGCAATTGATGGATCATTAAGTTTTAGACGGTGAGAAACGGGTCCTACGATGTATTGCAAGAGAAGCCATTGTTGTTGTACCGCATAGAAAAATAGGAGGGGACAAGAAAGAAGAAACATGGATCCCCAAGTGTAATCGGGTTCCGATGTTAGAGGCATAAAGATGTAGTGTCAATTATCTTCTTGACACCGAACATGCTATTTTGATAAGTTCCTTTCCTACCTCGTGGATGGATGTTGTGGGTTTCACACTTGTGTTGATGCAACTACTTAGTATCTTGCCCGTAGGAATCCACCTAAGACCAATAGTGTTGAAAACTCTACCCGTTGGTATCCATCTAAGGTTAGATCTAGGGATGTTGAAACTTCTTTTGGGAAGAGTCTCGCCCTATATTGATCCACCTATTAGGTTTCAAATTTTACGCTTAGATCAACGGGTTTATTTCTAACAATTTGTTGAGTAAACTTAGGTTTTGGTTTGCTACTACAAGCAAGTGTTATGCAACACACTAGAAGGCATCACACTAGGTCGTGAACCTAAGATTCCATCCTTTGGAGTAGTGCCTTTTCCTAGCCTTTTCTAGATCATAGTTCTTGTACAAGTCATTTGAATCATATGAATTTTTAATTTTAATGCTCGGTTTAGACATTGTGTTCGAACTAATCCTAGACGGCCAGTGCAACTACTTGTTGAGGTTTAATGTAAACAGTATAATAGAAACAGTTTAACATAAACATGTTTAATGTAAATGTAAGCATTATTCTTTGGCCCGAATGTGGAGTGACCGGTTTTGACAAATGATTATTCTCAACAACTTGGGAGGCAAACCGTGGTTTTGAAGATTTTGAACGCTCGATTTAAAAGCGCTTGGTTGTCTAACTACCGATTGTTTTTCGATTGGTTTTAGAGACGATTTCCCAAGATTGTTGGTTTTGCAAAATTAGTATCCACACTCTTGCCGCTTAATCTTCTCGTTTGTTTTGTAAAGCAACATGTGCAAGCCCCTTTGCTTGAAGTTGAGCCTTTAAATGCTCATTTTCTTTTACTAATGTATCCACACGATTACTTTGTTCATTTGAAGATCGACCATTGTGGCTCAAGAAAAGATTTGTTTTGTAATTTAAGTTCAAGAGAGATGCAATGTGCCTCTAGTTTTGAAAAATCTTTATGAAACCGAGCAATGGTCTTTTGAGAAGAATGATTTCGATTCAAGAGTTTGATTTGACGTTTCAGTTGAATTGTTAACAAGTAAGGGCTCGACATGAGATAGTTGTTCGACATTGTGCAACACATCGGTCAACCTCTCCTTCATTTTCGAATTCAGTTGCTCAAGATGTTGTGTCGCATTTGCGTGCGTAATATGATCAACAAGAGATTGTACCTCGACCATCCGTTCTCGTCAAAGTCGCTGTCATAGGTGGGTAAGATATCTTCCTCAACCATTTGTTCTTTGTCAAAGTTGGGCTCGTGTCATAGTTGGGTATGATATCTTCTCCAGATCCGTGTTGTCATCCTCGCTTCCAATGCTACAACCTCATTGTCCGTGACATCGATGATGCAAGAATCACAACATTCTCAACATCCCTTTGAGCATTCCTTCCATGTACATCAACTCTTTCACCTTGCACGATCGGGATTTCGCGAATTTGATGATGTCTCGACGCTTGGAATTGTTAATTATTGAGTTCACTTCTTTCGTAACAATAAATCCTTCTTCCAATTCCACAAATGCTTTTCTTCTTCGTAATCCATTGATTTAAACTCTATGGTGATGAAGAATCAAAGAGCAAAGGTGAGGAGAGTCGATATAGCACTTGAAAGGTCGATATAGTGAATTTCAATTTCCTCCAAAATAATTTTGAAAAATTTTGACTCTCAAAATTTGAAATTCACTATAAAATTCAATTCTAAGGTTGTAAGAAAATTTGAGTTATGACAATTTTGACGCCAAATTTGACCCGAAAAATTCAATTTGGGCCCAAAATTTGAATTTTGACCAAAATTTTCACAGCTTAAACCAAAATTTGAATCTCGTAAAAATTGAACGCTTAGTCTCCCTAAAAATTAAATTTTACTCAAATTTTCCCGCCAAAATTTTTTTTTTTTTTTTTTTTTTTTTTTTTGTGTTGATGGATCTTTGTAGTCGAATGAAACTTGTTGTTTGTTGAAGAAGTGCTTAGGCGTAGAAACCCACTTTGCTTAGTAGCTTAGCGTAGAAAAGAGGAAACCTTATGCGTAATACTCAACCTTATGCGTAAAAGATAACTTACGCGTAAGAATAGGGCTTACGCGTAGGATTAGCTTACGCGTAAGAATTGAGAAACACTAAGATTAGGCGTAAACTGAAAGTTAGACGTAGAAAACTTATGCGTAAGATTAGCTTATGCGTAAGACAAGGCTTAGGCGTAAGAAAAAGCTTATGCGTAAAGAGTTCTACGCGTAAGTTTAAGCTTATGCGTAAAATTAGGGTTTTGCCCAAAAATCCTTTACACTATCACAGTGTAAAAGATATCCAAAGTCGAAGTGTTTTCAGGCTTATCCAAGCAAGAAAACACTGAGTAAACCAAGAAAAATCAAGATCAAACCAAGGAAAACTTATGCGTAAGTTTAGGTTTTCTTACGAGTAGAAAGTACCAAAACCGATTTTATGCCCAAAAGTGTTTAGAAACTTGATTTTTATGATGAAATAGCTTCAATATCACCAAAATAACAAGAAAGTTTAAAACTTGATGATCCAAAACTCTTTTCACCTTACGAGTAGAAAGAGGTACACGAATGAAATCAAGCTAAAAACAATTCTACACACGTAAAGTTTCAAACTTTTGCCAAAACTTAAACTTTAACACCTAATAACCTTGAAAGTACAAGAATCTTGGATTTTAAAGTGTAAAAATGAAAGTTTTTGCGTGATGAAAGGTTGAAAACGTGAAACCTTACGAGTAGAAAAAAACTTCAAAACACCGATTTCACCCAACTATTTGGCGAATGATACCACCGTTAGGTCACCATATTAGTAACACAAGCATCAATATAAGAAAGAGAGAGAAGAGATCGGATGAACAACTTAACAACACACACACACACGACAATATAAGAAAGGTTATGCGTAGAGTGAAAGAGTGAATTGAACAACCAACCCTCAAGTGAGGGTTTACAAGAGTATTTATAGGAGGAGCTAGGCAACTTCTAGTCCCTTCCTTTCTTATGGGCTTGGGCCAAGGCTTATGGGCCTTCTACATAAGCCTTAGCTTAATAACAAACATAAAGGCCATATTAAGCTAACTATTACATATGAATCACTAACACTTGAATTAAGGTTTAGGAGTGATTCCAACATATTTTTACATGCTTATAGGTGGCATAAAAACCACTACACTTTATTGTTTTATTACAAGGCCTTGTTTACATACCTTGGCTCCCAATCTTGATTCTCGTCAATCACAAGATTACTTATGCATGTTACTACAAACCTTTTCTTTGTAGGATATTTTTTTTCTTCATCACTTCACACCCCAAACAAGGGGGAGCTACCGTCAAGGGGGAGTAAGCGATACATGGACCATTTTTCCACATTTTATTTCTTCGATGGGTTAACTTTTTGTTTCGACAAAAAGGGGAGAAGAAGTAAAACTTAGGGGCTTTCAAAACATACATATATTCTTAAGTTTTACTCATCATAACAATATGTTTTGTCATCAACAAAAAGGGGGGGATTGTTAATACAAATAAACCGTAAAAACGTTTATTAATATTTTGCGATCTCTTTGTGTTTTGTTGATAACAAATATAATGTTATCTTAAGTACAATTATAAGGATACATGTTATTTTTATAAAGCATTTCAATATAGCCATTTAATACAAATTGTTGTAATAAATCATTTGTTGTAATAGTTTATTAGGATGGGTAAAAATCTCAACCCATGGATCATATCCATAACCCATGGTATTAACCAATACCCACTTGACTAGATACATTGTATCTAAAATAATACCCATGGACCAACCCATAACCCATGACCCATAACCAAAAAACCCATGAGCAAAGAGGAGCGTCCCACGTATCCCTAGGATTACACTAGACGGATCCCTTGTGGGAGGGATCCGTGGGATCCGGGGAACAATGGCAAGTTTTGCCTATAAATAGAGAGCCATTTCTTCATTCTAACTTACCCCTCTTCTTACTAATTCTCTCATATACTCTCATTCTCTTCTAACAAAAGATCACTTGATCTAGAGTAGGGGTGGAAACGAGCCGAGCCGCTCGTGAAAAGCTCGGGATCCGATCGGTAAAAAGCTCGAACGAGCCGAGCCTAAACGAGCTCGAGCCTAAGTTTGGGCTCATTTAATAATCGAGCTCGAGCCCGAGCTCTATACAAAAAGCTCGTTTAGGCTCGCGAGCCTAAACGAGCCCTAGAAATATATACGTATATATATTTTCTATATGTATAACCGTGTTAACGAGCTCGAGCCTTGTGTTAACGAGCCGAGCTTTGTGTTAACGAGCCGAGCTCGAGCTTGTGAAAAGTTTCACGAGCCGAGCTCGAGCTCAAAATGTGAGGCTCGAAACGAGCTCGAGCTCGAGCTTTTTATATATAAACGAGCCGAGCTCGAGCTCTGGCAGGCACGGGCTCGGCTCGGCTCATTTTTACCCCTAATCTAGAGAGTACTTCTTTCTTTCTTTCTTTCTTTAGTGATTCTCATATAGGTCCTTCTCTAAGGCGAGATCACGAGCATCCTACAAGTCATCCAAGCAAGGGGTCCTTGATTGATTTGTTCCTCCGCAAGATTTATGTAGCAAAGATCTTGTATTTGATATTTCACATATTTGTTGTGTAATAGTCGTGTTGGTTTGGTTCACCGTGTTACGGACTCGGTATTTAGCTTTGTATCGGAAAAAGGTGTAAGCAACGTTGTGAAGGCTTCTCCACCAAGTTGAAGGAGTTTGTTGACATAGTGCTTGAACTCTCGAGTAGGTGACTCGGGGAGTGGAGTAGGGCATGGAAGGTGTCCTTGAAGCCGAACTACTAAAATCGGTTGTGTCATTTCTATCCCTTGATTTACTTTATTTACCTGCTTTATCATTAGATCTATACTTTCTCTACATCCATACGATTTCACATAATATCGAATCTAAAGTTTTTGAAACCAAATTAAAATCGGCAAAACTATTCAACCCCCCTTCTAGTTTTCCACACGGCTGTTAAAGAAAGTACTCTTGGATGTCCGAATGCAAAGGACAAAAAATCCAAGGCTAAACAAAATATCCCAGATTTGAACAAAGAACCCCCCACAGGGCACCGCAGAAGCTATACAAAACCTAAAAAAGTCCGAGACTTAAATGAAGAAACTGCGAGACATAGTTCATACGTAGGAGAGCCTTCTAACGTCCCAGACTTGAACGAAGAGGTGAGCGAGGGCGATTTAAGACACGACTTGTACATTCCAAATGACAGTAGCGAATATTTTATGGCTCGAATTCCACCTCTTTTCCGACGGTGGATCCTAGGGATCATTAACGTGGAAGGTGATGGAAATTGTGGTTATCTAGCTCTTGCCGTAGGTCTTGGTCATCACGAACAAATATAGCCCAGACTTCGAACTATTGTCAGGGAAGAGGTAGACAATAACCGGGAAGTTTACATGCAAATGTGGGGGAGGGTATGGTTTACAACTATGGTCAACTCGCTGAATTGGTTTGAATCAGGTCCAGCACCCTACGGTTACTGGATAATTATGCCAGATACGGGCGTGGCTATTGCTACAGCTCTTAACTGTCCCATTGTATGGATATCCAATTCACAATCTGTTACGTGTCTTCCACCGAGAGATGGTCCGGATACAACACAACTATTGTCCCCGTTGTGATTCTTCGTGTGGGGAAGACCAAGCCGCCACTACGCTCACGCGGTTCGGATGAAAACTCACCACCCCGCTCACTCACCCACAATGGAGATGGTTCATAAATGACTTGGCAGCGGGATGGGCACATATGTTTCTTGAGCGACATACACTTGTTTAGAAGGACGAAAACGACATCGATTTATATTGTAAATGACAAAACATGTATAGACGACATTCGCTTTATATTGTAAACGACAAAACATGTATAGCGATTAGACATCGATTTATAGTAAACGATTCGAGTTATAGTAAACGACATCGAGTTATAGTAAACGACTCGTCATCTTTTGTTACTGATTTACGCTCTGCTCCGGTTCTTCCTCATCTTTTGTTACTGAATTGGATGACATTCGGTGGAGGACATTCATTGTGTCAACAACACACCCGCCGTGTTGAGAGTCTAGATTATGTGCCTTCTTCTCCATCTTATGTGCCTCCTCTCCAACTATATCTCCGGTGCAGATGAGGAGAATTTTATACACCGTCCTCTGGTTCTTCCTCATCTTTTGTTACGTACCGCCTCGCGTTAACGAGTACAAATGAGAGATTGCGGATTGAGGAGACGATTTCGAGTTAGAGTTTCGTGTGGGACGGATGGCGGCATCATTGGGCGACTACGCCTCGGGCGTGATTGATCTTAGTTTTTAGTTATATTGTGATTTTGTGAACCATGTATCAACTATTAATCTATAACAAGATTGGTTATTTATGTATTCGAAGCTTATAATTTTGTGAACCATGATATTACTGATTTATGTTGTGAATAATTATACAAATTTTTTTGGCCAGATGCAACAAGGAAATCTTTTCTTGTGTCGTTGTCCACGTGGATTTATAATTGAAAGAACATCCCAAAAGCCCAAAACTTGTGGTCTGAAGTATTATGCATGTCTTTTATCAAAGGTAAATAATTAAACGTTTGCTTATTTACGTAAATATATCAATAACTTGTTTGTTAAGAATACATTTCTTATAATTGTTTCATCAAGTAACAGCCAGGGACTGAAGACTATGGGTGTCGATACTTTATGTGGAAGAAAGTATTTCAACAAAAGTACTTTGGTCAAGCCTCTTCTTCAACGCAGTGCTCAAACTGCGAAACTAAAGATAACACGATCAACATGCTATTGGCTAAAAACAATTTGTTGAAGGCAAGAATAAAGACGTTGGAGGCATCACTGGAATTGGCAAGAAATCTCGTTGATCACGCATGTCAGTCGAGTGGAATACTCTATGAGCTTATAGATGACATTAATAATCTTCATATGGAATAAATTTCGTTGTAATATTAGTAACATTTTTGTTGTACTTGTTTAATGTTTTAATGTCTAATGTTTTATTGTTATTGTTTAATTAAATGGAAACAAATACACAATTAAAAAAACATAACGTAAAAAACTACACAAAAAAATATACTCTACATATAAAAACACTACACAAATAAATACACTATACATATTAAAACACTACACAATTTAAACAAATAAAATACACTACACAAATTTATTATACACAACTAAATACACACAAAACAAAAAACAATAAAAAAAAGTAGCAAATGATTGGGCAACGATTGGGCGTGGGCCCCACCCTATAGGATGCATGGGAAGTGTTTTTTGGGGTGCTTGTGTAGATTGTCTCTAGTAATAACATGTATCACTAAAAAGTGTGTTTGGTTTGTCGCTTTAAATCACAATGGGTATGGGTGTTAGTATAGAGTGGAATAATAATGGAGGGTATGAGTAAATCTTTACATTTGGGTATCCTCATTTCATTGTGGTGGACCTCATAACCAACCAAACAACATTAATGACTTTCAAAATTATAGACCCATACCCATACACCCAAACCAAACGGAGTTTAAATATTGTTTCATTCACAAATTTTTATCAATTTTCATTTATAACACATATTTTTTTTTCTCGCAATGATTACAAACTGAATCCATAAATATTGCATCAAGGGTTATACCAGAACCACAAGTACGCAATTATAATTATTTGCAACTATACACTGTAGCTTTGCACGGATACTCGTCTAATCTCTATTACATATAAAGCAAAAATACTATTATTTAAAAACTTAATAATGAGTAATGTTTAATCCCAAAAACTCCCTTTTAAAACTTAACTAGTTAACTGTAAACCTTTCGTATATTTTCTCACATAAAAATCCAAAAATGCTGCCATAATAAATCAAAAAATTAAAATATGCATAACAATTTTTTTTATTTTATTTTTTTAATTTATTTTATTTTTTAATTTAGTTTCTAACAAAATATGATATTTTTTCTGTATTCTATCCCGACATTAATAATTTCTAAAAGTTCATCCACAAACTTTATTATATAAGAAACCATGATTCAAGTTTGATGTAATGTTTTATTTTCTGTTTCAATAAATGTTCTTTACATATCAGGGGACCAATCTCCACCCTCCATTTTTATTTGATCTAATAGATGAGATTAATCCCAACAATTTAAAAAACCCACTTTCATTATTTTTTTTCAAATATTAATATCTTTCAAAGCATTAATCGTTAAGCGAAAAAAAATATATCATTGCGACGAGCATTTGATTATCTTTCTATAGATAGGCACTTTGATATACTTTTGACAAAAGAAAGTCGTATTTTTCACATTTTTTTTTAAAGTTTTTTTCGTTTTTTTACGTTACTGAAATTTGCATTAAAAAATCATATATGATAAAACACCAATTAGTGTTAAATCATATATGATATGTAATATCACATGTGATATTAGTGTAAAATCACATATGATATACATATGATATTACATTCATATATGATTTAACACTGATATCACATTTGATATTCAATTTAGTGTTTTATCATATATGATTTTTTTCATGCAAATTTCAGTAACGTAAAAAAAATGAAAAAGACGAAAAAAAAACGTGAAAAAAATGAAAGTTTTTCTTTTTTCGAAAGTATATCAAAGTGCCCGTCTATAGAAAGATAATTAAATGCTTGTCGCGACGGTGTAAATTTTTTCGCTTAACGATTAACGGTTTAAGAGATATTTAATTATAAAAAATATGTGAAATAATAAAATGTTTTTATCTCATCCATTGATTCTTTTTAAATGGATGGTGGAAATGAGTCCCTTGGTATGTGAGAAAAGTTTGGTATATAAAATAACTCTCCTCTAAATATTTTTATACGTTTTTTTATACATTCTAAGAATTGTCCTTTAAGTTGAATTATTACATGTTACAAAGTTTTCAGTTATATGTTGATTATTTTGTGTTGTGTGTATAAGCTTTACACAAAACAATTAACCACAATATCGCAAATATAATTGTTTGCTACTATAAAATATTATTGATATGCACAAATACTTGGCTAGTTACATTAAGACTAAAATACACCGTTGGTCCCTAAACTTGTATCGGAGGATCGCGATGGGACGAAACCGGGCATAATCATCGCCACGGGTCCAAACAGTACCCATTAAATGCCAGATTAGTCCCTTGACCAAGTCAAACTCTGATTTTTGTTTTGTAGTCGAGGGTATTTTAGTCCATACACATTTATACTTTTATAACACATTTATGTTTTACCCCTTCATCTTTCACCCTCTTCATCATCTACCCAAATCATTCATCTCCCCAACATTCATCATTCATCTCCCCAGATTATTTAGTAATCTATTCATCATGCTGCACAGTATTATATAGCTGATTATTTAGTTATCAAGGACGTTTGATATACATTCACATTATCTAGATCACATGCACCTCAAATGACATTTAATATCTTTTAAACAAATGAAGTTCATAGACACACTACGCTATCATATTTGCATACCCATGTATTGCATTTACAAGATTTAAGGCTACATTACAGTAGATTTCTTGGATTATAAGCAAATATCATGGACAAGAAGAAAGTTGGCCTATTTTTCTTGACTTGAACAAGCCCATAAACTCTTTGTTGTTCGAGTTTTGAAGCAGATTGATAACGGATCATTTATGGCTTTACGGGTCATGTTTCCTACAACAAACCGCTTTTGTTCAAGATTTGAGCAACATCGACACGTTGAAGTATCGTCATTCTTATGGTGTTGACTTGCAAGCCAAACCCTTGATAACATGCCGGCACTGAAACCTGTGACAGGGGTAATGAATTCCATTAGTTGTGGCAAGATGTGCGGGTTAATGAGTTTACCTTGAGGAACACGGGTCCTCAAGCCAATATTCGAATGAATATTTAATGAGTTTACCTTGAGGAACATGTCGATTGCACGATAGATTCCGTCATGTGAAGGTCGAGACAGAGTTGACACCATATCTGCAAGATCAATAAATTTTGATAATGGCAAATCGAGATTTTTGCAATTTCAATGAGGTAACAATCGACAAGCTTGGCCACTTTGACTTTAGGCTGCGAGTCAACAAACTTGACTTCTAAAACTCATGTTGATCACCATGATCGACAACCCGATCTGCATCATGAAGATCGTAACTAATTCTTGAACTAAATCAACATCAAGATACACAAGATCAAGAATCGATCGTTCTCCATTTGTTGACCAATCCGTTTGAGTAACTCATCTCTTCGTGTTTCGCCACAATCTAAACGAATCGATTCTTGCAACAATCGAATCAAAAGATCACAAGAAACACTATTTTTTCGTGGGTAGCAAAAGATGACCGTTTCTATTAAAGAACGGATTTTACATCATCCTCGCTATCTTTCTTTAACTTCCTCTCGCACATAAGCTTTTAAAGATTCACCAACAACTTGAAAGCTTACTTTTCCTTTCGCCTTGATCAAAGTTATAACCTTTTATACAAATCAACGGGAAGATCACATAAATCTTCAACCCACCGTCTTTTGGAACCATAAGTCGTTTCCTAACACCGTTATAAAGTGGTGACTCAATCCCATTTTCGGAAGGAAGTTTATTTACATTATCGTGTAAGACCATTCAACTTTGGACGGATCCATGGAAGCTTTTGAAGCTATTGAATCTAAACAACGGTTAACAATTCTCAATTCTTCCGACCATGGAAGAAGAGACTTTGTAGTTTGATAAACAATTATTGAATCTTTCCATGTTTTGAAAATGCTTGTATCCATGAAGACTTCAGTTTTATAAATGAGGTTTCCTTTATCAACATTTTCGTGCAGCCACGTTGTAAGCATTGAGTGTGACTGTCGTACCGTAACAAAACTTTGCACATATCTCAAATGCGCCAGGTCCACCGGGAATATCGTGGATTTCAATTTCACTACCAATGTTTTCATTTGGATAGGAATCTAGGATTACAATCTTAGAATCACTATGCTATTTGTCATACCTTGTGAAGATAGAACTGGATGTTACAAACGTTTACAACCATGTCAGTAGCGACCTCAGCTGCTACATACCTAAAAATATACAAAAACAAAAACTTGTTCTTAAAACTTAAGATATAGGTTAGAAACTACACAACATATGCTTGTATGCTACATACGTAATAACTAAAAGCTAAACATTAAGATCAATAACGATGGTAAAAAACAACCATTAAACTCGATCAACTAACCGTGTATTTTCACCAGTGGTTTGAAACAAATCTGGCTTTGATCCAAGTTTCATAAACTTCATCACGAACACACAATAGATTCCAACACGATTTCGCCTAAAATCAACTCGTTACCAACTTCTAGGATTATAACCTGGGCCTATAAGCGAAGAGGGCTTGGGATCTCCCAAAATAAACAAGCTAAACAAAGTTGATATCTAAGTTCCAAACAAGACTTTAATGATATAAATTACACCATTGATGACACCCACAACTTGCTAACCAATGACATCCACCACCAATTTCAAGATCTAATCCCACATTCCACCACACAATCTTTCATATACCAAGGAATTAGCACATGTAATAAAGCCAAAACATAATCTTGGAATAAATCTTATTGGACCACTTAATAATCAGTAAAAAACAAAATAGTAGCATAAATAATTAATATATCACAAGAATATACCAATATGCACACAATTAAATGTGACTTGCATTTAGTTACTATTAAACACATAAGTAACTGAAATGCATATGAAACCTCAATTATCTTGAAACCCCATTTGAGAACTTATACATTATATCAAAATAAACATACCCATTTAATAACAAGGCAAGTTAACAAGCTTAAAGTTTATAATTTATTAGACCATAAAAACCTTATCTATAGCTAAAAGACATATCAAACCTCAATTATATTGAAAGCCCATTTGAGAACTTATATATAATATCAAAATAAACATACCATTTTAAAAGATTTGATCAAATACCAATAATAAAGATGAAATCTTTCTTGTGGAATGAAAAAAAGAACATAAAACCCCACATACCGGGTTAATGAGTTTACCTTGAGGACCAACGGTACCATTGACATAACAAACAACCCAACACAAGAATACTATCAATGATAATTACGTTTGATTCATCAGCTTTTTTCCGGGATGATTGTTGGGAGATGATGATGTTGGGGAGATGAATGATTTGGGTAGATGATGAAGAGGTGAAAGATGAAGGGTAAAACATAAATGTGTTATAAAAGTATAAATGTATGGACTAAAATACCTCGACTACAAAACAAAATCGAGTTTGACTTGGTCGAGGACCAATCGGCATTTAATGGGTCTTGTTTGGACCCGTGGCGATGATTATGCCCGGTTTCATCCCATCGCGATCCTCCGATACAAGTTTAGGGACCAACGGTGTATTTTAGTCTTACATTAATATAAAGCAATGTTACAAAAAGCGTAAGGTGTGGCGTGGCGGCAAGACCAAGTCTCGCGCCTTATGGAGCCATGACGAAACCATAACGTTTATAATAAGTGATTTAGAGCGGCACAAAATATGAAAATATTTATACAGTTTACAAGAATGTGTTATACATAAGAAACTAGTTTATTAACCCCTGAAATTCACGGGATTAAATTGAAAACCGTAAGTTATTATTATGAAAATAAATATGTTTATATAAGCGATAGATTTGTGATATGATGCGAATAATTGCTGTTACGATTTTACGATTTTGATTTTGAAAAAAACGAAACGATCCCGAGTACCATCACGATCTTGAAAACCTTGCATTTAAAAAAAAATCTAATAACAACAAATCCTTTTTCAATTAAAACTTATAAAAAATAGGATGAAAGATATTAAAATTATGAAATGTAAAATGTATAAACTAAGGTAACTTTTATTTTTTACATCACATTTTGTATAAGGGAGGTGATACTCACACCACATTTTTTTATGCATGCACCACAATTTGTGTATTACAGTATTATACAGTACAAACAGTAATGCATAAATTGTGGTGCATGCATCAAAATATGTGGTGTAAATATCAATTCCCTTTATATAATACCTTTTTTGACAATTTTAATAAACAAAAAGAGTTTAAGTGCTTCAGTTCCCTTAATCATATCATAAATCCACTTTTTTATGCTTCTTCAATATTTTATCATAGACGTATAATAATGTAAGTATAATCAGTGCATATATACGGTATTATTTTGATGTACTTATTATTGTGGTATACTAGTTATAATACCCGTGCACGCACGGGGTTTTAACCAAAAAAATTATTCTTTATTAATACTGAATATTGTGTCTTTAAAAGTAATTTCATATAATTATATAGTTATAAGTTTCGTGCACGCACGAAGTTTACGCATAATTCAAATTTATTTTAACATTTTAGTTCGATATACACGTATAAGAATTTCTTTCATGAAAATTGTGATATAAGACAACTAATACTTATGCAAGAGTTTTTCATATGCATTAATATCCATTAAATTTGGTAAAATATCCGTAAAAATTTCATTATGTAATTCAAGATTTAATTTTGTTTAGTGACAAAGATGTTGATGTTGTTATTTAAATTTCACTATTGATATTATGTTGTTCACTGATGCAAGTTTAATAAGACATAATAAGCGTTGATAAAGTTAAAGTATTCTCATTAAAGTTTTTAAAAATGTTTTCTAGATATCTTTAGAGCACAAGGTATCGTGCTAACGAATAACACGTTATTGGTATGCCACATCAGTGCCACATCACCCCCTTCCAATAACACACAATAACTAAAACACTCATCTCTCATAACACACCACTAACATATTATTGAGTCCCACTTATTTATTTCATTTAATCATTCAATATAAAAAAATATATAAAAAAAAAAAAAAGGTTGCTTTTTACTATTGGCGTGAGCCAGTTGCTTGGCTGAATCCCATTGGGAACAAAAATGGCGTGTTGCCTGGTATCGATAATGGCAAGCCGTTCATTCAACTTGAATCATTTGGCGTGTTGCACCGTACCGTGTGCTCTTATATAAATAAATAAAATTATCTGAGTCGTTGTTATAACTACTGATAAGCGTATATTTATTTTATATTAAAGTAACCCGTGCATACAATTTAATAATTATATTTCCGTTTTCAGTAATTTAGCGGTATTTAAAATGTAAACTCGTGTCCACATAGTTTAAACTTTTAAAAATTAATTAAATGAGTTTTTATTGAACGTATATAGTAAAAAAATTGATACTTATAATCTTATACAAATTTATATGTTGTTATTTTAAAACAACATATACATTGTAGTTTTTTAAGATATAAATTATAAAGGGTATAAAGTATAAGGGGGTATTTGTTTATAATCAAAAGTTATTTAAAAACATGTAGGCTTATAATATTACACTTAACTCTATATAATTTTTAAAAATTCAACCACTAAAGTTTTATTAATTACCCCATTTTTTTTGAAGTTTTTATTTTCACAAATTTGACACCTATATTTTTATGTGTTTTTTTTATCAACCAAATTTCTCCACCAAATTTATTAAAGTTTGACCAAAATCAATTTAATTTTGACTTTTATTAACCAATCACATCACACGATTTTGCTTACGTGGCTAAATCGAGCTCTCATATTTGTCCAATTGTTTTTCCAATAAAAATGAATTAACAAAATCACTCCGAAATAATGTAATTCTTTTATTATATAAAAGATTTTAGTTTAGCGTGCATTTCATTACTCGAGTTATACATGAGTCTTCATGGAACCATATCGATGTTTATTATTGCTCTCATTTTGAGAAAGGGTTATTAATAGGACCTAAAAAAGCTATACATCAAAAAAATCTTCTTCATTTCTTTCGCATAATCCTTTTCAATAAAGTTGAATTTAAAATAGACGTTAGACATCGCGCTTTAACGCATATTAAAAGTTTATACTTGTGTTATGACATTAAATTATAAAACTTTTTGTTTTATAGACATATTCTCATTATGTTAGAAACCTTTTCAAGTGATATAAACGTCACACATAATCAAATGCATTAAATTATGAAAATGTTCAATATTTTAGACCTTTTCATGACACATAAATTTGAAATAAATGCTCACTATAGTTTATTAGTTCTTAAACCTATTAATCATTTTATAAACATTTTCATGAAACACGTTAATAGATGCCCTTACTTCTTGAAAAAAAAGAATTGTGTACTATTTTTTTTAAAAGAAAAGTCATATTCTTTTTAGAAAAAGAAAAATAATGTAGTGGTTGTAAATTGAATTGAATATTCTTAGCGTACATAAAACGGTAAATGAAAATAACACATTTGGATCACACCGGTTGCTTTTGCTTGGTGTCGGAGACGAACGACGGACGTGACGTCATCAACTTCAAAACCCTCTTTTTTTACAAATCAAATATAAACTCACTTACATCTAATATTAATCATCAGGTAACTTTTTTATTCTTATTAATATTATTATTTGACCTAATTATAATTATTGCCTTTATTTCATTATCAAATGTGATCCATTGCTTTAATCTTAAGTTTCAATGATTGATGTCATTCATTTAGTTATATTCTTAATTTCAACCTGTAAGGCTTACTGATTAATTGAATCTCAAATATTATTATGTTTGTATTAGTTGTTGATTACTGTATTGTTTAGTGCTGCAATTAAATTATGCGTTAAGATGCCCGTTTACGCAAAAAAATATTATTTGAGAAGAGATGTGGAACAATAATGAATTGGGGAAAGAAAAAAAAAAAACTATCTGCAGACGATACTTTGGTGAAATGAACAGCAGATTAAATATTATGTAGGGTGGATTGGACGCGACCGATTTAAGTAATTATCGAAATGTTTATAATGATCGTTTTGTTTTGTATATCATTTTGTATTTAGTAGAATACAAAGGACTCCGTAAGTGATGTGTAAGTTCACTGGAATGTATATCATTGTGAACATTGCTTTACAACAAAGACATTGACAAGTGTGGCGTAAAGATAGAGTTGTTATTCAAGTTGAAGTGGTTTTTGAACTAGTAATAATCATTGTAAAATAAATTGCATCAGAACTTTTCAAGCTCCTAGCTTTCTTTTTTTCTTCTGAACTTCCATTTAGTTGCGGTTATGATCATGTACGATATACATGTCTATGTTTTCTTTGGGTATATAGTTCTATACCATTTGAAATGTGATTACATACAATCTTCCTTCCTTCACTCGTATATGCTCTGTTTATCTTCATTAGGACTTCACATGACACATCTGTAGCAGGTTATATGTTAAAACAACATTAAGAAACCTGATGACCGTCCCTCTCAAAAACATTAGAAACTGAGTTTTCCATTCATTGATAGTACGTGATTATTAGAGACAAAGGCAAATTTCATATACAGTACTAACAAATAAGAGTCGGGTTGCATTAATTAGGGATGAAACACGAGAGGCAACAAACAGGTTTGTGTATAGAAAACAGTTAAGATATTATGTGACCAGTTTCTATATCTAAAGTTTAAACTTTAAACACATAAATCTGGTGCAAACCCTCCTTCCCCTTCTTCCTCATGAAGGTTCCTCGGCCCACTGAAGCCAATCCCATCTAGGCATCTATCTGATGAGTTGTCTGTGTTCTCGTGGCAACTTGAATGGAAATTATTACTTTCATATACGTATGGCCATAAACTAGATTACAGGAAAGAAGCTTTTGTTTGTTTTCTGAACAACTGTTTCTTAATTGTTTGGGAATTGAGAAATTAGTTATTGGTCTCAGCATGCTGCCTGTTGAACTGTACATCTGTTTCCATCGCAGTCTCCATGTCACTAATTACTAAACTTTAAGCCTAACTACCATGTTATGTTTTTTTTTTTCTTTTCCAAAATAGTTTAATTTGGGCGCTTCTGGTGTGTCTGGGCGTCTTTTCTGTAATTTGAAAGGTCAGCGTTATTGACATGGCATCTAGGCGGAACGTTAACTATACTCGTCTTGCTGACGATGACGACTATGTTGTCAATGAAGGAAGATATGACCCAAGGTTTGAATACTCACCTGGGAGCTTGGATGAAATCCCATGGAAATCTATTGCACTTGCACTTTTTCTGCTCATTCTTGGATGTGGACTTATCCTTCTCTCGCTCTTCGTCTTCACGGGTCACATGGGTGGAGACAGAGGTCAAGCATATGGCCTGCTAGGACTTGGGGCTCTCACCTTTCTCCCAGGTACGTTAATCATATTACCTTCATTCTATATTCTCAATTTTTGGACTTTAACTTTAATCTGTGTAACCAACTGGTTTGAGTGTGCTCGCTTGATAATTCATTGCATTAACCTTTCATAAATCTACAGCTTATTGATAATGATTTATCCTTTTTAGGCTTTTATGAGACTCGGATTGCGTATTATGCATGGAGGGGTGCACAAGGATATCGCTATGCATCCATCCCTGGCTATTGAGGATCATACAGTCTTTCTGGTGCTTGGTCTATGGTTGTACATTCAGGTTGTAACATACACGCCTCAGCTTCCTGTTATTTAGATTGATACTGTTTTCATAAAATTTGAGTTTTGGATTTAATTTTTAAGAATTTAGGTAAACTGCAGTGCAAGTGTCTGGCACATATTTTCAGTTTACGTGTAATTGATGATTATCAACTTCCTCGGATTTAGGCTAAATGAATATTGTTTGTTGAAAGGTTATGGTAAGTGTCTTTGCATTTTTCTTTGAGCAGGGAGTGCTCTCACTTTTGGCATGAATTCAGTGACGTCAAAGCTTGCAAAAGAACAAGATAAGAAACACTTGTGCGTCAAATATAGGAGCTTATAGAGATTCTTCTTAAAATCACATCAAATATGATCATTTTGTATTAGGATTGAAATGTAAATGTCTGTCATTTCTTTTCCAGTAACTTTCAGGAAGACGCCAAACATGAAAGCATTATTAAACAAAATCTTTGACTTGTTAAGTACTGCAAGGTACTGTATGATACATTGATTATCCTGATGTAAACTAGAGTCCGAGTCTTGTTAGCTTAATGATTTTGTAATGTTAATGTGGATATAAGCTGATCAACTTAGGCATGTCGGATTTTTTAACCAAACAATTGAAAAAATGTTCCTTTAGATGGTTAAGAAAGGTTTATGATGTCAAGCAAAGATGAAGATTCATGTCCTTAGCTGTAACATGTAATTCTTGTTGGTTGCTACTTCCTAGTTGTTCTATACTTTACTCATTCACAGACACACCAAACCTATATCGGATAAGAATTTTCTATGATCCGGCACTTCAAGGCTTCAAGCCCCATGTTAAATGATACAAAAAATAGCTTATAATTAATCAGTTCACATTCTTCTAATCTTGAGTTGCTTTCATATTCACTCAAGGTTCTTTTAGTGGTAAAAAAAAAAAAAAAAAAAAAAAAAAAAAAAACAAAAAACTTGTGACTATCTTATGTGAGAGGTTTGAAGTTCAATTCTACTATGTGCAAACAACTCTGAAGAGGTCACGTCAACTTTCCTCAAAAGGGGTGAGGCGTTAACTGTTTTCAGTATGTGTGGTGATGAGATCAAACCCGTGAATTAGTCGACAAAAGATCGGAAACAACGTTTATCAGAAAAAGAAAAAACATAAAACTAATACAACATACAAGGATGACAAAGTAATAACATAAAAGATGATGAGCTTCATATGTATTCATGGGAAAAAGACAGGAACCTGAAAAGAGTAAAGACACGCAGTTTAACATAAAGAGACTTTTTGTCTGCCAGTGAATCTATGATGACGTGGCAGGAGAAAGTTGACCGTTACCAAAGAAAGTCAAAACAGCAAAATGCCTCCTTTTTATGTTTTCTATATAAATTTCTTTTTCTTCAAACAGCAAATTCAATCTTCATTTCTGGGCATAATTCAAATAACTTGGCTGTGGTATTTAACCTGGACCCGACTCAGTCGGACCCGCCTTTCTTCTTCCATCAGGTGGGGTTCCTTGCGGAGGGAAATGGAGCATATTACATGCTCATTAACATTATCTCTTTAGGTAATTGTATATATATATATGTAGATGTAAATGTATAGATGAAATCATTTATTTGCATTATGCATGCCTTTTGATTTAAGCCTTTGAACCTTAGGCATATTTTTGATGATCAAATTGACATAATGAAAATATATTGTATGTATGCCTATATTCAATGCATACCATCAACAAAGTTATGTTAGTTTTTAATGCATGGTATTCTAGAATCAATCGAAACTTTTAAACAATCATGAAGATGGATATTGCTTGGCACATTGTGGTTTTATGATGCATTGATGATTTAGCCATATTATCTTGTTGTTCAAAAATTTGTTTGAGCTATTTTCCCCAGTTCACATGTTTATTTAAACAATCATGAGACTTAATTTTGATGACAACCGTTAATGTTATGATCTAGCATTAGACATTAGATGATTATAATCTTAGTCTAGAAACGACGTTATGACGTCATCTTTGTAAATAACTTGAACTTGCTGCATATATGTCATGAGCATCACATAATGTCACATTCACCTAGCTGTGGGACGTGAATATTTCTAGTGCGGGGCAAAATCTATATTTGTATTGCAAGCCAAATATTTTCTTCTTCTACTCTATTAGCAATGGTTTATAACCTTATATGGTCTTTGCTAACATTTTTTTTTGGCAAATTGTTACTCATCTATGTATAGTCGGGGTTCATCTTATATTTTTAGTATTTGATCTTCATGAAAAGGATATTTAACTGAATCTTGTTGTTGAAGTTGCAATAGATTCTTTCTTTTCCTTTCAGTAATAGGTTATGGTTGCTTTAAAGATTTTTAATTTATCCTTGCAAGCTATTATTTTAAGCACTTACTTGCATGTATAACCTTTTTCCACTTCTGATTCCTATGGGATACAAAAAAGCACTAGACACTATGGACTTTTTTGCTCTTCTGACCTTTGGTTTTCGCAGAATTCTTGCATTCACTTTCTTGATATCTGATTAATAGCGAAATCTTTTACCTTGCTAAGGTACAATCTCTTTCTCATACAAAATCTGCATTTTGTTTACTGATTTTGAGAGAGAAATTATCACTGACTTCATTGTTTAATCAGAGACTTGCTAATTAGTAATTACCACTTCAAGAAAGAGTGATACATGGGCGGTTGTGTTTCGTGCCATACTACAAGATCAAGGAAACCACGAATTGGTTATACCAAGAAGATTCGTAAGCTTGAGAAAATGAGGAAGTGTAATAGCAATGCAGAAAACATTGTTATCGTTCGTTCCACCACCATTTGTAGAAGCACATCCTCCAATTCCACTTTTAACCTCACTCAGATGGAATTGCACCACAGCCAGTTTAATCCTAACAGTACTTTCTTTTATCATCTTTTGTGTTTGCTTACATTAAAACTTTATTTTTTCCTAATACTAATGTGGATTGCAGTGACTAGCCAAGAAGAATCATGGTTTGACTCAGTCAGCAAAATTGATGAGTCTGATTCAGATGAAGATTTTATGAGTGTTCATGGGGGTAATGAACATAAATGTCCTTTATTTTTGAACAATATTAGCATTCCCTTTGAACATATGTCTTGAGTATGTGTCTTTTGTCTTTAGAGTCTCTTTAGTAACGAATAAAGGTGAAGTAGCCTTGTGTACTCGAATCCATAACTTCATTATAATCTTAGAAATGACAATGTGAAAATAGGTAGCTTTTAAAATAGAAAGTGGTGATTTTCAAGTAGATATTATATCAACTTATATTTTGTTGAATTACTATCCACAGATGGTTTTCGTAATTCATCAAGTGGTCCACAGACGCTTATGAGGAAATCATCAGTCATCAGGCTTTCATTTAAGACAACTTCACTTGATAAAGAAGAAACCAGTGAAATTCGTAGGCTTTTTGTTTATTTATTTAATAAAAATATGTCTATTTAGCTCTAAGCTTTATAGGGGCACAATCTTATTTGTTACATGGCAAACACTTTCTCGTTTTGGCAGGTATTTCAAGAAAATACTTTTGTCGTCCCCGAGCAGGACTTTTGATTCCATGCTGTACAAATGAGAAGCCAACCCCTGGATGTTGGTCTGCTATCAACCCCTCGAGTTTCACGGTTCGAGATGAAAACTTTTTCAAGTATGTCATCTTATTCCACTTTTTTAAAATACTAATTTGATATGTAAAAAAAAATAATTTAACTAACCAAGAAACTGATTTGCAGAAGTAAAACAAAAAGTCCTGCTCCAAGTTACTGTCCTTATACTCCAATTGGAGTTGATCTCTTTATATCTTCGAGAAAAGTCAACCACATTGCCCAGCATCTTGAGCTCCCTTCGATCAAAGGCGATGGAAAATTGCCACCTCTTCTCATTGTCAATATACAGGTTCTCAAGATTTTTCTTTAATCATTTTCTTGATGTCAATGTTTTTACAGGACAAAGTTATAAAATGTTTATTTGGTTTTCACAGCTGCCAACTTATCCTACCGCTATGTTCAATAGTGTTAGTGATGGTGAGGGGTTAAACCTTGTGCTATATTTCAAACTTTCTGAAACATACGAGACTGATGCATCTTCTCAGTTTCAAGAGAGCTTCAAGGTTACCATGACAACACATGTCTTTTTTTTTTTCTTAAGAAATACAAACAGATATTTTATACTATGTAGACAAGAGCTCAAAGAAGTTCTTTTATTGGGCATACAGAGTTTAATGGCAGATGATATGGAAAAGGTGAAGGGATTCGCAAAAGATTCTCTTGTATCATTCAGAGAAAGGTTGAAGATTATGGTTGGTGTGATGAACCCGGAAGAACTTGTTTCTAGTAGCACTGAAAGAAAGCTTTTAAATGCTTACAATGAAAAACCTGTTCTTTCACGCCCTCAACACAGCTTTTATCAGGTATCTTACCTATATAATTTTCCTCCATGTAAGTGGGACATAATTTTATAAATGTATTACTATTTACTTTGATTTCAGGGAACAAATTACTTTGAAATTGACCTGGACATTCATCGGTTTAGTTACATAGCAAGGAAAGGATTAGAATCATTTCGTGAACGCCTTAAAAATGGGATTCTGAATTTAGGCCTAACCATTCAGGTACATGTAAATATTGGACTTAAACGGTTCAAACTAGCAGTAAATCGGAAACTCATTAAGAGTGTTAATTTATGTTTATGAAAATAGGCTCAGAAGCCCGAAGAACTGCCTGAGAAAGTGCTTTGCTGTTTGCGATTGAACAAGATCGACTTTGTGAATCATGGGCAAATTCCTACTATAGCTGCTCATTGATGAAGATTCATGTTTCAACTCTGTTTGTTCTTTATACCAATGTCATCTCCACAAACAGTAAATTTAGCAACAATCTTTGTTGCCTTAAATTAATGTTCTGATTGGCTGGCATTGTAAACACAGACAGAGCTAATACAAACTATAATCACATTATCATTTTCTGAGTTCATGTGATGTCTTAGTGTCTTAATTTGGTTGTTACTGGCTTTACAAATATTTGTGTTGGTTATTCGTTGCAAACTAAAAAACATTCTGACCTCGCTCATGTAAACTATTCAAATTTTCTTCTGTTAATGCCACCCAACAATTAGAACTATTTACCAAAAAGTATGAATCCAGTTACATTTAAACCAAGTTTGACAAATATGTTAAATGGGAAAATAAATCTTCAGCTTTTTACTGCACAAGTATGTGCAGCTTTTTTATGTGGCCTATAAAGATATTTTTGACACTTGGGTGACCTTATAAATGGATGCATAAATGGATGCCTTCTTATACTTATTTCTTGCAAAATAATTTGTTGTCTGATTAACAGGTTAATACCTTACTCGATTATCAAACTTGGAAGTAACCATTTTTTAGTTTTTCATGTATCACAGTCCTTAGTTTTTCATTATACGCAACATTACAGTCGTAAAACTTGAACAGTGTGGACAAAGATACCAAGTGCAGGTGTGATTCTTGCATGTGATTCCGACTCTACACTTGAAATGACCATAATGTTAAGGAGAATGGAATATATTAACAGCAAAAATGAATGGAATAAAACACAAAAATATACAAATAAATCAAAGAATAATCAAGGGTTGGTATATAAGAGGTGTATTTTGAGCACCAAGCCTGTCTATTTTATCAACCCTTTTAAATTTGAATTCTTTACTTGTGCTTTGTATTCCACTTCCTATTTCTCCAATGCATGTTTGTTCATTTCCATTTCTTCTTCTTCTCCCTTCATTCTTCAGTACAATCATCCAAACACAATTGTATAACAAAGAATCACCTTTCATATGCCTCCATTTTGCTCATAATTCTGCATCTATAACATCAAACAGAGCCCATAATCACACTACTATGAAAGCTTCGGTTTTAATAAACAGACCACGAAACAAAAATTTAAAATTTGTACTTTATTAAAATTTCATTGTACCTCTTGAAAATCGCGATCTAGGAACACTTTGCCTCACAATATTGGTTCTATGTGATTGACCTAGCACAGGTCCCGAATTTCTTCGCCTTTCTTCTTCATGATGGTCCTATAACATTTGCACATACACAAATATATATAACCATAGGTTGTGAAGGTAATGTTTTCAAATTTGAAAGGTGATAAAATATGTAAATGATGCTTACAGATGATAAATCTTGAGCCTTGTATACTTCAGATGAATCAAAAGTTCGTTGCTTCTGGATTGGCTCTATTGGTCGAACATCTTGACTTGTTGGAGTCACAAAACTGACCTGTTTTCTCCTTTTTGTCGACCACCCAAGTGTGCCATCTGATGTAGTTGCCAGTGCAGGCAGCGTGCAAACTGTGTTAGCATGAGATACGTCTGTGGTTTGGGACATGTCTGATAATGTGTCGCTACTATCAGCAGATCCTCTAGGCCCATGAAAATAAGCACTTCGACGTGCCTGTCCCACCATAGCAAAATTAAAATGAGGGTCACTTTGTCATTGAGTTTCAAAATTTATTAATAAGAGTGTGACCAAGTGTACACCTCGGTTTGTTCTAGCAAAGTTTTTCTGCCTCTTCTATGATTCCTTGATGATGTCGAAGACACCTTAAGTCTGCCACCAGCTTTCCTTCTGAAATTCATATATTATTCAAGTCATATTTACAACTACCTGAATTTTATACAAATCTGTAATATTGAAGTTCACAAGATAAGAAAACCACCTGTGCGCTTCTTCACGAAGCTTTGCATCAATCTCCTTACTGGGTGGGTACTTTGGCAAGCTTGCAGGATCACAAGCATAAGGTCTCGTATGAAAAAACTGAAAGATCAACAAAACATCAAGAAACCCTCCATTCAGTTTATGTGGATTAGCATCTGTTAATTACCTCGGACTGGAGAGCTGATGTTGCACTCCCACGCTTTTCAGGCTCAACAGAAAGCAAAGTCTCGATTAAAGTAACAGCAGACTTGGGAAGTTCTTTACACCTTTCTTTAAGAGAGCTTTCATAAGCATGTCTGGGTTTAGACATTTTTGCAAGAGGAAGTGTCGGATTAGTCCAGTAATCCTCAGGTGGGGTCCCACACAGCATGAATATTTTATGCAATTGTTCAACTTCTGTTCTCCCTTTAAGAATTGGTCTACCGATAAAAAGTTCAGCTAAAACACACCCAACGCTCCACATATCAACATATGTTCCATAGCTTGTTGATCCTAAGAAAAGCTCAGGAGGACGATACCACAATGTCACCACACGGCTAGTCAACGGTTGCCTGTTTGCAATGAAATTTGCTAGACCAAAATCTGCTATCTTTAGTTGACCTTCACCATTCACCAAAATGTTTGATGTTTTGATGTCTCGATGAAGGATTCCTCGTGAGTGACAGTGTTCGATTCCTTTCAATAACTGTTGCATATAGCATTTGATCTGGGAGTCATTGAATCGGGTGTTGGGAGCTGATAGAAGTCCTGCAAGATCATGTTCCATATATTCGAAAACAAGGTATATATTGCATGATAAACGAGAGGTAATAATCCCTTCCAATTTCATGATGTTTGGATGATCAAGTCTTCTAAGAATTGCGATTTCACGAGCCATAAATCTCACGCTTTCAGGTTGGAAATTGTCAAATCGAACCTTCTTGAGTGCCATTGTTCTACCAGTTTTGAGATCGCGTGCACGGTACACATTGCTGTATGTTCCTTGTCCAATCTATATGTAAATAAAAACCACCAAAAACAAAGTAGATAAAATACTGGCATTGTATTAACTTTCTTAGGGGGAGTTTGGCATTATGTTTTGAAGTGATAATGTCATATGAAAATAGTAAGAATCAACGATAACGTTTTTAGGCGTTTGATTGTTTGGCAGATTCTTATTATTTTGAGAAACTCGATTTAACTTAAACATGTTATCTACATCTTGAAACCGCAATGCCAAACATTTTACTGCAAATAAACATGTGCAAATCAATACAACCAAATGTATACCTTTTCGAACCTCTCAAAGCTATCGGATTTTAACGGAACCCAACCATGAATAGCATCACCAGCAACAGCACTAAGCCAAGCAGGCCAACCAGCAGCAACATGTTCCGCAACACTAGACCTTCCAAACCTTAAACCAAACTTAAACCCCCCATTCTTTTTCGATTCCTTATCATTATCCAACACCCCAACATTAGTCTGTTTTCTAGCGTGATCTTGTTCTTTTTCCACCACAATCTCTTCTAACAAGCCATAACTATGATTGGAATGAGGAAAATTGTCATTATGAAGGGTCAGGGAAGAAGAAGAATGATGGTTATGATATGGGAAAGGGGAAACGATAACATGTTTGGAGCTAATGCAACCCATTTACGTACCCCCAAAACCCATCAATCAAAACGAATCGATAGATTTTGGGGACACCCACAAATTCACCACCCCCCAGGTCTCAAATTTTGGTGAGCAAATGGAAGCTTAAACGATCAAATGTCGATGAAATGTTGGGTTAAAATGTGTGGAGCGTGATTATAGGAGATGATGCATCCAAAAAAGTTTCCTCATCACCTATTTTTTCTCAGTCATATATGCGTTACCCGCCATTAACATCTCTTTTAAATGAAAAGTTTTTTAAAGCCATGGGTTTGCTATCCTTAAACTGACAAATAGTGTCTTGCAAACGTATCACTGAATCAAATATGATACGATGTAAGGCTGAGCATCAGACCTGGTCCACCTTTTTAATCATTTTCGGAGTCGTCTCATAACCGATATTATTGCTGGACCGGACCGAGAGTTGTCCGGTGAGATAGCCCAATGCCCCAATCATTTAGGTGCGACAAGCAAAATTTTCAACTTTTGTTTTATTGACAAAAACACAGGACCGGTGTCCTGAGTCGTTCATATTGCTTGAAATAGGCACTTTTTAAGTAGTTAAAGTGAAAACCTAGCAAGATCTTTGGTGCTTGCGGATATTTATATTCATCGATTCAAATTCCTATGTTCTAATAAAATAAAACATGAAAGTTTGAACTTTATAAAACGAAAGAACAATCATTTTATATACCCAAGGAAACACAATTCACAAACTTTGGGCTCGAAAACAATAGATTGAAACCTTAAACGTTTATAAATTACAATAAACAGAACACTAGTTGCGGTTTGTCTACACTCTACACAAAGATTGAAACCTAATCACTCATTTTGTTCTTATTATCCAATCATTGTATAGGTTGAATCTGTATCCCTCACATAACAGTAGTATTATAGTACCCCATTTCATGCGCCCAAAACTCCACAAGACACTTATGATGTGGGTGAAATAATTGAAAAATATTATATATCGTGTAAGATATACGACAAATGATGTAAAACTTAATCAAGTCTTCTTAGCAAATACTCAACCTGAACTTCCTTAGTCAATGGCATGATCCAGTCCCCATAAAGATCAGCAACTAAGCTTGGGGTGATCTTGTACACCGGCTCCAGTGTTTCCACAGACCCCACACTGACCACTTGCCCGTAAGTCTTTGCTTTTGTTTCAACCCTTCTTTGTACAGCCTCCTCCACAACAGGATACGTCAACAATTCCATTAGTTTTTCCTTATCCTGCATGCATAATTCACCATAAATAACCATCAGTCAACCATCATATAAATTCCGATAAATATATGTTTAAAAATAAGAAAATCCTTACTTGTGCTCTAATGGCAGCTTCATAATCATCTGGTGAAGCTCGAAACTTGGCTTCTGCTACAAATTTACCATAGTGGATCCGTTTAGAGAGAGCCTGCATGGTAAAGATTGCATTTTTAGTCTTTTAGGGTCTTTGGGTATGCAAACATATCCAGAATTCGTGCATAAAAAAGGAAAATATCAAGATTTGCAAGGTTTAAGATAAAATACCTGCAAGCAGATGGTGTCACAGGCTGCTGTTGATCCACAATTACCATCGTTTCCTTTTTTGACCAGTCTAGGAAGAAGGTCCTGGAAGTACATATCCCATATTTTGCGGTTGATATTGATAGAATCAGCGCTATGATGCAAGACCTGTATATGCAGAGAATCAGGTGATATTAGTTAAGAAGCATTGAAGCATCTCGGTTTCTTGTAGGACTTAAACAAGAATTAAGTAATAAATCTAACATGTTACCTGTGGATACTGCAAAGGCGGCAACATAGGTTCCGGCAAGTCATTTGGGAAAAAAGGATGTTCATCGGGGTTCTTGAATCTTCCAACCTGTTTCAAGAACCAGTCTTAAAGGCTATCTTAACATCGTCTTTTTTTCTATACTAGGGTTCCTGTATCTTCCAACCTGTTTCAAGAACCAGTCTTAAAGGCTATCTTAACATCGTCTTTTTTTCTATATTAACAACTTCAAATTACATTTTCCTTACCTTAGCATGAACCTTTTCGGTTTCTTGGACCATAAACTCAACCAAAGAACCTTGGAAGCCGTCCATGAAGAAAGCTTTGGGGTCGTATGTATCCTCATTGTAACAGTATTGAGCCCTTTCCACAAGGCTGAATATAATGCTATCCTCTTGTCGAATTAAAGAGCTTCTTATACCGTCAAGTGTATAGACCTCACTCTCGTCTATTCTAGTCGCATTCTTTATTCTACATGAAACAGAAAACAGTTAGATTTATAAGTTTCAGGGAAGATTTTTGGGTCTATGTTTATATCATCGGGCTATAGTATACCATACCAACAAATGTCAAATTAACTATTACAGTAATAAAATTAGAAGATTGATAAGAAAGATGTTAAGCACTTGTAGCTTAAACCAACACTTCATTAATCAGACACCATAAGCACGATATATTTCAATTTATCTGAAACAGGGTCAAGAATGCTAATTCCTTAAGTTATGCATACCTTCAATTTGCACCAAAAAATCATCTACTTAAGGGGTGTTTGAAATTGTGTGATTTATACTGCTAGTCTTCTTTGAATATAAACAAATACCTGCCTACTTGTTTCAGTCATAACTTCTACTCTTCTAGAATAACCAGTTTCCACTAGAGCGTTTGGGATTGCTTATTTGCTTTAAAACAGTGCAATAAGCAGATAAGCTCTTTCATAAGCAATCCCAAGCACCCCTTACTGTGTTTTGATACACTAGAATACTAGATAAATGTTTTGAAAGTGTCTTGGATTGCTGATCTAAACTGCTTATGCGGCTAGGCTATTTGTGAGTAAAATAAGAATACTTAGCTTGAAACTACTTAAGGGGTGTTTGGGATTGCAATCGTTAACTTATGTGCAGAAGTATTAAGAAATAAACTATCCTTCTCGAAAAGTGCTCATCTATCCACGGGATTTAAACCCGCCGCCACACAGACTAAAACCGGGTAAAGCCCTCCCTTTTCAGGAGGTTGGCCTGGTCACTTTAGGGTTGTTGAACATGAGACCTCTCAAATCTTATTCTAGGCCACCCCTGAATGATATGCTTATTTAGGCTTACAATAAGCTAAAATACCAATTTCGCTAGTTAAAATCAAGACACAAGCAACTAATAATAACCGTCTATCTTCTCAATGGCAAATTGGCAATCACTATATCAAGCATTAACACATTTCCATAAAAGGGTACAAGTAATCAAGGGTCCTAATTACATAACTAATAAAATCCAATACATTGAAATAACAAAATTTTCAAGAAAATGAAAAAAAAGTACCCAAGTGAAGCAGAGACTTGAAGAGATTGGATACGATTCTGTTGAAACCCTGAAAAGGGTACCTTAAAGATCCATTTTTTAGACAATGGAGGGGCAAATTGGGTAGAAAAGGTGGAAGCTTTTGTGATTGTGATGGCTGGAGATACTTGGAAACCACATAGCTTAGTAGCCTCCATTTGAGTTTAGAGATTGTAAGTTTATTGGTAGTATCAAAGATGAAAATGATATGGAAATAATGTATAAGAAAATTGGAAGGGAAAAAGCAGCCAATGAAGAAGAAGAAGGGAGGGGTTGGTGGGTTTGGGGTTAGGTAGGGATGACAGACAAATTGACAAGGTAGGTAAAGTGTTTTGTACTTCAAATGTGTTTGTGTTTTGTTTGTTTGTGTTTGGTCAGTCTTTCAATTATTTTCCTAGCTTCATATTCTAAGTTTTACTCTATTTTAGGGATGTGAAGTTGATTAGTACGAAATTTAGAAATTTTTAGCTGTAATTTGGTTGGAAGGGTTGTTTAAGTTTTCGCTAGCCACATCACCTTCACGTCACAATTTTATTTATTTATTCGATTTTTTTTTTTAATTTTTGCAGCAACATCTCTGCTCTCTTTCACTCAATTTCTTTTTATCATTTAAAAATACTCACACAACACAAATAACCACACATCACACCCCACAACCAATATAATTAAACGACAGGCTTATAACAAATCTAAACAAAGGGCATAAAGTCATCTCTGAACTTATGGCAAGATATCAGACTATAGAAAACACTGATCTTATGACAAACAAACAAGAAACACATATCCCCAAATGGGACGTATGAACCAAAAAATTAAGCCGAAGTACCATACATTTCAGATTGCAAATACATGTGCACCAATACCACGCATTTCCTTAGACATAATTTAAAAGTAGTCTGTTAGCAAGATTTATTTTCATATTTCAAATATCTAAATATGCATCATTTTTTCCAGTCGGACAACCTATACCACTATTTGTCGCCTCACCTACTCAACCATAGGCAATCTCAAACACTTTCAAAACGGGAATAACCAAATAAACAGTTTTATAAAGCAATAACCAAGCCCATTAAAACAACTTTGAATTAACCGACTACCCCAAAAGAAACAGTTTTAAGACACGTATCAGGCAAGCCATAAATAAAAACGATGTAGTTTTCGTCCCAAGCTGAACCGACATATGAAACGGTGTCGTTCCCAGACAAAAAAAAAAAAAAAAAAACGATGTTGTTCTAAAGTCTTATAAATCGACGCCGTTTTTTACGGTAAATTTATAATTGAGTAATAGGCGAGTTGAAACTCAAAAAAGTAAAACACTTGTCTAATAGTGATTTGTAGATTTTTTTTATAGAAACTTCCATTTCAATATTTAGCCGAATCGTGTCATTACTCAATATAAATGATAGTAACTATTCCTTACATAACATTTAGAATTCAAGAATAAAACTTGATTTGGTCTACTAAAAACGATGAATCCATAATAAACTCATAAAGACCAAACTTATTATAGGGCCCGTTTGGTTTGTAGATGGGTTTAGGATTAGGATTTGAATTTAGATTATGATTTGAATTTTAGATTAGGATTTTAATTTAATATAGGTTTATATTAAATGAGGAGTGAGAAAATTTAATAAAAAACATGTAATTTTATAATAAGAAGAAAAAAGAAATAAAGAGAGAGAAAAAGAGAGAAAAGTGTGAGAGGACCCACAAAAAATAGAAATATATAGAAAAGTAAGGGGTGGGATGGGATTTGAGGATGGTAGAGTTTAGGGGTTTGAGTCCTAATTTTAAAACCCACGATTCATAACAAACAAATGTTTTAACTCTTTTTTAAGTCTAAACCCATAAAATACATCCTACCAAACGGGACTGTTAGGTCACTAGTTTTACAACACAAGCTTACTAGAAGGAGATAAAAGGCGATTGAACAAGTAAACCAAACACACACACACGTTATACTAAAGCAGTTATGCGTAGAGTATGAAGTGAAAGAAAACTTGAACAACCAACCCTCAGTGAGGGTTTACATAAAGTATTTATAGGAGGAAAGCTAGGCAACACTCCTAGTTTCCATCCTTTCCTTAATGGACATGCGCCTAAGCTCATGGGCCTTCTACACAAGCTTAAGGCTAATAACAAACATAAAGGCCATAATAAGCTACCTATTACATAAGAATAACTAACACTTGAATTATAGTTTAGAGTGATTCCAACAATCTCCCCCCAGTGTTGGTGATGAGCAGTGAAAGCGTTGATGTAATAGTAGCTCGACGTCTTCGACATTCTTCTTCTTGTGAGAAGAATTGCCTTGATTCGAACAATCTCCCGGTGTAGAAATCGTCTTCTTTGAGCGGTTATGCTTTGGCGTCATCTTTAACTTTGTTCTTTGATCATTGTTCTTTGTGATGAAAGTGATAGTATGTTGTTATGCGCATCAAGTCCGCCTCAGTGCGCTTCGCTACTCTACGGTGTCTCCACGTCATTCTTCAACATGCTCACACGCTCTTTGACGTTGGAATTGATCTTGATGAAGTTCTTTAAGTCTTTTAACTTTGTAGATTCTTTGATTTGACGAAGAATCATTCTCGATTGTGTTGCTTTTGGATAGAACTTCCATTAGTGATGATATTGGCGTGAGCATGAGAAGAATCTACACGATCATCCCGCCCCGAGCTTCCATAAGAAAACATTTCAAACGGTTAGTAATAAGCGGATTCAAGACTTACAAGTTTGAACTTGAGAGTGTTAACAAGATAGTATGAAAATACATCTCTAATTCTTACAAAGGCCATTCCCGAACCTGAGTCCCAAGTGAGATAACGCGATGTACCAAGTACATCTACATTTCGAGATAGTCGATGAGGTATACCAAGCATCACCACGACCGTAGACCGTTTGAGACACACTAAGCGTAATCCACGGGAGTTACCGGTGACTCTTTGTCGTGGTTGTTTGATGTTGACCTTGGCGGGAGTTTCCATTCAATCACCGAGGATCACGGATGTGAACCTCTCATAAATGTTCTCGATGATTGCCAAGATCCGTGAAGGACTCGATATGAACCATCGATGATCTTATTTGGTGATCAACAAGTGATGAAATGTCAAGTGTACCTAAGAGATCTTTTGATGAATCTAGTGGCTCTAGACTCAATAATGCGTTTTGGTTTTCTGAGCGGAGACTAGGGAGAGGTCTCCTTCTTCAATACCGCCGATCTCAAGAGAAAGCCAATAGTTTACGTAGGGTCCCCTGTGAGAATGAAACAAGCTTACATTGAGAGAAACTTGAGTGGCTAAGAAGGTTTAGTGCATGCGTCCTTTGGGTCCATGACGACTTTTAATCTTCAATACCGGCCACTAAGTGACAACCAAGAGTATATGAATTGAACGATGTATCCGCCCTAAGTTGAATAATTTGGAGGGCTATTTCTTTTCACCCTTTCTTTGCATTTCTTTTAATTCTTCAACTCCTTCTTTCTCCGATTCTCATTTTCTCCTTTTTATAATCATACCTAAGGACTTCTAATTACTAACTATTTGTGATGTCCTTGGATAGATCCCTCCGACTCTGGCGGATCATAGGACTGTTATTCCTAACCTTAGTCACCTTATCACTCCATGACTAACCTATGTTGCCATAAAACCATTTACTTGAAAAATCTCTCACGGTGTTTGTGAATGAAAACATATTGAACCCTTTGTTGAGATAAGATTTTGCATAAATACTCCCTCCACATGTGCTTAAGAGTTTTAACGGTTATTTGCACAATGAGGAAAGAAAGACTTTTGAATTGATCCACTCAAGATAGACAATCCCCATGAGACACGGTTACATTGCATAGTTAAAGAGTTACATTGTCGACTTTTAGGTGACAAGCGGCTCTAATAACTACCTTGAAGGTGTAAACAAACCTCGAAAGGTTGTCAAACCCGTCGAGTTCATGTCTACCAAGAGTTTCTCGAATGGTACATTCTACTCGGACAAGTCCTTTGCGAGACACGTTTACATTACTAGCAAACTAGCTTGAAATTATTACCCGTCCGGACAAGTCTTTTCGAGTTACTAACAGTTTAGTACCATCAATTCGTAGGTTAAGTCTATTACACAAAGATTCATTTGCATTTACACAACATATTTCTTATCACATAATTTTCTCCCCTCAAAATGGCATATAAAATGTTATTTTTGAGCAGTTGAGAATAAATATGACCATTTCGAGTGTTGGGAAGAGTGACCCATTGTGAACAATTTGTGAACAAAGTTTTAATTCAAATACTCCCCTCAACAATTGATATAAATGGTTGAGGTTTTGAAAACATACGGGAAGTACTTGTTCTTTTGAGCAAAACCTTGAAAAATGAAAGGTTTGATAGGTTTTACTCAAAAGTAAAGCTTTCGCTCCTTTTATAAGGATTGTGGCAATGAAGCGTACCACGGGTCCTTTCTTGACAATTACGGGTTGTACATCGTTATGTGTGCACAAGCCATAGACATATATAATCACACATCCAAATTTATAATGAAAGAAGCAATTCAAGGGTACCGGGAAGTCCGGAGATATCGCCAGAGTGTGAATCGGGCGTTGAAAGCGGTGATGTTAATCCCGGTCGACCACCAACATAGCTTTCAATCTTACAGGAATCGATCCTTCTATACAACCGTTCATCAATCATCTTGATGATTCTCCTCACATCCCTTCGATCCCGAGAATTCCATCACTTAGAGACCCAATCATTTGACGATATCCTTCAACCTATAAGCCAATCCGTCCTAACCATCTTCAAAGTGTGATCCCAGTTGTGAAGATCGCTACACGCCATTAAGTAATTTCGTCGAAGTTCACTGCGGTAAACAACGCCGAATGGTTTCTCGATGAGTGTATATTGTGAGAGCTGGTTGATGTCGGGAAGATCGGCGAGGTGGGTGAAGTTACACGTTCTTTGATGACTATGCTTCGATGAAGATGAGCGGTGACTTGATGAATTCACGTTGTACTTGATTGAAAATTGCCTCATGCGACCACATACTTTGGCAAGGTACATGTCTTTAATGTCGTTGAGACAAATTCTCAAAGTCGCCTTCAGAGAATGCATAATCCGTTCATCTTGCCTTTTGACCACAATCTTCTTGAAAAAGTGTAGTCCCATTTGGTCGACGGATCAACGTGTTTGATGGCAACGATATCCTTAGTCTTGAACACGCATGTTGAGACTTGAACTGGCGACGGTGAGTAGATTCTTGACGTTCCTACCAATGATGAATCCAGTACATTGCATCTCGGTCGTATGCTTCCACTTTGTTGGGGAACAAGTGATTAGCTCTTTCCTCGATAGCTATGCGGTTTGAGTATATGGTGCTTGGGAATGGAAGTGTCAAAGATGTAGCGTATTTCCTTGATCCATCGCCACCGTAGAAAAAATTCCAAGTCTTTGTTGAAGAAATATCCGAATGGGATCCTCGGTTCATCCGGTTGGCCAATTGTTGGTAGAGGTTTAGACCGATCGGTGTAGTATGGAGGGTTGTCCCATTTGGTGAAGTCGATGTTTGCTTATGGGTTGAGCAATCCATGTTGTTAGACATAGCTCGAGCAATGTTTTCAAGGTGATATTCGACCTCGATGGCACTTTCTCGAGCTATCTTTCCACAGTTGAAAAGCTTCATTCTTGATGCGCCTCAACTCGATTTCATCATCTTCTTCACATGGAACTTTTCTTGCATAATCTTAGCATGCTCCAAAGTATTACCGTCTACCGGATCTTGACCTTCTTGAGGTAGGAGTGGAATTGACAAGTGTGAAAACCATTCAAACTCCGTGTTGTATCTTCATCTAGCCATGATCTGACGTCGGTCATTGGCGCCTTCTTCTTCTTTTGTTTTGGCCTAGATGAGGATTCGGTTTCTTAACTTGTTTGGGAGAGGTGGGTTGTTGTGGGGCTCACGGACTTCCTCATCGTCACCACCGTATACTCAAAGTGATCACGGTTTTTGAGTCTCGGGCGGTAACTCGAGATGAATCCGAGGTTTATCGATAGAAGATGGAGGAGAAGATCTTTGTTGAGTAGGAGTCCGTTGTGGTGGAGGTTGCATCGAGTCTTGAATGAGGATGATACATCGACTTCTTTGTGCGTTTGGGCTCTTTATCCTTATCCCGATCTTTGTCTTCATCATCTCTTGAACGTTTGGGCCTAACAACTTCTTCTCGGAATGAGGACCGAGTTTGTATTCAATAGAGCTTCAAAGCAGTTTAGCTTCATGCGAGGCAAACGTTGCGAGCGTGTCGACATTTGCGCAACTAGCCGGTTCACCAATTCATCATCCGAGAAGATTGTAGATTCAATGGATTGATGCTTAAATTCATCGGAGTTGATTTCATGGCTTGTTTGGCTAGATGCAACAGATTTGGATACGGTTATGCGGTATACATCCGCTTTGTCGATTCGAACGACCTCCATAAGGCGCTGAGTGTATCCTTTGATCATTTCATCCATTTTTCCTTGAAGATCATCTTTCATGAGCTTGGACATACTCCTTTCTCTTGCATCTTGTCGAGATCATCATGAATATCTGTGTCGATCAAGATAGAAATTCATCTTCCTTTGGAGGATGTCTTTCTTTCGACTTGTTTGTGACATTCCCAATTCGTTTATGAGCATGAGATATCCAAGATCGAGTTGGCTTC
Organism: Chrysanthemum lavandulifolium; assembly: GCA_022545495.1. Lineage (NCBI taxonomy): Eukaryota > Viridiplantae > Streptophyta > Magnoliopsida > Asterales > Asteraceae > Chrysanthemum > Chrysanthemum lavandulifolium. The sequence goes on along the minus strand of CM040245.1, from coordinate 76,042,568 downwards.
TTCACCGATTTGGATGTTGATTTGGTTGATCTTTTAGATGGTGGTGGTGAGGGTGAGATGATGAATCGATGAGGAGGAGACATGAGGAGGTTCGGGGTCCTTTGGAGGTGCGTAGTATCCTCCTTGGAATGAGTTGGATTGTTGAGAAGATAATCATCATAATTTTCTTCGTTATCTTGTCCAGTTAGCCTTTTCTTCCGTCGAGTCTTAGCTTCTTCATCGGACTTCTCTTTCTCGAGATTATCCTTTATGGTTCCTCAATGTTATGATCGGTAGACTCCTTCACAAGCGTTTGTTGTTGCACAAGAGTGGTGGCACCGGATCCCTTATCGGGTCGATTAACCGCATCGGGATCGGTGAAGAGTGGGCGACACCACTTAATCCTTCGGGCCACCCATTTAGTCTTTTGCAAATTCTTGACTTTTGAAGGTGTCTAACTAATTTAAACTTCTTCTGTAGGATTTATCCAGTGCTTCTTCATCACTTTTCGAGCTTTCTTCATATGGCACAAGTAGAGGAGTCTTTCCTTTTCCTAGGTCAACTGGAGCACTTTGGGAGGTTTAGATACCGTTGTGGTTTCATCTTTAGCGGTTTGAGTGCGTAGTCTCTTCTTCCGATTCAAGACCTTCCGAGTCCTCGTCAATTAGCTTTCTCTGCAGTTCGAGGTTTAGGTAAGGAATGGGAACAACTTCTTTAGAAGTGATCCTTTACGAGGAGGATTCCTTTGGGAAACTTCCTATGACTTTCGATGCTTGCAAAGACTTCCTCGACCTGCCTCTTCGGTTCTCCTTATAGGTGTTCCGAAGACTTGTCATCGAGATGACCAACTTTGACTTCTTTTATCGCAACTAGATACCTTTTGTATGTCTCGAGCTTTTGATTTCTTTAGGCGAAGGTGATCGGTGTCAAGACCTGTTTCTTTGTAGACGATTCCTTGATTTCGACCGATAGGGTAGGCTCGGTCAACATATCGTGATTATGCGGGTCATTGAGCCTCTATGGAATATCGGATTAAATCCAAATGCTCTCGGATCAACAATTTTGTGTATCGACATAGGGAATTTTGAGCCAAGTTTCTTGTGAAATGACATCATGTCATCCCATATCGAGCTTCGATTTCGATGTCCTTTTGTTGATTAATGACCGAAAATTTGTAGTTCCATGAGCTTGGGATGCTCATATCCACTATCACGACCGAGACCGATTTGGTGATGATGATGTAGAGGTTCTCCATGGTTGAGGAATGTTCTTAAGCTCTACATGAGAATGCTTAGAGATAGTTCTGAAGCTTCATCATAGCCAATATCAATTAGGAATTGAAGAACTGCTCCTCAAGAGGTGTGGCAAAGAAGTCGGTTGCCTCGATTTCGGGAATGAGAAGAAAACCCGTAAGTCCGCATGAGTGATGGTGACTTGTTTGTGATTGAGCGTCACTGTCATCGCACTTTGACTGTGATCCTTTGCATCGAATTCCGAATTGTTGCATGTAGATCTCCGATCTTGTAGTGAGTGTGAGAGCATGTTACGGTAGGGATGATTCTTTAGAATATCCACAAAGAATGAGACAAGAAGATTACGAGCATGTGAGGGTTTCAAAGTCAACCCTAAGGTTGTTCTTTCCAATCTTTCTAGGATAGCCATTAGGGAAGATGTCAAGAATTGTGAGAACTTCGGTGCATCCACATTCATTTGAGCGACCATGTCGTGATCTCGAAATAACATTAGCCAAAAGAACCAACATATCGAAAGACATAATGTTAGTCAACGAAGGTTTTATTGTCTAATTATTGAATGTACAATGTTAAAGATTGTTACTAGTCCAAAGTCACTTGTTTGTTCAATAGTCCAACGCCGTCGTGATAAGTTTCGTGAGTTAGTTAACTTTAAGTTTTAAAGTTTATGTTATCACATATTTAACACAACATATTAAACGATTAAGTTTATTAGTGACATTATTGGTTTCGTGACGATATGATTTGTTTATTAACAAGTTTGTGCACGTAACAATTCATAATGAAGGTCTATCAAGGCTTAGGCGTAGATTTGGCAAAGTTACTGGCGTAAAAGCAGTGATATCTGCGTGAGCTAAAGCTTATGCGTGGGATCCTAACTTACGCGTAAGAAATGTTACGCGTGGGAAGCGGGGACCTTATGCGTAGGGCTTACGCGTGGGCGTATAAAGACCTTACGCGTAAGGCTTACTCGTAAGAGTAGACCTTATGCGTGGTGGAACATGTTCACGCATATCCTTCACAGGATACGCGTAGTCCCATTGTAGAACCTTATGCGTAGTAGTTACGCCGTAGGATTTCTCTTACGATAACCGCCACGCGTAAGGTGATCCTTATGCGTAGGTAACAATCGACCTTGATTACGAATTTTACGAGTAGCAAGCACGGAATAAAACCATCATATCATCAATATTAACACATAAATTCATTTTAACAACAAATCATGGCATGAACACTTGTTAAGCGATTCTGCGTAGAAAGTCATACAGCGTAGGTCAAAACCCTAGAGGTTAAGAATTACGCATATGATTTCTAACCATAGGATTAGCACCATAGTGTTTCTGGGAGTTCTAAGAAGCATATGGAGTTGTTTTATCCAAGTTTTAACATCAAATAAGCCATGAATCAAAAATTACCCAATTCGTATGAACTAGAACCCTAATTTTCAATTTAAGAATCATTAGTGTTTCTGGGTTTAAATATGCTCAATTCAACTTGAAAACAACCTTATACAACTATCTTTTTCACCAAAAACCTTCACATTTGAAAACACCCAAAACTTCGCATAAACCCTAATATTTGAAAACCCATCAATTCATGTTTCGGGTGGATTTTGATGATAAAAAGACATCAATGATGTTATTGAAACGTTTAGGCACTATCTTTTAACCATAAACACCCATTCTTGATTGGGTGTTCATACGCATATCGTAGACCACTAAAACAATCATAGACAACATTTTGACCGTTGGATTCGTGTAAGAATCAAAACCAATGCTTAAAAACATGTTAAGATTATGAAACAACTTACAAAATGATGATCTCAAACACGGATTTGTCAAACGATTTTGGTTCAGAGGATTGTTTAGGTTAGGAGTATTAAATGTGAAGTGAAGTGTTAGGTGGAAATTGTTTTATTAAAATAACTTAACATTTTGACAGTTTGGTCCCTCCACCTTTTCCATTTTCATACAAAGCCATTTAACTTCCATTTTGGTTATCAAACAGAGATTTTTAAGAAAGAAACTTGACGATACTCCCCCTCGACTTAAGAAATAATGAAAGGTTATGAATTTTAGTCCGAGGAGTGTCATTGAACCAGAAAAAATTTTCCACCATTGATAAAAGAAACAACCGGGATATGATAACATGCAAGTACACAGATGTTATTAAACAGTTAAGTGATAATTTTCTCCCCCTCAACACTTGATCGGAAAAATACTGAATTTTTAAAGAATAAAGTGTTGAAGGAAGAAATGTACTTGCCATGTTGAAAGAAAATTAGATTAGAAGAATATTTTTGTTGTTTTATAAGATTTTATATTTTTGTATTTTGTTTTTGAAAATTATTTACAAAAGAGATTTTGGTGTTTGACGGGTTTTTAAGGCATTTTAGGAGGTCATCCAATTCCTCTCAAGTCAAACACCTCATACCAATCCGGTGGACCAACTCATTAAACCTAGCGGGAGGCAAGGCTTTGGTGAGCGGATCCGCCAATTGGTATTCAGTACCACAGTATAATTCAACTGCACTGCTCCACGTGGTACTTGATGAAATGATAACGAATATCGATGTGCTTTGATTTCGAGTCTTCGGACCGAGTTGCACGAGATCGCAATGGCACTCCGATTGTCGCATTACATCGGGATTCATCAAATACGTAACCATAGTCTTTGAGTTGTGTTCTCATCCGGATGACTTGAGCACAACACGCGGACATGGCTACATATTACGCTTGGTTGATGACAATGATGTACAATCCTACTTCTTTGATTTCCAGGACACCGGTTTATCACCAAGAAATTGTAGTGCTCTCAAGTACTTTTCTTGAGTCTAAGCATCCTGCGTGGTCGTCGTCTAAAAGCGATTAGTTCAAAACCGAATCCTTCGGATACCGGATCCCCAGTTAATGGTTTCCTTGATGTATCGGAGATTCTTTTAGCCTCGAGAGGTGGGTTTGAGAGGTCGCGACCGATAGCGGAGCATAGATAAACGGAAAAGACAATATCAGCCCGCTAGTCGTTAGATACATGAGAGACCTAATAATACTTGATATTTGGTAGGGTCCACTAATTTCCGTGTAAATCGCTCTAGCTTCTTGGTATGAGTCATTGGTGTGGCATAAGTGTCACGGTTTTCATTCAAATTTGTTTAACAATTCAAGGGCATATTTGATCGACTCAAGAAAATACCACGGGTGATTGATGAACTTGCAGTCCTAGAAAGAACGTAAGTTCACCCATCATGGACATTTCAAAATTTTCTTCATTAGTTTTGCAAAAGCGATTGAAAACTTTTATGTGTAGACCCAAAATGATGTCATCCACGTAAATTTGAACAATTAAGATATGTGCCCGTGATATTGTATAAAAGAGTAGGGTCAACCGAACCTTTGGTGAAATTATTAGCAATGAGGAAAGATGATAGCTTATCGTACCATGCCCAGGGGCTTGTTTGAGACCATAAAGAGCTTTGTTCGGTTTGTAGACATGGTTCGGGAACTCGGATCAACGAATCCTTCGGGTTGGATGACATAAACCGTTTCTTTCGGTTGTCCGTTGAGAAACGCAGGTTTGACATCCATCCGAAGACCGTCGTATTCATATGAGCCGCGAACGCGAAATATCCGAACGACCTCAAGACGAGCAACCGGAGCAAAGATTCTTCAAAGTCTATTCCTCTTTCGACGATAACCCTTAGCAACTAGACGTGACTTGTTTGGATTACGCCCTTCAAAGATCCAATTTGTTTTTCCAAATCCATTTGAGACCAATGACGTAGACCCTGTTGGTCTTTCAACCGATTCCATACTTCAAGACGTTTGAATTGGTTGAGTTCTTCTTGCATGGATTCAATCCAGTTGTCTTTTGTCATTGCGTCTTTAATGTTTTTAGGCTCAGTTGGCGGACGGTGAGTGCATAAATGCAATGTTCACCATCCGTGTGAAGACGTTGTCTCGTGAACGATTTGGTTGATTCGGGTTGCCAATAATATTTGCCGAGGATTGTCTTTTGTCCATCGATGTGTAGAGGTTGATGTTGGTATACATTGTGCGATTCTAAGGATTCAAATGGTTTGTTGATGATTCCGCGACATCGTGCGGCAGTGTCATTAGCAAACGGGTTAAAGAACGCATTTGGATCAAAATCTGCGGTGGGGTACATCATTCAAAATATCATCACCGGTTCATCATTGTTGGAAGCGGTTTGTTCAACTATTGTGGTGGAGTCAATGGTGGTGCTTCTTCAATGAGTTGTTGTAGCGGTGTATCGGTATAAGAGTATTATCGGGTTGAGCGGTGAAACAACGGATACACACGGAGCACGTTCATCAATATCGTCCACCGAGCAGTGAGCAAATAACCTTTCCATTTGTTGACAAGTGAGTGGGGGCTTTGTTCGGTGATGATGGGGTTGAGGAAGTTTAAGCGGTTGTGACCGAGTTCTAAGCTGTTATACTCAGAAGCCATTTCCGTGAGTTCATCAAAATGAGCATGAATCGTTTCCATCACCTGTTTTGTATGACGATTCTAGATTCGGTAACCTTTAGAATTCTCACAGTATCCAATAAATACTCCAATGTCGGCTTTGGATTTGAGCTTTCCAAAATCATCACGATCATTATTCGGATAGCAAAGGGATCCAAATACATGAAAGTGTTTGAGATTCGGTTTATGGTTGTGGACAAGCTCGAAAGGTGTTTTGTTGTGGCGTTTGTGATCATAGAATGGTTTTGAGTATAGCATGCGATGAGATACATCTTACGCCCACAAGTGTCTGGAAGTTTAGCATTGATTAACATTGTTCTTGCGAGCCCACTAACGTTCGGTTTAGTCTTTCAACAACTCCGCTTTGTTCGGTGTACGCGTGCAATAGATGTTTGATCTTTGAATTCACTTTCTCATAAAATTCTGAAGGGTTTGGTTAACAAATTCGGTTCCTTGTCTGCATTCGATTAGGCGGACGGTGTTCGGAGTCGAACTTGAATTTTCGTGAGAAGGTGATGATCATTTGTGGAGCTTGGTCTTTGCTTCAAGAAAGTAGACCCAAGTCCATCGTGAGTAGTCATCAACAATTACTAAGATGTAGCGTTTGCCATTGATCGTTTGCACGTGCATCGGGCCACACAAATCCATGTGAAGAAGATGAAGCACATCTACGAGAGTTGTGTTCCACCTTTGAAGGAAAATGAGCACGAGTGCTTTTTCCTTGTTCACATCTTGAGAAAAGGTGATCTTTTGAATACAGGAATCGTGGGAGACCTTAAACTAGTTTGTGTCGAGCAAGGTTGGTGATGGTTTGAAAGTTTAGATGTGAGAGCAGCGGTTGCCATAGCCGGATTTTGTTGATGTTGCCTTTGAAAGTAAACAGATGGGAGATGAAGCAACCATGTCTTGCATAGAGATAGTGTAGAGACTAGAATCACGCGAGCCGGACATAAGGTCATTTCCTTGTAGATCACGAATGAAACAAGTTTTCTCCGGAAAGCAACCTCCAAATCTCCATCACAAACCGACTCTCGAAAGCAGTTGTGACCAAGGCCTTCCACATAGTAAACCCCGCCGATTTCGATGTTCCCATTGACATAGTCTCCGTAGCCCATGATAGTCGCAGTGATCATTCCCGAACCCGACGGTGCCAATGAACTTTGCAATAAAGTTTGATAACGAGCTTAAGGTTGCTCGTCATGTGTCGGGAACATCCGCTATCAACAATCGAGAGAATGATCTCGTATCACCGTGCATTACATGCACGACACGGATGGAATAGAAGTAGACGTGGAACCCGAAATGTTAGAGGGTTCAAAGCGATGATAGTAGACATACACACATTAATAACTTTAGGCATCCATTTAAATCCTAATGTGTTATATATCCATTTCGCCATCTATAACTCTGTTTGCTTTAGTCTTTGTGAATGCACTAGGTGGTACTACATTCTTAGGAGGTGAAACCGGAGCTACTGTGGACAACAACGCATGACGTAGAATCTAAAGAAGGCGGTCTACCAAGCACGGACTTAGAATGATTAGTGGGCCTAGAGGTATTCGATTCTTAGGATTCCGTAAGCGAGAGATTATAGCTTTAGCAACACATTTGTCATGACAATCGAATTCATACTTTTACGACAAATAACACAAGGTGCATCGGATGAATATCAAAAGTACTTAACGGTTTAGCATTCGTTACATCACTATTTATATTACATTTGCCGACGCAATATCTATAGTGGAGGCAACTTGAGTCTTATTCATATTCCTAGGGTGTTCTTCTACTTTAGCATTCCTTATTGATCATTTCTTAGGTTGCAACTTCCTATTCTTGATTGAGTGCTCTAGGTCGTGAAGTGTGGACGTTTGGAAAAGACGCAACTATTCTGTTTCAAGAGAATGAAGCACGTTAGCAACTTTTGATTTGGCAAGTCTGATTCTAGGTTCACGATTACTAAGTGTTACCGGTGCTAATCTCTTAATGATGGTTGGCGGAAGTTGTTCATACTTTCTTAACATTTCCTTAACTTAGAGATAGTGTGAATCAAATCTTGATTTTCGAGCGAATATTACCAAAGAAAATTCATGACTTCTAGTGTGAGCAAGATAATGATCAAGTTCGTTTGATGCTTCATGACGAGTCTTATTGAGTAAATCAAATATGACACCATATTCCTGTTTAACTGTTACTAGTTCTTGTTCATATTTTGAGATTTGACTTTTCAAAGACATGTTTTGATCATCCAGTTGCTCAAGTTTAGGATCAGAAGATTTTGCACTCAACTGAGCGATTTTCTTTTGAAAACTAAGTTGTTGATTGTGAATATCCTTTCACACCAATTAAGACGACGTTTTGCATTGTAAAGTTCATTAAGTAATCGTTTATTTTCAGCTTTTAAAGACTCGATTTGAAGCACATTATCAGTATTCTCAACGGTTACCACAGAGTCAACATTATCAACAGAGATATAATCAGATGCATGTGGCAAAGAATTGAATAACACAACATTATGGATATCAGCACAGATAACATCTTTCAAGAGTCGATCAACATCTTTTCTCAACAGTTTCTTTTTACGTTTAGTATTAGAAATAGATGTTTCGGTTTTCTCGAAAACGACCTTCATCACTCCAAGTTCCTTATGAAAATCCTTTTCCCAAGCTAATGCACAACTTTTCAAATTTTTAACGTTAGGTAAAGATTTTTCCGAAAATGTCTCTTTGTTCTCGCGCGGAGGCGATTGAACATGATCAATTTTGATTTCGAATGATATTCTATCTCATGTTGTAAAATTTTGAGGTCGACCATGAAAATGTCAAAATATCTAAGAATTTTTCGATTTTCGGGTTTTGAGTTTACTTCATCGATGGAAGGTAAAGGACCATAAATTTGTGCAAAATCTAGTTGGGATTAACATTAGAAGACTCGTGTGTTTTGATGATAACCCTTGGTGTGTTAGAAGAATCCGTTGGTGTGACGAAAGTGACCGGTTTTGAATAATTAAAAGGTTTGTTGTAAACAATGCTTTTAATTTTGATCGACTCTCGTCTTACGCATCTAATTCCTCTTGACGATGATATTCAACAACACTCATAACAAGATCATTAATTTTATATTCTGACCGAAACTTTGTGATTTGGTTTGAATGTTTTAGTGAAAGCTTTGGTTTGTAATCGCCTAGATTTGGTCCATATCCTTTTGGATTGGGTTTTAAAGTAAACTTTTCAATAGTATTATCGATTCACCATGTTTGTAAACAACAGCTTTAAACTCTTTAATTTTGTTTTGCAAGCCGATAATTTCTTCAAGAAGGTCATCTACCGATTCGTTGAATGCTTTTTGTATCGGAGAACTGCTTTTTGACAAGTTAACAACTCGGCCTTAGCTTTTGATTTTCCAAGGTGAGGCGTTAATTTGCTTTTTATGTTCATGTTTCAGTTGTTCTATTTCGGACAACAAAAGCATTCTTGAGCGGCTAGATCACGATCCGTCTCTAAATATTTTTCGTTTGATGAGATTTAGCAAAGCGGCTTCAAAACCTTTTCACGGTTTTCTTGAGTTTTGAAAAAGTTGAGTTGCATTTGTAAGCATTCAAAATCCTTGGTTAATAATGCATTTTTGCTTTTTAATTCCTTATTTAATGCATAATATTCCTCCATTTTGATTTGATGGTCTTTAATTAAACGAGCAAAACGGATGAGGCAACATTCGACTTGTTCAACGTGAGTCACAACATGATCATTATTTAGATCCTCAAGTACAACCACGAGTCAATTTGATTATCAAAGGAAACCATAAGGTCATCTTGATCGTCAAATGTAACTACTGTGGTTTATTTGAAAATCGTCGAAATTAGATGTAGATGACTCATTTTGAAGCGCCCGAGCCATGCCGGATTCGAGATATTGGCGGAGATATAAGTTCGAGATATGATGATGGTTTGTTCGGTACCGAGACAAGCCATCGGTGTCATACACTGGGCCTGTTTCACTCATGTGTAACTCATGCATATTAGCCATCAACATAACAATGCATTGGCTGCAAGTCCTCCATATCATCATCTGAGTCTCGCATCCGCCATAAAGCTCGTTCTTTGTTTGTGAGAGATCCACCGACTTCATCCTTAAGAGCCAAAAGAAGAGCCTCTTTGAAATAAGCACCGCCCCTAGTCCTTGGCTTTGGGCATGCATTAGCTAGGTGTCCTTCTCATTGCGGTTGTAGCATCAAGACCATTCAACCCATTACGAGCATTTCCTGTTCCACCATCGAGCTCGTTGTTATTCCTACCCATAGCATTAAACCCTTGACCACCTCCCATTTGACGACCATAACCACGATTCTCGAACTTCAACTCATCCATTGTTCACAATAGCTCGATTTCGTGTATTGGATGAGGAACGAATCGATTGTTGGATTTGTTGGTATAACGGCTAAAAGCATTAGCAATCATAACAAATCCTGTTGCAATGCTTCGAACGGATCGGATTCCTCATTAGTTTGACTATGAAGTGCTTGATCATTGTTGTTGTTGTAAGGAACCAATTGATTTTGTTGAGGTTCTTGTGATTGATCGTTTGGTGTGGTCGAGGCGCTTGGTTGAGTTGCTTGTTGAGGAGGATAACTTTGTTGAGCATATAAGGCAAGTTGTTGATTTTCCGGATGTGTGGGTGGAGCAATTTGAGCACGGAGAATCCTTTCCCGATCAACTTCCTTTTCATGAGGCTTCAAGTAATCGTACAACAATCCATATGTAGAATGGTGCATATTCTTCGCAGACGGAGAAAAATGACATACTTCTCCCATTCGTGACCAAGACTACTCGGGAACTTAGTATTCATCTGCAATTCTTGGCATGATGATGTTGTGTTTATCCAAATCATTGATGATGTCTCGAAAATCGATGATGATAAGACTCTAGTGTCTCCGTGTTCAATCATGAAGTGTTCATAAGCCAAGTAAATTTTGGATTCCAAATCCTCCGATTGAGTCATGATCCTTCCATAAGAAGATGAATATGGTCCCGCATTTCCTTTGCGGTCTTTTGAGCATCAACACTTCAAGAATTGGGTTAGGTAATCCTAAAAGGATATATTGCATTGCAAGCTCATCACTTCATAGTGTAGAAGTTCATTTGATTTAAATCGCAATGATAGCAATGTTTGTTTGTTCATCTCTTGGTGGAATAGCATTAGGATCTCCGGGTACAATGACATGAGGCATCTCAAATGGACCTTCCAAGATAACCTTCTTTAAGAACTTTCCATGTGGCTTCTTCGATCACAAAACCTAAAGAACCGTATCACCCATTGATCGTAGTTTCTGGAGTGAGCATTGGAGGTCTATCAAGTGATCCGACCTCATGAATTGATTGTTGGTCGCTTAAAGCTTCACACATCTTTGCAAACCAAGTTGGTTCCTTCATAGTGTTCCTTGATGGATGTTGATTGAAGTCATTTGTGTAGGGTTGAACTTGAAGACTTCATGTGTTTGAACCATTTGTGGTGGAGGAATTGCTCCAAGTTGTGGAGTATGTTGTTGATTAAATTGTTGTTGATAAATTGCTTGTTGTTGATTCCATTGTTGATGTTGTGGACTTAGTTGGTGTTGTCGTTGAGGATAAGTGTAAGGAAATAGTTAGAGTATGGTGGTTGTGACATGTTGAAAACTTGTGTTGGTAAAATGGATCTTTGTAGTCGAATGAACCTTTGTTGATGAAGTGTCCTTAGGCGAGAAATCACAATTATCCAAGTAGCACTTATGCGTAAAACACCAAAGTTACGCGTAACAATCGAGAGTTACGCTGAGAATTAGCTTACGCGTAAGTAGGAAAAGACTCTAAAGTTAGGCGAGACACAAAGTTAGGCGTAGGATTATCTTATGCGTAAGACTAGGCTTAGGCGTAAGATGAATCTTATCGTAGGATTTCACGGCGAAGCTTTATGCTTATGCGTAAGATTGGGTTTTATCTCAAGTGATCTTTACACTTCACAAAGGCAAAAGATATCCAAAGTCGACGTATTTTCGGGCTTATCCAAGCAAGAAAACACGAGTAAACCACTAAATCAAGATCAAACCACGGATAAAGTTACGCGTAAGATTAGGGTTTTGATACGCGTAATCTTACTCGTAAAAATGATTATGCCCAAATTTGTTTCTAAACCAGATTTTTGTTATGGAATAGCGTTAATAGTACAAAAATAACACAAAAGTGTGAACCTTGATGAACCAAAACGGCTAAACGGGTTACGCGTAGAACTTCACCCACGAACAAAATCAAGCTCAAAAACTTAGATTCACGCGTAAAGTTTGAAACTTTTTGCATAAAACAAGTATTTTAACACCTTAAAACGTTGAAAGTACAAGAATCTTGGATTAAAAAGTGTAAAAAACAAGTTTTCAAGCGAACCAAAGAACACGTTATCTTTACGCGTAAGACCAAAACCAAAAACTTCAAAACAAAAGTGTGCACCCAACTATTTGGCGATTGATACCACTGTTAGGTCACTAGTTTTACAACACAAGCTTACTAGAAGGAGATAAAAGGCGATTGAACAAGTAAACCAAACACACACACACGTTATACTAAAACAGTTATGCGTAGAGTATGAAGTGAAAGAGAAAACTTGAACAACCAACCCTCAAGTGAGGGTTTACATAAGGTATTTATAGGAGGAAAGCTAGGGCAACACTCCTAGTTTTCATCCTTTCCTTAATGGACATGGGCCTAAGCTCATGGGCCTTTTACACAAGCTTAAGGCTAATAACAAACATAAAGGCCATAATAAGCTACCTATTACATAAGAATAACTAACACTTGAATTATAGTTTAGGAGTGATTCCAACAGGGACCTTATTATTTAACTCGTATTTGGTATGAAGACATTTTTAAAGGTGTTGTTTGTACACTATGAAAAAATAGTACTGCTTAATTTTTAGCTTAAACATTAGGGTTTAGGTTATAAAATAGCTGCGTATTTTTTCAAATGTTGGTACGTGTACTATTTATTGTTCTACTTAATGTTGCGTACTTTCATGTTTTGTTCCATTTTGCACATTTTGATGACATGTTACAGTTGAAAGTTTGACACGTGTCACCATTTATAATGTGACACGTCATCAAAATGTGCAAAATGGGACAAAAAATGAAAGTACACAACATTAAGTGAAACAATAAATAGTACACGTACCAAAACGGTACATCTGAAAAAATACGCAGCTAGCCAAAACCCTAAACATTATTATGCAATCAGAATTAATTTTTAGTGTAGTACCACGGTGACATGCAATTATCTTATAAATTCATTTTGATTAACAATTTAAGGTACAATTCTTAATGGACAACTTTGAAAGTTAGACCAATGCTAATGGCAACCACAGATATTGTAGTCACCCGCTGTCACATCAACGCCACATTAGATTTCTCTCTTCAAGACTATACCCAACTATAACTTGCTGGCGGTGACCACAATGACGTCCATAAATTTTTTTATAAAAAAAAAAAAAAAACAAAACAAAAACAAAAACTAACTAAAATTTCATTCATAATTAAAAACATAACAATTCAACTAAAAAAAACATTACGATAACAATGCAACTAAAAAAAACATTACGATAACTGGTGCCATGGTGAATAACTTTTTTTTTCTTCATTTTTTAAAATAAAATAACATTCAATCAAAAATAAAATTCACATATGTCTAAACCAAAATTAAGCAATGAAATTTACATTTGTTGGTTATACTTTTGATCAAAAATAAAAATTCACGTTTATTGAGTATACTTTTGATAATAATAAATAACTTAAAAAGAAATTAAATACCGTAAATGATAAGATTGTACATGATAGATGGATTAAAGTGAGAGGCACAATACACAAACTCAAAAAATAAATATAAATATTAAAGCAAACAAAAGCATTTTCCAATGTCATATTAAATACCCCAAGGTCGTCATCTTCCTCTCTTCCTCACCATACCGCAAAAAAAAAAAAAAAAACACGTCACACAAACGCATCACAAACACAACCACAAACAAAAAGAAACAAACCCGGATCTTTGTATTTTGGGAGTGACGTGAGGACATAAGACCCAACGGTTGAAAAAATAGGAAGAGTTGTGCTTATTTAATCGGTTGGTGACAAACCGAAAGAATGCAAAGGTTGGGGTGAGATTCGTCATGCTCGGTTGAGCTACCGGGGCAACACGTCGACATCTCGGTTGGGGTCAACCAACCGAACAAACACCCTCCATTAGCATTGGCCTTATATCCCATAATATTGTAGTGACGATTATACAAACGTACACTTTTATACTAGGCATGTTGAATGAGCATGTAGTTTCTTGTAACTCTTTAATATTTAGTTCAACTGCATTTATTAAGTATTTATCATTGAATTAACTATTAGTTTTAAAATAAATTTATACTACTTATAATGCACGAAGATATCTCACTCTTAATTTTAAAACGTATAAAAAATTAAGCATAGTTTACAACACTTTAATGCACCCAATTTTCAGAATTACAACAAAGTAAGCATATTGTACAACAAAATAAAGCGTGGTGTCATTTTAAGACCAAATTCTATCAAACAACATTAATGCTATTAAAAACACCCCTTCACCAACGCATGACGTAGAATCTAAAGAAGGCGGTCTACCAAGCACAGACTTAGAATGATTAGTGGGCCTAGAGGTATTCCGATTCTTAGGATTCCGTAAACGAGAGATTATAGCTTTAGCAACACATTTGTCATGACAATCGAATTCATACTTTTACGACAAATAACACAAGGTGCATCGATCGAATATCAAAAGTACTTAACGGTTTAGCATTCGTTACATCACTATTTATATTACATTTGCCGACGCAATATCTATAGTGGAGGCAACTTGAGTCTTATTCATATTCCTAGGGTGTTCTTCTACTTTAGCATTCCTTATTGATCATTTCTTAGGTTGCAACTTCCTATTCTTCGATTGAGTGCTCTAGGTGTGAAGTGTGGACGTTTGGAAAAGACGCAACTATTCTGCTTCAAGAGAATGAAGCACGTTAGCAACTTTTGATTTGGCAAGATGATTCTAGGTTCACGATTACTAAGTGTTACCGGTGCTAATCTCTTAATGATGGTTGGCGGAAGTTGTTCATACTTTCTTAACATTTCCTTAACTTAGAGATAGTGTGAATCAAATCTTGATTTTCGTAAGCGAATATTACCAAGAAAATTCATGACTTCTCTAGTGTGAGCAAGATAATGATCAAGTTCGTTTGATGCTTCATGACGAGTCTTATTGAGTAAATCAAATATGACACCATATTCTGTTTAAGCATTACTAGTTCTTGTTCATATTTTGAGATTTGACTTTTCAAAGACATGTTTTGATCATCCGGTTGCTCAAGTTTAGGATCAAGATTTTGCACTCAACCGAGCGATTTTCTTTTGAAAACTAAGTTGTTGATTGTGAATATCCTTTCACACCAATTAAGACTGACGTTTTGCATTGTAAAGTTCATTAAGTAATCGTTTATTTTCGACTTTTAAAGACTCGATTTGAAGCACATTATCGAGATTCTCAACGGTTACCACGAGTCAACATTATCAACAGAGATATAATCGATGCATGTGGCAAAGAATTGAATAACACAACATTATGGATATCAAAGACAGATAACATCTTTCAAGAGTCGATCAACATCTTTTCTCAACAGTTTATTTTTACGTTTAGTATTAGAAATAGATGTTTGGTTTTCGAAAACGACCTTCATCACTCCAAGTTCCTTATGAAAATCCTTTTCCCAAGCTAATGCACAACTTTTCAAATTTTTAACGTTAGGTAAAGATTTTCCTAAAATGTCTCTTTGTTCTCGCGCGAGGCGATTGAACATGATCAATTTTGATTTCGAATGATATTCTATCTCATGTTGTAAAATTTTGAGGTCGACCATGAAAATGTCAAAATATCTAAGAATTTTTCGATTTTCGTGTTTTGAGTTTACTTCATCGATGGAAGGTAAAGGACCATAAATTTGTGCAAAATCTAGTTGGGGATTAACATTAGAAGACTCGTGTGTTTTGATGATAACCCTGGTGTGTTAGAAGAATCCGTTGGTGTGTGGAAAGTGACCGGTTTGAATAATTAAAAGGTTTGTTGTAAACAACAGCTTTTAATTTTGATCGACTCGCTCTTACGCATCTAATTCCTCTTGACGATGATATTCAACAACACTCATAAGATTCATTAATTTTATATTTCGTGACCGAAACTTGGATTTGGTTTGAATGTTTTTAGTGAAAGCTTTGGTTTGTAATCGCTAGATTTGGTCCATATCCTTTTGGATTGGGTTTTAAAGTAAACTTTTCAATAGTCAAGCATCGATTCACCATGTTTGTAAACAATGCTTTTAAACTCTTTAATTTTGTTTTGCAAGTCGATAATTTCTTCAAGAAGGTCATCTACCCGATTCGTTGAATGCTTTTTGTATGCGGAGAACTGTTTTTGACAAGTTAACAACTCACCTTAGCTTTTTGATTTTCCAAGGAGAGCGTTAATTTGCTTTTTATGTTCATGTTTCGCTTGTTCTATTTCGCATAACAAAAGCATTCTTCAAGCGGCTAGATCACGATCCGTCTCTCTAAATATTTTTCGCTTTGATGAGATTTAGCAAAAGCGGCTTCAAAACCTTTTTCACGGTTTTCTTGAGTTTTGAAAAAGTTGAGTTGCATTTGTAAGCATTCAAAATCCTTGGTTAACGAGTGCATTTTGCTTTTAATTCCTTATTTAATGCATAATATTCCTCCATTTTGATTTGATGGTCTTTAATTAAACGAGCAAAATCGGATGAGGCAACAGATTCACTTGTTCAACGTGAGTCACAACATGATCATTATTTAGATCCTCAGTACAACCACGAGTCAATTTGATTATCAAAGGAAACCATAAGGTCATCTTGATCGTCAAATGTAACTACTGTGGTTTATTTGAAAATCGTCGAAATTAGATGTAGATGACTCATTTTGAACGATCCGAGCCATGCGGATCGAGATATTGGCGGAGATATAAGTTTCGATATGATGATGGTTTGTTCGGCACTGAGACAAGCCATCGATGTCATCTGGGCCTGTTTCACTCATGTGTAACTCATGCATATTAGCCATCAACATAATATTGCATTGGCTCGCAAGTCCTCCATATCATCATCGAGTCTCGTGATCCGCCATAAAGCTCATTCTTTGTTTGTGAGAGATCCACGACTTCATCCTAAGAGCCAAAAGAAGAGCCTCTTTGAAATAAGCACGCCCCTAGTCCTTGGCTTTGGGCATGCATTAGCTAGTGTCCCTTCTCATTGCGCTTGTAGCATCGAAGACCATTCAACCCATTCGAGCATTTCTGCTCCACCATCGAGCTCTGTTGTTATTCCTACCCATAGCATTAAACCTCGACCACCTCCCATTTGACGACCATAACCACGATTCTCGAACTTCAACTCATCCATTGTTCACAATAGCCCGATTTCGTGTATTGGATGAGGAACGAATACGATTGTTGGATTTGTTGGTATAACGGCTAAAAGCATTAGCAATCATAACAAATCCTCGTTGTAATGCTTGAACGGATCGGATTCCTCATTAGTTTGACTATGAAGTGCTTGATCATTGTTGTTGTTGTAAGGAACCAATTGATTTTGTTGAGGTTCCGTGATTGATCGTTTGGTGTGACCGAGGCGTTGGTTGAGTTGCTTGTTGAGGAGGATAACTTTGTTGAGCATATAAGGCAAGTTGTTGATTTTCCTGATGTGTAGGTGGAGCAATTTGAGCACGGAGAATCCTTTCCCGATCAACTTCCTTTTCATGAGGCTTCAAGTAATCGTACAACAATCCATATGTAGAATGGTGCATATTCTTCGCTGACGGAGAAAATGACATACTTCTCCCATTCGGGACCAAGACTACTCGTGAACTTAGTATTCACCGCAATTCTTGGCATGATGATGTTGTGTTTATCCAAATCATTGATGATGTCGAAAATCGATGATGATAAGACTCTAGTGTCTCTCGTGTTCAATCATGAAGTGTTCATAAGCCAAGTAAATTTTGGATTCCAAATCCTCCCGATTGAGTACGATCCTTCCATAAGAAGATGAATATGGTCCCGCATTTCCTTTGCGTCTTTTGAGCATCAACACTTCAAGAATTGGGTTAGTAATCCTAAAAGGATATATTGCATTGCAAGCTCATCGACTTCATAGTGTAGAAGTTCGTTTGATTTAAATCTGCAATGATAGCAATGTTTGTTTGTTCATCTCTTGGTGGAATAGCATTAGGATCTCCGGCACAATGACAAGAGGCATCTCAAATGGACCTTCCAAGATAACCTTCTTTAAGAACTTTCCATGTGGCTTCTTCGGATCACAAAACCTAAAGAACCGTATCACCCATTGATCGTAGTTTCTGGAGTGAGCATTGAGGTCTATCAGTGATCCGACCTCATGAATTGATTGTTGGTCGCTTAAAGCTTCACACATCTTTGCAAACCAAGTTGGTTCCTTCATAGTGTTCCTTGATGGATGTTGATTGAAGTCATTTGTGTAGGGTTGAACTTGAAGACTTGGCGGTGTTTGAACCATTTGTGGTGGAGGAATTGCTCCAAGTTGTGGAGTATGTTGTTGATTAAATTGTTGTTGATAAATTGCTTGTTGTTGATTCCATTGTTGATGTTGTGGACTTAGTTGGTGTTGTCGTTGAGGATAAGTGTAAGGGAAATAGTTAGAGTATGGTGGTTGTGACATGTTGAAAACTTGTGTTGGTAAAAATGGATCTTTGTAGTCGAATGAACCTTTGTTGATGAAGTGTCCTTAGGCGTAGAAATCACAATTATCCAAGTAGCACTTATGCGTAAAACACCAAAGTTACGCGTAACAATCGAGAGTCTGGCGTAGAATTAGCTTACGCGTAAGTAGGAAAAGACTCTAAAGTTAGGCGAGACAAAGTTAGGCGTGGGATTATCTTATGCGTAAGACTAGGCTTAGGCGTAAGATGAATCTTATGCGTAGGATTTCACGCGTAAGCTTTATGCTTCGCGTAAGATTAGGGTTTTATCCCAGTGATCTTTTACACTTCACGGTGCAAAAGATATCCAAAGTCGACGTATTTTCGTGCTTATCCAAGCAAGAAAACACGGAGTAAACCACTAAACCAAGATCAAACCACGGATAAAGTTACGCGTAAGATTAGGGTTTTGATCACGCGTAATCTTACTCGTAAAATGATTATGCCCAAATTTGTTTCTAAACCGATTTTGTTATGGAATAGCGTTAATAGTACAAAATAACACAAAAGTGTGAACCTTGATGAACCAAAGCGGCTAAACGGGTTACGCGTAGAACTTCACCCACGAACAAAATCAAGCTCAAAAACTTAGATTCACGCGTAAAGTTTGAAACTTTTTGCATAAAACAAGTATTTTAACACCTTAAAACGTTGAAAGTACAAGAATCTTGGATTAAAAAGTGTAAAAAACAAGTTTTCAAGCGAACCAAAGAACACGTTATCTTTACGCGTAAGACCAAAACCAAAAACTTCAAAACAAAAGTGTGCACCCAACTATTTGGCGATTGATACCACTGTTAGGTCACTAGTTTTACAACACAAGCTTACTAGAAGGAGATAAAAGGCGATTGAACAAGTAAACCAAACACACACACACGTTATACTAAAACAGTTATGCGTAGAGTATGAAGTGAAAGAGAAAACTTGAACAACCAACCCTCAAGTGAGGGTTTACATAAGGTATTTATAGGAGGAAAGCTAGGGCAACACTCCTAGTTTTCATCCTTTCCTTAATGGACATGGGCCTAAGCTCATGGGCCTTTTACCTGCTTAAGGCTAATAACAAACATAAAGGCCATAATAAGCTACCTATTACATAAGAATAACTAACACTTGAATTATAGTTTAGGAGTGATTCCAACGGGACCTTATTATTTAACTCAGATTTGGTATGAAGACATTTTTAAAGGTGTTGTTTGTACACTATGAAAAAATAGTCGCTTAATTTTTAGCTTAAACATTAGGGTTTAGGTTATAAAATAAATGCGTATTTTTCAAATGTTGTCGTGTACTATTTATTGTTCTACTTAATGTTGCGTCTTTCATGTTTTGTTCCATTTGCACATTTTGATGACATGTTACGGTTGAAAGTTTGACACGTGTCACCATTTATAATGTGACACGTCATCAAAATGTGCAAAATGGGACAAAAATGAAAGACACAACATTAAGTGAAACAATAATAATACACGCACTAAACAGACATCTGAAAAAATACGCAGCTAGCCAAAACCCTAAACATTATTATGCAATCAGAATTAATTTTTAGTGTAGTACCACGGTGACATGCAATTATCTTATAAATTCATTTTGATTATCAATTTAAGGTACAATTCTTAATGGACAACTTTGAAAGTTAGACCAATGCTAATGGCAACCACAAATATTGTAGTCACCCGCTGTCACATCAACGCCACATTAGTTTTCTCTCTTCAAGACTATACCCAACTATAACTTGCTAGTGGTGACCACAATGACGCCCATAAATTTTTTTATTAGAAAAAAAACAAAAACAAAAACTAACTAAAATTTCATTCATAATTAAAAACATAACAATTCAACTAAAAAAACATTACGATAACAATGCAACTAAAAAAACATTACGATAACTAGTGCCATGGTGAATAACTTTTTTTTCTTCATTTTTAAAATAAAATAACATTCAATCAAAAATAAAATTCACATATGTCTAAACCAAAATTAAGCAATGAAATTTACATTTGTTGGTTATACTTTTGATCAAAAATAAAAATTCACGTTTATTGAGTATACTTTTGATAATAATAAATAACTTAAAAAAGAAATTAAATACCGTAAATGATAAGATTGTACATGATAGATGGATTAAAGTGAGAGGCACAATACACACAGCTCAAAAAAATAAATATAAATATTAAAGCAAACAAAAGCATTTTCCAATGTCATATTAAATACCCCAAGGTCGTCATCTTCCTCTCTTCCTCAGCCATACCTGCAAAAAAAAAAAAAAAACACGTCACACAAACGCATCACAAACACAACCACAAACAAAAAAGAAACAAACCCAGATCTTTGTATTTTGGGGAGTGACGTGAGGACATAAGACCCAACGGTTGAAAAAATAGGAAGAGTTGTGCTTATTTAATCGGTTGGCTGACAAACCGAAAGAATGCAAAGGTTGGGCTGAGATTCGGTCATGCTCGGTTGAGCTACTGGGGGCAACACGGTCGACATCTCGGTTGGGGGTCAACCAACCGAACAAACACCCCTCCATTAGCATTGGCCTTATATCCCATAATATTGTAGTGACGATTATACAAACGTACACTTTTATACTAGGCATGTTGAATGAGCATGTAGTTTCTTGTAACTCTTTAATATTTAGTTCAACTGCATTTATTAAGTATTTATCATTGAATTAACTATTAGTTTTAAAATAAATTTATACTACTTATAATGCACGAAGATATCTCACTCTTAATTTTAAAACGTATAAAAAATTAAGCATAGTTTACAACACTTTAATGCACCCAATTTTCAGAATTACAACAAAGTAAGCATATTGTACAACAAAATAAAGCGTGGTGTCATTTTAAGACCAAATTCTATCAAACAACATTAATGCTATTAAAAACACCCCTTCACCAAAAATTACAACCATTTAAGCACAATATACAATAGCTGCAACGAATTTTCAGATTTACAATAAAATAAAACATATTATACAACAAAATAAGCATTATGTAATTTTCAGACTTACAACATTAATGCTATTAAAGTGGTCAATGTTATTGATGACTGTAATGACTACTACTTACAAGAAAAGAAACATAGTGTACAACACTTTAATGCACATAATTTTCAGACGTACAAGACAAGAAACATAGTGTACAACAAAACACCACATTAATGTTATTTAATGTAGTCAATTATTTAACTGGTCAATAAATACAATTAATACAGTTATTAAAACATCCTTACATAAGAAATACAAATTATCAAACATATTTTACAACAAAATTAAACACAATTCCTGCATTAAATTTCACTACTACAAATAATAAAGCACATTATACAATATTCAAGCCCGAGCAGACAGGCACCCAATGGGCTTGAGTCCGAATCAAGCGGACCAAACAGGCTCAAGCCCGAGCAGACGGTCAACGGGTTCGAGCCGAACTGCACGGGCTATCTGAAATTCTTGATATCCGTAAATTTATTGTTAAAAAGAACATAATAAACTAAAATAAATTATTTATCGAAATTTTTATTTCATGTTACCCGCCGCTGCAACGCACGGATACCTTGCTAGTCTAGTTAAATGTGATATGCATTTTTGTGGTTAGTTTATACAAAGCATTCATTTTATAAACTTTTGGCAATCACTATTCTTTCGTTAATGAAAGTTAGACACAATGCATTTTTAAGGACTAACAATATAATATTTTCTCCATTATCTTCGACTCTTTGTTATCTACTAAAAGTCAAGCAACGTAAAATCCGCCAACACCACAAAATACCAAACCATCACCATAAAATTATTCCCGACCACCACAAAATACTAAACCGGTGTTTGTTTTTTAAAAGAAGCACTTATTTTCACTTTTGTCTGCAAGCGGGAAGAGGAATCAAATAAGTGCGTTTATTTTTTTTTCTCTTCTTATGGTTGCAGGCGGGAAGAATAAATGAAATAAGTGTGTTTGTTTTTTCGTTTTATGTCTGCAAGCATGAATAGGAAATGGAAGAAGCATGTTTGTTTATTTTAAGACATAAGAGACAAAAATGACTTTTTCTTCTTCTTATTCCTGTAGATTATTTTTTGTCTAGTTATCACTTCTTGTATCTTAAAGACTTCAGATCCACATCTTCTCTCACAGACATGGTTTTGCAGATCAGACAAAAACACCTAAAAAACAACGCAACCTAAAACTCTTCATCTTCTTCTCAAAAACTCCATCACAATCCGCCGCCACCACCATTCGTCGGATCTGTGACCACCACCATCTTTCGGATGTGTTATGGGCATATTGTGACCACTACCATCCATTACCTCCACCAATTGCCACCTCCGCCTCCATTACTTTCACCACCTTCACCAACTAACACGACGGTTGAATATGTGGTGGCTAGATTGAGGGTGCTTGGAAGTGATTTTGTCAATTGGGATGTTTGACTGTTAATAGATAACAGAGATAATGAAGAAGAGTTATGTCGTTAGTCCCAATAGATGTAGCGTGTCTAACTTTTACTAACGCAAAGAGGATGATTGCTAAAAGTTTGTGACAAGGATGTATGTGTGATAATTGACAAATCACATGAACGTATTTTGTTGGTTAGTTAATATATAGTAATGGAATGTTCGTAAATTAACCAACTTTGATATTACTATTTGCAAACAACTGACATATATTACATATAGGGTGATTTGGTCCAAAACTCGAAACGGACCGATAAAGATCGGATCAGACCGAAAACCTATTAGGTCCAAAACATTGGACCGAGGACCAGACCGAAATCTTTGGTCCATGTTCGGGTCGGTCCGGTCCGGTTCGATTCGTCGATCGGATGCGGTTCCAACAAAGCTTAATGGCCGGTTTTACGTAAGACCGAATCAGACCGAACCGGACCGAAGACCGAATATAAAAAAAGGATGGACCAAAGACCAAACCGAAATATGTTCGATCCGGTTCGATCCACGATCTATTATGCTCAACCCTATTTACATATAGAATAGACTAAATCCTTAGTCGTCTAACATGAAAGAATTATTAGGTTTCAAATTTCTTTCATGAAATAAGAAATATAAAATCTCTAAATTCCGAGGTTTACCTTCAACAATTCAAGTAAAATTGATAACCACTAAAACATTGAGGCGTGTCTTAACCCGAAACCATATAACATAAGACCTAATATGGCATGTCGCACCGTAATTTAGAACACACCACAAATGGACTTCCCTCACACATCCATGCCTCGGCTTGTGTCTACACTGACTTGTGTTTTTTACCCCTTTGGACACTTACACAAGTCTTATGTTGTTTGTCCGTCATATCGCTATAGACTTTTTCGACACCATTTTGCATTCTCAAGTAGATCTTATTTTTCGTGTAAAAGATGACAATAACAGTTTCTAGAAGCGAGCCAGTTTTTCAAACATATCCTAAATTTTTCCTATTTAACCTTGTTTTTCCGGTCGAATTGGTTTAGCTACCGGTTCTGATCAACCGGTTCACGGTACAACCTGCCGAGGTTTTCAAAAACACTTTGACAATAAAACATTTTAGATATTTTCAAAAAGGAAAAAAGAAAAAAAAAAATCATATTTATTCCATTTAGATAATATCATCTTCATCCCCTCACATTACATGGACTAAATCTCCGGCCACCCAAAATGCAAGTCCCCGCCCCAATCCGCACCCCCGCGTGGGTCTCCACGCGCCGCCTCCTCGAACAAAAGCTCTCAGACCTTAACAAACCCTTCAACAACTTTAACCAACTCAACCAGCTTCACGCCTTAATATACAAACACAATCTCCACCAAGACCCCTTCATTATGCCCAAGCTCATAACAGCCTACTCACTCTGCCGTCAAATGACTAACGCCGTTAAGTCTTTCCGTCAAGTCCAACAACCCAATGTTCATTTGTACAATACCATGATCAGAGCTAATGTTTCTAACTCATTATATGTTGATGCTTTTGATGTTTTTTTTCACATGCAGAGATGTGGGGTCTATGCTGATAATTTTACTTACCCTTTCTTGTTAAAGGGTTGTTGTGGTTTTAATGATTATGTTTTGGTTAAAATGATTCATTGCCATGTTGTCAAACTTGGGTTTTGTTTGGATGTTTATGTTCCGAATGCGCTTATTGATTCGTATTCGAGATGTGGGGTGGTTGGGGTGGGTGATGCTAAGAGGGTTTTCGAGGGGATGGGGGAGGGGAGAGATGTGGTGAGCTGGAATACTATGATTGGGGGTTTGGTTAAAGCGAATAGGTTGAGTGAGGCTAGGGGGTTGTTTGATGAGATGCCGGTTAGGGATATGGTTAGTTGGAATACGATTTTGGATGGGTATGCGAAGGCGGGTGAGTTGAATGATGCGTTTGAGTTGTTTGAGAGGATGCCGGAGAGGAATGTGGTGTCTTGGTCTACTATGCTTACGGGGTATTGTAAGAGCGGTGATATGGATATGACTAGGATGTTGTTTGATAAGATGCCGGTTAAGAATATGGTGACGTGGACGATTATTATAGCTGGGTATGCGGCGAAAGGATTAGCGAAGGAGGCTGTTGATTTGTATGAGCGTATGGAGGAGGAAGGGTATCGGCCTGATGATGGGGCTATTATTAGTATTTTGGCGGCTTGTGCTGAGTCTGGGTTGCTTTGGTTGGGTAAACGTGTTCATCAATCTATTAAAAGGAATGGGTATTATTGTAGTACGCTTATTGAGAATGCTTTGGTTGACATGTATGCCAAGTGTGGTAGCTTAAATAAGGCGTTAAGTATTTTTAACGGGATGGGTAAGAAAGATTTGGTGTCGTGGAATGCCATGATTCATGGGTTAGCGATGCATGGTCATGGAAGTGAAGCACTTGAGCTTTTTGCCAAAATGAAAGAAGAAGGATTTATGCCAGATAAGGTTACGTTTGTTGGTGTTTTATGTGCTTGTACTCACGGAGGTTATGTTGACGAGGGGATTCAGTTTTTCTACACCATGGAAAGAGATTATGGGGTTCCTCCAGAAATTGAACATTATGGCTGTGTGATTGATCTTTTAGGCCGTGGAGGGCGTCTTCAAGAAGCGTTTAGGTTAGTACGTACAATGCCAGTTGAACCTAATGTCATTATTTGGGGTGCTCTTCTAGGGGCTTGTAGGCTTTATAATGCAGTGGAACTTGCGCAAGAAGTGTTGGAGCACTTGGTTAAATTAGAACCTGAAAATGCAGGAAACTATTCAATGTTGTCCAACATATATGCTGCAACTGGAAACTGGGCTAGCGTTGCGGATGTAAGGTTGAGGATGAAAAACACTGGCAGTGAAAAGCCATCAGGGGCTAGTTTGATTGAATTAGATGATGGTGTTCATGAATTTACTGTGAAAAATACTGTACATCCTGCATCTGATAAGATATATCACATGGTCGATGGATTGAGTGATCATATTAAAAAAGTTGGTTATATTCCAGATGTGATATGCTAATGAATGGTAATAGCGTCTTTGAGGGACACTTTTGTGATGCTAGAAACTAAAATGCCTTGGGTGATATGGCAAATGGAGGAGTTTCTGCGACATGCTTGACTCGGCCCTTCAGGAGACTGACTTCACTAATATTGCTGTATGTATATTCAGCTGAATTCGAGCTCTCACGCAATGATGATATACCCCTCGATACAACACTTATGTAGTAACTCATTGTAATTACTTTTGTCATTTCTGGATATACATGAAATGTTGAATCCTGTGTTCTGCTCTTTGATCTTACGAATACCACTTTTCCCCATTGGAGTATCTGAAATGAGTTGAAATGTGGAAATTGGGCTTCTTTTGTCTAGTTTTTTTTAACCAAACAAGGATCCTTGTCCATCACTAGATCTTATCCTATTCTGTTACAATTGAGTTCTTGCTTGATATTCTCCATTAGTTTGTCACTTTTATCTTGATACTTTATTTTACGATAACTTGCTTTGTTCAATTCTTCTCTTTTCTTTTGGATGATTTTCTATGCTTTTATAGTCATGATCTGTTTTCATAAGAAAAGCCATGTTTGTAGTCTATAGTTTGGGTGCCACAGGGTTTTAAGATCCTCTAAGGTTTATGGGTCCTTTTGGAAGTATAGTATGTAAAGAGTGAAATTCTTGCTGTATTATACTAATGGATACATCCATAACTAATTTGCTATAAATTGCAGAAAATAAGTTTTGTTATCAATTCTAGGCCTAGTAAATGAAGATCAAAGCTAGTTTTGAGTAAGATCCTCAAGCAAAACTGTGTGCTTTACATCAGTATGCTAATGAAGTCATGTAAGCTTGGAAGCGTATGCTGAAGTCATGTAAGCTCTCGTTCACCACTCATTGCGAAAATATAGTATAATGTACTGATGTATGACATGTTTTTTTGGATATAGATCACCCTGTCAATCGAGTCACATATGTATTGATTGCTGATCTTAATCCATGTTGGATGTACTTGCATCTTCCACCATGTTAAAAACTTCGGATTAAATCCTACTTCTTATCTTCACAAAATATAGTGGTTTTAATGCATTGGTGGCAACTTCAGTCGTATCGTCTCTTCTTAACTGTCAATGATATATCAACGTAGCTCACTGGGGCGGTGGAAGGGTGGTGCGAGTGGTGCTGCCGGACCAGGCCTCTTCTTTAGTGGGCCTCAAAATCTTGTTATTTTCTAGAACTGAAGTTTTATACTTTGTTAATCTACTTGACATAAAACTAGAGAATCACTACAAATTTCATGTTGAGTGGGCTTCTATTCAATTATTGCACAGAGCTACTAAAATTCATGAGACGACCTGAGTAACTTATATGTCTAGTTACGACCCTGGTAACTTATATGTCTAGTTACATGTCTAACAAGGAAATGAAGACGTGACAAAATCAAATGACGACTCAGAATATGTACAATCTACGTGACTCTCGTATCATTGTTATGCGTAAAGTTACATGTCAATCAAATTTCATTTTAACTAGACCAAAAGTATAAAACTACTGAAATCAAGTGGAAATAATCAGGTCAACTCCAAATTTGTTGTCTGATAAGTATCTTGTTTAAAATAGTCACACAATAAGTCAATATCTACACGTACCTCAAATTATATATTAAAAATATTGCAACTCATAATGAACTATAATTATGTTCACAGATCCTTTTAAAGTCAACGAATGTTCACAAATATTGAAAGTTTCAAATTTTCTTAGGTAAAAGTATGAATAAATTAAAACTCATAATCGAGTAGGAAAATGCTTGGAAATCTTCTGAATTGTGACCGGAAAAACGATCCAACAAGTCAATTTTGATATATTCGTGAGAAAATTATAACCAGTCAATGTAGACATGTAATTCCACAATAAATGTGTAGATTTGGCGTAAACACTTTGATCTCGGGTGCGGCGACATCATTCATCGTTCATTTCGTTTCGCGAAGAATATTTCAAACTCTTTCTTTTGGCGCAGAGAGCACCACTTGGAGTGAGACGAGCCAAGACTCGACCCCCAATCTCTTATTCCAGAAAATCTCTCCAGTGTGTCTATAGGTTTTGTGGAGACGGGTACCGATCTAAAGCAAATGTCAAAGATATGACTCGAATCTGGGTCAATTGACTCAAGTACGAAAGCTTTACCCATTAGACTAATGCTCCAGTGATATATGTGAATTGTAATTAGGGTTTGTCTAACATGTGCACTGGGGCATGAAGTTAAGCTGACATCGAAAGACGACATCGGGTCTCGATGAGAAAGACCGCGTGGATCGCAAAAATGTACGTTTTGTGGATCCATCGTCTTTCTCTTAAACCCGATGTCGCTTTAATGTCTTAACTCGCTTGCTTTTGAAACAAGTTAAAAAATCCTTGTAATTATGTTAACAACGGGTCATATGATGAAATGATACGTGGATTAACCGAGCATCACTTGTTGTTTCAATCTAACTTTTGATTTTGACATATGATTTACTGTATCAAAGGGTCATATGATGAAATGATACGTGGATTAACCGAACATCACTTGTTGTTTCAATCTAATTTTTTATTTAACATATGACTTAGGTGTGGTTTTAGTTTTCAAAATTTCTTATGACCTTTTAATCGAACCGATTCGAGACGCGGTTAGACATTTTGTCGTGAATTCGATTGTTTGTTTTTTTCCCGTTCGACGCTGCGTTCGAGGCGGTAAGATCTTAATAGTGCAGATTTGAGAGGGGTGTCTCGAATGCTGGCGACAAAAAAAACCAAAAAAATTAGTGAAAGAAGCAAATGTGCGGTTCAAACACGAGTTTTTTTTTCCGTTCGAGATCGGTCGATTCGAGACATTTCGCCGCGATTCGGATGTGCGATTGATTGATTGAGCTTCTTAAAAACAAACACCACTTACTCTATCAAAAGAAAAATAACTAGAGACTCAAATATTAACATGAACATTTATAGAGAATATTACTATCTCCGTTCTTTAATTATTGTCCATTTTTTACTTTTAAAATCTTTATTTTGCAACTTTAACTTTAAATATGTTTATTTGTGTTATATAATACTTGATAAAAATTAAGTAATATATAACACATATAAAAATATTTAAGGTAAAAGTTAAAAACTAAAGACTTTAAAAGTCAACCTGGACAATATTTATGAGACGAAGATTGCCTACCAACCTAGAGGTTGTGGGTTAAAAAACTCGTTGGAATCATTTGTAAGATTTATTATGAGACAGGTATAGAATGTAGAAATAAAATTACCGTTCAAAAGACAAATACACATGTATCTATGCATGGTAAAAAGCTAGTATCAAATATTGGACTTTATCATACTCATAGACGGGCCTTAATGAATATCGAAGAGGGCCACGACCCTCCCAAAATTTTGAAGTTTTACTTATATTTGCTTAAAAAAAATACAATTTTGACCCTCCCAAATTAACTAATGTAGCACTCGGCCCTCCCAACAAATTCACCCGAGTTTCGTCTATGATCATACTCCGTATTAGACATAGTAAAGAGTAAGGATTGAGATCCTCTCAAGTTGAAAGGATAACTTGACTCAAGTTGGGAATATATGAGTCATTTAATTTAATCTAATGGCTCAAATCAAAAGAAGTTATTTTGATTTGATTCATTAAATCAAATTCAATGGCCACAATCATTCAACTTGATTTAAGTTGATCTCTCAACTTCAGAGGATCCAAAGCCACACAGAAGGTTGGTCCAACATTCAGTCATTCAACCTGGCGATTCATAAACATCAAATTTTCATTTACTGTATGAGTTTTCCCACCTTCTATAATCTTTTCTTAAAAATCATGTATGTAAACGCGTTTGTTGACAATATTAAGGTGTTTCCAACAATATTGTGTATAGCTTTATTACATACAGAAATTAGGTGCTACAACATTCATTGAAACTGCTCAAGAAAAATTGAGGCGCAAAGGGACAAAAAAGTTGTTAAAGAGTTTGGCTTATCACACAAACTATGTGAGGCCACTTATACTCTCATAAAATGTTCAAATTTTAAACTTTAGGATTAAACATTTAGCATTTTGCATTTATGTTTTAACTTTAAGGTAGACTACAAGTATACGGAGCTTACAACATTTATTCGAGTAAAAAATAGATAACCAATTATCTAATTTTAATAGATCCTACAAGTCTCCTTAACATAACAATAGAGTAATAGACGTTTATATTGTTACCATTTATTTCACAACCATCCAACAAATATTGGAAATTGTCTTTATGTTTAATTTTAACTATATTATAATGCATTTAGGTCATTTTTAAAGAGGAGGTTTTAAAAAAATAAGCTTACACATTTACTATAAAAAGAAAGCTTAAAATTTGATACATCTCATTATTCAAAATTAACTGCAGACGTTTTCACTAAATTAAATACAGTTTTCAAATCATTTATAACACATAATTAAAAATGTGTAACCGCTAAAAATAATTATTATCAGTAACGATTATTAAAAACACATAACCGCATCCACTATATAAATACAGACAAATCATTTCATATATGTCTTACACACATATAAAACATCAGCAATAAAGTCGAGTGTATCCACCGTCATAAAATTAGTCATGAGTATCGATTCTTGGCATTCTTGGAGATTCTCTTAATGAAATAATGCTTTTACACAATTCTAAAATATGTTATACGTACATCTGATGGGATAGGTGGTATACTATAAAAATATACTATTTTCGTTAAAGGGATTATTCTTTGTCTACTTATTGCTACAAACTAATAATAGTAACAACAGGGAATTATTACTACTAATTCAACGAAATATGTAAAAGAAAATAAAAACAAGTGAATTTATTGAGAAATAAAAACATGTGAATTAAAATGTCTTGTGAAATCAATGTGTGACGTCGGCGCCTTGCTATAAAGCATTGATGGTGACGTGTGTTGCATACTTTTCCGTAACTGTTGAGACTTGTGGTTTCGTGGAATACTTAATTTAACAAGTCTTCTCAATAAAATACATGGTATCTATACTATTTATAAAGTATTTAGCACCCTTTATTCTATTTTTTTAAAATATTATTAATGTATTTTTTAAACATTACAATTATTAATGTATAATGCACATAATACATAGTTTTTATTAATTTATCTTCTACAACATTTTAATGTTTCATTTATTATTTCTTTTTGAATTAGTTTAGTTTTAATGCAAAAATGCACATATAAGTTTTTTGTAAAAGTCGAGACAATTTTTTTAAGACAAATGATCTAAAAGTCTTAAGTGCTAATTCAATGATTAATATATTAGTATATTAATTATTATATTTTCATGGATAACTTTAAATGATTCTTTAGCAGTATAAGTTTTCTTTACATTATAAGATTCTTTATTTATATATTCTATCATGTGGGACAAATGTTATAAGCGATTATTAATGATTCAAACATTTTATAAATATATATACTTTACAAGATGTATACATTATAAAGACTCTTTTATTTATATCTTTATCATATAGAGATGAGTGTAATAAACAATATTAATGATACAAACATGTTCAAAATATATTTTATTTACTTATTACGAAGTGTTGATTATTACATATATATTTCATAAAAAGTTTCTACTACTTGTATTCTGACCACTATCAACTAATTTGACCACAACCCCATAACATTATTGACTACCGTAAGGCAAAATAACGCCACTTTCAATGGTTTTTATATGAATTAGTTTCATATTATCCATCATTTTTTTTAAAGTTACTCAAACTCATTATGTTTTCGCTATTTGTAAAGTTATTGTAAGAGAAAACATAAAATTGAAAACATTTTTTGAAAATTTTATTACTTGATCACGTCGTCGAACGCTTGGCATCCTACTATAATATTCTAAAGAGTGAAATATCGACATGAAACTTTTAGCATCCGCAAATTTATCGTCACATAAAACGTTTGATTACAAAGCATGGTTCATTGAAATTTTTATTTCGGAATTGTCACGCCATCGCGTGCAGTGGATCTCGCTAGTCTTTATAACGGATCAAGATCTTCTAAAGTTTAATTTAAACATGGTAATGTTAAAGTTTCTGTGAGAAAAAAAATATATTTAATTTGTCACTTTTACTCATACTAAAATTTAAATTTTCACTTAAAATAACACCAACATAATTTATCATGTTGAAATTAAAATTTTAGAGGATCATAATCCCTTAATAAGAGTCTTGTTAATTGGAAAAGTAAAAAAATATGGTTTTTGTCTCACTCTCTTCCATCTTACATAAACATCACCAACCTTGCCATCTCACCACCTCACACACACCCCCCTCCTCAACCCCGGCCAACAAATTCTTTTTTTCTTCATTGAAAAAAAAAATTGCACACAAAAGTTATAATTGTAATGAACCAATTTTTTTAACTGTAATTCTTTTTAGTGCATCATTGAATTTAAATCATGTTCAAAGAACATTTCCTTAAAAGATGATTGTACACATTAAATTGTATTTAGATATCACAAGATTTGTCTTTGTGTTATTCCATCATTAGTTATTAGTCTACTATGTTGATGACATAGACAATGGGTGTGTTTGGCAAGAAATATTCAACGCATTTAAGAGTGAGTGTAGTGATTTTTAAGGCTCGTTTGGTAAACAACAAATAGCTTTATATATTTTTTGGAATGTTCATTTTTCAACGCGTCATGAAGTAACATTTAGGAGCGTTGAGTATTTAGGAGATGTTTTACACATTATGCTTACACCTACAGCTACGTTATCAAACATTTTTATAGGAAAAAACTGTTACTGCTCACAACTAATTCTTAAGCTACTGCTCATTGCTACTACTTACTGCGACTGCTACTTTTGCCAAACACACCCAATATATAAGTTTCGATTAACATAGTACTCTCACAAAGTAAAAATGTTGAGAAGTTTTTATGTTGATTTTCATTTTTTTTCTTGATCTCATTGAATAGGCTCAACATGGAACCATATTTGTTCATAGGTTTTTCATAATATTTTGCCAACTCGACAAGTATGGTTAGATGAAATTTAAATTGATGACACTTGTTTAAATGGTGAGAACACACAACCACAATCATGAACACCAAAAATGCCAGCCAACCTTCCCCTTAATCTATTAAGGCCTCACAAAAGATAATTCCCAAATATGTGATACCAAACATACAACTGACAAATGATAGTCTCTTAAAGAAGATGTTATCACAACCTCACTACAATCACTCTCAACATTTAGAACAACGAAATCAAATAAAGAGATTGATACTCGTGAATACAGATCAAGATTAGAACATATATCTAAGATGAAATCAAGAAACTGACACAATATGAGAGAAAAAATAAAGTGTGCGAAAAACGGCTTGAAAGATAATGAAACCCTGAAGAGATGATTAGCTTATATAGACCAAAGTTATACTATGGCCCATTCACTTCCAAAACATTTCATTCTTTAACAAACCTTATAAGGAAACTTCATTTTGACCATCTTTAGTCCCTGCACTTGTAAGTAGCAAAGAACCAAAGCACATAATGTTGACTTATCATTTAACACCCTCTATCAGACTGAACCTGAACAACAAAGAAAAACAACTTGCATCGATTTTGAAAACATGTCAATTAAGCTAACTGACTGCACAACTTGTTGTATTAAGCACTCCCAAGAGCTTTGGTCATAATATTAGCAGTTTGATCGGAAGACTGATTTTTTTCAGTCTTAGTAATTCCAACAGAAACATTTTATCTCACAACATGAACATCAATCTGAAAGTGTTTGGTTTTTCCATGAAAAACAGGATTTGAAGAAATTTGAATTGTTGATATACTGTCAATGTAAAGATTTATTGGATACAAACTTTTTTACTTTTAATCTGTGTAATATGTTAAAAATCCAGATTAACTCACATGTATCAGCGGCCATACACCTGTACTCTGCTTCTGCAAAGGATCTAGACACAATAGCTTGTTTCTTGCTTTTCTAATAAACAAACATTTTTTCAAAAAATACACAAAAACAAGACACTGATTTTCTCGTTTTAAGACACTTTGCCCAGTCAGAATCTATAAAACACCTATGTTTTAAATCACTTGTTTTGAAAATCTGATGTACATGGGGCATTTTTAACATACCTCAATACTCTAAGAGCTACTTTCAAATGAGATTGTAATGGTGAATGCATATGCTCGATAAGGCAATGCACAACATATGATATATCTGGCCTGGTATGGGCAAATGTATCAATTTTCCTAAAAGTTTTTAAAAACTTATCACATTCTGTTTCTCCAACAGCTAAAACATAATTCACATGTATAGGAGTAGTAATAGGTTTCGCAGCAAGTGAGACCAAACTCATGCAACCAATTCTAAACAATACTTTCTTTCATATGCGAACACCACTTTCATTTTCTAAAATCTCAATCCCCAAAAAATATTTTAACAAGCCTAAATCTTTTGTCATAAATTTACTACTTAGAAAAGACATAAAAGCATCAATTATTTTTTTTATCATTACATGTAAGAACAATATCATTCACATATACCAATAAAGCAATAAACACATTTCAAAATTGCTTGATATATAAAGAATAGTCATGTTTGCTTTGTTCATAGCCATGCTCAACCAAGGAAGTAGTTAGTTTTGCATTTCATTGCCTTGGGGCTTGCTTTAAGCCAAACAATGACTTATTAAGTTTGCATACTTTAGATTTATTGTTATTTTCAAATCCCGAAGGAAATGTCATATAAACATCTCCATTTAACTCACAATATAAGAAAGCATTATTCACATCATGTTGATATAATGGGCAGTTATGAGATACAATAATACTCATAACACACCTAACTGTAACCATTTTAACAACAAGACTAAATGTTTCATCAAAATCAATACCCTCTCTTTGAATAAAGCCTTTAGCAACTAACCTAGCTTTGTATCTATCAACTTCACCATTTGCTTTGTATTCAATTTTGAATATCCACTTACAACCTATTGGTTTTCTACCAGCAAGCAAATTAGTAACAGTTCAAGTATTGTTCCTATTCAATGCTTCAATCTCATTATTTATAGCTTCAACCCAGTTATTATCTTTAACATCATCGTAATTAGTAACAGGTTCAACAGATTTACTCAGTGTAGTAGCAATGCACAATTCACATAATTCAGTTTAGCAT
Organism: Chrysanthemum lavandulifolium; assembly: GCA_022545495.1. Lineage (NCBI taxonomy): Eukaryota > Viridiplantae > Streptophyta > Magnoliopsida > Asterales > Asteraceae > Chrysanthemum > Chrysanthemum lavandulifolium. Next base: position 76,007,379 of record CM040245.1, on the reverse strand, counting down.
AACTAACACGTTTTTCTAATCCATACCTCAAATTACTATCAATCACATAATCATTCAGTTTGGCAGGTAACTTAGAAGATCTACTATATCTCTTAACACTATGCTGACCTTTGTCAACTTGATCAGAATGAGTTGGAAGATTAGAAAGAAAAAAAATTGGACTTCTAGGAACATTACCCTCAGATAAGCTAAAATCATCAACTTGGGTTCCGGTGATACCCTCTGAATACTGTGAAGTAGTATTTGTTCTAGTATATGTTCTAGAAGATAAGTCACTGCCACCCACAACTAATGTAGCCCTCATTTCATCATAGGGTCTTTGAGACATTTGGTTATCAAAAAATGTCAAGTGATCAGTATCCTATGTGATGAACATATCAACTTCAACACTAACATATTTGTCTTTCATTTTTAAAAGAAAAAATATTTCATAAAATCTCACATCTCTTGAGAATATAACATTTCTATTATCAAGACTAAAAAGTTTGTAAGCTTTCTTTAACATAAGAATATCTAGTTAAAACACATTTTTCATATCTAGATGTGAAAATATCATGACTGTTTAAAACTGTTGAAACACAAAGACATCCAAAACATCTTAGATTGGAGAGATTGGGATTTTTATTATGAACCAACTCATAAGGATATTTACCTTTTAAGATAGAAGAGGGCAGCCTGTGTATGAGATAAATAACAGTTAGCACACAATCATACCAAAAATACATAGGAATTCCCCCTGAAACTAATACTCCTTGCTACATTCAGTAAGTATCTATGTTTCCTCTCAGCAATACCATTTTGCTAAGGAGTGTGTGTGCAAGAAGTTTGTTGATTTATTCCCAAGTCTGTAAACAAACCATGCATTTTTTTGTTAATAAACTCAGTACCATTATTAGATCTAATGGTTTTAATATTGACATAAAATTGATTGTGAATTAATTTGATAAAGGAGACAAATATTTTAAAAAATTCATCTTTAGTTTTAAGCATATAAACCCAAACAGCCCTTGAGAAATCATCAACAATGGTTAAGAAATATTTAAACCCTTCTTTGTTGGAAACTTTATAAAGACCCCACAAGTCAAGATGAACAAGTTCACCAGTATTCTTAGACTTGTGGTCACTTTAGGGAAAAGGTTCTCTTGTTTTCTTAGCCCTATGATGGGTCTCACAAGCAGACACATGGACAGTTGTAGACAATTTCTTAGGGGTGAGCATAAAAACCGAAAAACCGAATTGAAACCGAAAAAACCGCCCCATTTGACAAACCGATGGTGGTGGTTTTGAATTTTATAAAAACCGAATGTTTGGGGCGGTTTTTGGTTTCATAAGAAAAACCGAACCGAGAAAACCGCCCTGCCCCACCTTTATGTATGTTTTATATTTATCTATATAAGAGATAGGCTTTGGATTAAATAAAAAGTTTTTAAGATAAAAAGGATAAAAAGTGTATGTGTCATTAATATCGTATAAAAAATGAGACAATTGTGTGTCAATTAGAAGAAGTTATGTGCAAGTGTGTCAACATATTTAGCTAAAATAATCGTGTGTGCGTCAATAATACGTCAATTATGTGTCAATTACAATAAGTTTTGTGCAAGTGTGTCAACATATAGAGTTATGTGTCAAATGTGTCATTAATACCTCAATTTAATATCATTAATACACCAATTTAATCTCATAATCCTATGACTAGAATTCCTTCCTATACTTTTTACCATTAGTGACTTTTCACAATAACCATACTATGCTATTTAATTTTAAAAATTTGAGTATACATGCAACTTTATCTATTAGAGAAAAAAAAAAGTAATAGTGTTGTTTATTATTAATACATTCAAATATGTTATATTAATATATATTATATCTTTGTTTTCGAGCAATAGTGTTCTTTGAATGTTTTTATGGCGTAAAGTGCAAAGCGCAAAGACGTGCACTTTATATTTTAGATTCATGTTTGGTTGTTTTATACGTTTTTGAAGCTTTGGATTGTTGGATATTATGCTATTATTGGTATTTGTTTAAATATTTTGCTTGAAATCTAGGAATCGTAAACACTATATAAGATTAAAAATAGCTTGTTTTCAAGTAAGAAAAAACCGAATAAAAACCGAAACCGAACCGATTCAATGTCAAAAACCGAAAAACCGAAACCGAAAAAACCGACACTAAACGGTTTGTAGTTCTCAAAAACCGAAATATATGGTTCGGTTTTTTGTTTTACCATGAAACCGCCCCACCCCCGCCCCATGCTCACCCCTACAATTTCTTCTTGTCATTTTTTAGAATAACCAGAACTTGGTCAGCAAGATGACCAAGTCTGTTGTGCCATAAGTCATTAGAAACATTAGAACACATAACCATATTACACATACCCAAAGATTTATCATTATGCATATCAAACAAGTATAATCCACCATATGCACTACCAGTCCCTAAGAAAGTCTCCCTTTTCAAGTCCTGGGCATAACATTTATCCTCATCAAAACCAACAAACATTTTACTATCTTTAATAATTTTATTAACAGACAAGAGACTAACACAATAACGAGGAACAACTAAAACATAATATAAAACCACATTACTAGTTAATTTCAAATTACCAACACGACTAGTGGTAGCAAAAGTTCCATTAGGATGACCAACAATAATATACAAATTAGAAATATCAACAACATCAAACATGCCAACAGTAGACACAATTAAATGTTGGTTATCACCAGAATCAATAATCCAACCCATAGTTAGAGTTTTAACAGCTAAAGTTGAGTTGACAAAGAAAAATTTAGAAAAAATTGATGTTAAACCAGACATTTCCATTAAAGAAAGAAGCTCTACCTGCCATATTGGCATGAATTCTTCCAGATGAAGTTTCATTGATCAAGGATAATAGTTTCTTCATCTGCTTAGAAGTAAAACTAGAAGAAGGATTTGCAGATGATTGTTTCTCTTTTATTTTACATCAACATTAGCTTAAAGTTTTGCTTGACTAGATTACCAGGTGGAAAGCCAACAAGCTCACAACATCTTTCAATAGTATGATCAATCTTACCATAATTTTTACAATTCAAGTTAGGATTAGGTTCTCTATTGACATTACTAGTCACAGATCCTATAGTGTTGTTACTATTATTATTGAAACTTCTTTTATTATTGTTAAAAGACTTAGCAGCAAAAGAAGTAGCATTCAGTTTAATCTCAATAACATTAGAGGACTTAGGAACACCCATGGGATTCCTCTCTTGAAACAGTAGTATAAGCATCTTTTACCTTAGTAAGTGGATCCTTGGTTAAAAGAGCACTCCAAACCAGCCGATAACAATCATCAAAGCCAATTAGGAACTACATCAATTTCATAAGTTGTTGATGCAACACCAATTCCTTTCTAGCATCACATGAACATTTAACCTCGCAAGTACATATAGGAAGTTTGGTCAAAGTATCAAATTCTCTCCAAAGAGAGTAAGGTCTATGATAGCAATCATCAACAAAACTACCACCTTGCTTAATATAATTAATCTTTTGCAATAAATATAACAGAACCATCAACTTTATCATATGTACTTTCTAAATCTTTTCAAACAGATGCAACATTTTCAGAATAAACAAGACACATATAGACATCTTGAGATACAAAATGCATAATCCAAGTTAAGATAATAACATTACATCCATCTCATTAAGCAGTCAAAACATCACTAGCAGCAAAATATTCTCTTAAACATGTTCCATCAACAAAACTATATTTATTTCTAGCTTGAAAAGCCAATTTCATAGCACCAAACCATATTCTATAGTTTTAAGTACCAAGCAACTTGAAAGGAATTAAAGCAGTGCTACTAATATCATTAGCTTGAATATGGAAAGGATTTCCAGCCTCTAAATTATTAATCAAAACAACATTAGTACCACTAGCACCAACACATCCAGTCATGAGAACAGATAAAACAAACAAACAAGAAAAACAGATAAAACAAATCAAACAGAACAAACCACCAAGAAACATATACACAAACAAAAAATAAAACAAATTAACAAACAACAAACAATTATCCTCCACACCTTCAATCACAATTAACCACCAATTAATCAAATATCAACAACTTCTCAAGACTGCCGAAAACCTATCCTCCAGCAATTTAGACCAAGAATAAAGACAAATAGACATAAAATAAAACACACACACCCCAAATCAGCCTGTAACACCAAGCTACACACCTAGTTGTGGATATAGCGGGATTCCTTGCTTCTCTAGGAAGTAGGTCAAGGATATACATAGTGTCAAACAGTGTGTAAACTAATATGTTTAGTGATTTAATGGAAGAAAGACACGTACAAAGATTTAAATGCAGCGGAATACAAAGCACGACCACAAATACTCTTGATTCACTTAGTCAAGAATGCAAATGGTTAAGAACACAATTGATTCACTTAGTCAAGAGTATAATCAATTAATAACAAGCCTAAATAAACAAGAACCTAATAGATCTAACCACAAAATCACCAGATCTCAACCCAAATAGACTTATTCCCATTCAGCCGTTAAAAATATAACACCAATTAACCGATCAATCAACCAGATCACAAAACCCCAAAATCTCGAAACCCTAGAAATCAAGAACCACCAAATATCAAAGCCATGGCTTTAATACCATGTAAAAATGGTAAAGAACATACGACCACAATCAAGAACACCAAAAAATGTCAGCCAACATTCCCCTTAATCTGTTAAAAAACCTAGCAAAAGTAGTCCTCAAATAGGTGCTACCAAACATACAACTAAAAAATGATAGTCTATTCAAGAAGATGCTATCATAACCTCACTACAATCACTCTCAACACTCAAAACAAGGAGATCAAATAAAGAGATTGATACTTGTGAATACATATCATGACTAGAACAATAGATATCTCAAATGATATCAAGAAATAAATACAATATAAGAGAAAAATAAAGTGTAAAAACGGCTTGAAAGATAATGAAACCATAGAGAGATGATTAGCTTATATAGACCAAAGTTACACTATAACCCATTCACTTTCAAAACATGTCATTCTTCTACAGACCTTATAAGACAACTTCTTTTTTACCATCTTTTGTCCATGTACTTATAAGTAGCAAAGAACTAATGCACATAATGTTGACCAACAAGTTTGACTTTATCATATAACAATACTTTTGTTAAAGCATAAGTACACTACTTTGGATATGTTTGATGTAAAGTTTATGAAAGCTTGTAGAATTTGAGCTTTTAAAATAATCTAGCTTATAAATTAAGCTCGGTTTGACATGCAAGCCTTTAAAATCTTGTAAATTTTCATAAGAGCTTAAAAAGAAGCTCTTTGGATGTAATTTTTGGGAGCTTGAGCTTTTGAAGATATTAATTTACATAAATACCCTTATGCATTTATATTGTGAATTAACTTGTTTATCAAATATGGTCATTATTCAGTTATAAGTTACAAGTTGTAACAACTTTGCCAAACATATTCGAAAGTAAAAGCTTCAACTTCAGCTCTCACAAGCTCCAAATTTAGCCAATTTATCAAACATACCATTTCATAGATGTAAAAATCTAAATACATGAGGTGTTTTGGTGTTTGGGTTACGAAAAGTGAATCTTTGACTTAAATATACGCGACCTTAGAGAAGTATTAACTATCGTGACCTACTTACCCTTATCTTAATATCATTAAAAGAAGTTTAAACTTGAGAACACAAGTGAAGACATAAAGATTACTAACCGATTTATAGATAACAAGCGTGGTGATAAGATGACTAAGAGGTGGAAGTGCAATAACATTTGACCGATGCCAAATCTAGGTGGACAAGTGCCAAAGAAATGCCACTGCACCCTCCCCTCGCGTACAAACGAATGCCAAGAATTAGGTTTGCGCCAAATGAAGAGAAATGCAAATATTTTGACTGTTGAGCTACCAACGACTAGTTCTTTTTTCTTTTACTTTTTTTTCAGTTTATATATTTTATTTTTACACAACCAATTTTTACTCTATATAAACACCTTTTACACAAAAACTAAAATCTTTCACTTCCAATTCCACTTTCATTTCTTTACTATATCACAAAAAATGTCGCAACATCAAAATGATTCTTTTTCAGTAACCTTCTCAGAATTTTGCAAGCTCCAAACTCACCATCTTCGGCAAATCCCGCTACACCTTCATCCGCAAACTCAACATCTTCCTCACAACCCCAATTTGCTTCGTTTGGTAGCCAATATACTATGCTATCATACATACCCGAGCAATATTATCTTCAACAACAACTACTTTAATCACAATTTTAACATCTTTAATAAAATCCACCACAACAAACACAATTAAAACGACCACCACCACAACCACAAACCGAACAAGCACCACAAGAAATCCGCGAAGAAAAGGAAAAAGACCCGCCAAAAAAACAACCACCACCACTACAACAACCGAAAAGATAAACACTCGTTGGACCCCAAGAGGAAGCGTTATTATGTTGCTGTTTTCGAGGATAACCAAGTCGGAAATGTCCAAGACGAGCTATCATTTTGGTTCAAGGTTTTTAATGAGTTCAACCAATCTTCTCTATAGAAACGTACGAAGGACATGATTACGGAGAAGTGGGCAACGTTGAACAGTAATTGCCAAAAGTTTAACTCTATCGAAAAACGTTTAATACTTTTGAGCAAGGTTGTAAAAATCGCTAGGCGCTAGTGAGGCGGTCGAGTAGGGCCTAGCGATTAATCGGTTAGGCGGAGATTAATAGGGGATTAACCGGATTAAAATTTTTATGCACAAAATAGTAATTTTAGATATTGTATTATATTATATGTATGAGATAAGCATAGTGCATCAAAGTTCAAATATTTAAAGTGTTCAAATATAAACATAATACATAATTATTCAAAGTTCAAAGTCAAACATAGATAGGTTTGTTGACCATTTTTAAAAGAGCTTTGACCGATTTTGTTTGATCAAGCGGTTTGTTGACTGATTTTAAGCGGTTTTATCTGATTTTTAAGCGATTTTGTTGACTGATTTTTAAGCGATTTTGTTCGATTAGATCGATTTTGTTCAATTTTGTCTGATTAATCGGTTTGTTGACCGATTTTTAAGCGATCTTTGACCAAACCGATTAAATAGGCCGATTATGATAAATCAAGGCGCCATCGAGTGATCGATTATCACGAGGATTAATCGGCCGCTGGACCGATTTTACAATGAGCTTTTGAGTAGAAGTGGTGAAAAAGAGGTTGATCTCTTGAACCGCTGTAGGATTTCGTTTCGCAACGAGACAAAATAAAAAGCATATACTCAAGACGGACCATGAGAAATCTTTAAAAATACCCCAAGTGGGATGCGGCCGAGCCCGTTGATCCGGTTGATGTCACCGGACATACCGAGCTATTCGGAGATGATCGAGACCACGTCCTCTCGGCAAACCACGTCCCACGAAAAAAACTAAATCGGAGACCACGCCGGGTACCACGGGGAGTAACCCGCAAGATTTTTGGGTGACTTTACACAATGAATGTAGACTCAAACGAGAGGTTGCTCAAAAGATGTAGCGGTGACTCGAAGCGACAATAATGAAGTTGGAAGAAATAAAATTTCTAGGCACTAAGCGGGATTATCGGAGGAGGATGTATTTATCAACAACATGAAAAAGAAAAGAAAAAAAAGAAACCGAGCAAATTTTAGACGTGATATATTGTCTATGTGTTTTTTTTCTTCTTATTTGTGCGTTTTTTATTTTATTTTGTTTTATTTTATTTTTATTTTTTCATTGTAATTTATACTTTTATTTTAATAAATAAAAAATTAGTCGGTTTGAAAAAATGAAAAATAAAATAAAATGATGGGTCTCGAAACTGAGAATTGGGGCGAGTGTTTTTGAATATGTAAGTGATAAATAAGTGAAAGAATAAAATGATAACGTGATGCACATGCAGTAACTTGACTTGAGCCAATGCACCTTTTACTCTAACCACTAATGTATAGATGTCCATGTCTGATTTAATTCAAAATTACCAGCTTCATGTTTGTAAAAAATCCCTATCTTTTCTAAAAGATTTATATCTGGGATCAACTTATTATTAAACCAGCGAAGAGTCGCTGCCGCGACGGCAGCTTGTTCTTAGCGGCAGACAATTAACGATATCACGATGATAGAGTGGTGCGGTGGTGTAGTGGTCCGGTGGTGGAGAGGTTTTGTGGTGGTGAGGATGGTGGTTGATGAGATGTGTGGAGAGGAAGCGTTTTATGTGTTTTTTAGTGAGTTGTGATAAGAGAGTATTAAATATGCCTTTACATATCTCTCTCTCTCATTTGACCATTTCATTTTTTCACTTTTTCACTTTTCCACTTTGACTGTTTTTTTATTTTATGTATTATAGATAAAGTAATATTTGGAATAACATTTAAAACAGGTCTTCACAAAAATACAAGCAACTTAAATAATTTCTCATTTCATAAAGGGGTAAGGTTATAAGTACCCTTTTCTACAAATGACCTAATTCTTTTTTTTTTTTTGGTTTTTTTTATATATTTTTTCATTTTTATAATTTTGTTTATATTATAAAACTGTGAAACGAAAAGTGCGAAATAAAAAATATAAAATTTAACCAGTCAAACGTATTAAAATGACAAAAAATATAGAACAAAAACTGATAAATACCAAAAAAATATCTTTAATACTTTTTTGTATTTTTCTGATGGATCAATACCAATAAAATAACTCCCCAGTTCATAAAATTCTTTTTCTTTCTTGGAAACAACCGCATTTCATAATTAAGGTTGGAACTTATCAACATCAATTACATTAAATCCACAATCAATAATTATTCAAATAAAACTTTTGTCCAAACAATCCCATTGGTTATTGCACATTAAAATATCATTCCATTAAATACTAGAGTACATTATCATGTTTTTCCATAAAAAATATAATAAAAATTATATGAAGCCAAAAGGCCAAAAAGGACGGAAGGTAGAAAGAATCCAGAAATGTGAGTTGATGTGTGATACATAAGCAAGTACTATCTCTCATACAAACTTTGCTGAAAAACATAAAACCATTTTTAAAATATTTTATAAAAAGATAAAAAAAAGATTTGCTGGCCAAATAGGCAATGAATTTAATGATGGAATCAAAGCAATATTTATGCTAAAAGACCACAAGTTGACAAATCAGAAACAGAGAGAGAAAACAAAAAACTAAACAAGAGATCTTATCTCAAAATCACTTCTCTCAGTTTCATTCTCGTATCTCTTATATGATCAGAAAATCTGGCCCATCGGATCCTAGATTTTATATTTTTATTTTTATAAACTTTGACATATATAGTTTACTACTGCTAGAGCTTCATTTCAAGGATATTTAACAACATGAGGTAGACTTTGTTACTATCTTTTTAATGTACATATGTTTTTTTGTTTCATTACTTGTAGATTTTGCTCTTCATGTCATATGTTGTGTTTTTTTCCCATATTTTTCATCTGTTGAATTTTAGTTGAATTTGGGTTAATAATTTAAATATGTTTTTTTAAGGTTAGTTTTTTAGATAATTGTTGGTGGGTTAAACCTTAAAGCTACTTTATTATTATTATCTGAAATTGGGAGATTGTATATATTCATATGATTGTTTGGTGAGATATTTCTATGTTTGATATGTTGCTTTCATGACAAGTATCTCAATTATGTAATTGTTTGAACCATATATTGTTACTTGTTTTGAGGATCAATGGTTGTGTGACTTGATTTTGATGTAGGAATGGCTACTAAAGTACAATCTAAGACGTGTTTTTCGAGTTCTATGATGGATCTGAACAACGGTTTGTGCAATGGTATGTGGGACCTGTATCGCAATGGCATGACCTCTGTCGCTGAAAGGAGTCAGTGTTATGACCCTTTTTTGATGAGGCAGCAGATGGATGGATGCACGGGATATTCGAAAGAACAAATGAAGCAAACTATTTTGAAGCAAGACTCGATCTTTAGGCATCAGGTCTGTTTGACTTTGCAACTGGAATTGGAGACTTTTAAAATTTTAATTATTTTACTTTTGGTAAAATTTTGGTGTTTCAGTAATGTTTTCTTATGTCGTTACAGGTTCAAGAACTTCATCGTTTGTATAAACGACAGAGAGACTTGATGAACGAACTTACAAGGAAAGAGCATTGTAAAGTTACAATGCTAGACGAAGCACCAAAGTCGAGTCATTTCCTAAGTCAAGTTCTTTCACAAAAAGTTATTGATTTAAAACTGCCTGCTGGCGTAGACGGGGATAATGTAGGAAAGCAACCGGTCCAAAATGTTCATAGTTTGGCTGATCTTAATGAACCGATTAAGGTGGAGGAAGCTTCTTTTGCAGCATCTATCATTAGCAATAACAGTGGTCAATGTGTCACGAAGAATGGTATTTTTTCACACCAGTCAAATTTGTTGCAAGTTGAGCCAAAGAAGACTCTTGAGCATTTATCGAGAAAAAGGACTTTGTTTGGTATTGAGCTCTCTGAAAGCAGCCACTCGCCATCTTTTGATTCTTCACAATCATCTTCATGGGATCTAAATTCTTCAACACCAAATTACAACAGTTGGATGGGCTTATCTGATACAACCAGGAAAATACCGGAGGCTTTCTCAAGCAATAAGCGTGCTATTAGCAGTTCAAGATTTATGACAAGTTCTCATCAAAATGGCGTCACTGATGGGAAAAAGAACCATGAAAACCTTGAAAAACAGTTGCCTCATTGGCTTATGGCGACCAAAGGGAAAGAAACAACCCTTTATCAGATGAATTTGGATTCTTTGCAGCATCACTCTCAGCAGTTTTTTAAGAAAGCTGAGATGACAAAAGACACCAATGGTCCAAAAGTAACAAAAATCCTTGGGGTCCCCATTATTAATGCGCCCAGCAACTCCAAGGATTCTGTCAAAGAAAGTGTTAAAAGTAACCACGTTTCGGAACTAAGACATCACATTGACTTGAATTTGACTTTTGATGAAGAAGAGGATCCTTCTTCGACATCATACATCCCAGAAGCCGTTGTAAAAATTGCTACAATGGAGATCGACTTAGAAGCTCCTGCAGCCCTTGAACCCGAAACAGATGACACACATGAGGAACATGTTAAAGCTGCAGCTGAGGCTATAATATCCATTTCATCATTTGAAGAACCACAAGCAGCCGACACTTTGCTGATGTGGTTTGCGGACTTAATTGAATCCAGTGAGAGCACCGATAACAATTCATTAAAGGTTCATGGTAAAGATTCTATTCCTCAAGGTATGGATTACTTTGAGTACATGACATTAAATTTGCAAGAAACCGAAGAAGAGAACATTTGCTATGCGCCAATGATTATGGAGGAAAAGGAAGAAGAGGAATGTTTGTTAAAAAAACGAGCAACTAGAAAAGGACAAGGGAAGAGGGGTAGGCAGAAGAAAGACTTTCAAAGGGACGTATTGCCTGGCATTGTTTCTTTATCAAGGCGAGAAGTGACTGAAGATCTTCAAACATTTGAAGAGGCGTTTACTGGCATTGGTGTTTCTTGGCAGTCTAGTTTCTCAAAAAGGAAAGCTGCTGGTAAGAATGGAAGGGGAAGGCGGCGTTTGGTTGTCCCCACCCCACGCTCTCACACACCACCACCACCTTCACCGCCACCACCGGCTGCTGTTGAGCAGACTGTTTGTAGGGAGGTGGCGATGGAGGAGAAAAGTCTTCTTAGTAGATGGGGAAAAAGGACGAGACGTTTGCCTAGACAGAGATGTCAAAATGGTGGTAGTCATCACTCTCTTGCTTTAAAGTGTTGAGCTATAAATCGTCCGACCATTGTTGTACATAATTATACAGTAGATTTCCTAATTCTGTGTCTCCTGTAGTCCTGTACTGCTACTGATGACACTTGCCATCAACAATGTTTGGTTGTTTGGTAAGATAAACAGCATTTTGTTTTATAAGTTCGTTATAAACGAAAAAACACTTGATTGATAGCTTACTGCCTTTACTATTTCAACTGCTAACATTTATGTTCTTGTACTTGATTATAAACGGAAAAACACTTGATCGATGCAACGAGTTTACCATGATCAAAACTATGTCAAACGGACAATATTTGGAAAAGGTTTCTTCTACTAAAGTAATGGCACTATTAGAAGATTTGATTCTATGTTTAAATAGATAAACCAAAAGTAGTAGAGGATCAAGTCATCAGACTCTTCTTTATTAAACGAAAAGCAAAAGGGTTATTGATTTGTTTCATAAAGCTAACAGACATTGGTCGGATTACTAAGGTAACACACTTTGCTTGCAAAAATAAAAGGCTTGAACTTTAATAATTTTTACTAAATAAAAACTCGAAGTATATTAAAGTTAGTGTGTGACAACAAGACGTGTTACTTTTCATATTTACTCAAATTAAAGCTGTACCTTTTTGTGGAACAATCCCTGAAAAATGAAGACAAAAACTTATGATACAAAAGGGAATTACAGGAAAAATAAATAATTTTAAAATAAAGAAGTAATAAGATGTAAGGGTGTAAACGAACCTAGCCGGGTACGCGCTTAGCTTGTTTAACGTAGAGAAGCTTGAGCGCGCTTTGAGACTTGTTAGTAACGTTAGAGTTAAGCTAGTGACTTATTTTTTAAGTTGGAGCTTAGCTTGTGTTAAAAGTGGTAATTTAATGTTGGAAAATTTAGTTCACTTGTGGGATTAGTTCACACCTTGTAATGGGTTAGGAGGTACGGAGTGTACACCCATAAGGTCCATAAACATCCTGACTCTAATAGTGGTTTGTATTGGTAGTGCTAGTAGAAAATCTTCTTTGGTAGAAAGTCTTGCTTAGTAGAAAGTAATCTTTGGTGGAAAGATCACATGGTTTCCATCGATAAGTGAGTCTCCATTGAGCGGTGTTTCCAACCGATAGTGCTATGAAATCTTGATGAAATCTTGCTTATAGCAGACTTTGACTATTCAAGTGGCGATTACAACGCATAATGACCACGTTTAATTGGTCATGTAACCACTAATGACTATAATGAGGATAATTATGAGGAGATTAATGGGCGATTAATTCTCATAATTCCATTTGACTAGCTCGAGTAACCTCCTATAAATAGGAGATCCGATTATGCTTGAAGGCAGATGAAAACTATTAACACTTATAAGCGCAAGGGTTATTGATTTGTGCCTAATTCAATAACATACATTTGGTCTTATCCCAGTAGATATTCGTGTAACTTGGGGCATTAGGGTCGAATAGTTTACTTTGGAAAGTGATCACACGATTCAAGTGATATCCGGTAACCACCTAGTGGAATTTGTTTCTCACGACTTGATACTTGTTTCTCACGACATTGATTATCTAACCCATTGCGGGAGATACACACCAACAATCAAAGTAAACTATTTGTGATAATCAATGGTCTGCTGCTGCAATAAAACACATGGCTTCAAACTTTGCAAAGCTTGACAAGTTTGAAGGGTGGACTTTAGGAGATGGCGAAGAAGATGCATTTCTTCTTGTCGAGCATGAGTGTGGTTTATGTGCTAACCACTCCTATTCGGATGATGGGGATGATGCTCTTGTTGAGCGGATCGGAGGAGGAGCAAATGGGAGAATGATGACTACATTTGCAAGGTCTAATTCTCGATGGTATGTCGATTCTCTGTTTGATATTTATCGAACTTTGAATCTTCCAAAAACGTGGATTCCTTGGATGCCAAATATATGGTGAGGATGCATCAAGTAAGAAGTTTCTTGTAAGCAATTTCACAAATTGCAAAATGACTGATTCAAGACCAGTCATGGAACATTACAATGAACTTCTTGGAATACTTGGAAGGTTTACACAACACAATATGCACATGGATGAGGCTATTCAAGTCTCTTGTGTTATTGATAAACTTCCTCCTTCTTGGAAAGATTTCAAGCATACCTTGAAACATAAGAAAGAGGAATTAACTCGGTTGAGTTGGGCGATCATCCGCACATTGAGGAATCTCTCGAGGTGCGGGATAATGACAAGCCAAAGGGTAGCAATCTTCTTTGGACCATCTGTTGTCAATATGGTGAGCATAACAACTCCACCGGTACAACGACAACAAAGGCAAACGCAAATATCATGACAACACAGGGCATATCCTAACAAGAAGGCAACACCTACTTGTTGGAAATGTGTCAAATGGTCATATTAAAAGGGACTGCAAGGGTGTTAAAGTTGGTGGTAAAACCAATGGATCGAGCACTAATGGTTTAGGGAGTGGTGGTTCTTCCAACTCACCGAAAGGTCGAATATGGTTAATAAGTCTTTTCGGTTATTATGTTACATATGTCTGAATCTCATTATGTGCGAGGATGATGATGTTGCGTGGTGGGTTGACTACGGTGCAGCAGTTCATGTGCAAAGATAGAAGCGGTTCAAGACTTATGAGTCAACGAATGATGGTTCTATTCTTTACATGGAAATGAGTCAATGACCTTGGTGCATGGTCGTGGTTGTGTAGACCTTAGGTTTAGTTCGGAAATATTGTAACTTTGTTTAATGTTATTCATGTTCATGATATAAGGAAAAACTTGGTTTCAAGTAGTGTTTTGAATAATCATGGATATAAACAAGTTATTGAGTCGATAAATTTGTGCTTTCTAAGCATGGTGTTTTATTGGTTTTGGTTATTTATGTAATCAAATGTTCGGAGCTTAATATTTCCTCCGATAGTGTTTATTCAAACATTTGTGACCACCACCGACTGACCGATTCTACCATATGGCATGCAAGACTTGGCCATGTACACTATAAAAGAATGCAAGATATGTGTAGGGATGGTTTAATCCCAAGATTTGACATGGACACCGAAAAGTGTAAAACTTGCATGTTGACCAAGATAACCAAGAAACCTTTTCGTGGTGTTAGTCGTGAGACTAAGCTCTTAGAACTTATACACAATGACACGTGTGATTTGCATGCCAATCCTTCTTTGGGAATAAGAAGTACTTTGTGACATTTATTAATGATGCTTCAAGGTTTTGTTATGTCTTTCATTACATACCAAGGATGAAGCATTAGATAAATTCAAAGTGTTTAAAACGAAGTTGAATTACAACTTGGGTCTTTGATCAAAAGATTAAGGATCGATAGGGAGGTGAGTACATGGATACTCAGTATTTTCATCTGTTGGTATTATCCATGAAACGATCGCCCTTATACTCCTCAAAGAAATGGTATTTACGAAAGGAAAAACAGGTCTTGAAAGAGATGGTTAATTCCATGTTTTCCTATTCGGGACTAAGTCAAGGGTTCGGGGTGAAGCTATGTTAACAACTTGCTATTTATTAAATAGGGTTCCAAACAAAGGAACAAGGTTACCCTTATGAACTCGGACTAAAAGGAAACCCAACTGAATTATCTCAAGGTTTGGGGTTGTAGGGTCGTTGTAAGACTCCACGATCCAAAGCTAAAGACTTTGGGTGAAAGAGGCATTGATTGCATCTTTGTTGGATATCTGAGCATTCCAAGGCTTTTAGGTTATATGTTATTAAACCTAATGAATATATTTCAATTAACTCAATAATTGAATCAAGGATGCGAGACTTTGATGAGAATAGATTCTCATCGGTCCCTAGACCAAGTCGAGGATTCCTAATGGAACTCATGACACGGTGTATCGAGAGGTCCACGATGATGAACCATCGGTGGTCCCCGATGAGGTTGTGGTTCAACAACCGAACTGTGTTCGGGAAGAGCAAAAGGTCGAGGACTCCAAAGTCATTTGGACACGAGTTTCAACTATACTTAGTTGAAGGAACAAGGATGAGGTCTCGGACCAATACTCCTATTGCTTCATTGTTGAGGATGATCCCAAGACATTTGAAGAAGCAATGAAGTCCCATGATATTGCTTTTTGAAAAGAAGCAATCAATGATGAGATGGATTCCATCATGGGCAACAACACTTGGGTGTTGGTTGATCTACCACCAGGTTGCAAACCTTTGGGTTGCAAATGGATTTTCAAAAGGAAAATTAAGGTAGATGGAAGTATTGAAAAGTTCAAGGCTAGACTAGTTATTCGGGGCTTCAAACAAAAGTCGTGGATAGACTATTTTGATACTTATGCCCCCGTGGCTCGTGCTCGATACCATAAGGCCGCCGATTGCTTTGGCATCTATTCACAATCGGTTATTCATCGGATGGATGTGAAGACGACTTTCTTGAATGGTGAATTGGAAGAGGAGGTTTATATGAACCAACCTCGTGGCTTCATCATGCCGGCAATGAAAACAAGGTGTGTAAATTGATTAAGTCTCTATATGGATCAAACAGGCACCTAAGCAATGACATCAAAATTTGATGAAGTGGTTTTGTCTAGTGGTTATGTTCTTAACCAAGTCGACAAATGTGTATATAGCAAATTTGATGAATCGGTAAAGGAGTCATCATTTGTCTATATGTTGATGACATGTTGATCTTTAGTACCGACCAAAATCGAGTTGACGACAAAGGAATTTTGTCATCAAGGTTCTCCATGAAGGACATGGGGAGGCCGATGTTATCCTTGGTATAAGGATTAAACATGAAAGTAAAAGAATTTCTATCTCTCGGTCTCATTACATTGAGAAGGTGTTGAGGAAATTCAATTACTTTGATTGTACTCATGTGAGTACACCTATGGATACTTGTGAGAAGTCGATGCCTAATAATGGCAAGGTTGCATCTCAACTTGAGTATTCTAGGGTAATTGGTCACTTTGATGTATGCCATGACTTGTACAAGACACGATATTGGTTTGCGGTGGGAAAATTGAGCGGTATACTAGTAATCCTAGTGCTCATCAACGGCAAGTCGTTCATTGTGGTCTTGAAGTATTTGAAGAGAACTATGGATTATAGTCTCATATCTTTGTTACCCATCGATGTTGGAAGGTTACATCGATGCAAGTTGGATCGAGAACATCGAAGACAATTCGTCTACCGGTGGCCGGGTATTCCTACTTGGTGGAGGTGCAATTTCTTGGGCATCCAAGAAGCAAACTTGTATCACCGGTTCAACAATGGAATCAATTTGTGGCTTTATCATTTCTTTGGTAAAGAAGTCGAATGGTTGAAAAACTTGCTTCGAGATTCCATTGTGGCCTAAACCTATAGCACCTATTTCTATCCGGTGTGATAGTGCGACTACATTGGCTAAGGCTTATAGCCGGATGTACAATGGTAAGTCTAGACACTGGGTGTCGGACATAGCATGATTCGTGAGCTTATCATGAATGGGGTGGTATCTATAGAGTTTGTTAGATCTCAAGAACTTAGTTGATCACTTGACGAAGGGTTTGGCTAGAGACTTAGTTATAAAGTGCGCTAAAGGGATGGGTTTAAGTCCAACTTAGTCATCGAATGATAGGACACCCAACTCCTCCCGAGGAAACTTGGGAGCCGAGTTCAATGTGGAAAGTCGAACATTCGATTGATTTGGAGCACATGTTTTATTTACATCCAAAGGTTGTGCTCGAACTTCTTGAAAGGAGGATGAAGTCTTTACTTAATGGTTAACTTTCTTTGAAAAAGTGCTTGGCGAGCATGAATAAAGAGGAACCACCTATGTAAATGTTGAGTTTTGCCGCTTCAGGGAGCTTTTGGACTTTTAGCTTTTACAACATTTATGAATTTGGATATGGACACATGGCTTGTATAGTGTCAGGAGCTGATAAGTGTTTGAAAATTTGTGTGTATTTTATCTTCAGGTATTCAAATGGGTTGAAGGGTTCAATTCTTAGAACACCCTGATTCTCGAATATTTGAACGTGTAATTTACTAAGATGGAAATTCAATCCTCAGGACATTTTCGTTTATGCACATGTTTTGTTTTATGGTTGTTTTCATGCAAAGGAAGTGAACTAAATTTGGGGAGGATTGTTGGAAAATTTAGCGCACTTGTGGGATTAGTTCACACCTTGTAATGGGTTAGGAGGTACGGAGTGTACACCCATAAGGTCCATGAACATCATGACTTTAATAGTGGTTTGTATTGGTAGTGCTAGTAGAAAGTACTGCTTAGTAGAAAGTATTGCTGGTGGAAAGTACTACTTGTGGTTTCCACCGATAGCGAGTTTCCAAGCGAGTTTCCATCAAGCGAGTGTTTCCACCGATAGTGCTATGAAATCTTGATGAAAGTATCGCTTGTGACCTTTGACCTATTCAGTGGCGATTACAACCGCATAATGACCACGCTTAATTGGTCATGTAACCACTAATGACTATAATGGGGATAATTATGAGGAGATTAATGGGCGATTAATTCTCATAATTCCATTTGACTAGCTCGAGTAACCTCCTATAAATAGGAGATCGATTATGCTTGAAAGGCAGCATGTAAAACTATTAACACTTATAAGCGCAAGGGTTATTGATTTGTGCCTAATTCAATAACATACATTTGGTCTTATCCCAGTAGATATT
The DNA here is from genome assembly GCA_022545495.1 of Chrysanthemum lavandulifolium. Taxonomy (NCBI): domain Eukaryota; kingdom Viridiplantae; phylum Streptophyta; class Magnoliopsida; order Asterales; family Asteraceae; genus Chrysanthemum; species Chrysanthemum lavandulifolium. Next base: position 75,988,931 of record CM040245.1, on the reverse strand, counting down.
CGTAACTTGGGCATTAGGGTCGAATAGTTTACTTTGGAAAGTGATCACACGATTCCAAGTGATATGTAACCACCTAGTGGAATTTGTTTCTCACGACTTGATACTTGTTTCTGCTGACATTGATTATCTAACCCTGTTATGGGAGATACACACCAACATTTAATTCATGTGTTTCAATAGAAAATTTTATTCGACACTTGTTGATCGACTCATGTATTTCAGTTACTAACGTTTATAATGTTAAACTCATCGGGACTCAGGATCCTAATCAAGCTTGTCTCAAGCTCTAGCTCGTTTATTATATGACCTTCAAGCTCACATAAACCAAACTTGAGTCAAACTGAGCTCGAGCATCACATCTCACGCCCGAATAGCTGACGAGCCACGAGACGAGCATCTAGACTCCCTGTAAAAGCACCGAGGGGGTGTTTGTTTTGGCTCCAGCTGATGACTTTTTTGGTTTTGGGCTTATGTTTCATTAGCTCACTTTTTGTGGCTTATTTTGAATCTTTTCTGCTTATATATGTTATAATAAGTTTATAATATGAAAAGTTTCAAAATAAGCCACAGAAATTGAGCTTATAAAACAAAAGACCAAAATCAAATAAGCCATAAGCTGGCTATATAAGCCGAACCTAGGGGGTGTTTGTTTCCGCTTATATAGCGGGCTTATGGCTTATGTGGTTTTCGGCTTATGTTTTGTAAGCCCATTTTTTGTGGCTTATTTCGAAACTTTTTGGCTTATATAACCTTATTATGACATGATAAGCTTATTAAGCCGAAAAGTTTCAAAATAAGCCTCAAAATGTGAGCTTATGAAATATAAGCGGAAACCAAATAAGCCATAAGCCCGCTATATAATCAAACAAACACCCATACACTTTAGAAACCCCATTATTGGATACTCTTTATTCCTTAAACCCTAAAAATATGCATAATTTCAAAACTAGGGATTACTATTATAATAAAACTGAATCTAAAATTAATCCTTTTCATTCTAATAATGGTTGGAACTACAATCATCAAAAAACTCAAATCCCAGTCTTGTTTTTTTTCAAATTTAATTACACATAAAACACATTCATCAATTTATGCAGAAAAACTAGCTTCATCATTAGATAAATGTAATAACATTAACACACTAAAAAAGCTTCATGCTTGCATACTAATTCATGGTCTTCACACCAACACTTTTTTAAGTTCCAAGCTCTTAACTACATATGCTTTTTTCGGCTTATTAACAGAGTCGAAACCGGCTTTTTATAAAATAATGAATAAGAATCTGACCCTTTGGAATTCAGTACTTATTGGGTATTTTAAAGGGGTGAATTTAGTCAAGTTTTAAGGGTTTTCAAAGATTTAAAGGAAAAAAAGATTGGGATTAATGGTTGTGCATTTATGTTTAGTTTAAAGAGCTGTGTGGAGCTCTGTAGGGTGGAATATGGGAAATGTGTTCATGTTGATGTTTTGAAATATGGGTTGAATTCGGATCGGTTTGTGGGGTCGGTGTTGGTTGGTTTTTACGCGGTGTGTGGAAGTATGGTGGATGCGCGTAAGGTGTTTGGGAAATTAATGAGAGGGATGTTGTTGCTTATACGTCTTTGATTAGTGGATATGTGAGGTGAGGGTTGTGATAGTGGTTATGAGGCGTTTGATGTTGTTAGGGTGATGGTGAGTGATGGCATGGAACCGAACCGTGTGACTTTGGTGAGTTTGTTACAGGTGGTGGGGAAGTTGAGGGTGTTGGATTATGGTGAGGTGATTCATGCGTATGCGATTAGAAGAGGGATTGGTTGTTGTGATGAGGTTTTTGAAACTAGTCTTATGGATATGTATGTTAAGTGTGGGACGTCAAATAGGGCTAACGCGGTTTTTGGTCAAATGAGTATTAAGACGAATGCTTGTTGGAATGTATTGATATCTGGTTATATGAAATCATGTCAGCCTTTGGAAGCTTTGAATCTTTTCTCCCGCATGGCAAAAGAGGGTCACAGATTTGATTTGATTGCTTTAGCAAATGGGATTTTAAGTTGTGCGAATTTGGGATTGTTTCAGGTTGGTAAGAGCATTCATGGTTATATGTTTAGAACCGGAGTTCAGCTTGATGTAGTTGCGAAGACAGCTCTGGTTGATATGTATTCAAAATGTGACAGTTGTAGCAAAGCTAGGATAATATTTGATACCATAAAGGACAAAGATGTCATTTCGTTTAACGTGATGATGGCAGGTTATCTCCAGAATGGTTATTCTCATGAAGTGATTGAAGCATTTTGTAACATGAGAAGATTAGGTTTGACTGAAAACGAAGCCACCATTTTGACTGTTGTGTCTGCATTTTCTGATTTGAAAGATGTAAGACTGGGTAGAAGCATCCATGGATACGTGATTACACATGGGTTCGAGTCTAAAACTGATATTGCTAATCAAGTCATGTACTTGTATGTAAAATGTGAACATATAGACAATGCTAGACAAGTTTTGATCAAATAAAACAAAGAGACTTGGTATCATGGACATCAATGATGATGGGTTATGAGACTCTTGGTCATGCTAATGAAGCCATATCCTTGTTTCAAACAATGATGAAATCAGAACAAGAAATGAATCCTGACTCAGTTATTTTAACTTGTTTGCTTCAAGCATTTTCTCAACTCGGGCGTCTAAGCAAAATCAAAGAGATTCACTGTCATGTGATTAGACTATTAATGGAAAATGAGATCACCATCATGAACTCTCTGTTAACTACTTACAGTAAATGTGGGATGTATAAAACAGCAAGAGATTTGTTTGGTCAAATGGGTACGAGGTGTTTAGCTTCTTGGAACACGATGATAGCTGCATCAGGGATGCATGGTGATTGTTATGGAGCACTCGAGTTGATAAACCAAATGAAGAAAGAAAATATTGTTCCCGATGAGGTCACCTTCATGTCAGCACTATCTTCTTGCAGCCACGCTGGTTTGGTCGACGTAGGTTTGAATCTTTTTAGGATGATGAAAGAGGAATATGGACTTGTTCCGTCAGAGGAACATTATAGCTGTATGGTTGACTTGCTGGGCCGAGCAGGTCAACTTGACGAAGCATTTGACTTTTTGAAATGTCTTCCACCAACGCTGAGTGGCTCTGCACTTGGTGCACTGGTGGCTTCTTGTAGACTTCACGGAAACAATGAAATGGGAGAGGCTTTAGGCAGGTGGCTATTGGATTTAGACCCTAAAAATTCAAGTTCCTATGGCTTGGTTTCAAACATATATGCAGAAAGCGAGAAATGGAACGAGTCAGCACATATAAGAGCTAGTGCAAAGCAGAGAGGCTTGAGGACGACTACTGGCTGTAGCATGATAGAATTAGATAGGTAACATAATTCATGCCTACCCATTGTTGTAATTTTGTACAGTAAATTTAAAATATAGCAATAATGGTATTACATATCTGATTAATGTCGTAATAGTAGTGCGTATCCTGGTTATAAAATCCTAAAGCAACAACGTTTGCTGCTATAAAAGTGTTATGCGCACTGTGTAGAATGTTGAAGCTTTGGAGACAGTGGAGTAGAAAATGAGAAGTAACAGTATGGTTAAGTATGCTAATCCTTTTTCACCAAGTGAAATGCTAAATTTATTGTAGCCATCCAAGTTTGAATCAAGAGAAAATGAAGTTCTCTTTTACATAGCCTGTCAAGTAGCGTTTCCATTTAGACCATCAAATTGTACTTTTGTTCATAAATCACTATATCAGTGATGTCTTAAATGTTTTCAGTGTTTTTTCTTTTCTCTTTTGGGACATGACATGATTTAATAAGTAATGTATTATTCAACTTGCAGTAATATAATTTGTGGATTCGTACTTCTCTAATTTTGCAACAACTATTAGTAACAGACCAGATACAACATTAAGAAGGTAAAGTGCATACTAAGAGGGTGTTTGGGATTGCATTTAAAAAGTAGTTATCGAAATTCTGTGTTTGCATAATCAAAAACTTATGTTTAGTATTACAAAAGAAATTAAAGAAGATTTATTTGAAGTAGAGATACCAAATATGCATATGCAATAGGTGTAGCTATAGATAGAAACTATCCACTTGACCAATAATAATGCATAGAAAAGCATTTACCAAAAGTTCCTAAATTTGTACCAAAAGTATCCACACTCACAGTACTCATTTTAAAACTTGTATTGACTCGGCAGGTTCAACCATGGGAACCAAGAACCGGTTTAGTGACTGGAAGCCGATTTTAGGAGAAAACCCGATTCAACTAAGAATTGGAAGCTCGGTTGGATCGATTAAAAACGGGCTTTTAAAATATTGGTCCATAACACATTTATGGTAACTAATGTTACTAATCAGTGGGGGCTGCATTAGTTAATGTTACGAAGGGCCATATTAAAATCTTGATCCAAGCCAGCAAATGACCTATCTTTAGTAAAGTATATCAAGTAACAAAAATAATTACAAAGAGTAGGTCCTACCGGGAGTCGAACCCAGGTCGCTGGATTCAAAGTCCAGAGTGCTAACCACTACACCATAGAACCCTATATATTGTTCCACCCTAAATCAACTACTAAAACCCAAAAGTAACAAGCACAAGCATGGCACAAGTGTATGATGTCATAATTTTTGGTGCATCAGGTTTCACTGGAAAACATGTAGTAAAAGAAGCACTTAAGTTTGTTTCACCTGATTCACCTATCAAAACCTTAGCTCTAGCTGGTCGAAACTCGACTAAGCTAACAGAAGCCTTGAAATGGGCTGCCCCATATTCTCACCCTGATGTCCCCATTCTTATAGCGGACTCTTCAAACCAGCCTTCTCTTCGTCGTATGGCGTCCCAAGCTAGGCTTGTGCTTAACTGTGTTGGCCCATATCGCCTGCATGGTGACCCCGTTGTCGATGCATGTGTAGAAGCTGGTTGTGATTATTTGGACATTTGTGGTGAGCCGGAGTTTATGGAGAGAATGGAAGCAGTTTATTATGATAAGGCAGTTGAGATGGGTAGTTTGGTTATTTCGGCTTGTGGGTTTGACTCGGTTCCTGCTGAGTTAGGCTTGATGTTTAATTCCATGCAATGGGTTTCCCCTGCTGTCCCGAATAGAGTTGAAGCATACGTGCAACTTGAGTCGAGTAAAAGGATTGTGGGTAACTTTGCAACGTATGAATCTGCGGTTTTAGGGTTGGCTAATGCTGGTAATCTTATGAAGTTGCGAAGGACAACAAGGCGTAAAAGAGCCCGGCCTTCGGTAATGCTTACTTTTTGGCTTTGTTTCTTCACTTTATTGCGTTACTATACATTTATCATTTTGTGTAATCTTTCATATAACTATTTGATTATTGAAAAAATGTTAATTTTCTAGATCCCTGGTTATGCTCCTCCTCCAAGAGGATTTGAAGTAGAGCACCAAAAAAAGATTGGACTTTGGGGCATCAAACTCCCTTCAGCCGATGCCTCTATTATCCGGAGAACACTATCGTTCCTTGCAGAGTACCCCAGTGGTCTAGAAGGAGGCTATGAAGATCCTAAACATGCCGAGAAACGAGCCACCTTTTGGTCACAAATTAAACCTGCTCATTTCGGAGTAAAGATGGCTACCAAGACTCGTTTGGGTCTCCAGCTTTTCATCGCAGTTGGGACAATAATTGGGAGACTCAGCAGCTCCCCTCTTGGGAGATGGCTTTTGTTAACATTTCCCGCTGTTTTCACTCTCGGGTGTTTTAAGAAGACTTGCCCGACCGCTGATGAAGTAGCTAGTGGTAGTTTTAAGATGTGGTTTGTGGGTCATGGTTTTAGCGATGTGAGTCGTGCTTCTGGAGAGCCTGATATGGAAGTTGTGACGAGAATAAAGGGGCCCGAGATTGGATATGTTACAACTCCTATCATTATTGTTCAATGTGCGCTGATACTTTTAAAACAGCGGGGAGATCTACCAAACGGCGGTGTCTTTCCTCCCGGGATCGTTTTTGGTCCAACTGATCTTCAAAGTCGATTGCAGAAGAATGGGATTTCGTTTGAAGTGATTTCAAAGAGCGCCATCTCTGCATAATGGAATGTTAATTCTCATGTTCTTGGTGTTAATTAGTTTTCGATTCAATAAAAAGATGCAGTAATCAATGTGTCCTAAAAGTGATATTTCAAACTTAGAAGTCCAAATTAAACGGTCAAAAAAAAGAGTTTAAGGACCCTCAAAATACCCAAAAGTCATTGAAACACATAGTAATGAGCCAATGAAGCATATCTGAGAACTAAAATAGCATAGTACGACAAACATTAATGTGCAATTATATTGACCAAGACAATTATTGTGATTTGAGAAGATGCGAGTATCATGGAGTCAAACAAGTGGCACGACGATTATTTCTCAACTTTCTTCGGGTAAAGACCTATTTAATATTGCTCTATCCATACGAAACTAATTAGCTTAGAGCATCACTACCGGAGGTTTATGAAAAGGTTTAAAAAACTCAAAAAAGTTTATATTCTATTTCAACCATAGTGAAAACACATTTCATATCTACGTGGCATGAAAAGGTCCTAGTTGTTGAACTTCTTCATAAACTCAACACAATTAATGCATGTGTAATGTAGAACATTTATAAAGTTGTAACATATTTTTACTATAGTGAAAATAGGTTTATAAAATTAAAGGTTTATAAAATAATGATATGCGATGACATAGAACACTTATAAAGCTTTATAATATTTTGCCATAGTGGATGCCCTTGTATCACAAAAAAATTAACGAAATGGTCAAATTAATTTGGTCGTTTTATATAAATTTTGACCGAGTGTGACAGTTCTCTTGCTAAGAAGAAGTAACACATCACACATCACTTTTTTCAAACATTTAGTCATCTGGTTTGGTCTCCATTCTTGTAGGAACAACCATTGAGGCCAAAATATATTAGACGTACCAAAAGTGGAGCTACTACACTGCTTATATACTAGCTAGGGGTGTGTAATATAGAGAAAATAAGCTATTGGTTGTGTATTACAAATCTTGCATTAGAACACGTACAAGGAGTGGCTTATATAGCCAAGTTATACAACAAGCATGAGCTGGACTAGGAGAGATTACAGGGAAATTACAGCTAGTATTTGACTAAGTAATTACAAGTAATTAAATATTCTAATTATATAAAAGATATGGAGAATATATTATCTTTTAATACGCCCCCGCAAGATGGAGGATCCATCGGAAACTCCAATCTTGGAACGGAGTCTCTGAAAAGGACCACGAGTGAGTGGTTTGGTCAAAGCATCAGCCAATTGATCAAATGAGTGGATATGAAGAACTTGCAGAGACCCATCTGTAACTTTCTCTCTAACAAAATGATAATCTAAAGCAATGTGTTTCATGCGAAAATGATAGACTGGATTAGCGCATGAGTAGATTGCTCCTGTATTATCACAATATAAGGTGGGCGGCTGAGAAGAGTGGATGCCCAAATCTGTCAGAAGATTCTAAACCCAAGCTACGTCAGATGTTGCATTGGCTAAGGCTTTGTATTCGGCTTCTGTTGATGATCTAGAAACAGATTTTTGACGAGTTGACCTCCATGATATAATGTTAGAGCCAAGATATACCAGGTATGCAGTGGTAGAGCGACCACCGTACATAATTCCTCCCCATTCAGAATCAGAGAAGACTTTGATTTCCATGGAGGACCCCCGATTAAGAAAGAGACCATGATGAATAGTACCTTTTAAATATATGAGAACCCGTTTTAATGACTGCCAGTGAAGTTCTGAAGGAGAGTGCATAAACTATGAGAGTTTATTGACAGCAAAAGAGACATTTGGTCTTGTGAAAGCCAAGTATTGGAGAGAGCCCACTAACTTCCGATAGGGTGTTGGATCAATGCTCGCGGACCCGTCTTGAGACTTAAGAATAACCGAAGAGTTTAATGGGGTGGCTACCTCCTTCGCTCCATCCATGTGAAAATGTTCCAAGAGGTCTTGAATGCGGCGATGTTGAGAAAGAAAGAGACCCTTGGATGTTGGAATGACTTCAATGCCAAGGAAGTGGTGAAGAGAGCCTAGATCTTTGATTGAAAAACGTTTGGCCAAGGTGGCAACAAAATCATCTAGGAAGGAGGTGTTGTTGCCGGTGAGAACGAGGTCATCAACATAGACTAGGAGATAGCTAAGGATGCCATTATGATTGTAGATAAAGAGAGATGGGTCGGCTCGAGACTTATGAAAACCAACTGAGATAAGGAAGGTGGTGAGCTCTATATACCAAGCTCGTGGGGTTTGTTTGAGTCCATATAGAGATTTTTTTAGTTTGCAAATATGAGAGGGAAATTCGGGGTTAACAAAGCCTGGTGGTTGAGTCATAAAGACTTCTTCATGAAGGGTACCATGTAGAAAGGCATTGTTCACGTCCAGTTGTCGAAGTGGCCAGTTATAAGAAAGAGTTATGGAAAGGACCGTACGAATAGTAACAGGTTTGGTGACTGGGCTAAATGTGTCAAAATAGTCCTTACCATATTGTTGAAGAAACCCTTTTGCAACCAAACGGGCTTTGTATTTGGCTATGAAACCATCAGGTCTACGTTTGATACTAAAGATCCATTTGCATCCAATTAGGGAATGAGATGATTTTGGAACTAGTTCCCACGTGCCATTTTGTACCAAAGCATTAAATTCTTGATCCATGGCATGACGCCAGTGTGGATCTTTGAGGGTTTGAGTATGGGTAGTAGGTTCAACAGATGTTGGAATTGGGTGTAGCGTGGAAGTGTTGACATAGGATGGATTAAAGTATTTGGGATTTGGTTTACGTGAACGGGTTTGGGGAGGCTGTTGGGGAGAGGAAGTGGGGCTGATGTGAGGGGAGGAGGTGGCAGTAGGAGAAGAGGGCTGATCATGGGAGGGTGGCTGATCATGGGATGAGGGTTGATCATGGGAGGATGGCTGATCATGGATGAACTCAACATGTCTAGAGTGATATAAGCGTCGCTTTGTGAGATCATAGCATTTGAAAGCAGACTTGGAAGTAGAGTAGCCAAGAAATAGACATGGAGTTGATCTGGATTCTAGTTTTGATGTTGTATAGGGACGAAGCCATGGATAACATGAGTATCCAAAGGGTTTGAGTTTGGAGTAGTTCGGAGTTTGATTGAAGAGACACTTATATGGGGATTTGTTGTGACGGATAAGTGGGAAGTCGGTTCAACAATATGCGTGTGGCGGCGCTAGCTATACCGTTTGGTTCTGGGTGTGTGGTGGTGTGGTATAATGTGAAATCCCATGAGATTGGAGGAATGGAAGAAGGCCTTGGTACTCGCCGCCATTGTCACTAAATAGAGAGATAATGGGGTGTTGAAAATATTTCTCAACCAGTAGCTTGAATTGAGGGAATAGTTTGGCAACATCATTTTTATGCTGCATGGGGTACATCCAGATGTATCTGGAAAAATAATCAACAAATATGACATAATAAGTGAATTTGTCTATGGACTGTTGCACTGGGCCCCACACATCTAAATATATAAGTTGAAGCGGTTTAGTTGCAACAAATGAGTTTGGGCCAAACAGTAATTTATGACTTTTATTGATTGAACATGAAGAACAATGAACATCAGAAGTAAATTTTGGACTCAAACCTAACTTAGAACTAATAGACTTGAAGAGATGGGTGGCCGAGTTGATGATGGAGGCCGAGTGGTGAGTTCTTGAGAGTGGCATGGATTTGAAGCTTGGGAGGTAGGCTAGTGTGTTAAACACCTCCAGTTTTCTAGCCTCGCATTAGACGCGCCCCCGTGCAAAGATCCTTAACAAAAAAATGTGATGGAAAGAATTCCTCCGAAACTGAGTTAGTATCACATAATTGGGAGACTGAAACAAGATTCCAGTGTAAGCGAGGAACATGCAATACATTGGATAACAGTAATCGTTTGTGAGGAGTATTTATGTATGTGTTACCAGTATGGGAAATAGGTAAATCTGTACCATCTCCGAGAACAATTTCATCTGGACCGCCATACTCGGAAACACTGTGAAGGGTGTTCCGATCAGAAGTGACATGATTCGAGGCCCCGGTGTCAAAGAGCCATGATGGTGAAACAAGGGCTGATGTGGTGACATTTGCGACTGGTGTTGCTGGTTTTCTGGAGTCATTGGTCACATTATTGTCTCGCAGGAAATGAGCAAGTTTGCGACAGTCTCTTGCAAGGTGCCCAGGAATATTACAAAATTGACAGAAGTTGTTGTTTCTGTTAGGGCGATTTCCATGAGAGTTGGCACTTGACCATTGAGACTGAGATGCTCCCCTTGATTGGCTTGAGAATCGATTTGCCCTAGAGAAAGAGTTGTTGGTGTTGTGCGATTATTAGATCCATGTTGGCGAGAGGTATAGTTGACTGTAGTGGGAATGGATTCCAGGGTGGAAGAGGTTTCCTTGAGTGCTCTTTCATAATCAGTAAGTTTTTCAAAAAGCTCAGATTATGAGAGCGGGGTGTCTCGGTGTTGTAATCTTCACCAAGTTGAGAGAGAATGTGAATCATGAGATCTTCTTCAAAGACAGGACTTTGAGCAAGGGCTAAGTCATCAACAATGGCTCGCATTTCATGGATAAACTCTATGATAGAGCGGGTTCCTTTAGGGTTTTTGGCGAGTTTGGATTTTAAGGATATGATGCGAGACCGTGAGGATGAGGCGAAACTTGACTGCAGACGATCCCATGCCTCTCGAGAAGTGGAGGCAGACGAGATGAGGGGTTGAATGGAATCGAAACAACTCCCTAGTATTGCGATGAAGATCATTTGGTCTTTGCGATACCATGGGAGATATTCGGGATTGGATATTGGTTTGCCGTCCTTGTCATTAACCTGCTTTGGAGGTTGATTGGAGGGTCCGCAGATGAAGTTTTCGAATTCAAGGCTGATAAGTGTGGATTCAACTTGTTTTCTCCACACGAGATAGTTTTGAGATGTAAGTTTGGTGGGTAAATGAGTGGCAGCGGTGATTTGTATAGTGTTTTTAGAGGTCATCGATAAACCCTAGTTGAGAAGCACGGGGATGATGACTGAGATATGAAGAGGATCAAAACTCGTGAGAGCAAATATGCTCTGATACCATATAGAGAAAATAAGCTATTGATTGTGTATTACAAATTTTGCATTAGAACACGTGCAAGGAGTGGCTTATATAGCCAAGTTATACAACAAGCATGAGCTGGACTAGGAGAGATTACAAGGAAATTATAGCTAGTATTTGACTAAGTAATTACAAGTAAATATTCTAATTATATAAAAGATATGGATAATATATTATCTCTTAATATGTAATGTTAGTAAAAAATTTGGGCTCAATGCAAGACCTAGTTTATGCTAGCTTTTGATAAGGCGAATCTTGGACTAAGTGAATGTCTTTGTGTAAAAAGGTTCTAAGAAAGAAAACAACACCGTTAGTTTGTCACACCCCGCCGAAAGCGGAAACGCGAGGTGTAACGAAATCAATATACATCGCAAAAGATGATAGAACAATACCGAACATAATAGTATATAAGACATCCCAACATTTACATTGTTTTACAAGATTACATTGTTATTAGTCCGACAAATGACATTTATGAAATCCATGGGATATTATAACTTAGGATCCACTTTCACTTGATCACCAAATGCATGAGAAAACGGGTCAACTATGAAAATAGTTGGTGAATGTACACGTTTTATATAATATGAAAACTCTTAAGAGAGAGTCAAAGTTTTCGGTCATTGAGAATAGTCCACAAAGCAAAGGCATTGTAAATCCACATAGTTCCAAATTTCGCCCATACAAAACTTGCAACCTGTGTGTTCACAACCCATTGCACAAAAAGTAGTATGTCTAGTAGTCAAGTATACGTTGTCATAATAGCTCACAATATAGCACCACGTATATAATAATGTATGCCAGGCAAAGCCCCTAGAATAAATAATATGCGTCCCGTAACATAGTGAACGAGAGGTTGGCCGACCTTTAATAGCGCTATCCATACTACCTACTAATAGGAGACTAACAATGCGAATGTACGAACGGTACATCATACAACTATTATATACAATTAAGAACACTCCGAACATGGGAGAATTTGCACACTCCACTAATAAGGCGAGAATTGGTATTGCTCCGTTCACATAGGGAGACTTTGCACTCTCTACCAATAAGGCGAGAATTTTAGGTCATAGTACGTACGGTTCAATAAGTTCAAATAAGTCATAATTTCGTAATTAAGTTCAAGGGTTTGATTCAAGTTCAAAGGCTCAAGTCAAAAGAGTTCATAAACTAGAAATCAATTTAGTTCAAGTATGGTTCATGCATTTCGCCCCAAAATATAGTAAAAACGGTAAAAAGGGGATGTGAACACTCACCTTAGTCCGAAGAAATACAAGGTAGCAACGTACAACGATACAAGAGTACTGACACAGCGGTACGTCATTGGCACAACCTAAAAGACGTGACGCGGCTTAGAATGATAAAGAAGATTGATACGTAAAAGTAAATCAAAAGATCACGAGATATGTTTTCGAGATAAACATGGCATTGCACTAAGACTTAACCCAAGGTATTTGTACTCAAATATTAATGTTCAACATGGTCTTATAGGTAATAAAACACCTACTAAGTTTCATTCCTAAACTCTTGTTTTACCAATACGTTTTAGATTTCAAAACAAGACGTAAAATTTTAAATTATGGATTTGACTCTACTTCATGGACCCTTAACTCCTAATCTATAATTGATATGAATACAAGGCTTTCACCCTTGGAAAGCCCTTTGAGTATAGTTTTCAAAATCTAGACCTCAACCTTTAAAAGTTTCGAATCATGTGAAAAGACTATTTTACCCCGAACATCCAAATCGAATATTTTCGAATTTTAAGCTCTTACGAAATAGTCATAAATCCTAAACTATGATAGCAATTGAAGTGAGGCCACTTGGAGGTGTTAGCCTAATATCTCTACTACAGGTCTCAACTTTTATTCCAACACTTTTAGTGTAAAAATCTGGAGTTAAACTCCTTTTTTAAACAGTGGTTCAGAACTGGTCCATTTTAGCAAAACGGTCATAACTCATTCATTCGGAGGAGTTGATAAACCCTCCAATTAGCCACAAGGTCCTCATATGTTGTACCCTTCACCCATGTAAAAACCCAGTAGCCTCTAGTTCAAAAATAATGCGTTACAGGTAAAAAAAATCTGCATTACAATTTTCTAGGTACACACTAAATATGTTTTCACGGTTTTGGTCATATCTCGACCATCCGGAATAGTTGGTGCTCTGTCCAACTCACCACTAGGACCTGAGATATTATACTATCCATTTATGAAAATCTTCAGTAGACTCTAAGCCAAAATTTTACCACTAACACACGAACAATCTGCAAGCAACTTATTTTGACTAGTTTTACTAATTTGAGGGTAACTCGGTCATCCGGATGAGTTACCACTCCATCCAAATCACCACATACACCTTGTATGTTGCTCCACCCAACTAAGTCATAAAATCACAGGTCTTAAGCCAAAAATATTTCGACGTCACATCATTAACCTGTTGTCCCAACTTATCTATCCTAACAACTTTCAATTAAACAACCCAACTAGTGTTTCTAACATCATTCTAATGCCATGTGAATCATCACAAACACATCAAGAACATTAAAACTCATCAAAATCAGAAAACCCATATCAAAAATATTAAATTTATCATGAAAATAAAAATTAATACAAAGCTTTGGTGTTTCTTCAGCATACTCACGAGAAGCACGAGATGGTTGTGGCGTTTGGAGTGAAACCCGAATTTGGTACATGAATTGAACCCCAATCGACTCCTTTGATTCTTTGATCTCCTCTTCTTTCTCGACCCCGAAGTGGATGGAGGTGGCTGAGGTGGTGATTGATGTGATGTGGTGGCTGAGGTGGTGATTGATCCGCGTGACAGTTCTTGTTTGATGAGTTGCAAAGATCAAGCTAGAAACAAGTTGTTACCTAAACCGATTTAACCTAATCGTATGACAGTTCTTGTTTGATGAGTTGTGGGATTAAGTAAAAATCGGTTACCAAAAAATCTTTTGAAAATTTTGCTCGAGAATGGGAAAGCCTGCCTCATCGAGCCTAATCATAAGGGAGCATGTCTTTAGAATGGGATATAGTCACGATATATGCATGAGTATTGACATAATCATTTAGACCATACATGAGCATAAACTTTTAGAACCCTTGTCGCGGTTTGGGCCATAGTATCATTAATCGAATCACGAGGACGTGATTCCTCTGACATGGGAAGAATGTCAAAATTCTCAATTTCCGGTCATTTCTCAAACTCCATATTCATCATTTCATATCAGTTCATGTATGGTTTTGCATTTTACATTAAACGTATAACTTTTATTAAATAAACGTTATCGCGTAATTAATTATTTTGAACAATTGATCCGTTACTTCCAAAAATTATCCCGATATATTTTTATACTCATATTAAGTTTATAAAACAATATTATGAGTTTACCCAGTGTTTTAAATTTATTTTGTATATAAATTGTTATATTTATATAATTACGACGGTTTTCTTAAATATTACACGATTATTATTATATCACTTAAATTTTGCAAGAAATGTATATTTATAATTTTTATGACCTAAATATATTTTATCTTGACCCGTGAAAATTTATTTTTTATCTAACGCTACCCTATATACTCAAATGTGACTACAAGTTATCATTTAACTTCAATTAACTTTACTTAAACATTACATTATACATTTAAAAAAAATAATAAAAGTGAATGACTAACCTCCCTTGTCGACAAGGGAGGGTGAGTCATTAAAGGTGATTCACTTGTCTTGCAAATATCTTACTAAGTCTTTGTATTATACTAATATTGTTGGTTTTATGGATATAAATTAGTAGACGTGAGTTAGGATCGAACTCGAGACTATGGGATTGCACACTTTACGTATGAGAATTTAAAGTTAAATAATTAAATATAAATGTTGTATTTATTTATTTATTAAACGAAATAACTAACTGGACGTTAAGTAATTAATGTAATGGACTAGCAGGCGTTAAAGGTATTTGAAAAGGACTTAATTGCAAAAGTTGGGAAGGTTCCGAATCCTATGGGATATCCTAAACCGATCGACCAAAGGAAACAAGGAAACAAACCCAACTTGTTCACCAAGTTAGCTTGGGTATATATACAAGGTTAGGGGTCTTGTTTTCCATCTCTTGTGCTCATTAGCTAAACCCTAAAATTGTTTTGTGTGTTTTCTTGTCCAAACCGATCGTCCATCACCTTTGGATGTCGATCTATTACTTTTCCACAAACCAAGTTATTTTGTTTGATAAAACTAGCATTACTTTAATTCGGTTTAGTACGTGTGTACAAGAACATAGTAATAACATACTTTGTTATTATCTTGGATTGAATTACAAAACGGTGAGGGTAATTCACATAATCCTATAAACCCTAATTAGGGTTCATCCTAATTGCTTGTTTGTGGATTTGATTCTTGTTCGGCTAGAATCAAGAAAAGGTACATATATTCTTTTATGTTAATTAATTGTTCATTAATAAATCCTATACGCCCGCTGATTACTTTGATGTTTTGTAGTTATTTATTTGAATGTCATGTTATATAATTCCAACAGTGGTATCAGAGCCATTGGTTTTAATGAGTAATTAATTACATAAACGCGTAATAAAACAAATACTTGTATGTTGTTTGATATGTTTATCTAGGGTTTATGTTTTATTTATGTTTTGGTCGATTTTTAATTAATGGGGCGTTCCCCTATTTTTTTTAGATCGAAACATGTATAAATTTTTAGGGTTTTGAAAATTGTTTGCTAACCTTATTAAAACCTAGAATTAATACATAATTACGTGCTATAATTCATGAATAATTTGTTATGTGTCATGGAATTTTTATATGCGATCTTGTGACTTATTTGTATAAATTGTTATGATATCCATGATTATACATGCATGTTAGTCATGGATAAGTTGCTTTGATAGTGTTTAATTGTTATGACATATTTATTTACGATAAATCTTGAATTGGGGAAGACTCCAGTTATATATATATATATTAATGAATCAATTATGTGTAATTTGGTATAATTTAATTAAGGGTTTACGCAATCGATTCATCGATGTATGTGGTTCACTTTCTATTGTTGGAGTGAAAACCCTAAATTAATATATACATTAATTTAACCTAGATATTGATTATTAATAGGGTTTTATCGAATAAGTTGCATGTGGCTACTTGTTTACACGTATAAATTGTTTATTATGTGCGCATTGTTTTGTAGTAGTTTATTTTTATTTATTACTTGTTTGTTTATTATGTTAGACAGCTTTTAAGCAAAGGGTAATTTGAATAGAAAAATACGGACTAAACAATGGCTAAATTTGATTTGTTTTGGAAGAGTTAAGTTTTCAATAGTTTAATTGATTGGTGACTTTGGTACAATGACCGAACGGCTCACCCATTAGAATGAACTATAAAGGGTTATTTAAGAAGCGCACATCACACCGAAAGGATGTCTAAGGTTATGCTTTTGCGCTACCGGTCCTCGCCCTCAGAAGTTCGAATGGAGCTACTTAGTAAGCCATAAAATGTGCAAGCTCATCTTAAGGGCTAATTAGTTTTAATTCCATGCGCCACTTCGGTGGTAATTATCCAAACACTAAGTGTTTACACTTATGCAAAAGTACGGTATAATGGATGATAATTAACACTAAATTCCTTGATTGGTGAACCCAATACCTCAATCAAAACTTTGATAATTTGATCTTTATGAATTGGTAATAAAAGTTTTTATTAAAATTATGCTACAAGATGAATGCATGACATCTTTGTACATATTTGATTTGACCACATAAAATCAAAACTAGTACCCTTTTAAAATTAAGTTATATGCCATCTAATTAAAGGGACACTTGAAGTTGCAATTTACGCCATGACAAGACTTGGCGAGATTGTAATGGAGAGGTAAATCTCTATGTAAAGTCATACCTTACATGGACATATTTGCGCTTCTTTAAGTTAGACACTTAAGTTGAGTAGAAGTGAGACCGGACTCAATGGCATAAGATGGGATGAAACATGTTTATATTTGCAATAGCGTTGGAAAATATAAATCCCATAATGATCTAGGAGTTGGAAATTGTTTGCCAATTAATGTTCGACAGATTACCTTATTATATGCTCGTTGCTAGCGGATCAACGATGTAATGAACCTATGATAATTTGGATCCTAGTTTTCGAGAAAATTCTATGGTTATATGAATATTACCTTGGGTATTTTATTTTCTTGAAAAGTTTAATTATCGAAAATACTATAATTGAATTTTGCTAATTCTTTAAATGTATTAATGCAACATTAAACCGTAAACGAGGTTATTCTCGTATTGGTAAAATTGATCTACACCGTAAGGGTTTTAGTAGAGACAACGTTACTAAAAGAATAAACCTAGTCCTCTTTTCACGCCGAAAGAGTGAGATTCAATCCTATTCCTTTTCATGAATGAAGAAAGGTATGATAGACAATTAGAATTGTCTAAATTCTAAATACATAACTCGTAAGCAAATTTTAATAGTTAAGAAAATTGCATATTTCGAGTTATTAAATTAGAAGCTAGACTAATCATCGATAATTGGAAAAAGACAAACTAGCATATTTTATGTAGTTGTTGTGTTTTGACCATTTAAAAGTACTACTTACAATTGTTGGAATAGTAGAACTATTAAGAAAGAAATTGTATGCCCAATTATTTCAAGTTAATAGCATTGATGAATAATTCATCATCTACATAGTAGAATACATTCTTTAAGTACATTTGTAATTGTTATGTATGGACTTTCTCAAAGGTGTAGGAAGTAAATAATACACTATTTTCTTTCATCGGTTAATGAAACACTTACAATGTTGTCAAATCCATTGGGAGTGTTGTGTTCTTATTATCGAATAAGGAATTAATGTAATGATCTCTTATTCAAAGGAGAGTTACAAGCTTTGTCATCTTGGTAGTAACCCGATTATCTCTAGAATGTCTTACGATAATTACTTTTTACTTGTAGACACTTATGTTTTCAAGGATAGTCATGCACGTTTCCGATTAGACAATGAAGTGGTTCTACATCTACTAGTTATGCTAATATCAATGACACAATCATATTAGTCACATAAACAAACATATGTCGTGTTGTTTATCGCTACATGATGTTGTTCCATGCACAAGTGGGAGAAATATATATTGTGTGCAAGGTACAACATATAAGTATATGATTTAACTGATTCTTTTGACCGCAAGGTAAGAGACTAACGTTCTAATATAACTTGAACATATCTAATTCAAGAAACACTTGGTGTTGCAATTTACGTCATGTGAGAACTTGCTTAGATTGAAACAACAAAGTAAATCTCTATGTGAAGTCGACCTTGCATGGACATATTTGCGCTTCTAAATTAGACAAGTATTTAGAACATGTGTCAAAATGATATATAAGACTACTTCAAATTAAATATTTGTGTATTATTAGAATGACATAAAATTAAATGAAGTAATCTAATCCTACTTCAATTTGTTTATTTATGTATTTTGAATGACATAAATGAAAAATAATGTAGTCCTACATTATTATGAAGTAAAATAAATTAACTTGAAATTACTATTGAAACCAAGAGTTGTGTTCATAATTACTTTAGTTAAACATGTTTATGATTCATTGTAAAGACATAAACATAAAGTCTTTTAAGACTTATAATAAAGTAAGACGTTAACTTGTTATGTTTTTAATTAAGACATATACAAGAAGTCATTGAGTTGATCAATGATTTATAACGATAATGGGATTATAATGCTTTATGTTTCTTGTTGAAACATGGATATGAAGTGACTTGGTTAAAAGGTACTTGTGTTATAAAGTATGTAATTGGCTTGGAAAGTCTATTATACCATTAAGTTGACTTAGTTGGTAAATAGGTAAGCCAAAAGGAATATGTTTATCTTATATATTGTTAGATTGTCTTACAATATTAAATTCTAATGAATATCACAAGTTGATGGTATGTTCGGTTAGAGAATCAAACTCTATTTGATTTGTTTGATTCATGATAACCATAACTTCTTTCTTAAAAGTAACAAGGTTAGAAAATTGAGTATGGATTGAATATACTCAATATGACTCCAACCTAGAAGATTAATAAAACACCATTTCATTATGGAATGTGATGAATCACATTAAGTTTTAAAATTGAAGATTCTGAATTTGTTAAACTACTTATGAATAGGTTGTTAACAAACTTAAGTCATGAATTATCAATGTGTATTTGTAATGTCCCAAATAGAGAACAATGTAGTTTTGTTCTAATTGCTAAGTATATATAGATAGTCTATATATTACAAAAGGCAAGTGGGAGTTTTTTATCTTGAAAGATAAAATTACAAGATACATAATCTTCTAAAACACACTAGTAAATATCATGATGAGGTTAGACATGTAATTGATAGAACTCATGATGATGGAATTTTCATTCATAGATCTCGCAAGGATATCTCGGATATTTGACTTATATGTCGAGAAATATGAGTTCTGATTATAGTAAACTTGATAATCATTATGATGGATTACCAAATATTGAATTGGGTAAATAACTCATACTATGAATGTTAAAGATGTCGTCCATAAAGATAATCAATTTTGGAAATTTGGTTTATCTTAATAGTTAGACTAGAGAATGGAAATGAGTTTCTTCAAAGAGATGAAAAACCCTAGTGGTTTGAATTTCTATGTAGAAATCATATGGACAAAATATTGTACACATATTTAATGCATGACAAGATTATTGATCACACTTAAGCAATTAATTGTGATTGAACATTCTTTCCTAAGACACATTAAATATATAAAGATGATAATTGTCATACTTGTTTTCATTAATATGAAATATGACAATGGAATATCAAAACTCTTTCTTGAGAAATTACTTGAGCGAGGACGGTAAGTAATCGAAAGGTTTTTGAGTTCATATATATATATATATATATATATATATATATATATATATATATATATATAATCTTTGGTAGTGTACGGTGCAATAATTCATGAATGGATAAATGCATGCATCTATGAAATTATTCTTATATTTAATTATTAAATTCTAGTTTTGATTTATAATTGAAATAAGATAATTTTAAGTATTCTGAAAGCTAGTGGGAGTATTATGTTAAGGCTTTAAATCTTATATGTTGTATAACATATAGGAAGTAACATTCCTTGTAAGCTAAATGTTAAGTCTTAGAATGAAATGAAACTTCACTTATAAGATTTAAGAATTAAAACATATAACCTTGGAATATATGTTTATTGTTAATAAACATGTGCAGAAATAAATGATTCTAATAAAACATGATATATCATTTGGGAAATGGATAAATATCTTTTGACAAGATAGAACATGAATGAAATCTAAGTTTGACCTGTAGATTCATCATGTACATCATGTAGTGTATTCAAATTGTTGTATCATTCTTAAATGATAGATGATTTGACAACATTGATATCTAACTAAAAGTTATTAGATAACTTGTGTAATGAATATTCTAAAAGAATTACATCCTCAGCCTGGAATTGCTCCTAAATTCTATGGATGAACAATATGTCAAATGTTGTGCAAATTGTCATCTGCTTTAAACTTGAAAGTTAGGAAACATTACACAATAAGATATTAAAGTTTACGGAGTTTTAATGAGCATATTGTTGTTTGTATACAATGATGCTGGTTTAATTGAGATGACACTCAATACTAGTCATGGTAGGATTTCATCCTTGTTAATGGCCATGTGAACTAGTTATGCTACTAAGAGCGTAGTTGCATTATACATTGAAAGAATAAGAATACTTTAAACTTTAAATGTTTGAAAGTTTAAATTGTCATAAATTGGTGAAAGAGGATGTCACACACTTTATGAATTATTATGTGGATTGGTGAATGCACACATACAAGGACTTCATTAATTGAATTCTTGAAATAAGTATTCTCAAAATTATGATAGATCAAGTTGGTTGATTTATGTCTAGTCAACAAGTATGATTGTTATTACTTGAGACATAATTAATCAACTGGAATTTTCATGCATTGATCTATTTGGTATTTGGATAAGGGATGTTAAACAATTGTTATAATAAATCAAATACTTGGTATGTTTGATTTTATAATATATTGTATCCTATATTTGCATGTTTAATCCGTGAGTAAATTTATTTATTCTAAATCGTCTGCTGTCAATTAATGATATGGGAGTATCATTAAACCAAGACAATCGAGAGATATGGTAGAATATACTTGAAAGTATATTGATGAGAATGCATACCAATTTCGATGATATTCAATGAATTGAATATAGGACTTATCCCAACTACATAATTTACTTTATGGATATTGTTATAAGTAAATTATGAATAGTTATCCTCGACTTGAGATACCGATAAGTATCATGAATGTAGTGCACTTCTGTGAAACAACTTAACGCTATACGAATCGGTAGTCATAAGGGTTGTTTCAAGTGTTGCAAAGTTCATGGGTTATTCTCGTAGTCAAGATAGAATTTGTTCCTTCAAATTTATTTGGAGTTTAATATCTTTGGGCCCCTCGTAGGGTTGACAAGATGTTTGCGTAGCTACGCCCAAAGATCTCCCCGAATATGTTCAAGATTTGGTAATCTTGCTCAATCACTTATAACGAGAAATAGAATAGTTGGATAAAGAATGACTTAATTCCATATCTTTATTTAACATGGTATTAGAAACAAAAGGATAATAATAATGAGAAATCATTAAAAGGTTTTCCAGGAGCCTTGCTCGAGTTGTACTAGAGGCATCGAAGTGTTGCTAGACGCTAACCGAATGTGATCACTCTATTAAGATATATCCAAGTGGGAGCTGTTGGTTTTATGGATATAAATTAGTAGACGTGAGTTAGGATCGAACTCGAGACTATGGGATTGCACACTTTACGTATGAGAATTTAAAGTTAAATAATTAAATATAAATGTTGTATTTATTTATTTATTAAACGAAATAACTAACGGACGTTAAGTAATTAATGTAATGGACTAACTGCTAAAGGTATTTGGAAAAGGACTTAATTGCAAAAGTTGGAAGGTTCCGAATCCCTATGGGATATCCTAAACCGATCGCCAAAGGAAACAAGGAAACAAACCCAACTTGTTCACCAAGTTAGCTTGGGTATATACAAGGTTAGGGGTCTTGTTTTTCCATCTCTTGTGCTCATTAGCTAAACCCTAAAAATTGTTTTGTGTGTTTTCTTGTCCAAACCGATCGTCCATCACCTTTGGATGTCGATCTATTACTTTTCCACAAACCAAGTTATTTTGTTTGATAAAACTAGCATTACTTTAATTCGGTTTAGTACGTGTGTACAAGAACATAGTAATAACATACTTTTGTTATTGTCTTGGATTGAATTACAAAACGGTAAGGGGTAATTCACATAATCCTATAAACCCTAATTAGGGTTCATCCTAATTGCTTGTTTGTGGATTTGATTCTTGTTCGGCTAGAATCAAGAAAAGGTACGCATATTCTTTTATGTTAATTAATTGTTCATTAATAAATCCTATACGCCTCGCTTGATTACTTTGATGTTTTGTAGTTATTTATTTGAATGTCATGTTATATAATTCCAACAAATATCACAAACAATTCATTTCATTTATTCAAAGTAAAAGATCAAACTCTTGCTCTCTTCCTCTCCAAAACCGGCACCACAAGACCAAGAAGGAAGATCATCATAAAATTTTCAAGACAAAGTTATTTAACTCTAGTATCACTCTTTGTATAGGTTTTGAAATAAAACCTAGGGTGATTAGGAAAATCCTTTGTTCTTATTAACCTCATCAATTACTAGTAAGCATTTCATACATATCATTATTTTCATATTCATTTCTATGTTCATTTTATTATGCACAAGTAAAACATGCAAGTTATGTGATGTTTATACCACTTTTAAGGTTTTTAAGTGTTATATATATATAATCCATCCTATAATTACTCCTTGTTATATATTAGTTTTGGTGATGTCTAGGAAACCATGACACCCTAAGAAGGTGTATGGTAGGATTAGAATAGCTCGAGTTGTTTTGAATGGGTTAGAATAGGTTTGGCGAGAAAACTCATTTCGACAAGTTTGCAAAAGGGTCTGTCCTTATTTTCAAAATCTGGAAAATCCGACAGTAGGTAAAAATTTTGGCCTAGATATTTAGAAAATATACTTTAAAACGAAACCGTGGCGCTTGAACGGATTAAACGAGCTATAACGAAGAAGTTATGAATTTTCAAGTTGACGACGAAAACTATAAATTTCGGAAATTTCAAAGCATTGTTTATTTTGTACGAATCAAAATGAAGCTTGGGCGTTGTAAATTATGTCGACTTGTCAAAATATGTTAGTATACTTTTATACGAAGTTAAGGACATATAAAACGAGAAAACGGATTTGTAACGATTAAATTATACACGTTTCACAAAGTTGCCGAACTTTATTATATAAGAAAACTATATTAATTCTAATAGGCAAGTATTACGTCAAACTAGTCACCATGTTGGAGGACGTTTAACATTAATGTAGAACTCTTTATAAAGTGATGTCTTCTAGTAAAAGTAAGTTCGCCAAGCATATTTTCCAAAATGTCCGACCGCTTGTCTAGCGGAGTTATAACTAATAATATACGGTCACTTACACTTGGCGAAAACCACCCTTAAACTATATTTTTTCTTTGTGATCGAGACCCTAGGATGGAAACTTAAATACTAAAACTTTGAGATAATGATACAAGCTTTCCAAAACTGCTGGGTTCGCTTCCTAACACTCGATGTGCACCATTTTGCGACTATCATAGGAGGTTGTTTCAACGTAACTACTTGTAGAGTATTTTAATACGACGGGATGTCATAAACATATATTTTGACGATAAACATTATTTCCAAAACGCATAAGTGGTATGGATATCGTATGAGTTTGCATGCACGACATTGTTTCATGACTTACATTAGAGCATATCATTCATTATAGGTCGCGGTTAGACTGCTATGCCTCATTTCGGCATCCACTTTGTCATCATAACTATTGCAACAGTGAGTTCGAGTCCCACTTTTACTCATTTAATTGTTTTATAAACTCTTTGGGGAGATACATGCTCAACTACTTGCTTTTACTTTACACATATATGATCTTAAATATCTTTTGTTTCACTCTATGTGCGTAAGTAGATTATGCCCGAACTAAATTGATCACTATGTTATGAACGCTATTATTTGAATCACTTTCCTTGATTTTGAACCCTTCGACATGTATATTTGAGCTCTTTAAATTGATTCGGACCCTTTAACATATAAGTGAACACTTTGAACTTGTTTGACTCGATACGTAACCCTTTGATTATTTTGAACCTTTGATATGTTTCGAGCTCTTTGATTGTGTTGAACTTTGAACTCGACTTAAACTCTTGAACTTAATTATGAACTTTTGAATGGAACATTTGAACTTAATTATGAACTTTTGAACGGAACCCTTGAACTTAAATACGAACTTATGACTTGTTTGAACTTATTGAACCGGACGTGTTATGACCTTGACCTAAAGTCTCCCATGATCGGAGCATCACTATAAAGTCTCCCATGTTCGGAGCATCACTATAAAGTCTCCCTTGTTCGGAGCAACCTAAAGCCTCCTGTGTCCCGAGCAGAGCGTCTCACTATGTTACGGAGCTGCTCAACTTAAAGCCTCCCGGTCCGGAGCAGAATGTCTCCCTATGGGAACGAAGCATTTTCAATCTAAGTCTCCCTTGTTCGGAGCAAAGGCAAATTCTCCCATGTTCGAGTGTTCTTGGTTGTATATTAATAGTTGTATGATGTAATCGCTCGTACATTCGCATTGTTAGTCTCCTATTAGTAGGTAGTATGGATAGCGCTATTAGAGGTCGGCCAACCTCTCGTCCACTATGTTACGGGACGCATATTATTTATTCTAGGGGCTTTGCCTGGCATACATTATTATATACGTGGTACTATATTGTGAATTATTGTGGTAACTTTTAATCGACTCCTAGACACACTATATTTTGGCAGTGGGTTGTGAACACACAGGTTGCAAGTTTTGTATGGGCGGAACTTGGAACTGAGTGGATTTACAATTCCTTTGCTTTGTGAACTATTATAACAACGTGTGCTTGAACATAAACTATACATATTTTGGCGTGGATTGTGAACACACAGGTTGCAAGTTTTGTATGGGCGGAACTTGAACCGAGCGGATTTACAATGCCTTTGCTTTATGGACTATTCTATATGACCAAAAACTTTTCCTTTGTCGCATGAACGCTCTTTAAAAGCTTTAATTGTTAAACAAACTCTATGAACTCACTCAACCATTGTGTTGACACTTTTAGCATGTTTTATCTCGTATCTAAGGCATTCACTTCATGGCATGCATGCGGACTTATCATAGAGACGCGTGTCGACGCTGCCTCACCTACATTTTTGCACTTAACTATCGCTTGGTTGTAACAAACTTATTTTGGTATCTTGGAAATCTATTGGGAACTATGTTTTGTAAACTCGATTATTTTATCGAATCAAACGATATTTTCAAACGACACTTTAGGTCGCTCGATATAATCGTAACTTTGATGCTATGATCGTCATCCCCGTGAATTCCATTCCGCCGCAAAACATGTAATTTGGGGTGTGACATTGGTATCGAGCATCGGTTATAGAGAACTAGATTGCATCATTGACCCTAGACTATAACTACATCATCATAGCATCTCATCATATCATTATAAGTGCACATTCTTTAAACATGCGGACTTATGACTCAACACCAAACATCATATGAGTCGATTAGTCCAAGCATTGCATAGTTACTCCTAAATTGTACATAGCCCGATCACCTATGTCTAATTCAGAAGAATCATGCAATGAAGGAGTAGTAGTCTCATATGTGTAAGCAATTCGAATCGAGCCAAATTTTCAAAGATTTTCTTCAAACCACTTGTTTCCGCTTGATCCGCGCGATGCTCTTGTTTGATGAGTTGCAAAGATCAAGCTAGAAACAAGTTGTTACCTAAACCGATTTAACCTAATCGTATGACGCTTCTTGTTTGATGAGTTGTGGGATTAAGTAAAATCGATTACCAAAAAGTCTTTGAAAATTTTGCTCGAGAATGGGAAAGCCCGCCTCATCGAGCCTAATCATAAGGGAGCATGTCTTTAGAATGGGATATAGTCACGATATATGCATGAGTATTGACATAATCATTTAGACCATACATGAGCATAAACTTTAGAACCCTTGTCGCGGTTTGGGCCATAGTATCATTAATCGAATCACGAGGACGTGATTCCTCCGACATGGGAAGAATGTCAAAATTCTCAATTTCCGGTCATTTCTCAAACTCCATATTCATCATTTCATATCGTTCATGTATGGTTTTGCATTTTACATTAAACGATAACTTTTTTAAATAAACGTTATCGCGTAATTAATTATTTTGAACAATTGATCCGTTACTTCCAAAATTATCCCGATATATTTTATACTCATATTAAGTTTATAAAACAATATTATGAGTTTACCCAGTGTTTTAAATTTATTTTGTATATAAATTGTTATATTTATATAATTACGATGCTTTTCTTAAATATTACACGATTATTATTATATCACTTAAATTTTGCAAGAAATGTATTTTATAATTTTAAGACCTAAATATATTTTATCTTGACCGTGAAAATTTATTTTTTATCTAACGCTACCCTATATACTCAAATGTGACTACAAGTTATCATTTAACTTCAATTAACTTTACTTAAACATTACATTATACATTTAAAAAATAATAATAAAAGTGAATGACTAACCTCCCTTGTCGACAAGCGGAGGGTGAGTCATTAAAGGTGATTCACTTGTCTTGCAAATATCTTACTAAGTCTTTGTATTATACTAATATCACAAACAATTCATTTCATTTATTCAAAGTAAAAGATCAAAACTCTTGCTCTCTTCCTCTCCAAAACCGCAACCACAAGACCAAGAAGGAAGATCATCATAAAATTTTCAAGACAAAGTTATTTAACTCTAGTATCACTCTTTGTATAGGTTTTGAAATAAAAACCTAGGGTGATTAGGAAAAACTTTGTTCTTAATAACCTCATCAATTACTAGTAAGCATTTCATACATATCATTATTTTTCATATTCATTTCTATGTTCATTTTTATTATGCACAAGTAAAACATGCAAGTTATGTGATGTTTATACCACTTTTTAAGGTTTTTAAGTGTTATATATATATAATCCATCCTATAATTACTCCTTGTTATATATTAGTTTTGGTGATGTCTAGGAAACCATGACACCCTAAGAAGGTGTATGGTAGGATTAGAATAGTTTCGGAGTTGTTTTGAATGGGTTAGAATAGGTTTGGCGCGAGAAAACTCATTTCGACAAGTTTGCAAAAGGGTCTGTCCTTATTTTCAAAATCAAAAATCCGACAAGAGGTAAAACATTTTGGCCTAGATATTTAGAAAATATACTTTAAAACGAAACCGTGGCCGCTTGAACGGATTAAACGGAGCTATAACGAAGAAGTTATGAATTTTTCAAGTTGACGACGAAAACTATAAATTTCGTAAATTTCAAAGAAGCATTGTTTATTTTGTACGAATCAAAAATGAAGCATGCGTTGTAAATTATGTCGACTTGTCAAAATATGTTAGTATACTTTGATACAAAGCTAAGGACATATAAAACGAGAAAACGGATTTGTAACGATTAAATTATACACGCCACAAAGTTGCCGTAACTTTATTATATAAGAAAACTATATTAATTCTAATAGGCAAGTATTACGTCAAACTAGTCACCATGTTGGAGGACGTTTTAACATTAATGTAGAACTCTTTATAAAGTGATGTCTTCTAGTAAAAGTAAGTTCGCCAACATATTTTCCAAAATGTCCGAATCGCTTGTCTAGCGGAGTTATAACGAATAATATACGGTCACTTACACTTGGCGAAAACCACCCTTAAACTATATTTTTTCTTTGTGATCGAGACCTCTAGGATGGAAACTTAAATACTAAAACTTTGAGATAATGATACAAGCTTTCCAAAACTGTTGGGTTCGCTTCCTAACACTCGATGTGCACCATTTTGCGACTATCATAGGAGGTTGTTTCAACGTAACTACTTGTAGAGTATTTTAATACGACGGATGTCATAAACATATATTTTGACGATAAACATTATTTCCAAAACGCATAAGTGGTATGGATATCATATGAGTTTGCATGCACGACATTGTTTCATGACTTACATTAGAGCATATCATTCATTATAGGTCGCGTTAGACTGCTATGCCTCATTTCGTGCATCCACTTTGTCATCATAACTATTGCAACAGTGAGTTCAGAGCCCCACTTTTACTCATTTAATTGTTTTATAAACTCTTGGGGAGATACATGCTCAAATACTTGCTTTTACTTTACACTTATATGATCTTAAATATCTTTTGTTTCACTCTATGTGCGCGTAAGTAGATTATGCCCGAACTAAATTGATCACTATGTTATGAACGCTATTATTTGAATCACTTTCCTTGATTTTGAACCCTTCGACATGTATATTTGAGCTCTTTTAAATTGATTCGACCCTTTAACATATAAGTGAACACTTTGAACTTGTTTGACTCGACACGTAACCCTTTTATTATTTTGAACCTTTGATATGTTTGAGCTCTTTGACCGTGTTGAACTTTTGAACTCGACTTAAACTCTTGAACTTAATTACGAACTTTGAATGGAACATTTGAACTTAATTATGAACTTTTGAACGGAACCCTTGAACTTAAATACGAACTTATGACTTGTTTGAACTTATTGAACCGGACGTGTTATGACCTTGACCTAAAGTCTCCCATGATCGGAGCATCACTATAAAGTCTCCCATGTTCGGAGCCTCACTATAAAGTCTCCCTTGTTCGGAGCAACCTAAAGCCTCCTAGGTCCGGAGCAGAGCGTCTCACTATGTTACGGAGCGTTCTCAACTTAAAGCCTCCCCGGTCCGGAGCAGAATGTCTCCCTATGGGAACGAAGCATTTTCAATCTAAGTCTCCCTTGTTCGGAGCAGTGCAAATTCTCCCATGTTCGGAGTGTTCTTGGTTGTATATTAATAGTTGTATGATGTACTGTTCGTACATTCGCATTGTTAGTCTCCTATTAGTAGGTAGTATGGATAGCGCTATTAGAGGTCGGCCAACCTCTCGTCCACTATGTTACGGACGATATTATTTATTCTAGGGGCTTTGCACGGCATACATTATTATATACGTGGTACTATATTGTGAATTATTGTGCTAACTTTTAATCGACTCCTAGACACACTATATTTTGGCAATGGGTTGTGAACACACAGTTGCAAGTTTTGTATGGGCGGAACTTGAACCGAGTGGATTTACAATGCCTTTGCTTGTGAACTATTATAACAACGTGCTTGAACATAAACTATACATATTTTGGCGGTGGATTGCGAACACACAAAGTTGCAAGTTTTGTATGGGCGAACTTGAACCGAGCGGATTTACAATGCCTTTGCTTTGTGGACTATTCTATATGACCAAAAACTTTTCCTTTGTTGCATGAACGCCTTTAAAAGCTTTAATTGTTAAACAAACTCTATGAACTCACTCAACCATTGTGTTGACACTTTTAGCATGTTTTATCTCGTATCTAAGGCATTCACTTCATGGCATGCATGCGGACTTATCATAGTCGCGTGTCGACGCTGCCTCACCTACATTTTTGCACTTAACTATCGCTTGGTTGTAACAAACTTATTTTGGTATCTTGGAAATCTATTGGGAACTATGTTTTGTAAACTCGATTATTTTATCAATCAAACGATATTTTCAAACGACACTTTAGGTCGCTCGATATAATCAGTAACTTTGATGCTATGATCGTCATCCCCGTGAATTCCATTCCACGCAAAACATGTAATTTGGGGGTGATATTGTGAGTCGTGAGCAGCTTGTCAGGCACATCGTCACATTTCTTAAAGAAGTATTGAAAATTGAGCATTCCTAAAAATAGGAAAGCTCACCGCCTTTGCCAAACGACTACTAAAATCAAAATGCTCATTGCTCACCGCCATCGCTTCAAAAGCTTCACACCGCTTCGTGCCAAACATACCCTATATGTACCCGCATCAGATAATTTGTTCCGCATAAAATAACGCTTATTTATGTAGAATATTATTCGGTATCCGTATCTTATAATTTTATATTTCGAGACGTTTGACGAGTTTAATTATTATGGTATTATTATTATCTTGACATTAGAAATAAATTTCGTGCTAATTTTATTATGGTGTCGATGCGCGTGTGGTGCCGGGACTTGGAAAACACGAGACGACTTCGCTTTTGAGTTATACCGATCGTAAAATAAATAACTCGCATATTCGATATAAATAATAGCCGGAAAATTGACGGATTGTCACATAGTCTCGCGCGAAAGGGGGTTCTGTGGTCAACCTCTGGCGTGAGAGTAAGTTTAGGTATAGAGAAATAAAGTGTATATTGTGAGGGGAGTATAAACGGTATCATCAATACTCAGAGTATTGATGATACCGTTGAGAGTGGCAGATGCCGTCTATTTATACCATGGTTGTTCTTATCGGATTTCTAGGATCACGTGCCATGATGGCAACATTTTTTAGCAGAAAACTCCAAAGATCAACCCTTGTTCTTGTCCTCTTGCCTCTGATTGCGATGCTTTTGGGAGGGAACTACGGTCTTTCCATGTTTGGAGTGTGCCTAGGTCAGCTATATGATAGCCGGCAATATTCCTTACTCTTTTGGGTTAAACTGTGGTCCCAATCCCTAGTTCCGCGGCAGGGGTGCTGAAACGCGGTTCCTTACGGTAAGGTGTTCTTGTTCGGCCCGGCTTGACGAGGCCAGTGCCCAGTGTTGTCTGGATCATTCATGGATGGGCCTATTTATCTTATGAGTGTGCCCGGCCCGTTATGTTGGGTCCGGGGATACTATACGTGATATGGGTGACAATTTTCGCCACGACACGATAACACACGAACCCGACACGAAGTTAAACATGTTTGGGTTAAGGATAAACATGTTTGAGTAAAAAATATGTCAACTCGTCTAACCCGTTTAATAATTGGGTCGTGTTTTGGTTGAGTAAATATTAAACAGGTCAACCCGTGAATACGTTTAAGTATATAAGCCTCTGAAAAATAAAATATATAGCTTAGATTTTATGTCAGATTTTGATTTAAATTTTATGATGTATTTAATACGACATTGAATTTCACTTATAACTCGGATATTATTTAATTTTTTATACAATGATTTATATGTTATTTTTATCAATTTTTAAATAAACATATCATTTTTTGATTTTAAATAGTTGATCGAAAACTACTAACTTTTTTGACCGTTTGACCTATTTACGTATACATATTAAACGTGTTACAAATGGGACACACGTGTTATGCGTGTCCGAGTTAGGTTGAGTTTAACACGATTAATTAACAAGTCGTGTTTGAGTAGATGTTATACCAACACGCGACCAGAAACCCTAATAGGTCAATCAAACATGACTCGAATATTGACACCCTATTATATAGTTATCTTCTCATTAGTCATCGCTTATATGAACACATATGATCCTGTATAAGAACAAGTTAATAATGAACACAATCGGAAGAAATAAACAATCGAAGATATATATATATATATATATATATATATATATATATATATATATATATATATATATATATATATATATATATATATATATATATAGGATGAGATCAAATAAAAAGAGATTTTAGTAAAAAGAATAAGAAGGATTTTAGACCTTTAGATTAAGAATCAATGGATGAGATTGATCTATATACTTAATTAAAGTCGAAGGCAAACCATCATTTAGAAAAATACTAAACACATTATATCAAATTCTCGAACTCATTTTCTCTCAAAAAAATTAATCGTCTATCTTGTTTCTCTCTCTTCTAACTATATTCTCTCTCCGATCATCTTCCGATCAAATTAAATTCCGATCATCTTCTTAAAATCCGATCAATCAATCATCTAGAAAATGATGTTGAAACGCAAAGGTAAGTAAAATAAATATAATTTTGTTAATTTTATCCTACTATAGCTCGATTTTAATGAATTATTTTTGTAAAAATTATCAGCCAATAATCGGAGTTTAAGTAGTGGTAGGAGAGTATCAATACATATATCTTTGTCGGATAATGAAGAATCAAATGCTAAAAAACGGAGGAAGATGATTCACGATCGTTCCTAAAAAACATCAAAATCTACTGTGTATTGATGTATTTAAGTGTATTTTATATAAATTATTTGATTGTTTTGTTCATTAAAATAAATGATTAAAACCGATTTGAGTACTTTGTACACTAAAATTAGGTTTGAAGGCATTTGATTGTTCTGCATTAAAATTAGTTTTAGAAGGGCTTTGTGTGTTTGTGCACTAAAATTAGTTTTAGAAGGGCTTTGAATGTTTTGTGCATTAAAATTAGTTTTAGAAGGGGCTTTGAATGTTTTGTGCACTAAAGTTATGTTTAGAAGGCGCTTTGAGTGTTTTGTGCACTAAAATAAGTTTTAGAAGGGCTTTGTGTGTTTTGTGCATCGAAATTAGGTTTAGAAGGCACTTTGATTGTTTCGTGCATTAAAATTAGTTTTAGAAAGGTTTTGTGTGATAAGTCTACACTAGAATGTGAAATACTAATTATAATAAATGAAACCGAGTTGTGATAGCAGAAAGTAGTTGAAGCCTTCGTCGACAGGCGTTGATCATCGATTTTCATGATTATTAATGTTGAACATTTGCTTAGGACTAGAAACAACTTTTTAGGTTTGATATAACACTGTTTTGTGCATAATAAATGGGCTCAATTAAACTACATAGCTTTAAGACACAAACTATTAATGGTTTCATATAACACTGTTTGTGCAAGAAAATGGTTTATATAACACTGTTTTGTGCATTAAAAATGGTTTTATATAACACTGTATTGTGCATTAAAAATGGTTTCATATAACACTGTTTTGTGCAGTAAAAGTGGTTTCATATAACACTGTTTTGTGCAGTAAAAATGGTTTTATATAACACTGTTTTGTGCATTAAAAATGAGCTTGAAGACACAAAGCTTTAAAACTTGCAGGTAGTTCAATTTCATATTACTCAGCTAAATATGCATAAGCTTTCATTATTTGAAAATAATACTATATTTAATATACATTTATTGCTTTATTGATTCACTCTGGTATTTTTCAGACTGAAAAAATAGTGGAAGAAAAAATCTCGTTGCCTTCCCTGTTAGGATTTATTGAAAACATGGATGTTGTTCTCAAGAGTGCAAATGTGGATAAGCTATCTAGCATTGATCTGTAATTTCAAACAATCACAAGTGAATTATTACTAATGAATGATAGTTTTGATGCACATATAGTATTGTGTAATCAGAAAACAACTGTAATTTCAAACAATCACAAGTGAATTATTACTAATGAATGATAGTTTTGATGCACATATAGTATTTGTAAGTGTAAAAACTAAGCATCGCTTTGATGCACAAAATAGAACCGAGAAAACCAAACTAAACGCCGCATGTTCCTTTTTTTGTTGAAATTTTGTGCGGTTTGAGTCATGATCTGATCTTGATCACCACATTTTTACATTGTCTTGCCTTCTTTGCACCATCAGTCATTGCACGCTCTTTGGGGAATTATCCTAGAATTAGCTCGATCTCCTTTTCTCCTACCTTGAAGTGGATTTTTAATATGAGTTTTTGAAGGTTTTGAAACACCTATTGCAGATGATATGACTTCACGATCAGTCATTGGGCGTTGATTTGGCAACTCAGCATCAATTTTTGACTTTAGATCCTGAAGTCGATCTCGGTAGATTGCTAGCTCTTTAATGCTTGAAGCCAGTTTGTCCACGCAATATTCAACAGAACCAATAATATCCTTCACAATTTCATCAGATATTGTAATAACACTAATCTGTGAGGTAAAATTCACAAATACAGAAGTTTATGCATCATTTTCAAAAACTAAACTAATAACCTAATTTTTAGTGTAATAATTTACACTTAATAACACTAAAAGGCAATAATTTGTGCATTAGATACTGCAATAACACTAAAAAGCAATAATTTGTGCATCAGATACTGTAATAACACTAAAAAGCAATAATTTGTGCATCAAATACTGCAATAACACTAAAAAGCAATAATTTATGCATCAGATACTGTAATAACACTAAAAGGCAATAATTTGTGCATTAGATACTGCAATAACACTAAAAAGCAATAATTTGTGCATCGACATCAGAATAACACTAAAAGCAATAATTTGTGCATCAAATACCGCAATAACACTAAAAGCAATAATTTGTGCATCGACATCGTAATAACACTAAAAGCAATAATTTGTGCATCAAACATCGTAATAACACTAATCTATGAGGTAAAATTCACAAATACACAAATTTATGAATCATTTTCAAAACTAAACTAATAACCTAATTTTTAGTGTAATAATTTACACTTAATAACACTAAAAGGCAATAATTTGTGCATCGACATCGCAATAACACTAACTGTGAGGTAAAATTCACAAATACACAAATTTATGCATCATTTTCAAAACTAAACTAATAACATTAATTTTAGTGTAATAATTTACACTAATTTATTAAAAAAATCCAAAATTGCAAAGAACTTACATACCTTGTGTAACACCCCAACCCGACAAGGGCAAAGAAGTCACAATCTGAGTTTCATATCGTAACTTAAAGTACTATACAAAACGGAAGCCTTTACAAAACTTACAAAAGAAAACATAAATATCTTAATAATCAAAATAAATCTAAGATCCTAACGCTCAAATCTTGCTCTCATCTCTACTCTCAACCCGATCGCCTATCCCATAAGCTCATCTTGAACGCTTAATACCGCCGCAGAAAAGAAAATGCGGTGAGCTTACAAAGCCTAGTGAATGTATATAACGGAACAAAAGCTAAACAAAACAAAGATACGAATAACGAAATCACAACTGAAATGAGAATCTTGAATCATTGAGGATTCTGGAAGCACAATTATACGTAAATCCGTAAGAGCACATAATGCTTAAAACACCTCATAGCACATTAATGACACAAACGCAAACACATCGAATAACCAAACACTTAACATATCAAGAATAATAGATTACATATAAACCAAACGAAGAGTCTAAAGGCTAACTAAGCGGTTCCTAGAAAGTAAACATGGCATTCATACTAGTCAATGAATCTACATTTAACACACTTAAACAAAGATAGTAGCAATGAACAATAGCAATTCAATCATGGCATCACACACATACAAATAGAAAACACAAGAGGGCAAACTATAACTAAATAGACCAAACAAAACATAGCATAGCCATTAGCAATTATCGTAATGTATATCACACGCTAAACCATTTCCCATATCAAATCTTAACATAAACAAAGTCTAAACATAGCAGATCAATTATAGACAAATATGTATATTAACAAATAATGAAGATTCACAATATTAACTGAGCAGATTATACGGAAAGAACTTACAGAATAATCAAATACCCACTAGCATAGTCATCTTGCAGATCAACGAATTCACACAATGATAAACTAACATAACATCAGATATACGAATCATGTTTAAACATATTAATCCTATCCTAGCATGACAATTAGTAAATCACATGAACATGTACGCTATAAATACATTCAATAACATATAATAAACCTAATACATAATTATAAACACTTGAACATACCGAATCATAATCGTAATACTTAACATAGAAATAATGATAAGGGTTTAGTTAAACTACCACGAGCCCGAACATATCATATCGAACATCATACTTATTCGTAATTAATCTCGGAAAATAATTTGGAGTAGCTAGCTCCTGAATTTTGTGAAGACGCCAGTGCACACGACATCATTCACCGGACAAATCACATCGGATAACGGATCGATCTAGGATGCATCCATACGCCCAAGCAGACGAGATAGTGGCCATACTATCATTAACATATAACGGAAAGGGACGTGGCGAACATCACTCTCATCGCCCTAGAGTCATGTCGGTGCATCAACGACACGGACATGGAACCCCCATGACTAGTGAAATATTGGCTCGGGTGTCAAACTAACTTAGGTCAAACAGAATTTTAGATATGACACATATCATAATCAAACACAAAGGTCACAGATAACATATCAGATAGTTCATATCATAAGGTTCATATTCAGATATTCAGAAGTCAGAAGTTTATATCATAATCACATATCATACTTCCCTAATCAGGAATTCAACATTAAGTGTCCCTAAGCAGAAGTTCATAATCAAATATAACAAGGTTCAACAAATGTGCATATCAAAGTCTTCCTAACATAAAGTTCAAATCAGATATTGTATAATTCACTAGAGCGGTATTTTACACAAGTAACCGATCAAACAATCGAAAAGGGCATCGGGAACCTAATAAGTAAAATAGGAAGGCTAGCGAAAAGAACGTCATAAGGAACCTTTCTTGAAAAGGTCGAATATCCGTACCTTAATGCAAATGAGAGCAAAGCAAACGAATGAACGATCACAAAGATATAACGTCGCGTCTTCTTCAACAAATCTACACAGATTATGATTTATTTAATACTTATTAGCATCCTTTAAGTTATAACGGATTTATCGCATTCGCATTCTTAGAGTTGTCAACATATTCTTATTCTTAATGACGGACGTAATTACAATGTTTTAGGGTTTCAATCATTAATTAGCCAACCTTATGAGACCATGCATGCAATACTTTAATTCATAACACTTGTTTTCTTACATAAAATCATAACTCACCGCCACAACACTCTACACACTAGCTTGTTACACGTTAAATCAACGGTGATTTAGGACCTAAATGACTTACTATTTTCACATGAAATAACGAATTAGCACACAGCTCAAACCCTAATCGACTCTCATTTATGTTCTAGGGTTTTCCCACTCTTTTAATATCATATTAATACGCATTTACTTTACATGTTACGTCCTTTGAAACTCATTACTTTAACCTAGGTCGTATGAAAACAACCCTTCTTTCCTTGTTTTACCATGCACGCACACATACACATGCAAACACTTATCCATAATTGTGTCGACTCACACAACCTTTAAACTCTTGTTCCACACATGCATGCACTGACACGCCAAGACCTTTTCAAAAGACTACGCTAAATAACCATGTACGTAACTATACCAATAACTCACGCGACATATTAACTCTTGTTCCACACATGCATGCAAATCAACCTCTATCTTTAACGAGAACAAACCACACGTGATTTAACTTACTTACTTTAATCCAACGCGACACTCTCCTAACTTTAACCTGACGCTACTCATACACATATAATACGTCAACTTATATACACATGCACGCCTATGATTTTATGTGACAACACAAGTTATTTACTACCCGATTTAAACACATATCGACCCACACATATACCTAGTTTGAAAACATGAACACGTGACAAACACGACAAACTCACTTGTTTCACCAACACATGCATGACCCTCGATTAATGCTCACATGTTTCGGTTCTATTTTAGCTTCGGTTATATGTGTTTTAACGCAAAACACATCCCTAACGTTTGCATGTTATAAGTATTTAACCGGTTCACATATATATACGTACTCCAATCATGCGGCTCAACTAAATCATGTGGCTCGACATACACTAAACTAGATTCATGTTTTACATATTTAAGCACATAATAACGATACATGTATCAAGAGTGAGACGAGGACAGACTTGGTTATACCTTTTAGCTTGCGTCGGATCAAAACCCACAGCTCCAAGGAGTGCAGCCGATCGGCCGAGAGAAAAAAGGAAAAAGGGTACCGCACCTTGTAGATTTTTTTCTTTAGGGTTCCAAATTTGTGATAAAGTGTTGTATATATATATATGTGTGTATGTACCGATCGGATCATATGTGGGTTCGAGTGTGGGCTTCGGCTCAACCCAACGAAACAAACAATCCGGCCCAATGCTAAAGAGCGGCCCAAACGATTTACAAACAAACGAAAGAACGAAGCTAAAACTTGTATTGCGTAACTTTTAACTTTCGTCGTAGAATGCAATTTTCTTAAATATGTTCGTTAGGTTTTTAATTATTCACAAGTTCGATTTTAATTTCGTTAAATGAATCATCAATGTATTTTACGTATTTTATAATTTCGATTTCAAGGGCATTTTAGTCTCTTCACACGTTTCGTATTTTTAGGGTTTTACACCTTGATTATCACTATTATTAATCGTTGACATTATGGAATAATTCGATATTGAGCTTATAATCCTTCTTTTTATCTGTAACCAAAATCCTTCTTTTTATTTTACCAAAATCCTTCTTTTTATAATCCACAATTGTAACCGATTGGTTTTACAAACCCTAATTCGATCACAATTGTAAAAGTTCGGATTGAAAGGATTGGTGGATCAAATAAGAATCTGTGTGTAGGGGAGAGATGGAAGTGCGTGTTTTGGTGTGGAGGGAAGAAGAAGAACTTATTAAATAGGTTGTTAGAATAATAGGAATATACTTGAAATGTAAAATTACTTTTATGCCCTTAATACTTAGTTAGAATGAAAGTTAATCTCATCAATTGATTTTAAATCAAGGGTCTAAAATCCTTCTTATTCTTTTTACCAAAATCCTTCTTTTATTTTAACTCACCTATATATATATATATATATATATATATATATATATATATATATATGAGGATAGTGAATATGGGGCATCTCACATCTAAGCTTACATGCTAAAACCATCAAAAATTACATCGTTTAACAAAAAAATCAAATCTTCTTCATTTGTATCATATCTTTCACTATATTAGTGTTTTCCCTTGATTTCATCACAAGATCACTTATGTTGGGTTCAC
The DNA here is from genome assembly GCA_022545495.1 of Chrysanthemum lavandulifolium. Lineage (NCBI taxonomy): Eukaryota > Viridiplantae > Streptophyta > Magnoliopsida > Asterales > Asteraceae > Chrysanthemum > Chrysanthemum lavandulifolium. The sequence continues at coordinate 75,949,820 of CM040245.1, read as the reverse complement.
GTTGATACATGTGTAATCTACATCATATTGTTAGGTGTTTTCATTTACTAACATATTAGTTATAGATTCAACAATGATTTGATTTAATTCACCATTGAAATGCATTCCACTATGCATATATTAGTTCCACTACTAAAATTTTGAAAAAATAGTAATCAAAATGACTTATTTTATAGTGATATTTGATGGTTTCGCATGTAAGCTTAGATGTGAGGCACTTATATTCACTTTTCCTATATATATATATATATATATATATATATATATATATATATATATATATATATATATATATATATATATATATATATATATATATATATATATATATATATATATATATATATATATATATAGTCCGTTCTAGAGAAAAGTGTAATTAGATAGAAAAGTGAGAAAAAGTTAAAAGGTAGATTATGAAAACATTCAAACTTGGGTTAAAAATAAACAAAAAAAAAAGGAAGGTTCGTCTTAATACAGATACCACCACCACGACTCAAACACACACACACACTCACAGTCACTACCACCACCATCGCCACCCGCACTGTCACCACCACCAACGTCGCCACCATCATCGTCACCACCACCACCATCGACACCATCACTGTCACACACAAATTTGATTAAAAAACAAACACACTCCAATCAGAATCACACTCAATCCGATCAAAAACTCACACACTCCGATCAGAAACACACACTTCAATCATCGAATAATTATAAATTTAAGGATAACAGGTGACCTAATTCCGTTCAATTGAAATGAAAGTGAGTGTTTAATTATAGGTTTTACTAATTGTTATGTTTTTTTTGTGCATCATTGTGTCAGTTATAAAATAGTTATTGTTATTGTTGAATGAAATTACATATAAAAGCTTTTGTATATATTAAATTACAATTTAGTGCATCTGCCTTAATAATATGTTACAACATTAGTTTGTCTGATTGATGTTATTGCATCTCTTACTATGGTAAAAGCAGCATCTTATAAGTTAGGGCATCTGTTTGTTTGATTAGTGCATCAAAAAATATGTTACGACATATGTTAGTTAAGATCATCATGTTATAAGTTAAGGAATCTGTTTGTTTTATTATTGCATCTAAAATAAGCGTTAATGCACCTGTTAGTATAATTAAGGCATCAGTCGACTTGTTACAACACTTGTTTGTATAATTAGTGCATCAAAAAATGTGTTACAGCATCTCTTAGTATGATAAGAGCCTAATGTTAAATTAGGGCATTTTTTTGTTTGATTACTGCATCAAAAATGCATTAGGATACCTCTTAGTATGATAAGAGCATCATGTTATAAGTTAGGGCATCTGTTTGTATGTTTATTGTATTGTTGCAATTACTCGGGCATCCGCTTGTATATTTGGTGCATCGATGAATGATTAGGGAATAAATGAGTAAGATTAGGGCATCGTTAAACATATTAAGGCATCTATAATTGTGTTTAGTGCATCTAATTTGTGCATCTATTTAGACATATTAGGGCATCAAGGGCGGCTGATTATATTATCACGAGTATGATCTTGTAAAACTATTGAGTAACATTATCTTTCTTTTATCTTGAGGTTTCTTTTGGTAATATAGGGGCTTGCTGACACAAACCATGTTGTAGGTGGACCCATGGAAGTTTGGGATACTAGTGAATTGGCAAATAGAGTACACGATGGAAAACATACTTACACAACTGAAGAAAGAAATGGCGGACGCACACAATCGAAAACTTGTTCAGCCACCAGAAGGTACCTTTTTCTAAATGATGGATGAATGTTCTTAAATGATAGTTTGCATATACTTTATGCAAAATTAATGGTTTGGATGTAGAGGATATAATATTTCTATGCTCTTGTCACAATCAGATTTACTGGGGTGATAGCTTATTGCTATGTCGATTTGTATATTTAGTCCGTATTTTCAACGGACTATGACTTATGATTACCTTTTTAACAAAAAGTTTGTTTTATGGTAGGTGGATTAGTTCCATATAATGCTTGAGAGAGTTGAAGTTTTAGGATCCCAATTGATTGCAAATTGCGAAAAATAAGTTTGCATTGTTTTCATGGGATCTTCATTTGACGGATGATGTGAGTATTACATTAGGTGCTTGATGTATTCTAATAGTTTCGTGTTTTCATGAACTTGGTATAATCAACTACCACATACTGACTAAATAGTTATAAGCAACCATTTATTTTGCACGCGATCGATTTTATGTTGTTTAGTGGTGTGCCTGCATCCCCCACTTGATGTTAGGATCTTATTGTATATCGTATGTGGTTGATAGTGAAATGCATAGTAGTTTTGTGTTAGTAAATGCAGTTCTAGTTTATTTTAATCTGATTATACTTGATATTAGAAGCCAAATAGAACTACTGGTTTTGATGTTTGTTTTCAATTCACATTTGATGTTGGAAACACCCATGGATCACTTCAGTATACAAAGGTTAGTACAACTTCGCCATCAATCCATCCAATCAAATAACTAAGTATCTGCGCAGACATCTTGTTTTGGACCCATAGCTTATGATACTTGATGCAAATTTGTCCTACCAAGTGTTCTCAAACATCATAACTACAATAGAGAATCACAAAGCCCATCAAAACTAGAATTCCTTTAACTATCACTATGATCTAGAATATCAGTTTCCAGTAACCGGATAACCACCTAAACTAAACTAGTAACAGAAAGGCTTTATCTTTCAGGGATGTGTAATCTCCAGCTTCAATAGACCAAAAACTGCATTTATTCCTCTTAACAGATTTAACCTTTTGATTCGAAAGAGGAATAACACTACGCTCAATATTGAGTATCTTTATTTGCATGAAATTCATCACAATACCCTAAGCTTTTACAGATCTATGATTAGAAATTATAGAATCTGAAATGGTCTTATTAGGCACTGCACCTAACAAGAGACATGTCAAGTACTGAATAGGAAGAAGCTACTTTAGTGCATTATATAAAGAATGGCATATCGGGAGGTACCTTAGTGCATCTGTTTGAGGTACTCTAGTGCATCCGTTAGAGGTACTCTAGTGCATCCGTTTGAGGCACTTTAGTGCATCCGTTTGAGGTACTTTAGTGCATCCATTAAAAAGCCATACAAAAGAAAACCATACAAAAGAAAGAATACCGTGATGGTTCGAGTATGATGGGAAAGAAGAAGGATCATCGTGACTGGTTCAATGGTGTGTCCGGATCGACCAGGTGAACCGAATTGTATATTTTATTTAAGGACCTGCATGTGTGGTTATGGAGATAGTTGTAGGTTTAATCATCCAACCCACATTGATCCGGTAAAGATAAGAACCCTTTTTGTGAATTATGCTAGTCGGGTAAAGAGCCTTTGGCTTGGTTGTAAGTTTTTTTAGGGGTGTTTGGGATTGTTAATTAAAAATGACATGCTTATAATATAAGTAAATTAGATGATCAGTTGTAACAAAAGACCAGGCGGGGAGATAGTTTGTATGTGGCTTATGTTGTGATGAAACACAATAATTAAGATAAGTAGTCGTCCGAGTGGTAATTTTGCTTATTTAAGAGGTAAAAACGATCACATTAATAAGCAACCCCAAAACTGCTTATTTCAGCCTTGAATATAATCATAAACAGCTAGCTTCTATTAAGACACTATCAATTTCGTATATGCTATATCTAAATGCGACAAGCTGTTTATATTCCTTAATAAGCACTTCCAAACACTCCTTTCGTGTGATGGAAACACCCTGATTTTCAGAAATGATTTGTTTCTGCTCATTTAATGTACCCTAATGATAAAAGGACGATTGTCCATGGAATTTTGTGGTTGACTGTATAATGTTTGTAACTTTATTGATTTGCATGCAAATCAACATGTTGGTGGTGAGCTCCCTGAAAGAGTTGGTGAGCCAGACTGTGTGGTTAGTTATTTCGTACCTATTTATGTTTGAAATGACTTGGTCCGTTTAGCGGTTTTATATTGCAATTTTTACTTTGGAACATTAATAAGAGTTAGAAAAATAGTTACGTGAGAATAAGATAATTAGTTGCAAGAAAGTGATTCAAGTTAAGGGTAGGTATGTAATTTATAAATTTACCCTCTACTTTTTTTACCTGCTTTTCAAAACATGTCAGCAGAATATCAAGTACAAGACAAATTCTACTCCAAAAACGATCCGATTGGAAGGATTCATGTCCCTAATTATGGGATATTTCTAGTGCGGGTTTGGTATTTTTTCTGGTTCATTTAGTAATAAAATCCAACTAATACTCAAGCAGGGTTTGATATTTTTTTTCACAAGTTTCTATAACAAGCAGGTAAAACACTTTTCTTGATGGTGTTTTGTTCGTGAATTTCACCCATGATAATCATGTTAGATATTGTATCTCTACTTATATGCTAGCAGAAAATTAGTATTAGTCTTTTGCTAATAACCTACATATCCAGGAATGCTAGTGTTGAAGCGGTTGTGCGTTTTGTACAAGATGACCAAAAGGAACAAGGTTAGAACAAATCCCATCTTGATAATATGGTTTGCTCTCTGCTAGTAAGCTCTTAAGTTTTTGTCATTTACACCGGCTTTCAATTCGTGTCATTGAAGATATCAAAGGCATGGAATTAGAGGTGCAAGCTTTAGAGGAGCTCTCAAAATATCTTTTCTTGAAAATATATGAGCTTCGCCATGCTAAGGTATATCATCTCTGTTCTTTAAGATATGAGGCTTAAACTCATATTTACACAATGAATTGCCAAGAAAATAGTCCTTCATACCAAATCTGTTCTTCTTATCTACATTGCGGAAGTTCCGTTTTTTGTTATTTATATCGGGATATTGCAAGAAAATAGTCCTTAATACCAAGTCAGATACATGTCATGTAGATGTGACAACATGTATGGGTTGGGTAACGGGTGAAAACTGGTAGTTTATGTGCAGATCGGTTCAACACTTTCTTGTTTAAGATTTTTATATAATGTATGTGATTAGTTGATAACGCTACACGCGTCGTCGGGGTCAAAGGAACTTCCTTTTCTTCGAGCAAGTTTTATAACACCCTAGGCAAGGAACCTAATCGTTGTAGTGTAGTAATTAGGGTAAGCCACGGGTATTGATATCGTTCTCTAGGGAATAGGAATGCTAGTGAGAAGTTACTACGCTAAGGTTAAGGTTGAGGAAGATTATTTTTATCTTTTTATATTTTATGAAAATGGAAAGGTACGAATCTCGGGTATTGGATTTGGGGTTTGGTATTTCACCGATTACTCTACTATTATCTAATTATCTAAACTAAGGTTGTGGGAGTCTATGTCTAATTAATGTGTGCTCGTATGATAGTTTAAAGATGTGTTTACTTAGTTTGTATTACTCCTTAATTATCTCCTATTGATGGTTGAGTGTCACGCCTTATTCCTAGTTGCGTTGTGTTTCTAAGTTGTAGGGTATGCTTTCTCCCAACTCTTTGAACTTACCAAAGGGTCTTGTCTACAAATCCACATAGAGATTATAGACTCCTACTCTAAGGCACTCTTCGGATGTTTTAGACTACAATCACTCTGTAATCATACTCTAGGGTTCACAAAGATGAATCAAGCATTAAGTACACAACGAATGACCTATCGCATTACTAGATCATTAATCAACTAAGATAAGAAACAACCAATCAATATTCAATAATTAAGTTTCATACTTCCTAAGCAAACACACAAATAAATTAGCCGGACATGGAGAACATGCAAGCATACACACAAATAATCAAAGACATAATTGAATTAATGAAGCAAAGACTTATCTTGGTGTAAGATAGGGTTAAAAACCCTAAAATCTTGTACAAGACACCTTAGGTTCGGTTTTAGGTTTTACCCAAAGACTCTCCACACAAAAGACCGAAAAATTCGGATTCTATATATAAGATTACAATTGCGACGGCCACCTTATGTTTAGTGACGCCGCCGTGTCGCCGCCATTAGGGTTTCGCTTGGCCACGTTAACCTTGCGACGGCGCACCTTATGTCCGTGACGCCCTCTTCGCCTTCGACGTCGTGCGGATCGCATCTAGGCCGTCCCGAGTAGTGACGACCTACTCTTTTACACTAGACGCCGTCTCTTGAAAACATGAGTTTTGAGTTCGACCGTCGCAACTTTCTCCGACGGGCCGCAAATAGAACTCGGCCGCCGCTTTCTACAATCGCCGATCGTGAGTGTCATGATTTCGACTTTGGCCATTTTCTTCATATATTCGCGCCTTTCTGTCCAAATAAGTGCCATTTCAAAGATTTTGCCTTCACGAGACCTAAAAGTGAAAAGGAACGATATTAAGCAATAACGGATACAAAAGTGATCAAATAAGGACTTAAACGACCCTCAAATGGTACCTTTAAAACCTTATCAAATATCCCTACACTTGTTATTTGCTTGTCCTCAAGCAAATGTGCTTTTAGCCAATTGATTTGTAAGTTAGGGTCATTCAAGATTAATTCAAAACGGTCCACAACACATATAAGCCCATAAAAGTCATAACAAGCACGAAATTACATACTAGCACCTCACATGGGGGTGTTTGGATACTCACATCTCTCTCGTGTGTATAAATGAAATATAACAATATAGAAATGGAAGATAAACACTCATTAACCGGTCCTAGTACATAGATTACCATAGGCTCGAGAATAGATCAAACCTCCATCGCTTTGGGTAAGCACCTAGGAAAGACTATCAAAGAGGTCTTTAAAGGGTTGTAATGTTAGGCTTACTGTAGGGAAATAAGGGTTTGGTGGGATAAGCTATTTAGTGGTGGTAAGTCAAAATCTCTATGTTAAATGCATATGAAGAATGGCGTTGCTAAGCCAAGACTCGACACTCTAAACTCTAGATAACTGAAATAAACAATCATAAATTAAAAGATAGATGTAGGATGGTAGCCAGTATTTTTTTTTTTTTTTTTTTTTTTTTTTTTTCATACACTTTTACTCTACCATCCTCTATGATAACATCAAAATACTAGGATTTACAGGACATCCCTACACTTGAGTTTTATTACTCTAACACTAATTTGACCCGAATTGAAAAGATCAAAACACTTGGGGTACATTATTACACAAACAAAGGGAATTTGAATTTAACGCCCTTCCGTCATTTCATAAACTTTAACTTTTCCCATGAATCCCAATCATCCCAAAACTGTATACAAAGGATATGACTCGACTTAGCAACTTATGCAAGCAACTAGATAATTGAACTAAGGGTTTAGGGTGATAACAAACATTTGCACTAAAAGTGAGTGCATAAGGGGTAGGCTAAAGGCGATTTGGTTGTATATTTGGGGTGGGGTGTAAACAATGTTTTCATTGATATTCGGAAAACCGAAACATCACGAGAACCGCGAAAAGGATAGGCTCGAGGGGTTAACTAGGGTATCGTGTACTAAAGATGAGTACAACGCAAAGGGTGGGGAATTACTCAACCAATGTGGAAGAAGTAATTATATTACGGTATCAAACAAGGGTTTATCCTAATGCCTCTTATCATTTAGTTATTCCTAACTACACAAGTGTAGCCTCACTTGCGATCTCGAATGCATCACAAAACAAGTTCTAGAATCTAATATACTACGGTTCACACTCTAAGCATTAAAGATGAATGCTTTAATTCCTACTAATCTAAGGGCGATCCTCACATTTTGGGTGGAATTTGGGTGGTAAAGGGTTTTGTGCTAGTCATATAACTTCCTATCCGTGAGACGCTTTTGTTAAGACTAATGGCCCACTCTTATATGTCATAAAAATTTTAAATTTGGTGCCAAAATTACCCTAACCGACATTTCTCATGGTTTATTACACAATCACAATTGGACAAAGCAAATAGTCAAGGATAAGCATAGTTTCAAAGTTCCGCTTTATTTTCCCTCCTACATTTAAACCGAACATTGTCCCCAATGTTCCCAAAGTATCAAAGTTATGATAATGGAAGATAATTAAAACGAAAGAAACTAGTACTCCCCGATTAGCTCGGTAGATCCGTAAAGTGGTGGTTAAATTCTTTCCAAGAAGAATTTATGCATGAAAAGCTCCTTCCAATCTTATGTAACTTCTTCTTGACAAACTAAACCGCACACTTGAAGAAAACAAACGAAACCTTCGTAAAATCATGGTAATAATATATATAAGACTCGATTTAAACTAGGATATAATGCTTGTGGAATGAATGTTTACGAATTTCTAAGAAAATTAAGACCGAAAATTCCAAAATTTATAAGTAGCTCGTAAAACGAGAAAAGTAATCGATGTTTTTACTCCTTCTCGACGCCGTCGGTTGCAATCTCGACGCCGTCAGTTATCCTCGACAAAAACCGGTCTGCGATTTTGGAAAAATTTCGGAAAATTTACATCTTTAGAATCGGAAAAACTTCGCAAAACATTCATTATGACTCGATACAAGCATTTGACTCGAACAAACAAACATATATATCTTTTAGTTAATTGTTATTCTCATGTTTACGTTTCTTTTGAAAACGTGTGTAATCCTCCTACACTTATCCCTTATGTAAAATACCTTTATATGTAATTAAGACGAGGTTAAAACAAAATAAAGCATTTTACAAATTTAAACATGAGGATAAACAATTAATAAAAGATATATGACACTAACAAACAAACAATTAAGCATGGGTTGCCTCCCACGAAGCGCTTTTCTTTATTAAAGAGTCTTGTAGCTAGACTCGTAGTCGTGCTCCTACGCATCGATATAACGTAAGTCTATCCTCAACAATGTCGTAAGGATCAAACTTATCATTCAAGTTCCTAGTAGTACGTTACGTTAAATAAGTCTTTTCGAACATCTCACCATCGGGATCATAGATTTGTATCCTAATGTGCCACCTTCCATTACCATCACTAGGCGGTCTATTCCAATTCCACATGTGTTCGGATTCCTCAACTATCCACTTATTCATGACTAGGTTAACGGGTAAGCTTCCTAGGAACTCGGTCATCTTCCTAAATACTAGGGCATCCTCGAACGGGTTCACTTCTATATCCCTAGTCGATTCTTGTTCTTGGAAAGTTCTTCGCACTAGTAAAGGTCTTATCTAGGTAAAAAGGTCTTTGGGGCCTATGATGTTCTTCTCAATCCAAGGTCCATATCGAGAAGGCTCTCTATCCAACCTTATCTCATGGGATTTCCTCATCCTTATAGTATGTATGTTTTTAACATCGTAAATGGATCTAGCACTCCCTCTCCTACCACTATTTTAGACATCTTACAATCGATGATGGCACTAGCGGTAGCTAAAATCCTCTTCCAACTAGTAATGGGCATGTTGGGTCCTTATTCATGTCGAGTACATGAAAGTCGCCAAAAGAGTCAACTCTCCTACATGTACTACCATGTCCTTTATTATTCCAACCGGACGTGCTATACTTCCGTCCGCTAATCCTAAGATAGTTTCCGTTGGTTCAATCTTTCCTAGGTTGAGGCTTCATGAAGGGACAACGGAATGAGATTGATGCATGATCCTAAATCGGCTAAAGCATCGAGTGGCTTGGAAGTTCCAAGTCACACGGAAGAGTGAATAGCCCGGATCATCTAATTTCTTAGGTAAGTTGTTTCACAAAGGCGGACCCATGTTTCCCAAGCCTAAGTTCTAACTCATATTTTTCTTTTAAAGCATTATAGTAAGGTGCATGAGCTAAGACTTCAAGAATCGGTTTTCTTGATGGAGTTCCTTGTACTCCTCCTCTAAACTAGGTTTGGATTCTTGGTTGACGGGTTTCAAGAGTAGGCTTTACCAAAGGTGCCGGGCTTTGGTATTTCTTGGATGACTTGGAACCCTTTTGATAGCATTTACCGAATGAACCGTTGGGTGAGAGGGCATGGGTGTGCACTCTCCCATGGTGAACTAGAACATGAAGTCGATGCAATCGAATTCACTTTTGGGTTCTTAATGGTATCACTTGGGAGTGCTCCAACTTCCCGCTCATTGAAGGCTTTAAGAGGGCATCAAGCTTGGTTGTCATCTCGCTCTGCTTTTGCTTAAAATCGCTTCAAGCTTATTCAATCGAGTTTCTTGGGATGACAAAATCTAGATGCAATTGCCTCAAGATTAGTGGGGTTCCGGTATTAGAGGAATTGAACCTATTAGGCGAACTAGATGAACTTTGGGGGTGCTTGAGTTTTGGTTCCACTTAAGATTAGGGTGATTTTTCCATGATGGGTTGTATGAGTTTCCTAAGTTGTTTTGTTCGGGTTTGAAAGTGTACCACTTCTCTCCCCTCCGTCGGCACGTATGGAGGCGTAGTCCGCAAAGCTTGTTCGGAGAGCCTTGAGCAATCACGAGTGTCATGGGGACCACCGCATAACTCACAAGGTAGAGTGATTTGATTCACTTGTCGTGAGGACTTAGGATTTTGTAGGAACTCATGAGGAATTTAACCCGATATTCAAGTTCGATCATCCCACGGTCGGGAGGAGGCAAGGAGATTGCCTTGACGGTTTTGGGCACTCACGGGTCATCCCAACTTTCGTTGTCATAGAGGGCAAGATCCTCTATTATTTCCCATGATTCTTCTGCGGTGAGATCACTAAGTTTTCCACCGCCGCTTGGTCAATGGATCGCTTAGTGGGAAAGTTGACATGATCATAAAAGATTTGGACTTGGAGCCAAAGATCAATGCCGTGATGAGGACTTTGTGAAGTAAGTCCTTGAATCGAGTCCATGCTTCAGAGAGATTCACCTTGACGTTGTTGGAACATCAAGATGTCATTCCTAAGCTTAGTGGTTCTCCGGTGGAAAAATTGAGCAAGGAAGCGAAGTAAGATCATCCCAACTTGAGATGGAGCCGCTGGAAGTCGCTCAAGCCAATTACTAGCTTGGTCCCGTGAGAGAATTGGAAGAGACGCAGCGCGTGGTCTCCCGAGTAGTAGCATCAAGGTCGATGGAATCGACGATTTTGAGGAAATCCTCGGATGTCGATTTGGATCTTTGAACGAAGTCCATGGAATGCACATCCGCTTTGCACCAACCGGATGGTGTCGGATCGCAGGCCGTAGTTTGGGCTTGGTCGGGAAGCTCAATGGTGTTCCTATAGCCTAAGTGGCTTGGTCTCGAGTATTCACCAAGAGTACGGGCTCTTGGCGGTCATTTGGTGGTATGTTGATGAATGGTAGTGGGTTATCACCTTCCATGATGAAAAGTGATAAAATTACGAACAAAGGTTACGAAGAAGGGGATAGACTAAGAGAAATCTAAAAATGAGAAAATTTTACTTGATAGGAATCAAGCAAAGAAACCTAAACGAGGTGGACTACTAACTAGCTATTCTATTCCCGCAAATAGCGCTAAAACTTGATAACGCTACACGCGTCGTTCGGGTCAAAGGAACTTCCTTTTCTTCGAGCAAGTTTTATAACACCCAGGCAAATGAACCTAATCGTTGTAGTGTAGTAATTAGGGTAAGCCACGGGTATTGATATCGTTCTCTGGGGAATAGGAATGCTAGTGAGAAGTTACTACGCTAAGGTTAAGGTTGAGGAAGATTATTTTTTATCTTTTATATTTTATGAAAATGGAAAGGTACGAATCTCGGGTATTGGATTTGGGGTTTGGTATTTCACCGATTACTCTACTATTATCTAATTATCTAAACTAAGGTTGTGGGAGTCTATGTCTAATTAATGTGTGCTCGTATGATAGTTTAAAGATGTGTTTACTTAGTTTGTATTACTCCTTAATTATCTCCTATTGATGGTTGAGTGTCACGCCTTATTCCTAGTTGCGTTGTGTTTCTAAGTTGTAGGGTATGCTTTCTCCCAACTCTTTGAACTTACCAAAGGGTCTTGTCTACAAATCCACATAGAGATTATAGACTCTACTCTAAGGCACTCTTCGGATGTTTTAGACTACAATCACTCTGTAATCATACTCTAGGGTTCACAAAGATGAATCAAGCATTAAGTACACAACGAATGACCTATCGCATTACTAGATCATTAATCAACTAAGATAAGAAACAACCAATCAATATTCAATAATTAAGTTTCATACTTCCTAAGCAAACACACAAATAAATTAATGGGACATGGAGAACATGCAAGCATACACACAAATAATCAAAGACATAATTGAATTAATGAAGCAAAGACTTATCTTGGTGTAAGATAGGGTTAAAACCCTAAAATCTTGTACAAGACACCTTAGGTTCGGTTTAGGTTTTACTCCAAAGACTCTCCACACAAAAGACCGAAAAATTCGGATTCTATATATAAGATTACAATTGCGACGGCGCCACCTTATGTTTAGTGACGCCGCCGTGTCGCCGCCATTAGGGTTTCGTCTTGGCCACGTTAACCTTGCGACGGCGTCACCTTATGTCCGCGACGCCGTCTTCTTCGACGCCGTCGTGCGGATCGCATCTAGGCCGCCCGAGTAGTGACGGCCTACTCTTTACACTAGACGCCGCCTCTTGAAAACATGAGTTTTGAGTTCGACCGTCGCAACTTTCTCCGACGGCGCCGCAATAGAACCCGACGCCGCCGCCTTCTACAATCGCCGATCGCGAGTGTCATGATTTCGACTTTGGCCATTTTCTTCATATATTCGCCTTTCTCGTCCAAATAAGTGCCATTTCAAAGATTTTGCCTTCACGAGACCTAAAAGTGAAAAGGAACGATATTAAGCAATAACGGATACAAAGTGATCAAATAAGGACTTAAACGACCCTCAAATGGTACCTTTTAAAACCTTATCATTAGTAGCAAAACTGTGATTTGGTTCATACAGAAATAGAAGAAATTGATATATAAACAAGTACAGATGGATATTAGTCTATCAAACAAATTCGTAGCAGCAAATGAATAATGTGATTCTTTCTAAAGCCTCCGAGTATATATAAGTTGTGATTCTTATGTTTGAAATAAATGATGTGATTCTGTTTTTGGTTCATGCAAATAAAATTTCACATGATTGCTTCAGGTTGAAGCTGCAGAGGCACAAAATAGGTCCAAGATCCTGCAACCGGTGTCAAGAAAAGAAGTCAGGAAGATGGACGGTCTAACAGACTTGAATATGATGGTTTAAAGTGTGTTATGTTGTACAGAAATGTTGAGTAGCGTTTTTTAAGTCCTGGGAATGAATTTATGTTGTGTATAAGACATTGTATGTCTAATTTGTTAAATAGAAAATAATCAGATATTAATGTTTTAATCTAAGTTATTGGTAAATCTAAAAAAAATAATCAGTGCACTAAATTGTAATAAGCTAAAAACTAATGTATATATAAAAAGGAATGGGAAGAATTTACAAAATTTACCTTATAAAATAAAGAAAGTAACAAAGAAGCCCTCGAGTGGGAAGGAAAAAAAGGAGGGAAGGAGGAGATCTAATGGATGAGATCACTTTCACTTTTCTCGGTATTTAACTTTTCAAATGAACCAATTTCTATATATATATATATATATATATATATATAGTGAGGGTTAAAATGAAAGTTTATTATAACGAAAAGAATGAGAAGACATATGGGTGACATGTGTCACCTTTGCCATGTCACCATGCCATGTCATGTCACCCCACCCCACCCCCCGAAATTTTTTTTCTCGCCAAGAGAAAAAAAAAATTTGGCAAAATTTTTTTCCCGCCAAAATTTATTCTTGCATCACGGTTATAGAAAATACCGCATCACAATCATTATTGTGATGCAAGAACTTATAATCTTAATGCACTAAAATCATGATTATAATGCAAGAACTTTATAACCGTAATGCAAGAACTTATAACCTTAATGCACTAATAAGTTTTGGTGCATCTTTTAATAAGTTATCGCATCATAGTTAATAGTTAAGTGCATCAATTATGATGCACTAAAATCAAGGTTATAACCTTAATGACTAAAATCATGATTGTGATGCAAGAACTTTATAACCGTGATGCGAATTTATAACCTTAATGCACTAAAATCATAATTGTGACGCGAAGAACTTATAACCTTAATGCACTAATAAGTTTTGGTGCATCTTTATTATGTTACCGCATCATAGTTAATAGTTAAGTGCATCAAGTATGATGCACTAAAATCATGATTGTGATGCAAGAACTTTATAATCGTGATGCAAGAATTTATAACCTTAATGCACTAAAATCATGATTGTGATGCAAGAATTTTATAAGCGTGATGCAAGAAAAAATTTATGAAATTTTATGGAAAAAATTGCCCAATTTTTTATTTTTTTAATGGAAATTTTTTTTGGCGGATGGGGGTGGGGGTGGGGTATGGTGATGTGACACACGTCACTGTGCTCCACACGCCTTCTCATTCTTTTATTCAAAACTTTTCATAATAACCCATATTTCATTGAATCTATTGAACACTTGCTTTTTGAATGTGCTTGGACTCGTCCTGTTTGGTTTGGCTCTCCTTTGTGCTTCAGACCTCCTCCGTCAGGTATTAACATATCTGGTTTTATTCAAAGTTTTATTGATCGTTATTCTGCTCATGATGTCTCTCGGGTTCTATCGATAGTCGCAACAACTTGTTGGTTTATATGGCGATCTCGTAATAGTTTTGTTTTTGATAATGTGACTTTATCCCCACATAACACCTTGGCCTCAGTTTCTGCTCAACTTTATGAATTTGAGAAGTTTGTTGGCTCTCAATCTACTTTAAGGCCCGCCTCAGCAGCTCCTACTCTTGAATCCAACTCACACACTTCTCCCCGGTGGATACCCCCCCCCCCCCAACGGTTGTTCGGTGAAGTTAAATTGTGATCTTGCATTCAGGATCCTACCGCTTTTGGCATAGTAGTTCGTGATTCTGCGAGTTGCCTCAGTTATGTCCTTGGCAATCATTGCCATGCCATATCTCTCTCCATCTTCGAGATCATCGCGGTGCATTTTGCTTGCTCTTTAGCATTTAATCGTGGGTGGTTTAATGCTATTGTGGAATCGACTCCAAAATGGCTATCTCGTTATCATCTTAGAATCCCTCTCGCCATGGAATCTAGTTGCTATAGTGGATGACATTCGCTACAGGCAAAAATTTGCATATATCCTTTTCGTGGATTAATCAAGAAAGAAATCAGTATTTCACCCACCGCTCACATGCATTTTCAAACACTTTGGGTTTAGTTGGGATGTCACTTTTCCCGATGAACCTTCCTCACTTACGAGGAGTGATATGTATGGATGTTAGTTTTTTAATGAATGTTTAAGTTCAAAAAAAAAAAAAGTGGACCAAGCTTGACTATTCATTTTGTTCACAAACAGCTAATCGTTATTGAAAATTAAATCGCCTTTTTAATTGGTGACACTTTTATACACTTTGATGATTTTTTTCAATTTTTTATAGAGCATTGAAATTTACTTGTGAATAATCACACGTAATTCAGAAAACATAGTTGATTGTTATTTTAAAAATCACATGATTTATAAAATCACACACGATTTGGTGAAGAATGTCACACGTGATATTTAAAATGGGCTATTTTATACAAACCTTCTTTATATTGTTACAGGTTTTGGTCGAGCCAAACCAGAAACCCGCGACGACACCGCATAAACCAGACGACGATCCAACGACGGATCACCTTCACTACGAGAGGGTGTGAATAACTCACCCTTTTAAAATAACAAATCCGTGTTATTTTTCACAACACCGTAAATTTTAACCCAAAGAAAAACTCGAAAAGAATCGTCGAATTTTTATAAGATAAAAAATTTCTCGAGACTATGTCCTCATCGACACCACGCCATTTACCTCCATCACCAATAAACCACCCTCTTTACAACCCCCACACCATTTCACCTCCTTCAATCCAATCTCCAAAAAAAAAAAAAAAAATGTCACAACCAACAACAACCTACGACATAGTAATCTTCGGAGCATCAGGTTTCACAGGCAAATATGTCGTACGAGAAGCCCTCAAGTTCCTCAACACACCAAACTCACCTCTCAAAACCATAGCCTTAGCTGGCAGAAACCCATCTAAACTAACCCAAACCTTAAACTGGGCCCACCCATCATACCCTAACAACATCCCTGTCATCACTGCCGACATTTCTGACCCACTGTCCCTTACTCAAATGGCTTCCAAGGCCAAAGTTGTCCTAAACTGTGTGGGCCCTTTTCGCCTTTACGGCGAAAAGGTGGTCAAGGCGTGTGTGGAAAGTGGGTGTGATTATTTGGATATTTGTGGTGAACCTGAGTTTATGGAGAGGATGGAGGCTGTTTATAATGAGGAGGCGGGTGCGAATGGGAGTTTGGTTGTTTCGGCTTGTGGGTTTGATTCTGTTCCTGCTGAGTTGGGGTTTATGTTTAATGTGAGGCACTGGGGGGAGAGTGGTGTGCCGAATAGGGTCGAGGCGTATTTGAGCTTGGAGTCGGACAAGAGGATTGTGGGGAACTTTGGCACGTTTGAGAGTGCGGTTTTGGGTGTGGCGAATGCTGATAAGTTGGCGGAGTTGAGACGGTCTAGGCCTAGGCGTGCTCGGCCTCAGGTATGACATTTGTTGTTTCACTTGTTTGGTGCATGATTTATTGTGTTGTAGCGTTGGATTTCGAAAGAAATACTTATATCACTTGTGCAGCTAATCAGATAAGCAGCTTGAATTAACAATTCCAAACACCCTCTGCCTGTATTTTGAAACATTGAAACACATATGCAGATGTACTTAAAACCGCTTATATATTTAATAAACTACGGCTTTTATAGCTTTTTCTATCCGGACTTGATAATTTGTTTATAAAAACCTAATTAAGCTGATAAGGAGTTTGGAATTGCTTATATAAGGGATGTTTGTGATTGCATATTTAAACTGCTTATCTACTTTATAGTTATGTCAGTTTTAAGGAGTGTTTAAGACTGCTCATATGTTTGATAAGTAGTTATCTATCTATCCTTTTACTCAAAAATGCTCAGTTATAACCACATATATAATCTTTGTAATCTCAACACTCCAAGCTGAATAAGGTAAGGTGTTTGGGATTGCTTATTTTAACTGGCTATCTGTTTTTAAGGTAAGTTGGTACCAACCTGCATACTATTAGGTGCTTATTTACTACAAAGTATAAACAGTTTCACCCAACCACTCAAAACAGCTTATTTGCTTCTAAAAACGATGAGCACTTAAATAAACAATCACAAACACCCTTTAAAAAAGTAAATCCAAACACACTCATTAGCAATCTTAAGTACCCTCTCAAATTTGTCCATGTTATTCTCAGATTCCTGGTCCTGGTCCTACAAAAGGATCAACCATAGAACACCAAAAAAATATCGGGCTTTGGGCCGTGAAGCTTCCATCAGCGGATGCCATTGTTGTCCGAAGAACACTGTCAGCCCTTACAGAAAACCCCAGCGGTCTTCAAGGTGTCAATGAGGACCCTAAACAGGCAGAGAAACGAGCTGCCTTTTGGTCGACAATAAAACCTGCGCATTTTGGAGTAAAGATAGCCACTAAGAGTATTTTGGGTGTCATTGGATTCATCGCGATAGGATTATCAATCGGTCTGCTGGGAAGCTTCTCTTTCGGGAGGTGGCTTTTGTTGAAATTTCCTTCGGTTTTCAGTTTTGGGGGGTTCAAGAAAGAGGGTCCAACCGAGGAGCAAGTGGAGAGTGCGAGGTTCAAGATGTGGTTTGTTGGTCAGGGCTTTAGTGACGTTAATCTTGCTTCTCAGGGAAATGCAAAGCCTGATACTGAAATTATAACAAGAGTAATGGGACCTGAAATTGGGTACTTGACAACACCGATCATACTTGTGCAGTGTGCTCTAATCCTCTTGAAGCAGCGTCAGGATCTTCCGAAAGGTGGTGTCTATACTCCTGGGATCGTTTTTGGCCCAACTGATCTTCAAGATCGACTTCAGGGAAATGGAATTTCGTTTGATTTGATTTCAAAGAATCACATCTCTATGTAAATGGTATTCCAGTTTGTCAGTTTATTAGTTTTCTGAGTGCAAATAAAATGAAACAATGTTGTAACAGATGATATGTTTTAATGCTAGAAGTTAAAAGTTCCTATAATACGTTGGCTACAGTTATTCATTGGCAATGCATATAACAATTCACAGATGAAAAATAAGTTCTACTAATTAATAAGCGTTCACTAACAATGTTTTTATTTATTTATCTATTTTTTTATAGAACATGCATACTGGTTTTTAACCAGTTACCACACAAAGTGATTTTGTTAAATCTTTCTAACAAGTTGTACAAGATAAAAAAAATGTTTATTGTCATTATTCCCCTGTAATTGTGTACAACAATAGCAGTTTATTCAAGGTGGTCGTGTGGCCTAATCAACATGAACATGGTGGCATAAGTTAAAGCCAGACACTGTTCCTGCCCCATATTTGTTGTGTATCTTTACGATCAGTGAACAGTCACCAGGTATAAACAATCAAAGCTAAAAGCAAACGGCAAACTATTTTGTTCCACACAAACCCAAACTTCCGTGGTCCTTCGCTGAAGGATGATATAATATATAGTAGTATAAATTCATTGTGTGTCATCTCCATGTGTCGTGACAGGTTTGATTTAAACGTTTTAGTTCCAATAATTTATTGGAAAATGATTGGTAGACATGAAATATGTGACTAAATTCATGCCTAAACATATGGCAGACGATCTCGATAGTTTCATGAAAAATAAGTCTCTTATTGCAATTATTGTGATGACGCCACGTGTTTAGGCATTTAATTTAGCACATCTTTAGACCTCCTAATCACTCATCTAATATATTTTAGTTGCTATAGGTATTTTAGTGCTATAGGTTTGGACGAGTTCCAACATCCGTTTTCGTTGCTATAATATATTTTAGTTGCTATAGGCCGGACATCAAGACACACACTATCGGACGATCATTAAAATCGACGACCGGTCAAAGAATAACAACCACCACACCATGTCACAGATTTTACGGGATTTCCACCACGCGACCTACTAAGTACAACCACCTTATGGCGGTTTAGTGATTTCCGCCACGGACCTACTAAACAAAGCTTATAGGTCTCGAAAACAATGGGAGAATAATAGATGAATAGAAGTGGGGTAGATAAATACCCCAACACATTTATTACTTTGCATTAAGTTTTACACCTACATTTCTACTACATTTATTACCCTTTACTCATCCTCACACCGAGCTTGGTCTCGAATAACACCCGAGGCGAGGCTAACGTGTTCGTACTTTGTGCAGAGACGACCATCTCTACCGGACCGCTAAGACCGGACGAGACAAGATTTTGCTTCAACAAATTGGCGCCATCCGTGGACCCCGATTCATTCTACCAGAGGATCGAATGACAGAGCGGGACCACCACCTCACGAACCCACCTCTCCTCCGAACATATAGGGAAGTGGGTCTTCAATACTCATACCTCCGGACACGGAGCAAATACAAGCCCAGATGGCATCTTGGAGGCTCTTTAGAAAGTACAACGCGATGTGGAGCGGTGTTATCAAACCGACGCGGCTCACTTTCATGCATTTACGATGAGACGGAGGAAAACACCGCCCAAAACCAAAAGACGATCTCAAAGAAACCTTATAAGGAATTGGCCCGGCCACCCTTTACAAGAAGGATAGTAGAGTTCACCGGTCCCAGTGCATAATGCCCGCTAACTTGAAGTCAGACGACGGTTCGCCGATCCGGACGACCACATCAACCGCTCGCTGGAGCAATAATCAAGGAGAATGGCCAATGCCGGATGGTGCGTGATGTTCCAATGCATCATGGATGGAGCAAGACAAGGGTGGTTCAAGAACTTGGAACCCGAAGTATTGGTTGGGGTGAATCGAGCGAACATTCACCACGAGGTTTGCCCTACGACAAAAGAACTCAAGGATCCCATCGAAATCACTCGGATTGTTAGGCAAGCAAACGAGACACTCCCAGATTCAAAGAGCGATGGACCGATCGGCTAGCCGGATTCCGGAGTTCCCGAGCTCATGAAAATATCGGCGTTTATGGGTGCTCATCTGCCTCGACTTGTCTAAAAGTTTTTCGATCAGTCCCAAACCGTGAAAGAAATGATGACTAGGGCGGACGATTACATTCGAGCGGAAGAGGCTTATAAGAACACCGAGATGCCAAGGGTGAACGGGCGAGCGGCCCCGAGAGGAAACCTCAGTCGCAGTGGATAAGAACCTCGGGGTCTGGACAGAGAAGGAATGATAGGAGAGCTTGGGAAAGAGGCGACTCTAGACATGTGGAGGTGTTCTCTCCAGATGTGCCCCGAAGCGACGCCGCCCAAACGACTTCCGACGAAACGATCTTAGCAAGCCCGATAATCACTGTGGTCATGCTCTCCGTCCTTTCCAAAAAACCTAAGGAAATCTTGGCTACTGAGCATCATTTGAACCCGCCCACCACCACCGCTACATGTGGAAAACCAAGCAAAGAAAATGAGGATGATTCGCGAATATCATGGGAGAAAGGACACCGACCAACGATTGTTATCACCAAGAAACAGCTTGAAACGGCATCGAGTCGGAAAATTGGATCATTTGGTGAAGAATGTTCAACAAAGGGGACGAGAAAGGCCGAGGGCAATAATGGAAAAGGAAAAGTGATCAACATGGTTAATCATTATGTTGAAGACCGCAAAGGAAGGCTCAAGACTACTACGACGAGGAATGGCCGAACGTCCCTATATATTTCCCACGCATAGCCACGGAAGATCTATCGGAGGAACCACTGATTTTGGAGGCGGAAATCGAAGGTTACTTCGTCCGGCGGGTATTTGTGGACGAAGGTGCTTCGGTCCAAGTGATGTATGAGCACTGCTTTAACAACTTCAGTCCATCCATTCAATCCAGGTTGCAAGAAAGTAACTCACCACTAGTGGGATTCTCCGGGGAAGTCATCCAACCTCTAGGGAAGATTGAGCTGGAGGTATGCTTCGGGGACCATGGTTTGTACAGAATCACATGATGAAATTCACGGTCGAAGATCTCCGCCACCTTACAACGTGATTCTAGGACGACGGGTCTAAGAGAGTTATGGCTATACCTCAACCATCCACGCCATGATGAAGTTTCCCACTCCCGAGGGTAGCCACTTTGGTCACCAAGAGGCGCTTGTCATGGAGTGTAGAAGATTTGAGGAAAGCCAGACCCTGTGGACAATTTCTCCCTGAAAGCGAGATGGAGACGGCGAACCGGAAATTCAAGGTTTAAGACCGACGGAAGACATATTGGTTAATGCCGATACCCCGAACAACGTGTGACAATAGGAATGTGGTTCTCCCGGAGTGTAGGAGGCAACTCATCGAGCCGAGAAAAATAAAGAAGTATTCGCTTGGGAGCCAACGGATATGACCGGGGTGCCAAGGCGCTTCGTCCAGCACTCTCTTAACGTGAACGTGTCAGACACACCGATCGCCCAAAAAAGGAGGATGTTCTCCCGAGAGAAAAACCTAGTGATTGCAAGAGAGGTTGAAGAGTGGGTTAAAGCCGGAATAGTTCGTCCGGTCAGATACCCCACATGGATTTCCAATCCGGTACTAGTAAAGAAATGTGACGGAAGTTGGCGGATGTGCATTGATTTCAAAAATCTGAATTCCTCCTGCCCAAAAGACTATTATCCTTTACCAGAAATCGATTGGAAGATTGAATCCGTTATGGATATAAATATAAGTGTTTTCGGATGCATACAAAGGATACCACCAAGTTCGATGGATGAGAGGACGAGGAGAAAACAAGATTCTATACGTAACAATGGGACATATTGTTACACCAAAATGCCCTTCTGATCAAGAATGCAGTGCAACATATCGTCACCGGTAGACTCGTGATTCCAATCGCAGATAGGAGAAACTTGGAAGCGATGTCGATGATATGGTCATAAAAAGCCGGACGGAGAGAGATATGATAGCGCATATAGCGGAAACATTTGACAACCTCGTAAGGATCAACATGAAGTCGAACCCATGGAAATGTTCCTTCGGTGTGGAAGAAGGAAATTCCTCGGATACATGGTAACCTCCGAAGGTATAAGGGCG
This sequence comes from Chrysanthemum lavandulifolium, assembly GCA_022545495.1. NCBI lineage: Eukaryota > Viridiplantae > Streptophyta > Magnoliopsida > Asterales > Asteraceae > Chrysanthemum > Chrysanthemum lavandulifolium. The sequence goes on along the minus strand of CM040245.1, from coordinate 75,927,839 downwards.
AATCCCCGAAAGACGAAGGCCATCATGGAGATGAAATCTCCAGGAACGTTGAAAGAAATGCAAAGTCTGAGTGGGAAACTAGCGGCCTTGAACAGATTCTTGTCAAAATCAGCAGAGAGATCCTTACCTTTCTTCGAAACTTTGAAAAATATCACAAAGGAGAATAAGGATGAATATCGGTGGACGAAGGAAGCCGAGGCAGCTTTCCAGGAGATGAAGAACCTGATATTAGAATTACCTTCGTTAACCACCCCACGGCCGAAGGAACAGTTATCCACTTACTTAGCAGCATCAAAGGGAGCCGTCAGCGCAGTTCTAGTGGTAGAAAGGGACGGAGGCGCTGTTTGTACATTACGTAGTCGAACCTTGCACGAAGCGGAAAGGAACTATGCTCGATGGAAAAGTTAGCTTTATGTCCGTTACATGCATCACGAAGATCTACGAAGATATTTTGAGGCCCATCCCATTCGGGTCATCACCGACCAACCTCATAAATGATATTGTACAAGCCGGAAGCTTCGTGAAAGCTTGCATGGCATGCCGTAGAGCTAGGGGCTTACAACATCACGTATGCTCCTAGAAATGCGGTCAAAGGTCGTATTGGCGGACTTTCTCACGGAAGTGCAAGTCGAATCCCGACACCCAGCCACCGAGAAAAGATACGAATATAATGGAAGTAGGGAGAAGGAGAATGGTGTGCATACACGATGGGGCATCCAATAGCAAAGGAGCCGGCAGCAGTCCGGTCCTCATCATCCCGAGAAGGAGGAGCTCACTTATGCTCATGGCTCAACTTTCCCAAAGACCAATAACGAGGCCGAATACGAGGCATCACGGCCGGACCAATTGCAAAAAGCTAGAAATCAAGTTTGATGTGCGAGTTGATTCCAAATTGGTTGCTAGCCAGATCAACGGAGAATTTACAGCTACCAAAGAAAGCATGCAAAAATACTTGGCTCAAGCGAAAGAACACATAGTGGGATTCCAAAGCTTCAAAATCCGCAATATACCAAGGGCTCAAAACCAAAAGGCAGATATACTGAGCAAACTAGCATCGGTAGCTTTTGACCATCTCACTAAAAAGGTATTAGTGGAAGTCCTGGAAAAACCTTCGGGAGGAGAACGGAGAATTGAAACCGTGGTGGAAGAAGAGGCGGATAACTGGATGACGCCGATCATCAGATGTTTGGAAGAGGGGGTTTGGCCGGATGACCCCAATGAGGCTAGGAGTCTACGGATGAAAATTCCGCAATATACTATGGAAGGAGGAGTTCTGCTTAAAAGCGGATACCTAGTGCCAATGTTGAGATGCGGGTCCGTTGCAAGCAAATTACATAATACGAGAGTGCACGAGGATGTTGCGGGATGCACTCCCGACCAAGAACCATAGTGGCGAAGCTTATGAGGCAAGGATATTATCGCCCACTATGCACCGAGACACACGAGAAGAAATTAGAAGTGCGATTCTGCCGATACATGCCCGCACCCAAACTTCCCAAAACATTACTAACCTCCATCATGGCCCCATGGCCTTTCTACCAATGGGGAATGGATATGTTGGGCCCTTCCCGTAAGCACCAGTCGCCTCAAATATGTGATCGTGGCAATAGACTATTTCACAAAATGGATAAGCAAAGCCGCTAGTAAAACGACGGAAAAGACGCCATAAAATTTGTTCACGAGAATATCGTGTGTGTATGGCCTCACCGTATCATAGTCACCGATAATGGAACTAATTTTGTCAACGACCCGCTCAAAAATGGTGCGAAGGGCTAAAAATTAAGCAGATAACATCGCAGTAGCACATCCGCAGCCAACGGATTAGTAGAACGAGCCAACAAAAGTCCGATGGAAGGGATAAAGACAAGATTAGGACGAGAGAGAACCGATGGGTGGATGAACTACCTAACGTCTTATGGGCACACCGAACAACACTTAAAACAAGCAACGGGAGACCCCGTTCAGTTTAACATATGGAAGTGAGGCCGTGATACCGGCGGAAATTGGGATGCCTACTTACCGAACGATGATGTTCCGGGAGGATCTTAATGAAGAGGAGCAGCGTTTGAACTTGGACCTCCTGCAAGAAAAAAGGGAAGGTGCCGCCATACGAGAAGCCAAGTACAAAACACAGTTGAGCAGTATTACAACCGAGGGTCAAACCGTGAATTTTAAAGTAGGCGACTTTGCACCGGAAGAACGAAGCCACCGGTGGAAAATCAAGGAAAGTTGGGACCCATTGGGAAGGCCCCTACCGGGTGATAGGAGCGAATCGTAATGGCTCTTATAAGTTACGCACGATGGAAGAAAAGGAGGTTCTCTGACCGCACGCCATAAACTTAAGAAACTGTTTCTTATAATTGTTATTGTGATAAGAATCCCATGATCATTATGTAACCCGACCTATCTATGTATGTTAGTTTAATGATGAAAGTTTTCCTATGATAAGGAAGACAATTTTCTGGAAAGACAATATGATACATGGCTATTCCGACGGCTGGCCCCCGTCGAGTATGATTGCTAGATATATACCCGGATAACACCCCGGATGCCCGAAACAAATTACTCGGATGCTGATGTGATGGATGCCCGAGCACTTTTGCCGGATGCCCGAATAATGGATGCCCTAAAAATGTTAGGTTGCCCGGATGTACGGATGCACGGCCAATGCGCCGGATGCCCTTTAGAAAACCTAAAGGAAGTTTATCAATGTGAAATAAGACAAAAGACGAAATGCACAACACACAAAGATGTATCTAAGTTAAATACTTGATTACGCCTCAAAAAGTGACGAGCATGAATCATGTATGTAGAGTGTTAATTATTACAATTATAATTGTTCAAACTATTGTTTACAAGCATAGGACACAAGAGCTTCAAGCATTGGTCACCGGATTTCGATATGGAGTACCACCGGACCGGTGACGACGGAGGTCGAGAAGAGGGACCGCAGTGGTCTTTCATGGAGAGGATCGGGTTCCATGCTCGCAGACGCCTAAGGGTAGCCGATAGAACCGCTAGCTTCGGATATAGGGATACTCGGCCACAAAAGGTTGTTGAACTCGCTTTCCATAATTTTGGAGCATCCTCTGACATTGGCAATACCCTTCAAAGCCTCAACGATCTCCTCCTCTTTTCTACCTACACCGGCCCCAACACGAACCCACTGGTAGGTCGTCAGAACTTTAGCCATACTCTTCTTGTATTCCACATCGCCGAATAGTCGATTTAACAGCCCCTAAGAAGAAAGCGGACGCATTCTGTTTTATTACCTCCGACTGGGCCACCTCGGCTGCCAAGTTCCCTTTCTCCACCTTCAACGATTCTAAGGCCTGATCTTTGGCATTTAGCTCATTTTCGAGCTTCCTGATCCTTTCGGCCTGAGCAGCAGAGGTTTTTCTCCACTCTTCCCTTTCCCGGGTCACCCTGTCCACCTCATCCTCCAGGTTCTTCCCCTTGTCTAAGACAACTTGATACTCGGTCTCCGCTTCAACTCCCTGATAACCTCTCGCTTTCACCTTCGTGGTCACAATCTATCCGCCAACCCTCGACAACCTTCATGAGTCCGGGAGAGCTCCCACAATGTAGACGACATACCGGTGAACCTCTTTAGCAACTCGCCTGGCTATCACACTTTTGCCAAATTCTTCATAGGCCCATGAGTGAGCTCAATGTTGTTCATTTGTTCTAGAGCCTCTTGTTCGGCCGGAGTGGGAAGATTATCAAGGAGCTCCTCGCAGGACCGATAAGAATTTATCCGAACATTATCTCGGCGGCTCAAGGAGGATGAAGACATTCGTGGCTTCATCTACATAATAAATAAAGGAGTTAAGAAAATAATCGTGCATACGCAAAAAAAAAAATAATAAAATAATATGAAATAAGCGGAAGGCTAAACATACCGAGTCCGTGTTGACTTTATCAATCCGCTTCGGGCCGAGGGATAGTGGCGGGTCAATGACCAAGGACACAACATAATAAGTTGGAAGAAATCACAAGTATTAACAATGAACAATTTATACGCACCTTCCTCGACCGGTGGCGTTGACCCGCTTCCCTAACCGGAGTGATATGCATTTGTCATGGATGCTCACCACCGCCAAAGAAGATTATCGCCCATCCCTTCATTGGCAACATTGTCTCCTCCATCCTCGGCGGCAATGTTCGGGGTCCCCGCTCAAGATCAACATTCGATCCGTCTCGACATCCTCGTGACGGATCCGATTCAAAGGGTCCGGTTATCAATAGGTTCCCGTAAGAGATGTGCTCAACAAATTGGCGGCGCGACTTCCTCTTCTTGCCTTGTGTTGGGAAGTCCCTTCTCCAAGATTCCTCTTCTTCGCTTGTCGGCCGTGGCTTCTTTTCTTTTTCTCCCTCGAGCAACGACTTCGCTTGTTTCTTCTTCCCTCCGAGTCGTGGGATCTGGGAGGAGGGTTCACCCCACGCCGAGGGTCGGAAGTTCTTTTGGGATCTCCTGCTCGCTCAATCGGGACTTTGCTCACCACCGCTCCTTCCCAATCCGAAGCTCAAGATACTCGACATGTTAACAATCGAAAGAAAGAATGCAACAACAAAACAAGTTGATTAGAAACTTCAAAGGACGTAACTGGGAGACAAATGTCAATCCTGTGATGACAAGACTAAAACAAGTAATTACCATGACCCCGGCATCTTTTAGAATGGGCTCGAACTCGTGATTCTTGAAAACCGAGGATAGATGGCACATCCATAAAAGACTCATCGTCGGGTCGCAAGAACTTAACAAGATTCTCACTAAGTCTCTCAAAGATCTGCTGGGAAAAGCGTGAGGAAAAGTATCCGTGATTTTCGAATCTTTGTGTCTCCATGCCATAGCGATGGGGATGGCCCGCCTGTCTATCAAGAAAAAATTTTCCTTCCAGTGTTTTAGACCGGATAGAACCTCCTTGAAACACTTGTACGAACCTTTACCCGTCCGGTTCTCAAAGGAAAACCAATGTCCTTGTTTACATAACCGGTAGAACGCCCAGAAGAGTGAGACCGGGTCAGATATCGAGGTCAGAACATCTAATCTCGAAAAGCATCACCCGGTTCAATCCTAGCGGACTAGTCGAGAAATATGCACCCTAAAGTGTTTGATCACGCTCAAAGAAAAAGTCGAGAAAGGAATTCTCACCCCTATCTCTAATCGCTAGGTAGATACCTATCTTATCCTCCCAAGAATCGATCCATAGTCATATCGTCCGGTGGTAAGACCGGACGAGATCGCTGGGAATACCATACTCGACTACTATCTCGCCTAACTCGATTGTGTTAACCTAGAAGTATGTACATGCATATCAAACTTAGGAACGACCGGGTTGTACGATCTCTTCATTGGTTTCTTCGGTCGGACGGACGAAAATGTTTTCTAACAGAATGTTCTCCTCGGTTCCAATATCGGCCATTTCTAAAAGATGCCGAGACAATTTACGATATTAATGTAGAAAGAGCAAGACAAACCTTAAAAGAAGTGAAGAAGACGTCCGAGAGATGAAAACAATTAGTGTGTGTAAAAGTGAAAGCCAAATGAGGAGAAAGGGATATATATATACTAAGAAACCCTAGTCGACCGACAAGGCGCCCAATCACCGTAGATAGTGGTGACGCTGGCTTACGGGTCGTATACACGAAGGTGAAGCACAAGCAAGCGCTGAAAAGCCAAAAGGCCACCAGCCCAACTAACCGCCCATTCTCATCAACAAAGCTAGTTTGACCGCCATGGTACAAACACATTTTTTCTCTCGACAGTTGAATTATATTAGTGTTACATCATCGCTTCTTGCCAATAATATAACACTGGGGACATGTTGACGATGTGTCGGACGATCCAACATCCTACGAACACATGCCGGACGTCAAGACACACAGCCGGACGATCATTTCGATGACCGTCAAAGAATAACAACCACCCACCATGTCACAGATTTTAGGGATTTCACCACGTGACCTACTAAGTACAACAGCTATAGGTCTGTGGAAATGTGGTCAACAAATGGGAGAATAGTAGTATGAATAGAAATCGGGTAGTATAAATACCCCAACACATTTATTACTTTGCATTAAGTTTTACACCTACATTTCTACTACATTTATTACCCTTACTCATCCTCACACGGAGCTTGGTCTCGGATAACACCCGAGGCGAGGCTAACGTGTTCGCACTTTTGTGCAGAGACGACCATCTTTCTACCGGACCGCTAGGACGGGACGGAGACAAGATTTTGCTTCAACAAATACAAGATTTTAGAAATGAAAAAAAATTTAGTATGAACATTGGAGATGCTTCTTAGCAGTGAAGTTTCATTTCTTTCAAACTATTGCAAGTATACACATCAATACATATATTGACACGCCAAAGAACCTTTGTTTAGACTAAAAGAACACACTAATATACCCTCAGAAACCTTGTATTAAATCTATAATTCAAGTACTACTGAGAAGGAAATAATGAACTAAAAAAGAACTAGCCTAAAGCCTATATTTACAAAAGAGAAAAAAGCTGTTGAGAAAAGTGACACCGGAATGAAGCAAACCCACAACTAAAATATGAAATACTATAAAAGATGACACATGGATATAACGTGGAAAACCTCAATAGGGTAAAAACCACGAGCAAGGAAAGATACGTTTCACTATGTAAACTAGGAGTTACACCTTCTTCCTCAATACAAGGATACTCTTGTATTAGGAGATATTACAAACTCTCTATTTCTTACAAGTATTACTAGGAGAGAAAGAAAAACAAGGAACACTATGTGTTTTGCTTGAGATGGGATGACGAATGAACTACCTGGCATTGCCTTTTATAGGCATTGCCTTTTATAGGCATAATTCCTTGCCAATTGACATCACTCATGACATTATCCTTTCCAAGTTGCATAATCAACTTGTTGTGCCACTTGCTGTAGATACAATGTATCTATCCAACAATCTCCCACTTGAAGATTAGATTAAGGCTCAATTAATCTTTACACCGTTATCCATCCTTGCACTTCCATGTTGCTTACGTTTCCGCTAGGCCGCATGAGGATCGGCACCATATGAACTTGTCACGCTTGATTGCTTTTGTTATATAATCGCCACGCTATCATCAAGATGAATTTTTCGCGATATCCACGGTTCCTTCTTCCACTATCTCACGAACGGTGATACCGAACTCAGATATGCTTTGTCTTTGAATGAAATGTCGGATTCCTTGCCGATACAAGGCGCCCGATTGTCACAAAATAGAGTAATTTTCTTGTTCGCGCCGAGCTCTTCCAACAACATCTTCAACCATACGCTTTGTTGGCTCGAGCAACAAGAACATATTATGCTTCCGTCATGACATAGCGACAACCGATCGCAGCTTTGAAACCCACCATCGTTCGCCGAAAGTGTAAACACATACCGTGGTTGATTTACTCGCCAAGATCACAGAATCGTAATCAACATATCCTCGACAGCTTATATATGATTCCCATAACATAATGCAACATCCGAGGTTCCTTTAATGTATCTATGATCCTCTTCACAGCCTTCCCAATGTCTCTACCAGTTCCGCCATGTACCGACTCACTACTCCCATCGCATTTGTAATGTCCGGTCTTGTACAAAGCATCGCGAACATTAAAGTTCCCACGCTGATGCATACGGTATCGAGACATTTCCATCCTCTTCTTCACCGCTAGGACTCATCTTGGAGGATAACTTGACATTAGTAGAAACGGGTTGATATTGACTTACAATCTTGCATATTAAACCTTTGCAAGATTTTCTTCACACGCTTTTCCGCGGAAAGCCAAACTTTCCTACTAACTCTATCTCTGAATTTTCATCCCTAGAATCTTGTTTCATGGGTCCAAGGTCTTTCATCTCGAATTCTAGCGAAGTTGTGCCTTCGCCATCGACACGATCTTTGTTGCGGCTCGCAACCAACATGTCGTCAACATATAACAACAAGATGACAAAATCATTGTCTCCAAACCTCTTGTAATATGCACAAGGGTTCGCATGTAGTATGTTATATCCAAGGCCAATGATGAAAGAATCAAATCTCTTGTACCAACATCATGGCGCCGCTTTAAACCGCATGTAGATTTGTTTAACCCGCAAACCAATTTCTTTTCCTTTTGTTTAAAACCTTCTCGTTGAGCATGTAAATTTCTTCCTCAAGATTTCCATGAAGAATGTAGTTTACATCTAGTCGCTTCTAGATGTAAATCATACGTAGCACACATTGTCGTAACTACTCAACAATTGTCATTCGAACCACTGGGAAAATATTTCATTGAAGTCGACTCCTCTTCTCGAGCATATCCTTTGACTACCAATCTTGCACGATACCTCTCCACCGGTCATCACTGCTCCTCTCGATCTTATACACCCATTTGTTTCAATAGGTTTTCACCGCCGGTAGTGGCATTAGTTCCCACGCTTTATTCTTATGAAGAGCTTCACCGCTTGCATTGCTTCCATCCGCAATCTAAGCATCCAATTATTCGGTGCTTTCAAGAGTTGATGGCTCCTTCCTCCGTAAGAAGACAAGATGCAACATTGCCCTCCATAACATAATCCGAAAAGCCACATCGACGTTTTCTTTCACGATTAAGAGTACGAGTCGTTGGAGCTTGAGACTCGGTCGCCTCATTCACCTCGTCGTGGTACGGCTTCGTAAGAATCACTCGAATCGAAATTGCTTTTCCATCCAGATTAATGTAGTTTTCTTGTAGTGCTATCACCTTCTTCATTTTCTTGAATTTTGTCTTCCATAAAGACAACATCTCTCGACGACTACTTTTGCGGGCAAGGTCCCACAAGCGATACCCTTTACTCCGTCTGCACCCAAGAACAAACATTTTCTCGGATTTCGGATCCAAATTTTGTAGTTTCTTGAGAATTGTACATCACGCATACGTGACTTCCAAATATATGAAGGTCTCAATAGTCGATCGGATTTCCGTCCACATCTCCATCGGTGTCTTCAACTCAACCGCAGCTAAGGTGACCGATTTATCACATAGCATGCGGTATTGACCGCCGCCCGTAATGATTTTTCCAAGTCATAGCTACAACATTGCTCTTGCTTTCCAACAAGGTTCTGCTCATCCGCCTCGCCACTCCATTATGTCGAGGAGCGTATGTCGTTGCGAATCGCTTTTGATTCCTTCTTTCCTCGCAAAAGTATCAAATTTATCACCAGTATTCGCCCATTATCTATCCTCAAACACTTGATCTTCTTTCCGTAATCAAGTTCAACCCGCTTTGTAAACCTTGAAAACTTCAAACACATCATACTTCTTCTTGATTGCAGACACCCAACATCTCCTCGGAATAGTCATCAATGAAGGATACAAAATAGTTTGATAGAACCGTGCTCGCACACATAAGAGTGAACCAATTTAGAACAAAGACACTTAGAATTTGATGTCTTGAATTTTAGGCGATGTCGCCATCGATAACACAATGCTCACGGTAAAGGTAAAGAAACCTTTTGAGGCCGTGAATTAACTTCCTTTCAACAAGAATCTTCATTCCTTGTTCGACATATGTCCAAGCTTCGATGCCATGTTACCGCAACTCTATGACTTGAACTATGTGAAGCAACAGATGCTTCCGCCCATCATTATCTCTCCTTCGCTTGGTATAAGTTTGCGTACCACCTTTTCACCTTTCATAAGTACAAGCGCTTTTATAACTTTCATGATCTTGTTTTGTATTTCAACCTTACAACCAAGATCATCCAATTGTCTCGTAGACAATAGATTCTTTCTCGTGCCCTCCACGTGTCGCACATCCCTAATAGTACGAATCTGCACTCATCATGCACCTTCACCATGATATTTCCATTTCAATGATCTTTAGTTCATGATCATTGCAATCAGACACGTATCCGCCCCGAGATAGGTTTATATTGATGAAACCATTCTCTTGCGGTCATATGAAAAGAGCTCCGTGATCGAACAACCATACATCTCGCAAATCTTTTCTGCGCTTCATTTGCAACCGCCGCTCACAACATAGAGCGCTACCATCTTCTCAAGTGCTTGCAAATTTCCGAGGATTAGAGGTATTTAAACCCCGACAATCTTTCTTAGAGTGACCCGCTTGCCGGTTGTAGCATTTAAAACTCTTCTTCCTTCATGTTCTAGATTTACCATGATTGCGACTCCCACCGAGCTGTGTTCCATTGACCTCCTCTTGTCACCACCAAAGCCTCCACCGCCTTGAATCGTCTGTCTGTCCTCCCTATTGTTACGCCTGCTTTCTTCTAGCGGCCCGAACATCATCGAAGACTAGATAGTCGAAAGAACATTACCGTTAAGTTGATTATGAGTTGGTCATATGAGTCGTAAACTTTGAAGTAGAATTTCAAGACGTTTCGAGGCTCTATTTTACAACTCAAAGATGCGAATGAGAAAATAAAGTATTCGTGTTATTAACGTTCAACATCAAGTAGATTCCATTATGCAGAGCATAAATTTTCCTCTTAAGGAAAATTTTGTTGTGGAGCGATCTTGCCTCTCATGACAATGAGCAAGATGATCCCAAATCTCCTTTGCACTTTTCTTCTCCTCTATGTTGACAAAACTCCATCCGCTAATCCCGATGAAGATTTGCAATAGCATTTCGCCCATCTCGCCCCATTTATCATTATCCGTGACCTCACCGGCCTTTCGTCAATGGTCGCTAAACATTTATCCTTTCAAGGATAGCTTCATCTTTAATTTCCACAACGAGAAATTATTCCCATTGAATTTTTCGATTTCAAATTTCCGCCATTGCTACAATCACAATCTATTTTTCGACAAAACTATTATTTGTTAATAATAGTAACTAACACCTTTGAAGTGAGATAATTTTATTTATCTTTTGATGAATGGTCCACTAATTAGTGGCAAACCACAGAAAGATACGATAAATAATTATATACACCCAACCTTTCTCGATACCACTTGTTGACTTTAAAAGCGACACCGAACGAAGAAACCCACAACTAAAATATGAAATACTATAAAAGATGACACACGATATAACGTGGAAAACCCCAATAGGTAAAACCACGGCATGAAAGATACTTTTCACTATGTAAACCAGAGTTACACCTTCTTCCTCAATACAAGGATACTCTCAGACAGAGATATTACAAACCTCTATTTCTTACAAGTATTACTAGGAGAGAAAAAAAACAAAGAACACTATGTGTTTTGCTTGAGATGGGATGATGAATGAACTACCAGGCATTGCCTTTTATAGGCATAATTCCTTGTCAATTGACATCACTCATGACATTATCCTTTCCAAATTGCATAATCAACTTGTTGTGCCACTTGCTGTAGATACAATGTATCTATCCAACAAAAACTTAATAGGGAGCACCCCTCTTATAGTTGGTTTGGCTAAACTATTGCTAAGTACAGTTGCAAAAACAACCCCTACACTAACAACTATCTATACTACTTTATAACGATTTTGCTTTCTAAAATTAGGCGCTTAAAAATTCGACTTTTTTACTCGCTTATTATGGAAAGTTAATCGCTTATCTATAATTCTATTCTATACTACTATATAAAGATTTAAGTTGTGGCGCTTAAAAAAAATTAAGATAAGGAGTCTAATCATCGAATGACATGTATCACTTCTCTAACTAAAAATAACAAAACGAAGGAGTTTTAACAAACTAAAATAAAGATCCAATAACCAGCTGACATACGCCACTTCCTAACTAATTAATCACCTTTATTTTTAAATTTAAATATATCTTTAATCCGCTTAATTTTTTACGATCTAATTTCACCATATTTTTAAAATTTTGACTATTTAATTCAACATCCATTTCGATATATTTTTATTAGCTTTTAGCTTACATTTTAGAGGCTTATTTTATTTTCGATTCAAATTTTTATAACTTTAACCTTTATTTCAATCAATACAAACTTTATTTATCAAAATCATTTACTTTGAAAAGTTTCGACTTTAAAGAGATCATACGCCTTTTTATACGCGAATAATGACGTCATTTTAAAGATATTAAAACTCAAACAAACACATACAACTAACACATATACATTCGGAAAGAAACACATAACAACTAACATATACATTTCGAGAAATGGACAGTGAATCATGAGGAGAGTTGGGTTACGACAAACGAGTACATCTTCGTATTTAAACTCCATTGTTCTTACATGTCTGTAATTTCTCATTTCATCACCACCCTCTTTTCTTCTTCTTCCTCCACCTTATTTTAACTGATCACCACCAACAAATATGGCACAAGTTGACCCGCCCACTTACGACATCATCATCTTTGGAGCATCTGGTTTCACTGGGAAATACGTAGTACGAGAAACATCCTCAACACACCAAACTCACCACTCAAAACCTTAGCTTTGGCAGGCAGAAGCCCATCTAAACTAACCGAAGCCTTAAAATGGGCTAACCCTTCACACGTTAACATCCCCATCATTACTCCTGACATTTCAGACCCGCTATCCCTTAAACATATGGCTTCCAAAGCTAAGATCATACTAAACTGTGTGGGCCCTTTTCACCTTTATGGAGAAAACGTTGTGTCCACTTGTGTGGAAGCTGGCTGTGATTATCTGGATATTTGTGGTGAACCGGAGTTTTTGGAGAAGATGGAAGCGGGGTTTTATAATAAGGCGGTTGAGAATGGTAGTTTGGTTGTTTCTGCTTGTGGGTTTGATTATGTTCCTGCTGAACTAGGATTGATGTTTAATTCTAGGCAGTGGGTTTCACCTGCTGTACCGAATCAGGTTGAAGCTTACTTGAGCCTTGAATCTGATAAAAAGATGTCGTTGAATTATGGGACGCTTGAGTCTGCACTTTGTGGACGGCTAATGCTGATAATCTTGCGGAATTCAGAAGGTCCAGACCTTATAGAACTCCACCTCAGGTATGGCGAATTAATGGGATTTTTATACAAGTAATTATGTACTCGTATTTATTATGACTTTATGTTGTAGCATTGAATAAGCAACTTCAATCTGTTTAATTAAAACCGCTTATATTGTATTAAAACACATAAGCAGTTTTTGGGGTGTTTAGGTTACTTAATCCACTTTATAAGCATTGAAATAAGCAAGTGCCAATATGCTTATTCAAACTACTTCTCATAGCTTTTTACACTAACACTCTAAATTGCCTATTTGTGCTAAAAAATCCAATAAGCAGTTGAACAGTTTTTTATAAGAAACCCAAACATCCTGTCAAATTTGCCCTGTTCTTCTTAGATTCCTGGTTCTGCTCCTCCAAAAGGATTAACTATAGAGCATCAAAAAAAGGTAGGACTTTGGGGGGTGACGTTTCCATCTGCAGATGCCTCTGTTGTCCAGAGAACACTCTCGATCCTTGCAGACAACCCCAGTGGTCTTGAAGGTGTCAATGAGGATCCTAAACAAGCTGAGAAACGAGGTGCATTTTGGTCGACAATTAAACCTGCTCACTTTGGAGTAAAGGTTGCCACCAAGCATCTGTTGGCTCTCTTTGGATTCATAACAATTGGGTTATCCGTCGTGCTACTGGGGAGGTTCTCATTTGGGAGGTGGCTTTTGCTGACATTCCCTTCAGTTTTCAGTTTTGGAGTGTTCAAGAAGGGGGGTCCAACCGAGGAGCAAGTGAATAGTGCGAGTTTTAAGATGTGGTTTGTTGGTAAAGGCTTTAGTGACACCAATCTTGCGTCTCAGGGAAATGAAAAGCCGGATACTGAAATCATCACGAGGGTAATGGGACCTGAAATTGGATATTTAACAACACCTATCATTCTGGTGCAGTGCGCCCTGATCCTTTTGAAGCAGCGCCAAGATCTTCCGAAAGGTGGTGTCTTTCCTCCTGGAATAGTTTTTGGTCCCACTGATCTTCAAGATCGACTTCAGGAAAATGGGATTTCTTTTGATTTTATTTCGAAGGGTCGTATCTCTGCATAAATGGTATGCCCTTATGTCACTTTATCAGTTTTTTCATTGCCATAAAATAAGATGTAAAAACTGTTATGATTCGTCAGTTATAAGAATACAACAGCAACTCATACAGTTGTTCACAACTGAAAGATAAGACGGTGCTAACCAAGATACAGATGCTAATATTTGTGTATAAAAACTATTGTAGAACATGCATACTTCTTTTATCATAACACATTACAAGAGTTGTATCCAGTATACACAAAAAAAAGCTGTGTATTGGGATTATCCACCTTGCAATCGAGTACAGCTATAGTTATCTTATTCAAGGTGGTCATGTGGCCTAAACGACATAAACATGGCAGCATAATGTTGTAGCCGGTCGCTGTTCCCTGCCCTGTAAATTGCTGACCCGCCCCTAGTCCTTGAAATATAACACCGCCAAGCTAGTTGTATATTAATAGCAGCCCATGTTCTCCAGTTAGATGAATAGTACCTTGCCCTTCTCTTCATCTTTTCATTAACAAACGTGTAACGGAAATGATTTGTGATGTACCTTAGATGATTTGCATCTAGTGCAAATGCTTCCGTTGGCTTGAGACAAGTGAATGTTGCAGTTGCAGAAGGGTAACGCTCTATAAATGGAATCCTTAGGCACCATGAGAGGAGTTCGTCCCCGAAGAAGCTCCCTGGTTCCAAGGTGCTTGTTGCAACCATCCCGCGACTTAGCCATTGGGTTCGCTTTACTTGCCCATGAAGTATAAACACCATTCTGTGAACAGGATCACCCTCTCTTATAATCTGTGGCATTATTATACATTGAAGTTGTTAGTAATTTCAAAAATGAAACATAGTTTTTAGCTTATTTTTTTTGGTGTTGGGTTAGTGTAACGACACCTTTTCACCCTTTGAATAGACGAAATATGTAACACGGTCACAAATGTTGTCAAGAATAACATCATCCAAGAACTTGAATAATGGTGCCTGAAACTTATGAAATTAGCAATTGTGACCTCAAAAGCAGTTGCTGAACGAGGATATTAGCTCAAAGTTGGCAATACCTTTTTCACTAGGTCCAAGCAAAGATAGCGCTTGATATCTCGTCTAAGTCCTTCAGGGAGATGTTTAACCATTTCCATATCATCTTGACCTCCCATAACGGACCAACTTTGGTTCTCAAAATGGCGAACTCTTTTAATCAAATCAAAAGGAAATTGTCGGCGTTTCATCCACCATTCCATGTCCCTGGATCTAACCTGCATTTTTGTAGTCCTTCCCGTGAGTGCAATTAAGAAAACCTGGTTCCATAAATTAACAAGTTTCAGTCATTATGAGCTAGCTACCTTACCAACATCAGATCAAACATATTACATATCATGACAGAGGCACCTGAATGTTCGCAACTAACATGGTGAAGAGCAGTAGTCCAACGATCACCATATATATAGAAAATATCACCTCCAAGACTTCACTAGTTGGCTCAAGAATATTGCCCATGGTGCTGCAGATAAATCAACAAATAGTTAACAACGAAAATCAGTTGCAAACTTAATTAGGTATCACATATTTGTGTTTGCTATCACTTCATCACACTGCTAAAATTTTAACAGGTTTTCTTGCCTGAAAGAAATCAGTCCCCAGTAATTGCTGTACAAGATTCTGGCAGCAATGGAATCATATGAAAGTATCGGAATAGCAGTTTCATAAATTCCATATGGGAAAGGTCCGTCATCATCAAAGCACATTGACTTGTTACTATTGGCTTTACTTGAGCATGATAGAAAGAGGCTGCTACATTTCTTGCTAGCTTCACATTGTTTTGTTAGGCATAAAACAACCCGTCGTATAGCAAGTGCATACCAATATCCTCCTGATGCCTGAGTCAAAGCAAATAAATCAAATTTAAATCAACAAGTTCTAAAGTCAGGTTTAAGAGATCTGATTTTTTTGTTATTTAACGTAGCTGTATTAAGCATAAGAATTTTGTATCCAATCAAGAAATGATAGCACATAAACATACATGGGAAGCGAGGAAGTAAGCTAAATAACTGAGGCCAATACGCCACCAGACTGAGCCAAAGATGTAACCGGTGACCAGCCGTGCACGACGCATTAAACGGCTGCAGTGATAAACTTTAGGTACAAATTGGATCATGAATATGACTTGTATTAGTTTCATTATCAACGATATCTTTTCCTCTCTCAGCAACCTTGGTAACACCCATAAATAAAACACCTGCAAACAAATAACATTTTGATCGAATACTAAACACCTGGACAATCAGTTCCTAGATACTCAGAATTTGTGTTACCTGCGGGATTGGTAAAAGGACAAATGTGTCTAACCAAAACCCCTTTAGTGATCTAAGGTAGTGAAAAGCGATGTCGTGTGGGTCCCACACGAGGGTCCCACAACCAACAACCAAAGATTCCTTGGACACATAAGCCAAATGGAACTGAAGCCACACGTGGCACAGGTGAATGACATCAACACAAGTGCGGACAATGCTCACCGCCCTCACCACCCTATCGTCTGTGTATACACACGGACCACCACGAACACTGCCATCGTCATCAACTGCAAGCGCGAAAAAGAAGAACGGATCCACTGCCAATGCAGCAAATCGTGCTAGAAGTACCACTTGACTCAACCATCGAACATTGTCACTACGTGGGTCCAAAATGTTAGAAATGTGTCCAGGTCCGGATGATGACGATGATGGCTTCTTGTTTTGTTTCGAAGCTCCACGGGACTTTATTGGGACTAAAGATGAGCCAGCTAGAGCCTCCCATGCAGGATGGTGTGTCGGATCGCAGCTCGTGGAGTGGAAATTCGGGATTCCAGACTGACTACAAACGAAACATTGCTGTGTCTCATCATTTTCATAGCTGCTCTCTTTTGCACAATTCCGCCTTTGGTCCATCTAAAAAATTATCAGTTAACAAATCCAATTAAACACAGTATATAAACAAGATAATTCACTAATCACTTGCCAGAGGGAAGCTAACTTAAGCCTTTTCGACATGTGTGGCATTGTGGCCTATACATTGGTTGAAATATATTCAAGTACACTAGACAGAGTGGTGAATGTAATCTATGAACTAATCAGAAACTAACCTTGAGAACATGGCGGAAAGGATGAGGACGTTTATTACATTCGATGGGAGAGAGTGAGTGTGAAACCTGGGTGACTGGTTTAGCTAGCACAGGTTCGAGTTATATTTATGGCTACGTGTTGACAAAGGTTGACCACGTGTAAGACATGTTTTTTTATGGGGAAATTCTTTAAACGCCTAAATGTCAATTAAATTACCCAAACGCCCCACTTTTTTCACTTTCAAACGCCTACAGCAACTCTCCCATAAGAACTCTCTTATAAATTGACAAGTGTCATTATATATTGCCCACCTCAGACTAAAACAGTCTTGTTAGTTGGTTCTATTTGGGACCTACATTCTCAAGAACCTACGTATTTTGTCTTTTAAAGAAAAAGAAAGTTTTTATTATAAAATAAGACATATATCTTAAGAACTTATCCCATACATACGTATTTTTAGAACTTATACACTTTGAATACAAAATACTTTTAAAGAAAATACACTTTATATTTTTATACCTATTTATATTTCTGCTAAGTTTATATAAACACACACACACAAACTTCTTAAACTCACTGATCAAACCATCACCTCTTCCTCCGATCACCACCGATCAAACGATCATCAAACCATCATCACCGATCAAAACCATCACCGATCTTCCTCCGATCACCACCACAACCCACCACCACTTTCAAAACTCACGGCTACCTGTGTTCACCATTTTTATTTTTATTTTAAAGTTTGAAAGAAATTAAACCGAAAGAATTTATGAATATGTGTATTTAAATACTATGTCGCAGATTTTCTTGATGATTCCCGGATATGATTAAGGAATTGTGTGAAAGTGTTCATTCGTGGCTTTCAAGAATCTTGTTGGGTTGTGTTTGGTTTTTCGATATTGAAAAGGGTATTTTTGTATTGGTTGAAGATATGGTCGAAGCTCCAAAAGGTAAGATATTACTCATCTTCCAACCGATCGCCTGTGGTTTGTAGTATTGTATCGACTCAAATCCTCATGGGTATGTAAAGTTCTCAACTTTTTAGAAATGTACTAGCTGGGTTGCCCAAACACAGGGTGGTAAGAAATGTACCAGTGGTGGGTTGCCCACACATGGGGTGGTTAGAAATGTACTAGCCAGTGGGTTGCCCACACATGTGGGTGGTTAGCAATGTACTAGTCATGTGGCCTACCGCTATCCGTGGTTAGAAATGTACTAGCGTTTTTTTTTTTTTTTTTTTTTTTTTTTTTTTTTTTTTTAACATATAGATTTGGTTTTCGGTTTTATCCAAAATTTTGTAAATTACTAGAAGTACATTAGTTCTTATTAATGTGATCATAGTAAGATGTGTTCATATGTTATGACTGTGGAATCAAATGCAACCGCATATGTCGCTAACATGTGGAATGAAGCCTTGAATAAGCGGCTTGGTACTAAGGTCTTTCTACTTTTTCTTGAATCGACATGTTCTTTCAAGTGATAATTATAAATCTAGAGACGGAAAATGGGCGTGTCAGCAACGGTCAAAATCGATTCGATAAACAATGGTTCTTTACGGGCAATGGGGCAAATGGATTTGGATAACAATGGTTCTTTTAGTAGTGGTTGGGTCGAGTTTGATTGATCGCCAGGTGCCAATACTTTCCCCTATAAATTTATAAGTTTTTGTATGTAACAAGTATATTTTTAAACTTATAATCACAAATATACTTGCATTCAATATATGCAGCATCATATATGTTCATCATCCCATCTATATTTGAGCCTTGTGGCTTAACAGAGGTGCACCATTTGTAGATTTAATTGACCAAAATATGTTTATAAGGAATTATGTATCTTTATTGTTATTTGGTTTCTACATGTGCAGATGATAGCCATGAGATATGGTGCAATCCCCATTGCTAGAAAGACAGGGGGTCTAAATGATAGGTAGAATGTAACTTTATTCGTATAGAATTTCCTGATATTTCTGGGGATTTGATCCTTTAAGGCTTGTTTCTTTGCAGTGTTTTTGACATTGATGACGATACCATTCCAGCTCGCTTAAGAAATGGATTTACATTTGTATCACCGATGAATGTAATTCTCAAATATTGCATACCAATGCTTTAGATTTATACTTTATGTCAATTCATTGCAAAAGAGCCATTGTACGAAATGACAAGTAAGTCAATGAGTCATGGACGAAACTTTTTCATTGCAAAAGAACCGTTATACCTACCGAAATTTCCACTCTAATTTTTGTTTCTTCATTATTACGCTCTTCGTCAATAGCTTAATGGTGCTTTTGACCGCGCCTTAATAATAATGAAGGTCAAAGAACTAATGCACGTGGATTTAAAAATAATGCGCAGGATTTAATGGTGCTTTGACCGGCCTTCAAACATTACTTGAGTGATAGTGAAGGTCAAAGAACTAATGCACAAGGTCATGAGCATAGACTTCAGTTGGAATTAGACACGGATCTTAAGCCAATGATGAACATTGTGGATCGACATTCACATTCACTCTACCTTATAAAGTTTCACATGCGTGTGATAGTTCAGATGATACTGACGAGTTTGGAGATATGGCTGATAACGAGTCTACAGATGATGATATTACTTGTGGCTTTTTCTAATTCCAGCCTAGGAGTGGTTTCGAGAAGGGGATGCAGGCTCACCGATTGATGTAGCCAAATCATACATGAAAGCGCGTCCCCCATGGGCATCTCCTATAACTTATGACAAATCGCCAACCCCATCACCATTAGCAGCAGATTTGTTCAAGGAAAGAACACCATATTCTGGTGGTGGGACTTCTTTCTCATCAGCAAAGGTAATAATCTAATGCATCACAAGTTTATATGCAGCCTATCATTGCATCCTGTTTTTCTAGGTACTGGTAGAGAACTAGAGACTGATATATTCCTATTAAAGGTTACTTTACTATTGTTGTTGTCCCGTAGAGTCCCCCAAAAGAGGCAACCTTTGATTTGGAATGTAATTTAATGAGAACTTCTGGCTAATGATTAAATACTTAAAAGTGTCCCTTCATAAGAAAAAAAAAGAATGAAAAACCTATGGATCAAAATCATGGTCACCAATATATTGAAACTATGTGTGATTGTATTTTTGCCGAAAAAGGTAACAATTCCTCTTTTGGACACCCAACATCGAGTGTTGCTTTTTATTTTGAAAGGGGGTGATAAAGGAGTTTCTTGGGAGAGAGAAGGTGACATTCATATCGAACTTTTCTCTTCTCGTTCGAGATTTATCTTTTGCTCGATTTATTAACTCGTCATGATACGAGGGATTATCTTTCGGCCGGATCATGGAACATCCAGAAGAAATTCGTCGGTTCGTACAAGGCAACCAAGATATGCTAAGCGACCATCGATCCATGAAACATGCACCATCTACTTTTGAGTATAATACTACAAGATTTTCTTTATTAAATGACAAGTTTGTAGTCGTGGGAAGAGATGAGGCGATTAATTTCGGAACACCTAAATGTGCTAATGAAATTGTGAACCTGGATTCGGATGAGGGTACAGTTCAGGGAATGGTATTTCGTTACGACAATTTCTCCATTTGGTAGTGCTTTCAGATTAAAGGGTTAGTGTCCTAGTGCTTTCAGATTAAAGGGTGGTTTCGGTTTCATCTCCATTTGGTAGCAAATAAAAAATCGCTTAGTACGCCTGTGGAATGGTATTTCGTTACGACAATTCTCGAACTTATGCAATCCATGATCGCTTTGTTATTACTTCCCATGGATCTCAATGTTTTCACCTACAACTTCTAGTATTCATCTCTTATTAACAATCAAGATCAAGGACAAGGATAATTTCTTGAATGAGTTGTTAGTTTAAGGCATTGTTTTGAGTTACTTTTGTTGTTTCTAATAAATGAAGTATTCACATTTTAAAACACTATGATCCATGATTCCCATCAATTTTGAGGGTCGAATTAGTGTAAGTAAGAAATTGAATCAAATGCTATTGTATGTCGGTTTCTTCATTTTATTTATGTTGATATAAATTAAATCGTTGTTATCGGCAATAGAAAAAGCTAATTACCATTTTCTGCAAGTCCTGATTCCGTTTTCTTTTTACCACGAGACAAGTTATTAGGGCGAGCATAACTCGGTGTATCAATATCATATCAAATTTTGTAAGTAAAATAAATGTGATTGATGAAGTTTATAATGGATTGGGTTCGAGATAGGCATGGGTGTTATAATTAATTCCTAAATATGTATGTTCATCCCTGCTAGTGTTAACTGCATTCCAGCACGCAAGCCCCTGCCAATGATGAGCAATTTGTAACTGCATTTAATATAGTTGTGAAAATCCACCAATCAACATCCATTTCAAAACAGTTGAAGTGCAATGCGCTCATTGTTAGACCGATACAAGAAACTGGTTAAGTTCTCTCACGCAGCGTAAGAAAAGCCAAAACAATTTTAAGCACGAAATCAATGAAGATCCGAGGAGTATAAGGTCTCCCGGGTCGTTATGTCCCAAATGAGCTATGCAATGATTTATCAAACGACAAAGTGATCGGAAGTTTGAACGGAAAAGGGATATTGATTATGATTATAACTACGGAATAAGCCAACAAATAACAACGGCTTAAATGCAAATGAGAGGAAATTAAAAAGATAAAACCTATTAAATAAACGCTATCACTATTTTTAAAGTGATGAACGTTTAAAACCTAAAACGTACGTTTAAATTAAAAACTACGTTACGTAAAAAATAAAAAGTGAAACTAAATCAGTATTAACCCTAAAAATATGAAAATGATATTTTTACAATCCTAATGATAAAAGAAAATTTATAGAAAAGGAAAATTATTTTTACAACTACTTAATTAATTATTATTAATTAAAAACTATTTTTAACTATTTAATAATTACCTAAAATGCAAGAAATTAGGAAATAAAGCTAGAAAAATGAAATTATGAAATGGAAAAGTCTAAAATAACAAACTAGAATTTTCAAAACTATTTTGTATTTTTCGATTAATTTTCTATTTTCTACCAATTTTAAACTAATTTAATCTAATTAAAATTGTGAAAAATACCAAATAAAAGAGGAAAAATAAGGAAAAATCTATTTTATGCTTTTTATATTTATCTTAAACTATTAAAATTGAAAAATTATTTTTTTGAGCTTTTTCTTAATTATTTGTAATAAAACCTATTTAAAATTGATTAAAATCTATTTTTAATTAAGAAAAATACTAAATGGTGACTAAAATTAATGAAATTTTCAGGAAAATTCTAAAAAGTGCTACTGGTTTTATGAAAAATAAGAAATGCAAAGGCTTATGTGATGTAATCAAAGGTCAGAGTGTATTTCAAGCTAAAATAAGACTTATTTTTAAGCAAAAAGGATAATAAGCAACCAAACTTTTCCGCACCTAAAATTATACTAATATAAGCTAACTTAAGCTAAATAAACTACTCCTAAGCTCTGATAAGCAGATTAGCAACTTAATTAACTAATCGATTGGACAAAGAACAAACAACTGTGCCCTCACTTTAAGCTTATGCACTAGCTTATCTAGAACTCTTTAGCCAAAAAAGAAATGAGGCCTTAGAGACCACCGGTAGACTACTTATGAACCAAAATCAGATCCTACAAACCTTTATTGAAACCTCACAAGACACCCCGCAAGTTCTCGCAAAACCGAGTGTGACACATTTTTTAACTTTGAAAATCGCTTAACTTTGACTTTTGTGAGATTCCAAGGCAATTTTAGGACTGATATAGATCAAATATGAGGTAATGTAACTTTATCAAGCAAGATAAACAAGTTTTGAACCTTTTGAGTTGTTTGGTTTTGACAGACTCCAATGCTAAGGATCAAATGTAAATGATGCAAAGTTTTGACTTTATAAAAACTTGTATAACTTAAGACTCAAATGACTTGATAAATGGTATTTAAGACTAAAGCAATGAAATACTTAGATCAAAACAACCTAAGAAACAGCTTTTAGCAATCCATCCAAACACCCCTATATGAGCAGCTTAACAAGCTATTCTACCTAAAACACAAAACAACTTAGACTAAGCTTCAAAACAGATTTATTGCACTAAATTAAAGCTAATGTAACAAAGAATTACAAGACTATAGCAGATCTAGAGTTAATGCTACCTCATCGCTTTTAAGCTAAAATGAAAGTGGAACTAGCACTTACAAGAGGTCCAGAGCCACAATGGCTTGCAAACCCAAAACAAGAACCACTAATCCTAACCTACTCAACCCATATCCACCCAAAGCAACCCATTCTATTGTCTCGAATCAACCCATTCCTTTCTCGCATCAATTTTTGTATTCAGATTGACTTTTGTTGACCAAGGTCCAAAAGTGTTTGAAACTTGATTATAAGCTTACAAAAGCTATTATCGCCTTAAGTAAGCTTATATAAGATTGAGAATGAACTGCTTAAAGCTTGGACAAATGAGTTTGCAAATTAAAATTTCAACAGTTGACACATAAAATGGAAATTGAACTAAACTTGGAATTATTGATTGAACAGAGTTGCAATAAGCTTACACAAGTTACTTTGATACAAAAGACTTGAAAAATTACAACTGAAAGCTACTTTTAAGCATAACAAGCTAAAACGACATATATTTTAAAAAAACTAAAAACTAACTATTCTTCACTTGCTTCTCTTGGTCTTTTATACACCAAAACATCTTTTCTCTCTTCCGAGCGAATCCCCCAGTAATATGGACCATAGGATGGTAGGTACCATTTGTGCACCGCTTGATGCATTTTATGGAAAACTAGATATGCCACTGGAGAGGGCGAGTTAGGTTGAAGGCATTTAATGCACCCCTGGTGGAGTGAGGGTAGGGATGATGATGGAGGTGGGGGTTGAAGCAAGCGTGGTGGTTTTGCAATCTAGCGCAGGGTGATGATGGAGTGGGTATCTCGTGATCGGTTTTGGTATTTTAAACGGGCGGTAAAATGGTTGGGTCGGGTTGTGGATTGGATTGGGTAAAGAGTTAAACGGTTGGGCTTATCTTGGGCTTGTAATATTAAGGGTCCGGTTTGGTTATTAGTAATAAATAAGGACCACAAGTGTAATATCTCAAAACCAAAGGACCAAACATGTAAGTTATGAAGATTGAGTCAAAGGGTTGGTCTTGCCAACTTGAATAATCCAAGGTTGATTTTGACATTTTGAAATTTCCAAGGACTAGTTTTGACCAATTTTGGATTTTCGTGGACTAAATTGTAATTTTCTCAAAACTTTTAGATTTCCCACCAAAGGACTAAATATGACAATTTATGATTTTAAAAGACCTTTGGTGACTTTTCTTTGAAATTTTGGCTCGTGGACTATTTTTGACAATTTTATAAACTGGGGACTAAACCGCAATTTTGCAAATTTGATATGTTTTCATCCGATTTTGATATTTTGCATTTAAAACACATAAAACACTGATTTGTGATATTTTGATCATTTTGATGTGTTTCGAGTGTTTTCGAGATGATTTTGCGCTTTATTTTAGATAAAATGATGAGTATTTACACACTCATCAATCCCCACATCGAGATATTGCTAGTCCCTAGCAATGATTTGAGAAAACTAATGGATTTGAAACTCTTTACCAAAAGCCATTACTCGAGTAGCCAAATGTTTCAGTTCAAGTAAGAACCATGGTACACCGATAACCATGTGATTTTGAGCAAACCACCGCCTTCCAACGGATTTGATTTGTCTTTACCGTGCCGCACTTTCCGGACTAGCCAACTCTTCACTTTTAGGATATGGTGAGTCGAATACCATACAATTTTGGGCAAATTGCAAGCCATATAAACGGATTTGAGAAATCTTTACCAAGAGCCGCTTGCTCTCGGATTAGCTAATCCTTTTGTCTTACGTATATGGCGATCGATAGCCGATGAGAAAGTGTAGAACACTTACTCCAAAAAAAAAATTTTGGCCAAAACGGGAATTGGCGGTATATATACATGATAAAATTCGTGAGAATTCCCCCACACTTAGAAATGAATATTGCCCTCAATATTCAAAGTACCTATGGTTATGCCAAACAAAGAACGAAAAGGAAATACTACGGCCATTATTTAGGAAGAAGATTTTTTTTTTTTTTTTTTTTTTTTTTTGAAACATGGGCAACCCCCACACTAGGGTGGTAGAAAGAGGTGAGAAGATGTAAATATGGGTGAGAACCCATATGGCATGCTATTTTTGATTACCGAGTCGCTAGCTTGACTCGATCCCGCATTCATTGGTTCATGGGGAAAGTTTGTAAAACCGGACAACCATGGATGGAATGTCCTCTCCAAAGTAATGCTTCACTCGATGACCATTCACTTTAAAATTAGGACCATCGGTTGAGATAACTCAATGGTACCATAAGGATAAACCTTAGCGATGGTAAATGGTCCGCACTAACGGACTTGAGCTTTCCGAGAAAATCTTCAATCTTGAGTTGAAAAGAAGGACTCGATCACCGACGCTGAAAACGCGGTTCTTGATTTTGAGTCATGAATCTTCTTTGTCTTTTGTTTATAGATCAAAGAGTTCTCGTAAGCTTGATCACGGAGTTCATTTAATTCATTCATTTGAACTTTCCTATGATCACCACCGTCTCGAATGTCAAAGTTAGCATGCTTCAAGGCCCAAGATGCCTTGTGCTCGAGTTCTACTGTAGATGGCACGCCTTCCGCACACCACCAGTATGGAGTGCACCCGATGGGTGTTTTGTAAGTCGCACGGAAAGCCCAAAGCGCCATCTAACCTATCCGACCAAGAGGCACGGTTTTCACCAACCGTCCTCTCCAAGATTCTTTTAATCCCCGGTTGGAAACTTCCACTTGCCCACTTGTTTGCGGGTGGTACGCAGAGAGGTACGTGAGTTACACCATACTTTTGCATGACTCTTGCAAATTGGTCATTGCAGAAGTGCGCATCACGATCACCGATTATGGCTCGTGGGGTTCCAAACCTAGCAAATAAGGATTTCAAGAATTTCACAACAACTGGCATCGTTGGTGGGTAAAGCTTTAGCTTCAACCCATTTTGACAAGTAGTCAACGGCCACGAGTATGTACTTATTTCCGTGAGAAGAAGGAAATGGCCCCATAAAATCAATGCCCCAGATGTCAAAAATCTCACACACTTGAATGGCGCTTTATGCATTTCATTCTTTTGTGAGATATTCCTGTCGTTGACAAGCGCCATGTGTTTTGATTTAATTCATGGGCATCCTTGTAGATTGTGGGCCAATAGAATCCGGAATCAAACACCTTCTTGGCGGTGTAGTTGGGGCTATGATGTCCCCAAGAGGGTCCGTAATGGCAAGCCTCGAGAATGTCAACGGCTTCGACCATACACACATCGCGGATGACTTGATCCGCACAAATTTTAAACAAGTAGGGTCGTCCCGTAAATAATGTTTCACATCCTTAAAGAATTTGTTTTTCCTGCTGGGACGACATCCCTTTCACAACAAAGTTACCGCATGGTAGTTTGCAAAGTCGGCAAACCATGGGTAGAAGAATCTTCGCGAAAAGAAACCACATTGAGTGTTTCGAGAGGAAATGTTTCATTAATCTCCTTTTTCTCAAACACATTTTGGTGAGGGTTCTAGTCGAAAGATGATCGCAGCCTGTGTTCTCGCCTCCTTTTTATCACGGATGATGATATCAAATTTTGTAGGAGGAGAACCCAACGGAGCAATCTCGGCTTTGCATCTTGTTTTGCAAAGAGATATTTGAGTGCCGAGTGATCCAGATACACCACGCATTTGGTCAATATAAGATATGGTCGAAACTTCTCAAACGCATACACCATGCCTAATAATTCTTTTTCTCGTAGTGGTGTAATGGGTCCGAGCTTCACCATCGCTTTGCTCGCGTAGTGGATCTACCGAAAATGTTTGGTTTTATGTTGCCCCAAGACCGCACCGATTGCAAAATCACTTGCATCGCACATTAGCTCAAGGGTAAGTCCCACGGGGCAACTAGAATGGGTGCTTCCGTAGTTTTTCTTAAGTGTTTCAAAAGCTTCATGCACTCAGAGAGAAGATGAAAGGAGCATCTTTTCGAGAAGATGGGTCATAGGTCGGGCGATTTTAGAGAAATCTTGAATAAATCTACGATAAAACCCGGCATGACCTAGAAAACCCTAATACCTTTGACGGTAGTAGGGTGAGGTAGTTTAGCGATAACATCAACTTTGGCTCTATCTACCTCAATCCCATTCTTAGAAATCTTATGGCCGAGGACTATGCCTCTTTGACCATAAAGTGGCTCTTCTCCCGCTTAGACATAGATTGGTGTCTTCACACCTTTTAAGCATTTTGTCTAAGTGGGAGAGACATGTCTCAAACGAGTCCCCAATGACCGAGAAGTCATCCATAAACACCTCCATAGTTTCCGATCATGTCGTGGAAAATGGCCATCATACAACGTTGGAACGTGCTGTGAGCATTACATAAGCCAAAAGGCATACGCCTATAGGCAAACGTCCCGTATGGGCAGGTGAATGTGGTTTTTCTTGATCCAGCGGATCAATGGGGATCTGAAAGTAACCCGAGAAACCATCAAGGAAACAATAGTACTCGTTCCCTGCTAATCTCTCAAGCATCTGGTCCATGAAGGGTAGAGGAAAATGGTCTTTACGGGTGGCATCATTTAACTTTCGATAGTCAATGCATACACGCCATCCCGTAACCAATCGAGTCGGAATCAACTCGTTCTCTTCATTTGTGACAACAGTAATGCCACCCTTTTTTGGAACGCAATGAATTGGGCTAACCCAAGGACTATCGTAGATCGGGTAAATCTGCCAAGCATCAAGAAGTTTGAGAACCTCTTGTTTGATAACCTCGTGAATCTTAGGATTCACCCTTCTCCGACTTTGATCTGGCTTGAAGTCATCCTCCATTAAGATTTTGTGAGTACAAAACTGTGGTTGATACCTTAATATCGGAGAGTTTCAAGCAATTGCTTGCTTGTGTGACTTCAAGACCTTTATGAGCAGTTTTTCCTCCTCACCAAGTCTTTAGTAATAATAACGGTAATTTATCATCACCCTCCAAGAATGCATACCGAGACGAGGAGGTAGGTCCTAAGTTCAACCTCGGAAATTCTTGGTGGAAGATTGCACCGATTTGATTTCTCAATCGTGATTTCCTTCTGAGGGAGGAAGATGATGGATCTTCATTGAGCAACCGCCAAGATAGAGAATATCCCTCCGAATCATACACACCATCAATTCAAAGCGGAATTGATTCATCAAGAGAAAGAAAGTCATCGATCTCTTCCAAAGGAAGTCACCTCCTCAAACGGAGTGAGAGGGGAAGAGTCGGCAATGATAGGTTGAGGAGATGTGGTGGAATTGGAATTCTCACCACGTAATTATGAAGATAACCAAGAAACTCTTGAGAGTACTCGAAGCAATGTCAATTAAATCGACTCGATTAATTGATTCAAGATTACACTTGAGGAGTACTCAAGTCCGATCGAGGTTAAAGGTACACTTCATTACCCACACGGAGAGTGATCTCTTGCTCAAACACATCGATAAGAGCACGGCCCGTCCTCAAGAATCCCCGCCTAACAATGAGGGAACTCGAGGATCAAGATCGAAATCAATCGACCACAAAGTCACCGAAGTGGAACTTTCCTACTTTGACAATACATCCTCGGCGATGCCAAGAGGACGCGAGATAGATCGATCCGCAAGCTCAAGAGTCATGCGGTAGGAATAAGTTCCTAAGAGACAGTTTCTTCCACACCGAGTACGCAGATCGATTGATGCTTGCACCAAGATCGCTAGTGGCAAAGCATTCAATCATCCTGTGAAAAACACAAGGAAGAAGAAATTTTCCGGATCTCCAAGCTTCTGGAAGCTTTTTAATGTAATCACGAGCAATTTTCATTCAAAGGAGTCTTAGCCATTTCAAATAGCTTTTCTTTGTTGCTCAAAGATATGTTTCGTAGTAGATGCAACTTGGGCATTAACATGATGGCATCCAAGCTTATGTCAGTGAAGCTCTTGGAAAATTTGAAAGAATTTTTCCATCCGATGACTAGCTTTCTCATGAGCTTTGTTCATGTAAACGTGAGGGATAAGGAAGAGAAGTTTTGATTTAGGGTCAACAACCGGAGGCTCAAAACAACCTGTGTTTGGGTTTGGGAACAACCCGAGGATGGACATTGTTGTTACTTCCGCTGTTAGTAGGAAGTTCCTTGTCCTTCGTCGCCTCGTGTTCGCTTTCCACTACCTTCTGGAGAGAAGAAGAAGTAGTAGGAACAGCGGGTCCAAGATATGAAGCACCACTGGTTGTGATCGCTTTAGCATCGCCTCGGATTAGCGATCGTGTTGCTAGGTAAAGTACCGAGCCCGAGGGTCGATCATTTAAAGACTTCTTGATCTCGTAAACTGGGTCGACCAACAACCGATTCATTTCCTCTGGGATTTCATGAATTTTTTCAATACTCATCGGATGATGGTCCGCTTGGAACAATAGCTTGATTTTGCACGGGAAGTTCGCCTCTATTGTTAGGGTTAGGGCCTTGATTTTGAAAATTCTCGGATTATTGCCATGATAATACCCCGGTTGAAATTTCCCGACTGGTTTCTATTGTAATTTCCTTGATGTTGGAAATTTTGATTCGATTTTGATAACCGTTGTTCGACCGAAATTACCTTGGTTTTGGAAACCTTGGTTTGGTCTGCTTTGATCTCGATTACGGTTTTGATTTTGGTTGAAACCGGGAGGTCCAGAGTAGTGGTTAGGACGGTGGTTCGGGTCTATAGGAGCACGATATTGATTGCCTCCTTGATTAGACATCCCGCCCACAAAGATTGGCTTCAAAGGGTTACCGTCGGTGGCCATACATTGTAATAAGCATGGGGCCACCACAGTAACACGACTTCCACTTTCTTAACTTCAGCAGGAGGTGAAGTTTGTGGAAAAGAAACTTTCTTCCGTTGGAAAGAACCAAAGCTTGATAGCTTCCGTGAGTTTATCAATCTTAGCATCGGTGCTAGATCGACTCACGAGCGATGAAGAAGAAGAAGGTCCAACACCGACTTGAGAAACAACCGCTTGCTTCGTGCAAAGGCGGACTTTAGACTTGTTTTCGATTATCGCCAAAGCTTCTTTGACAGCTTTGTTAAGGAAATTTCTCCCGCTGAGGAATTGAGAGAATCTTGATCGATTGACTCACCCATTGTAGAAAGTATCGAGTTGCATTAACTCGAGAAACCATGGTGAGGACATTTATAAGCAATTCCTTGAAACGATCCCACGATTCATCAAGGATTCATCAAACTTCGAGTGAACTTGATGATTTCATTTTGAGGCTCGTGGTTTTGGAAGCGGATAGAATTCATTCACAAATTTTTTCACCGATCTTCCCATGTCTCTATAGATCGAGGGGTTGTTTTTCAAGCCAAACCGGGCTTGTCCTCAAGAGAAAATGGGAATGTAAGAAGTTTAACAAAGATCAAGAGGACATTCTTATACTTGATGGTAGATGCAATCTTGTTAAACCATCCGATATGAGCATGAGGATCATCCCGCCAAAACCGAAGAATTGATTAGAGGTTACAAGATTCAAGAACCGGTCTTGAGTTCAAAGTTTTCACCACGATGGTCGGCATAACGATAGCATCTCCATACCCGCCGATGGGTGCCCGGAGAAGCTCACACATAGAATTTCATCCGCCATGACAATGAAGTAGTGTGAACAATCCGGATCTCGATCCGATCGATGGAGTAGAAAGTCTGCGAACACGCCTTCTTGGAATCTTGACAAGCTCACGAAATGGGCTCACAGATCTAGAAGAGCGAAAAGATACACTAGAGTTAACTCTAAGGAAACTCGAGTTAAGGAGAGAAATGGAATTATGAAAATTTTTCGATGAGAATGAGAATTATGAAGACGCTTTGTAAAAATCGGTGAGAAGAATCTTTATGGGTTTTCTCGTTCAAACGCCGATATCACAACAAAATCAATTAACACAAGATCGAGGCAAAACAATGTTGAACTTAACCAATAATCCAAGATGAATGGCTTCTTTGAAAAAGGTACACCAATCACAATGGACACAAAGGCAAGTTTTAAATCTTTAGTTCGGGAACTTATTATGGTCGCACCCCGCTTAGGTAGTGTAACGCCTTGGTTTTCGTGGTAATCTTTAAGTTGTTAATTATTAGAGAAAACGACGATTCTTTTGTATTTTTATTTTGATACATATATAGAAACAAAAGAAAATATTTTGTGTTTTATACGCTTTTTGGCTTGTTTTGGGTTTTGGATTTTTAGAAGAAAATATGGATATATATACGTAGAATGATGATATAAACAATGAGTGAGGATTCAAACAACTAACTGCTAAACGGAGATAAAGCAAGAGACTCCCAAGAATAAGCCTAAAATTGATGCGCGAAATCATTAAGTTCTCTCACAAGCGTAAGAAAAGCCAAAACAAATTTAAGCACGAAATCAATGAAGATCCGAGAGTATAAGGTCTCCCGGTCGTTATGTCCCAATGAGCTATGCAATGATTTATCAAACGACAAAGGATCGAGAAGTTTGAATCGGAAAAGGATATTGATTATGATTATAACTACGAAATAAGCCAACAAATAACAACGGCTTAAATGCAAATGAGAGGAAATTAAAAGATAAAACCTATTAAATAAACGCTATCACTATTTTTAAAGTGATGAACGTTTAAAACCTAAAACGACGTTTAAATTAAAAACTACGCTACGTAAAAATAAAAAGTGAAACTAAATCAAGATTAACCCTAAAAATATGAAAATGATATTTTTACAATCCTAATGATAAAAGAAAATTTATAGAAAAGGAAAATTATTTTTACAACTACTTAATTAATTATTATTAATTAAAAACTATTTTTAACTATTTAATAATTACCTAAAATGCAAGAAATTAGGAAATAAAGCTAGAAAAATGAAATTATGAAATGGAAAAGTCTAAAATAACAAACTAGAATTTTCAAAACTATTTTTGTATTTTTCAGATTAATTTTCTATTTTCTACCAATTTTAAACTAATTTAATCTAATTAAAATTGTGAAAAATACCAAATAAAAGAGGAAAAATAAGGAAAAATCTATTTTATGCTTTTTATATTTATCTTAAACTATTAAAATTGAAAATTATTTTTTGAGCTTTTCTTAATTATTTGTAATAAAACCTATTTAAAATTGATTAAAATCTATTTTTAATTAAGAAAATACTAAATGGTGACTAAAATTAATGAAATTTTCAGGAAAATTCTAAAAGTGCTCTTGGTTTTATGAAAAATAAGAAATGCAAAGGCTTATGTGATGTAATCAAAGGTCAGAGTGTATTTCAAGCTAAAATAAGACTTATTTTTAAGCAAACAAAGGATAATAAGCAACCAAACTTTTCCAGACCTAAAATTATACTAATATAAGCTAACTTAAGCTAAATACAACTACTCCTAAGCTCGATAAGCAGATTAGCAACTTAATTAACTAACTGATTTGGACAAAGAATAAATGAACTGTGCCCTCACTTTAAGCTTATGCACTAGCTTATCTAGAACTCTTTAGCCAAAAATGTAAATGAGGCCTTAGAGACCACCGTAGACTACTTATGAACCAAAAATCGATCCTACAAACCTTTATTGAAACTCTGCAGACACCCTCGCAAGTTCCGCAAAACCGAGTGTGACACATTTTTTAACTTTTGAAAATCAGTTTAACTTTGACTTTTGTGAGATTCCAAGGCAATTTTAGGACTGATATAGATCAAATATGAGGTAATGTAACTTTATCAAGCAAGATAAACAAGTTTTGAACCTTTTTGAGTTGTTTGGTTTTGACAGACTCCAACAGTTAAGGATCAAAACAGAAATGATGCAAAGTTTTGACTTTTATAAAAAACTTGTATAACTTAAGACTCAAATGACTTGATAAATGGTATTTAAGACTAAAGCAATGAAATACTTAGATCAAAACAACCTAAGAAACAGTTTTTAGCAATCCACCCAAACACCCCTATAGGAGCAGTTTAACAAGCTATTCTACCTAAAACACAAAACAACTTAGACTAAGCTTCAAAACAGATTTATTGCACTAAATTAAAGCTAATGTAACAGTAAATTACAAGACTATAGCAGATCTAGAGTTAATGCTACCTCTACTGTTTTTAAGCTAAAAATGAAAGGGAACTAGCACTTACAAGAGGTCCGTAGCCACAATGGCTTGCAAACCCAAAACAAGAACCACTAATCCTAACCTACTCAACCCATATCCACTCCAAAGCAACCCATTCTATTGTCTGAATCAACCCATTCCTTTCTGCATCAATTTTTGTACCCGTATTGACTTTTGTTGACCAAGGTCCAAAAGTGCTTGAAACTTGATTATAAGCTTACAAAAAGCTATTATCAGCTTAAGTAAGCTTATATAAGATTGAGAATGAACTGCTTAAAGCTTGGACAAATGAGTTTGCAAATTAAAATTTCAACAGTTGACACATAAAATGGAAATTGAACTAAACTTGGAATTATTGATTGAACAGAGTCAGTAATAAGCTTACACAAGTTACTTTGATACAAAAGACTTGAAAAATTACAACTGAAAGCTACTTTTAAGCATAACAAGCTAAAACGACATATATTTTAAAAAAACTAAAAACTAACTATTCTTCACTTGCTTCTCTTGGTCTTTTATACACCAAAACATCTTTTCTCTCTCTTCTGAGTGAATCCCAGCAGTAATATGGACCATAGGATTGGTAGGTACCATTTGTGACCGTTTGATGCATTTTGGCGGGAAAAACTAGATATGCCAGTTGGAGAGGGCAGAGTTAGGTTGAAGGCATTTAATGCACCCCTTGGAGTGGAGTGAGGGTAGGGATGATGATGGAGGTGGGGGGTTGAAGCAAGCGTGGGTGGTTTTGCAGTCTAGGCGCAGGGGTGATGATGGAGGTGGGTATCTCGTGACTGGTTTTGGTATTTTAAACGTGGGCGGGTAAAATGGTTGGGTCGGGTTGTGGGATTGGATTGGGTAAAGAGTTAAACGGTTGGGCTTATCTTGGGCTTGTAATATTAAGGGTCCGGTTTGGTTATTAGTAACAAATAAGGACCACAAGTGTAATATCTCAAAACCAAAGGACCAAACATGTAAGTTATGAAGATTGAGTCAAAGGGTTGGTCTTGCCAACTTGAATAATCCAAGGGTTGATTTTGACATTTTTGAAATTTCCAAGGACTAGTTTTGACCAATTTTGGATTTTCAGGGACTAAATTGTAATTTTCTCAAAACTTTTAGATTTCCCACCAAAGGACTAAATATGACAATTTATGATTTTAAAAAGACCTTTGGTGACTTTTCTTTGAAATTTTGGCTCTGTGGACTATTTTTGACAATTTTATAAACTGGGGACTAAACGCAATTTTGCAAATTTGATATGTTTTTCATCCGATTTTGATATTTTGCATTTAAAACACATAAAACACGATTTGTGATATTTTGATCATTTTGATGTGTTTCTGAGTGTTTTCAGATGATTTTGCAGTTTATTTTGTACAAAAATGATGAGTATTTACACACTCATCATAGACCTTTGAGTTTTTATATCAACTGCGTAGCGAAAAAATAATTAGCTCTAACAGCAGGTACTGTTGCATTAGAATTCGATCTCAGGTTTGACAAGAGAAAACATGATTACCATCTATAACAAAGCAAACATAACCATGTCTACCTAAATCAGAATTAACATCTCAAACAAGTACAAAAGTATATAAAACGAATAAGTTGTAACATCTCATGCCATTATCTTGGCTGATCTCACAAACAAACTGTCGACAACCTTGCCCATGTTTTGAATGGTCTCAAGAGTTGCAGGGAAGATTGCATCCGTCTTTGGATCTTCAAAAATGATGAGACACCCGACACCTTGGTCCAGAGTTCCAGCAAACTTTTTGTCCAATATCATTTGTGATAGTTTCTTCTCCACATGCTCCAATGGAAGCTCAATCAAACTGGCAATGTGACCTATCTCAACCCTCGAAAATGGTTCAACCAACCTGCAAATATTTACGCAAGTCAATCCCTAGAAAAAAGTGTCTAATAGCAAAGAAAGAAAAAAACTCCTAGCCTCCTAAACCGACTATTAAGTAGTAACCCGACTCAGGTAAAGGTAGCGAAGCAGACCCATTAGCTTATTATTTAAGAGTGGGTCGATTCTCGTTATATTTTTTTATCATTGAAGTGTCAAATATGTCAAACCCAATAAATCAGCTAAAAAGAAAAAAATGTCAAACGAATGGAGGTCACCCAAATTGTATATTACAGGCATAAAACTCCCTGGATAATTCCATCCAATAAGATAATTATCGAACTAATTTAACTTTTGTAGTCAAACAAGCAATGTTTTTAACGCCCTAAATTATTCATTAAAAAATTCATTTTATAAACAAAAAGTGTTCAAGGTCCCACTACCAGTCAACCCAACCTGACCTGAACCAGAAACTTATGCAACATTTATTTCATGGTGGATTTCAAAATAGAATATGATGACAGCTGCTAATAACAAAGATGACAATAAAGATCATAATCCTAACTCGCACAAGTTTTGCTCCAACAAGGTGTCATGTAGGAGGATAATCCCAGCCACGCCGTCACCGGTTCACCATGATCTTACATAGCAACATATACTTGAGACTCAGATAATCGCTCTAGGATCCTCAAGTGCGTTAAATGCCTCAAAAGCTTCAAAGAAGTAGTCAGAGGCCGCTTTATAATCCTTCTCTTCAAAGATGAAGAATTCCACTTTGTAAATCAATGGTGCCTTGTTGAGCAGAGGCACATAGATTGCGCTTATGGGCTGTTCTAGCAAAGAAGTGAGTGCGACTTTTGCCTTTGGGAGGTTTCTTAATGAGAAGTGTAATTTACTATCCAATAAGTCGATATCAACAAGAAGCAATTTGTCATCCAATCTCCTCACCTCTTTGACTAAGCTCGAAAGGAGGGTCAAAGCTTCGAGTACTCCTTGCTATCCATCAACAATGCAAGCAAGCCGTGCCTCAACTCTTTGCCTCAAGAAAGTACGCTTCCGCCGGGTCCATTCCACCATTTCTTTACATAGTGATATCGACGATCGGTGCTATTTGGTATCTTAGCAACCGAATCAATGATACCCCTAACGATTTTTGCGCTTTAGCTTTGGGGATCGGTGAAAAGAACGGTCTCAATGTGGTCAAAAGACGCGGAGATCCTCTCTCTCGCTTTCTTCCCCGAGGAGATCGATAGTTTTGCAATTGCTCGTTCTTTGACGGCGGGGCTTTGGAAGAAGCCGCAGGGTTCTCCAGGACCCGATAGAGTATGGTGATAGCCTCGGGTCGACTTTTGGGTTCTGAAGCCAGCTCAAGTGATTCTGTCGTTGCCGGAAGAGATGATGCCGACATGTCTACACTGGAAATTTCAATAAACAATCATTATATTTAACTTAAAGCTTATTGGCGAACTGGTACAAAATTGCAAAAATAATTGCAGCCCAAAA
Source organism: Chrysanthemum lavandulifolium (assembly GCA_022545495.1). Classification (NCBI taxonomy): domain Eukaryota; kingdom Viridiplantae; phylum Streptophyta; class Magnoliopsida; order Asterales; family Asteraceae; genus Chrysanthemum; species Chrysanthemum lavandulifolium. The sequence continues at coordinate 75,891,267 of CM040245.1, read as the reverse complement.
CTGATATCCTAGTCAGACTATAAACTAAGAGCACAAAAAGAGAAAGATTGTGAGACTGCCAAAAAGAATGATAACTCAAGCATTCAACTCCAAATGGCCAAAAAGGTTCATCCACACAATTTTATAGCAGCGAAGTTCTAGTTCTTACAGAATTACAATCTCGTAATAATCACAAGAGGCGTTAAAACATAATAGCTAAAAGACAAAACAGATTAAGAAGATAACTAAACTCAGAGGGGCACTTGGTTAGTGGTATTAAGGGCTAAGGAATAGTGAAGAAAATCATTAACAATGCTTAGTTTGTTATAATATAACAAATCATTACTTGGTATTTAGCAATACCATAATACTCGATTCCTTACCAAATTGAGGGTAATGAAAGGTAATTAGCATCTCACATATTTCTCCCCACTCTCTATCCCCTGATCTATCCATTCGTGTCTCTACTTCCTCCTCTTTTTTTCTTTTTCTTTTTTTGGTTTTTTTAACCCATGATGCATCATAGAAAGTTTTTATTAAGCAAGCAACATCAATGTAATGATAATACTTATTAGTATACCTTATCATTCCCATTATGATTACCACTCCTTAAGATGAGCCAAGCACATCGAGGTACTAATAGTAGAATCGTAGTAGTTTGGCATGATACATAAGCCAACTTGAAACGAAGTGGTTCAATAGTAAAACTTTGATTAGCTAAATCATACATATCTCAGATGCATTTCCTAGAAATCCTAAGTTCCTGATATTAGATGCAATATTACCATTCTTAGTGCTTAATGAGTAAACATAGCATCATTACTTAATACTTGGTAGTTCTAGTGTCATACTAGGAACTAAACAAAGAACCTAAAGTGTGTGGCGGAATTAGAAAAGCCACAAGTAATATCATCATCTCAGACTCGTTATCGACCATATCTCCAAACTCGTCAAGATTATCCGAACTATCACACGCATGTGAAACTTTATAAGGTAGAGTGAATGTGAATGTCGATCCACAATGTTCTATGCTTGATACGGTGAGATGTCCTCCCATGAGTTCAACTCGAGGTAAATTAGCGAGCCATAATAAGTTTATAATGTACTAGCGGTGGTTTCGAGAAGTTTAGGAGTGGTTTCGAGAAGCTTAGGAGTGGTTTCAAACGAAACCACCGCTAGGCTTCTCGAAACCATCGCTAGTGGTATCGGACACCCCAATCAGTAGCTTACGATAAACCAATGATAAATCATTCCTACCAAATAAACATTTTCCGACACTAATTTTGAAGTGTATTCGGTTCAAACAACTAATTTTAAAACTCAATCACTAGAACACAAATGCATAAAATCTTCACATGTGCACTTTAGTAACCCTAACTCGCACCATTACAATAAACGACCGAACTAAAAGTCTTATGCATTCAAAACATATAACCTCTCTAATAATCAACCTCCATATTTGACCGTTAACCCACTATGACCACTCAAGGGGTGTTTGGCAAAGTGTAGCAAAGAATAATTTTGAACCGTTAACCCACTATAACGGCAACTAAAAAGGACTTATTTTCAACAACATCGTGTTAAAAATATGACATTCTAACTTATCGGTGATGACCTTTTATTTTCACGACCATCAGCCTCAACTCGAACTATATCCGTGAATCATCAAGAAAATCTGCAAAGATAGTATTTAAATACACACATTCAATAAATTCTTCGGTTTAATTTCTTTCAAACTTTAAAAAAAAAAAAAAAAAAATGGTGAACCTGGGTAGCCGTGAGTTTGAAGGTGGTGGTGGGTTGTGGTGGTGATCGGAGGAAGATCGGTGATGGTTTTGATCGGTGATAATAGTTTGATTCATGGATCCGGGTTTAAGAAGTTTGTGTGTGTGTGTGTGTGTGTTTAATAATTTAATGTATAAACTTTAATCAGAAATGTAAATATGTATAAAAATTATAAAGTGTATTTTATTTAAAGGTATTTTGTATATAAAGTGTATAAGTTGCCCAAAAGTACATATGTGTGGGACCAAGTGCCAAGATATATGTATTTTTATAATAAAAAGACTTTACTTTTTCACTAAAAGACAAAAATATGTCGGTTGCCTAATAATGTAGGTCCCAGTTGCCCAAGAAATATATGGACACTTGTCAAATTTATAGGAGAGTTGCCCATGAGAGAGTTGCCCATGGACATTTTGAGAAGTGAAAAAAGTGGGGCATTTGGGGTAAATAAGTTGGCAACTGGGGCATTTTGGGAATTTTCCTTTTTATCTTTATGGTTTAGCACGGATTTCAAATATTTGTATTAGGGAAAATTCTCAATTGCCCGGTTGCCCAACAATATTACCCCAAATGCCCTACTTTTTTTCACTTTTAATGCCTCATGGGCAACTCTCCCACGAAAGCAACTCTATCATATATTTGGCCCACATTGTACTTACAAAGTACAAATATAACACTTGGTCCGTTGGGCAACTTTGACCTACTATATTCAAGAATCGACATTTTTGTCTTTAGTGAAAAAGCAAAATGTACCTTTATAATTTTTAAATACAAATAAGTTGGGCAACTCGGGCCCCACACATATTTACTTTTAAGCAACTCTCTATAAATATCACTCTATACCATACAAATACACCTTTAATAAACCAAATTATACCTCCCAAAAAATTATTTATTATCCTAATACACCTATTTCATTAAATACAAAACCCAAAATATCCAAATCATCCCACACACACTACTGCTTACCCCACACACACCTTCCCTCTCAAAACGGCCTAATCCTCTCAAACTCAAGAATTCACCTGCAACTTGAAACAGATATCCTTCCCTCTCAAACTCAAGAATCCAACGGCCTAATCCTACTCCCTCATTAGTTCTTCTTCCCTACGATTGCAAAACGGAAGCCCTAATCGTACAATCAAATCGTTGTTCTTCAACATCTCAAGAATCCAACGACGAACATGTTTGATGCAAAGCTAACGGTCAGATCTAGATTAGAACATATTGCTACAATTAAAGGTGCATTGAATGTGAATAGAACCAAGTTGTTTAGAGAAACTGTGTTTGGCCCTTGGTTAGATTTTCCTAAGTATTCCCCTGACAACCACTTATACCATTATTTATATCAAAATGCAGTTGAGGTGTCAAAAGTTAGTGATTGTTGTCCACCTTTAACTTTTGTACTAGGTGATAATGTTTTTGATTTTGGCCGTGAACAATTTAGTCTTCTAACCGAGTTTCGTTTAGGACCGAGATAAAGAGAAAGTGACCACGTCCATGTTGTTAATGGTTTAACAGATAGTCCTTTTTGATCGGTTGTTTCGATAAAAAAAAAACTAAGAACAAAAAGTTAAGGGTGATGACCTTTTGGCGCTGGTAAAGTCGGCGGAAAGGTGGGATTAGTATCCGATGAAGATGTCGTGAGGGTTGCTTTGTTGGTGATTGCAACATTTGTATTTATTGGTCGGGAAGGAAGGTTTAATGTTCCCACCATTTGCTAAAGAATGTTGAGGATTTTGTGTATGGAATGAGTATCCATGGGTGAATACATGTGGGCTCATCAGATAAAAGAACGGTGAATGTTGTTCCTAGGCATCTTGAGGCGTAATCAAAGAAGCCCGCTCCAAAAGATCCAAAAAGAACAAACATACACTGTATGGATTTACATGGGTGTTGAAGGTTAGATTTTACTTGTAACATACATTATTTGTGCTTGTATATATTGTGATGGTTAATCTAAATAATGTGTTCATTGTTATATTTGAGAAACATAGATAAGCGAATAGTCATTCACCGTTGTCATTGTTCCTTAGGCATTGGCTTTGTTCCTAGGCATTGTTCGTAGTAAGTGTAAGTGTTTGTGTAGATTTAAGGATGTTATGGTTGATGGTTTCGCACTAGATAAATACATAGAAACGATTTGTAAACGGTTGGTTCAAACCATCGACAATGTCTCTTCATCCACCGCTAGTTCGAAGAACCCACCGCAACAACACGATATGTAATTGTATCCTCGTTACTACATATACACCCACCGCTATCCTAACCATCGCAACCATAATCACAACCACTATAATCACAACCACTAACTCTTAATTTGATGTATTTGTTTTTCAGATTTGGATTATGGAGAAATTTCTCAAACGACTCCGCTTTGGACCAAAGACCCGAGAAGATCCCACGTTGTCTAGCTTGGTCAAAAGTTAAAACTTTGAGAAAAAGCATTACACAATTTTATTTGATCCGTAAGTAAAACCCAAAATTAGTTAATCTGTTGTATGTTTTTATTGCATTTATCATATCAGGTTATCTCCTTTGTTATTTAGGCTTTCGCATCATTACGTAAGATTGTACCAACAAATGCCGAAATGAGTTGTTCGGTGGTACATTCGCAGATGGAGTACATCCGTGAACTTGATTCCCAACTTGTTGAAAGAAGAGAAGAGTGGTGACCAACCGATGGTGGAAGAAGAGGAAGCTATGGTGATGTGGATGTATGCGGTGGAATTCAAGCCGATTTAAATGTTCCTTTATGTGACGCCGATGAAGTTGTTATGAAGGTCAAACGCCTAGTGTCAATGACAAAGTCGATGAAGAAGAGATTGTTGTTGGGTTTGGTGAAATGTTGAATATGAATGAGCCGAGAAGGTTGAAAATGTTGTAGTTGGTATTGTTGAGGTTCCGAAGGGATCAAATGTGACAAAGCGGAAGGCCACATACCTTAGATAAAGATAACATTCGTGCGAGCTTCTATCCCTTAAGTCCGTGGTTGGTAGTATAGAAGAACGTAGGAGAAGTTGTTGTATCACGCCTCTTATGTGAGTTACAACAGTACAAAAGAGAATTGTGGTAATTGAAGAAGCTTTAGGAATAAAGTCACAAGATGATGTTGGTGAGATTAAGGTAACAAGCTGTTATTTGAATTTTTGTTACTTCATTCCACCAAAATGGTAACAAGCTGTTATTTGAATTGTGGTAATTAAGTAAGTTCACTTTTTTACAGGTGGAGAGTGTTGAACACACCCCCATCAGGACCAATGTAGGATCCGATGACAAGCAGAAGCTGTTGTATACGGATTCCGAGGAGTTTACCGGGCCTATGACCCAAGTTATGAAAGCTGCTTTATCGGGAGGTCCTGAAGATGCTCATCATTCCAACAATATAATGCAGGTGGATAACAAATTTGATTGTGCTGCCTTACCAAATTTGAATGATGAGTTCTCGTATATTGCTTATGATGGGTTTGATCCAACTCCATTGACGTGATATATATATATATATATTGTTTTTTCCCATTCTTTTACTTTTTTCTATTTCAATATTAAACCTGTTAGAATTAGAAATTCGGTATTAAAGAGTCGGTCACCTCAAGTATATGTAATCGTTAGAAAGCTCGTAGTCGTAGTTATTTTAAGTTAAGTAGTATTTAGTTAAGTAACACCGTGGAGGACTGGACGGGTCTTTACCCATCTGATGCCCGATCCAGCCCGTTGTGTGGCGTTTATTGTAAGACTATAAATACTCTACCTTCCAAGGTAGAGAGTTGAGCTCATAATAATATTTTCTTTCTCTCACTATAGTTCCCAACTCTCTTCCTTTCTCTCACTAGAACTTTCTCTCTAACATACTTATACGCCTACTTTGATCATGGTTTAGAGTGATTGTGAAATCTAATATTTCTCATACCTTAAGGATGACTTAGAATATGCTTTATGTCTGTAATAAATATGCTTTGTCGTGAAATATGTTCCTCCTCATCTTAGGAATAACAAACTTGCCATTCAAACATATTTCTCATACCTTAAGGACGACTTAGAATGTCTCAGAGATTGTAGAAGTGGATAAGTTAGAGAAACCAGATGATAATGCAATTGACCATGCATGCTTATATGCCAAACGATCTCAAGAACTTCTAGAATGCCTAATTACAATATGCCCTAAAACCTTAGGTGAGCAAGTCAATCCCTTGATACCGTGTTCTATGCCTAGTGCCAAGCATGCAAGCCATTCAATGCCAAATGTTCGAATAGGAACCCTAATGTGCCTTTAAGTAGTTCGATTCAGATCCACAATGCTAAGAAAGAGAACTCAAGTGTGCCTTCTAGAGTACAAATCCCATCACTTCTAGTTTTAAGAAAGTGAACCTTAGTGTGCTTGCATGTAGTTCGGATCCCAAAGACATCTAAACAGTGATGCAAAGAGTTGTAAAACCAACTAATGTTCTCATTCCCTACAGAGTAATCGGTGACATTAAAGGAGCAGTCAAAGTCTCAAGACAATACAAGGAATGATAGGACCTCGCAAGCTAAGAATGTGCACCGGAAAAGTAGAAGAACAATCTAGGAACTTTAAGTTTGAATCGAATAAAACGAATCATGTTGATTCTAGTATTAGCCATAGGCGCATCGTAATTAATTGAATTCGATACTATTTGCAAACATTGTATTGATGTCCGCTTGAACTCATTTCTAATCATGAATGTGGTGTTAATGTTTTGCCTAATGATGTTAATTGTCCAGTTAATATTGTTAATGCTAAAATTCATGCTAAGAAGGCTAAAAGGCAAAAAGAAAGAAAGTCGAAAATAGTGGAAACCCACAGAAGAACATTTAGTAAGATAGGCTATTATTGGATACCGGTTGGTCGTAAGACTAATCGATAATGCCCACTAGAAAATGGATGCCTCTTGGTAGAACTATTCCTTAAGAAGTGAGCACACCGTGAATGTGGCTAATACGATACTAGTATCGCATCTATTCACAATGATTCCATTGCATTATTTTCTCGATATGAATGCTTCTATTTCTAATGTGGGTGTTCCAACCATTGTTACTAACCAAATGGAACCCATTCTTGCATGGGGATCCCAATTATCCGATTATCCATTCTTGTTCGTGTTCAACCGCAGATCGCTCAAATCGCTCGTGGTACACGGACTCAGTCGTTCCAAGCATATGATCGGCGACGGTCACGGCTCATGAACCGTGAGCAAATTCATCGAGACAGTTAGATTCGGGAATGATCATTTCGTGCTATCATGGGTTATGGAGACTATGTTGTTGGCAAAAGTGTTATCTCCGTGGTTTACTATGTAGAAGGTCTTGGTCACAACTTGTTCTCGTTGGTCAATTCGCGATTCGGATCTAGAAGTAGCCTTCGTAAAACATACCGCTTCGTTAGAGAACTTGATGGTAAGGAACTTTAAGAGGTTCACGTGGTTCAAATCTATACACCATCTCTATCGAAGATATGATGAAGTCTTCTCCAATTTGCTTCTTTGTCAAAGGCTTCCAAAACAAAGTCATGGTTATGGCATCGCTGCCTCAATCACCGAACTTCGCACCATCAATGATCTCACCGTAAAGGACTTAGTTGTAGGTTTACCTAGACTCAAGTACGAAAAGGATCATCTTTGTTCAAACATGTCAATTGGGAAAAAGCAGAAGTATGCCCATAAACCCAAACCTACTAACTCATCACGAAGTTCTTCATATGATTCATATGGATTTATGTGGACCAATGAGGGTGCGAGAATATCTTTGGGAAGAAATATGTGTTAGTTGTGGTTGATGATTACTCTAGATTCACCGGGTCAAGTTCTTAAGGACAAAGGATGAAACTCCGATATCATCATCAAACTCATCAAACAAATGCAAGTTCGACTTAACAAAACCGTCGTAATTATCGTAGCAGATAATGGAACCGAGTTTGTCAACAAACAACTTAGTGAATTTTATGAAAGCGTTGGAATCGACCATCAAAGAAGTGTTCCACGAACTCCTCAACGTAGCGGTGTAGTTGAAAGACTAAATCGAACTCTTGTAGAAGCCGCTAGAACAATGCCGATTTACTCAAAGGTTCCAATGTTTCTCTGGTCAAGCTATTGCCACCGCATGCTACACACAAAATCGTTCCTCGATTCACACCGCTCATGGAAAACTCCATATGAACTTGTCCACAAGAAAACCTAATCTCTTTCCTTCGTGTGTTTGGTGCATTATGTTATCCAACTAATGAGGGTCAAGACTTAGGCAAACTTAGAGCTAAAGGACATTGGAGTATTTGTAGGATATGCACCAAACAAAAGGGATACCGAATCTACAACAAAAGAACCCGAAATATCATGGAAACAATTCACGCTTCGTTTGATGAGTCGACCGGTCAAATGGCTCTGGACAATCCAGTTCAGACCCGTGACTTCAAAACAGTCCCATTGGTTCATCCCTTGTTCCAAACTCCTCTCAAGAAACTCCATATGTACCTCCATCCGAAGATGATTTAATGAAATTGTTTGATCCTATGTTTGATGAACTTTATGATCCAAGTACTAATGAGGTGTCGATCCTACAACAGAGGTCGCTCATATTCCCGTGAATGAAGTCAATCCCTCGCCAATAACTTTAAGTCAAGAAGCCTCATCACGATCCTTCGCCTCATCAACAAATCATCATTCTTCAAATGTACACCATGGAACTGCTTCGCATCAATGATGAAGTTAATCCTTTGCTACTCCTCAAGATGCTCCTTTGAAAACATATTTGCTCCTAAATCATCATCGAACCATCTTCTTCGTGAGACATCGACTCGCTACCTCGATCCCTCAACAACCGCCACATGAACACCTTAGAAAATGGACTCACGATCATCCACTAGACAACATCATTGGAAATCCTCTCGTCCCCTGTATCAACACGGAAACAACTTGCTACCGATGCCTTATGGTGCTTCTTCAACTCAGACTATCTAAGATCGAACCAAAAGATGTTAAAACCGCCATGAATGAAGATTGTTGGTTCAATGCAATGCAAGATGAAATTCATGAGTTTGATCGACTTGATGTATGGGAGTTAGTACCGCCCGCATCGTGCTATGATTATTGCTCTTAAATGGATCTTCAAAGTGAAACTTGATGAGCATGGTGATGTGTCAAGAACAAGGCTCGATTAGTTGCTAAAGGATACCGCCAAGAGGAGGGTATTGACTTTGAAGAATCTTTTGCTCCGCTTGCTCGAATCGAGGCAATCGTAATCTTCTCGCTAATGCCTGCTAGTAAGAACATGGTAGTCTATCGATGGATGTAAAGACGACATTTTCGAAGCGGAGACCTTAAAGAAGTAGTCACGCCACCAACCTGAAGGATTTGTAAATCAAGAGCATCCTACTCACGCTTATCGTTTGAAGAAGGCCCTTTACGGTTTAAAGCAAGCTCCAAGGGCATGGTATGATACATCACAAAGTTTATTCTATCAACCGGATTTAGCAAAGGAGCAGCTTGATCCAACATTGTTCACCGTGAAGTCGTGCAAACATTTAATTCATGTTCAAATTTATGTTGATGATATTATTTTTGCCTCGGCGCACCCAATGGAATGTGATCGTTTTCAAATGAAATGAGTTCAAAATTTCAAATGTCAATGATGGGACAAATGTCATTTTTCTTGGGATTACAAATTTCGCAAAGTCTCGGAGGCATTTTCATAAATCAATCTAAATATGCAACCGAGATCTTAAAGAAATTTGGATTTGATTCAAGTGACCTGTTGACACTCCCATGATTGATCGAACCAAACTAGATGAGGACCACTCGTGGATCATGATTGACCAAACAAAATATCGTAGTATGATTGGATCCCGATGTACCATACAACTAGTAGACCGACATCTTGTTCTTTGCTTGCATGTGTGCTAGATACCGTGCTAAGCCTACTAAAAAGCACCTTGAAGCGCTTAAACGGGTCTTCGGTATCTCCAAGGAACCATCAATATGGGTCTTTGGTACCAAGGACACCGCATGTCACTAACGACCTATATGCAGATGCCGATCATGCAGGTGTCAAGATACTCGTCAAGTACATCCGGAGGTGCTCGGTTCTTGGGTAATAAGCTTGTGAGTTGGTCTTCAAAGAAGCAAATGAGTACTTCTATTTCCTCTACAGAGGTGAATACATAGCCATGTCATCTGTTGTGCTCAAATCTTATGGTTGAGATCTCAATTATCGACTATGGCTTTGAATTCAACAAAATCCTCTCATCTTGTGATAATAAAGTGCTATTGCTCTCTCATGCAACAATGTTCAACACTCAAGAGCAAAGCATATCGACATTCGACATCATTTCATCGGAACAAGTGGAAAAGGTGTGGTGGAACTCTATTTTGTGAGGTCCGAATATCGCTTAGCGACATCTTCACCAAAGCTCTTCCAAGGAACGCGTTTTGAGTTTATTCTTCCACGCCTTGGCTTGAAAAGCCTTCAACCAGAAACACTCAAACGTCTTCAGGAGGAAGACGAGGAGTAAAGGTCTATCTTCATCTATCTCTTGTATATATCTATTCGAAAAACAAAATACAAAATTATAAAATCCTCAAAAAAAATCAAATAGAAAAATATAAAACCTTCAAAATCCATAAAAAATCTGAAGAAAAAAAAAATTCTCGAATTCTTAAAAATATTGTCAATTTGTTAGGTCTTTCTCGGTTCGATAATATCTACGGTCTTTGTGCTGTCATTTAAAGAATGACACGGGACTTTAGATGTTGCTCGAATTCTTAAAAAAAAAAAAAAAATGTTTTTGGGAGAAAGAGAAACAATGGTTTATTGTCATTTCAGGCAGTAACCCGCTTTTTCAAAGAAAGAACAGAGCCATGCTTTTTCATGTTTTTCAAGATTTGATAATTTGTTTGAACATTCATCAAAAGCCTTCTTATCAACCAAATTCCATGCTCGATTCTATTAACATGTTATCTCTTTGAAAACAAATTGTTTTGAAAATAACTCGGACTCTATTTTGATAATCATCTGGACTTATTGGTCAAATATCAATCTCTCAATCAACAACCTATGTCATTGATTGAGGGGAGAATGATTTCAATTAAATTAAAAAGTTATTTGGCATTAAATTGTTTTCAAAAGATATTCATGCATGTTTTATCAATGGAGTTTTAAAGTCTAAAATCCGATCCTTATCGCTTAAAACGCTTTCATAATCAAGTCACAATTCCCTTAAAATCTTTCAAAATCAATTTAAATCAATAAGAGATCACAAATCTCAAATGATTTGATAATTATGATCGGGGAGAATGTGTGATTTAAATTGGATTTAAACCGATAATTCGGTAAATGGTTTATAAGGATGTACATGCTATCCTTCCCACATGTGACAAACGATTTCAAATTTTCCATGCACATGTTGAGGGGAGCATCTATCTTAAACCTATGATTTGAAACGTGATCATTTATCTCAATGTGCAGGTTCCTCTAGTATGTGCAAAACTCTTTTCAAACCTCGAGGCACATATTGAGGGGAGCGAACTTATGGAAACCTCATCCTTCCCGGATATCGTTATCTACTTGATTTGATCAAGGAAGTGATGGTGATATCTTTTAGAAAATGGTAATCAAAGAAGTAGTTTCTTCCTCTTGCCTCCGTGTGCAAAACGATTTCAAACAACTCATGCACATGTTGAGGGGAGCACTTATTCTAAAAATATCAAAACAATTCAGTACAAAATGTTTTGATAATATATCACAAGTATCCGGATTGATTTTCAAATGGTTTTCAATTGGTTCCAATGGCGTATGAACAATACCAAATAGACCGACCAACTTTACTTTATGTACGGTGATATAAGGATGATAAGGTTAGGTATGTGTTCCCATGATCCGCCAGAACCGGAGGATCTACCCCAGGACTATCCACTAGTTAGTGTAGAGTTCTTAGGTATGATGATAAAAGGAGAAAATGAGATATGGGAAGAGAGCGGATCGAGACCGAGCTAGTCTTGAAATAAACCCAACAAGGTTCTAGCTATGAAGTCTCGTAAGAATCAAGGGTTGAAGAATTAAAAGAATTGAATGAGAAAGGGTGAAAACAAATAGCCCTCCATATATTCAACCTTAGGCGTAAACCGGGTTCAATTCATATGCTCTTGATGGTAACATCGGTATTGAAGACAAGACGTCATGGACCCAAAGGACGACCGCACTTCAACTTTCCAAACCACTCAAGTTCCTCTTAAAAGGACTTGTTTCATTCTCACAGGAACCGACATTATCTATCGACTTTCTCTTAGAGATTGTTGATATTGAAGAAGGAGACCCTATCCCTAGTCTCCCGACACGGGATCCAAATATGCACAAAATTGAGTCTAGAGCCACGAGATCATCAATAAATCTCATTAGGACACTTTAATGAAGACTCTGCTTCACACAATGTGAAAAGAGAGATTATATCTTGAGTCCCACGCATTATCCTTGTGGTATTGCCGTAACATCCGAGTGTTGTGTAAATATATTCACAATGAAGATGGAAAACCTTCGAGCCAACATCAAACAAGCTCACGGTAGGTGGCGGTAAGATCTATCATATAGATCAACCATGTGACAACCGAAGCGAAACAATGGGGCGATTCAATCTCTTGAATCAATCTCGGTTCAGTTATGGATTGACGGATACCTTTGAAAACCGGTCTTTGTGCTTAATAATTCTTTTCTTTAGCACATCGTCCGTGTACTAATTTTTCAAACCAAAGGTGTTTTTATGATTGATAATTGATTTCCAATAAAACCTTCGTTGTATTGCAAAAACAAGTTCTATTGAGCAATACACGATTGTTTTCAAATCTCTTCTCATCAATCAATGGATTTAAATTATTTGGTTCACTCACTCCGTGTTGTCTTCTTTGAGACGTTCGGTTTGAGAACAACTAGAGCATTCGAAACCATGTCAAGGAAATTCTTGAATTATACCGATCACAGCAAGACATGTATCGATCAACGGGAACCGTGGGCGTGTACCTCAATTCAACTAAAGTGGTCAAAGACACTTTTGTACGCTTTATTGTTAATCTGTTGTATGCGTGTACGCCCGACGCTTGCGGTGATGAGAATGAAGCGGTCAATCCATAGCCGCATGCTCACACAATACATTCATCTCTCAATAAATCATGATAAGTGCATCAATGACTCGATATTTACACTCCATGCTTTTGCTATCGCTGCGCCAATATCATGAATCAACGAAGCTTTCGCTACTACGATGAGAAGATATCATAATCCGTAATGTGAGCATGTCGGTCCGAAAGTCACAACATCACATAATACCAACACCACAATGGATGTCTCGAGACTTTTGTTGGTGATGGTCTCAAAATCGCTCAAATTTACTATCACGTGGATCAAGAAAAGACCTCCACCGAGTAACCAAACATGCAATGTGATGAATCAATGACTACGAGCTTAGGAGCAAAGTACTACATCAAGAATGCAAGAACAATTGTTAATGTAATATCTATTTGTATTCAATGTAATTTTAGTACATGATTGAGGTGACCTACCTTAGGGAGATTGTTAGGAATTAGAAATTCCTGTATTAAAGAGTCGGTTACCTCAGTATATGTAATCGTTAAAGCTCGTAGTCGTAGTTATTTTAAGTTAAGTAGTATTTAGTTAAGTAACACCGTGGAGGACGGACGGGTCTTTACCCACTGTATGCACGATCCATGACCCGTTGTGTGGCGTTTTATTGTAAGACTATAAATACTCTCTACCTTCCAAGGTAGAGAGTTGAGCTCATAATAATATTTTTTTCTCTCACTATAGTTCCCAACTCTCTTCCTTTCTCTCACTAGAACTTTCTCTCTAACATACTTATACGCCTACTTTGATCATGGTTTAGAGTGATTGTGAAAACCAATATCTATCAAACCCACATACCCTTTATCTAGGAATCGATGGATGTGAATGGTGCGGAAAAGAAAATGACAAAGGCAAAGGGTAAAGAAATTGTTGTGTGGAGTCCACCTTTGGTGGGAATGGTTTGTGCGCTTTACTCTTAAATTGTTAGAACCGCATATGGAGCAGGGGCTTCTGGTGACAACGTTTATGATCCCATTGCAAGCAAGGTCCGCATAAGTAGACACATTGGATTTGGAGGTTGAGGAAACGGCTATGGAAGGGGCTGATACACAACCTGTTGAAGTGATATGCCTTGATTATGAGGATGGGCAGGATGTTGTCAAGGTACATTTATTTATCTTATCATTTGTTAACAACAATGCATGCATAATAGTAGTACTATCCCTTAACTCAAGACAAAAATAACTTGAGCAAAGACATTATTAGCAACAAACAAGTCTCTGCTGCGTTAATACATTAATACATTTGATTAGTATATGATTATGATTTAATATTATGATGCATTAGTTTTACACATAACTTAACTTAAACTCATATGCCATAAAGAAGTCTCTCGCATTAATACATTAATACATTTGCATAGATAGCACATAAACACACATTAAAAGCAGTTTGACAACTAAAAACTAATATGGTACTAAAAACATAAATGACCATCATCATAATTTACATTTTAGTTCGAGCTCTCTCCTTGTTTTTCTTATTTGCTTTGAGTCGTTGAAACAGATTTCAAGACCACTAATCCTATTTTCCAAATTATAAATATTTTCAAATAATGTAGGATTATTCACATGTTGCTCCACTTCGCTTATATCATCTTCCTCGGTTTGTTGCACCACCTCCCTTTCTTTGCATCACCTCACTTTGAAACTCTTCCTCTACCTCATTTTTCAAGACTATCTCGACCTTCTTTGCACCATTTCACGTTGCTACACCACCTCACTTTCACCTCCTCCTCATTCTCTAGATCTTCCTCATCTTCATTTTCTTCCTCCTCTTCCCCATCAAGTCCATAAATCTCATCCCAGAGAAGTCTTGGCAACGTGACCAAGTAAGGATATTTGTCCTCATCCACACACTCACTTGCCTATATGAACCATATTCGACATTGGTTCTTCCCAAAAGCATCTAACATCTGCGTCAAAAGCAAATAGTTGTTTAAGACAAACTCATACTCTTCTTCATCATTTTGAAAGTTTCCATTTGGTGTTGCCATTATTCTTGAGTGAGAATAAGAGAGAATAAAGTGAGAGTTGTGAGTACATTATATAAGTAGTAACAAGAATCTTATCTTTTACATTGTCTTTGTACTTGAGTTAGAATAAAATATTGTCTCAAAGTATACCGTCAAAAGTAAATTGTATAACCAAGACTAATACTTATCTTTTACCACGTGTAAAGAATCTTATCTTATCTTTACAATGTGCTACTGCTTGATATAATTATTAAAATATAAATATTGCTTTTCACTTATTTGTATTTAATACATTAATACATCACTTTACAAACTAGGAAATATCATTACACTTGCATGCAATATGGTTGACTTGATTGTTTGAGTCTCATCCGTATATGATTGCTTCCGAACATTAGTTTTACTACTACTAGGACCAACATCTTGCGCATTGGGTCCCAACCTTTGTGATTGCTTAGAGTTACCACCGACAGTTGGTTCTATAACTTCTTTTTATCAATACCGTATATCTCTTCTTATGTCTTCTAGCACTTCACCGTAATCGGTAACTAGCTTGAGATTTGGGCCATATAATTCATATATCTCAGAAACATTACTCTCTTGCTACCTTTATCGACCACTCCCTTTCATCGTGTTTTTCTCAAAGCTAACTCTCTTAGAACTCGACATAAATCAATTAATGTGATGGAAATATGGTTATGAAACTGAAAATGAATAGGAGCAAATATTTGATGGAAATATGGTGAACAATTAGATCATGGTTTCGCTATTAAATAGACACCACGTGCTAAGTCACATGTAAACAGTTAAACATACATAGTCAACTTTGCAGAGGATTTGCTTTTGAAAATAATAAAGGGCCACATGCTTTGTTGTACATGTCCTTAAAATAGACACCACATGCTTAGTCATGACTAAAAATATCTTATGCCATAGAATCTCACATTTCCACTTAACTTGGTTGAGTATTGAAGTTATTTAATTGTTGGATAGACGAGTTGTTTGTTAAAAGATGAATCGTTTTTATTTTTTAGGTGCAAATATCGATTAGTTTTCAACTCGCTCAAACGGAAGAGGAAGCCGTGGAGATATTGCACCTCACCTTATACTACTCCACCACCACTACTCCAAGAAGGCGTCAACACGGATTAATTGTCAAACCCCATCCCTCCTAACGCCCGCATTTTGATGATACATTGGAACCGTTTGTGGAGGTATTTGACCGTGTGAACTTATATGTCTCTTAATTTGTAATACAAACATTCACTAAAAAGGTAATTTGTTCTAACTTAGAATTTGTCGAGAACTGAACGGGAAGAAAAAACAAAAAGGTAATTGTGCCATGTTCCGCTCAAAATTTTTGAAAGAGAATAATGGTACTAGGTTTATTTTCCCATGGGGTAATGAAGACACTTTTGCCGATCGCGGTTTTGGGATCATTTATGGCAACGGTGGTAACAAGGATGGATGGTCGAGGACGAGGTGCGATAAAATCGCTTGTTAGTATTGTACCATAATTGTTTCTTTGTGATTCCCACTTGTTTTTAATAATGTGCCCAAATGTAAACAACACCTTGACCTATGGATAGATTTGATGTGGCATTTCCGACCATCGATGCCGATCGTGGGCTATGGTGGGTCCTTTTTCACACCTCAAGTAGTTAATGACTTCAGACGAACCTATTGGGCAAATGGTGTAAAGTACCGGTGCCTTCAATGATTTCGAAAAGGTATTTATTTCTTTCCATATGGCCATACGTATAGATTCTTCATCGGTGCATTCTGGCGATGTCGTAAATGATGTAGGTACTATTTCCAATAAACGAACCTAACAAGCACTGGGAGGTAGGAGAGCTGCATATCAAGACGGTGTTTTGACATTGTATGATTCGTTTCCGGCCTTTACAAACAAACGAATTTGGTGGAAGGATACCATGCCCGCAAAATTTCACTATTGGTCGCCAAAATTACTAAACGAAACGGAGTGTTTGCGGCAAAAGGCATAGATATCAACGCTTATCGATTAGCTTTCAAAATGTGTTGATGTCCCCAACCAAACAGTCAATACGGTGATCATGCGGAATATGGGCTTGCATTAACCTATTTAGGTGAGTCATAACATGCTATTAAAGTCCGACGATCCTGAAATGACTCTTGCCTATCGCGAAAGAATGTTTGAGTACCTATGGAAATACAAGGTTGAGTATCTTTGGTCATTGACTATATTTATTACAAGTTGTGGTTTGATCCTTCTAGCCGTGGTTTCAAGAATGCTTATAGCCGTGGTTCCACTGCTAGTTGAGAAGAAACCACGGTTACTTGAGAAGAAACCACTGCTAGTTGAGAAGAAACCACGGTTACTTGAGAAGAAACCACGGCTAGTTTAGAAGAAACCACGCCTAGTTCAGAAGAAACCACGGCTAGTTGACAAGATACCACGGCTAGTTTAGAAGAAACCACTGCTATTTTAACACAAACCACTGCAACTAGTACTTCTGAGGTAATTCTATCCAACATTACTTAATATACACACACTGTTATGATAACCACTTCAAAATACAATTTAAACTAAAAGTGCGAAGGGAAAAATTTTTAATTCATACAAATTTAACAACCCATTTTATTCAATTCAATATCTTACAATCGCATTTCATGGGTCACACACCAGCACTACAAGAACACTCATAATAAGATAGCGGACACATACAACATAGAACACACTGAAAAGACACACACTTAGAGATCCATCAAGCCCCTGAGTTTCTCGATAAAGATGCCATTGTTCGCAGCATTTAGCTCCAGTTCTCGTGAAAGGATACGCATCTACATGATCTTTTGATCATCTTTACCATTTACCCCTCAAATATTCTGCTTTTTTTGAGCATGCCTGCTTCCAACACTCTCCAATTCTTGAATGAAGCTAAGCCTTTCTTGATGATTTGAAGCAATCTTTCATAGCGCATTCAATTGTTGTGCCATACGAACATCTTCGCGAGGCTTGGTAGCAATAGAAGACTAACATATCGTGCCGGTTGTTAGAATTTGCATCGGCTCTAAGCTTATCACACCTAGGAAATCTAGACATTTCCTTATCCCAATAGTTTATCACAAATTTAAAAAAAATAAACTGGTTAACTAACAAGGTGGGTTTGCTGTCTTTAAATAGGCAAGCAGCAAATACATACATTACTGTTAACTGTATTTGTATTATCATGACACCAATCCATGTCCTCATATAGCATTTGTCACATGATGCACAGCTGCTCCCATATTATTGAATAACATCCAAAAAAAATTACAGCCTTTCAAATGCTTTAAACCCCATCCACATATTGTCACTATATTTGTTTTTTTTCACTTACACATGCTCACAAGATTTACTATTTCTGAACAAACATCCAAAACAGGACAAATTCTATCTGCTTTTGCACTGGCCTTTTGCATTGACTAACCTTTCACAATTATTTACCATGCCCTTGAACATAAAATCTAAAGAAACACTCATACACAAACACAACTAGTTTGTTAAAACTATTACTCTAACACTTATCAAAGGTCAACACACCAATCAATGATACGAGAAGTTAATCTTGGAACCACAATCAAACCACACAAGCATATGCGGAGTGTTTAACTTTAAGCATACACATACTTAGCCTTACACAACCATTTAGCGACTATTACATTAGTTAAATAAAGAGAACATTGACCTAGTAATTATCCATGTTATTGAAATCATCGAAGTGATATGTATTTGATGATTTAGGGAGTGAATTTAGATTAATGCCAGAATTATCTACGTAACCCTCCCAACCGCTGTTACTTGGTTCACCATCCCAACGTACGGCATCCCAATCCTGGTAAATTCTCCCATTTTGAAAATACTCGTCGTCCACTTGCGATTGTGGGTCATCTTTCAATTGAAAATGAGTACCTGACCTACGTTTACGCTTTCCCTGTTCAGGTGCCATCTCTTGCATAACTTCTTTGCCATTGTCTGTCCTGCTATTTGTTCTTTTCGACAACATATACAACCTATCTTGTCGAATACTAAAAACAATATTAGATATACATTTGAATGAACAACCTAGTTTACCTGCTTTTCGCTAATGGTTCCATGCATGTCGACGGGTATGCCCAACGGTACTGTTGGAATCGCTCCTAACTCGTAAATGGAACGACATTGACGGATTACATTTCTATCTTTATTACCTCAAACACAAGGGCTTGTTATGTCATTTAGTGATAGATGTAAGTGTTTGGGTATATAAACCTCCATACTTCCATGGAGGGTGAGACTCATTGTGTAATTCACCTTTCCTTATCAATAAACACATACTAGTTTCCCTTCTCTCTCTACTTTCTCTCTAACATGAAGATGGCTTTCTTCCATCTTCCAAGACCTCCGAATCACCATATCATCCATAAATACGATCCTAACATTGGTATCAAGAGCAAGGTCGGATTTTTATCTTTAGTTGTTTTTGGTGATGTTTTCTTGTCAAAATTATCTTGTAAATCTGTCAAAGTCTTAACCTTTCATAAAATATTTTGGGTTTATGATTTTAACAAGTTGAGTATTATTTGTGGTCAAAATATTTTATGGGTTAACAAAAACATGTCATAAACCGCTTTGGTCACATCGCTTTTTATTCATTTTTATACTCAGATAACATTTTGTATCAATCCTCGTGAACCTGTTTTGGTCATCTTGTCTTATTCTCATGGTTTAAAGTGGGTCAAAGTGCACTTTTATGCTTTTCGGGTAACGCTTGTCGAACGGAAAAACATGGTCGGAAAAACTCGTCGGAAAAAGTGGTCAACGGTCAAAACCCTAAACTTACGCATAAGAAGAATCTACAATGGAGTTACGCCAGAATGTGAAGTTACGCGTATGAAAAGTTACGCGTAAGGTTTTACGCATAAGCCTTAGCTTACGCATAAGCCAGGTCTACGCGTAGCCATTTATGTCTAAGAATCACTTACACGTAATGTCTACGCTTAAGACTCACTTTACGCCTATGGTTTACGTGTAACCCTTCTTACAACCTTGGTTTTTTTTACGCGTAAGACCGACAGAAATAAGGAAGATAAAGACTATGATTTGACCTCAAAAACAAATACCAATATCTCGTACTCATGTGACCTCAGTTTAAATTAAGATTACTGGTCCACAATCGAAAATGAATGTAGAGAAGTCGTTTAGAAAAATCATCAAAGATCCTCTTCTATTACCAACTCAACCAAATCCAAATCTAACCTAAACCTTTCTACTCCAACCCCATCATTCTACTCAATCAAGAATCGGAAAACAATTAAACAAATCTCGATTTTTTTTCGTGATATTCACAACTTATCTCAAACCATTGAAGGTCAATTACGAAAATAACATCATCATTGATTTTATCAAGCTATGCTTCTATATATATCGAAACTAAAATGAAAAGCAAATAACAACTATGTCATTTCTTTTCATTCGTTCGTTAAAATGAAAAGCAAATTACAACCACAACCATGTACACCTACCCGAGACCATCTTTCGGATCTTGAAGGCGCAATATAGACTGGATACATGAAGTAAGGTTGGGTTTTCTATTTGGATGTTATTCTTTGATGATGAAGCTGATGATTAGAGCGACACATTTTTTTCAGATCTGTGTTTCTTGTATTGAAGGAGTGTGGTAGGCGGATATTGTTAACTATTTTTTTAGGGTTTGGAGTTACAGATAAAATGAGATTAGGGTTAAAAATATGTGGTGTGTCTCTTTTATACCCGGTTTTTTAGGGTGAGTGCTGGATTTGGATATGGGCCTGGTATATCTATTGGATCGGGTATATGATTTTTTTTGTAAACGGTAGGTGTTTGGATTTAAAGTGGATCTTAATGTTATTCTTTTGGGCCAATGCTTAAATGTATTAAAATTGGATTGGACCCGGATCACCCTTTTGCTGACGGACTAGAATACACATTTTGGGTTGGGCAGAAACATTATTAAGTCTTGAGATGGATCCAAATAGATTGGACTTGTGTTATATCAAAATGCATTGAGCTGAACATTCAATACTATCAAATGTATTTTTTATACATTGAGAGCATTTTTGGTATAACATTTGGTTAACAAGTGGTATTTTGGTATGGTATATTTTTACGGGGATACAATTTTTGACAAGATCGGAAAACCATTATAAAGATTCATTTAAACCGTTAACGAAGGCTAGTTTTGGGCATTTAACCGCAAAATGTGATTACGGCGAGAATTCACTATTATTTATTTGAGGTTGAAGTGGGATATCACAGGTGCGTGTACTTAGTATCTGAAGATATCGGGGTTGGTTGGATGCATGATTCTTCGAGATCCTTGTTCGAGTTTTAATTGGTACGAATGACAAAGACTTAAGTTATCTAGTTGAACCTGATGTAAGGAGTTACGTTGTTGTGCTCACAGCTTATAACTATCACTTTTAAGGAGTTACGTTGTTGTGCTCAAGTGTCACACTTAGGTGTGGATAATTTGAGAAACTATAAGTTTACTTTTTCGATCGAGGATTCGAAAAAGGGTTCTTCGCTCTGATGAGTGCAAGTTTAAGTCACAAGTTCGGGTTATTTTACTTGATCTCAAGTTCGTCATATTGGGTTTTCCATCAAGAGTCACTACAAAAGCCGTCGAATGATAATGGGGTCGGTAAAGAGTTAATGAGAAGAGTATACATGAGTAGAAGTTTTTATCGCATTGATTCTCACAAGATATTTATGGTACTTCACACTTGTTCGATTAATTGAACATACATGGTTTCGATGTCTCCAATTTCATCATCAACATCGTGGTGTATGATTCGATTCGTTGAAAACATCGGGGAAGAGAGTATAGGTGTTCCTTGCTTCTTTGATGTTTTGGATTTTTTGAAAACCCGTTTCCTTTCATGAATTTCTTCAATCGGGGAAGAAATAAGACAATTTGTGGTTCAAACGTCTCACTTTGGTGTTATCGTCTCACTTTCACGAGTTATCGTGTGAAGATTACCTAAATAGGATGTCATGATGCCTTACACGGTCATTTTATCATGTAATTGCAGTTAACGGTAACTACTATTCCGATGAACCGCAACATTCGTGGGGAAGTTGGTTCATTTCGTCTTTCGTGGTGCATTTGGTGTGAAGCATCTACATACGTGAGAAGATCTTGTTGATTTCTTGCATGTTACCCCGAACGGATTTTCCGCAACAAGTCGATTACCTTGTGTGGTTTCTTGCTCATCTACAAATTCCATTGCGTCTTGAAACTTCAAAAGTTAGAGGAAATGTTCACTACATCAAAGTTTGAATCTGCTGAAGACGGTTGTCGGTTTGGGGAAGGCGATTGAAACTTCGCCAAAAGGAGTGTACGGAGAAGTCGCTAAAGACATGCAGCATGAATTGGGGAAGTTAATCCAATTTATGCATATTACATCATTTGCCTACAAGTGAAGAAAACGGTTCTCAAGTCAAGGTACCGAAGAAGACAAAGAGCGTAACCTTTCATCATCCTCAAGACTTGAAGAGCTTATGAAGACCTTTCTTTATTTGCTTTCTATATTTGTAGTAAATGTTGTAAGTAATCCCTTATGTCGTCCCATTGGGGAAGATTGTTGAATCGCTCCTAACTCGTAAATGGAGCGACATTGACGGGATTACATTTCTATCTTTATTACCTCAAACACAAGGGCTTGTTATGTCATTTAGTGATAGATGTAAGTGTTTGGGTATATAAACCCTCCATACTTCCATGGAGGGTGAGACTCATTGTGTAATTCACCTTTCCTTATCAATAAACACATACTAGTTTCCCTTCTCTCTCTACTTTCTCTCTCTAACATGAAGATGGCTTTCTTCCATCTTCCAAGACCTCCCGAATCACCATATCATCCATAAATACGATCCTAACAGTACCACACCTCCCACATTTTCTAACTTTTGGCTCCTGATTTTTTGATGGGAAGCGATCTTTGTTTTTAGGTCTTCCTGCCTGCCTCTTGTCCATTAACGATGGTTTAACCTTTTGCAAGTTACCCGGATCATGCCATTCTGACTCTATTTCCAAAGGATACACCATTTCATGATATGTGCCTTTGAGTGCAGTTTTTGTAAACCATGTTTTAGCCCATTTGTTACAGTTAGTCAATTTTTCTTCTCTACACATGGCACACACATGACCACATGGTAGTCCCGAAAGTTGCCATTTCCTGCACGTTCTTCGTAATCAAAAACCATACACGAATAAACAACATTTACCGTAATTGACAACCTATATATTGCGGTACCGCTGCATTCATTCTTTACGGAAATCAACAATATGACTATGACGATTGTCTATAACTTGGTACACAGCACACATGGCAATGCCTCTTACTTCCCAATTAGCACTCTTCCACATTCTTTGCTCAACCTTCCTAGTTGCCCATTTTGTAAGTTCAAATTCCAGTGCGTCTGCAAAATAAGCATACATCAGGTAACATTTATCGAAAAAGTAAAATGTGAGACGGCGAATATATAGTTATACCGTAGTATTTTTCGCGACGTTCAAATACCAATCTTGTAGAAGGCGTCGTAGTACTCAAGAGCATAGTTATTGGTACCTTTCGAAGCGTGCCTTATTAATGAATTTATTGACTCCGCCTTGTTTGACGTCAAATAATTGTATCTTTTCCACTACAATATGCCCTTGACCACTTTTCGTGCCGGCGTCTTCAAGTTTTTGACGACTTCGATTTTTGCACTAAGCTCGGAAATTGCATTATCAAAATCTTGATTGTATAGCTTTTGCACACCTTCGATACAAAGCCTTATGCTTTTACGGAGATATTGCAATTCATCATCAAGTGGCGACAACAATAACCATGAAAGCAATTTGGAAAAGCGTGTCACAAGCTTTTGTTATTGAATGATGCTCATTCGAAATAATCGCGATTAGGCACTTCACCAATGCATTCTTTCAACCACCCCAAAAACAATGTCCAGCTTCAGCGGTCTCACCTGTGCGACCCGGTAGCGATTGGAATAATCGATTATTTCCGTCCATACCAACAAAGAAGCATGTTGGTTCCTAGATACTTCCCTTTCGGATCGCGACATCAATTATAATCAATGGCCGCATGAAGGCTATAAAAGTCCGAATCTAGTATCGTTAAGTATATATTAGTGCTTAGTATCGTTAAAGCTTAATATACTAATAATAATAATAATAATAATAATAATAATAATAATAATAATAATAATAATAATAATAATAATAATAATAATAATAATAATAATAATAATAATAATAATAATAATAATAATAATAATAATAATAATAAGATGTGTGTAAGAATAATACTAACAATTAATATAAATGTGCCCGAAACTTACATGAAAACCAAATGCTACAAAACCATCTTAAATCTTCCGACAATGCCTCAGATCGATGTATGTTACAGGTCCCTTGTTTTTAGCTTTAGGTTATGACAATATAAAGCTAATCGCTCAAACGATTGTTCATGTTTACCGTTCAACACCTCAAATGCCAAATTCCTACCCCCCCAAGCTCGTTTGTAAGAAACGTTTACTTTCCATTCAAGACTCGGATCTCTTTGTATGTCCTTTCCAAAGATATACCCTCCGAGTATCTTTCAATTTTTGATTAGCAATTGACTAAGTAATTTCATTGTCGCATTACGATGATTAGAATGTAATTCAGTTCTTGAACATGTATGGACATTGTTGATGCTAGAAACAAAGAATGTGTTATCCGCTTTTTTTACGGTGTATATGTTCCATGAGCGGCCTTCATTTATACATTTCTGTTGTACCTCATGGGATCAGTTAATAACTTTGTATTCAAAGCGCTCAAGTAATGATTTCTTTCCAATAGTAAACATGCATTACGCTTTATTATAAAATTCTTTATGTTTGAAAAAAAGGTATCCGTTTTTGGGAATCGATGTTTTTAATTACGGTTGTGGTGCGAGTTGGTGGCGTGGGAATATTTTTAAATGAGTCTCTTTATGACGGAGGAAGTGAATGATCGGTTGGTGAAAAAGGTATCCTCGACCTTTGGTTTGTCATGATAACTATCATTGTGAATCGTGGAAAATTCGGGTCTAATGAAAATGATTAGAAGTCAAGATGATTTTACCTCTGAAGGTCTTGGTTCTTTTGTTGAAATTAATGAGATTGAGTTTGCTCATTCTTACAACATAGTTCATGAATGAAGAATTGGACGTCTTCATCATCAACAACGTCCAATTCCATGGAACCATCTTTGTAAGATAACGACTCTATCATTTGGTGTGTCTTTGACACCGTCAACCTTTTTCTTCACATCGCCACTAGTTTATTGAAAGTGATATTTTTAGGTAGTTTAACTCCATGTTTAGATGAAGGATGCACTAAATAAACCTTAAACTTAGAATTGTCATCGTAATCCATGGTTGTGTTTTAACAAATTTAGGTGGAAATAATTCTTGGACTTTACAAGAACTCTTTTAAGTAAGCAAGTGCAAATTACTGACCCTTTGTACTTGTGCATTTACTTAGGTTGCCCAACAATGTAAACTTTCTAAGGTTGCCCAAAATTAGTGTATCAACATAGATACACTTTAATGAGTGTATTAAGTATGAACCACCCATTTGTGATTGTTTATTATTAATGTTGTACTTGTGCCAACCGCCTAAGATTTACTAAGATACACATTTATTTTTGTTATGTGAAAAATTTATTAAGTTGCCTAAACTTGCCAACTGCCCACTGGATGAAACTTGTACCTTATCCCAACTACATATAGATTCTGTAAGTAATATCAATTTCATATTTGTAGTAATGTCTAACGGTAAAAATTCATTACTATGTTAGTATGCTATAATTAGTTTTAGTAATATATTTAGGATCCTTACTTTTTTCTTTTTTTTTACATAATTAACAGGAATTGTGCGTAAGCGTTTGTCTTTTGAAGTGGAACGAGCATGTGATGACGTGCTTCATGAAATATATAGGAAACAACTTAACAAAAGATCTAAGAAGGATGTAGCTGAAAAAGGTGCGTTGGCTGTCAAGGAAATAGGTGACAAGAATAAAGATGAGCACAACAAAATAAATGGAAATGTTGATGGTGAGAAGTCGATTACTAGCAGCGACATGAAGATGAAGCAATAATGGAACAACTAGCCGAACAAGATAGGGCTGAAAGAGAAATGGAAGAGAATGCGGCAAGGCAAGGAGCAGGAGGATCATTACGTAAGATATAGTAAGGTCACCTTGGACGGTTAAAATGAAGGATAAATTTAGTTAAAGTTAGATTATCGACTGTAGATGTTATTCACTTCTTTAAAGTTCATAATCTTAGTTTAAAAAACATGTAATTCACTTCTTTAAAGTTCATATATTTCACTTTCTAGACTTGCATGTTTGTTTCCGTGCTTATACACTTGGAAATTATTCATTAATTTATAAAAGCGCATCAACGGATGCGGTGCTAGATCTTCCTATTCATACAATCATCTAATAAGTACATCAAGAGTTATCCGAAGGACTACTATCAAAGACTACTACATCAACATAACCACCTAAACCATCTATGGCCTCTTTGCTATGGCCCATGCCGGCATCTTGTTGAACTCCTTGTCCCCAATAATGCCCACGTTTGGGCAAGCAAGTCCCTCACTAGCTCTCGTTTGGGGGTCACGATGAGGAAGGACCAGTGGTGGTCGTGGCCGAGATGCAAGTGCTTCAAGAGGTGGAGATCGATAGGTTCTGTTTGGATGGAAGAGGTCCAGCGAGAACATGCTTTGTCCTCATAAGCGTGAGGATGTTTTTATTGGAGGAAAATAGTTCTCCCAGTATTGATTGAGCATGAACTATCGAAGAATCAATCAAGCAGATTTCGAGAGGATGTTTTGTGACCCACTCATGTTGACTAAAATGTTTTGGGGATACAAGAGAGATATGTGTGGTTTATGGGTGATATGTTATTAAATAGAGTTAAAAAGCATTCAATGTGTTAAATAGGTAGAAGGTGTGAGTTGTTGTGTAGTAAATGAAGTCATTGACTATTTGAATTGGTGTTTAGCACTTACTATAAGCACAGATGGTTGTGGGCATCCCACTGCTAGTGCATTCCTAACCACCGCAGGAACTGGGCAACCCACTGCTAGTGCAATTGTAACCACGGATAGCCGTGGGCAACCCACGGGTAGTATCTTTCTAACCACCCCTGTGTGTGGGCAACTCACGGCTAGTATATTTCGAAGCACTGCTAGAGCAGTTTTGATGAAAATGGAAACTCAAGGGGCTGTTATGTAACATGTTGATCTATAAGTATATAATCCCCAAATCACTGCGCTATCAAATAATTGATCTTTAAACACTTGAAATTGGCGCTCTACACAAACCCTAACAACTCCCAAACTGATAATTAAACGTCTTCTACATCCAAATCACACAAATGCCAAAAGAATATCCCACCACACACAACGTCGTTGCATACCTAACCGAGAACAATCATACTGAAGGGTTCCATGAGATGATTGCTTTTCTGAAACACACACACCAATTCACTATGCAATTCACTATGCAAGCTATTTGATGATGATGATGGAGTTGGAGGTTTTGCTCTCTTGCCTTTTGTCTTAGCAACTCGTTCATCACTCAAAGGTACAAAGATATGAGGGATGAGTTCATAGTGAAGGTGCATCCCTTTTGGGGTTGGTGGAATTGGTGCGAAGTTTCTATAGAGACGAGTGAGAAGCATCCCGTATGGAAGAGCAGCCGATCCTTGAGTTGGAATATAAATCATTCTCCTAGCTATGTAGTAGGCTAAGTTGAATGGTTGTCGGGTGGACAAATTGTAGAGCATGTGACAAAGGCAAGCGTTTATGTGATCCTTATTTCCTATGGTGCTAATGACGTTGGCTCTAAGTCGCTCCTCCCATTTCTTAAATTCGGGCTTAAGTTCATTTAACTCCATTCCATATGGATCTCGGTTTACCTCTTTTCCCTTTCGGGTAACTCGGGTTGTATCACTTTTTGGGTTAAAAAGGTGTTCACGGATGGCATCTTTATCGGCCAAACGGGTTTGGTAGGGAAGAGAGCGGTCATTGATTGCATCAAGAGCCGTGAGTGACCACTTATCCGTGTAGACACAAGTTCCTCGGTTGGGAATTCCTAGCACTTGAGCAAAGTTGCTTAAGGTGATGGTGTAGTCGTTTTATTGATTCTAAATCTAAGACAAAATTCATCATCGTCTTCATCACTAAAGCCGCCACACTAGCATAGAATTCTAACACAAACCTAGGACAAATTGGTTCATCGATGTCAAGAAGACAATCGAATTTAATGGCGGCTAGTTCTTCACGAAGATTGGTATGTTCAAGGAAGGATGAGTGAATGGTTCTACCTCATGGAAATACCTTGATTCTAGACCCTTAAATATTTCTACTTGATCCTTGGTAAGTCCTTTGGTTTTGTGGTGTTTGGGAATGTAGTTAAGGGTGTCTTTGTGATCATAGAATCTTGTGGCTACCATGGTTATTCCTAAGGACAAGAATTAATATGTTAAAATGAGAATAAATTTTAACGTTTTTGGTTCTAGTGTGTGCCTATATGAAAACAATTTGAGTTGCGGTTATCTCGACTCATTTTATGCACAAAAATGGTTTTAGTGGGGTGTTTGGCAAATACCATGAGATAACCCAAATGCTCCTAATTCAATGTGGCTTCATTTGAATATACCCAGGAATGCATATTAGTTATGCAATACCTTTAGTATTCAAGAGCATGCAAGTGATGAAAGTCTAACGTTTCTATTTGTATTTAACAATGAAATATTGTTTTCCTACAAGTGAGAAGCTTTTCAAAAAAAATTTTGACATGGGGTGTTTGGTTGTTTGAATAAGGCCTTATAGTTATTATCTATTGATTAGTGAGAAGCATGATGTGTTTATGCAATATGATTTTGTAGTACCTAATTTCAATGACTAGTTATGCAATTTGCCAATTGAATTCATATTTAGTATAAAAGCATACATAAAACCCCATGTAATGATTTTGATAGTTTTGTAAATAAATAAGAATCCTAGACTCGAATTGAGAGATAAAATGTAGTTAGGATACTTACAATGATGTTATCTTACGTGATTAGTGAGAGGAAGGTGTCAATAATGAGCTTGGTTTAAGTTTTACACGTTTTGGTAAAGTGGGTTTTGAGGAAGAAGATGTTTTGTAGGTAGTATTTTTTTACAGAGACACCACGGACGAGACGGTACCAAAATTTTGGTTCCGTCCTTGTTGTCATTGGTGTCGCGGCTCAAGATGTGAGATACAAAACAAAATTGTTTTGGTTTGACTATTCTAATGTTTTAGGCTATGTTTATCCTACATGTTTGGTTCCATTAACTCTAAACCAAGTCTAAGAAGATTAAAAGGTTCTCGTTTAAGAGGCTTAGTTAAGATGTCGGCAATGTTGTCTTTGGAGGATACTTTCTCAATTGAAATGTTCCTTTTTGAACATTGTCGCGAAGAAAGTGATGATGATTTCAATATGCTTTGTACGAGCATGTTGAACGGGATTCTTCTTGAGATCGATGGCTCCTTTGTTGTCGCATAAAGTATCACAATGTCGTTGAGATGAATTTAGTAATCTCTGAGAGCTTGCTTCATCCAAAGAGCTTGTTGACATGCCTTCAATTTGAAACGTCACGCGGCTTCAATAGTTGAGATGGCTAAGGCCGTTTGCTTCTTTGCAAACCATGAGGTGAGACAATGTCCAACAAAAGTGCAAATACCACTTGTACTTTTCTATCGACATAGTCACCGGCATGATCCGAGTCGGCATACACTATGGTTTCTACACGTTCCTTTGGGATACCATAATCCTAAACACGTTGTTCCCTTAATGTATCTAAAATCCTTTTAAGGCTTCTAAGTGTGATGCCTTTGGGTTTTCTTGAAAGCGAGCACATGAAAAACACTAAACATAATGTCGGGTCTACTAGCTGTAAGATAGAGTAGGCTACCAATCATTCCTCTATATTTAGTGTTATCTACGGATTCACCTTCTTCGTCCTTTGTGAGTTTAGTGTCCGAAGACATGGGTGTTTTAGTTGGTTTGGAATCTTCAAGACCAAATTTCTTAAGCATGTCTTTTATATATTTAGATTGGTTAAAGAAAATGCCATCTTCTAGTTGTTTAATTTGAAGTCCTAGAAAGAAGTTCAACTCACCCATCATACTCATTTCAAACTCGTCAGCATGATTTTAGAGAAATCATCACATAGTTCTTGACAAGTTGATCCGAATATAATGTCATCAACGTATATTTGAACAATGATAATATGTGATTCCTTTTCTTGGTAAAGAGTATTATCTACTAATTCCATAGAGTATTTGTTATCAATAAGAAAAGTCTTAAGTCGGTCGTACCAAGCTTTTGGTGCTTGCTTAAGACCATACAATGCTTTCTTGAGTTTGAAGACATGATGTGGTTTCTCAAAGTCGGTGAAACCGGGAGGTTGAGCAACATACACTTCTTCATTAATAAACCCATTAAGAAAAGCACTTTTAACATCCATTTGAAATAATTTAAAGTCATAAGCACATGCATAGGCAAGTAATATTCTAATAGATTCGAGTCTAGCTACCGGAGCATAAGTTTCATCATAATCAATACCTTCTTGTTGATTATAGCCTTGTGCAACAAGCCTAGCTTTGTTTCTAGATACTATACCATTTTCATCCATTTTATTTCGAAAAACCCATTTCGTTCCAATTATGGTTTGATCTTTAGGTTTTGGAACTAATTTTCAAACATCATTTCTAACGAATTGGTTTAATTCTTCTTGCATGGCAATTACCCATGATTCATCTTTTATTGCTTCATTTATGTTTTTCGGTTCTATGGTGGATACAAAACAAAATAATTACTTTGATTTTGGGCTTGTGACCTTAAGGTTCTTTGATTAAGTTGTCCTATGACTTTTCTAAAGGATGACTTTTAGATTCTTTGATGTTTATAATTTCCTTATTTAATGGTTCATCTTCCTTGTTATCATTAATTTAACTTTCTATTATTTGACTTTCAACTAAGTCATCATCTACCAAAGGTGATGTCTTAGAAGGAGGTGGACTTTCGTCAAATGTTATGTTCAACGATTCCTCGACTATCATTGTTTCTTTGTTAAGGACAATATAAGCTTTGCTAGTTTGATAATAACCCAAAAATACACATTCATAAGACTTTGGGTCAAACTTGGTGAGATAGTCTTTAGTATTAAGAATGAAGCATTTACAACCAAAGACTCTAAAATATCCTAAAGTTGGCTTTTTACCTTTGTAAAGCTCATATGGTGTTTTGTTTAAGAAAGGACGTATTAAGACTCTATTCAAAATATATGTAGAAGTGTCAACGGCGTTGCACCAAAACTTTTGAGGAATGTTTTGTTCATTAATCATTGTTCTACTCATTTCTTGAATTGTTCTATTTTTACGTTTTACTACACCATTTGATTGAGGTGTTCTTGGAGCGGAAAAGTTATGTGTTATACCATTTGTATTACAAAAGTTTCCAAATTGAGTTTCGTTGTCAAATTCACGACCATGATCCGTTCGGATTGACACAATTTTAACACCTAGTAGATTTTGAATTTTCTTGCTAAGAATTTCAAATTTATCAAAAGCTTCATTTTTGGTTTTCAAAAACAACGTCCAAGTAAACCTTGAGTAATAATCTACTATCACCAAAGTGTATAAGTTGCCTCCGTAGCTTCTTATAGCGGATGGTCCAAACAAGTCCATATGTAATAATTCTAGACACTTAGATGTGGACACCATATTTTTAGATTTGTGACTACTATGGGTTTGTTTACCAATTTTGCAAGCGTCGTAAAAGTGTTGGTCATATTTTAGTTTTGGTAAATTCCTAACTAGCTCTTTGAAGATAGGTTTTGTATAAGTCTCATATTAGCGTGACCTAGCGTCTATGCCAAAGAGATGAGCTATCGTCTAACGTTGTTAGCAAAGCTTGTCATTAGATGTTTTATCTATTTTCATGACGTATATGTTATTTTTCCTAACTCCTTTAGCTATGGTGATACCATCTTTTAGTATTTTACTACCATTTTCATCAAATAGTACTTTATACTTTTTATCACATAGTTGGCTAATACTAAGTAGATTAAATCCTAACCTATCCACATGAGCAACATTTTCAATAGTTAGGAGTTATGAGCGATCGTACCTTTGCCAATGATTTTGCTTTTGAGATTACTACCAAAAGTGACATTACCTCCGTCATACTCTTGGTATGATGAGAAGAGACTTTGTTGCCGTCATATGCCGTGAGCATCCACTATCTTTTATCCATTCATCGGGTTCCAATCCAACTTTCAAGCATACCTAAGAAGTAAATAACTCAAGCATTTGGTCCCCAATATCTCATGGGTCCGTTTGGGTTAAACATACCATTTATTTGATTCATGTATGGAAACGATGGGTAAGAGTTCCATGACATGTAACTGAGTTTGATATGGTCTAGGGAAGTTTTGATTCCAACCATTGTGTTGGTAGTTGGGTTGTACGTTGTGGTTGCTCTTAGGAAAGGCGTTTGGCAAAAGGTTCTTTATATCGTTGTTGAGTGGTTTTGATCTAAATTCATTTTTAGCAAGTCCTACTCCCGATGTAACATTGGTTTTAGTTTAACACTATCCTTGGTTTTCTTTGTTACTTTGACAAATTCAAGACGGTCCGTGTGCGAACATTCGTCTCTTCAAGTACCCACAAGACCATTTTGACAACGGACGGAACCCTTATTTTGGTTCCGTCGGTCCGTGTTGTCTTCGCAAGAATTTTGATGAATGTTCGTCTTTTT
Source organism: Chrysanthemum lavandulifolium (assembly GCA_022545495.1). Taxonomy (NCBI): domain Eukaryota; kingdom Viridiplantae; phylum Streptophyta; class Magnoliopsida; order Asterales; family Asteraceae; genus Chrysanthemum; species Chrysanthemum lavandulifolium. The sequence continues at coordinate 75,858,515 of CM040245.1, read as the reverse complement.
GGCCGTTTGTTTTGACTCTTTGTAATTAATACTTCATTAAAACCTAGCCCATTCATGTCTCACGGTGTTTTATGGATTTTAACTATTTCATCGGCAAGAGCGATGTTTTGTTAAACCTTTAAACTTAGAATTATTTTCGATTAGAACCTCTTGTGTGAGCTTTAGTTTTCTATTTCAAGATTAAGCTCTTGACATGATTTACAATCATCGTCATTTGCTTTTCCTTTTCAAGTCGTTTTGCTTTTCTTTCAACTCATATACTTCATTTTCCAAAAATTCCTTTTGGTTTTTAAAATTTATTTTAGTTATGATTTTTAGACTTAGCCCACACAATTGATTATATTGTTTTTGCAAGGTGTCATCATCTATAGAAGAATAAGAAGAGTCGAAAGTACCTCGTTTGACTCATGTGCCATTAGAGCGATCTCTTCCTTGCTTGATTCTTCATCGTCTCACATAACTCAAGCACCACTTACAAAAGCTCGTTGAGTTTTGCTTTTAGGTGGCTTGGGACATTCTCCTATGAGATGATTTGCATCACCACATCTAAAACACTTTCTTTCACCTTTACCCTTTTGTCATCCCGATCTTTTCGAATGGCTTCTTTTCTTCTCGAGGTTGTCTTACAAACTTTCCTCTTCTTCTAAAGAACTTCTTAAAATCTCTAACGCCATGGCATACTCCTCATCTTCACTACCGAGCAAGATTCATCATCATCGCTTGATTCCGCCTTTGCTTTTAGAGCGACGGATTTGATCTTCTCCTTCTTCTTTGATGATCTCCGAATCTTTCTCCATTACCATTTCGTGAACTTTGAGGTTGCCAATTAGCTCGCCTAGTGACATTTTGAGAAATCTTTTGATTCTTCAATAGCGGTCACTTTAGCTCTCCATTTGGGATGAAGTGCTCTAAGAAATTTCGACAAAGTTCTTACTACAAAAGATTCATCAAGTGCTTTAAGTGATGTAATAATAGTGTTGAAGCGAGCAAAGCCACAATCAATGGTTTCATCTTCGTGGATAACAAATTGTTCATATTGTTGAACAAGAAGATCAATTTTGTTATCCTTGACTTGTGAATTACCTTGATGTGTAACAATTAAAGATTCCCAAATATCTTTGGCGGTTTCACACATAAAAATTCTTTCATATTCTTTTCTAGGTAAAGCATTATAAAGCATCATTTTAGCTTCATTATTTTTAGTAACTAATTTCTTTTGTTCATCAACGGAAATATCCTTTGTTGTAGAATTAAAATCCCTTTAACAATAATAAACCAAAGATCTATATCTTTTGATTTTACATATGTTTCAAACGGTTTTCCAATAGATAAATCCATTGGTTTCAAAGAGTGGTGGTCTTTGCATAGATTGCCCTTCTTTAAAGTTTTCGAATCCATGGATCGTTTCAAGTTTATAAAATACAAGTTATTTTATAAATTCTTGAGCAACGAGGCTCTGGTACCAATTGTAGAAAACTAGAAGGGGGGTTGAATAGTTTACCAATTAAAAACTTTGTTTTGAAACTTATTGAAAGATCAATTGATATTCATCTTGAGTATGTTAATGAAATATGCAAGCAATATGTAATGAGTAAATAAGGAAAGAAATTATCAAACCACAACAAGTTGTTTATAGTGGTTCGGTCTACAAGGACTCTTTCTCCTTGCCCTACTCCACTCCCCGAGTCTCAAACTCGAGAGTTTAACTTCACTAGTCAACAAGCTCATTTCACCTGCGGAGAAAACCTTTACACTTCACTTACACTATTTCCGACACTAAGCTAGATGTCGAGTTCTTTCCAAGGGTACAACTACTCCACACACAATGTATTTTGAGGACTAAAATACTAACCACTCACACTCACAAGATTATGATGGTTTAATACAACAATGAAGTATGAATCAACACTAGATCATACAACACTAAACAAACAAGACTTCCGACTTCTCGTTTGAAGCTTGAATGTGACTTGATCTTCTTTGCTACAAAAGAGATCACTAATATGATATGAAACCCGTTAGAAAGGTTAGAGAAGATATGTATGAGAGTATAGTGGAAAGGATGAAAACTACTTGGCTTGGCATTGCTATTTATAGCCAAAATGGACGAGAGCGTCGACGGACCGCGGAACCCTTTAAAGGGTTCCGCCTGTACCAATTTGGTACCGCTGGTCCGACGTACCAAGATATCGAATCTTGCCAAAGTCAACTCTATCTAAGTGAGATTGTGTAAGATATGAAGAGTACAAATCCACACAAAATATCTAATGAAATCTTCCAATGATTTCCATGATGCATCACATGATGTCATATGTTGTATTTCTATTTTAGAAATATGCAAGTACTTAAGTAGTGTTTGGTTTTAAGAACCTAAGACATTCTAAAACTACTATCATACATAATGATTAGAGTCATATCAAGATGTCACCAATCATAAATGTAAATGCTTGAATGATGAATATATTTGTTTGAAAAAGCTTGTTTTAATATCTATTAAACTTGACAAGCTTTAAGCTTTATATAAATTAAATTTACTTTTGTCGTTAACAAAACTTAGGTAAAGATCAAAATATAAATAACGTTTAATGACGATATTTGTATTAACAAAAGGTTCTCGCATGAGGCTAGACAAATGCGTATGAAAGAAGTGTCGTAGAATATAATAGTAAGAATAAGAAACCTCCTACTAGGGCTCAAATGAGAAATGTAATGATCAAGATTCTCAAGCACATGGAGTTTTGCAAAGGCGAGGATTTGAAAAAATGCACGTACGAAGAGATTGAAAAGCTGTATGAACGTTGGATAAGAATGAATGATGATTTCAATCCTATGAATTCTGAGAAAGAAGCTGAGTGGATCAAGAACGAAGAAAAGCGAAAAGCAGAAATTATGGAGAATGTGCGTTCTAAGAAACAAAAATTGGATGAAGGGATGGAGAGGGAAGAAAGAATGGATGTGTATCTTAAGGTGAGTGATAGACAAGAGCAGATTAATCCTACACCACTAAGTGCAACTCAGTCAGTTCATGATTTGAAAATAATCACTGAAAATGGTAGAGAAGTGATTGAAATAACAAGAGCGTATGGATGCGTATACATACATAGATTTTGGAACCTTGTTGTTCTTTCTATCAAAGAGGATTTGGAGCAGTTATGGAAAGTCATTGATTTTAGATATGGAAAGCATGGGCCAACGGAGGATTAGCAAGGTTCGTGTGGACATCGTTGAAAACATGTGTCAACCTAATCCAGTGGACAAATTTTGGAAAGAATTTGAAGTAGTTGAATGGATGCTTTATGAGCATTCCAAAGTACATGTTGTACAATCTACTAAGGATAAGTTTTTCATGTTTATTGATAACCACTATCCATTGTCCAAAACTGTTGCCAGGAAAATGTTGGAAGCGACGCTTGATCCACAAGGAACCATATCAACAAATCCAATGATAGATCAATTGCTCTTGAAGATTCAGAAGATTGCTGGTGTACAAGGTCCTTGGGCAATAAAACTCTCAAGGAAGGTTAAGTATAATGGGTGGTGTATCTAATAAGAAGGCTTAGGAGGCTGGTGGGTCAAACCATGGATTGACCTGCTGTTGGAACCACGGCAAGTATGATGAAACCACGGCTAGAAGAACTGTTGAAACCACGGCTAGTTGAGAAGATACCACGTCTAGTATGATCAAAACCACGGCTATAAGAACTGTTGAAACCACGGCTAGTTGAGAAGATACCACGTCTAGTATTATCAAAACCACGGCTATAAGAACTGTTGAAACCACGGCTAGTTGAGAAGAAACCACGGCTAGTTTAGAAGATTGGAAGCTGGTTTAAATGTAATATTATAATTTATATGTAATAAGTTTTGATAGTGATTATTATCATTTAAACAAGCAATACTAATATCAACTAATAATATTTACAAACATTCACAAAACATTTTGGATATTTACAGATTTATCATTCCAATAGTTACTACAATTGATTATACATACACAAAGAATGACCAAAGTAGATATGCCCATGATAGAAGCAAAATAAGCTGCTTGAATGGCAGTTGTTTCGTCGAGCAGTGTAGCGGATACAAGACATACAAAGAAATGAAAAGCTTTTCATTATTTAAAGATAACTTAACAAGAACATTAATAAGTTGTAATAAAAGGCCACCATGAAAAGGGCACTTATCCGGCAAAATGAGAAGCATTCCTTCCGATAAATTCTTTAAATAGAGCTCGATACAAAAAACGCAACCATGCGAACACTATTAATGACAACGATATTAACAAAATAATACATCCCTGTTTGGGGTTAACATTAATTCAAGTAGTTTATACATCAGTTTAGCTACTACATACCCTAATACAAAATTCATCCCTTGTTACAAAAAGTTGCAATTACAACCAAATATGACAACAACATGTCTATCGAACACATACTCTGTGTTTTAAAAAAAAATAGCCATATGCTCACGATATGCAAGGCGGCAACTGACAGGTTATCGACGCCAATGACTTCCCATGTGACAATCAGATAAGAATATGCATACCAGATACCACAATCACCAAACGAGTCCCCGATCCGAACGTTGGGTGCATTCTTGAAGGTAATTTCATATGTTGTCGGATTTATACCTTTCTTCCGAAGACACCGGCTTTCTAGAACAATCGGTAGTCCGGCTGTATATACATCCAAACATATTTTGTTATTTTACATACCTACTTAACACAATACATAACAACTTAAATGTTTACATCGACAATCAAGCTACAACATACATCGAAACGTAAACCACACCAAACTACAATGAAACCGGACATCCTAATAAGCCGCCATATCACGATGAGTCGCAAAATAAGTGATTCACGTAACGGTTTGAACAAAAGGAGCCAACATCTCCTCGATGCCCATGTGCCGAAGTTCCTAGTAGCAAGCTTGTAAAGTACAATGGTTGCGTTAAATCCTTTCTGGTTTCCAACTTCAAGCTGTGGTCGTCGTTGTCGTCAAAACCAATTAATTTGAGTACTATTGGAGTGGTGATGCTATGAAGTCGTAGTAGAGATGCTATCGCTCCACCAACAACCGTTATAACCCATATAGAGAAAACAGAACTAGCATCCCATGAATGTTTCCGGATACCACAAGATTGTCTCTTAGGTTTGAAACATAGAACGGTAAAGGAAGTTTACCTATTAATTCATCAGGTATGTCCGTGAGTTGGAAACGGTGGGTGAGCAAGTCAAAAGAAACAATCAAATAGTCGTCGAATGTGGTACCATCGTTAGCACACAACCGCTGATAACCACACCAATAGATATAACCCCAACATTTTCTTGACTTGCTTTTTGATTTTGATTGTGTTAGGAAGCAAGCAATGCCGACCTAACGCCGTCCATTGTTTTGAGGAGAGTGTGAAAATTAAGGCGTGCATATGGTGTGTTGGATTGAATGGGTATGAAATTTTTAGGAAGGTCGGATCAAAATTGTCGGACGAATCCCAAAAGCCAAAAGCATTTTTCATACTCCTGTGATGTGTTCAAATAGGGGACAAACGTTCCGACTGATCGGTTGATGGATGGGTTCCAAACGACCGCCATGGTATCACGGACAATTGGTCCATAGGTAAAACCCCAAACTCCATGTGACCAACCAATTGGTTTGACGTCAGAAAAAGAAATGTTTGAGGAAAGAGGGTTCAAGTCAAAATTTTGATCTACCAAACCAACGTAACCTTTAAGACTCTGCTTGTACAACAAAAGGTATGAAACTGGTGGAGTGATTCGAACACCATAACGGACGGTGAAATGCATGTTGTCTATGCAAGACTTCCAAGCCTTGCAGACACTGTGGCATTGAGCCACACACTTCACTGAGAGCCTATTAACTATGTCCATTTGAACTTCAATTGGAATGGTGTCAGACATCGTGAAATTTTAATGGGCAACTGTGAAATCAATTAAGATGGGCAACTTTCACAAGAATTTTGTGGGCAACTATGAAAGCGTAAGTATGTGTTTATTGTTGTATGGATGAAGAGTATTATAAATAGAACAATTAGAGCATTCATATATAGGACCAACCAATAAGATATGCATTTAAGAAATAGTACTTGTATTAAATGGTTAAACAGTTAAGTTGGAGTTTAAAGAGTTGACTTGTGCTTAATACTACCATCAAATTAATGAACAAGTACAATGGGCGGTTCATATACACTTGAAAGTGTATGTTCCATAATTTATTATAGTTGGGCAACTATGACGCATGAGCAACTTAGTCAATAATAGTTTTTTGTAACTACTAGTTACAAAACGTTGTTCCTTTTCATTGATAGGCAAGTTAGTCAATAACTAGTTTGACAAACATTTATGATAAGGTTTTAAAGGTACCTTTTGAGGGTCGTTTAAGCCCTTATTTGATCACTTTGTATCCGTTATTGCTTAATATCGTTCCTTTTCACTTTTAGGTCTCTTGAAGGCAAAATTTGGAATGCCACTTATTTGGACGAAAAGGTGCGATTATACTGGAGAAAATGGCCAAAGTCGAATCGAGACACTCAAAGTGCCGAAATATAAGGTGACGGTGTCGGTGTTAAGTGTGACGTCGTCGAGGATCTTTGTGACGGGACAAGCCAAACTCCCATTTTCAAGTGCGACGACGTCAAGTTATAAAAGAGTAGGCCGTCGCAACTCGACGGCCTAGATGTAATCGAGACGGCGTCGAAAGCGAAGAGGACGGCGTCACAAGGATAAGGTGACGCCGTCGCAAGTCTAACGTGGCCAAGACGAAACCCTAATGATGGCGACATGACGGCGCCACAAAACATAAAGTGACGCCGTCGCATGTGTAATATTATATATAGAATCCGAATTTTAAAAGATTAGGTGTGTAGTCTTTTGGGTAAAACCTAAAACCGAACCAAGGTCTGTCTTGTACAAGATTTTAGGGTTCCAAACCCTATCTTACACCAAGATAAGTGTTTTACTTCATTAATACAATTATGTCTTTGATTATTTGTGTGTATGCTTGCATGTTTTCCATGTCCCGCTAATTTACTTGTGTGTTTGCTTAGGAATATGAAACTTAATTATTGAATATTGATTGGTTGTTTCTTATCTTAGTTGATTAATGATCTAGTAATGCGATAGGTCATTCGTTGTGTACTTAATGCTTGATTAAATCTTTGTGAACCTTAGAATATGACTCCTTGAGTAGTTGTAAGCTAAACCATCCAAAGAGTGCCTTAGAGTAAGAGTTTATTATCCCTAGTGGGTTTTGTAGACGAGACCCTTTGGTAAGTTCAAAGAGTTAGGGAGAAACGATACCCTACAACCTTAGACACACAACGCAACTAGGAATAAGGGCGTGACAATTCAACCACCAATAGGAGATAATTAAGGAGTAGTAAAACCTAAGTAAACACATCTTTAAACTATCATACGAGCACACATTAATTAGACATAGACTACATACACCTTAGATTAGATAATTAGATAAGTAGAGTAATCGGTAGCAATACCAACCCCAAATTCAAACCCCAGATTCGTACCTTTCCTTTCCTTAAAAATTATAAAAGATAAAAAAATAATCTTCCTCAACCACAACCTTAGCGTAGTAACTTCTCACTAGCATTCCTATTCCCTAGAGAACGATATCAATACCCGTGGCTTACCCTAATACTACACTACAACGATTAGGTTCATCGCCTAGGGTGTTGAAAAACTTGCTCGATTTAAAAGGAAGTTCCTTTGACCCCGAACGACGCGTGTGGCGTTATCAAGTTTTTGGCGCCGTTCGGGAATAGAATAGCTAGTTAGTAGTCCACCTCGTTTAGGTTTCTTTACTTGATTCCTATCAAGTAAACATTTTTTCTCATTTTTAGCTTCCTCTTAGTCTATCCCCCTTCTTCGTGACCTTTGTTCGTAGCCCATCACTTTTCATCATGGAAGGTGATAACCACCCACCATTCATCAACCCACCACCAATTGACCCGCCAAGAGCCCGTACTCTTGGTGAATACTCGAGACCAAGCCACTCAAGCTATAGGAACACCATTGAGCTTCCCGACCAAGCCCAAACTACGGCCCTGCGATTCGACACCATCCGGTTGGTGCAAAACGGATGTGCATTCCATGGACTTCGTTCAAGATCCAAATCGAGATCGAGGATTTCCTCAAAATTGTCGATTCCATCGACCTTGATGCTACTACTGGGAGACCACGCACCGCGTCTCTTCCAATTTTCTCTACGGGACCAAGCTAGTAATTGGCTTGAGCGACTTCCCACCGGCTCCATCTCAAGTTGGGATGATCTTACCTCTCGCTTCCTTGCTCAATTTTTCCCACCGGGAGAACCACTAAGCTTAGGAATGACATCTTGATGTTTCAACAACGCCAAGGTGAATCTCTACGAAGCATGGACTCGATTCAAGGACTTACTTCATAAAGTCCCTCATCACGGCATTGATCTTTGGCTCCAAGTCCAAATTTTCTATGATCATGTCAACTTCCCCACCAAGCGATCCATTGACCAAGCGGCCGGTGGAAAACTTAGTGATCTCACCGCGGAAGAATCATGGGTATGATAGAGGACCTCGCCTCTATGACAACGAAAGTTGGGATGACCCCGTGAGTCGCCCAAAACCGTTAAGGCAATCTCATTGCCTCCTTCCGATCAGGATGATTGAACTTGAAGATCAAGTAAAATTCCTAATGAGTTCCTACGAAAATCCTAAATCTTCACACCATGTGAACAAAGTTTCTTCCTCGTGTGAGCCGTTTGTGATCCTCATAAGACGCGCACTAGCACTCTATCCCCGAACATGCTTCCGCTGACTACGCATCCTCACGTATTAATGGAGCGGAGGAAGATTCCCTACAATACCCGGACCTAGGAATTTCAATGAAACCCGAGAGGCATGGAAAGGCAAGCCCGACTTCTACTGGGGACAAACCAAGGAATTCACTTCCAATGAATTTTCATGGCCCCTACCTAATGGTCCTAACCAACAAAACATCGAAGGGATGTTGCAAAACCTTGTTGCATCCCAAGAATCCCAATTAGCTAAGCTCTCGGACCGCTTTAACCAACAACAAGCCGAAATGGATAGGAAGATAGACAACCTTTTGAAAGCCATAACTAATAGTGATAGGAAGGTTAATGCTATCTCAACTCCCGAGCCTTCCGGTGTAGAGATTAAGGACCCAAGTAAGCTAGCTAAGCACGTTCAATTTGTCAATACCATCGCCTTAGTTAAACCTAATGGAACAAATGACGAAGAGGATCATACACTTGAGAATAATGAAACGATCGAGGAAGTATATGAAGTAGACAATGACTATTTCAATAAGTTTCCTACGGAAGAAGAACTATCTCACCACCCTCACTTAGTGCGTGACCTCCGTCACATGTATGTTAGGAAAAGCCCTAGAATCAAGTTTGGGAACCCTTGGAATCTTAACATACCATGTTGCATAGGACACCTTTTTGTGGCAAAGGCCTACATTGATCGCAAGTCCCCAATCAACATAATGACTAGCACCTACTACAATTGAATATTGAAGAAGCCTATCCCAACTAGGCAAGACCCCAATGATCCTAATGTTAGTTGCAATTTTCTCGGAAGAATTAAGGATTGCCCGTTTATGTAGGTAGTTTCACGCTTCCTACGGACTTCATAATTGTGGATGATATTAGCACGCCATAGACCCTAGCTTGTCCCATGTTATTCTAGGAAAACCTTTCATAGAAAGCACCGGATGACCTATAATCCTCGTTAGAGAATAGTGCGATTCAAGGATGAGACCGATGACATAGCTTACCAAATGCCGCTTAAGATTGAGAAGTTTTCATCACTCTCTAATGATGAAAAGGAACTTAAACTGTCGGTCTATTATAGGAATGATGAGGATAGGGAGAAAGGTGTAGATTATGTTATGGCTAAGATTTTCGGATTCTATAAGGAGTGCTTGAGCCTAGGACCGAATATAGGACCGAGGGGAGAGGATGAACTCTTAGAGAAGTGCATTATAGGGCACTTCTACAACATGGAATCCCCCATTAGAGACCGTCAAGGTGGCGGTAATGAAGTAACGTAGGAGCACGACCACGAGTCTAGCTACAAGACTCTTAAATAAAGAAAAGCGCTTCGTGGGAGGCAACCCATGCTTAATTGTTTGCTTGTTAGTGTCATATATCTTTTATCGATTGTTTATTCTCATGTTTAAATTTGTAAAAATGCTTTATTTTGTTTTTAACCTCGTCTTAATTGCATATAAAGGTATTTTACATAAAGGATAAGTGTAGGGAGGATTACACACGTTTTCAAGGAAACGTAAACATGAGAATAACAATTCATTAAAAGATATATTTGTGTATTTGTTCGAGTCAAATGCTTGTATCGAGTCATAATGGATGTTTTGCGTAAATTTTTCCATTCTAAAGATGTAAGTTTTCCGAATTTTTCCGAAAATCGCACACCGCTTTTGTAGGATCGCAACTTTGATCGCGGCGTCGCGGAAGGAGTAAAACAATGATACTTTTTCTCGTTTTCGAGCTACTAAAAAAATTGGAATTTTCGTGTCTTAATTTTCCGAAATTTTGTAAACATCCATTCCACAAGCATTATATCTTAGTTTAAATCGAGTCTTATATATATTATTAGCGACGATTTTACGCGAAGGTTTCGTTTGTTTCTTCAAGTGTGCAGGTTTAATTTATCAAGAAGAAGTTACATAAGATTGGAAGGAGCTTTTCACACATAAATTCTTCTTGGAAAGGATTTAACCACTACTTCACACACGGATCCTACCGAGCTAATCCGGAAGTACCGTTTCTTCGTTTTAATTACCTTCCATTATCATAACTTTGATACTTTTCGGGAACATTGGGGACAATGTTCGCTTTAAGTGTAGGAGGGAAAATAAACGGAACTTTGAAACTATGCTTATCCTTGATTATTTGCTTTGTCCAATTGTATTTGTGTAATAAACCATGAGAAAATGTCGGTTGGGGTAATTTTGGCACCAAATTTAAAATTTTTCATGACATATAGGAGTGGGCCATTAGTCTTAACAAAAGCGCCTCACGGATAGGAAGTTATATGACTAGCACAAAACCCTTTACCACCTAAATTCCACCCAAAATGTGAGGATCGCCTTAGATTAGTAGGAATTAAAGCATTCATCTTTAATGCTTAGAGTGTAAACCGTAGTATATTAGATTCTAGAACTTGTTTTGTGATGCATTCGAGATCGCTAGTAAGACTACACTTGTGTAGTTAGGAATAACTAAATGATAAGAGGCATTAGGATAACCCTTGTTTGATATTCGTAATATAATTACTTCTTCCACATCGGTTGAGTAATTCCCCACACCCTTTGCGTTGTACTCATCTTTAGTACACGATACCCCTAGTTAACCCCTCGAGCCTATCCTTTTCGCGGTTCTCGTGATGTTTCGGTTTTTCGAATATCGGTGAAGAGCATTGTTTACACCCCACCCCAAATATACACCCAAATCGCCTTAGCCTACCTTGTATGCACTCACTTTTAGTGCATTATTGTTATCACCTTAAACCCTTAGTTCAATTATCTAGTTGCTTGCATGAGTTGCTAAGTCGAGTCATATCATTTGTATACGATTTTGGGACGATTGGGATTCATGGGAAAAGTTAAAGTTTATGAAATGACGGAAGGAACGTTAAATTCAAATTCCCTTTGTTTGCGTAATAATGTACCCCAAGTGTTTTGATCTTTTCAATTCGGGTCAAATTAGTGTTAGAGTAATAAAACTCAAGTGTAGGATGTGCCTATAAATCCCTATCATTTTGATGTTACCGTAGAGGATGGTAGAGTAAAAGTGTATGAAAAAAAAAAAAAAAAAAAAAAAAACGGGCTACCATCCTAAATCTATCCTTTAATTTTATGTTTGATTATTTCAGGTTAGCTAGAGTTTAGAGTGTCGAGTCTTGGCTTAGCAACGCCATTCTTCGTATGCTTGTAACATAAGAGATTTTGACTTACCACCACTATATAGCCTATCCCACCAAACCCTTTGTTTCCTACCGTAAGCCTAACATTACAACCCTTTAAAGACCTCTTTGATAGTCTTTCTTAGGTGCTTACTCCAAAGCGATGGAGGTTTGATCTATTCTCAAGCCTATGGTAATCTATGTACTATGACCGGTTAATGAGTGTTTATCTTCCATTTCCAATTTGTTATATTTCATATACACCCGAGAGAGATGTGAGTATCCAAACACCCTATGTGAGGTGCTAGTATGTAATTTTCGTGCTTGTTATGAATTTTATGGGCTTATATGTGTTGTGGACTATTCTAAACCAATGCTTCATGATCTCTAACTTATAAATTAATTGGCTAAAAGCACATTTGCTTGAGGACAAGCAAATACCAAGTGTAGGGATATTTGATAAGGTTTTAAATGTACTTTTTGAGGGTCGTTTAAGCCCTTATTTGATCACTTTGTATCCGTTATTGCTTAATATCGTTCCTTTTCACTTTTAGGTCTCTTGAAGGCAAAATGTTGGAATGCCACTTATTTGGACGAAAAGGTGCGATTATACGGAGAAAATGGCCAAAGTCGAATCGAGACACTCAAAGTCTGCTGAAAATATAAGGTGACGCGTCGGTGTTAAGTGTGACGCCGTCGGAGGATCTTTGTGACGGGACAAGCCAAAACTCCCATTTTCAAGTGACGACGTCAAGTTATAAAAGAGTAGGCCGTCGCAACTCGTGACGGCCTAGATGTAATCCAGACGGCGAAAGTGAAGAGGACGGCGTCACAAGCATAAGGTGACGCCGCGCAAGTCTAACGTGGCCAAGACGAAACCCTAATGACGGCGACACGACGGCGCCACAAAACATAAAGTGACGCCGTCGCATGTGTAATATTATATATAGAATCCGAATTTTTCAAGATTAGAGTGTAGTCTTTTGGAGTAAAACCTAAAACCAAACCAAGGCTGTCTTGTACAAGATTTTAGGGTTCCAAACCCTATCTTACACCAAGATAAGTGTTTTACTTCATTAATACAATTATGTCTTTGATTATTTGTGTGTATGCTTGCATGTTTTCCATGTCCGCTAATTTACTTGTGTGTTTGCTTAGGGAATATGAAACTTAATTATTGAATATTGATTGGTTGTTTTTATCTTAGTTGATTAATGATCTAGTAATGCGATAGGTCATTCGTTGTGTACTTAATGCTTGATTAAATCTTTGTGAACCTTAGAATCGACTCCTTGAGTAGTTGTAAGCTAAACCATCCAAAGAGTGCCTTAGAGTAAGAGTTTATTATCCCTAGTGGGTTTTGTAGACGAGACCCTTTGGTAAGTTCAAAGAGTTAGGGAGAAACGATACCCTACAACCTTAGACACACAACGCAACTAGGAATAAGGACGTGACAATTCAACCACCAATAGGAGATAATTAAGGAGTAGTAAAACCTAAGTAAACACATCTTTAAACTATCATACTAGCACACATTAATTAGACATAGACTACATACACCTTAGATTAGATAATTAGATAAGTAGAGTAATCGGTAGCAATACCAACCCCAAATTCAAACCCCGAGATTCGTACTTTCCTTTCCTTAAAAATTATAAAAGATAAAAAAATAATCTTCCTCAACCACAACCTTAGCGTAGTAACTTCTCACTAGCATTCCTATTCCCAGAGAACGATATCAATACCCGGCTTACCCTAATACTACACTACAATGATTAGGTTCACGCCTAGGGTGTTGAAAACTTGCTCGATGAAAAGGAAGTTCCTTTGACCCCGAACGACACACGTAGCGTTATCAATTTATCAATTAAGAACTTAAAGCAATGGTACCAGAACATGCCCGCATCTCCTTGTACCAAGGACGCCACTCGACTTCGTGCTTAAAGCCACTGTCATAAAATGTTACAACCCCGTCCTAATATGGAATCGAGCGAAACCAATGTTTTCCTTTTCATTGATAGGCATATAAACCGCCAGATAATACCAAAGGCCAGTTAACAAAACACATACCAATATATGTATAAAGGAATTAACACAACTATTACCTGTTCAACATCAGCCCATTGGAGTTTGTACTTTTCTCCGTTAACATACCAAATGGGGATGGAGTCTTGTAAGAGCAGCTGAACAAAGTATGCAGTAACCATAGCCCAATCAGCGCCATCGGGTCTGAAATGCAACATGTATTCCAACCACAACTCTATGTGCTATAAAGCAACAATAAAAAATGATTAGGGTATAAAAGAAACAATATAAAATGAATGTACTATCGGAGTGAAAGATATGTGTGACTGTTACCTCGCCCATAAGCCAACCTTTCTTAGGAGGGTCTAAACACACTAAGGATTCCCAAAACCTCCGATCGACACGAACTTCTTTGGACCAAGGAAACATACATCGAAGGGCCCTCGCTTTCCAAGAAATTAAATCGACTCATCAAGAAGATGTACTTTGTCGATAGCCTTGTTCCTTCGGGAAAGAACCTACACACACGTTGTTACTAACACATAAATTAAAAATAGTTTAAAAAAATATAAATTGTTAATACAAATATCGTCATTAAAAGTTATTTATATTTTTTATCTTTACCTAAGTTTTGTTAACGACAAAAGTAAATTTAATTTGTATAAAAGCTTAAAGCTTGTCAAGTTTAATAGATATTAAAACAAACTTTTTCAAACAAATATATTCATCATTCAAGCATTTACATTTATGATTAGTGACATCTTGATATGACTCTAATCATTATGTACGATAGTAGTTTTTAGAATGTATTAGGTTCTTAAAACCAAACACTACTTAAGTACTTGCATATTTCTAAAAATAGAAATACAACATATGACATCATGTGATGCATCATGGAAATCATTGAAGACTTCATTAGATATTTTGTGTGGATTTGTACTCTTCATATCTTGCACAATCTCACTTAGATAGAGTTGACTTTGGCAAGATTTGATATCTTGGTCGCCGATCTGGCGGTACCAAATTGGTACAGGCGGAACCCTTAAAGGGTTCCGCGGTCCGCGGATCGCCTCGTCCATTTGGCTATAAATAGCAATGCCAAGCCAAGTAGTTTTTCATCCCTTTCCACTATACTCTCATACATATCTTTCTCTAACCTTTCTAACTCGGTTTCATATCATATTAGTGATCTCTTTGTAGCAAAGAAGATCAAGTCACATTCAAGCTTCAAACGAGAAGTCGGAAGTCTTGTTTGTTTAGTGTTGTATGATCTAGTGTTGATTCATACTTCATTGTTGTATTAAACCATCATAATCTTGTGAGTGTGAGTGGTTAGTATTTTAGTCCTCAAAATACATTGTGTGTGGGAGTAGTTGTACCCTTGGAAAGAACTCGACATCTAGCTTAGTGTCGGAAATAGTGTGCGAAGTGTAAAGGTTTTCTCCACGGTGAAATGAGCTTGTTGACTAGTGAAGTTAAACTCTCGAGTGTGAGACTCGGGAGTGGAGTAGGGCAAGGAGAAAGAGTCCTTGTAGACCGAACCACTATAAACAACTTGTTGTGGTTTGATCATTTCTTTCCTTATTTACTCATTACATATTGCTTGCATATTTCATTAACATACTCAAGATCAATATCAATTGATCTTCAATAAGTTTCAAAACAAAGTTTTAATTGGTAAACTATTCAACCCCTTCTAGTTTTCTACAATTGGTACCGAGCCTCGTTGCTCAAGAATTTCTAAAATAACTTGTATTTTATAAACTTGAAACGATCCATGGATTCTCGAAAACTTTAAAGAAGGGCAATCTATGCAAAGACCACCACTCTTTGAAACCAATGGATTTATCTATTGGAAAAACCGTTTGAAACATATGTAAAATCAAAAGATATAGATCTTTGGTTTATTATTGTTAAAGGGATTTTAGTTCTACAACAAAGGATATTTCCATTGATGAACAAAAGAAATTAGTTGCTAAAAATAATGAAGCTAAAATGATGCTTTATAATGCTTTACCTAGAAAAGAATATGAAAGAATTTTTATGTGTGAAACCGCCAAAGATATTTGGGAATCTTTAATTTTACACATCAAGGTAATTCACAAGTCAAGGATAACAAAATTGATCTTCTTGTTCAACAATATGAACAATTTGTTATCCCCAAGATGAAACCATTGATTGTGGCTTTGCTCGCTTCAACACTATTATTACATCACTTAAAGCACTTGATGAATCTTTTCGTAGTAAGAACTTTGTCAGGAAATTTCTTAGAGCACTTCATCCCAAATGGAGAGCTAGAGTGACCGCTATTGAAGAATCAAAAGATCTCTCAAAAATGTCACTAGACTAGCTAATTGGCAACCTCAAAGTTCACGAAATGGTAATGGAGAAAGATTCGGAGATCATCAAAGGAAGAAAGGAGAAGATCAAATCCATCGCTCTAAAAGCAAAGGCGGAATCAAGCGATGATGATGAATCTTGCTCCGGTAGTGAAGATGAGGAGTATGCCATGGCCGTTAGAGATTTTAAGAAGTTCTTTAGAAGAAGAGGAAAGTTTGTAAGACAACCTCGAGAAGAAAAGAAGCCATTCCGAAAAGATCGGGATGACAAAAAGGGTAAAGGTGAAAGAAAGTGTTTTAGATGTGGTGATGCAAATCATCTCATAGGAGAATGTCCCAAGCCACCTAAAAGCAAAACTCAACGAGCTTTTGTAAGTGGTGCTTGGAGTGATAGTGAAGACGATGAAGAATCAAGCAAGGAAGAGATCGCTCTAATGGCACATGAGTCAAACGAGGTACTTTCCGACTCTTCTTATTCTTCTATAGATGATGACACCTTGCAAAAACAATATAATCGATTGTGTGAGCTAAGTCTAAAATCATAACTAAAAATAAATTTTAAAAACCAAAAGGAATTTTTGGAAATGAAGTATATGAGTTGAAAGAAAAGCAAACGACTTGAAAAGGAAAAGGAAATGACGGTGATTGTAAATCATGTCAAGAGCTTAATCTTGAAATAGAAAACTAAAGCTCACACAAGAGGTTCTAATCGAAAATAATTCTAAGTTTAAAAGGTTTAACAAAAACATCGCTCTTGCCGATGAAATAGTTAAAACCATAAAACACCGTGAGACATGAATGGGATAGGTTTTAATGAAGTATTAATTCCAAAGAGTCAAAACAAACGGTTAAAAAGACGAACATTCTGTCAAAATTGTCTGAAGACAAAGACGGACCGCACGGAACCAAAATAAGGGTTTCGTCCACAGCAAAATGGTGCCGTGGGTACTTCAAGAGGGACATAATGTTCGCAATACGGACCGAACCGAATTTGTCAAAGTAACAAAGAAAACCAAGGATAGTGTTAAACTAAAACCAAATGTTACATCGAGTAGGACTTGCTAAAATGAATTTAGATCAAAACCACTCAACAACGATCTAAAGCACCTTTTGCCAAACGCCCATTTCCTAAGAGCAACCACAACGTACAACCCAACTACCAACACCATGGTTGGAATCAAAACTTCCCTAGACCATATCAAACTCCAGATTACATGTCATGGAACTCTTACCCATCGTTTCCATACATGAATCAAATAAATGGTATGTTTAACCCAAACGGACCCATGAGATATTGGGGACCAAATGCTTGAGTTATTTACTTATTAGGTATGCTTGAAAGTTGGATTGGAACCTGATGAATGGATAAAAGATAGTGGATGCTCACGGCATATGACGGCAACAAAGTCTCTTCTCATCATACCAAGAGTATGACGGAGGTAATGTCACTTTGGTAGTAATCTCAAAAGCAAAATCATTGGCAAAGGTACGATCACTCATAACTCCCTAACTATTGAAAATGTTGCTCATGTGGATAGGTTAGGATTTAATCTACTTAGTATTAGCCAACTATGTGATAAAAAGTATAAAGTACTATTTGATGAAAATGGTAGTAAAATACTAAAAGATGGTATCACCATAGCTAAAGGAGTTAGGAAATATAACATATACGTCATGAAAATAGATAAAACATCTAATGACAAGCTTTGCCTAACAACGTTAGACGATAGCTCATCTCTTTGGCATAGACGCTTAGGTCACGCTAATATGAGACTTATACAAAACCTATCTTCAAAAGAGCTAGTTAGGAATTTACCAAAACTAAAATATGACCAACACTTTTGCGACGCTTGCAAAATTGGTAAACAAACCCATTGTAGTCACAAATCTAAAAATATGGTGTCCACATCTAAGTGTCTAGAATTATTACATATGGACTTGTTTGGACCATCCGCTATAAGAAGCTCGGAGGCAACTTCTACACTTTGGTCATAGTAGATGATTACTCAAGGTTTACTTGGACGTTGTTTTTGAAAACCAAAAATGAAGCTTTTGATAAATTTGAAATTCTTAGCAAGAAAATTCAAAATCTACTAGGTGTTAAAATTGTGTCAATCTGAACGGATCATGGTCGTGAATTTGACAACGAAACTCAATTTGAAAACTTTTGTAATACAAATAGTATAACACATAACTTTTCCGCTCCAAGAACACCTCAATCAAATAGTGTAGTAGAACGTAAAAATAGAACAATTCAAGAAATGAGTAGAACAATGATTAATGAACAAAACATTCCTCAAAAGTTTTGGTGCAACGCCGTTGACACTTCTACATATATTTTGAATAGAGTCTTAATACGTCCTTTCTTAAACAAAACACCATATGAGCTTTACAAAGGTAAAAAGCCAACTTTAGGATATTTTAGAGTCTTTGGTTGTAAATGATTCATTCTTAATACTAAAGACTATCTCACCAAGTTTGACCCAAAGTCTTATGAAGGTGTATTTTTGGGTTATTCTCAAACTAGCAAAGCTTATATTGTCCTTAACAAAGAAACAATGATAGTCGAGGAATCATTGAACATAACATTTGATTTAAAGTCCACCTCCTCTAAGACATCACCTTTGGTAGATGATGACTTAGTTGAAAGTCAAATAATAGAAAGTCAAATTAATGATAACAAGAAAGATGAACCATTAAATAAGGAAATTATAAACATCAAAGAATCTAAAAGTCATCCTTTAGAAAAGTCATAGGACAACTTAATCAAAGAACCTTAAGGTCACAAGCCCAAAATCAAAGTAATTATTTTTGTTTTGTATCCACCATAGAACCGAAAACATAAATGAAGCAATAAAAGATGAATCATGGGTAATTGCCATGCAAGAAGAATTAAACCAATTGTTAGAAATGATGTTTGGAAATTAGTTCCAAAACCTAAAGATCAAACCATAATTGGAACGAAATGGGTTTTCAAATAAAATGGATGAAAATGGTATAGTATCTAGAAACAAAGCTAGGCTTTTGCACAAGGCTATAATCAACAAGAAGGTATTGATTATGATGAAACTTATGCTCCGGTAGCTAGACTCGAATCTATTAGAATATTACTTGCCTATGCATGTGCTTATGACTTTAAATTATTTCAAATGGATGTTAAAAGTGCTTTTCTTAGTGGGTTTATTAACGAAGAAGTGTATGTTGCTCAACCTCCCGGTTTCACCGACTTTGAGAAACCACATCATGTCTTCAAACTCAAGAAAGCATTGTATGGTCTTAAGCAAGCACCAAAAGCTTGGTACGACTGACTTAAGACTTTTCTTATTGATAACAAATACTCTATGGGATTAGTAGATAATACTCTCTTTACCAAGAAAAAGGAATCACATATTATCATTGTTCAAATATACGTTGATGACATTATATTCGGATCAACTTGTCAAGAACTATGTGATGATTTCTCTAAAATCATGCACGACGAGTTTGAAATAAGTATGATGGGTGAGTTGAACTTCTTTCTAGGACTTCAAATTAAACAACTAGAAGATGGCATTTTCTTTAACCAATCTAAATATATAAAAGACATGCTTAAGAAATTTGGTCTTGAAGATTCCAAACCAACTAAAACACCCATGTCTTGGACACTAAACTCACCAAGGACGAAGAAGGCGAATCCGTAGATAACACTAAATATAGAGGAATGATTGGTAGCCTACTCTATCTTACGGCTAGTAGACCCGACATTATGTTTAGTGTTTGTCTATGTGCTCGCTTTCAAGAAACCCAAAGGCATCACACTTAGAAGCCTTAAAAGGATTTTTAGATACATTAAGGGAACAACGTGTTTAGGATTATGGTATCCCAAAGGAACGGTGTAGAAACCATAGTGTATTCCGACTCGGATCATGCCGGTGACTATGTCGATAGAAAAAGTACAAGTGGTATTTGCACTTTGTTGGACATTGTCTCACCTCATGGTTTACAAAGAAGCAAACGGCCTTAGCTATCTCAACTCATCAAGCCGAGCACGTTTCAAACCGGAAAGGCATGTCAACAAGCTCTTTGGATGAAGCAAGCTCGAGATTACGGAATTCATCTCAACGACATTGTGATACTTTATGACAACAAAGGAGCCATCGATCTCAAGAAGAATCCCGCTCAACATGCTCGCATAAAGCATATTGAAATCCGTCATCACTTTCTTGACAATGTTCAAAAAGGAACATTTCAATTGAGAAAGTATCCTCCAAGACAACATTGCCGACATCTTAACTAAGCCTCTTAAATGAGAACCTTTAATCTTCTTAGACTTGGTTTAGGGTTAATGGAACCAAACATGTAGGATAAACATAGCTAAAACATTGCAATAGTCAAACCAAAACAATTTTGTTTTGTATCTGCTCATCGTAGCCACGGCACCAACGACAACAAGGACGGAACCAAAATTTTGGTACCGTCTCGTCCGTGGTGTCTATGTACAAAAATACTACCTACAAAACATCTTCTTCCTCAAACCCACTTTACCAAAACGTAAAACTTAAACCAAGCTCATTATTGACACCTTCCTCTCACTAATCACAGAAGATAACATCATTGTAAGTATCCTAACTACATTTTATCTCTCAATTCGAGTCTAGGATTCTTATTTATGCACAAAACTATCAAAAATCATTACATGGGGTTTTATGTATGCTTTTATACTAAACATGAATTCAATTGGCAAATTGCATAACTAGTCATTGAAATTAGGTACTACATTATCATATTGCATAAACACATCATGCTTCTCACTAATCAATAGATAATAACTATAAGGCCTTATTCAAACAACCAAACACCCCATGTCAAAAATTTTGAAAAGCTTCTCACTTGTAGGAAAACAATTTTTTCATTGTTAAATACAAATAGAAACGTTAGACTTTCATCACTTGCATGCTCTTGAATACTAAAGGTATTGCATAACTAATATGCATTCCCGGGTATATTCAAATAAAGCCACATTGAATTAGGAGCATTTGGGTTATCTCATGGTATTTGCCAAACACCCCACTAAAACCATTTTTGTGTATAAAATGAGTCGAGATAACTGAAACTCCAAATTGTTTTCATATAGGCACACACTAGAACCAAAAACGTTAAAATTTATTCTCATTTTTAACATATTAATTCTTGTCCTTAGGAATAACCATGGTAGCCGCAAGATTCTATGATCACAAAGACACCCTTAACTACATTCCCAAACACCACAAAACCAAAGGACTTACCAAGGATCAAGTAGAAATATTTAAGGGTCTAGAATCAAGGTATTTCCATGAGGGTAGAACCATTCACTCATCCTTCCTTGAACATACCAATCTTCGTGAAGAACTAGCCGCCATTAAATTCGATTGTCTTCTTGACATCGATGAACCAATTTGCCCTAGGTTTGTGTTAGAATTCTATGCTAGTGTGGCGGCTTTAGTGATGAAGACGATGATGAATTTTGTCTTAGATTTAGAATCAATCAAAACGACTACACCATCACCTTAAGCAACTTTGCTCAGTGCTAGGAATTCCCAACCGAGGAACTTGTGTCTACACGGATAAGTGGTCACCACGGCTCTTGATGCAATCAATGACCGCTCTTCCCTACCAAACCCGTTTGGCCGATAAAGATGCCATCCGTGAACACCTTTTAACCCAAAAGTGATACAACCCGAGTTACCCGAAAGGAAAAGAGGTAAACCGAGATCCATATTGAATGGAGTTAAATGAACTTAAGCCCGAATTTAAGAAATGGGAGGAGCTACTTAGAGCCAACGTCATTAGCACCATAGGAAATAGGGATCACATAAACGCGCCTTTATCACATGCTCTACAACTTGTCCACCCGACAACCATTCAACTTATCCTACTACATAGCTAGGAGAATGATTGATATTCCAACTCAAGGATCGGTTGCTCTTCCATACAGATGCTTCTCACTGCCTCTATAGAAACTTCGCACCAATTCCACCAACCCCAAAAGGGATGCACCTTCACTATGAACTCATCCTCACATCTTTGTACCTTTGAGTGATGAACGAGTTGCTAAGACAAAAGGCAAGAGAGCAAAACCTCCAACTCCATCATCATCATCATCAAATAGC
Organism: Chrysanthemum lavandulifolium; assembly: GCA_022545495.1. NCBI lineage: Eukaryota > Viridiplantae > Streptophyta > Magnoliopsida > Asterales > Asteraceae > Chrysanthemum > Chrysanthemum lavandulifolium. The sequence continues at coordinate 75,836,059 of CM040245.1, read as the reverse complement.
TCCGAGGATGGTCTTCCAAGCTCTCGCCTCCCACCTCACGAGTATATGCGCCTCTTCCGAGATTGAAAATGAATCAGTGGAATTCAAGCAAACTAAGGGAATGTTCAAGTGCCTTGGTAGGATGATGAACAAGATTTACAAAAGTTGGACAAATGAGGGTACTTTAAGGAGTGTTTGGAACAATACATTATCATTAATGTTTGATACTATTTAGTTGTTTTTATCTTGTAGGATGATAATATAACTTCTAAAAGCGATGTATGCTAACAATCTTATGCGGGGATAGCACAAGTATGCTATCAATTTTACCCATTTTCACTATAATGTGAAAATCAATAAGCCTTGCTCAAAATCTATGCTCCACTATGTTTATACATGTGTTATTTACTTTTCCTCACTAGAAATGTTTAGTATAACACCTTTTGAGAAAAAGTTCGGGTTTCGGAAAAGTGCCCGACACCTAAAACATACTGCCTTGGTTTCTCGACTCCACGGACAGACGGCACCAACGATTTGGTACCGTCCGTTATGTAAAATGGTACCCACCAGACTCTGCAAAGCGGACCGGATGACACCCTTTTAGGGTTCCTACCGTGTATGATTTTGGTGCCGTGGATCCTCCGTGTAATTTTCTCGAATTTCACTCTTCGTGATTCCAAATTACCATCCATTACTTATAAATCAATCTTAACTAGTTTATACTCTTATTAGAACTAGTATACTTCACTTAGGTATATAAGAAATTCATTTCCACCAAAATTCAAAATTTTGAAAAATCCACCCAAGGAGCCTTTGGCATAAAGGAAGGAACCAAATTTTGGTACCTTCAAACCGTGGTGATCTCGATTGTTAGAAATTCCACTCATTAGAACACATTTATTGCAAATCTTTTCTTCTTCACTCCATCTCTTGAATGGATTGACTTGGGTGATATGAATAGCATTCAACCCACTTCCAAATTATTAGGAACCTCATCTCTTCAATGGTTTAACATCAAATCAAACACATTTCTCCATAATTTTCACTTCTATAAATTAAGAGGTTTTACCATGATCATCCTCACACCTTCTTCATTCTTACTATCATCTAGCAAAGAAAACCAAAGTCAAAATGACAAAATCATCTCCAAAACCTTGCAAGAAGACCGCTAGAATTAGTGTGAGGCCTTGTTGCTTCGTTAACCTTAGCTCCTCATCCGAGTCTTCTTCCACTCACAATCTCATCTCCCATCCGAGATGATACATGTCTTACCTGCTACACCAAATCAATCACACATTGTGATCACCACTACACCACCTACAAAACACCAACTTCACCTCCACCGCACCCATCCAAACATCCAAAACACCTCACCACCTTCACCACCAAGGTCTCATACTCTCATGCCTATGGAGTTATTCTCCACTCCATCAACTTCACCACATCCTTTCTTGAGGACTTGGATGACTTGCCTCCTAGGCCAAATCATCCACCACCATTGCCATCCTTTGGCACAATTGAGCAAATAGCTCATGAATCACCAAGGTCATCTTTTGACCCAAACGCCCACTAGGCCAAAACCTCTTCTCTTCCAATTCCCATTTACAAAGACATTCATGGTCCTTTGTATGGGATCATCCACTCCCAACATCAATGTCCCTCATCTTGAGGACATTGAGGAGTGCATGGGATGCCAATCCCACTAGAGAGGAGATTCAAGCGAACTCCACAACCTCCACCAATTCAAAGGCATGGTGGATTCTCACTTAGTGAGACTATGCAAATGCAAAATGCTTTGCTTGCCTCCATCATGACCACCCCAAACATTCCCAACACCACCAACACATCTACCATACCACCACCACAACCTTCCCTAACATACTACCCCTAGGCATGGTTGCTCAACTTAGAGCAAACGCCCAAACCGTGGAAAGGACCCGGGTTATGGTCCATGACTTCCAAGAGGAAATGAGGTTCATCCTCAATCATATCCTTGAGCGCCTCAACGCTCTTTCTCATCCACCATCTAACTAGGATGGTCATAGATTAGCATTTCTAGTTCTTCTTTTCTTAGGAATTTTCTCTTTTTATTTGTACTAAAACACATCATTGTGTTCCCATTTCATGATCTTTATTCATGAAAATTTTAACTAATGAATGGTGTTTTTATTATAGTGTTGGTACTTTTACATAGTGTTTGGAAATGCTTGTGAATGATCATTATTACTAACATTTTTTGTAGCTTTATTTTCACAATCCATGTATCTTCCCATTAAGCACCCAATTTAGGGGAGCTTTGATCAAGGGGAGATAATGGCTCGGCTCATTACATTCCAGATCGCCACTTCTTTTGTTGAGACAAAAGGGGAGAAAATATAGAACTTGATTATATTTTGACTTTTTGAAAAGTCAAACACATTGACTTTCTCGAAAAGTCAAACAGATACATCATTGATAATACTTGACTTTTCTTAAAAGTCAATCGCATACTTTGACTTTCTCAAAAATTCAACATCATGCATCAACTAGTGAATACTTTGACTTTCGTAAAAAGTCAAACATCATACACTTGCATTATCATTCTCTTTCAAGTTCTAAAACTAATATTTTATAACTCTTGCACAAACTTTGTATCTTTTATAAAATAAATTTATATTTTGTCCTCAACAAAAGGGGAGATTGTTAATACAAATATCGTCATTAAACGTTATTTATATTTTTGATCTTTACCTAAGTTTCGCTCACGACAAAAGTAAATTTAATTTGTATAAAGCTTAAAGCTTGTCAAGTTTAATAGATATTAAAACAAGCTTTTTCAAACAAATATATTCATCATTCAAGATTTACATTTATGATTAGTGACATCTTGATATGACTCTAATCATTATGTATGATAGTAGTTTTAGAATGTGTTAGGTTCTTAAAACCAAACACTACTTAATACTTGCATATTTCTAAAATAGAAATACAACATATGACATCATGTGATGCATCATGGAAATCATTGGAAGATTTCATTAGATATTTTGTGTGGATTTGTACTCTTCATATCTTGCACAATCTCACTTAGATAGAGTTGACTTTGGCAAGATTTGATATCTTGGTGCCGACCCCGCGGTACTAAATCAGGTAACGGGCGGAACCCTTTAAAGGGTTCCGCGGTCCGTGGATCGCCCCATCCATTTTGGCTATAAATAGCAATGCCAAGCCAAGTAGTTTTTCATCCCTTTCCACTATACTCTCATACATATCTTCTCTCTAACCTTTCTAACTCGGTTTCATATCATATTAGTGATCTCTTTGTAGCAAAGAAGATCAAGTCACATTCAAGCTTCAAACGAAGTTGGAAGTCTTGTTTGTTTAGTGTTGTATGATCTAGTGTTGATTCATACTTCATTGTTGTATTAAACCATCATAATATTGTGAGTGTGAGTGGTTAGTATTTTAGTCCTCAAAATACATTGTGTGTGGGAGTAGTTGTACCCTTGGAAAGAACTCGACATCTAGCTTAGTGTCGGAAATAGTGTAAGCGAAGTGTAAAGGTTTTCTCCACGGTGAAAGGAGCTTGTTGACTAGTGAAGTTAAACTCTCGAGTGTGAGACTCGGGGAGTGGAGTAGGGCAAGGAGAAAGAGTCCTTGTAGACCGAACCACTATAAACAACTTGTTGTGGTTTGATCATTTCTTTCCTTATTTACTCATTACATATTGCTTGCATATTTCATTAACATACTCAAGATCAATATCAATTGATCTTTCAATAAGTTTCAAAACAAAGTTTTTAATTGGTAAACTATTCAACCCCCCTTCTAGTTTTCTACATAAATGTTAAAAGTTGTTTTTCATACCTCAACCCAAGGTTTAACATTTTGTAACTGTGCGGTCATATCTCGGATCCCTGCACCTGTGTGTTCGATTATTTTCGATTCCACAAATCTTTTGACCAAGAAAAGACGACTCAAGACCATCTTTTTACTCCTCATGTCGTGTTATGTCCGCCTTGGCTCTTTCCAATGGTCCGAATTATAGAAAGCTATAGACCTCTTTTCTTTTCCTTCTCAATCTTCAACAACTTTGCCTTTTGCAACCTGCGATTCTTCTCCTCTATCATCGCCATGAGAAAATCATTTTCCATCATCTTTTGTTCTTCCATCCTCCACCGTTCTTCCTCTTCTTTCCTCAACCTTAATTCCTCTTCCAATGATACTCACGAGTAAATGTGATGCATTTAAAATACATTTAATACTATACTATGGCAAAAGTGTACATTTGGAAATCACATTACCAGAACTACATCATCCTCATCATCACAATCAGCCGGCTCTGAACGACTGCTAGAAATAAGAGAGTCAACCAATTCGTAGAATTCACGATTTAGTTGGTCTCGAAACTCATAGATGAGGTGGGAAAAGGATGCAGTAAAATCCAATTTATCCTGTAAGCGAAATAAAGTTCATTGTAAAACAAACGGATAGTTTAAAGAAATAAAGATAATATATCGATGAACTGGCCTATCCGAAATCCGCAAGTTCTTTCACATCCAAGGACCTACAAAGTAATAAAGGGTATTATCCTTAACAATAATTCTAATATAAACGATAGTTATTATTTAACATTGACTAGTAAATAACTCGAATAATAGCCTCGAGTTTGAAAACACGAGAATTCAACTCTTGAATGACACAATCCTTGAGGTGATTTGTTAGAAGACTATTGGTCGTGCACTTAGACACAATCGGTAAATACTTTTTTCCGTCTCTACCACGCTTCCGCAGCAGACCAACTCAGAGATACACATCGTAATCATGCGGTAATTTTGTTGGAAGAATCCTTGGTATGTAGTGTGTAAAATTTCCTAAATTGAATATACCACTCCGATCGGTGCTCGCCTAATGTTGGTTTCAGATGATAAATTATCTTCGAGTCCTAAATAACATCATCGACAACAAGGAAATTAAATTGCATATACCAGTCCGATCGGTGCTCGCCTAATGCATTGAAACATTTGAATGTGTTTTACCTTGCCAAATAGCAATCCATAATCCGATCTTGTAAACATTACTTTCTTGACCACGCCATCGCCTTGGTATGACATCCGGGACTTTATTCCACCAACGATCGCTTTTTAAACGACTCAAGAATCCATATCTACAATAATAAAGATGCATTACTCTCATACCTTGGGCTCAATAATAATACTAAGAAAATATAATATAAATAGGAATAACCTTGAATGCCCAAACAAATCCAAAGAACTGTATGTTGGAACATACTCCGTGATCTTTCGCACCCTTTAGGTGTTCCCACTTGTGGTTTGATACAATGTCTAGTATCCGGTCGCATAAGTGCCTCCAAATGTGCTCCCCATGGAAAGGAATTCCATGCTTCTAGGTCTTCGACCAAACGAAGGAGTGAATCATCCACCCTTCAACCAATAAGCGACCCATAAAATAACCTCTAACGATAACAATAGACACACACTGATTGCGTCTTCATCGGTTAATTTACCGAACAACTCTTCATCCTCAATAACACCAAGAAGATCTAAGTTGGAAAGTTTTACCCCTAATTTTTTTGGAAATACCCTCAACTTAAATGTTAAATCCCCTGAACTATATAAATCAAAACTTCCTGTCCCAAAATGAAAGTCTGTTATAAGACAAAACTCGGGTTGACCAAAATGTAGACTACGACCATCAAGAGTATATATAAGGGGCATGTCATAGCTTGTTTTATCCACAAAACCCTGTTTTTGTAAAACATAATCTAACATATGTGGTTCATGTTCAAAAAAGAACATATCCAGCCACCCTCCAAAACAGGTTGTCCTAAACAATTTCCTTCGAGTATCATTCAGCTTTTCTTTAATTATTGAAAAGTATTTCAATTTGCTCCTAACGATGACATTGGCTTCGTATTCCTTAGAAGAAGAAAAAAACAAGTTAACATCAATTAACAAGTATCTTACGACAACTACAATCAATAAAAAACGATATCGACTTCCTAATATCGCAATCATATTTAACAAATGAATTATTTGTATCATACTCACACCAAATAAACAATGGCCCAATTTAGACAACTTTTAAACATTTGAATGAGGCTCGAGATCTGATAAATCAATAGTTTACAAAACATCGGGATATAACCGCCATGGTCGCAATAGTAATAGAATTGCCACGCCAAGATACGAATATCGCATCACATGCGTGATTTAATAAGATACATGTCGTCACACCTCATACACACACACACACACACACACACACACCTTATGTATACACACACTAGGATTCGCTAGATTTTGAAAAAGAAGAACAATATGATATAGTTGCGGGTTCAAAGAAAGTTGAACATACCAATGTGGCCGCGTTAGTTTGTAGTGTATGGAATTTCAACTTAGTGAACCTTACGAATCCCTACGGTATTTTTGTCGCTTCAACTCCTTTGGGCAAAGGCCCGCACCAGCGGATTGCTAGATCGTTGAAAAACAAAGACACTGCTTTGGGAATTCGTAATGGATAACTATGTTGAAATTCCATACACATATACAAAGTAACGTGGCCACCTAGAAATGTTCTACTTCCTTTAATCCACAAGTATATCATATTGATCCTTAACTTTTTAACAAACTATCAAAAGTGTATAACAAGTATATCGACTCATATAAACTTGAACCGATTGTGCATTCGATATGCATTAGCAAGGCTCGATCGTAAAAAGTTGGATAAGCACCGTAACATCGTGATATAACCGCCATGGCTGCAAAATTATGTAATACAATTGCCATGCCAACGTACGGTAAATTACATCATTTGCATATCAAAATAAGATATTCGTCATCACAACCTCTTGCATATCACAAATACACAGTTGTGGACAACAGGAATTGAAAACGGTTAATTATGGTTTTTAAAATCAGACTCATATAAACTTCCAAAGCGAGTGTGCAGTGTAATATGCATTAACAAGGCTCAGATCTGTAAAAAAGTTGGATAAATACCGAACATCGGGATATAACCGCCATGGTCGCAAAATAATGTAATTAAAGCGCCATGCCAACATACGGTAAATCACATCATTTGCGTATCATATAAGATAATCATCATCACAACCTCTTGCATATCACAAATACACACATGTGTCCCAAAATAAACCAACTACTTCAAACAATTACCTATGTAAAGGAGTTGGTTAACAAAGTTGATTGTCAATATGTTATAAACAAGTGGATAACGTTAGTACTTTGACCCTCCACCGAAATCCCATTGTTATGTCAAAACCCATTGCTATGGCGGTGACATAGGAATGGGTTTTAGGAAGCTCAAAGTACCAACGTCCTTTCTACAATTCGTGGATTCTAGAAAAGCATTTCGGTTGGATAATCATGAAGTGTGGCGTGTCATGAACATTACACACTATCGTGATCATTGAGATATTCAAAGATAATTTGAATGTATGAAGTTGCGTATGGCCACATTCTTACTTTCAACTTGACTTTCAATCCACAAGTATATCATATTGTTCCTTCTTTGTTAAGTAACTCCTTTACATATATAAACTAAATTTTTATAAAATCTATCAACAGTCTATAACAATTATATGACACTCATTGCAAATTCTTGGCAATATTATGATACGTCTGACCCATTTATTATTACGGTTACACGATGATGAGAAATTTGAATATTTAAGGGTAGAAAGGTGGTGCAAAAGGTTTAGTTTGCTCTCGAGTTCATAATGTATGTGATTTTAGTGTGTAATTTTGGTGTGAAAACTGTATGTGTGTGTGAGAGAGAGAGAGAGAGATGATAAGAAGAGATGAAAGGGTTTGTAATGATAGTGCTAGAATAGTGCGAGTGAAGTGGGGTTAATGAGGCACCCTCACAAACCCTTTCATATCTCTCGCCACCATTCCACCACTATCCTTACCAACCTTTTCATCTCTTTTCTTATCATCTCGACCTCTTTCTCACACACACACAGAGTTTCACACCAAAAATTACACACTAAAAACACCCACACAGTTATGAACTCTGAGAGCAAGCTAAACCCTTTTGAACCACCTTTCTACCCTTCGAGATTCAACCCTCATCACCAGTAACAAAATATCAAGATAATATAAAGTAACAAAATATCAAGATATGAAAAAAATAACTTCCCTAAATGGCCCATGGGCAACAGTCGGCTTTGACATTGGTCTAAAACTCCTCCATATACTTGTTTGTTCACGTGCAATCCAGATTTGCTGATTAAATAGCATGTTAGATCTAGGTTGATTTATGATAGACACAAATGATCCCAGGTCTGACATGCCATTCAATCAACAAAGCTGAATTGTAAGTAAACAAACTATCTGCATTTGATTAACCTGCCTGCATCTAAGATATAACCGCCATGGCTGCAAACAGTAGTAAATAATCAAACATGGATGAACGACACCGTATTAAGTTTTTTTTGCTACTCATAGGTGGTGCCGTACATCCATCTTTGATCATTGATATGTTAGTTTCGTAACATAATACGGAGGCTCAGATCTGTATAAATCAATAGTTTACAGAACATCAGGATACAACCGTCATGGCTGCAATAGTATAGAATTGTCGCGCCATGAAACGGAATATCGCATCATTTGCATGATTTAATAAGATAGTTGTCATCACAGCCTCTTACCAATTAACAACATATATACATAATGGAATTGTTTGAAAAAGTTACATGTCTAGTTTACTCACATACATGATACAAATCTTCGAGCCAATCATGCTTCATTGGGACGGACGTGCGCTAGGGAGAAATGATTATATACTCACATAAAATATATATTCATGTGTTGCCATAGGATGCCGACCACAATGAAACATGATTGACCAAGATGTTAATCATCTATGTGAGTATACCAATCGAGTTTCTATTTATATGCATTAGCAAGGCTCGAGATCGTAAAGGTTTGATAAACACAAAACATCGAGGATATAACCAGTGGGCGCAAAATAATGTATTAAAATTGCCATGCCAACATACGGTAAATCACATCATTTGCATATCAAATAAGATAATCATCATCACAGCCTCTTGCATGTGCTAAATACAAAATACATTTCAAACCTTCCTTCTTAAACACACATTGGCAATAAATAAGCAAAAGTTGCCCAATAAATCAGCTACGTAAGTACAATGTGGGCCCATGTCAACTATATGGGAGAGGTTCCACCTGCACCACATTTATTGACATATTGAGGGTAATAAATTATCAAACTTACCCACCTTATATGTGTGAATTTAAATTCAAGTGGTGTTGCTAAATAGGTTACAAAATTCTATCAAAATGTCTACAAAAGACTTGACCAACAATTTAGGAGCTCAAGCTTCAGAACAAAAGACTTCGGCCAACAGTTTCTGGAACAAAAAGACTTTGGCCAACAAATTGATGAAGAACAACTTTTAATAGAAATGGAGGAGGCTGCTATTAAGGAGGAAGAAGAATGGGAGATAGCAGAAAGAGAAGCTGCTCTTAAGGAGGAAGCCGAAAGGGAGCGACTTATGCTCCAAGATGAAGAAGTGCTGTTAGAGATGGAGGAAGCTGCTCGGGACAGAGAATTCAATGCATTGTATGCAGAGTGGGATGAGCGCAGATTTGAAGGTTGCTCTGAGTATCTTTACGACGATGGTTACGACTCTAACAACTCTCAAACTTGAGATCACCCGGATTATATTTAGTTGTGTCGCAGTTTAATTTTCAGTGTATTTTGTTTTGTTAACCCAACCAGTTTGCACCATGATTAGAGTGCTTTATTCACTTACTACCACTTATCTTACAGTGGTTTAGTCACTTAGTCTACAACAACATCCATCATTTTGTTTCTCAAACTTAATAAGTAGCAACAAATCACTAAAACCACAAGAACAATTAATCACCCAATACGTTACCAGTTTTCTTACACTGCTTTATTCACATCCACAATTTGTTTCACAAAACTTAACAAAAACAATTAATCACCCAATACGTTAACTACTAAATAAGCGAAACCCTATATCAATACGATACCAACTTAAAAAGGTAACCCTAAATAAGCGAAACCCTAAATAACCGATACACAATCAATAACCGACACCCGAAATTAGCGAAACCCTAAATTAACAAAACCATAAATCAATAGATGAAATACGTAAAACTAAACGCCCAAATAGCGAAACCCTTAATCAAAAACAAAATTACTTACCCTAGCACAAATAGTTTTTCTTATAGACATTAGCTGGTAGAGTGTCTTGGCGATGTGAAGAAGTGTGTTATCTGTTGAGGAAGAAAGTGTGTTATGGTGGTTGTGGAAGAAGTGTGGTGGTTATGGAAGAACTGTGTTGACGAAGAAATAAGAAGTGTGTTGAGGAAGATTGTAGTTGTATATATAAAGTGTATAAATGTATACAGGTTATAAAATTATTTATACCCTTTTTAATTTTTTTTATACAAATAATACTTTAATACTATATACATAGTAAGTTGCCCAAAAGTACATAAGGGTGGGACCCGGTTGCCCAAGATTTTTGTACTTTTTATTAATAAAATAAGACCATACTTTTTAACTAAAAGACAAAAAATGTCAGTTGTCCAACATTGAAAGTCAAAGTTGTCAAAACAATTAAATAGTACACTTGTACTAAGAAAGTACATGGTGGCCCCACAACATGGGACACTTGTCAATTATTTGGGATGGTTGCCCAAATTTGGAGTTGGGAGAGTTGCCCATGGGGCATTATGAGAAGTGAAAAAAAGTGGGGCATTTGGGGTAATAATGTTGGGCAACTGGGGCAATTAGAGAATTTTCCCTTTGTATTACTACTATTTACTACGTGGATTATTGGCCACGTGAAATAGAAATGGACCACTACATACCAATTTATTGATTGTATTACTATTTACTACGTGGATTATTGGCCACGTGAAATAGAAATGGACCACTACATACCAATTTATTGATACGATCTAAAGGCCAATGCTAATGGTGACCGTAAAAATTGTGATCGCATTTTACCGCATCAGCGATACCTCAGCTTTCTCTCTTCAAAACTACACCCAATCACAATTTGCTAATAGTAACCGCAACAGTGACCGTAACTTTTTTTTAGTCCAAAAGTTATACCAAAATTCTTCCAACATTAGAACGAATTATTGTATGATCCAAAATTCAGGTAAAAACAATATACCAAAATCAATCCAATCACATATTCACATATCAATTTGTCAAATAGGAATTAGGCCCATTGTGAACAGTTAACCACTTACAATTCCTTAAATCTGTGCTCAACTTGTAAACAGATAACACACTTCCACCTTAGTTACTTGATCAGACTAACCCTATTCTCTTAAAACCAAACACAGCAACACAAACTAACACACTCTAAAAATTTCAGCCACCACACCAGCATTACCACTAAATCTTTTTGTTACTCTGCAAAGACTGAAGAGATACGACGCTTCTTCAAGACCTTCTAACAAGGTCTCCAGGTAGGTGTGTTTTCATGTAAAATTTCAAGATCAATGATGTGTTTATCTTTTCTTTCTTTCAAGGTGTTTAAAGATCAATCTAAAAATATAAATAAACCTGATATCTTTGATGTTTATTTTATGTTTGATTCATTTTTTGTGAGGATAGAACAAAGGTGTTGTTGTAAACCAAGCCCAACGTTCAAAAATCTTGGGAGGTGTGCACATTTACTCGGTTTCCTGACAAACCGAGTAAATGAAAAAGTTAGGTGTTTGATCTGTTGGGTTCGGTTGGCCTAGCAGATACAACGCGGTTGACTACTCGGTTGGAGGTAACCAACCGAGCAACCAACCTCCCATTAGCATTAGCCTAATAAGAGCACAGGGTGAGGGAAGAGCGGACAACACGTTACTTGTATGCCACCTCAGCGTCATCTCATCACCTCCCCAATAACACATCAATAACTAAAACATCCTCCCTCATAACGCACCACTAACATGTTATTGGGTCCCACAAAATACCCCACTAAAAATACTCACTCACTCACAATACAAAAAAAATCCACCAATGGCTTGAGCCATTCAAATAGCTTGGGGACCTTTGGCACACCAACGACACATAACACGGTATGGTAATAACATGTTACTGGTTCATAGTTGGACGAATGGCATGTTATCGGTATCCCATACCGAGTGCTCTAAGATTCTTTTGGAATTATGAAAGATAAATAAAGTAGCCTAAAACGCTTGAAAACAAAATATGCTTCCAGCATGTAAATTAATTTGGTGGTTTTGGTAGTCTAGCTTCTTGCTAGCAACCTTTCAATGGTTAAAAATGTTGTTGATGATTTTGGGTTGAACCTAATGCTCTACGTGGTGTAACTTGATTAAGTTCATGGAATGGAGGCCTTGTCCTAACTAATCATGCATGTCCAATAACTGATCCACGGTGGCAAGTAATTCGTTTGGATGGTTGTTGTACTTAACTTGTAAGAGTGTGTTTGTTCAGCTTATATAGCCGGCTTATGGCTGATCTGGTTTTGGCTTATGTTTCATAAGCTTACTTTTTGTGGCTTATTTTGAAACACATTGGAATCCTCTCATGTTTTATTTGAACATGAGAGATCATGTTAGTTTTGTTGTGAAGAAAAGCTTATTTCTAAACAAAATAAAGGTCTCACAATAGATAATTTTTTTTCCTTCACTTAGGTCTCATAATAGATAATTTTTTTTCTCCACTTACATTAATATCAACATTACCTCTCATGTTCAATTTGAACATGAGATGATCTCAATCATTTCGAAAATTTTCGGCTTATATAAGTTCATTATGTCATAATGAATTCATATAAGCCGGAAAGTGTCAAAAAGCCACAAAAAGTGAGCTTATGAAACATAAGTCAAAACCAAATAAGCCATAAGTCGGCTATATAAGCCGAAACAAACACCGCCTAAGACACGACACCAAATTGCCATCCCTTGACTCTTTAGGTGTGAGGGGTGTGATTAGGGTTTTCGTGGCCACACAAACTTCATGTCACCGTTTAACGCTTTTTATTTTTTTCCCTTAATATTTGCATCACTTTATTTCTCTTTCCTCACACTTTTCTTTAATTGTATCATTTAAAAATACACTCAACACACGCATAATGACTCACAAAATATACTAAAAGATAAAGTTTATTTATCTCTTTCTGAATGTCTCAGAAAGTTTATCCCACATGGGAAACGATTTTGATGTTTCCCGATAAATAAGGCAGTGACTTGAGTTTTCCCGCTGACATAGGCCGCTACCCCCAATGTTCCCGCCACACACGTCCTCCAGCATAAGAGAAAAGTAGGTAATTACTCCATCCGTCCTATAATAATTGTCCACTTTGACTTTTTTAAGTTTTTCTTGTTCAACTTTGACCATTAATATTTTTATCTGTGTTATATAATACTTGATGAAAATTATACCAAATGAAAATACATTTAAAACTCAATCTATTCATATATTTTTCATCAAGTATATTATATTACACAAATAAAAATATTTATGATCAAAGTTGAATAAAAAAAATTTAAAAATCAAATTGAACAATTATGATAGGACAGATGTAGTATAATATAAGAATTTGAGAAGACTGACTAAGAAAATTCACCTCTCAAGACTTAAACATTTTAGTCACATTGTAATAGAAAATGTGCATTGGAATAAATCTTTACAAAAAGGTTAATTAGAATATGATCTGAAAAAGCTATGAATGAAATACTTACTAGTCAATCTCGATAAAAGAGGAGTTTAAATACCACAAGATGTTCTTTAAGTAACATTAATCAAGATATGGTACCTCATCTATTTCTAAATTGTTCAGTTGCATTTTGTCAGAAACTATGAAGAAACTTCGTCGTCAAACGAAATTTGGATATTTTCTTTCAGAAACTCGAGTTCAACTTGAAATATTAGATATGCGTATCAAGAAAGATACTCGAGCAACGCATGAGTAGAACACTAATTCAAATGGTTTAAATATTTAAAAGGCGTGGCTTGATGAGGTAATTCAAACGAAATTATAGACATAAACATAAAGGTCTGGCTTTTAGCCGTATCCATGAGAATAAAAATGTCTCTCAACGTTGTTGTTGTCTAACTTTCACTTAAGATAAATGCAAGATTAAATATGCATCTCAACCAAAAGACATATATGACACTAGTGATGTACTCCGCTCTTAAAAAACCATCTAAGGTATGAAAATTACAAAACCTTTCAATGTTAAAAAAGCTTAGAAGTGACATCTTTAACACGATGCAAAATATTTTATTTCTGTTTATCTCGTATCAGTTTTTTATCGCTATAAGGCTCAAAGGTGTGGGCGGGAAAAACATAAAGGAAAATAGCGGGATCACAACATTTACCTCACCTTCTCTAGTGGGAAAGAACAAAAGGAAATTGATACGGGACTTGAGTCCCGAGTAGAATGCACACAAACCAACAAAACCAATGTTATTTTAAGAGAGAGATGATTATATATTGTGTTTTGAGTATGTATTTGTGTGTTGAGGGTATTTTTAAATGATAAAAAATAGAAAAAAAAATTATGAAAGAGAAAGAAGGTTCTGCAATGGTTGAGGAAAAGTTGAAGGAAAATGTTTTAGAGAGAGAAAAAGCTGATGTGTAGCTGATGTGATGGGTAAAAATGTATGACCACACCATCCACACTAAAAGTAGTATTTAAACAAGGGATAATAATAATAATAAAAAAAAAATCTAACTTGTCTTTTTTATTGTTGTGCAGCTTTCTTTTTCTGTTATTAAAACACAAACTTTTTAAATTTCGACATTTGTGTGTATTTTGTTCATGTAAAATAACCATTTTTACCCTCATGATTGTTAAAAAAAACCTAAGGGTAACATGGTTTATAAAATACACACAAAAGTTAAAATTTAAAAGATTTGCGAAGGAATAACAAAAAGGAAAGAAGATTACAAAAAAACAACAAAAATGAACAAAGTTAGATACATTTTTATTGCTATTAAGCTGGAGGGCAAGGCATAGCCTTACTCACCTTACACATCAGCGCCCATCAGCTTTCTCTCTCCTCTCACTTCCACTCAACTTTATGCGGACAAAGGAGTCACTTCCACTCACCTTAATTTTTTTTTATAAACAAACAAAACGGATACATTAGTTTTGCACACAAATCAACAAGGTGATTTGGTCACCTTAATTTGCTTTGAAAAGCGAGACTCATGTGTGACTAGTGATGATGTGCAAGGTGACTAGTGAGTGAGGCAAGACAAGGTGAGTGACTCACTCATCCTCGCCAGCCTTTAGGGAGGAGGGAGTGGGCACGGGTAGTGCCATCGAGTAGTTGAAGCCGAGCGGGTACACCGCCCCGTCCAATTCGGGTACTTTGATCGAGTAACAAATTCGGCTTGTGAGCCCGAGAGTGGGAGGTGAGAAACTTTGAAAAAAATGACCGTTTGGGATATACCCAACGGCTAGTATGCATTAAAAAAAAAGAGTAAATTACATAAATGGTCACTATGGTTTGTCCATTTTTTCACATTTAGTCACTGAACTTTTTTTTTGACATATATGGTCATCGAAGTTTCAAATCGTTATAGATTCGGTCATTAGGTTTCAATTTCGTTACATAAATGGTCATCGTGGTTTGAAACTTGGTGACCATTTATGAATGAAATGGACCGAATCAGAACGATTTAAAACTTCGACTATGTATGTCAAAAAAGTTCACCGACTAAAATGAAAAAATAGACAAACCATAGTGACCATTTATGTAATTTAAAAAAAAAAAAAAAAAAAAAAAAAAAAAAAAATCCTTTTAAACCAAACCTTTTCAACTCATTTTTCATGAGTTATATTCAAGTGTGGTTTCTTTTTAATATATTGTGAGTTAATCATTTAGTTCTTAGTTATTTTCGAGTTAGTCCTTTTGTATCGCATTGGCAGGATCTTTGTCTTTGTTTTCGGTTTATTTGTCAATTTCTTTTGGGCTCCATTCTCTTTAATTATCTTGATTATTGAGATGGGTGTTATATGACTCTATTCTTTCGGGTTCTCGATTTTATGTTGCTTTGAAAAAAATGTTTACAAAAGAAGACACAAAAGAAATCAGCGCTACACACAAAAGAAGATAATATTTGGAAGAAAAAGCGAGATGGCGAAACAATTGTTGGCTACACAACTCGAGGCGAAGTTCAAGAATACACAACGGAGATGAAGTTTTTTGGGCCGCGTGATCACATTCACGATCCCGCTTATGTTGGAATTAGTTCTACCTAAAACGTGAGCTCATACCAAACACGGATGGAACTGCAATTTTAAATGTAGTTTCAATTTTTTAATTTCAACTTATGTAATGTTTTTTTTTTTTAAGTTGTAGTTTTTTAAGTATTATGTAATGTTTTATTTTTAATGAAATGGTATGTTTCATTTTAAATATTGTATGTAATTTTATGTAAAAAAAAAAAAAAAAAAAAAAAAAAAAATGGTCTTAGGTGCACCACCCTTCCAAATCGGGTAGGGTTAGGGTAGAATTGGATAGTTTTGAGTTGGAGGGTTTTATTGGATAGAGGTGATGTGACACCAGGGTATTAAGTCTGCATTCACCCTCCTTCCTTAGTAGTAAGACGTCTTGATATCGGATTCGAACACCACTCTATATATTTTGAGCTGACAAAAGAAAAGTCCACAATGGGTAAAAAGAAGAAAATAATTTCATCCTTTTTTTATGAAAGATTTTATTATTACATAAATTTTCACCCACAGAAAAATCTGAAAAATAATACGTACGTAATATCTTCTTCTTCACCTCCAAACACCAATCCCCAGGCGCATCGACAAGAAATAGAAATTAAAAAATAAAACTAAAAAACCTTTTTTCCCATTTGCCGACATCCCATACACTCGTAATCCCTACTTTATGTTTTGAGGTATCTACTCTTTTGCCTTCTTTTTTATTTATTACATGTATTATTTCATATTTTATGTAGTTTTCTGTGTGTTATTCTGATTCTATTGTTTTGTTACTTATTGGTTGTTAAGATTGTCTTACTTCCATTCATTTATGTTCACACATATATGAATTTCACTGTGATTTTAGCATTTATATATGTACTTTTAATGTTTTATTACTTATGATTTTGTTGAGCCTTTGGTTCATGTTTACTTGTTTAGAGATTAGTATTGCTTTCTATGGTTGTAAATCAAAAGTAGTATGTTCTCTGTGGCTATATGTTGAAATTATGTGGTTGTTGATCTTCGTTTGATATGTGAGATTATGGTTGTGTAATTTGGTTAAGATAGAGCGCTTTTCTGTAAACCATCAAGTACTTGTTAGAGGTGTTTGCGGTTGTTTATAAATCTGCCTATTGTAGGTAGTTTTTATAAGCAATCAGAAACACCCCAAAAATAGCTTAATGAGTCTCGTCTAAAAACGCCCAAAAAGCAGCTACATCAGAACATAATAATGATCAGAGAGGCACTTCACTTGCATTTTCTGTTGATGTGATTAAGACTTAGGGGGTGTTTGGATTAGCTTAGTTTCCGTGCTTATGGGCTTATTTATATTTGGAAATTTTCATAAGCCCAACAAATTGAGCTTATGAGCTTTTCTAGGGGGGTGTTTGTTTAAGCTTATATAGCCGGCTTATGGCTTATATGATTTTCTGCTTATGTTTCATAAGCCCACTTTTTGTGGCTTATTTTGAAACTTTTCGTCGTATATAAGCTTATTATGTCATGATAAGCATATAAAAGCCAAAAAGCTTCAAGATAAGCCACCAAATGGGCTTATGAAACATAAGCGGAAAATCATATAAGCTATGAGCCAGCTATATAAGCTTAAACAAACACCCTCTAGATATAAATAGGCCCGGAAAATTAGCTAATTTAAACATCCCTTTACAAGTTATAATTGGCTCTAGAGAATATCTTTGTGTTGTACTCATTGTTTGAAATGGGTGGTCAACTTCACCAAACAGTCTTTTAACCTTTTTAGATGTTTCACATCGTTTCATCATTAATTGACTTTAACTTTACTTTTGGGCATCTGACAGAATCATTTCCTCTTGGGCAATAGGAGGAGATTTCAGATATACGCTCAACTCAAGTAGCTGAAAAATTGGAGTGTTGTGTTCCTGTGCAACTTCAAACTCAGTATTCTGTTGTAAGAAGTTTAGCATCTATCCATATGTGGAAATTTGCATCCAAATGTCTAGCTGGCACCGGTGGCCTAAGATTAAAAAATGGCTTCAGAAAACTAACAAAAGGTGCCCAAGATATATCAGACGATGAAGTTTCATCCACAATTAGTAAAGATGATGGATTGGAGTGCCCGATATGCTGTGAATCCTTTAACATTGTCGAAAATGTACCATATGTTTTATGGTGTGGTCATTCACTCTGTAAAAACTGTGTCTTAGCTCTTCGTTGGGCAATTGTCAAGGTCCATCCTTTACCAATCCAGCTGCCCCTTCTAATATCTTGCCCCTGGTGCAACCTATTATCTCCTCGTCTTGTAATAAAAGGAAACCTTAAGTATCCTCGTAAGAACTACTTCCTTCTTTGGATGGTCGAGAGTTTGAACAATGATAAGGTGGTGAAGTCTCACAATGATTCTTGTGGTGATTGTTCGCCATCAAAGTTGAGTTTAAGAAGTCAACGAACCCATTCTACTGCCCGAAGGCTTCCATCTTCCGAGCCCACCATTGGTCATATTGGGGTACGAGCTTACATGCGGAAGGGACTGTTTTTCTTTGTTGAGTTTACAGCCAAGTTCCCATTGGTCCTAATCTTTCTGATGATTGTGGTGTATGCAATTCCAGCTAGTGCTGCAATATTGGCCTTGTATGTCTTGCTAACTATATTATTTGCTCTTCCTTCATTTCTCGTTCTGTATTTTTCTTATCCTAGTTTGGATTGGCTGGTGAGGGAGATCACGGCGTAGGCTTCAGTACTTCAGTTAAATTATTTCCAAGCATGTCTCATGAGGTACAAATTGTTATAGTTTGGATGTATCTCATAATTCAACCAGCGGTCTGGTTTGTTCTTGGTTGTTAGAAGTGTGTGTTTACAGTTAGCTGCTTTTGTGTATATGGTTGACTTTGCGAGTCAAGTAGTTTTGGGTGCTTGTACTTGTGGATGTCAACCTTTTGTACGGGGAAGTGATTGGCACACTTCTAATTTTTATTAGGACACTCCACATTATGCATTAGACAATTGTACTGTTAGTATAAACTGTTTTTAACTGCTTGTACCGTGAGTGTCCAATAAAAAATAAAACTGTGCCAATCACTTCCCGTATGTATGAGATGTTGTGAACTCGTAATGGTTGATTTGGAATCTGTAATCTTTGGTGAATGAGTATTCTTGTTCATTTTTTTTGTGTTAAATTTGAGAATGATAAAACGTCTTTGGGATTACAGTTTATTTTGTAGTATAAGATGATTCGAATATGTGGCTATGAGATTGTAATACTCCGTACTTCTTAAATCCATACCTTCTGGCTGAACAAACATAATAAGCTGTTGCAGATTTGCAGTTACTAAAAACCTACATTTGTAATTTTAGAATTGTTCTATGTATAGATAATGACTCGTTTACTTTAACATAGGCTGTCATTTTGTCCTGGTAAAATTATGAAGGATGAGTTTATAATTCCTTTTGCTGGGAATCTTTTCCTTAGATGAATACCCCGTATAAAGAATTTCAAGTATTTGTGGAAAAAAACACTAGTGCAAAACAGAGGAATCTCATAGGTAAATATTGAACAACTTTTATGTCCTGCTGTATTGATCTGACTTATGTATCTAAACTGTTGTCTAGTGTTTCTTGAGATCAATCATTAACTAAAGTTGCATTAGAGGGTAAGGTGTAGTAACGAGAGGCACCGCGCCAAACCTAGGTGGCTCTTGCCACCACTCGCCACCCTGTCCCCACCACACCAAGACCATTCGCCACCCTTCGTTATTAGGCTACTCGTTGTCTGCGCGACGAGAAGAAATGCGTACTTCTTTTGCAAGTAAACGTTATCAAACATTTAAAAATTTATTTCTTTTTTTTTTTCTTTCTTTTTTTTTTCTTTTTTTTTTTAAATACAATTTAACACAATATAAATACTACATTAATCTAACAAAATTTACACACATTACATCATCTAACAAAATTTACACACACACAACTCAGACACAATTTGCCGAAAACAATGTCTCAAGAAAACAATCGCAAGAATTTGCCCCAACAATTTCCCGAACAATCTCACAAAAATTTCTCCTAACAATTTCTCGAACAATCTCACAACAATTTCTCGAACAATCTTCCAACAACACTCCACCAACGGATATCATTCCGTTTTTCTCAACTGAAGAGGAACCGGTTGAGAATCCGTTTCAGCTTTCCGAGGACGAGCTATGACTATATCTTCAGGATGAAGATGTTTTGAGAGAAATGGAAGAACCACAAGCACAGGAGGAAGCAGCTCGTAAGGAGCAGGAAGAAAGGGACGAACAATACCGCAGGGACAACTTGTTCGACATTTTGGAGCAAGAGTGGGAAGCGAGCAGATTTGAAGAGTATGACACAGACGAGGGTTATAACACAGACTTTTCGTTGTAATTTGTGTTTTCATTTTCATTGTAATTTGTTTCGTTTATTTGTTGTGTTTTTTTTCTTCGTATCGTAGTTAGTTTCGTTTATTTTTTTCCGTATGTTACACTAGTTTAGTATTTTAATTTAGTTTCGTATTGTATCGTACTTTGAAATGTTGAATTTGAATTTGAATCCGTACTGTTACTTTTAATTTGAATTTTAATTCGTACTATTACTTTAGTTTCGTATCGTAATTTAGGTTCGTATTATAATTTTATTTTTATGAATGAATTTAAGTTTATAAATGAAGTTGGGTTTATTTGATAAATTGAATAAAATAAAATAAAATAGTAAGTGGTGGGACTCAGATGAGTAAGTTGTAGTGTGTTAGAGGATTAGGTGTCGTGAAGAGGTAACACCTCTCCATCACCGCCACGTCACTGCCACATCACTATAACAAACCTACACAACTAACCCCCCCTCACTCACAACAAATCTCAACCTCTTCATTTGAGACCCACCACTACAATTTTTTTTTTTTTTTTTTTTTTTTGGTGCAAATTATCAACAACCATATTAGGATTATAAATTAGGGCTAGTTCCACCCGGAGTCGCCATCAAAACACGATCCACAATTCACACACTACAATTAACAAAAAAAAACCAATCAAGATTCAATTTTTCACAACAAAACCAATAAAGATTCAATTTTTACACATCAAGAATCAAAAATAAAAAATGCCCATTAATCTAAACACAAAATCATATCAGGATCAATGATCTTTTTAGAGATCAGATGAAATTTCAATAAGATCTAATAAAATGATTGATAATTTGAGATACCTGAGTGTGATTGGATTGAGTGAATTTAGGGTTTGTGAGAAGAATCAGAGAGCGAAGATCAAGGAAGAAGAAGAAGATGGATGAAATTTTGGGGAAATAGTTTGGTTTGTGCTTGTGTCAGAAAATGGAGCTCGTTGTGCAGACGAAGAGTTCAACCACGGGGAGGGACGGCGAGGTCAGCCAGTGTGGCGGCAAAGCACGGCGAGGGTGACACGGTGGCGGCGAAGGTGGACGGCGAGACGACATCTCCTAATGCTCTTATAGTAAGAGCACTCCCAATGGGTAACGCCCCCCCCCCCCAGCCCACCAAAGTTATTTGAATGTTATTCGGTGTTAACCATTGCACGTTCGGTGTTATTCCGGCGTTAAAGTGCCGGTGTTAACACCATAACGCACGATATTGGGTTTTTTTTTTTTTTTTTTTTTTTCGCCCTAAATGAGAGGTTGTTTTGTAAATTGTTGGTGAGTTAAAGTTTAACTTGGGAATGTTATGATTGTGGGTGTTAACACCATAACGCACGTTTTTTTTTTTTTTTTTTTTTTTTTTTTTTTCGCCTAGATGAGAGGTTGTTTTTGTAAATTGTTGGTGAGTTAAAGTTTAACTTGGGAATGTTATGATTGTGGGTGTTTTTTTTGGTGAGTTAAGGTGAAATGTTAAAGCTGATGTGGCGCAGACATGACACGGTGTTAAATCATAACTCAAGTTATTGTTGAGAGTGCTCTAAGAGGTTGTTTGAGAGGTTGTGTTACAGTGATGTGGCACCCGTAGGTCTCAATTAAGTAGAAAACTCTACTCACCACACCTTACCCTCTTAAACCAATGTCAAGTGGCCGAGTTAACATCACAATACAAGTTAGAGGTTTAAACAAATTCATAACGTGATTTGTAACTATTCCGGATTTTAAGTACCAAAATGAACCACCGTGAAAACTCGATTAATTAATAAACTCATTAATAATATTTTTTTGAAGGTTCCAAATTTATGAAAAGCTAATATCAATTAATTGATAACTTTTTTATTTAATAAATTTAGATGATCTTATGAGAATTAAATTGCAATTCTTTTATTCTTGTTCACTTGTTGTAACACTCTAGACAAATTAAACACTGTGCTAGATAAGAGGGCCTGGTGCAACGATGTCATGTCACGTTTAGGATTTTTTTTTTTTTTTTTTTTTTTTACACTTTAAGGCATAGCCTGCACTGGTTATGATCTTATAGCCATGTTATAGGATCGAATGTAATTAGATTGATGATTTTTTTTTTTTTTTTTTTTAGTGAGATAATTTAGATAGCATGTTATAAAAAAATTATTATGATTGATGTTTATGTTATAATGATGTTATAAGATATATGTTGAAATAGCAGCGAATAACACACCTATAACTTGCAAGTGCGACTAGCTCCTCAATATATTTTTTTAAGAAAGTTAATGTAAACTTATTTCAGTAACCACATAGGCTATGTTTGGCGAAGGCTTAAATGAGGCTTATTAAGGTTTGGGCTTTTAAAATAAGCCGACTAATAAAATAAGTCTCGTTTGTCATGGGGCTTATGGAAAGGCTTATAAAATAAGTTGGGTAAAAATTTTAGCCCCATATAAGGGGCTAAAAACTTTAGCACGGGGCTTTTGAAGAATAAATTACTTATTCCTACAAAAATATCTAACATATACAAAAACTCATTGAATTATGTCAGTTTTAATAATTTTTGCAATAATAAGTGTCAGCCCCATCTATTTTTAAACAAGTTTATAAAAATACAAATTTTAATTTAGAACTTGTAATATAAGTCACACTTTAACTAAATTTCCAAATTTCAGCCTATTTCGCCAAACATACCCATTATGTTTGGCAAAATGGGTTAGGGTCGGGGCTGGAGCTGAGGCTTATAAGCCGAAACTAGAATTTTTATTTTATAAACTTGTTTGGCAAATTAGTTTAATTTGTGTCTTATTATTGTAAAATTACTAAAAATGACATATAATTAAATTAACATATGTATATATTATATATTTTGTAGGTAATTAAGTAATTTAACATACTATAAACTCGGTCTAAAAATTTTAGCCCTATTTTTAAAGCTGAAGCTTATAACTTTAAAAGCTCGAGGCTAATAATATAAGCATCTTGTTAAACAAAACTTATTTTTAACTGAGGCTTTTAAGCCCCATAAACATAGTATAAGCCCTTCCCAAACACAACTAGTACAATACCCGTGCGTTGGCGAGTTCATCGTTACAATAATTTACCAAGTATATTGAGAAACTTGTTTTGAGTGTGTAAAATATATATAAAAATTCGATTTCTTTTCCTCCTTTTGATATTGGCTACTGAGAAAGCATCCTCCACATTCTTATCCTACATATGAATATGAACAGTGAACCCATTAGATACAAATTAAGTTAAATTTGATTTAGGTGCAACTAATATATGCATTATTTATCTATATCATCTTTAGAATTTTATTAACACTCAAAAAGGCTTTCTAATCAGTTAAACTCTCAATACTCTCAATGTCCATAAGAGCATTGAAGCTCCATGTTGCAAGTTTGCCTCACTTTTTGTTTTCTTAGAAATGTGATTCTAATAAAAACAAATTATCAGCTTTTGGTATATGGGATATAAAAGTGAGTGAGACAATGAAGGTATAGTAAAAACATGACCAACCCATCAAGCAACGTATAGATATCCAGTTCAACGTGTGTGTCATACTGATGTTCAAAGAAATTGAATCTGCATTATGCCTTCATACAAATATGAAAATACGATTCATTTTTGGAATATGAAAAAAAAGTGTAAAAATAAATGTTACCTCATCAAACAACGCATGAATACCCATGCAACATGTTCAAATATATCCAGTTCCACACGTGTGCTCAGATTGATGTTCAAAGATAGGAAAACTATATTAGGCCAATTCATACGAATATGAGTACACAGTTCTTTTTTTTTTTTGGAAAGATGAAACCAAAAAAGTGTGGAAATAGACGTTACCTCATCAAATAACGCATGAATACCCATGTCCACATTGTTCCTGGCTTGATATTCAAAGAAACAAAAGAGGTTAGGTCTTCATAAAATATAAAATGACGAGGTAAGATGTTGAAACGTGATATCGAAAAAGTGTAGACTCGAAAGTTACCTTGATTTCTTCATTGATGATCATTTTGACTTCGTCGTCTAACTCGTTTCTAGCTTCGTTAGTGAGCATATTGTTTGATAGTCCTCTGTGTAAATGCAAGAAAAGAAAGGTTTAAAATAATCACTTGGTAACATAATGGATCAAACATATTGCATTGTACTCATACCATATCTCCATTTTCTTGTATTTAATATCTTTTATCCTGTGAAAATGATTGATTGACTAATTTTTTACAAATGAGTATGAGTATTGATGTGTTTACCATTTAACTTTAAAAACTACTGTAAACCATCACATGGCTATACGGAGAGAATAAGCAGATTTTTTAGTGAATTAGCTTCATAGCTTTGTTAGTCAAAGTTTAAGTATGCTATTTTCTTGTTTGTAGATAACTGTATGCGTCTAATGTTAATATTTATCAATATTTAAAACTTATCATCTTCCATTAATTTAGCACATGGATATAATAGGTTTCAATGCTCCCGTTATTACCTCCAGTAAGTTACAAAAGATAATTAATGAATTAGAATGGTCCAGATTAAAACATCATATGATCCTACGGATGTAAATTTTTTTTGTAAAAGTCACCGTCGGCAACAGAATAGTAATAATAAGTTTTTTGACAAACAAATTTGAAGGAAGGAAAATAATGATGTGTTGTGAGACAGCACGTGGCAGGAAGAGAAGCAACTCGCGCTCTCTTGAACCATCCTCCTCTTTAACTCGTAGCAACACTTTATTTAAGCAAAGGAAAAGCCTCACCCACAAAACAAGCAAAAGAAGTTACGAGAGAGAGAACCCTATCTATCTTTTCCATATTCTCACTCCACCCCCCTCCACTTTCCCATTCTTTAATCTATCTACACTACTTTTTAAATTTCTCTCAAGAAAAACTTGCTATCTACTTCACTAATAAGCACTCTTTTCCGTCAGTAATGGCGACTCCGGCGTCTTTTTCCGGCGTACACATCAACAACGTTCCGTTAGACAGAACAACAGCATTGTTTGCTCAGCCTTCTGTTTCTGTTCATTCATTTTCTTATAAACCTAGATTAACTACCTCCGTTAGGTCGTTAAAATTGAGGAGCAGAAATAGTAGTTATGGTGGTGGTGTTTTGTTGACCACTAGAACTACTGGTGGTGTTAGGTTCGGTAGCAAAAGCCGTAACAGATCTTTTGTTGTTCGTGCTGATGCTTCTTCTAATGGAAGGGTATATAAACCTTACCTAACTCTTTACTTTATTGTTTTTAGTAATTATTTATGTCAGTTTTTATAAACTCTGAGATTCAAATTTTATACTCATATTCTTTAACTACACAATCTCTGTATAAGCAAATCCCGGAGCACTCATAAATTCAATATTTTTTTCTCTTAGTAGTTTACGAATTTACTGTAATGAGAATCTGAATCTAACTTTGTAAAAATGCAATCTAAATGGTGCATTTCACGAGTCTCAGATGTGAGGATGTTTACAGCAGGTTACAGTTAGGGGCTGTTTGTTTGGGCTTATATAGCCGGCTTATGGCTTATTTGGTTTTGGGCTTATGTTTAACAAGCTCATTTTTTGTGGCGTATTTTGAAACTTTTTGGCTTATATAAGTTTATTATGTCATATAAAGGTTATGTAAGCGGAAAAGTTTCAAAATAAGCCACAAAAAGTGAACTTGTTAAACATAAGCCCAAAACCAAATAAGGCATAAGCCGACTATATAGGCCCAAACAAACACCCCCTTAGTCAGTTACCGTAGCTGTTTCATTTTCAATTAACTTCTTTTATATTATCTTAATAGTAAATACACTACAGAGAAATATGATATCTTTATCAGCTTAACAAGTATGCATATATCCCTGTCAATGTTGCGTTTATTTTTTCATAATATCTGGACTTGTGGTCTATTACGTATTTTTCTTGGTGTACTTATGTCTGGATAATGTGATGTCAGATTTCTCAACAAGAATTCACAGAAATGGCATGGCAAGCAATCGTGTCTTCGCCTGAAGTGGCAAAGGAAAACAAGCATCAGATTGTGGAGACTGAGCATCTGTTGAAAGCCTTGCTGGAACAGAAGAATGGGTTGGCCCGACGAATATTCTCCAAGGCTGGTGTGGATAATACTCGGCTTTTAGAAGCTACTGATAAGTTCATTCAGCGTCAACCAAAGGTGGTGTATTGTTTTTGATATTATGGAAAAAATTTGTTTGCTAAATTATTTTTTGCGGGATACTACCTTTTCTCATCTTGGCACTCCTCCTAATTAGCAAATTGGTTGTATATATGGCAGGTTATTGGTGAGACAGCTGGATCAATGCTAGGGCGTGACCTGGAAGCCCTGATGAATAGAGCTAGGGATTACAAGAAAGAGTACGGAGACTCGTTTGTGTCTGTTGAGCATTTGGTGCTTGGTTATGTGCAAGATAATCGATTTGGGAAACAGTTGTTCAAGGATTTCCAAATTTCGTTGAAAACATTGAAGAATGCAATAGAATCAATCAGAGGAAAGCAAACAGTTATAGACCAAGGTATATATACATTTTTCTGATTTAACTAAGGATCCAATAAATCCTCGCACAACCCCACTTCAAAAATAAATGATAGATTATGTGTTAGGAATGTATATTGATTCTTCACCAGGATATAACCCAAATTGACCCTCTAATATGCTTCTTCTCGACATATTTTGAACTTCAGATCCAGAGGGAAAGTATGAATCATTAGAGAAGTATGGTAAAGATTTGACTGCTATGGCGAGGGAAGGAAAGCTTGACCCTGTCATAGGAAGAGATGATGAAATTCGCAGATGCATCCAGATTCTCTCCAGGAGAACTAAGAACAACCCTGTGCTCATTGGTGAACCAGGTGTCGGAAAGACTGCAATTTCTGAAGGGTAAGCTGCTGAAATAATGTTTATTGTATTGTCATTTATGCGTGTGATTTCACAATCAGCTTGTAGCGTTTACCATCTTACAAAAACTGCTAAGACAAGTACTTTGAAAGAGTCCTTTTATAATCAATATTTGGCTTTGTTTACTAAATCGAAAATTGCTTTAGACATAACTTGAAGCCTCTGTAAGCTAAAACCCAAGAGGTTGAACTCTAAGCCCCTAAGTTATCTTTAAGTTGTATGCACACTGATCGTTTCTAGAGAATAGAAAGTACTATTTTTTTGCATGGAATGGAGGTTACCTCTACTTGAAAAGTCGCAGGCACTTCTATATTCATAATTTACACTATATTGTCAACTGATTTAGCTATCATCATCTCCTTGTTTCACAGGCTTGCTCAGAGAATAGTGCAAGGTGATGTGCCTCAAGCTCTGATGAACCGAAAGGTGCGTTGTAATGTACTGTGGTTTAGTTGTTAATCATCTTTGTGCATGCGATCGCTGCTTAACAAACATGTGTACTTAACTGACTTGCTTTGTACAATCTCAGTTGATATCGCTTGACATGGGTGCACTTATTGCTGGAGCAAAATATCGTGGAGAATTTGAAGATCGACTTAAAGCAGTGCTGAAGGAGGTTACAGAATCAGATGGGCAGATTATTCTTTTCATTGATGAAATCCATACTGTTGTTGGAGCAGGTATTGCAAATTCCAGATAATCTTTTATGTTTTATTGAGTCATTGAGCATAGTAGAAGTAGTCCAGAGCCCATTTTGCTTAATTTTAAGTGACTTGTTTTTAGGGGCTACCAATGGTGCAATGGATGCTGGCAATCTCCTGAAGCCAATGCTTGGTCGTGGGGAGTTACGATGCATTGGTGCAACAACGTTGGACGAGTATCGTAAATACATCGAGAAGGATCCAGCATTGGAGCGCCGCTTTCAACAAGTTTATGTTGATCAGCCTACAGTAGATGATACAGTTTCCATACTTCGTGGACTGCGTGAAAGGTATGAACTGCATCACGGAGTACGCATTTCAGATAGTGCACTTGTTGAAGCTGCAATTCTCTCAGACCGGTACATCAGTGGACGCTTTTTACCAGATAAAGGTAATGCAAAAATCTAAAAATTCAAAGATCAGTTTGTATCTTAGCAATGTCATTTAGCATCAAATATCATACTGGTCTGTGTATCTTGTCAATTGCAGCCATTGATCTGGTAGATGAAGCAGCTGCTAAACTGAAAATGGAGATCACTTCAAAACCTACTGCACTTGATGAGATCAATCGCTCAGTACTGAAGCTGGAGATGGAGAGGCTATCACTCACTAGTGATACAGACAAAGCTTCAAAGGATAGGTTGAGTCGGCTCGAAGCAGAGTTGGCTCTCTTGAAAGAAAAGCAGGCCCAGTTAACTGAACAATGGGAGCATGAAAAGAGTGTCATGACAAATATTCAATCCATTAAGGAAGAAGTAAGTCAATAGTTGATTAATACTATATTTTTTGTTGATCTTCGTGTAACCCATGGTTTGAAAGACGAACTTTTCATCATACCTTAACTACTGTTCTTCTTGTGCAGATTGATCGGGTTAATTTGGAGATATTGCAGGCAGAGCGAGAGTATGATCTCAACCGTGCAGCTGAGCTCAAGTATGGAAGTCTGAACTCTTTGCTACGTCAACTTGAAACTGCTGACAAAGAATTGGCCGAGTATATGAGTTCAGGGAAGTCCATGCTTCGAGAAGAAGTTACTGGTGATGACATAGCTGAGATTGTCAGCAAATGGACTGGCATTCCACTTTCCAAGCTGAAACAATCCGAAAGAGAGAAACTCTTACATTTGGAGGAAGAGCTACACAAACGAGTTGTGGGTCAGAATCCTGCGGTGACAGCTGTGGCTGAGGCTATCCAACGGTCCAGAGCTGGCCTATCGGATCCTCACCGTCCGATAGCTAGTTTCATGTTCATGGGACCTACTGGAGTTGGAAAGACTGAGTTAGCAAAAGCACTTGCTTCTTACTTGTTCAATACCGAGGAGGCCCTTGTACGGATTGACATGAGTGAATACATGGAAAAGCATGCTGTTTCTAGATTAATAGGTGCTCCACCTGGATATGTAGGGTATGAGGAAGGAGGGCAGTTGACTGAAACAGTGCGTAGGAGGCCCTATGCTGTCATCCTGTTCGATGAGATTGAAAAGGCTCATGCTGATGTGTTCAACGTGTTCCTCCAGATTTTGGATGATGGCAGGGTGACAGACTCACAAGGTCGTACAGTCAGCTTCACAAACACTGTCATCATCATGACCTCAAACGTAGGTTCACAGTACATACTTGACACAGAAGACGACTCCATGCCAAAAGAACGAGCGTATGAGACCATAAAACAGAGAGTAATGGATGCAGCACGGTCAATCTTTCGTCCCGAGTTCATGAATCGGGTTGACGAGTACATTGTTTTCCAGCCACTTGACCGCTCACAAATCAATAGAATAGTCCGATTACAGGTTAGCTTCAATGTTTCAGTACGCCTAGTCCTTTTTTAAGTGTTTGATTTATTATTGTATTTTTACTGATGCAAACTTGAAAATTGTTTTTCTGTGATCTTTAGTTGGAACGAGTACAAAAGAGGATAGCAGATCGGAAGCTAAAGATTATGGTTAGTGAAGCTGCGGTTGAGCTTCTAGGAAGTCTCGGGTATGATCCAAACTACGGTGCTAGACCGGTAAAGAGGGTGATCCAACAACATGTGGAAAACGAGCTTGCAAAGGGTATCTTGAGAGGAGACTTCAAAGATGAGGATACCATATCAGTTGACACCGAAGTCACAGCGTTTTCCAATGGCCAACTCCCCCAACAAAAGCTAGTATTCAAGAAAGTGGACACACCTGGTGGAGCGCCTGAGGGTCAACAAGCCCTCTCGCAAACTGTCTAGACTATAAACGCACAACTGTACAAGTAGATAATTCATAAAATTATACACACTTATAGTTGATATTTCAAAATCTGTACCATTAGCAACAGCTAGTATTGCATAATAAATGCTTATGCTATGGCGAGTCTTTTTGCTACTTTTAAATATCAAATCACATATTACCAGCATGTTCTTCTTTTATACAGATTGTTGATTTGTTTACAATGATAAGAGCAAATCAAGTTCTAAGATACATTATCGAACACACTGAGTGATTCTTGTGATGTGTTTGCTGTGATGATTTGTTCTGCTACAAGCCAATAGATCATAGTAGCTTTGATACATTAGCAATTTAGCATCTTGGCAAGAATTGCAGCATCATTGCTCGTGTCTTATGATCAGCCGAAAGCTTAAGTTCACGCATCTCCTGGTACAACTTGGTTGCTGAATCAGTCTTTTCTCTCAGACAAAAACCCTGAACTGCAGCATTGTAAAGATTCGCATTTGGTGGAACAAGCTGCAGATAGTAAACCACCACATTATACCATAAGAAACAAACTACACAAAGATGCTAGTGATTTAAACTAATTGTACACAAAGGTCAAACTTACTTTCAAAATTTCATGTACTTCATCATAAAGAGAACCCCATATGCAAGATCTAATCAGTGACAGCAAAGTTAATGTATCTGGGATTTGCTTCTGATGAACCATCCGTTGGTATACTTGCAATGCAACTCTCGGCTCATTTCCAACCTCACAAGCTTCAATAACTCGACAATATGATGTAACCGGAATCAACAATCCTGAACTCTCCATCTCCCATAGAATCTGCAAAGCTCGTCTCCAAGAACCAAGCTGCTTGCAGGCTGTTAGTGCAGTATTATACAAATGCAACTCGAGTGCAGACGGTGCCTCTTGTTGAACTCTTTCAAAAAGCCTAAGCGCATCACCATATTGCTCAGCTCTACATAGAGAAACGAGCAATGCATTCCAAGTGTACGACGTAGGAACGTGCCCTAATGATTTCATACAATCGTAGACTTTAAAAGCGAGATTAACCTGACCATTGTTCCCAAGTGAATGAATCAACGCGTTAAATATAATGATGTTAGGATTCTCTTTTCTTTTCATCATACCACGAAAAACATTCAACGCGAAATCCCATCTCCCATCTTTCGCAAATGCCATAATAGCAGCTTCCGTAGTACGAGTATCTGGTTCAACCCCATTCTGAACCATTTCAAGATACGCTTCAATAGCCAATCCATACTGACAAAACGTAAGAAATATAGTACACAATAACCGGTACGTAACTGAATTCCCCACACAACCATTATCCTTCATCCTCATCCAAACTCTCTCGCTCTTTATCCAATCTTTTTCATCCCGACACAAAGTCAACATCATATTAAACAAAACTTGATCAACTTTCTTCTTATGCTCTTCATCACTCACAAGCTCCTCAAACATTCTATACGCTGCTTCAAACCCTCGAGCCTTCGCAACCCCTTGTAAGATCAAATTATAACTATGTCCACTTATTCGGTCATACGACTTCATAGACTCAAACACTAGCAAAGCATCATCAAGCTCATCATTCCTCAACAAACACGACAAAAGAGCATTAAAAGCATGTGACTCAGGTCTCAATCCCATAAAATCCATTGACGCGTAAAGCTCAAGCGCGCTTCTCACCTTATCGCCCCTGCTAAGCTTCAATAAACGCCACGACAGATTCTTTTCATTTCTTTCTTCCAAAAACTGCAGCCTATGGTCATAAACTACTGAACCATCATCACTAACACCATCAACATCTTCTTCCTTTCTATCAACCCATGCTGGATGTTCCTTAATACCCGACCCATATGCAACTGAAACCTTGGCTAAAAACCTGTCAAGTCTAGTCCTTTTTAATGATTTTCGCTTTGCACACCAACTGTTCGATGAAATGTCTGAACCAAAAATATCACAAAACCTTGAATTGGGAAAATGGGTTTTGTAGTATTCAGAAAACCCAATATTTTTTACATGAAATATTACTGAAGGTGTCAAAGATGCAGCCATAAATTAAACCCAAGTTCCAAGTTTATTGCTTTTGTTTATTTAGGATATAGACACAAGTAGATAGATATATTCATAGAATACAAAGGAACCAAGATTTGGTAAATGTTTTTGAAGTGAAACAGGGTTTAGTAATTTTGAGTTGAAGAGAGTTTGAAACCTGTTTGGACACTGTTAAAAGGGTTTAAGGATATGTCGGAGTTTCATAAAAGCCTGCATTTTATTATCTGAATGATGTACCACTTTTTATGCATAATGTACTAGCCTTGAAGAAATAGTAAAATGCAAAAAATGTGTTAGGAAAAGGTAAAATGCAAAATATGATTCTACTGTAGTAATTTAAAAACTTATAAATTTTTTGAAGAAAAAATAATTTTGACGTACCAAACCAGTTTAGAGCACTAGGTACCTTGGAATCATCCCTTTGATGTCGTGGGAAAAAGTATTGACACATCAGCACCTTTTTCATAACAGCAAAATTCACCACAACACCAAAAACACCCTTCCCTCCTATAACACCATATTCTCGTGCCGTTGTGCACCACTTGACCCCATATATTTTATTTGATTTTCATTTATTTAAATAAAACAAAACATTTAACGAAAATTAAAAATACATGCACCCGTGATATGCTACTTCAAACCCAAATAGATGATACCGTACAAAACCCATGTAGTCACAGTGTCGTTAAAAATACTATATCTAGCCACGTGAAATAATCAAACTCGTAAAAATTAGAATCCTAACTACAACCATATACCACTTAGTAGCCAAATTTAGCATTAACCAAAATTTGGCTCAAATTACACTAACTACACCAAAAATTCAGATTACCATTTAATAATGAAGTCCAACCCATGTCAAGCCCAACTTGTTATTAGACCTACACTAACCTCTTCATATATAACCACGTCTACCTTAATTCCTCGCAAACACCTCTCATCTTTTCAAAATACTCAGCAGCCACAAAAAGATTAACCCATTTCATCTAATCTCACACAAAACACAGAAACACAAAGATGTAATTTGCAGTTGTTGTTTGTATCAAAACACGAACCAAAGATACCCTACTTTTTTCTGCCTTCGAAAACCCATTGTATCTTTAAATTCGTTTACCGTTACGCAACGTTCACAATTGAAAAAGGAAAAAAAGAAAAAAAGGAAAACGAGAAAAAAAAATCTGAAAACGCGAGCCATAGTACCTACTCGCGTCGTCCGCTTGCGTTTTCCGGGACCATTTGTGTTGGTCGTGACGGCTCAGGATGGGAAAACGCCACCTCCGGTACCTTACTTGCGCCGTCCCGTCACGTTAAAGGGGAAAATGCCATTCAAAACGTAGGGTACCTAGCCCTCTTAACACTTCATGGACCCACGAGTTTTTATTTAGAGAGCAAAATAGAGAATATAGAGGAAATGAAAAAACATTCATTTTTTAAAATTTTTTTTTGAAAAAATAAAATAAAATAATTATCTCAAATTTCCACTCTTCATCTTCTTCATAAATCAGAAGAATTTTGTGCATAATTTGGTTTTATCTCATTTATTTTCTTTCCGACTTAAGTACATAATAATCAATTATTTTTTTCTTCTCTATTTTTTTTCCCGTTTTTACT
Source organism: Chrysanthemum lavandulifolium (assembly GCA_022545495.1). Taxonomy (NCBI): domain Eukaryota; kingdom Viridiplantae; phylum Streptophyta; class Magnoliopsida; order Asterales; family Asteraceae; genus Chrysanthemum; species Chrysanthemum lavandulifolium. The sequence goes on along the minus strand of CM040245.1, from coordinate 75,802,035 downwards.
CTTTTTATTTTTCTTCTTTCCATTTTACACTAAAAAACAAAGTGTTAGAGTCTTGTACACGCATGATTTTGTTATAAAACAAATTTTGATACAGCTGGGAACAGATTGTTGAAGAATTCTCTAAGCTACCCACAAATAAGAACATTTGGAGCATTTTGAGGAGGCTAACATGTGGTGTAATTGTGTATTTTATATGGCTTGAAAGGAATAACAGATTGTTTATAAATGAAAAGAAAGATGGTAAGACAGTTTTAAACTATGTTAAGGAAGCTGTTATTTTAAGATTAACAAGCCTTACGGTTAAAGAATCATGAATAGTCAAGGAAGTAGAGCCAAAGTGGAAACTGAAGTTGCAGAGGTCCAGTGATGTTTAGTATTATTATTATTATTATTATTTTGTTGTAATTAGGAGTTTGTCTTTGTATTGATATCATAATGTAGGAATATACCTTGATCTTTGAAGTTTTTTTATTTTTTATTTGAGCTTAATGGTAATGCATGGGTCCATGGCATTATAAGTTGATTGTAAACCTTTATGAATATATATAAAACTCTTCGGGGGGGAAAAGAAAAAAAAAGGCTTTTTCACTCTTATCTTATTCGATTTTAGCTTATATTTTCACAAACCTGAGTTAAATTTATATAATATTATATCTTATCTACTATAAAGCATTTGAGGTTATTTTTTTAATAGTAATCTTAAAAAAATTAAGTTACACACTTATTATTTATGTCATACTCTCAATATTAGATTGAAAAAGTTACACGTTTGGTCCTTATAGTTTGCCCAAAATAACAACTTTAGTCCCTAAGTCGTTTTATTCACCGTGATGTCTAATTTTGAAACTATCTTGCTTTTGGTCCCTATTTTGGATGGGCGTTAGTTAAGTCCGTTAAGTATTTTTGCTGTTAGTCCTTCGTTAATAATTTTTGCACCGTTAGTCCTTATTTTTAAAATATAGTTTTAGGTTAGTCCTCAGTTAATAATAGTTATCGCCCGTTTTTTTATGTTTTTGTCCGTTTTATCCGTTTTCCCTTTTTTTTCGTTTTCGTCCGTTTTACGTTTTATCCCTTTTAAATCATTTTTATATGTTTTCGTCCGTTTTACGTTTTTATCATTTTATCCGTTTTGTCGGTTTTATCCGTTTTCATTGTTTTTACGTTTAACCCGTTTTCGTTCGTTGTTTATTCGTTTCGCAAGTTTTTACGTTTTGTCCCTTTTTACGCCGCCCGTTGTTCACGTTTTCTTTTCGTTCGTTTTTACGTTTTCATTCGTTTTTAATCTTTTCTTGATTCTTTTACGTTTTGTCCGTTTTCTTACATTTTGTCCGTTTTCTTTCGTTTTGTACTATTTCAACATATTGAAATTTTTTCCAAAAGAAAAAAAATTCCAAAAAAAATTTAGAAAAAATATTTTCGAAAAAAATTTGAAAAAAAAAAAAAATCAAATTTCAAAAAATTTGAATAAAAGTTTTTTTTTTTTTTTTTAAATCTTTAAAAAATATATGTCCGGTTTTTTTCAATTTTTTTTAATTTTTATTCAAAATTTTTATTTTTTTGAAAATATTTTTTCCCAATTTATTTTTCAAAATTTTTTGGAATTTTTTTCAAATTTGTGAAAAATTCCAAATTTTTTGTAAATTTTTGTGAAAAAAGCGAAAGCGGATAAAAGCAGAGACAAAAGCGTAAAAAGCGGAAAACGGATAAAAACGAACGCAAAAGGAAAAAACATACAAAACGTAAAACAGCGGCGAAAACGGAAAAAAATGGACAAAAGGTAAAAAATGGCGGCGAATAAACAACGAAGCAACGGATAAAAACAGACAAAAGCGAAAGAAATGGTGAAAACCTTAAAAGCGGTTAAAGCGTAAAAAGCGATGAAACGGATAAAAGTCGACAAAAGCGGATAAAAGCGACAAAAACGTAAAAAGCGGACGAAAACATATAAAAGCAGGCGAAAGGGATAAAAGCGTAAAAGCGGACGAAAACGAAAAAGCGGGAAAGCGGATAAAAGCGAGCGAAATCGGATAAAAGCGGACAAAAGCGTAAAAAGCGGGCGATAACTATTATTAACGGAGGGATTAGCAAGGAAAACTATATTTTAAAAAGGGACTAACGGTTGCAAAAATTATTAAGCGTTGGAATCACTCCTAAACCATAAATCATGTGTTAGTAATTATTATGTAATAGTTACCTTTATTATGGCCTTTATGTTTGTTATTAGATTTAAACATATAGAAGGCGTGAGAACTTGGCCAAGCCCATAAAGCAAAGGATGGGAACCAGGAGTGTTGCTAACTTCCTCCTATAAATACCTTATGTAAACCCTCACTTGAGGGTTGGTTGTTCAAGTTATTCTCTTCACATATGCTCTACGCCTAAACCGTATTCTATATTGTGTGTGTGTTTTTTACTTGTTCATCCGCCTCTATCTCTTTCTATATTACTTGTGTTTGTAAAACTAGTGACCTAACAGTGGTATCAATCGCCTACTAGTTGGGTGAATCGTGTTTGTTTTTTAAGTGGGTTTCGGTCCTCGCCTAAAACGCACCTTGATACTTTGGTTAAGCTTAAAACTTGTTTTTACACTTTTTAATCCAAGATTCTTGTACTTTCAGCGTTTTGAGGTGTTAAAATACTTGTTTTGGCAAAAGTTTCAAACTTTATCGTGGATAGTTGTTTTTGATCGAGTTTTTGAACGTGGGTATCATCCTACGCTTAACTGTTTTCAAGGCTTTGGTTCATCAAGTTTCACACTTTTGTGTATTTTGGTGTTATTGAAGCTATTTAATCACACAAAAACTGGTTTAGAAACACTTTTGGACAAAATCAAAGTTTTGAGCATTTCTACGCGTAGTAAAACCCTAAAACTACGCTTAAGTGCTTCCTTGGTTTGATCTTCATTTTCCTGGTTTATTCCGTGTTTTCTTACTTGGATAAGTTTGAAAATCGTCGACTTTGGATATCCTTTTGCCTTTGTGATAGTGTAAAGATCATTTGAGCAAAAACCCTAAAATTACGCATAAGCATAAGCTTACGGCGTAGAAATCCCACGATAAGATTCACTTTACGTGTAAACCTAGTTCTACGCATAAGGAAATCCTCGCCTAAGTTTCTCGCCTAACTTGTGTCTCGCATAACTTTAGAGTCTTTTCCCCGCCACGCGTAAGCTAAATCCTACGCGTAACTCCTTGTTATTACGCGTAACTTTGGTGTTTTACGCATAAGTGCTAATTGGTTCTTGTCTTTTCTACGCCTAAGGACACTTCATCAACTAAGGTTCATTCGACTACAAAGATCCATTTTACTACACAAGTTTATCAACATGTCTCAACCACCATACTCTAACTATTTCCTCGCACTTATAATCATCAACAACAACAACAATTAACTCCACAACATCAACAATGGAATCAACAACAAGCTATTTATCAACAACAATTTAATCAACAACACAATCCACAAATTGGTGCAATTCCACCACCACAAATGGTTCAAACACCACCAAGCCTTCAAGTTCAACCCTACACAAACGATTTCAATCAACATCCATCAAGGAACACTATGAAGGAACCCGCTTGGTTTGCAAAGATGTGTGAAGCTTTAAGCGACCAACAATCAATTCATGAGGTCGGATCACTTGATAGACCTCCAATGCTAACTCCGAAACTACGATCAATGGGTGATAAGGTTCTTTAGGTTTTGTAATCTAAAGAAGCCACATGGAAAGTTCTTAAAGAAGATCATCTTGGAAGGTCCATTTGAGATGCCTCTTGTCATTGTGCAGGAGATCCAGCTGCCGTTCCACCAAGAGATGAACAAGCGAACATTGCTCTTTGCGGACTTGAACCCTCAAGAACTTCTCCACTATGAAGCGGATGAACTTGCAATGGAATACATCCTCTTGGGATTACCAAACCCGATTCTTCGTAGTGTTGATGCTCAAAAGACCGCATGAAAATGTGGGATCATATTCGTCTTCTTATGGAAGGATCATACTCAATCGGGAGGATTTGGAATCCAAAATTTACTTGGCTTATGAACACTTCATGATTGAATGCGGAGAGACACTAGAGTCCTATCATCATCGATTTTCGGACATCATCAATGATTTGGATAAACACAACATCATCATGCCAAGAATTGCGGTGAATACTAAGTTCTGAGTAGTCTTGGTCTGAATGGGAGAAGTATGTCATTTTTCTCCGTCGGCGAAGAATATGCATCATTCTACATATGGATTGTTGTACGATTACTTGAAGCCTCATGAAAAGGAAGTTGATCGGGAAAGGATTCTTCGTGCTCAAATTGCTAAGCGATCGCATCCGGAAACTCAACAACTTGCCTTGTATGCTCAGCGAATTATCCTCTCGACCAAACAACTCAACCAATCGCTTCAACCACACCTTCACAACAACAACCTCAACAAAATCAATTGGTTCCATACAACAACAACAATGCTCGAGCATATGTCGGTGAAGCTCTTGAGGAAATCGATCCGTTGAAGCATTGCAACAAGGATTTGTTATGATTGCTAATGCATTTGGCGTTACACCAACAAATCCAACAATCGTATTCGTTCCTCATCTAACACACGGACTCAAGTTGTTGTGAACAATGGGCGTGTTGAAGTTCGAGAATCGTGATTATGGTCGTCGGATGGGCGGTGGTCGAGGGTTTAATCTTGTGGGTAGGAATAACAACGAGCTCAGTGGTGGAGCAGGAAATGCTCATAATCGGTTAAATGGTCTTAGATGCTACAAGCGCAATGAGAAGGACACTGGCTAATGCATGCCCAAAGCCGAGGACTAGGGGCGTGCTTATTTCAAAGAGGCTTTACTTTTGGCTCTTAAGGATGAAGTGGTGGATCTCTCACGGACAAAACAGAGCTTTATGGCGGATCTGCGACTCGGATGATGATATGGAGGACTTGCGAGGCCAATGCATTTATTATGTTGATGGCTAATATGCAAGAGTTACACATGAGTGAAACAGGCCCGAGTGTATGACAACGATGGCTTGTCTCAGTGCCGAACAAACCATCATCATATCGAACTAATATCTCCGTCAATATCTTAATCCAAGACGACTCGGAATGTTCAAATGAGTCATCTACATCTCATTCGGCGATTTTCAAATAAACCCGTAGTTACATTTGACGATCCGGATGACCTTATGGTTTCCTTGATAATCAAATTGACTCGTGGTTATACTTGAGGATCTAAATAATGATCATGTTATGACTCGCGTTGAACACTGTTGAACCTTTGCCTCATCCGGATCTTGTCCTGTTACTTAAAGACCAATAATCCCAAATTCTTTGAATGTGTTGCATTAAATCGGATCTTAAAAAGTAAAAATGCTTTGCTAACCAAGGATTTTGAATGCTTACAAATGCAACTCAACTTTTTCAAAACTCAAGAAAACCGTGAAAAAGGTTTTGAAGCCGCTTTGCAAAATCTCATCAAAGCGAAAAATATTTAGAAAGCGGATCGTGATCTAGCCGCTTGAAGAATGCTTTGTTATGCGAATTAGAACAATGAAACATGAACATAAAAAGCAAATTAACGCTCTCACCTTGGAAAATCAACAAGCTAAAATTTGAGTTGTTAACTTGTCAAAACAGTTCTCCGCATACAAAAAGCATTCAACGAATCGGGTCGATGACCTTCTTGAAGAAATTATCGACTTGCAAAACAAACTTAAAGAGTTTAAAGCATTGTTTACAAACATGGTGAATCGATATGACTATTGAAAAGTTTACCTTAAAACCCAATCCAAAAGGATATGGAAAAATCTAGGCGATTACAAACCAAAGCTTTCACTAAAACATTCAAACCAACTCACGAAGTTTCGGTCAGAATACAAAATTGATAATCTTGTTATGAGTGTTGTTGAATATCATCGTCAAGAGGAATTAGATGCGAAGGCGAGAGTCGATCAAAATTAAAAATGTTGTTTACAACAAACCTTTTAATTATAAAAGCGGTCACTTCGTCACACCATGATTCTTCTAACACACCAAGGGTCATCATCAAAACACCGGTCTTCTAATGTTAACCCCAAAGCAGTTATGCACAAACTTATGGTCCTTTACCTTCAATTAGTGAAGTAAACTCAAAACACGAAAATCAAAATATTCTTAGATATTTTGACATTTTCATGGTGACCTCAAAATTTTACAACATGAGATAGAATATCGTTCGAAATCAAATTGAACACTTTCAATCGCCTCTGCGCGAGAACAAAGAGACATTTTCGGAAAAATCTTTTACCTAATGTTAAAACTTGAAAAGTTGTGCATTAGCACAGGAGCAGGATTTTCATAAGGAACTTGGAACTATGAAGGTCGTTTTGAGAAAGCGAAACATCTATTTCTAGTACTAAGCGTAAAAAGAAACTTTTGAGAAAAGATGTTGATCGACTCTTGGAAGACCTTATCTGTCTTGATGTCCATAATGTTGTGTTGTTTCATTCTTTGCCACATGCATCGATTATATCTCTGCGATATTGTTGAAAATGTTGTAGCTGTTGAGAACACCGATAATGTGCTTGGATCGAGTCTTTAAAAGTCGAAAATAAATGATTACTCAATGAAATTTACAATGCAAAGCGTCGTCTTCATTGGTGTGAAAAGATATTCACAATCATCAACTTAGTTTTCAAAAGAAAATCGCTCGATTGAGTGCAAAATCTTCGATCCTAAAATTGAGCAAGCTGGATGATCAAAGCGTGTCTTTGAAAAGTCAAATCTCAAAATATGAACAAGAACTTTTAAAAGTTAAGCAGAATATGGTGTCATATTTGATTTACTCAATAAGACTCGTCATGAAGCATCAAACGAACTTGATCACTATCTTGCTCACACTAGAAGTCATGAATTTTCTTTGGTAATATTCGATTCGAAAATCAAGATTTGATTCACACTATCTCTAAGTTAAGAGAAATGTTAGGAAAGTATGAACAACTTCCGCCCACCGTGATTAAGAGAATAGCACCAATCACACTTAGTAATCGTGAACCTAGAATTCCCAACTTGCCAAATCACAAGTTGCTAATGTGTTTCCTCTCTTGAAGCAGAATAGTTGCATCTTTTCCAAGCGTCCGCACTTCACGACCTAGGAGCACTCAATCAAAGAATAGGAAGTTGCGACCTAAGAAAAGATCAATAAGGAATGCTAAAGTAGAAGAACACCCTAGGACTCTGAATAAAACTCATGTTGCTTCCACTATAGATGTTACGTCGGCAAATGTAATAGAAATAGTGATGTAACGAATGCTAAACCGTTAAGTACTTTTGATATTGATCGATGCACCTTGTGTTATTTGTCGGAAGAGTATGAATTCGATTGTCATGACAAATGTGTTGCTAAAGCTATAATCTCGTTTACGGAATCCTAAGAATCGGAATACCTCTAGGCCCACTAATCATTCTAAGTGCGTGCTTGGTAGACCGCCTTCTTTAGATTCTAAGGCAAACATTCTTTGTCACAAGAGCTCCGTTTCACCTCCTAAGAATGTAGTACCACTAGTGCATTCACTAAGACTAAAGCAAAGAGTAGTTATAGATGGCGAAATGGATATATAACACACTAGGATTTAAATGGATGCCTAAAATTATTAATGTGTGTATGTCTACTATACGCTTGGAACCCTCTAACATTTCGGGTTCCACATCTACTTCTATTCCATCCGTGTCGTGCATGTGTGTAATGCGGTGTCTGAGATCATTCTGGATTGTTGATAGCGGATGTTCCCGACACATGACGAGCAACCTTAAGCTGTTATCAAACTTTATTGCAAAGTTCATTGGCTTTGTCGGGTTCGAGAATGATCACTTGCGACTATCATGGGCTACGGAGACTATGTTAATGGGAACATCGAAATTAGCGAGGGTTTACTATGTGGAAGGCCTCGGTCACAACTGCTTTCGATGGGTCAATTTTGTGATGGAGATTTGGAGGTTGCTTTGGGAGAAAACTTGTTTCATTCGTGATCTACAAGGAAATGACCTTATGTCCGCTCACGTAATTCTAGTCTCTACACTATCTCTATGCAAGACATGGTTGCTTCCTCTCCCATCCGCTTACTTTCAAAGGCAACATCTACAAAATCATGGCTATGGCAACGTCGTCTCTCACATCTAAACTTTCAAACCATCACCAACCTTGCTCGACACAAACTAGTTGAAGGACTCCCATGATTCCGGTATTCTAAAGATCACCTATGTTCACATGAACAAGGAAAAGCACTCGTGCTCACTTTCCTTCAAAGGTGGAACACGACTCTCGGCATGTGCTTCATCTTCTTCACATGGATCTGTGTGGCCCGATGCGGCGTGCAAGCGATCAATGGAAAACGCTACATCTTAGTAATTGTTGATGACTACTCACGATGGACTTGGGTCTACTTTCTTGAAGCAAAGACCAAGCTCCACAAATGATCATCACCTTTCTCACAAAAATACGGTTCGACTCCGCAACACCGTCGGGATAATCGAGCAGACAAAGGCGAATTTGTTAACAAAACCCTTCGTGAATTCTATGAGAAAGTGGAATTGACATCAAACATCTATTGCACATACACACGAACAAAGCGGAGTTGTTGAAAGGCGAAACCGAGCGTTAGTGGAAGCTGCAAGAACAATGTTAATCAATGCTAAACTTCAGATTACTTATGGGGGCGTGTATCTCATCGCATGCTATACTAAAACCGTTCTATGATCACAAGCGCCACAACAAAACACCTTCGAGCTTACCCATAACGTAAACCGAATCTCAAACACTTTCATGTATTTGGATCCTTGTGCTATCCGAATAATGATCGTGATGACTTTGGAAAGCTCAAAGCCAAAGGCGATATTGGGTCTTTATTGGATCTTGTGATAATTCTAAAGGTTTAGAACGGAATCGTCGAACTAAGGAGGTAATGGAAACAATTCATGCTCATTTGATGAACACACGGAAATGGCTTACGAGTATAACAACTTGGAACCGGTCACAACCGCTTAAACTTCCTCAACCCCATCATCGGTGAACAAAGCCCCGACTCACTCGTCAACAAATGGAGCGGTTATTTGCTCCTACATTCGGTGGCGATATTGATGAAAGTGCTCAAGGTGTATCCGTTGTTTCATTGCTCGACCCGATACTACTCTTATACGATACACTGCTACAACAACTCTTGTTGAAGATGCACCTACACCGATTGACTCAACCACAACGATTGAACAAACCGCTTCCAACAATGATGAACCGGTGATGATATTACGAATGAAGTACCCCGCTGCATATTTTGATCCAAATGCATTCTTTAACCCGTTTGCTAATGAGGCTGCTGCACGGATGTCGCGGAATCTTCAACAAACCATTTGAATCCTCGAATCGCACAATGTATACCAACATCAACCCTCCACATAGATGGACAAAAGACCATCCTCGGAAAATATTATTGGCAACCCAAACCAACCCGGTCGTTCACGAGACAACGTCTTCACTCGGATGGTGAACATTGCATTTATGCACTCACCGTCTGCCAATCTGAGCAAAAACATCAAAGACGCAATGACAAAAGACACATGGATTGAATCCATGCAAGAAGAACTCAACCAATTCAAGCGTCTTGAAGTATGGAGGCGGTTGAAAGACCAGCAGGGTTTCGTCATCGGTCTAAAATGGATTTGGAAAAACAAATTGGATGTTGAAGGAATGTTATCCGAAACAAGTCACGGCTAGTTGCTAAGGGTTATCGTCAAGAAGAGGTATAGACTTTGAAGAATCTTTTGCTCCGGTTGCTCGTCTTGAGGTCATTCGGATATTTCTCGCGTTCGCGACTCATATGAATATGACGGTCTATCAAATGGATGTCAAAGCGGCGTTTCTCAATGGACAACTTAAAAAGCGGTTTATGTCGACCAACCGGATGGATCGTTGATCCCGAGTTCCCGAACCATGTCTACAAAGCGAACAAAGCTCTTTATGGTCTCAAACAAGCCCCTCGGGCATGGTACGATAAGCTACCATCTTTCCTAATTGCCAATAATTTCACCAAAGGTTCGGTTGACCTAACTCTTTTATACAATATCACGGGCACATATCTTAATTGTTCAAATTCGTGGATGACATCATTTTGGGTCTACACATAAAAGTTTTCAATCGCTTTTGCAAAACTAATGAAGAAAATTTTGAAATGTCCATGATGGGTGAACTTACATTCTTTCTAGGATTGCAAGTTCATCAATCACCCGTGGTATTTTCTTTAGTCAATCAAATATGCCCTTGAATTGTTAAACAAATTTGGAATGAAAACACGTGACACTTATGCAACACCAATGACTCATACCAAGAAGTTAGATCTTGACTTAAATGGAAAATTAGTTGACCTACAAAATACCGTAGTATTATTGGGTCTCTAATGTACCTAACGACAAGCGGACTGATATTGTCTTTGGTTTATCTATGCTCCCGCTATCGATCACGACCAGCTGAAACCCACCTCTACGAGGCTAAAAGAATCCTCCGATACATCAAGGGAACCATTAATTTGGGGATCGGTATCAGAAGGATTCGGTTTTGAACTAATAGCTTTTTGAGATGACGACCACGCGGGATGCTTAAACTCGAGGAAAAGTACTTCAAGAGCTCTACAATTTCTTGGTGATAAGCGGTGTCTTGGCAATCTAAGAAACAGGATTGTACATCATTGTCATCAACCAAGCGAGAATATGTAGCCATGTCGCATGTTGTGCTCAAGTCATCTGGATGAGAACACAACTCAAAGACTATGGTTACGTATTTATGAGAATCGATGTCTTTGCGATAATCGGTGCCATTGCGATCTCGTGCAACTCGATTCGACACTTTCGAAATCAAAGCACATCGATCTTCGCTATCATTTCATCAAGGACCCGCGTGGAGCAGTGCAGATTGAATTATACTTTGTAGTCTTGAATACCAATTGGCGGATCGCTCACCAAAGCCTTGCCTCCGCTAGGTTTAATGAGTGATCCACCGGACTGGTATCACGGTGTTTGACACAAGAGGAATTGGATGACCTCTCAAGCTGTCTTAAAACACATCAAACACCAAAACTCTCTTTTGTAAATAATTTTTCAAAACAAAATACAAAAATATAAAATCGATAAAACTACAAAATATTCTTCTAATCTATTTTTCTTTCAACATTGCAAGTACATTTCTTCCGTCAACACATTAATCTTTCAAAATTCAGTATTTTTCCGATCACGTGTTGAGGGGGAGAAATCAAAAACTTAACTGTTTCAAAACATCTGTGTACTTGCATGTTATCTTATCTCGGTTGCTTCTTTTAAATGGTGGTGAATTTTCTGGTTCAATGACACTCCTCGGACTAAAATTTATAACCATTCATTATTTTCTTAAGTCGATGGGGAGTGTCGTCAAAGTTTCTTTCTTAAAAAGCTTCGTTTGGTAACCAAAATGGAAGTTAAATGGCTTTGTATGGAAATGGAAAAGGTGGAGGGACTATAACTGTCAAAACCTGAAAGTATTTTCAATAAAATACCCCACCTAACACTTTCACTTCACATTTATTACTAAAACCTAAAGAATCCTACGCATAGAAATCGTTTGAGAAATCCGTGCATTTGATCACCACTTTGTAAGTTGTTTTGTGTTTATGACATGATTTTAAGCTAAGGTTTTAATTTCATGGAAATCCAACGGCTAAAGGTGTTTTCGAGTGATTATGTGCTCTCACGCGTATGCGTATGAACACACAATCGGTGTGAGTGTGTTTGTGGTGAAATGGTTTGTGTCAAAGCGTTCCTAATACATCATTAATACCATTTTAACCATCAAACCCACCCGAAACACAATTGGTGATTTTGCAAAATTAGGGTTTATAAGTCGAATTGGGTTTTCAAAATGAGAAGTGTTTTGTTCAAAATATTATTGTGTAATGTTTATATGACGATGAATTGATGATTTCCATGCTCTATAACCACCCGAAACACTAATTGTGTCGAATTAGAAATTAGGGTTTAAGGTTCTTGAGTTTGGGTATTTTTGATTCACTTGCAAACTAAGTGTTAAAACTTCGTTACTATACTCTCACAACATCTAAGACATACCGAAAAACTTTGGTGCATAATCTATGGCTAAAATTCATACGCGTAGATTTAGGGTTTTAAACTACGCGTAAGGTTTTCTACGCTAGCATTTATATGAGCAATTGTGTTTTGATCATCATAAAATGAATGTTATGTGTCAAAATTGATGATATGATGCTTTGTTTCGGGCTTGCTACACTTAAAATTGAGAATCAAGGTTGTTGTAACTCTCGCATAAGGATCACCCACGCGTAGCATGTTATCGTGAAGATTAGTCTTCTACGCGTAGCTTCTACGCATAAGGTTCTACATATGGGACTACGCGTATCCCGTGAAGGATATGCGTGGCGATGACCTCACGCATAAGGTCAACTCTTACGGTAGCCTTACGGCGTAAGGTTAATATATGCCCACGCGTAACCTCTGCGCATAAGGTCCAATTTTCTTACACGTAATATTTCTTACGCGTAAGTTAGGATCCTACGCGTAAGTTTACGCCACGCATATATCATTTACGTCTCACGCATAACTTTACCAATCCTACGCATAAGCACGGATCATACCTTCGTTATGAGCATTACGTGTACAAACTTGTAAATAAACTAATCATAACGTCACGAATCCAATAATGTCACTAATAAATCTAAAGCGTTTGAGATGTTGTGAACCATAAGTGATAACATAAACTTTAAAACTTAAAGTTAACTAACTCACAAAACATTTCACGGCGTCATTGGACTATTGGACATACAAGTGACTTAGGACTCGTAGCAATCTTTGAAGCTGTACATTCAATAACTAGACAATAAGACCTTACATTGACTAACATTATGTCTTTCGATATGTTGGTTCTTTTGGCTAATGTTATTTCGAGATCACGACATGGTGAACAAATGAATGTGGATGCATCGAAGTTATCTCCATTCTTGATATCTATCCTTATGGCTATCCAATGAAGATAGGAAAGAATAATCTCCGTGTTGACTTTGACACCCTCACTTGCTCGAGTCTTCGTGTTTAATTGCTATTGATATTACGAGGACTCATCCGTATCGAGAATATGCTCACTCACTCTGCAACTGTTCACGAGATCTATATCCAGCAGTTACGGAACACTATGGAAAGGTCAAAGACGGGGCTAGCGTGACGGTGACTCGAATCACAAACAAGTCACCATTACACTGCAGACTTAAGGGCTATTCTCCTAATTCACGAAGTCGAACCAACCAAACTATATGCCACTTTCTTTGAAGAGCTCACTCTCCGATTCTTAATCGATATCGGTTATGGCGAGGCTACATGAGTAATCACCAAGCATTCTCACGTAGAGCTTAAGAGTATTCCTCAACCATGGAGAACTCTCTACATGATCATCACCAAGTCATTTACGGTCGTGGCGGTGGCTATGAGCATCCCAAGCTCATGGGCCTGTAAATATTTTGGGCATTGGTCAACATGAAACACATCGCTATCGAAGCTCTTATTTGGGATGACATGATGTCATTTCTCAACAAGCTTGGCTCAAGATTCCTACATCGGATATACTAAAGCTGTTGATCCGAGAGCACTTGGGCTTCATCCGGATATTCCCAAGAGGCTCAATGACCCCGACAATCACGATATGTCGATTGAACCTATTCTATCTTTCGAATCAAGGAATCATCTACAAAGAAACAAGGTCTTTGTGTTGCTAGATTACCTTGGCGAAGATGTTAGAAAGCTCGAAGCGTACAAAGGTATCTAGAAGCGGTTAGACAAGGCAAAGTTGGTCATCTCGACGAAAATCTTGGAACACACTGTAAGGAGAACCGTAAGAGGAATCTGAGGAAGTGCAACAAATCTTGTAAGTCAAAGGAAGTTTCCTAAAGGAATCCTCCTTCTAAAAGGATTGTTCCGTAAAGGAAGCCGAACCTATTCCCACACTTGAACCGCAAAGAAAGCTTGTGGACGAGGCTCGAAGATCTTGTCTGAGATGAAGAGGTTCATTACTCAGAATCGCAATCAAGCACCCGCCTCGAGAGCAAAACCTCAAGTCCTCCAATTGTCCAAGGAAAAGGAAGACTCGACAATTGTACCCTATGATGAGAGCTACGAAGAAGAAGAAGAGCAACTGGATAAATCATACGGGAAGAAGTATAAAATCGTCGAGACATCTTCAAAAGGCTAAAGAATTTGCTAAACACCAAATGGGAGGCCCGGTGGGTCAGTGGTGCGGCTCGATCTTCACCAACTCGATGCGGTTAATCAACCCGATAAAGGAGTGGTGTCACCACTCTTGTGCAACAACAAAAGCCGCAGAGGATACTATTGTATATGATTTTGAGGAACAGGCGAGAAAGATAAAGATCGCTACGACGATGTGTACGGATAGTCCTACACTTCACGAAGGAAACTTCTGAACCACCAAAGGACCCGGAATCTCCTCACATCTCATCATCATCGGATTCTTCGTCTCATTCATCACAACCACCATCTAAGAAGTCAACCAAATCATCATCCAAATCCGTGAAGAAACCACCTAAATCTTGGGTTTCTCATGCTCATGAACGGATTGCTAAAGCTGTACAACAAGTCAGAAAGAAAAACGTGCTTAACCTCAAGTTGAATTTCTTTGCTGATCACATACAGCATCTGTATAACGAGCATGACAAGATGCAAGAAGAAAGGAAGTTTATCCAGGAATTCATGAAAGATCATCGTAAAGAGGAACTGAATGAAATGATTGAAGGTTACACTCAAAAGTACCTTCAGGATATCGTTCCTAAAGTCCAAAAGGAACTGGAGAAGTCAGCAAGAGATCATACCCACAAGTTTCTTCTCGACCTTTGTCCCGGTGTGACTAGAGAAGTATTTTCAGACAACTCACTCTAACATCGTCGCATTGGTTAAACATACAATGGCCAATGAAGTCGATCTCTCGAATCGAGCTAATCGCTAAACTAGTGATGCAAATGTCAAAGCGATCGGAACATTTACTTCGGATGAAGCTAAATTTTTGAAGGTCTACTTGCTTTTCAACTCGGATCATCATGCAAAGAGTCACCGATCCACCCAACGGCCAAGAGATGGCGATGATAAGGACAAGGACTCGCATCTAAGCGTCAAAGATCGGTGAATCTTCATCTATGCAACCTCTACCTCAGCGGACACCTATTCTACGAAGATCTCCTCCTCGTTCTTCATCGATAAACCTCGGGGCGATTCGAGTTACCACCCACGACTCAAATAACCGGTGGCGATGAAGAGGTCCTTGAGCCCTACAACAACCCACCTCTCCCAAACAAGGGCGAAACCAGAATCATCATCTAAGCCTTGAAAAAAGAAGAAGGCGCTTCATCGACGCGTCGTATCATGGCTAGATGACGATAAAAGCGAAGAATTTGAATGGTTTGCTAAACTTGTTAACAACACTCCTACCACGAAGAAGGTCAAGAATTGGTGAGCGGTAGTACCTTGGAGCATGCAAAGATTTTGCAAGAAAGGTTCCGTGTGAAGAAGATGACGAAATATGAGTTGAAGCGCATCAAGAATGAAGCATTCCTACTTTTGAAAAACATTTCGGAAAGTGCAATCGAGGTTGAATATCACCTTGAAAACATTGCTCGAGCCATGTCTAACAATATGGATTGGCTCGACCCGAAGCAAACATCGACTTCACCAAACGGGACAATCCTCCATATTACACCGATCGGTCTCGACCTCTACCTACCATTGGCCAACTGATCGACCTAGGATTCCATTCGACATTTCTTCAACACAGACTTGGCTTTTCTTCAACACCGTGGCGATGGTTCAAGGAAATCGCTACATCTCGACACTTCCATTCCCTCACGCAATATACTATGATTGTATAGCCATTGAGGGCGTGCTACCCACATGTTCTCCGACAAAGTAGTAGCGTATGACCAAGATGCAATGTATGGGATTCACCATTGGCGGGCGCGAAGAATCTACTACGATGGTTGCTTGGTTGAAGTCTCAACATGCGGTGTTCGATACTAAAAGTATCGTGGCCATCCAACATGTTGGTCTATCGTCTAAATGGGACTACACTTTTCTCAAGAAGATTGTGGTCAAAAGACAAGACGAAAGGGACTATGCATTCTCTGAAGCTGACTTTGAGAATTTGAACATCAACGATATTGAAGACATGTACCTTGCCAAAGTTCAAGGTCGCATGTGTAACACCCCAACCCGACAAGGGTAAAGATATCACAATACGGTTTCATATCAGAACTTTAATAACTAAACAATAGCGGAAGCCTTTACAAAAATATCCAAAAAGAAAACATAAATAACTAAAACTTCAAAATAAATCTAAGATCTCTATGGTCAAAGTCTTGCTCTCATTCTACTCTCAAACCCGGATCGGCTATCCCATAAGCTCATCTTGAAATGCTTAATACCGCCGCAGGAAAAGAAAAGTCTTGGTGAGCTTACAAAGCCAAGTGAGCAGATATATGAAACAAAAGCTAAACAAAACAAATATCTGAATAACGAAATCAAAATAAAATAATGACGAAGGATCTTTTAGGATTCTGCGGAAGCACAAATATACGGAAATCCAAACAATCACATAATAGTTTAGACATCACATAGCACATTAATGACACAAACACGAACACATCAGAACAACCAAACACATAACATACCCAGAATAATAGATTACATATAAGCCCAACTAAGAGTCTCAAAACTAACGGAAACACTTTCTAGAAAATAAACATGGCATTCATACAAATCAATTAATCAACATTTAAAGCACTTAATACAATATTGTAGCAGCGGAATTAGCAGACAAGTCATGGCAGACATAATAACTAAACCAGTTCTCAGATCAAATCCTAACCTTAGCAGAGTTTTAATATGGCAGGTCACATATACAGACAGATAATTAACCAATTGACAAGGTTTACAAATTTAGCTGAACCATCATACATGTTAACCTTCAAAACACTCAAATACACATTAGCACATTCATCTCATAGGTCAACGCATTCACGTAACGATAACAAATCATAATATCAGATATACGAATCATGTTTTAACGTATTAATCCTATCCTAGCATGGCAAGCGGTAGTCACATAAACATGTAAAAGCATAAACATCTTCAATAAACATATAATAACTCAGTATGCAAATAGAAGTATTGGCAAATCTGAGAATCATAAGCGAATTCATAAAGTAATTAACGAGATAAGGTTTAGTCATCCACCACGAGCCCGAAACATATCGGATAACATATCATAAGTAACCATTGTATTCGGAGGGTGACCTCAAGTAACCAATGGAGTAGCTAGCTCGAATTTTGTGAAGACGCAGATTGCATACGACATCATTCACCGGAAAACATATCGGATAATGAGATAACGGATCTAGGATGCATCCATCGCCCTTCCTTACACCATCCGAGACGTGGCGAACATCACTCTCTCGCCTAGAGTCATATCGAGGTGCATCATCGATCTGGACATGGAACCCCATGACTAGTGAAATATTGGCTCGGGTGTCAAACTAACTTAGGTCAAGCAGTTGTCATAATTGACACGGATCATAATTCATCATAAAAGTCATGAGATATATATATCGAGGTTTCATATAATAAAGTTCAAATCGGATATTTCATGGTTCACTAAAGCGAAGTTTCGAGAGAAACAACGGATCAAATAAATCGAGAGAGGTTCATATCAAATGTTCGAAATCAAAGGTTCATATCGCGATCACATATCATACGCTCATAATCGAGGTTCATAATCGGATGTTCATAACCGAAGTTCATAATCGAAATTCATAATCGAAACTCATACTCAAACATAGCAAGGTTCAACAAGCGAAGTTCGAGACAAGCAGATTCATATAAGCGAAAGGAATCATAGCAATGGCATAGGGAATCCTAATAATTGAAATAGAAGAGCGAGCGAAAAGAAACATCATAAGGAACCTTTCTTGAAAAGGTCGAATATCAGACGATAACATAAGTGTCTTAAAGTAAAGCAGAATATCCGTACCTTAAAGCAATTGAAAGGAAAACAAGCGAATGAGCGAATATGAAGATGTAACGTCGCGTCTCCTCCAACGAATCTACACGGATTATGATTTATTTAATACTTATTAACATCATTAATATTATAACGGTTTATCGCATTAAATACTTTTAGAGTTGTCGAATATTCTCATTTTAGTGATGACGAAATTACAACATTTTAGAGTATTCCCATTAATTAACCAACTTCCTATTTAGGTACTAGGGTTTCCTTACTCTTTAAATATTACTAATTACGCATTAAATCCACATATTACTTCCTTTAATGATTTCCCAATTTAACCTAGAACGCAAATGATAACAAACCGAAATTAACTCAACCTCATGTGTGTCCTTACGAAATTTGTTTACACATGTTGACCCATAATTACCCAAAATTACATGTTGCACCTTCAACATCTTTAATTATACGATCTAACCTTCTATTTTCATATTTTACACTTTTAGCCCAAAGGTTTTAGAATTTACAAAACATACCCTTTTAGGTTAAATACAATTCGAATGGCCCCTTTAAATATCCAAATTACACATTTAACCCCCACACTTATTTTATACGTTTAGTACATGTATTTTACTGTTTTACAAAAATAACCTTTAAGTTTCAATATTTACAAAACCAACCCACAACTTTTGTGTAAAACCGATTAGGCATAATTCAAAAGCAAGCCCTAAACCTAGGTTACACCAATCATTAACTCATCATTACTACTTCATTAATTACCTCCCATGATTATAAGGAAACCCTAGTTCATGAAAAACCCTAATCGACCCTTTTAACAACCTTTCCTTTTTATGCGTTTCAAATCAAGAAAAACCCAAAACAAATCACACAAGCTTCAAATTCATAAACGTGTATTTTACTCAGGTCTTATAACATATAACAACTTCTGGAAAAATCAATTCATGATCTCTAAAAATATTATAAGCTCAATCGTTATTTATATACGCTTTTAGGGTTTTGGATTCCAAATAATTTCATCGACATATAAATCATGCATGGCTAATTTGTATATGTTATATACGACTTATAGGACTGAATTCATCATTAGGAACATACCCTTGAAGAGCTTGAATCGATAGAACAAGAAAACACAAAACCTCCTTACCATGAAACCTAATTTCCTCAAAACCCACAACGATCACCACAGCAATTCGGAACTCAACCACTATTTTCCCACCTTCTATGCCTTGAATCTCGTCCAAGAAAATGGTCCCAACCTCTGAAACTGGAAGTCGACTTGTGAGGGGTTTTTAGGTCGGTTTTAGGGTTATCGACAATAAGGAATTATAGGAACCGAATATATGTATTTATACTTGAGCTATTATTTTTCTTGTGGGCTTTAATATGTATTGGACTTAAAATAAATGGTCTTTTAATAATATAAATTATATTGGGCTTTAATTTAGTTTTATTTCTTTTAACAAACTATTTTAATATTTTCGGCTAATATGTAAAATACAAAACTAATTTTTATAAAATCATAAACTATAAAAACTACCTTTACAAAGTGTTTAATATTTATTTAGGTCATGTGAGATATTTCTTAAAATCCTCTGAATTTACATAGCTTACTTGGTATTCTTTTGAATTAATTTTCATACTTTTAATTGTAGGGTTATTTTGGTCTTTTGTGAACTTTAGAAATTTCAGGTATTACAATTCTTCCCCTCTAAAAGAAAATTTCGTCCTCGAAATTGGACAAGACGGAACAGAGCAGAAAACGAATTGGATTTCAGAATTTCTAAGAAGATATCGAACATTAATCTTATCTTGGAACGAATGATTTCTTATCAGAATATTAAATCTCAAACTTATTCAGAATTTAATTCAATAGTCAAATACTTCTAATGGATAAATACATACGTATCAGAATAATGGTGGAGAACGGATGAGACGCAGAAAATCAAACGACAATTTCTAACTTATTCATATATCAAATGATGAGGACATCATATGTATAGACAGAAATAAATCCTATCGACCTCAAAAGTCGCGAAATATGGGAAGACATATAAGGTTAAGATAGTCATAGCAATCTAGAGGTCACGCACATCATAACAACCGGATACAAGCGTACAAAACTTATATGAAACAAATATCGTTAAAATCGCACAAATAGATCACGAATTCAAGCGAATATGAAAATCTCCAAATAACGAGATACCAATCAAAGTCTCTACACACATCAATCACAGGCATTTCCCGACGTCGTATACCTTCAATAAGTTCGATTATGTGATCTCGGTATTATTCGTTGATCAAAGGCGTCATAATACTTGCATCACATAACAAGTTCTTATTGTCATTATATTCGGTCTCGGTCATGACAAAACACATAACTAATATCAAAACAACACATACCACATACAGATAACCTACATAAAGCAAGTAACATATAATAACAAACCAGATACACATGAGTATACCACCATGAAGGCCATGCTTCATTCAAACGGGAATTAAACAACATCACCAAGAAAACGAATAGCAGACGAAACTTATGAGGACTAACGGAAACTTAACGAATCTATCAGAAAGAAACAACAGCAGACAGAAATTATACTTTCAAAATCTTGTTTTATTTCCATCAATCAAACAAATTCACAGAATCGTCTCAAGGTGATCTTCCAAAACAAAACCTAAAAATCCTAGATTCAAACGTCAAATGAAAACAAAAGGCCTAGCTCAAAATCAAATGTCAGAAAATTTCATAAAGAGGGTAACAAATCAGAAACGAAACTCCTATTCTTGTGTCGGATTAATCCTATCAGTAGCCGTAGATTCTAAATCCGAGTCCACCTCGTATTCTTCCTCACGACTTATCACTGACGATCCAGGAAGAAAAGCTGAGATATACCAGAATGCTAAACGATAAAACTTCACGATTCACACCGAGTTCCGAACAAATCGGAGAAAAGCAATACGGATCGAATCACTTATCGAATATCAAACCGTCTTGAAACGCATGACAAACGAATCGAGTGACATAAGTCGCGCCCAAATCATATGAAGTAGATGAATCTTCTCACCATCGGTTGGATCTTGTCTCCGTCTCTTGCGCCTTTGGTTGGTCCATCCAATTTCCTCCAACAACATCGGATGTCTCGGCAAGACGGCGATCGAGTGTGGCTTCGCTTCACGAACCTCTCAAAGACAGAACCGTCGCGAAGCGGTCGGCACCATCTTCTTCGGCTCCACGGGTAGTCTCCATCTAACGATCGACAAGCGGACGGCGAAAACAAAATAACAAAATTCGATGCGAACAAAGGAGGCCAATTCGGTGAAGGCAAAAGGATATCAAGTCAAATCGAGCGACCATCAAAAGGAATCGAAAAATATCGAGCAGACGGAAACCTAATGTCTACCCACTTCTCACGGTCATAGCCTAAGCTCTAAGGGTCCTAAAACCTAGAGCTCGATACCATAAATTGTAACACCCCAACCCGACAAGGGTAAAGATATCTGTCGGTTTCATATCGAACTTTAATAACTAAACAATAGCGGAAGCCTTTACAAAAATATCCAAAAAGAAAACATAAATAACTAAAACTTCAAAATAAATCTAAGATCTCTATGGTCAAAGTCTTGCTCTCAGCTCTACTCTCAAACCCAGATCAGCTATCCCATAAGCTCATCTTGAAATGCTTAATACCTGCCGCAGGAAAAGAAAAGTGCGGCTGAGCTTACAAAGCCCAGTGAACAGATATAACAGAAACAAAAGCTAAACAAAACAAATATACGAATAACGAAATCAAAATAAAATAATGACGAAGGATCTTTTAGGATTCTGCGGAAGCACAAATATACGGAAATCCAAACAATCACATAATAGTTTAGACATCACATAGCACATTAATGACACAAACACGAACACATCAGAACAACCAAACACATAACATACCCAGAATAATAGATTACATATAAGCCCAACTAAGAGTCTCAAAACTAACGGAAACACTTTCTAGAAAATAAACATGGCATTCATACAAATCAATTAATCAACATTTAAAGCACTTAATACAATATTGTAGCAGCGGAATTAGCAGACAAGTCATGGCAGACATAATAACTAAACCAGTTCTCAGATCAAATCCTAACCTTAGCGAGTTTTAATATGGCGGTCACATATCTGAGACGGATAATTAACCAATTGACAAGGTTTACAAATTTAGTGAACCATCATACATGTTAACCTTCAAAACACTCAAATACACATTAGCACATTCATCTCATAGGTCAAGCGCATTCACGTAACGATAACAAATCATAATATCGGATATACGAATCATGTTTTAACGTATTAATCCTATCCTAGCATGGCAAGCGGTAGTCGCATAAACATGTAAAAGCATAAACATCTTCAATAAACATATAATAACTCGGTATGCAAATAGAAGTATTGGCAAATCTGAGAATCATAAGCGAAATTCATAAAGCGAATTAACGAGATAAGGTTTAGTCATCCACCACGAGCCCGAAACATATCGGATAACATATCATAAGTAACCATTGTATTCGGAGGGTGACCTCAAGTAACCAATGGAGTAGCTAGCTCGAATTTTGTGAAGACGCAGCGTATTACACGACATCATTCACCGAAAACATATCGGATAACGGATAACGGATCTAGGATGCATCCATCGCCCTTCCTTACACCATCCGAGGCGTGGCGAACATCACTCTATCGCCCTAGAGTCATATCGAGTGCATCATCGATACGGACATGGAACCCCATGACTAGTGAAATATTGGCTCGGGTGTCAAACTAACTTAGGTCAAACAGTTTTCATAATTGACGGATCATAATTCATCATAAAAGTCAACAGATATATATATCGAGGTTTCATATAATAAAGTTCAAATCGGATATTTCATGGTTCACTAAGCGAAGTTTCGGAGAAACAACGGATCAAATAAATCGAGAGAGGTTCATATCAAATGTTCGTAAATCAAAGGTTCATATCGCAGTCACATATCATACGCTCATAATCAGAGGTTCATAATCAGATGTTCATAACCAGAAGTTCATAATCAGAAATTCATAATCAGAAACTCATACTCAAACATAGCAAGGTTCAACAAACAGAAGTTCAGACAAACAGAGATTCATATAAACAGAAAGGAATCATAGCAATGGCATAGGGAATCCTAATAATTGAAATAGAAGAGCGAACGAAAAGAAACATCATAAGGAACCTTTACTGAAAAGGTCAGAATATCTGTACGATAACATAAGTGTCTTAAAGTAAGACAGAATATCCGTACCTTAAAGCAATTGAAAGGAAAACAAACGAATGAACGAATATGAAGATGTAACGTCGCGTCTCCTCCAACGAATCTACACGGATTATGATTTATTTAATACTTATTAACATCATTAATATTATAACGGATTTATCGCATTAAATACTTTTAGAGTTGTCAGAATATTCTCATTTTAGTGATGTAGACGAAATTACAACATTTTAGAGTATTCCCATTAATTAACCAACTTCCTATTTAGGTACTAGGGTTTCCTTACTCTTTAAATATTACTAATTACGCATTAAATTCACATATTACTTCCTTTAATGATTTCCCAATTTAACCTAGAACGAAATGATAACAAACCGAAATTAACTCAACCTCATGTGTGTGTCCTTACGAAATTTGTTTACATGTTGACCCATAATTACCCAAAATTACATGTTGCACCTTCAACATCTTTAATTATACGATCTAACCTTCTATTTTCATATTTTACACTTTTAGCCCAAAGGTTTTAGAATTTACAAAACATACCCTTTTAGGTTAAATACAATTCGAATGGCCCTTTAAATATCCAAATTACACATTTAACCCCACACTTATTTTATCGTTTAGTACATGTATTTCTTGTTTTACAAAAATAACCTTTAAGTTTCAATATTTACAAAACCAACCCACAACTTTTGTGTAAAACCGATTAGGCATAATTCAAAAGCAAGCCCTAAACCTAGGTTACACCAATCATTAACTCATCATTACTACTTCATTAATTACCTCCCATGATTATAAGGAAACCCTAGTTCATGAAAAACCCTAATCGACCCTTTTAACAACCTTTCCTTTTTATGCGTTTCAAATCAAGAAAAACCCAAAACAAATCACACAAGCTTCAAATTCATAAACGTGTATTTTACTCAGGTCTTATAACATATAACAACTTCTGGAAAAATCAATTCATGATCTCTAAAAATATTATAAGCTCAATCGTTATTTATATACGCTTTTAGGGTTTTGGATTCCAAATAATTTCATACGACATATAAATCATGCATGGCTAATTTGTATATGTTATATCGACTTATAGGACTGAATTCATCATTAGGAACATACCCTTGAAGAGCTTGAATCGATAGAACAAGAAAACACAAAAACCTCCTTACCATGAAACCCTAATTTCCTCAAAACCCACAACGATCACCACAGCAATTCGGAACTCAACCACTATTTTTCCCACCTTCTATGCCTTGAATCTCGTCCAAGAAAAATGGTCCCAACCTCTGGAAACTGGAAGTCGACTTGTGAGGGGTTTTAGGTCGGTTTAGGGTTATCGACAATAAGGAATTATAGGAACCGAATATATGTATTTATACTTGAGCTATTATTTTCTTGTGGGCTTTAATATGTATTGGACTTAAAATAAATGGTCTTTTAATAATATAAATTATATTGGGCTTTAATTTAGTTTTATTTCTTTTAACAAACTATTTTAATATTTTCGGCTAATATGTAAAATACAAAACTAATTTTTATAAAATCATAAACTATAAAAACTACCTTTACAAAGTGTTTAATATTTATTTAGGTCATGTGAGATATTTCTTAAAATCCTCTGAATTTACATAGCTTACTTGGTATTCTTTTGAATTAATTTTCATACTTTTAATTGTAGGGTTATTTTGGTCTTTTGTGAACTTTAGAAATTTCAGGTATTACAGCATGAGACAATTTCCAACTGAAGTACAATGTGAATTCATCAAGTCACTGCTCATCTTCATCAGACGCATAGTCATCAAAGAACGTGTTGAAGATCTTCAGCTTGCCGTTGAATCATATCAGAAACGTGTAAACTTCACTCCACCACAACTTGATCTTCCCGACATCAACCAGCTTAAACAATATACGCTCATCAGCAAACCTTTCGGTGTCGTTTATCGCAGTGAACTTCATCGAAATTGCTTAATGGCGTGTGATGATCTTCACAAGTTTGGGGATCACACCTTGAAGATGGTTAGGGACGGATTAGCTTATCGGTTGAAGGATATACGTAATAAGATTGGGAACCCAAAGCGATGGAACTCTAAGGACAGAAGGGATGTGAGAAGGATCATCAGAATGATTGATGAAAGGTTGTTTGAAGGGACGATTCGACGCTTGGAGAGCTTTGTTGGTGGTCGACCGGGATGAACATTACCAGGCTTTCAGCATACATCGCACTCACGGAAACATCTTTGGACTCCCGATACTCCTTGAATTGTTTCTTTTCACTATATATTTGGATGCATGATATAATATATTCTATGGCTTGTGCACACATAACGATGTACAACCATTAAGTGTCGAAAGGACCACGTAGTGCGCTTGATTGCCACGATCCTTATAAAAGGAGCGAAAGCTTCTTATTTTTGAGTAAAACCTATTAAACCTTTCATTTTTCAAGGTTTTGCTCAAAAGAACAAGTACTTCCCGTATGATTTTCAAAACCTCAACCGTTTATATCACTTGTTGAGGGGAGTATTTGAATTAAAACTTTGTTCACAAATTGTTCACAAGTGGTAACTCTTCCCATGACACTCGAAATGGTCATATTTATTCTCAAGCGTTTCAAAATAACATTTTCATATGCCATTTTGAGGGGAGAAAATTGTGTGATAAGAAATATGTTGTGCAAAATGCAAATGAATCGTGTACCTCGGACTTAACCAACGAATTGACGGTACTAAAGCTGTTTGTAACTCGAAAAGACTTGTCCGGACGGGTAATAATTTCAAGCTAGTTCGCTAGTAATGTAAGCGTGTCTCGCAAAGGACTTGTCCGAGTAGAAAGTACCATTCGAGAAACTCTTGGTAGACATGCACTCGACGGGTATGACAACCTTTTGAGGATTGTCTACACCTTCAAGTAGTTATTAGAGCTAGTTGTCACCAAAAGGCGACAACGTAACTCTTTAACTACGCTACGTAACCGTGTCTCGCGGGGATTGTCTATCTCGAGTGGATCAATTCAAAATGTGCGCTCTTTCCTCATTGTGCATTTAAACCATTAAAACTCTCTAGCACATGTGGAGGGAGTATTTATGCAAAATCTTATCTCTCGCGATGGTTCAAACATGTTTTCATTTACAAACCCTTTGAGAGATATTTTCACAAACAGTGGTTTTAATGGCAACATAGGTTAGTCATGGAGTTATAAGGTGACTAAGGTTAGGAATAACTGTCCTATGATCCGCCAGAGCCGGAGGATCTACCCAAGGACATCACAAATAGTTAGTACTTAGAAGTCCTTAGGTACGATTATAAAAAGGAGAAAATGAGAATCGGAGAAAGAAGGAGTTGAAGAATCAAAAGAAATGCAAAGAAAAGGGTGAAAAAAAGCGACCCTCAGTTATTCAACTTAGAGGCGGACACGGGTTCAATTCATATACTCTTGGGTGTCACTTAGTGACACCGGTATTGAAGATTAAAAGTCGTCATGGACCCGATGGCGCATGCACTAAACCTTCTTAGCCACTCAAGTTTCTCTCAGCGAAACTTGTTTCATTCTCACAGGGAACCCTACGTAAACTATTGGCTTTCTCTTGAGATCGCGGTATTGAAGAAGGAGACCTCTCCTAGTCTCCGCTCGGGAAAACCAAAACGCACTATTGAGTCTAGAGCCACGAGATTCATCAAAAGATCTCTTAGGAACACTTGACATTTCATCACTTGTTGATCAACAAATAAGATCATCGGTGGTTCATATCGAGTCCTTCACGGATCTTAGCAATCTGTCGAGAACATTTATGAGAGGTTCACATATGTGATCCTCGGTGATTGAATGGAAACTCCGCCGGTCAACATCAAACGACCACGACAAAGCAGTCACTTCGGTAACTCCTCGTGGATTACGCGGTGTGTCTCAATCGGTCTGATCGTGAGGTGATGCTACGGTGTACCTCAATGACTCATCTGAACTGCAGATGTACTTGCACATCGTGTTATCTCACTTATGGGACTCAGGTTCGAGAGCGGCCTTTGTAAGAATTAGAGTTGTGTTTTCACACTATCTATGTTAACACTCTCAAGTTCAAACTTGTAAGTCTTGGGAACACCTTATTACTAACCGTTTGAAATGTTTTCTTATGGAAGCTCGGGGCGGGATGATCGTGCGATTCTTCTCATGCTCACGCCAACATCATCACTAATGGAAGTTCTATTCAAAAGCAACACAACCGTCGAATGATTCTTCGTCAAACCAAAGAATCTACAAAGTTAAAGACTTAGAGAACTTCATCGATGATTGTATTCCAACGTCAAAGGCGTGTGAGCATGTTGAAGAATGGCGTGGAGACCTTTGGAGCGTGAAGCACTGAAGCGAGACTTGATGCGCACAACAACATACTATCACTTTCACCACAAAGAACAATAATCAAAGAACAAAGTTAAAATGACGCCAAAGCATAAGCTGTTCAAAGACAACTATCTCTACACCTGGGAGACTGTTCGAATCAAGGCAATTCTTCTCACAAGAAAGAAGAATGTCAGAAGACGTCAGAGCGACTATTACATCAACGCCTTCACCGTTCATCACCAACACTTGAGGGGGAGATTGTTGGAATCACTCATAAACCATAAATCAAGTGTTAGTAATTATTATGTAATAGTTACCTTTATTATGGCCTTTATGTTTGTTATTAGCCTTAAGCTTATGTAGAAGGCCCATGAGCTTAGGCCCAAGCCCATAAAGCAAAGGATGGGAACTAGGAGTGTTGCCCTAGCTTCCCTCCTATAAATACCTTATGTAAACCCTCACTTGAGGTTTGGTTGTTCAAGTTATTCTCTTCACATATGCTCTACGCCTAAACCGTATTCTATATTGTGTGTGTGTGTTTTACTTGTTCATCCGCCTCTATCTCTTTCTATATTACTTGTGTTTGTAAAACTAGTGACCTAACATTAACGAAGGACTAACAGCGCAAAATACTTAACGGACTTAACTAACGCCCATCCAAAATAGGGACCAAAAGCGTGCATAGTTTCAAAATTAGATACTGCTGGTGTAATAAAAACGACTTAGGGACTAAAGTTGTTATTTTGGGCAAACCATAGAGACCAAACGTGTAATTTTTTCTATTAGATATTTTGATGCTTCATATAATACTTTAAAAAATACATACATCAAAGCAGTGGCAAAATAAAAAACTACTCCATATCATTTTTCTCTTACAATATATGAAAATCATATTTTTCACCACTCTTACATATATAATTTTTCCAATCTTTACACAACCACAAAATAGTTGACAATCACAAAAAAATTGTCATCCATCAATACAAAATCTTAAGAAAACCAAAAACCGTTTTTAACTATTTAGCTCTCACTGCTTTGCGCCGGTACTACTATATTATATTAAGCCTACAAATGATAAAGTGATCAGATTGGTGCTTGAAAACATATATATATATATATATATTTAGGGCTAAACTATGCAGGCACCCCACGTTCTCCTTGGCAGGCACCTCAACTAGTGTGGGTCCCCTTCCGTCTGTGGTACTTTTTTTTTTTTTTTTTTTTTTTTTTTTTTAATTGTGTGTGTAATTTTAATTTAGGTATATTGTATAGTGTATTTAATTTGTGTAGTGTTTTTATATGTATAGTGTATTTAATTGTGTAGTGTTTTTATATGATATTTATTTTACGTTATGCTTTTTAATTGTGTGTTTGTTTCCATTTAATTAAACAATAACAATAAAACATTAAACAAGTAAAACAACAATGTTTTCAATATTACAACGAAATCTACTCCACATGAAGATTATTAATGTCATCTATAAGCTCATAGAGTATTCCACTCGGCTGACATGCGTGATCAACTGGATTTCTTGCCAATTCCAGTGATGCCTCCAACGCCTTTATTTTTGCCCGCAACAAATTGTTTTCAGCCAATAACATGTTGATCGTTGTATTTTTAGTTTCACAGTTTGAGACTGCGTTGAAGAAGAGAGCTTCACCAAAGTACTTTTGTTGAAATATTTCCTTTCACATGAAGTATCGACACCCATAGTCTTTAGTCCCCATTGTTACATGACGAAACAATTATAAGAAATGTATTCTAAACAAACAAGTTATTCATATATTTACGCAAATAAGCAAGCGTTTAATTATTTACCTTGAGAAAGGACGTGCATATCTTGGCACCACAAGTTTTGGGCTTGTGGGATGTTCTTTCAACTATTAATCCACGTTGACAACGACACAAGTAAGGATTTTGTTGTTGCATCTGGCAAAAGAATTTGTATAATTATTCACAACATAAATTAGTAACATCATGGTTCACAATAACCAATCTTGTTATAGATTAATAGTTGATACATGGTTCACAAAATTACAATATAACTATAAACTAAGATCAATCACGCCGAGGCGTAGTCGCCCAATGATCTTGCCATCCGTCCCACACGAGACTCTAACTCGAAATCGTCTCCTCGATCCGTCGATCTCGCTCGTGCTCAACGCGAGACGGTACGTAACAAAAGATGAGGAAGAACCGGAGGACGGTGTAGCTTGCTTTCACTTGGTATTGTTGTTGGTGTTGTTGCTTTCACCTGGTATTGTTGTTGGTGTTGTTGCTTTCACCTGGGATTATATGGGGTGCCTTTGAGAATCTTAGTACACCTTGTGAACTTTTGAGAATCTTAGTACACCTTGTGAACTTTTGCAGTGGTAATTTGTGAGAATCATGTTCAAAACGTGTAACTTGTGTAACTTGTGAAACAAAACCCGGTGAGTCTTGTGCGGTTTTGTGAGGCATGCGGTTGTGAGGCTTGTGCGGTTTTATGCGGTTCATATGAGCTGGTGACTTTGTCGATTGTGACTAAAACTTTCCGAGACGATGATGATTTTGAGCCTAAAACTTTAAAAATTTTCGAGGCGATGATGATAAAACCGAATGGACGGTAAAGTGAGATCAAATCTCACTTTGCAACCTTCGGTTTGAGCCTAAAATTTTCCGGCGATGATGATTTTGAGCCTAAAACTTTCCGGCGATGATGAAAACCGAATGAATGACAAAGTGGGATAAAATCTCACTTTGCAACCTTCGAATCGAGCCTTAAAATTTTCCGACTACCGTTTTTTAAAAGTTTTAAAGCGAATTTATATCATAAAAACTTGTAAAACAAAAAAAACTTGTAAAATTGTAAAACCAAAAAAAAAAAAGTTATAAAAAGTGATATAAGTTATAAAAAACTTGTAAAAAAAAACATGTAAAAAAACTTGTAAAATAAGTGGTATAAGTGGTAAAAAACTTGACTAAATCGAAATCAATCATTAGTGACTAATAATTGGCGTGGAAATCGAGACCCCACGAAAAATTCACCAGCCTCACCCTGTGGGGTGTCTGCATAGGAGGACCCTATATTTATTAGTCGGAAAAATAATTACACGGGTATCCGCTGATATAACACCCGAGTTTTCGTCTAGTTATACGCAATATATTTATATAAACTTGCAAATATCAAAATAAAGAATAAAAATATAAAAAAAACTGGGATTGACTAGCCGAATTCAAATACACACAAATAAGTGTAAACAAACACCCCCTCCGAAACCCAGTTTTTACCCCGTCCGTGTAATGGAAGAAAAAGACGAGCTTTCACAAATTGGTAAGTCAAATCACCACTTTTTTACTCTATTTCTTGTGGGTAATCATCTATTAAATTTATTTTTATTTGAAAGATAAACATCTTGTTATAAATGCAGAAAAGATACAATATTATGAAGAAAGTGTATGTGAAGTGGGAGAAAAAGATGAGACTTCACAAATGGGTTAGTTAAAATTCACAAGTTTTTTACTTTAAATTTGGGTTTAATTCATGTGAGTAAATAATGTATTAGGTAAAAATATTAGTAAATATTTGCTGTAATACGCAGAAAAAATAGAAAATGGTGAAGAAGGTGTATGTGAAGCAGAGGAAGAAGAAGAAGTAGAAGGTGTGAAAATGGAAGGAATGGCGTCAATAGCTTTGTTACCGGATGGGTCGATTTCGGGTCATTTTGTTCATCTTCCGAATTCTGTTTGTTACGGCATTCATGGCACTGGTAATATTTACTAGTTACGGCTGTACATTGTTGCATTGTGTTATTATTCTCCTATGACATATGTTTTTCGACACAGAGTTAGTTTCACTGCAACTGATAATACGCGGCTTGAAAACGTGATAATGTGATAATTACTTTTAACACGCAATGCCAAACACCCCCTTGATTACCTGTGTTGCCCGTGAAAAGAAGTTTTGTGGGAATGGTTTTTCTGTTTGAATTTTGTAGAGAAGTATGCTTTTGTTCTTGGTGCTAATAAATGTGTTATCGTGAAAATAGAGATAGCTTGTGAAAGGGAATGCAGTAGGGGTGAGGACTATCGTTTGGTCAAACTGACTATAATGGACTACAATGTAAGTCATGTTTGCTTCTCTCTTTAGCGTGATTCATTGTTTTGAAGGTTGGCTGTGCAACACTGCTTAATGAGTTCGTACATGTTGCAGAGCAAGAAAGAACGAGATGTAGTGGTTGAACGAAAAGGCCATGATGCTGCTCGGTTATGTAATGTTGATCATGCTCATGGGTAAGCATACAAACATCATGACAACTTATAAACTATGGGTTTTGTTATCATGGTATCCTGTGTAGTCAATTTCGGTGGTATACCAGTGGTATACCAGTGGTATTTCGGATTTCGGTCCTCCACTGGTATACCAGTCACGAAATTGGTCCAAATTTGGTCCCGAGATTTTCGGTGAAATTTACGAAATCTCACGAAATTGACCGAAATTGTCAAATTTCAGTCAAATTTCGTGGTATACGTTTTCAGGTTTTCTTAAATTTTTTAATTTTTTTTGTCAAACTTAAACACAACATAATAAACACTAATTTTGCAAGTATTAACACTAATCTATCAAATATTGACACTTTTAAGCTTGAATTTTGTATTTTGATTAAGTACTAAGTATTAATTATTATATAGATATAGATATTGCATAATATTAAAATTACTGAAATACCACCGAAATCCCAACGAAATACCAAAAATTTCGTGTCTCGGTACTTGACCGAAACACAAAAATTTCGGTCATTAACTACACAGATGGTATCATAATTTTGTAATTTGTTTATGCTCACATGGTGCACTTGTTCACAGATGGGAGAAGGACGTCGTTAAGTTGGTTGACGAGAAGCAACAGAAGAGCAAGATTGTGATTTCTTTTGAGTGTGAAACGCTTAAAGCAGATGAAGCAGCAGAAGAACATATCAAGCGGTATATGCCAAAATTAACTGGCATGGATGCTGTTGGTAAGCATTTGTTTGTTTTCTTCAACCTCTTATAAAAATTAGAGATATGAGTTCCATGACAGTACATGTGGTTATATGGTTTTCAAGTAAGTTACTTGTTTAAGTTCCTGATCAACACTCTCAAAATATGCAGTTAATATTGGCAAGATGAGTATCTCGGGGTTGGACTTCAAAGCAGAAGTAGGATGTACGGAGCAAGCTTCCTAAACTTTATCCAAAGAACATGTTCACGTTAACCTTTCATAATAGGTGCAAACATGCGAGAGCCCTTCCTTTATTTTGAGCATGTTAGTCAAATAGTCAATTTTACTGAAATAGTATTGTTTGTACTTGTGAATATATATATCTAGAGTAAATTTTGATCGGGCTTACCCCAATTGGAAGGTTGAGGAACAATCGCGAGAAAAAACCTGTCTTTAGAAGGAAATTGTGCTCAAGTTAGAATTCTATGAAATCATTTTCAAGTGATATTTTGTAGTTTTTGCATTGATCAAATCATCAATAGTTCTACCCTTATCCAAAAGCAACCCTCCTCATTATGTTAAATCCCTTGTATTGCATAATCACCTATTAATATATAGTTCATATACAAACTCACGTTGTTTAGAAAACTATACTCGGGTTTATTTTTCATCAGAGGAAGGTTGAAGAGAAATCACTGTCTCAAAAGCACCCACCAATGCCCCTACCTTGGTCTTCATGTCCTCGGCAAGCTTAGTCGCTGTTTCTTCTATTACACGATTCAGCAACTCCTGAGCTTCTTTCTCTTCTTGCTCTTGATGCTTCAAAGTTACTTTTTCAGAGTCGTTATCTTCCCCATTATCCAGGACTCTTCCTCTTCTAAATTTGAGCTTCTTAGGATCATTATCCTCAGGCTCGAGTTCAAGAACCCTTCCCCTTCTGAACTTTACTTCCATCCCCCCTTCTTTGTTGTCATCTGAAGTTTCCAACTCATAATCATCTTCACATACAGTAACGTCTTCATTGTCAGCTTGCTCAGCGTCCAAATTTGAAACTTGTTCTTCAGAAGAAGAGTGCGAGCTTTCAGAGTTGTGAAGATTGGTTGATTCTGCTGTTAAATCTTTAAGAGACTCGATCATTTCAACAGTTGGAGTGACAAACTCCAACTCTGCACTCTCAGCATCAAGAAGTTGCATTTTTGTCTTTTCCTGAACCTTACCGGCAATCAACTGCTTAAGTTTCTCTTTTGTCATTTTAGTTTGATCCTTTTGACGAGACACAAGTTTATGGTTCCTGGGCTTAGGAGATACTCTTTCTGCAGAAATTGGCTTTGTTTTTACATGGTTAGTAGCCATTCTTTTTGTCGGCAAATTATGTTTTGAAGCTCCAACTTTTTTAGATGGTTCCCGCTTGTTGACTTTAGCAGGTTGAGTAGGTGCACGAAATTTAGGTTTTGAAGAATGCTTAGGTGTCGTTTTTGTTATCTTCTTTCCATCCAAAGGATCTACAGTCCTTTTCCCTCTATTCTTAACCACTGGCATTTTTCTTGATCCCAATCTTCGTGTTGGTCTTTTTAATTCCAGTGTATCATCTGTCAT
Organism: Chrysanthemum lavandulifolium; assembly: GCA_022545495.1. Taxonomy (NCBI): domain Eukaryota; kingdom Viridiplantae; phylum Streptophyta; class Magnoliopsida; order Asterales; family Asteraceae; genus Chrysanthemum; species Chrysanthemum lavandulifolium. The sequence continues at coordinate 75,767,771 of CM040245.1, read as the reverse complement.
ACCATGTTTACACCGATCATGACAAGAAGCGGTGGAAGGTCTGAGATAACGAGGGAGGACGTTACGATATTCTTCTGCAATGGGTAATTGAGAATTTGTTATTGTGTTCTTTGGGGGTTTGGCTTTAGCACCTCTCGGGGAACCCCCGACAGCAACCATGTATGCAGGTCCTGATATAGTTACAGATGTCCTTGTTGTATTTCTATTTTCTGGGATTCTTTTAATTTGGGCAGCCATTATGACAAGAGATGGCTTAAAACCTGAGACCAGACAAAAGCGTGTCACCATGATTAAACTAAAATCCAAAGGTTTAGTCTCAAACAGAAAGAATGCTGACAGTTTCCGGCCTTTTTGCAAAGGGTGAAATATTACGTGTTGGAAACAAATATGATGTTCAAAACTGAAATTCTGTTTTAGCTTAATGTTATTGATTGGCATTGTGTTTTGAAAATGATTTTTGTATTAGTAGCTATAACAGATTAACAGAACAGATTCTGATTATTTTCAGGCTGATTTACATTTTCTTAAATAATCCGAATTTGCCCAGTATCTGGACATCTAATTATCTTATTTTCAATCATATCTAAATCAAGAGAAATTTCCAAAATGGATCTCAGGTAAGAGTTTCTTCGGAATACAATAAACATTTTATGCCAGCCAAGGGGGTACGAATGTATGATCCCTATATTCTTTCATATATGATCTGCATAAAAAGAAAAATGCAGAAAAGGGAATATTACCTTTCTGTTACTTGAGGTTTTTTCTTGGGATAAAGAAAAAAAAGTGGGGAGTAACAGAAGAGGGTTTAATCAGGTAAGATTAAGGAATGCCTAATTTGTGAGAACAAAGAAAGGGATCATGGTATAAAGCACACACCTTTTTTGGCGGGAGAAATCTTTGGGAAACCAAACCAGAATGAATGTGACCCAATGATTTTGTGTGGGCACCAATGCCAGTAAAATATCTTTAGTACATTACAACATGTTACTACAATAACTAATATAGACAGATCTCTTATAAAAAGCTAGTCGACTAAATTGAGGATCAACCAAAAATCTTTCACAACGAAATTTTTGTTTCAAAACATTTTTTTCTATAAGATATGCCAACACTACGTTCAACGTTTCGATAATCTGTTAAAAATACCATAATTTTTTTTATCTCACGGGCTAATATTCTCTCAACTTTTACAAAGACATCATCAATACAGAAAGGATGCCTTTTCAGATATTTGCAATCTTACATATGTGCAGTGGCAAGATGCTACTAAATATCTTGCATTGCGAATAAAGAAGGAAAAAAAGACTAGAGACAAAAAGAGTTTCTGTATACCATATCATATATGTAGTAACTACGCTATGCATGTCTTTCTTTATAATTCTATCATTCTTTTTCGCTTCATTTCATGATCGTTTGCGACCTGAGACAGTCTTCTTTACTGCTCCAACTGATACCAGAAACTGGTCGAGTGATGATAAAGTTTTCATGTCATCTGGAGGGAAGTAACTTGCAGCCTTTCCCATTATGGATGTGAATAGAAGTTGAAGTGAAGGGCGGGTAACATAACGCTCTCCTAAAAGATCATCAAGAAATCCAAAAGCTGCTAGGAAATCCGACCTGCTGGCTTTTACAGGAGCAGCAAAGTGTGCTGGGATGATTCTCTTGAATTTCCAGTCTCTTGCAATGCTGTCAATCCAGTCCCTCACCTGAAATGTCAAATGGTTGATTTCGAAAGTCAAATATTGACAATTCAAACAATTCTAGTAGTTCTTAGAACATGAATATACCTTTTCAGGAACTTTGCTGAAGACCAATGTTTTAACAATTGGTGAAACAATCAATTTCTGTGACATTTGAGAGAAACTAGCTTTTGGTTCCAAAAGATTTGATGGACCAAGAAACAAGATTTGAAGAACCATTCTTTCCCATCCTGTAACAGAAGATCTTAACCAATTAGATGCATATGAAACGAGTAAATGCTACAAGCTTTACTTTCATTAACCAATAAGAGACCTTTTTGCCTATTTGTTGGGTTATCAATGACTGGTTCCTGAGAGACCTCCTTCCCTTTGCTAAGAAGCTTTACAGCCAAACCGTTTTTAGCAGACGCCAACAGTGATTCATTGCTTATACACTCAGGAGGTTGCTTCGGGACAAAGATTACAGCATCAGTCACAAGTAGTGTCTGTGAACGCTTATGATAAAATGCGACCTCTACGTACGGCCCAATTCCTGAATTAACAATGAGAACATGTCTGAATCTTGAAAATGGACTAACGTTGAGATAAAAGAAAGAGAGTTTAATGTCAGAATATGTGTAGTTAATTACCAACTTCAGGAGAGCTCAGAACCTTTTGTTCGATTTCTGCAGCCCATGGGGTTGAAAGGTCTTCATGTTCTAAGGTTTTGGCACGGAAAATGCCGAAAAATTCAAGTGGTAAGTTAAGAGGCCAACTCCATTGTCTTGGTGCCACCCATACTTGAGCTTTTGGGAACTTTCTGGAAAATGGACCAACAAATATTTTATGCTCATAAGCAAATGTAGGCAGGACAATGTACTCTACTGGAGCTCCTAACTCCTTCACAAGCTGGAAATTCGCAACAAGAAAAAGAAAGATTACAAAATATTAGCTGGGAAGATTGAATTTAAACACAATTATCTTTAACTTCGAGGTTTTTGGCAATGTGTTTTGGAAGTGATTATGTCATATGAAATAATGAGAGTCAAATAATCAGTTGTAACAAAACCAACTGCAAAACATAGTGCTAATGTGTTTGTGCCTTTGAAAGTTGAGTGTTTAAATTTTTTTAAGTATTAAGGATATAAGCGTTAGAGGTGCTTACTACAACTGCTAATATGGTAATTTCTTTGTAATAATCAGTTGAAGCTGCTTATTTAAAGCTTATTTCTATCACAAATAACCAAATAAGCAATAAACAATCCCCAAACACTCTTAAATTTCTTATCGACATGTTAACAAGCAATCCCAACTACGTAAACTGATTATCCGAATCAGAATTGGTTTTCTCGCAGCTACTCCTAATTCATTCGACCCCTAAATAACTAGATACCAATTATAAGTTTCACTATACCCCAACGGCCCAACACTAGAACCAACTACTTATTAGAATTTATAAACAGTACCTGAATGCATTCCTTGGTTGGAGCAATAGGCGCATGAACCCACAACCCTCCTGATTTAAGCTTTATAACTGTCATCCTAGTATTTGTCGAAACACTACTAAATCCCAATGCTTGTTCTTGCTCAAACAGCCATATGCAGTCTTTCACAACCTGAAATATTTGAATCATCACAAAAAAACCAATCTTTTCAAAAACTAAACACAACCCAGATACTAATTCACATAACTTCACTACAAAAACCAAAACTTTTCTACATACAACTAAACGCTACAAAAAGTTTTTTTTTACCTCAGTCCTAATAGTGCTTCTATTAAGAAAAGGGCCAAGAGGAAATGGAAAGCCAGTGATATTGACATAAAGTGTACCACCACCACCACTGCCACTGGTTGTTGTGGTGGTGGTGGTTTTAGCAGAAGCAGAGACAACTAAACTAGGAAAGATTCTGGCTTTATTAATACAAACTGGTTTAATATTTAAAGAAAAAGAATGTAATGGACACCCTTTAAGGAATCTTGAATTGGGTTGTTTATAAAGATCAGTTGTTTGTACTGTGGTTGTTGTTTTAGTTGAGAGGACAGAAATGGCTGCTGCCATTTGTGACTTGTGACTAGAATTTGGAGGTTTTGAGAATGTACAAGAAGAAGAAGAAGAAAAAAGAGTTGGTTGTAAAAGGTGGGAGATTTAAGGTTATGGTTAGTACACGTGGACAACTCATATGGTGGATTTTCCTACGTGGAATTTTGGTTTATTTTGTTTTTGTGGCAAATAAAATTTGTATGATTGTAGTCCATTATTTGTAAATAGAGGACAACTCACTGAAGCCATGTATATTACATTGTTTCAAATTCCTTTAGCCACTTACTTTGTTATGAAATGTTTAGTTATGGTTTAGTTCTTGGTTAGGGGTTCGACACTTCGGCTTTGTCTATGTTTCAGTCTTATCAGATTTGGAGTTGGTTTTTTCGATTTGCATGTCTTGCGTTAAGCTCATTTGTTTAAAGTTCCATTGTGTCTGATGTTATAATTGTTTCATATTATTAACGATCATTATTGGGTTCAACTTTGTAAAATCTGTCGTTGTTGCTGGGAAGTTACTTTAGGGCCCGTTTGGTTGGGGGTCGTGGAATAAAAGATTGGAATTCTTTTTGAAATCAAATGTTTGGTTACTTTTTTCGTTTTAGAGGTTTGGCATGAGACCCATCAAAAGCTACTATTTGAAATCCTCAATCTATTAGCCGGTTTAAAAGAATATTGTGGGACCAAGCATTAATTCTCTCAATCTATCTTTATTAAAAATTTTAAAATAAATATATTTTATTTTATAACCTTTATAAAATAATATTTTATCTATTTTATAATATATTTTCTCTCTTAATCCAAATCCAAATCTAAATCTTAATCCTAATCCAAATCCAAATCCTAAACCCATTTATAAACCAAACGGACCCTTAGTTAGGTAGATTCAACGAATTAGATGGTCTTTTAACCCTACTCTCAATCAAGTTTTCAATATCGAGGGTATAGTGCTTGATGAGTTGATTCATACAATTTTATAGGACCATATACTGTTTGCTAGTTCGGGGTGGCGCTAATATGGTTTCCTAGAAAGTAGATCTCGATCGTATGTTCTATATATAGACGACATATGGACCGCAGTTTTTCTTTTTAAGAAAGCATATGGACCGCAGGAGTGACTTCTTATGATCCCTCCATGGTTCTTATACTTTTTAATGATTCGTGGTAACAACTAACAATTACACTACTATAGAATAATATGAACCAAAACCAACACAACGTCACAATCTGAACAAAAACGCTTAGATGTTGAGTTTTGCATCGAAGATTCAAACCATAAAACCAAATTTGGTCCGAATCAAATAAAAACCCTTTGGTTTACCTTTCTTTTGGGTTCGCATAAATGAATAACAAACCGATTCATTGTCTGCTGATCTATGGTTTTAGGTGTGGCACAACACAAGTGCTATGATTTAACTTCTTATCTTTAGATAATTTAGCAAGTACTAAGTTAGTTTGACCTGTAATGTGAGTAGGCATACGAGTAGATTACTGTAGGAGGATTTATCTTTTCCAAATTAAACAGATGCATATATGAACCATGAAATCCATACAACAAAAAACATGGCTAAAAGGTACAGTCACCCAATCTTTTGTGTTCTGTTAAAAAAAACTTTACATACTGGAAACATGCTGCAGTTTTTCTGATAAGAAACTATATTCATAGAGTATAAGTTCAACTTTTATAAGAGGGAGAATGGAAATACAAAACAACCACCCAAAAGATACTAATCCGATCTACAGTATCCCAAAATGTCGTGCAAAAAGCCATAATCATGGATGTTTATTCATATCCAGTCACAAATTTTCCATAGAATAAAAGAACCCAACGGTCATTAGAGAATCAAGCTGAGTATTTCCGAGTAAAGATTCACAAATTCACATAATACACAAAACACAAACCTGAAAAACAAACTAATTGTATATGTATGTCGATCCGTAACATGTATAATACATATTTTTCATTACCATTTGTATTTTCCCTTATTTTCTGATATTTTCATTTTTTTTTCAAGATCTTCATTGTACCCATCAACCACAGTATCATCTGCAATTACACCAGCAATCTTTATCTGGAACAAGAAAAAATGTCTACTTTATTACATAGTCCCCAAAAAAATGAAGTTTTCTTATCAGCAGCTATGGAAGAATTTTAGACTAACTAACCTGCAAACGACGTGATCTGTGGTTGCTTCTCATAATATAACACACGAGCATTTGTTTTGTTTTAGGTCCTTAGTCGCTTTCCTTTCTGGTATTTAAACAAAAAAGAAGGTTGAGTAATGCAAGAACAAGAAGACACTCAACTAGCGGTATTTGTTCTTAATATATAGCTTCTTCATCTCGTGATATAGCAAAATTTCGGTATTTGTAAAGTAGTCATCATCATAACAAATTTTTTAAATCGATTTGGATCAACAAGATTTTCTTATATAGTCGTCATTTGAAGAGTAATTTAAGCATTTAGCAAATTTCATTTCAAACCAAATAGACCTTCTGTAACGTACTTACACCATTGAAACTGCAATGTTGCAACAGAGATAGTCATTATACCCAATCCCGCACACGTACACTTCCGGAGGTCTTCCTGGAAGCAGTCTCCCTGCTTTCGGGTTTCGGGTTTATCCTGGGGTAGGGGTAGGATCTGTCTACATTCTACCTCCCCCATACCCCGCCCCGGCGGGATTGGGTATGTTGTTGTTGTTGTTTGACCATTTTCTCATTGTTTTCATATTATCATCCAATATTACTTGCTAAAGAAATCTTGTGAAATAATTAAAATCACCACAAATGGTAATGCCCAATTTCAGAAAAGTAACTTTAGCTTGAAAACTTTCCAAAAACAGGAGTTTGCAATATAACGAAACAGGGGGTACTTATAGTAAACTTGAAAGTCATTATTAGAACTTTTCTTAAGAATACGACATATTCAATGACATATACGAATAACAAATTTAGACGCACCTTTTTCCTGAGGCGGCTGACTAACAACGACATGCATGGTTGTAACTCCACCAGGAACATCACATAATGCACTTCTGCATTCTCCCACCGTCTTGTTGTTCTCCAATATTTTTCCAGCGCTAATAACTTTAATATCTTTTACCGTCCTTGGAGCATTCTCCTTATCTGTTACACCAGGAAAACAGCAACAGAATTACTATAATTTAAACATAAGTCACTGCACATGAACATCGACAAACTGACAGTCGTCACTTTACAATGATTTTTCCATGATATGGTTCAACTCAGAATCGTCGGTTTTATTGGTGATTTGGTGGCATAAGATTGATAAATATAAAAGCATGTGAACTATCCAACAATGTAAAGGTATCAATATGTAATACAGCAATTTATAAACTTTGAAATTTAAAACCAATAAGATAAGGATTGGACATAACAAACAAAGAACAATAAATCAAATTTTCCATCTTGCTTAACCAAAGTCGTGGCCTTTTCCATCTCATAAGTAATTTACAAAAAAGACTTTCGATAAAACAAACATTAACTAATGACATAATAGATGGCGTATTAACTTCTACTAGAGTTGCAAAGCCAGAGAACAAACTGACCTTTAGGCCACTGAGACAGAATACTTTCTTTCAAAGTTGCAACACTCGTGGCAGCCGGATAGCTCTTTGGACCAATATCCGATCCATCTATCAAGCGAAATTTAATCTCTAGCGAATCTTGAGCTCCCGACATCTCTTAACTTCTTTCACAACACAAATTGCCAATATCCAAACACCCAGGATCTTCAATCTCCTGAGAACCTAATCAACTAACTCCAGAAGCTATACAAAGATGGTCTTGATTATAATCAACAACCATCAATGAAGCTCCCAAATACGCACTCTAAAAACTCCAAATCCTCGAAAATTACTCGCCTTTTATCCTATTCGCAATCCCTAACAATTAAACAAACATAACTAAACTAATAAGCACAATTTCAACCATAAATTAATCAAATCCAATAAACCAAAATCAAAGATCAAATACCCACAAATTATATCAAATCAAATAACACAAAGATCAAAACTTTACAACTAGATCACACCAAGAAAAAAGTCAAACAAAGTCAACAAACACCAAAGCAGATATCTTTAACTCAAATCATCAAGTGGGTATCATCTAAAATCAATAATAAATATATAAAAACTGATAAAAAATCTTACTTTATAAAAGAAGTGATCTGGGTTGTATATGAAACAATTAAATAAGATGTAAGAATATAAAGATTAAAGGGATTCTTTTTTTTTTTTATAAAAGATAAAAGATGTTGGTTGGATGGTTGATTGAATAAAGAATTGATGAAGTGAAAAATGTGAATTGGGGGGTGTTTGGTTTTGGAGATATCGAAGAAAAGAGATGGAAATGTGTGGCTAAATTAAATACGCCGAACTTTCTTCTTCTTCGAATACTTCTCCGAACTCTATGCTTTTTATCGACCTACTATTTTTTACTAGTGCTATACTACTTTTTTTTTTTTAATTTCTTTTTTTCTTTCATAAAAAGTTTGAGTGATTTGTGTATTTATTAATGCTTGATAAGCTTCTTCTTTTTTTTTTTCTTTTTTTTTTTAAAGTTTCACATGAAAATAGTTAAACGGATAATGCTTTTTAATTGATAAGGTTTATCTCGTTGTACATGTCTAACATTGTTTTTTATTATCATCACGTGTAACTAGTTGTTTGAAATTTACAATTTTTGTGAGTAGATCCACCGCTAAGGGTATGTTTGGCAGAAAATATTATGGAAGATTATTAACGCTAAGATTTTTTTTTTTTTTTTTTTTTTTTTTGAAAAATAAATTTATTTAAAAATAATCTTTGTTTGACAGATAAATTTATAAGAGATTATTAAAAAAAATAATCTTTCATAATCTCCGAAAATAAAATATTCTTTATGTAATTTTATAAAATAATATCTTTTATAATCTTTTTCAAAGAACAAAGACCAAAGACCAAGATCAATAACAAAGATCGGTAGCCAAGTAATCTATTTTTGCCAAATATACCATAAGTCACTTATGCTACTTATCAGCAAAGTTATTTACATATTGTCCATTCTTAAGATGATTTGGTATAGTTAGTGTTGTGGAATAAGCGCGATAATATCCCACCGACTAGGTAAAGAGTGTGAATATTTGATCACCACAACTATACCTCAAACTAGCTTATTGATAATTAGAAAATATGAAAGTAAACAACAGAGTAACACCACAACTTATATATTTCTTAAGCTAGAAATATACTACTACAACAAAAGAAAAGAAATGAAGAAAGAACACTACAAGTCTACGAGATTGCTTGTGTGTTTTTGGTGTATTATACTCAAAGGAAATGCTTCTATTTATAGGCTTAAACTCTTCACAGGTAGCAAGCAACTTGCTTATCTTCATAATCTGTATAAAATCTTGGATGAGATTCCATATCTTTCATAAGATTTCATATCTTTTTCAAGTTGCATATCTTGCATAATATTGAGCCATTATTCAACAAATCTCTACCTTGGCGAAATACCAATTCCTTCAATCTCGCTATCAACCATCGTTGGTGGAATCTTCAAACAAATCTTCAAGTTTTCAAAATATTGATCAAGTCCAAACAGTAATTGAACTTGATTTCAACTACTACTTTAGTCAGCATATCTGCGGGGTTCTTAGAAGTATGGATCTTCTGGATCATGACTCCACCTTCTTCCAGTATCTCTCGTATGAAATGATACCGAACATCAATGTGCTTCGTCCTTGCGTGATAAACTTGATTCTTTGCTAAGTGAATTGCACTCTGACTGTTAGAATGCATCGTGAAAATTTTCTGTCTGATTCCAAGTTCACCGAGCAACCCTTGAAGCCAAATTGCCTCCTTTACAGCCTCTGTAATCGCCATATATTCTACTTCTGCAGTTGACAAAGCAGTAGTTTACTGTAAGGTAGACTTCCAACTATTTGGAGCTTTTGCCAGAGTAAAAACATAGCCTGTAGTAGATCTTCGCTTGTCTAAATCTACAACATAGTCAGAATCGCAATATCCTGCTATCCACTTACTACTTCCATGTTCGAATACTAACCCTACATCAATAGTGTTATGGATATACCTTAATATCTATTTAACCGCTTGCCAATGTCCTTTTCCAAGGTTATGCATATACCTGCTCACCATCCCAACAGCATGACTAATATCTGGTCGAGTACATATCATAGCATACATTAAGCTACCGACAACATTTGCATAAGGCACTTTCTCCATGTATGCCCTCTCTGCATCATTTTGCGGTGATAGCAGCATTGATCTTAAATTGAGAAGCGAGTGGAGTACTAACTCGTTTTGTTTGCCTGTCGAACCTCAAACGCTTTAGAATTCTTCTCAGATATTGTTTCTGAGTCAAACAGAGCTTCCTCAATTTTCTGTCTCTGCCTATCTCCATGCCGAGAATCATTTTTGCTTCACCGAGATCCTTCATCTCAATTTCGCTTTTCAACCGAGTCTTTAACTTTTCAATCTCGTCTAGACTTTGAGAAGCTATCAACATATCATCTACATATAGAAGAAGATACACGAATGACCCATCTTGTAGCTTTTTCAAATAGACACAATGGTCATATTTGCTTCTTGTGTACTTCGATTCCATCATAAACTTATCAAATCATTTGTACCACTGCCTTGGGGATTGCTTCATTCCGTACAATGATTTATGAAGCTTACATACTTCATGCACTTTTCCAGCAACTTTGAATCCTTCTAGCTGAACCATATAGATTTCCTCTTCCAAGTCTCCATGTAGAAATGCAGTCTTCACATCCATCTAAACTAGTTCCAAATCTAACTGTGCTACCAAAGCTAACAAAATTCTAATAGAGTAATGCTTTACCACTGGAGAAAAAACTTCATTATAATCAATTCCCTTTTTTTAGCATAGCCTTTAGCTACCAATCTTGCTTTGTAGCGAACATCATCCTGGCTAGGAAATCCTTATTTCTTTGCATACACCCATTTGCATCCAATTGCCTTCTTCCCTTTTAGGAGGTTGGTTAACTCCAATGTCTGATTCTTCTCAAGAGACTGTATTTCCTTGCTCATGGCAATCCTCCACTTCTCGCTCTCTGAGTCTTGAACCGCTTCAGAGTAAGTAGTAGGAACATCATCAGCTGCAATTGAAGATGCACAAACAACCGTATCATTAAGGCGAGCAGGCCTTTTAGTGTTTCTTTTGGGCTTGCTGATAGCAATTGATTCATATTGTTGTTGTGGAGGTTCTTCGGTTTGAACCTTCTCTTCTTCATAATCTCCTTCTACCACAGGAGAATCATCAACTGTTTCTCTATCATCTGGTACAATTATTCTTTCAAACTCCACCTTTTTGGGAGTTCCATCTAACTGCTTAGCATTCACCTACTTCAACATAGTAGATTCATTAAAGGTGAAATCCCTGCTAAAGATCGTCTTCTTCGTCTCTGGACACCATAGACGATAGCCTTTGATTCCAGAGGTAATTGATAAGGTTTTAAAATGTACCTTTTTAAGGGGTCATTTAAGCCCTTATTTGATCACTTTTGTATCCGTTATTACTTAATATCGTTCCTTTTCACTTTTTAGGGATCTTGAAGGCAAAATGCTGGAATGACAATTATTCGGATGAAAAGGCGCGAATATACGAAGAAAATGGCCAAAGTCAAGAATCGAGACACTCAGGCTGTTGGAACTAAAGGAGACGGCGTCAAGACTTACAAGTGGCGTCGGTACAACTAGAGACGCCGTCGGACAAGTTTTGTGACGACTCAAGAGCCAAATTGCTCATTTACAAGTGACGGCTTGGTTTTAAAAGAGTAGGGTGTCATGACTCGGACGGCCTAGATTTGATCGAGACGACGTTAGAGGATCGAAGGGACGGCGTCACAAGCATAAGGTGACGGCGTCGCAAGACTAACGTGGCAAGCGAAACCCTAATAACGGCGACCACCGACGTCACAAATCAAAGGGTGGCCGTCGCATGTGTAATCTTATATATAGAATCCGAATTTTTCGGCCAGGTGTGTAGTCTTTTGGAGTAAAACCTAAACCGAACCAAGGCTATCTTGTACAGTATTTTAGGGTTCCATACCCTATCTTACATCAAGATAAGTGTTTTACTTCATTAATTTAATTATGTCTTCCTTTGATTGTGTGTATGCTTGCATGTTCCCCATGTCCGACTAATTTACTTGTGTGTTTGCTTAGGTAATATGAAACTTAGTTATTGAATATTGATTGGTTGTATCTTAATTGTGATTGACCTAGTATTGCGATAGGTCATTCGTTGTGCTAATAATGCTTGATTAATCTTTGTTGAGCCTTAGTTTATAATCACCTAGAGTAATTGTAGGCTATACATCCAAAGAATACCTTAGAGTTAAAGTTTATAAATCCTAGAGATTTTGTAGTCATTAACCTTTGGTAGCTTCAAAGAGTTAGGGATAAATGCATACCCTACGACCTTAGAAACGCAACGCAATTAAGAATAAGGACGTGACAATTCAACCACCAATAGGAGATAATTAGGGAGTAATAAAGCCTAAACAAATACATTTTTAACTATCATACGAGCACACAACAATAGACATAGACTACCCTCACCTTAGTTTAGATAATTAGATAAGTGATAACATCAAATAGTCCTGAATATTAAGTGTCAATTTCCCCCGATAATGCTCGTTATTTATATCATTTATATGGATTTACGCTTGTTTTCCATTGTTTTCCACTTTCAGGTAAATTACGAGCATTGGAGCTAAAGAGACACGGAAATGGAAACATTACTAAAGATTTATCACAGTATGCTTATTTTGAAGAAGTTACGGCGTAACTCATCTCTCACATTACGCCGTAACTATTGCGTGACCCAGAAGTCCAACTTATCAAGAGGTTACGGCGTAACTCTTCCCAAAGGTTCTGACGTAACTCCATTAGGTCAAAAGAGGTTCGCGCCGATACTTACGCCGTAACTATTGCATCACTTACGACGTAACCGAGTTTATTGAAGACTACGGCGTAACCACTTATAAGATTACGCCGTAACTAGCGGATCTAGTGCATTTACAAAGAAATAGAAGGTTACTGGCGTAACTCCTCTATTGGTTACGCCAGTAACCCGGACACGGCCTATAAATACCCCACGAACTCCAAGATTTCAAAGCATCCCATTCTACACACAACACTCTTAGAACGTGGGAAAAGGCTCAAGGAGGTCTAGGGAAGCATCTGAGTCTGTTTCCAACGGAGAAGTCACACCATTACGATAAGCTTTAGCGTTTATTATTTCTTTACTTTCAATTCATGTATTTCGTACATTTGAATATTGAATTGATTTGCATGATTAATATGGTGGCTAAGCACCCTTTGGTGCTAGCCTAGTTATGATTCCTTAATTGTTTTGTTTGCGTTTACCTTTACTTCCGTACAATTATTTCTAAGTGTATGCATGCATAGTTCTTTGGTAGTCACCCTTGGTTCGGTAGTTTTGAATGGCGATAAAGGCCAATTGCCTAGGAGATATGACCAAGTGACCCTAGGTGAGCGGATCGAGACAGGAAGGGTAAGATATGACCAATGACGACCCTTTCTACTTGTGCGATTTGACCAACCGATCACCTATCGTTTGGATGAACTTAAGAATTGGGGGTGTAGTGTCTAAGTTCCTAACGGCCGGGCACTCACTATTTAGAATCTAGCATGTAGCGGTATTTAATGACACGGCTTAGGGACCGGGAACAACAGGACTTATGACGGTGCTTTGATTTCTCTGTGGTGGCATCTTTCTTTGATAGGTTAGGCGAATTGACCAAATGTTGTCCTCTCGAATTTGACCCCACCAAGTAATTGGAAGTAGGTAGAGCGTAGACATAACTAGCTAGGAGGATTAACTAGGTTAGCACCACTATTCCTCTATTGATTTCCTTCACACATTTATTTGCTTTTATTCTATTACGCATTAGTAGTTTAATTAATTAATTACCTATCGAAACCATTATAATTACGTGACAATTAGACTTAGTAATAATCCAACACACATAGCTCTTGGGACGACCTCGGCTTTACCATTTACTACACTACACACGACCGGTACACTTTGCTGTTAGTGCATTAGGGTAGACCATAGGTATAGCGAGACACTATAAATATTAAGACACAGTCGGTAAAACTGCATCAAGTTTTTGGCGCATTGCGGAGCTATATTAGGATTAATATTGAGTTTTCATTTCATTTTAAACTTTTCTCACGATCATATTTCAAGTTTTCGGTACCATGGAAGTTGTTAACATCGATGACCTCACTCTTGAGGAATACTTGGCGTTGACTAGAGCGGATCAAGGGCGGTCTCGTAAGACCGACAATCGGAGAGGATGTTCATTTCGAGATTAAAGACCAATTTATGAGGAGCTTCGCTAACCCTTTTCGGAAGCAGGGGACGAAGACGCATATGAGCACGTTGAAAATGTCCTATACATCGCCAACCTTTTCAACATTCAGGCGTGTCTCATGATCTTTGTTATGCTCGTGGTCTTCCCAATGACTCTCACTTGGAGCGGACGGAAGATGGATCGAAGATTTCCACGGGCGATTAATACATGGGCGCTATTAAAGAAACACTTTATTCAAAGATATTGCCCGCCATCAAAGATTTCTAATCAACTTTTGGAGATCCATAACTTCAAACAAGAAGTCGGCGAAACTACAGTATCAAGCTTGGGATGATACAACGATCTTCTTTATAAGTGTCCTACCGGTGATCTAAATAACCGCAGAAGGTCAATATTTTCTACAAATGAATAAATGTAACTACAAGGCAGATCTTTGGACTATCAAGGACCTATCCCAAACATGACTCCTACTATCGCAATTGAAGCCATTCAAAAATGGCGGACCATTCTCAAAAATGGCACGACGGTGGAAGTAATAGAAACCAAGGCGGAAGTTTCGACGGAATTGCAAACAATAGCTAGTAAACTTGAAAATCTCAATAAAGATATTTGAAAATCAAAGCATTCATGCCATCCAAGTCACCGCGAAAAGCGTGGTAGGGAAATTTGACTAAAAGCGTCCTAAAGTCGACAAGGAAGATACGATCGAGGAAGCTAAATACGGAGAGAATAGGCCTTTCTACGGGGATAATCGTAATGGGTTCCGTGGAGGACCCCCACCATACTATGAGCGTAATGAGAGAAGAGCTAACCTGGAAGGAATTATTAACAAGTACCTTTTGGACACTACCAAGAGGCAAAAGGAGCAAGAAGAATGGCTTAAGAATTTCCAAGATAACACAAACAAAAACCTCGCGTCCCATGAAACATCACTTAAGAACTTGGAAACTCTAATTGGAAAGCTTAGCGACGAGGTTTAAAGAAGGAACGAAGAACAAAAGAGCAATTCCACTATATGTAAGGCTGTGTTCTTTGACAACAACAAATGCTCTGATGAGTCGGATACTGATGGCGAAAGTGAGTTACGCCGTAATCACACTCGAGTGCAGGCGTAACCCAAATTCAAGCAAAGACACGGGCGCCAAGGACAACAACCCTAAAAGAAGGAGTCATTGGTGTAAGAGTATTGCAATTGATGATGGAGAATGCTACAGTTTGTGGGCTTCATGTGATCCTTGAAAAACCTGCGATGGTGGTGTTGATAAGGAAAGGATAAAAGATGACAGATACAAGTGGACTACACTAAACGACGAAGAAAGATTAGCCAAGTTCTCAATTAACGATGTGGAAGGGCCCCTCATCAAGCATTACTGCAAACCCTTACTCATCATGGAAGATGAGATTACTAACGCTTGGCCAATGTGCAATCCTTTTCGTGATTATTGCAACGGAGGAGGTAATGTGAAGAACGAAGTTTGGATATGCCCATACGTATCTGGGAGACACGACGTTGATTTTGGAAATCTATCATTCAGTGATTGGTATTCAATAAGGTTCGGGACGCGATAATTAATTCAACTCATTCGTAACTGGGCGAAATATGAGAAACACATCCTTCGAGGAAAACCATTAAGCCCTCGATGATATTCCTTCGAAGATGACCATAACGAAGGAGTTCGGAATCATTGGTGCGAACAAATTAAAATCAAGAACGGAAAAGTTTGGGTCTCCTGCAACCCTTTTGAGTATGAATGTGATGGAGGAAGCATCATCGAGAGAGGCGGGAAGGCAATTCCTTTGGACTTCGACTAACGATTCGAAAGAACGAGCGCCTTGGTAAGATGATCTCGGATTCGACGATTGGATCAAAATCAAATACGGAAAAATTGACGCGTTAACTAAAAAGAAAATGCGGGAAGGTTGTATGAGTAAAATCAACCTAACAACGAAGCTCTAATGAAAAACCCGAAGATGACACCAAAGGCTCAGTAAACAATGAAAAATGCAGACAAATTCTCAACCAACTTGAAGATACCGATTCCGACAATGATTTCGATTATCTCGAGTTGCAAGGCGAAGACGGTTTCATCGACCCAGATGATGAGATACACGAGAAACGAAGATGCAAGCTTCTTGGCATCCCATTTAAGAGGCCACCTCCTATTATAGCCGAAAAATTTGAGTTTACGCGATACCATTTGGGGCCTGAAGAAAATTTTTGCAAGATACGGAAAATTGAAACCAAAGAATATCTGCGCACTGCAACAAATGTCGGATGGGTTAGGCGCAACTTAATGAAAGACGTGGATGAAGTCGGGGATGTCCAAAGACCCCCATAGGAGCCCCGCGGCTTTGAGTCTAACAAAGACTCGTTAATAAAGAAAAGTGATCTTTCGGGAGACAACCCGAATTATCTATTTCTTTTGTTTTATTTCTTTTACATTGGGTTTTGTGTTTTCTAACCATTTTGCAGGAGACAAAAAGTAATTCATCTGCGATTCTTGATTCGAGCGAGTTACTGGCGTTACTCATCTTGGTGATTACGCCGTAACCAACATTTTAGCAAACATAATTCTTGACGCATTACCAATTACGGCGTAATACCGTCTTAGTGGTTACGCCAGTAACTATTCGCTTCACTGACTCATACCGGGTTTTGCCGATTCTGGCGTAACTCTCTCATAAGATTTCTGACGTAACTCTCCTATGTTTTAATTCTTTCATTTTAAAACACGGTAACCTTGTATTAGTTTTTAAATGAACTTTGTGGGTGTGTTCCTGTAAACCCTCACGAGACTTCACTCGTCCCTTGGGGACACCAAGTGGTTTAAAGGCTTGTTGCATTCGCTAAATGCAACCGTGATTCCTCTGAAAGTGAGTTAGGTTTGTGTTTCATTTTATTTTTCTTTTAGAATTATGCTTGTCGGTATTGTGATTTCGAGGATTGAAGTTTGTTCATGACGCTTAAGCGAAGGCACGGTTCTTTCTTGGGCCTTCTTCTTTTGGAGCAAATTTCGGGGAAGTTCTCGCTCTAATTCTACCTTTCTCTTCACCTTTATTTTAATGCCTAGTACAAAAGAGACTTTGTACAATTCAAGTGGGGGACGGAGTAAAATTATCTCTTGAACTTTATTTCACCCTCATTTTTCTAGTTTATTTTGAAAAATTATGCCATTTTAAAATTTTGACATGTTTTCCGAACCTAACTAGATTAGACCTTAGCCGAGCACATACAACCCTTGATATTATATGGTGAGATTAGCATTATCCGTTTCCAATATTTTACCCCAAATCCACCAAATTATGAGTGTCTTGGGTAGCTTGTAAACTTTAGAACTTGGCCTTTGCATCATTTCGAGACCATAGGCGAGGTATATTGAGTTAGCTCGATGTATTTGGACTTTTCGGTTTTAGAAGGCGTATTATAGGATTATCACCCAAACAACCTACCATTGTGAGTCTATCGATTAGTTACCTCGACTTTTCGACCCCATGTGAAACCCTTTTGTTGCACTCCCCTTTAGTGCAAGATACCCTAGATACACCCTTCCGAGCCATTCCTTTCATTTTGTCAACCCAATATATTGTTTCGTTACACCTTACACCTTAGCCTACCCCGTAGTCTTTATTTGTAATTGGGAAGTCATCATTTGCCTAAGTTCAAGGTTCGAGTGGAAAGGTTTGGAAATCACGCTTTCATCGACAACAATTATGAAGATCATTGAAGACCCCCCGGATTCCCATTGTTCATCTCAAGTGGGGGGATGTTATGTTATTATGTTATGTTAAAAAAAATGATTCGAAAAAAAAAAGAGAAAGGTTTATTGATTTATGATATTGTAAAGTGCGATGTTATAAGAACTATAGTTGAGCTTTATTGTTTAGTATCGAGGAGGCCACCTCGGTCACATTAGAAGATTGGAGTTGGAGTTATACCAACTGAAGAAGAAAAGGTAGTGTGCCCATCACGACGTCCTCTAATGACACATCTACCTTGCATTTCATGATCCGGTCTCTAGACTTCTGAGCTTGAACTTTGGGCAAACGGTAAGTGGTGATGACTTAGTTATAGATTTAGACTACCTGCTTGTTTTTCATTTTACACCAATTATATATCCAATGTCTTATCCTACCGTTTAGTCATGAAGCGTGTCTAGGTGATGCAGCGAGCAATCTTTGGTGTCTTGGCCAAGGATTTGGTCATGTATCATTGATTTTGTCCACTTCGCCGTGACATGTTAGTAATGACGAGTCACCCCTTAACCTTTGTCGTGTCTACCCATATTGCCTTCGAGAATTGTTTAGCCCTTAACTCTAGTGGTGGAGATTTGTGTAACCGCCAAGCTTATGATAGAATACATGCTATGGTATGCGATTGGTGATCACCCCAAAATTGACACTTAGAATAGTTGAGAGATTTGAGTGTTTGTTCCCCTTCGTGAGGTGTTCGGCTTTGTTTTATTCTAGCATAAGGGATTTGTAAACTAATATTTTCCGGTTTTGGGAGATATCTTTTAGGAATCTATCTAATAAGGTCTACTTGAGGGCAAGTAGAGTTCAAGTGGGGGATATTTGATAACATCAAATAGTCACGAATATTAAGTGTCAATTTCCCGATAATGCTCGTTATTTATATCATTTATATGGATTTACGCTTGTTTTCCATTGTTTTCCACTTCGGGTAAATTACGAGCATTGGAGCTAAAGAGGCGGAAATGGAAACATTACTAAAGATTTATCACGGTATGCTTATTTTGAAGAAGTTCTGGCGTAACTCATCTCTCACATTACGCCGCAACTATTGCGTGACCCGTAAGTCCAACTTATCAAGAGGTTACGGCGTAACTCTTCCCAAAGGTTACGATGTAACTCCATTAGGTCAAAAGAGGTTCGCGCCACTAATACTTACGTCGTAACTCTGCATCACTTACGGCGTAACGAGTTTATTGAAGACTACGGCGTAACCACTTATAAGGTTCGCCGTAACTAGCGAATCTAGTGCATTTACGAAGAAATAGAAGGTTACGGCGTAACTCCTCTATTGGTTACGCCAGTAACCCACACCGCCTATGAATACCCCACAAATTCCAAAGCATTTCAAAGCATCCCATTCCACACGCAACACTCTTAGAACGTGGGAAAAGGCTCGAGGAGGTCTAGGGAAGCATCTGGAGTGTTTTCAAGGAGATGTCACACCATTACGATATGCTTTAGCGTTTATTATTTCTTTTCCTTTCAATTCATGTATTTCGTACCTTTGAATATTGAATTGATTTGCATGATTAATATGATGGCTAAGCACCCTTTGGTGCTAGCCTAGTTATGATTCGTTAATTGTTTTGTTTGCGTTTACCTTTAATTCGCACAATTATTTCTAAGTGTATGCATGCATAGTTCTTTGGTAGTCACCCTTGGTTCGGTAGTTTTGAATGGCGATAGAGGCCAATTTCCTAGGAGATATGACCAACCCGACCCTAGGTGAGCGGATGAGACGGAAGGGTAAGATATGACCAACCGACGACCCTTTCTACTTGTGCGATTTGACCAACCGATCACCTATCGTTTGGATGAACTTAAGAATTGGGGGTGTAGTGTCTAAGTTCCTAACGGTCGGGCACTCACTATTTAGAATCTAGTATGTAGCGGTACTTAATGACTCGGCTTAGGGGACCAGGAACAACAAGACTTATGACGGTGCGCCTGATTTCTCCTGTAGTGGCATCTTTGCTGATAGGTTAGGGCGAATTAACCAAATGTTGTCCTCTCGAATTTGACCCCACCTGAAGTAATTTGAATTAGGTAGACGTAGACATAACTAGCTAGGAGGATTAACTAGGTTAGCACCACTATCCCTCTATTGATTTCCCTTCACACATTTATTTGCTTTTATTCTATTCTGCATTAGTAGTTTAATTAATTAATTACCTATCGAAACCATTATAATTCTGTGACAATTAGACTTAGTAATAATCCGACACACATAGCTCTTGGGAAGACCTCGGCTTTACCATTTACTACACTACACACGACCGGCACTTTGCTGTTAGTGCATTAGGGTAGACCATAGGTATAGCGAGACACTATAAATATTAAGACACAGTCAAGAAAACGTGCATCAATAAGTAGAAGTAATCGGTGAAATACCAACCCCAAATCCAAACCCCGAGATTCGTACCTTTCAATTTCCTAAAAACATAAAAATATACAAAATAATCTTCCTCAACCCCAACCTTAGCTTAGTAACTTCTCACTAGCATTCCTATTCCCAGAGAACGATATCAATTCCGTGGCTTACCCTAATACTACACTACAACGATTAGGTTCTTCGCCTAGGGTGTTGAAAAACTTTCTCGATTTAAAAGGAAGTTCCTTTGACCCCGAGCACTGTGTAAGCGTATCAAGTTTTAGGCGCACCGATGGGGAATAGAATAGCTAGTTAGAGTCCACCTCGTTAGGTTTCCTTGCTTGATTCCTATCAAGTAAGCTTTTTTCCATTTTTAGCTTCCTCGTAGTCTATCCCCCTTCTTCGTGACCTTTGTTAGTAATCCTATCACTTTTCATCCTGGAAGGTGATAAACAACCACCACTCATCAACCCACCACCAAATGACCCGCCAAGAGGCCGTACTCTTGGTGAATACTCGAGACCAAGTCACCTAGGCTATAGGAACACCATTGAGCTTCCCGACCAAGCCCAAACAACAGCCCTGCGATCCGACACCATCCGGTTGGTGCAAAACGGATGTGCATTCCATGGACTTCTTTCCGAAGATCCTAATCAGCATCTTAAGGATTTCCTTAAAATTGTCAATTCCATCGACCTCGATGCTACTACTCGGGAGATCACGCGTCTGCGTCTCTTCCAATTCTCTCTACATGACCAAGCTAGTAGTTGGCTTGAGCGACTTCTCGCCGGCTCCATCTCAAGTTGGGATGATCTCACCTCTCGCTTCCTTGCTCAATTTTTCCCATCGGGGAGAACCACTAAGCTTTGGAATGATATCTTGATGTTCCAACAACATCAAGGTGAATCTCTCTACGAAGCATGGACTCGATTCAAGGACTTACTCCATAGAGTCCTCATCACGGCATTGATCTTTGGCTTCAAGTCCAACTCTTCTATGATCATGTCAACTTCCCACCAAGCGATCCATTGATTAAGCGGCGGTGGAAAACTTAGTGATCTCACCGCGGAAGAATCATGGGGTATAATAGAGGACCTTGCTCTCTATGACAACGAAAGTTGGAATGACCCCGTGAGTTGCCCAAACCGTTAAGGCAATCTCCTTGCCTCCCATTGACTCACAATCTTCCGACCGTAGGATGCTCGAGCTTGAAGATCAAGTTAAATTCCTAATGAGCTCCTACGAAAATCCTAAGTCTTCACGCCAAGTGAACAAAGTTTCTTCTCGTGTGAGCCATGTAGTGGTCCTCATAACACGCAAGACTTGCACAAGATTCCCGAACAAGCTTTCGTTGACTACGCATCCTCGCGTACTAATGGAGCAGGAGGAAGATTCCTACAACACCGGACCTAGGACTTTTAATGGCCGAGAAGCATGGAAGGGCAAGTCCGACTTTATTGGGGATAAACCAAAGAATTCACATCAAATGATTTCTTATGGCCCCATCTCGGCCTACAACCAACAAAACATTGAGGGGATGTTGCAACACCTAGTCGCATCTCAAGAAGCTCAAATAGCTAAGCTCTCAGACCGTTTTAACCAACAACAAGCCGAGATGGATAGGAAGATAGATAACCTCTTGAAAGCCATGACCAATAGTGATAGGAAGGTTAATGCTATCTCAACTCCCGAAACTTCCGGTGTAGAGATTAAGGACCCAAGTAAGCTATCTAAGCACGTTCAATTCGTCAATTACCATCACCATAGTGAAACCTAATAGAACAAATGACGAAGCGAACCATGAAACGATACTTGAGGTTAGTGAAACACCTAGGAATGAAACAACCGAGGAAGTAGGTGAAGTAGACAATGACTATTTCAATAAGTTTCCTACGGAAGAAGAACTATCTCGCCACCGTCACTTAGTGCATGACCTCCGTCACATGTATGTTAAGAAAAGCCCTAGGATCAAGTTTGGGTACCCTTGGAATCTTAACATACCATGTTGCATAGGACACCTTTTCGTGGCAAAGGCCTACATTGACCGCAAGTCCCCAATAAACATTGTAACACCCCAACCCGACAAGGGTAAAGATATCACAAATAAGGTTTCATATCAGAACCTTAAGTACTATACAATAGCGGAAGCCTTTACAAAACTTACAAAAGAAAATATAAATAACTTAATAATCAAAATAAATCTAAGATCCCTATTTTCAAATCTTGCTCTCACTCTACTCTCAACCCGGATCGGCTATCCCATAAGCTCATCTTGAATGCTTAAAACCGCCGCAGAAAAGAAAATGCTGGTGAGCTTACAAAGCCGGTGAGAATGATATAACGAAACAAAAGCTAAACAAAAACAAAGGTACGGATAACGACATCACAACGGAATAGAAATCATGAATCATTGAAGATTTTGCGGAAGCACAATTATACAGAAATCCAGAAAACACATCACAGTTAACAACACCTGATGAGTGTGTAAATACTCATCATTTTGGTTTAATCTGAACTCGCAAAACGTCTAAAATGCTCGAAATGCATCAAAATATCGAAAATATCTCAAAATTGCATTTTATATGTTTCGGATGCAAAATGTTCAAAATCGATGAAAAATGAGCTAAGTTTGCATAATTGGCGTTTCGGTCCCCAGTTTCTAAAATTATCGAAATAGTCCCCGAGCACATAATTTCAAAAAAAAATCACCAAAGGTCCTTTTAAATCATAAGTTGTCAAATTTAGTCCTTTGGTGAAAAATATAAAAGTTTGAGAAAATTACAAGTTTGGTCCTCGAGTTTCAAAATTGGCAAAATGGCCCTTGAAATTGGAGAATGGCAAGTTTGGTCCTTGTACTTTGTGATATTGTCACTTTTAGTCCCTTGAAACCTCTTTGCTTAATTGGCAGCCTTGGCCCTTGATTTTTCAGAAATTACATAACAAGTCCTTGTTATTAATTGCCCTTTATGCCATTTTAGACCCTTGTCAACAATTGTGACCCTTGCCTATCCTTGGACCCCCTGTCATTTGCATTTTGGACCCCCTGCCTTTTAATAATCCAACCCAGTCAACCCCTTTGGTCAAATAAGCACAAAACGCGCCAAAACCTTCTTCTCTTCAACTGCTTTCTGCAAGTTCCCTGCAACACACAATCCCAGCTCATATCCCACCCACCTTATCACTCCAAACATAACAATCCAAGACACATTTATTGGTTCACTCCTTTTGCACTCAAACTCACCAACTGTTAAAAACTCAATTTCACGCCAAAAAATGATGAATGGCCAAGATTGCCTAAAGTGATCCTAGGGCCTCAAACACAGGTGGGATTTGATGAGAGAGGTGTGAGAAGATGTTTGGAGTATATAAGGAAGCAAAAGAAGCAAGAATGGGTGGTAGTTAGTTTTTTTAATTTTCCTTAATGTCGTTTTTTAAATAAATGTTTTAATTTAAGTTCAAATGTTGTAATTTTAGTTTCTATGTATCACATTTAAGTGATAACACCTTTGTAATGTGCTTTTGATTATCTATTAAAGTTTTTATATAAGTTCCAATTTTTAAGGTTCATCGTTGATATTTTCGGTTTGAATTTTATGTACAAGCTTCTCATAAGCTTATGTTAAAATCAAATAAGCTTCTTTAAGCTTATTTTAGCCTTTGGTAAGCTTGCAATCAAGTTTTAAGTAGTTTTGTCACATGGTCAACATAAGTCAACTGTTGCTAAAAATTGGAAATGGTGATGATATTTGGGTTGATGCAGCTTGCTTTGGGGTTGGAATAAACTAGGTTAGAGTATATTTGGTTTGGTTTAGCCTGCAACACCAGCTGAACACATGTGAGTAATTTTCTCATTTCCAAATTTCAAGTCATTTTGCAGTTTCTGTTGGTACTTGTATCTGTGGTCACAATTGGTTTTTATGTGTTTAATTAGGTAATTTAAACTTAGTTTGATCAGTATCTTTATCTAGTTCAGTGATTGTATCTTTTAAAATTGCAAAACAGTATCTTAAAGGGTGTTTGGATTTGGCACTTAAACGTGCTATAGGTTTATCACGATTGCTTGGTATCTGTTGTCTCATGCTTGTGTATCTGCTTTATGCTTATTATAGTCTTTAACTTGTGCTGCAAAGCTCAAAGTTAAAATTTCATCCTATCATCTTAAAGCTGTTATTGTTGTGGATTTGAACAAGCAAAAGCTTGTTTTGTGTTCAAATGTTAATAGAATAGCTTAATATAACTTTATTTCATCATAATATATCATCATCGGTCCACAAATCAATTGCAAAGTTCATAGAAGTCAAACCTTTCAAATCTTTCAAAAGTCAAAAGCGAAAACTCGGTTTTAGCCAATCTAAGTTGATTTTTCTTGGCTTCTTCTTTAAGCCAATTTCAATGAAACTTGATGTTTTAAAATCTCATGCTGGTCTATTTTCTTATATCTATTTTTGTATAATTTTGTGAATTTTTTTAAAGCTTCAAAAAGGCTTGTGATTATGAGCTTATATGCCCTGTGCAGGGCATTGAGCTGCACAGGTTTTAAGCAGGTTTTGCAAGGATTGCACAGAGCTCATTTGAGCTTGTCTAGGTCTGTAATTTGGTTTATAAGGTCTCACCCAGGTCTAGTGCAGGGCCCCACTTCCATTTTGTAGTTTCAGCTTATTGTATGTCTTGTGCTTAAGTCCAAAGTGAGCACTTGAAAACTGTTTTGGCTTATAATCTCAAATCAATCAAATCTGTTGAGCTTGTGATTTAGAGGTTTAAGATAGTTGTAATCTGTTGCATTTAGGTTCTTTTAGCTTATCCAAGTTTCTGTATCAGTTTGGTGCTTGTTTTGTCCCTTTAGCTTATCCAAGTGCTTATTTCATAAGCACTTTGCACATCAGTTTCAAATTCCTCCACACAGCACCCTGTTTTTCTATTTTTCCTAGATTCCTCATAATATTTTAGAGTTTTCCTGAAATTTTCAGATTTTTCCTAGCTTGTTTGCTATTTTTCTTGATTTAAATTAGTTTTTAAGCATTTTTAAATAGCATTTAATACAATTAATTAAGAAAAGGTTCAAAAAATAATTTTTCATTTTATTAAGTTAAGATAAATATAAAAGTCAAAAAATATTTTTCCATATTTTTCTTAGTTAAATTTGTATTTTTAAATAATTTAATTAGTTTTAATAGTTTTAATTCCTAGAAAATAGAAAATATTGAGAAAAATACAAAAATAGTTTTGAAAATTCTCTTTTGATATTTTAGATTTTTCCAAGTCATAATTTTATTTTTCTAGCTTTATTTCCTATTTTCTTGTATTTTAGGCTAATATTAAATAGTTAAAAATAGTTTTTAATTAATAATAATTAGATAATTAGTTATAAAAATAATTTTATTTTTCTATAAATTTTCTTTTATCATTAGGTTTGTAAAAATGTCATTTTCATATTTTTAGGACTTTTATTTCTTAGATCTCACTTTTTATTTTGTATGTTTACGTAATTTTATTTAAACATAAGTTTTAAGTTTTAAACGTTCATCAATTTTAAAATAGTGATAACGTTTATTTAATATTTTATCTTTTTAATTTTATTTAATTTGCATTTAAGCCTCTGTTATTTGTTGGCTTTTTCTGTAGTTATAATCATAATCAAATCCCTTTTTCCGTTCAAATCTCTCTATCACTATTCGTTTATTGATTCTTCGCATAGCTCGCTGGGACATAACGACCCGGGGAAACACTATACTCCCCAGATCTTCATTGAGTTCGTGTCTTAACCGTTTTAAGTTTCTTACGGCCGACCATTCACAAGTGGCGAACTTGCGTGATAAAACTTGACGGTTTGGCGCGGATCAAATTTTTAGCGCCACGGGAGTCTGTCTCGATTATCTTCCGTTAGCGATTAGTGATTTGGATATTCACTCCTTGTTTATACCATCGTATGTGTTTATATTTTCTTATAAAATCAAAACCCAAATAGATTTTCATTCTTTGTTTTGCAAAATGTTTATCCAAAAATCCAAAATATCCATCTTTACCCTCTCACATCTTTGATTCTTCATCCCTACCCTCCGAAAACATTTGATTCTTTCTATGTCTTATCCTCACCCTCTTGGTTGTCAATGGTGTGGTGGTCCTTATAATGGTGGCAATTGCCCCGGTTGTAGCATGGTGGAATCGGGAAACGGGTGCATCTATAACCGGGATCCCTATTCCTACCATAACACAACCGATTTATTCCATCGCCTACCACTTTGTGAGACTCAAGAAGATTTCTTGTTGTGAGTCTTGTGGTGGTTCACACTCCGGTTCGATTGTCAATCGGAAACACGCTTGTCTATGGCGGGTTCACGATAACAATTATGACTACCACATATGACTCACGACCACATCAGTTTCTTGTTGTGAGTATTGTGGAGGTCCTCACTTTAGCTCGATTGTCAAACAAGGAATCCATTTCCTTGTAACAATTACGACTCTTCGTATCATGACCAACCTCTACGAAGACCAAATGAATCGTGCACCACCTCACCGATCCACTTCCTCAAAATCTTCTCCTTGATCTTTTGATTTAGTGAAAGATTTGAAGGAATGTAAACATTCCCAAGATAATCCAAAATCCATGGAAGAATTGTTAGTCAAGAGCGGTCGCTAAATTAAATTCCAAAATTGCGTTTGAAAAATCTATTAGGGAATCAATTGCAAAAGAAAAAGCGACGGATCTAGCTCTCAATTTCGTTCATTCCTGATGACAGTGATGATGAGGATACACTTGATATCCTTCAATTTTATAAAAAATCATCAAGTTCATCAGTTGATATCCCAGCTAGGGGTGTTATCGGGTCGGGTTGTCGGGTTATCGGGTTTATCGGGTCGGGTTGATTCGGGTTTTGGTGTCTCAAAATTTGACCCTAACCCGACCCTATAAGCTATCGGGTTATCAGGTTTCGGGTCCAAACGGGTCGGGTTGATTCGGGTTGGGTTATTGGGTTGTTATCGGGTTGTGGTGAGTTGACTTACTTAACTATCCTACTAAGTCACAAAACACAACTTTGGATTGGTTAATCGGGTTCCTTAGTTTTTTTTCACGCAGCTATATTATATACTTTCATGAAGGATGCATTTTCTCTCGTAAGAAGATATCTTTCGATAAGAGAGTATCGAACTATATATTTAAGAAATGGTTCAATGTATTGATGTATGGCTCCTTTAATATTTGGTTAAGTCCACAAGTTAGGCTTGGTGGAGTACTGGTGTTAT
Organism: Chrysanthemum lavandulifolium; assembly: GCA_022545495.1. NCBI lineage: Eukaryota > Viridiplantae > Streptophyta > Magnoliopsida > Asterales > Asteraceae > Chrysanthemum > Chrysanthemum lavandulifolium. Next base: position 75,740,282 of record CM040245.1, on the reverse strand, counting down.
AATGAGTCTAAGGAAAAAGATCTTTATATCATTTATATCATGTACTTAAATATCATGTGCTAGCTACCACCAAAATAATATAAACATAAAAGATAACCAAACTATAAAGACTGAGAAGTCTGATTTTATTTTCGAGATGGCTAAATGACTAAAATATGTAGTATTCATTACAGAAGGTTGCACCAAATTCGACACTTCAGGTGTTTTAGCACAAACATCGAAGACAATATGCGTTTCCACAATTGAAGCAGTACACTTATTTGGGCTTTTGTTCAAAACTTAAAGATTTTTTTAATATGTCATTATATCTTATCGGGTTTATCGGGTTGACCCGATAACCCGATAAGAAACTAACTAGGACCCTAACCCGACCCTATAAGGCTATCGGGTCTATCGGGTTGACCCGATAAACCCGATAAGCTAAGTTAGACCCGAATCAACCCGACCCTATAAGGCCTTATCGGGTTCGGGTCGGGTTCGGGTCGGGTCGGGTCAACCCATTTGACACCCCTAATCCCAGCAGTTGAGATTCATTCTCAAACAACTGCTATCACACCCGATATTCCCACTCACTCTCTGAACATGGGGGACGAGCATCTTGACACTGTTCCTGAAAAGGAATCGGACGAATTCATAAAGTCTAGTGTTGAGGACCTTGTCCCAATCCCGAGAGAGTCACAGGGAACTTTTGACCATATGTGTGATATCTCTTCCCCTCTTGAGTGTTCAAAAGATCATTTTGAAACTTTCTCCAATTGTAGCGAAGATTGTGCTTCCTATGGAAACATCGAGTATATTGAGGCATCACTTCCACAATCTGATGCTGACCCTCTTCTTGAGGAGTTCTCCGGTGAACTCACTCACATCAATCCACTCTTTGATTTGGAAGCCGATCTGGGAGAGACTGAAAGTCTCATTGATAATGATCGTTCACTCACTTCTTATCCTAACAGTCCAATAGAGAATATTGATCACTTTGTTCCCGAAACATTCAAAGCTACTTTCACCAATCCTCTATTTGAATTCGACTGAATTCACTTCAATTTCTGAGAATCCACTCTTTGATACTCAGTTGAGGATAGTGATGAGCCCACAATGGAACAAGAGTTCACAAATTCAATTCATGTGAATGATTCTCTTCATGAAGAGTTCTCCGGTGAACTCTCTCATGACATATCTCCTCCGGAACATGATCATTTCTATTTTGATCTTGAGGATGATATTAGCTTGGAGGAAGGTGTACTCTATCATATGAGTATGCTTATTAATGATACTACCCTCACCCTTCCTCCCGATATGTCTACATTTGAGGATGAAGAATGGATCTTGATTGTTATCAAAATCTTTCTTCCTTTCCTCAAATATCTTGTGATTTCTCTTCATCTTCACTCCTTCGGGAATGAAGACACTATCTTTGACCCCGGCATTTTCATTTATCACTTTTGAGCCGGTTCTATGTATATCTCATCGGTGTGGAACTTTCACGTGCTTCAAATGTTTGTCCAAACATCTTGAATGAAAGTCCGATGGAGATTGTTTCTTCCACTTTGCTTCCCCATGAACCAATGAATACGGGGTCGAGTCAAGCTAGCGACTCGGTAATAAAAAAAGATAGCTAAACATGGGTTTTCACCGTGTGTACCACCTAGTGTGGGGAGTTGCCCACATGTTATATATATATAAGTGTTTCTAAAAAAAAAAAAAAAAAATCTTTCTAAATAATGGCCGTAATATTTCCCTTTACGTTCTGTTTCGCATAACCGCGGTACTTTGAATATTGAGGGCAATATTCATTTCTAAGTGTGGGGGAATTTCACGAATTTTATCATATAATTATACCGCCTAATTCCCGTTTTGGCCAAAATTTTTTTGGAGTAAGTGTTTTACACCGACTCATCTTATAGTTATCATCCGCCTTGTCTAATAAACAAAAGGATTGGCTAATCCAGAGCAAACGGCTCTTGGTAAAGATACCTCAAATCCGTTGACGGCTTGCAATTTGCCCAAAATTGTATGGTATTCACCACCATATCCTTAAAAGTGAAAGTTGGCTAGCCCGCAAGTTTATGGCTTGTGGTAAAGGCGTGGAAAACCATAATTGGTAATCACTCACCAAAGATAATATTGATAATTTATCTAAGAGTTGGCTAGTCCGAGCAAACGGCTCGGTAAAGACAAATCAAATCCGTTGGAAGTCGGTGATTTGCTCAAAATCACATGGTTATCGGTGTACCATGGTTCTTACTTGAACTGAAACATTTGGCTACTCCGAGTAATGGCTTTTGGTAAAGAGATTCAAATCCATTAAGTTTTTCTCAAAAGATTGCTAGGGACTAGCAATAGTTTAGTGTGGGGATTGATGAGTGTGTAAATACTCATCATTTTGGTTTAATCTGAATCGCAAAACGCCTAAAAATGCTCGAAATGCATCAAAATATCGAAAATATCTCAAAATTGCATTTTATATGTTTCGGATGCAAAATGTTCAAAATCGATGAAAATGAGCTAAGTTTGCATAATTGGCGCTTCGGTCCCCAAGTTTCTAAAATTATCGAAATAGTCCCCGAGCACATAATTTCAAAAGAAAAATCACCAAAGGTCCTTTTAAATCATAAGTTGTCAAATTTAGTCCTTTGGTGAAAAATATAAAAGTTTGAGAAAATTACAAGTTTGGTCCTCCAAGTTTCAAAATTGGCAAAATGGCCCTTGAAATTGGAGAATGGCAAGTTTGGTCCTTGTACTTTGTGAGATTGTCACTTTTGGTCCCTTGAAACCTCTTTGCTTAATTGGCGACCTTGGCCTTGATTTTTCGAAATTACATAACAAGTCCTTGTTATTAATCGCCCTTTATGCCATTTTAGACCCTTGTCAACAATTGTGACCTCGCCTATCCTTGGACCCCGTCATTTGCATTTTGACCCCCGCTTTTAATAATCCAACCCACCAACCCTTTGGTCAAATAAGCACAAAACGCGCCAAAACCTTCTTCTCTTCAACTGCTTTCTGCAAGTTCCCTGCAACACACAATCCCAGCTCATATCCTACCCACCTTATCACTCCAAACAAAACAATCCAAGACACATTTATTGGTTCACTCCTTTTGCACTCAAACTCACCAACTGTTAAAAACTCAATTTCCCGCCAAAAAATGATGAATGGCCAAGATTGCCTAAAGTGATCCTAGGGCCTCAAACACAGGTGGGATTTGATGAGAGAGGTGTGAGAAGATGTTTGGAGTATATAAGGAAGCAAAAGAAGCAAGAATGGGTGGTAGTTAGTTTTTTTTAATTTTCCTTAATGTCGTTTTTTAAATAAATGTTTTAATTTAAGTTCAAATGTTGTAATTTTAGTTTCTATGTATCACATTTAAGTGATAACACCTTTGTAATGTGCTTTTGATTATCTATCAAAGTTTTTATATAAGTTCCAATTTTTAAGGTTCACTGTTGATATTTTCAGTTTCGAATTTTATGTACAAGCTTCTCATAAGCTTATGTTAAAATCAAATAAGCTTCTTTAAGCTTATTTTAGCCTTTGTAAGCTTGCAATCAAGTTTTAAGTAGTTTTGTCACATGGTCAACATAAGTCATTTGTTGCTAAAAATTGGAAATGGTGATGATATTTGGGTTGATGCGACTTGCTTTGGGGTTGGAATAAACTAGGTTAGAGTATATTTGGTTTGGTTTAGCCTACAACACCAGCTGAACACATGTGAGTAATTTTCTCATTTCCAAATTTCAAGTCATTTTGCAGTTTCTGTTGGTACTTGTATCGTGGTCACAATTGGTTTTATGTGTTTAATTAGTTGTAATTAGGTAATTTAAACTTAGTTTGATCAAGATCTTTATCTAGTTCAATGATTGTATCTTTTAAAATTGCAAAACAAGATATCTTAAAGGGTGTTTGGATTTGGTACTTAAAGCGTGCTATAGGTTTATGCGATTGCTTGGTATCTGTTGTCTCATGCTTGTGTATCATTTTATGCTTATTATAGTCTTTAACTTGTGCCTGCAAAGCTCCAAAGTCAAAATTTCATCCTATCTGTCTTAAACTGTTAGCTGTTGTGGATTTGAACAAGCAAAAGCTTGTTTTGTGTTCAAATGTTAATAGAATAGCTTAATATAACTTTATTTCATCATAATATATCATCATCAGTCCACAAATCAATTGCAAAGTTCATAGAAGTCAAACCTTTCAAATCTTTCAAAAAGTCAAAAACTGAAAACTCAGTTTTAGCCAATCTAAGTTGATTTTTCTTGGCTTCATCTTTAAGCCAATTTCAATGAAACTTGATGTTTTAAAATCTCATCTTTGGTCTATTTTCTTATATCTATTTTTGTATAATTTTGTGAATTTTTAAAGCTTCAAAAGGCTTGTGATTATGAGCTTATATGCCTGTGCTGGCATCGAGTCGCATGTGTTTTAAGCGTGTTTTGCAAGGATTGCACTGAGCTCATTTGAGCTTGTCTAGGTCTGTAATTTGGTTTATAAGGTCTCACCCGTGTCTAGTGAGGTCCCACTTCCATTTTGTAGTTTCAGCTTATTGTATGTCTTGTGCTTAAGTCCAAAGTGAGCACCTGAAAACTGTTTTGGCTTATAATCTCAAATCAATCAAATCTGTTGAGCTTGTGATTTAGAGGTTTAAGATAGTTGTAATCTGTTGCATTTAGGTTCTTTTATCTTATCCAAGTTTCTGTATCAGTTTGGTGCTTGTTTTGTCCCTTTAGCTTATCCAAGTGCTTATTTCATAAGCACTTTGCACATCGATTTCAAATTCCTCCACACAAAGACCTGTTTTCTATTTTCCTAGATTCCTCATAATAATTTAGAGTTTTCCTGAAATTTTCAGATTTTTCCTAGCTTGTTTGCTATTTTTCTTGATTTAAATTAGTTTTAAGCATTTTAAATAACATTTAATACAATTAATTAAGAAAAGGTTCAAAAATAATTTTCATTTTTATTAAGTTAAGATAAATATAAAAGTCAAAAAATATTTTTCCATATTTTCTTAGTTAAATTTGTATTTTTAAATAATTTAACTAGTTTTTAATAGTTTTAATTCCTAGAAAATAGAAAATATTCGAAAAATACAAAAATAGTTTTGAAAATTCTCTTTTGATATTTTAGATTTTTCCAAGTCATAATTTTATTTTTCTAGCTTTATTTCCTATTTTCTTGTATTTTAGGCTAATATTAAATAGTTAAAAATAGTTTTTTATTAATAATAATTAGATAATTAGTTATAAAAATAATTTTCTTTTTCTATAAATTTTCTTTTATCATTAGGTTTGTAAAAATGTCATTTTCATATTTTTAAGACTTTTATTTCTTAGATCTCACTTTTTATTTTGTATGTTTACGTAATTTTATTTAAACATAAGTTTTAAGTTTTAAACGTTCATCAATTTTAAAATAGTGATAGCGTTTATTTAATATTTTATCTTTTTAATTTTCTTTAATTTGCATTTAAGCCTCTGTTATTTGTTGGCTTTTTCTGTAGTTATAATCATAATCAAATCCCTTTTTCCGTTCAAATCTCTCGATCACTATTCGTTTGGTGATTCTTCGCATAGCTCGCTGGGACATAACGACCCGGGGAAACACTATACTCCCCAGATCTTCATTGAGTTCGTGTCTTAACCGTTTTAAGTTTCTTACGGCCGGCCATTCACAAGTAGCCGGCTTGAGTGAGAAAAACTTGACGGTTTGGCGCGGATCAACACCTCAGAGCACGTTATTGACACAAACGCAAACACATCAGAATAACCAAACACTTAACATATCAAAAATAATAGATCACATATAAACCAAACGAAGAGTCTAAAGACTAACGGAAACCATTTCCATAAAGTAAACATGACATTCATACAAATAAATTAATCTACAATTAACAACTTAATCCAATATTGTAGCAATGAACAATAGCATCAAATCATGGCGATACACATACAGATAGAAAACACAGTAGACAAACTATAACTAAATAGACAAAGACATAACATAGCCATTAGCAATTATCAAAACAGATATCATAAGCTAAACCAGTTCTCAGATCGAATCTTAACATCAGCAGAGTTTTAACATAGCAGATCAAACATAAGCAGATAGATACCCTAACGTATAGGCAGAGTTCACCAGATTAACTGAACAATCATACTTACTAAACTTTCAGGATACTTACCTTCACACTAGCACATTTATCTCACAGATCAACGAATTTCACCTAACGATAAACTAACGTAACATCAGATGACAACATACGAATCATATTTACACATATTATCATATCCTAGCATAACAGATGGTAGTCACTTAAACATAAAAAAGCATAACCACATATAATAACATATAATAAGCCTAGCACATAATTATAAACACTTGAACATACCGAATCAAAATCGAATATGAATACGAGATATAACCGATAAAAATTTAGTTAACTACCACGAGCCCGTAACATATCATATCGTAAATATCTTTCTTCTTGAAGGTAACCTCATAAACTAATTGGAGTAGCTAGCTCTCGAATTTTGTGAAGACGCGATTGCAATACCGACATCATTCACTAGAAATCATATCGATAATGGATCGGATCTAGGATGCATCCATACGCCCAATGATGGATAGCGCCATATTCCATAATTCGAGCTCATAAACAGACAATGAAAGGGACGTGGCGAACATCACTCTATCGCCCTAGAGTCATGTCGAGGTGCATCCCGACACGGACATGGAACCCCATGACTAGTGAAATATTTGGCTCGGGTGTCAAACTAACTTAGGTCAAACAGATTGTCATAAATGACACAGATCATAATTCATCATAAAGTCAGCGAGATATATATATCGAAGTTTCATATCATAAAGTCCAAATCGATATTTCATGGTTCACTAAATGATGTTTCGGATAAACAACGGATCAAACAAATCGAAAGGGTTCATATCAAATGTTCAGAAGTCAAAGGTTCATATCACAGTCATATATCATACATTCATAATCAGAAGTTCATAATCAAATGTTCATAATCCGAAGTTCATAATCTTAAGTTCAAATCAGATAAAGCAAGATTCAACATACGGAGGTTCAGTCAAACAGAGATTCACATAAACAAAAGGGAATCATAGCAATGGCATAGGAAATCCTAATAAGCATAAGAGATATGACAAAGGAAGGAGATCATGAGAAAACCTTTACTAAAAAGGTCAGAATATCTGTACCTCAATCGAAGCAAGCAAAATAGGAAAGTAAGGTCACACGATGAATCAATCCCGCCGTCCAGAACCTATACGAATTTGATAACGCTTATTAACGTCGGATTACTCATTTTAGACGGCTTTCTATTTTAGGCAACTTTCTATTTTAGGCAGTTTTCCTCATAAGTGTGAATATTGTAAGTTTACTCATTTTACGGCTTTAGTCCATTACCTTACCATTTTAACGAATCATCTTCATGTTTTATAATTTACAAAATGAGTCCTTTACCCTTTTTTTTCCGACTCCATAACCAATATTTAATACCCTTCTTATTATACTTAATTTAGTCATGTTACAAAAATTACCAAAGCATGCATGTGTGGTTTAAAAATCAGGTTCAAAGACAACTTATGTACTTCTCCATACTAAACATAATACATGTTTTACAAATCCTTACCATCTTCGTATAAACTAACATATATCATTATTTCATGCAACTAACAGAATTCATGCGTATACCCAATTTATTAGCCAAGACGAAAATTGATTTTACGCGTCTAAAATGTATACATACAAGCTTACTTGATCTACCATTCCATTCGTATTTCATGACTAACGAGACCAAAGATTACGTTTAGTTCTATGTTTCAAGTTTCATACGTGTGTATATATATATATAACTCGTAGGTTAGAGACACAAGGGCGATACTAGAGTACCTCGAGGACAATGGAAACGACTCAAAAGGAAACGAATCAACCAGACCAAAACCTCGCGTCACCACGACTCGTAGCCGAGATCGATCACCACCTTAGGTCAGATTCCAAGACGGATCAGAGATGTATTCGAAGGAGAATAATGACCGAGACAAGGTTGTAATATAGCTCCTACCATCACCATGCAACCTGCTAATCCATGACCTCGTCCACCAATCCCCTCGACAGAAGTAAAACCAAAACAGCCAACACCCACGACCAAACCATCAGATCCTTCGCACCAAACACCCACGATCAGCCCTCCATGGCTTAGGATCCCACGACATCAACCAAGACTCCACGACAAGCAACATAACTTCTCGGCAGCCACCATAACCCACGACAACAGCAGCTTTGAACAAACCCCACGACAAGATCACAGCCCTCGAACACCTTTTTCTGCTTGCTTTTGGGTCGAATGAAGAAGGAGAACCAAGACTTGCCGCCACTTATTTTATGCTAGGGTTTTTGGATGTGCGAATTATGTGAAACGTAATACTGAGATGGGATTATATGTGGTATTTGGTTTGGTCGTGAAAAAGGGAGAGGAAACATGGGCCTAGCCCAACTTAGATGGACTTTAAGTGGAGATATGGGGTGTGCAACATGTAAGAGTACAAGGAAATCACAACTGAAATTATACTTTCCAAATTACTAGTATTATGGGGCTTTATATTTTAATTGTAATGTTATGAAATTTCGGCCCAATGCAAAACACATAAACGAGTGGTTAAATTTTTAGATGTAAATGTGAATCGATCTCGTATTTTAGGTTATGTAATGATTTACAAGTTAGGTTAAAATTGCGTTTAATGAGCATTGACATATTTTACGTATTTTATACATATTAAATTTGAGGGGCAAAATAGTCTTTTCACGTGTTTTAAATTTTAGGATTTTACAAACATAATGACTAGCACCTACTATAATTAGGTAATGAAGAAGCCTATCCCAACTAGGCAAGATCCCGATAATCCTAGGGTTAGTTGCAATTTCTTGGTAGAGTTAAGGGATTGCTTGTGTATGTAGGTATTTTCATGTTTCCTACGGATTTCATAATAGTGAACGAAATTAGTACGGCCATAGATCCTAGCTTATCCCACGTTATTCTAGGGAAGCCTTTCATAGAAAGCACCGGGATGACTTATGATCCCTCATTAGGAATAGTACGATTCAAGGATGAGACGGATGATGTAGCTTACCAAATGCCGTTTAAGATTGAGAAGTTTTCATCACTCTCCAATGATGAAAAGGAACTTAAACTATCGGTCTACTATAGGAATGAGGAGGATAAGGAGAATGGAGTAGATTATGTTATGGCCACGATTTTCGGTTTCTATAAGGATTGCTTGGACTTAGGACCGGAATATAGAGCTGAGTGGGGAGAGGACGACCTCTTAGAAAGGTGCATCATAGGGCACTTTTACAACATGGAACCCCCCAATAGAGACCGTCATGAGGTAGAAGGTGACGGTAATGAAGTAACGTAGGGGTACGACTTCGAGTCTAGCTACAAGACTCATAAATAAAGAAAAGCGTTTCGTGGGATATAAAGAAAATGTGTGTAAGTCTAGCTACAAGACCCATGCTTAATTGTTTGCTTGTTTGTGTCATATATCTTTTCATTGATTGTTTATTCTCATGTTTGAATTTGTGAAAATGCTTTATTTTATCTTTAACCTTGTCTTAATTACATATAAAGGCATTTTACATAAGGGATAAGTGTAGGGAGAATTACACACATTTTCAAAAGAAACATAAACATGAGAATTTCAATTAATTAAAAGATATACATGTGTGTTTGTTCGAGTCAAATGCTTGTATCGAGTCATAATGGATGTTTTGCAAGAAACTTTTCCAGATTCTAAAGATAAAAATTTCCGAAAATAGCGGACGGTTTCGTCAGATAACCTTAAGGCGTCAGATCGCAATCGACGGCGTCGAGAAGGAGCGTAAACAATCGATTACTTTTTCTCGTTTTCGAGCTACTTATAAATTTTAGAATTTTCCGTGTCTTAATTTTCCGTAAAATCAGAAACATCCATTCCACAAGCATTATATCCTAGTTTAGTAGAGTCCTATATATATTGTTACCGCCGATTTTATGCGAAGGTTTCATTTGTTTTCTTCAAGTGTACAGGTTTAATTTACCAAGAAGAAGATACATAAGACGAGAAGGAGCTTTTCACGCAAACATTCTTCTTGAAGAAAGATGTAACCACCGCTTTACACGGATCCTACCGAGCTAATCATGGGAGTATTAGTTTATTTCATCTTTTATTACCTTCCGTTATCATAACTTTGATACTTTCGGGGAACATTGGGGACAATGTTCAGTTTAAGTGTAGGGAGAGAAAATAAAACCGGAACTTTGAAACTATGCTTATCCTTGATTATTTGCTTTGTCCAATTGCATTTGTGTAATAAGCCATGAGAAATATCGGTTAGGGTAATTTTGGCACCAAATTTAAAATTTTCATGACATGTAGGGTGGGCCATTAGTCTTAATAAAGCGCCTCATGGATAGGAAATTATATGACTAGAACAAAACCCTTTACCACTTAAATTCCACCCAAAATGTGAGGACCACCCTTAGATTTATAGGAATTAAAGCATTCGTCTTTAATGCTTAGAGTGTGAACCGGTAGTATAATAGATTCTAGAACTTGTTTTGTGATGCATCCCGAGATCGCTAGTAAGACTACACTTGTGTAGTTAGGAATAACTAAATGATATGAGGCATTAGGATAACCCTTGTTTGATACCCGTAATATAATTACTTCTTCCACATCGGTTGAGTAATTCCCCCACACCCTTGCGTTGTACTCATCTTTAGTAAACGATACCCCTAGTTAACCCCTCAGAGCCTATCCTTTTCGCGGTTCTCATGATGTTTCGGTTTTCCAGAATATCTATGAAGAGCATTGTTTACAATCCACCCCCAAATGTACACCCAAATCGCCTTAGCCTACCTTGTATGCACTCACTTTTAGTGCATTATTGTTATCACACTAAACCCTTAGTTCAATTATCTAGTTGCTTGCATAAGTTGCTAAGTCGAGTCATATCATTTGTACACAGTTTTGGGACGATTGGGACTTATGGGAAAAGTTAAATTTTATGAGATGACGGAAGGAACGTTAAATTCAAATTCCCTTTATTTGGATAATAATGTACTCCAAGTGTTTTGATCATTTCAATTCTCAAATTAGTGTTAGAATAATAAAAACTCAAGTGTAGGGATGTGCCTATAAATCCCTATCATTTTGATGTTATCGTAGAGGATGGTAGAGTAAAAGTGTATGGAAAAAAAAAATCGAAAAAAATAGAAAAAGAAAAAAAGAAAAAAAAAATAGAGTGTTGAAAAAAAATTGAAAAAAAACATACGGGCTCTATCTTTTAATTTATTTTTGTTTGTTTCAGTTATCTAGAGTTTAGAGTGTCGAGTCTTGGCTTAGCAACGCCATTCTTCGCATGCTTGTAACATAAAGATTTTTGACTTGCCACCACTAAATTTCCTATCCCACCAAACCCTTTGTTTTCCTACCATAAGCCTATCATTACAACCCTTTAAAAGACCTCTTGGATAGTCTTTCCTAGGTGCTTACGCCAAATCGATGGAGGTTTGATCTAGTCTCAAGCCTATGGTAATCTATGTACTAGGACCTGTTAATGAGTGTTTATCTTCCATTTCCAACTTGTTATATTTTATATACACCCGAGAGATGTGAGTATCTAAACACCCCATGTGAGGTGCTAGTATGTAATTTTCGTGCTTGTTATGACTTTTGCGGGGCTTATATGTGTTGTGGATCGTTCTAAACTAATGCTTCATGATCCCTGGCTTATAAATCAATTGTCTAAAAGCACATTTGCTTGAGGACAAGCAAATACCAAGTGTAGGGATATTTGATAAGGTTTTAAAATGTACCTTTTTGAGGGGTCATTTAAGCCGTTATTTGATCACTTTGTATCCGTTATTACTTAATATCGCTCCTTTTCACTTTTTAGGGATCTTGAAGGCAAAATGCTGGAATGACACTTATTCGGACGAAAAGGCGCGAATATACGAAGAAAATGGCCAAAGTCAAGAATCGAGACACTCAGGCTGCTGGAACTAAAGGAGACGGCGTCAGGACCTACAAGTGATGGCGTCAGGTACAACTAGAGACGCCGTCAGACACGTTTTGTGATGACTCAGTAGCCAAATTGATCATTTACAAGTGACGGCTTCAGGTTTTAAAAGAGTAGGGCGTCGCAGCTTAGACGACCTAGATTTGATCCGCATAACGCCGAGATCGAAGGGACGGCGTCACAAGCATAAGGTGACGTCGTCGCAAGACTAACGTGCCAAGAAAAACCCTAATAACGGCGACGACCGACGTCACAAATCAAAGGTGACGCCGTCGCATGTGTAATCTTATATATAGAATTGAATTTTTCGTTTTCGATGTGTAGTCTTTTGGAGTAAAACCTAAACCGAACCAAGGTCGTCTTGTACAAGATTTTAGGTTCCATACCCTATCTTACATCAAGATAAGTGTTTTACTTCATTCATTTAATTATGTCTTCCTTTGATTGTGTGTATGCTTGCATGTTCCCCATGTCTGGCTAATTTACTTGTGTGCTTGCTTAGGTAATATGAAACTTAGTTATTGAATATTGATTGGTTGTCTCTTATTTTAATTGTGATTGAACTAGTATTGCGATAGGTCATTCGTTGTGCTAATAATACTTGATTAATCTTTGTTGAACCTTAGTTTATAATCACCTAGAGTAATTGTAGGCTATACATCCAAAGAATACCTTAGAGTTAAAGTTTATAAATCCTAGATATTTTGTAGTCATTAACCTTTGGTAGGTTCAAAGAGTTAGGGATAAACGCATAAACACAACGCAATTAAGAATAAGGACGTGACAATTCAACCACCAATAGGAGATAACTAGGGAGTAATAAAGCCTAAGCAAATACATTTTTAACTATCATACGAGCACACAACAATAGACATAGACTACCCTCACCTTAGTTTAGATAATTAGATAAGTAGAAGTAATCGGTAGAAATACCAACCCCCAAATCCAAACCCCGAGATTTGTACCTTTCAATTTCCTAAAAAAAACATAAAAAAGATACAAAAATAATCTTCCTCAACCCCAACCTTAGCGTAGTAACTTCTCACTAGCATTCCTATTCCCCTAGAGAACGATATCAATTCCCGTGGCTTACCCTAATACTACACTACAACGATTAGGTTCACTGCCTAGGGTGTTGCTCAACGTATCAGTAATCCCCATGAATAATGCTTTCTTTGCTCTGGGATCCAACTTTGATTCCTTCACATGATTATGCAGCGGAACCAAACACATGCAAGGAATCATAATCTGTAGCAGGTTTTCCATACCATTTCTCAAATGTTGTTTTCCCATCAATAGCAGTAGATGGTAAACGGTTAAGGAGGTGACACGCATACGTCACAACTTCAGCGCAAAATTCTTTACCCAACCCAGCATTGGATAACATACACCGAACTTTCTACAGCAAAGTTTGGTTCATGTGTTCTGCCACCTCATTATGTTGTGGTGTATGCCTGACAGTGAAGTGTCTGACAATGCCTTTGTCTTCACAAAATTTTGTGAACTGATCATTTTTATACTCTCCGCCGTTATCTGTTCAGAGATGTTTGATCTTTCTGCATGTTTGAGTTTCCATCATCTTTTTCCACTTGATGAACACTCCTAACACTTCATCCTTTGTCTTCAACGTGTACACTTAAACTCTTCGAGAAAAGTCATCAACAAATGTCACATAATAGTGTCTCCCTCCTAAAGATCTTGTCTTTGAGGGACCCCATACGTCAGAGTGGACATTATCCAAGATATCTTGCGTCTTGTGGATAGTTGTCCCAAATTCCACCTTTGTCGTCTTCCCGTTGATGCAATGCTCATAGAGATCCAACTTACAGGAACTCACTCCTTTCAATAATCCTTGCTTTATGAGCAAATTCAAGGATTTCTCTCCTGCATTTCCTAAGCGCATATGCCATAACTTCACAGCTTCTGAATTTCTATCACCATCGGTAACAGCTGATATAGTTCCAACAACTGTTCTACCCTTGTAGTGATACGTGTTGTTTATTTTACGAATACCCTTCATTACTACAAGTACGCCAAAGATGATCTTCATAACCCCATCCTTTGCTCTTACTTCGAATCCTTTAGATTATAAGGTACCGACGGAAATGAGATTCTTCTTCAACTTTGGCGAATAACGAACACCTTTCAAGGTCACAATTGTTCCATCTTCATTCTGCAATCGAACAGAACCAATCCCATGAGTAGTGGGGGGAGTTTCGGTTGCCGCATAAACAACTTCCTCATGTTCTTCAAAATTACTAAACCATTCTCGATGTGGTGTAATATGATGGCTACATGCGGAATCTAATAGCCATACATCATAAGCATTCTTGGTTGACGATGTTGCAAGTGAGAGATCTGATTCCCCATCATCACACTTTGTGACATTCGCCTCAGCTACATCTTTCCCTTTGTAATGATTGTCCTTGGTTTTAAACTTTGGACAATTTCTCTTTCAATGAACTTTTTCATGACAAAAGGCACATTCATCTTTGCTTATTCTCTGCCTCGACTTGGATCTCCATCTCTTATCGGTGCCCTTCTTCTGTGAACGACCTCTGACCACCAAAACCTCTGCGTCTCCACTTGAACTAATCTTCTTGTCCTTCCTTCTCAGTTATTTACTATACAAGGCAACACAAACTTCACTAAGAGACGCATCATCCTTTCCATTAAGTAGAGTTGTTTCAAGCAACTCGTACTCCTCCGGAAGCGATCCCAACAGTATCAAAGCTAGATCCTGGTCTTTGAACACCTCATCCATATTCATCAAATCGGTTACCAGCTAGTTAAAACTGGTAATGTGATCATTCATCATGGTATCGGGTACATAAGTGAAGCGAAAAAGTCTCTTCTTCATAAAGAGCTTATTCTAAAAAAAATTCTTCAGAAATTTCTCTTCCAACGCCACCCACAGTTTATAGGCGGATGTTTCTTTTGAGAAAGCATATCGTTGCTCTCTCGAAAGACATGAACAAACCGTACCACAAGCTAACCAATTGATGGTTAACCAATTCCTCTCTTCTACATATGTTGGTTGTAGGACCTTACTTATATCAACCTTATCACAAACCCAACACGTATATCACGTTAACACAAACACAAACTATGCGTGAAGATGAAAGAAATAAAGATGAGAAAGATGGTGACTTGAATGATATATATAAATCGTGTATGTAGAGAGAAAAGATAAACACAATAAAGATGATGTTTATTGCAAATGAAGAACACACACACACACTTTCAAGCACACCCCTCAAATGACCATTTGAGGGGTATTTATAGTTGGAATACATGATGCCCTAAAAGGCTTTCCATGGGCTCGTTTGGGCTTGGGTTGGATTACATCATACATAAGGCTAGCTTAACTTAACTTATAACCAATTAGCTTAGCCCAAGTCCACGAGCCCGTTGACTATTCTATCACGATATCTAACACACGTTACAAAGTTTCTAAACGTGAATGACCATCACTTCTAATAAAACTATTAAGGCTAACAATCTCCCCCTAAGGGGTGGTCATTCAAAAGATGATCCACTTGATTTGGTCTTTACTTTTCTCGAGCTTGAACTTTGTGTGTAGATATAGAATAGTATTGATTCTTTGTTCCTTCATGCTTTGTGATCTATTAATGTGGTTGTCTGCCGTTGTCAACTTCGTTGGTTTGGTGTCTCCACGTCTTTCTCCACCATGCTCACACTTCTATTTGTCTTTTGGTTACCAATGATGTAGTTCTCGAGTCTTTAAACTTTGTAGATTATTTGACATTGACGAAGAATCATCTTTAACTTTGTGTAGCCTTTGATTATGATGAGAACTTTCATGTGTTTTTGGTATGAGCATGTGGAGAATCAGACGATCAATCCGCCCGAGCTTCCATAAGAAGAAAACATAAGACAAAGTTAGTAATAAGTGGATTCCAGACTTACAAGTTTGAATTTCGAGGGTGTTAACAAAGATAGTGTGAAAACACGCCTCTAATTCTCACAAGGGTCGTTCTCGAACCGGAGTCCCACAAGTGAGATAACGCGATATACCAAGCACATCTACAGATTCGGATGAGTCGTTGAAGTACACCAAGCATCACTCCACGATTGTAGACCGCTTGAGACACACTAAGCGTAATCCACGGGAGTTATCAAGTGACCGCTATCGTGGTCGCTTGATGTTGACTCGGCAGAGTTTCCATTCAATCACCGAGGATCAAAATTGTGAAACCTCTCATTAATGTTCTGGCAAATTGCTAAGATCTGCGTAGGACTCTAGAATATATCACTTGTGTCCTTATTGATGAACAACAAGCGATGACATGTCAAGTGTTCCTATGAGATCTTTTGATGAATCTCGTGGCTCTAGACTTAATAGTGCATTTTGGTTTTCCTGAGCAGAGACTAGGGAGAGGGTCTCCTTCTTCAATACCAACCATCTCTAAGAGAAAGTCAATAGATTATGTAGGGTTCCCAGTGAGAATGAAACAAATCCCTTTTGAGAGGAATTGAGTGGCTAGAAGGTTTAGTGCAGTGCGTCACTGGGTCCATGACGTCTTGGTCTTCAATACCAGTGTCATCTAGTGACAACCAGTAGCAGATGAGTTGAACCCAGTTTCTGCCCTAAGGTTGAATATGGAGGGCTATTTCTTTTCACCCTTCTTTTATTTTCTTTTTAATTCTTCAACCCCTTCTTTATCCTTTCTCACATTACTCCTTTTTTCAATCATACCTAAGGACTTCTAATACTAAACAATTGGTGATGTCCTTGGGTAGATCCCTCCGGCTCTGGCGGATCATAGGACGAATTTCCTATCAATAGTCACCTTATAACTCCATGACTGTCCTATTGTTGCCATAAAACCATTTTTCTTGAAAATCTCTTAGAGTGTTTATGATAGAAAACATGTTTGAGACACTCCGAGAGTTGTTATATTTTCAGAAACACTCCTCCTTCACATGTGCTTATAAGTTTTGACAGAGATCTGCACATAGAGGGTAGAGTTCGCACTTTTTGAATTGACCGACTTTAAATGAACAAGACCGATTCGAGACACGTTTACATCACTAGAGAACTAGCTTGAAATTATTACCCGTCTGGTCAAGTCCATAGAAAGTTTCTAAATGGTACATTTCTCGACTTTGATTCCTCGTCAATTCATTGGTTTCAACCGAGTCGAGCTCTTTTGAGATTCAAACAACGATCATTAAAACTTTTTGATCACATTTTAATCACGTCTCTCTCCCTCAAAATAGCATAATCGTGATATTTTGATATCCACGGATTAAAAACATTTTTAGAATCTTTTAGGGAGACAAACGGATATGATTTAAGCATGAATTTGGAACATTTTGTTTTATACTCCCCCTTTAATAAAGCATAATCAATTAAAGGGTTTTAGAGGGAGTTATCTTGAGCACAAAATATTTTGAAAGATTTTGAAAAATCTTTTTGAACAATCTTGAAAAGGTGCTCAATGATGATGATTTCTCACCATTTTGAAATGTAGTGCACTGAAGCGTACACTTGTAATTTTCATTAAAAAGCACGAGTTTTGATTTGAAAAAATAATCAAAAGTCATCATTTCGGTCCGGTTTCAGATCGATGTATACGAAAGCCATCTTTGAAGAAATTTTGAGAAACGACATGTTTTAGAAAACAATTAAAGAACTCTCGCTCAAGCATCTGTACATGCCCGTATCATTGTTGAATGACATTTCTAGAAACGTACATAATATCGATTATACGAGAGACATGTCGTGAGAAGAATATTTTTGGATTTTTGATTTTCTATTGTTTTTGAATTTTTTAAAGTTTTATATTTTTATATTTTGCTTTTGTTGGTTTTTCAAATTTTGTATTTTGTTTTTCAAAAATATTTACAGCGAAGCGTTTTGGAAAATCATTTTCAAGAATATTCGAGAAGACGTTCTAACTCCTCAGGGGTTAGGCTTCGCATTCCAAGTCGTCAAACCTTTCTTTTGGAAGGGCTTTAGTAAATAGATCGGCGAGTTGGTAATCTGTCTTCACGAAAAATAATTCAACAGTACCATTTTCGACGTACTCTTTGATGAAGTGGTAGCGGACTCTGATATGCTTAGTCTTTGAGTGATGAACAGGATTGCATGATATGGCTATGGCACTTTTCGAGTCACAATACATAGGTATTTTATCGAAAGTAAAGCCATAATCTGTGAGTTGTGTTCTCATCCATAGAACTTGAGCACAACACGCAGATAGAGACACATACTCGACTCAACGGTTGAAAGTGCAAGGCAATATTGTTTCTTTGAAGACCACTTACTAACTTTTCACCCAAAATTGTGCTCCTCCGGATGTACTTTTGTCAGAACTTGATCACTGCGTGGTCCGATCCGAAAAGGCAATTAGATCAAACCGATTCCTTCGGATACCAAAGACCCTTGTGAATGGATGTCTTCGGCACCGAAGATCCTTTTAACCTCTTTGAGGTGCGATTCTGTAGGCTTTGCTCGAAACCGTGCTAATAAGCAAACAACAAATTGAATATCCGTCGACTAGCGGTGAGGTACATGAGAGAACCAATCATGCTCGATATTTCTTCGGATCAATAGGTTTTCCAAACAAATCGGCTCCAATTTTGGTGAAGTTACTATTGGTGTTCGACAGAGTCACAATTATCCATACCATGATTTTTAAAATCTCGGTTGTATATTTCGCTGATTTATAAAAATTCCACGAGGAACCGATGTATTTGTAAACCAAGAAAGAATTTTAGTTCCCCATCATGGACATTTCAAATTTGCTTTTCATGAGATTTTCAAAATGTTTTGAAAGATTCGATTAGTGGACCCAAAGATGATGTCGCCCACGAATCGAACAATCAAAATGTCATTTTTTCATTTTGTGTAAACAAGGTAGGATCAACTGTTCCTTTGGTGAAATTGTTTTGGATAAGGAAAGAGGATTCGTCATACCACGCCTCTGAGCTTGTTTCAAACCATAGATTGCCTTTTGAGTTTGTAGACGAGTCCGGATGTTCCAAGTCGATGAAGCCTTCGGTGACTCACGACACTTCTTCATTCGAGTTCCATTCAAGAACGCGGTCTTAATGTCCATCCGATAAACCGTGATGTTTTTGTGAGTGATAGGCTAAGAATATCCCGATCGCTTCAAGTCTAGCTACCCGCGAATGACTCTTCAAAATCTATCCTTCCTCTTGTCTCGTATCCTTTGGCCACAAGACGAGCTTTGTTGCGAATGACAGTCATCTCTTCATCCCTTTTGTTCTTCTATCCATGCGGGTTCTGCCATTGCCTCCCTAATGTTTTTCGGTTCAATATTGCTAATTGAGCAAAGGTAAATGCATAAGTCGCAATCGGTGGCAAGTTAGCGCCTCGTCCGAATTGGCCTTGAAGGTTCACCAATAACTTGTGCAATTGGGTGGTCTTTGTCCACTTGAGTAGAAGGATACCATTGGTTATACGTGATGCGAGTTAGATGGTTCTCGTAAGCTTGAGGATGATTCGGTGATTCCGTAGCAAACGGGTTTTCAAATAAGTCATCATCTAACGTTGCATCGCTCGGTTTTGGTTTTGCTCATCAAATGCCGGTAGAACGGTGCAATAACCGTAGTAGATGTAGATGATGTAGATGGAGTTGGTGCATTGGTTTCACCGTTGTAGATGCATCTTCATTGGTGGTGGAGGATGATTTTAGCGGGTTCAATGGAATGATGGTTTGATGCATTTGTCGAAGTTCTACCATAGTATTCATCGAACATTAACTCAAGAAATTCTCCCATTCTTGTTCTTTAGGATTGTCAAACGAAGTTGATTGAGCTCTTTGAGGTACGAGTCCCGAATCGATGTGTCCGTAAGTCTCATGGGTTCTAGAGCGAGTCTCTCGAAGCCATATGTGAAAGTTCATCAAATTTCACATTCATCGTCTCCATGATCCTCCTAGTTCTTCCGTTATACACCCCGAATGCCCTCGAGTTATCCGAATATCCAATGAAGATTCCAATATCACCTTTTGCTTTCGTTTTCCAAGATCGTCTCTGCTATTCGTAGGATAGCACAAAGCGCCAAACATGTGAAAGTAAGAGATATCGGGTTTTATGTTGTTCACAAGATCATACGGGTTTTATTGAATCTTGGATGGATAAGGGATCATTTCGAGTGAAACAAGCAAGGGCAACAAGATCGACCCATAGAAATAACGGTGCTTTGGAATAAATTAGCATTGTGCGGCAGCCCACAAGAGTTCTATTTCTTCTTTCAACTACCCCATTCTCATTGTGGAGTTCTAACAAGCGATGTCCGATGTGTAATTTCAACATCTTCAAAGAAAGTTCTTAACTCCGATTAGTGAATTCAAGGTCTTTGTTATGCTTCTTACAACCCTTATTGGAGTTTGAAGAAGTACTTGAATACGTTTCGTAAAGGTGATGATGATGCTCGGTGCTTCGTCTTTTGATCTCGAAACTTAACCCATGTATATCTTGAATAATCATCGACGATAACAAGAATATACTTTTTCCCATTGATGCTTTCAACTCTCATTGGGCCACATAAGTCCATGTGCAACATATGCAACCTTGCTTCCGAACTAGGTACGGTTTTGGGTTTATATGATGCTCTTTTGCTTTTTCCTTGTTCGCATGATGGACATAGGTGATCCTTGGTGTATTTGAACTTTGGAAGTCCGTTGACGATGTTGTCTTTTGCAAGATTGTTGATGATGTCGAAATTGAGATGGGATAACCTTCTATGCCACAACCAGGACTGAGTTCCAGATGCTCGTGTCATAAGACATATTGGAGATGAAGAGGCCATTTGATTGATGTCGATAGCATACAAGTTTGTATCACGATTCCCGTTAAGAGATCGCCATCCAAGTTTCGACGAAGCAAGCATTTTTCCTAAAAGCAACCTCTAAATCGCATCACGTAATCGCCTTGACCGAAAACAAATTGTGTCCCAACCCTTCGACATAGTAAACCCGAGTGATCAAATAATTTCAAAAGGTAGATCTCCATAACCCATGATAGCTGCTACATGATCATTTCCAAACGTCACGGTTCCATGAATTTCCGATTAAATTGATCGCCAGCTCAGATTCGGTCATGTGCTTGGAGCAACCCGAGTCGATGATCCAAAGACAAATTTCGATAACCGCCAAAGGATGTGAAAAAGAATATTGTGGAAACCGTTTTGATTTTGGTTCTTTTGGGTTAGAGGTAAAATCCTGATCACACTCAAAGATGTTTTGTACAGGGAATTCTGGTTTATCACTCATTGTACCATTCTTGAGTGTGAAAGTTCTACCTGTGGGTTTCCAAATATCATCCCTAAAGTAAACACTATGGTTCTTGTCAGTAGTGAAAAGCCTAAGTTTTGCAATTAGTCTTCCTACTTGTTTAGCGTAAGATCTTTTTGGAACGTTCTTCTTAACATGCTTATCATTTTCATTCTTAGAAACACAGTCATCTTGAACATTAATTAAAGATTTCTTGCAAGTTAAACAAAGAGATTCAACACATGCATTAGACTTAGCAAGTTTCATAGGTTCAGTACATTCAGATGAAATGTCTTTCTTATTCAAAAGCGGTAAATTCCTAGGGTGTTCTTCTACTTTCTTCTTTTTATTCAAGCTACTACTCCTAGAGGCAGTCGAGACTCTATTGTTCCTTGTATTGCTCTTAGGCTTTAGTCTGCTGCTCCTAGAGGTGCTTTCTAGTCCTGTAGAAGGTAAGGCACACTCATTAGGATTCACAATCTTATCTAGAGAAGTGGTTTCGGCTTTCCTAGTCTCTTTAGAGTGCTTTTTTAAACTAATGTCTTTTGTTCCATATGTTTTAGATGTGGACGCAGACGCATTAGTGGTACTCATCTTAAAAAGGCCAGGAGCTAAAACTTTTGGTTTCTCGATAACCGCTTTTCCTTTATCAATATGTTGTTTAGGTAAGGCAGGTGGAGTGACTGGTTTTGATGAAACATGTTTCTCATTGACTTTTGGAAGAGGCATAGAAACAGACATTTTTGGTTTTAAAACCGGTTTGGGAACATTTGCTTTCTCCACAGTCAATGGTTTTTAATCACAAGTATCCACCGCCTTTCCTTTTGACTTTCCAGTTGAGCCCTCAAAAGATCATTTTCGCTTTCATGTCATTGTAGGCACGCCATCGACGCTTGTCATACTTGCATTCCTCGCTTTTTCGATCAAGTTGTTTAAAATATGAGACATTTTCTTTTCAAGTTTTTCAAGAGCTTTTCATATTTTGAAACAATTTCGGAGGTTTCAGATCGAGTCTTTCATGATCTTCAATGAATATGTTTGCAAAATGATGGACATAATATCGATGAGTCGAACATCTTCAAGAGTGAATCATTTAGATTTTCCAAAACTTTGATGTGTTCAATATTGTCATTAGCTTGCTTTACTGTGGATTTATGGTCCTTGACAAAGTCACTGTTTCTTTCAAAAGGCTTGTTCAAAATAAATTACCACGAGTTGATGTTATTCAATTGAGGAAATTTCAGCTTCAAAAAACTTTTTGTTCAATATCAAAACTATTAAACCATATATTGGTTGTAATATGAGTTTTAGTTTTAACATCTCTTGAAGTCTCCCAATTCTAGTTTTAACATCGCCTAAAATGCTTCCGCATCACTTGTGTTAAAAGGATTGTTTGAAGACATTTGTTCGATTTTTAAAAGGATTTTGAGACAACTACAGAGTTGCAACCGGTTTTGAAACTGGTGTGATGGAAAACTTTGATTGTTCTTTATGTGAAACAAACGAAATACCATTAATTTTGTTCCATTTGTTATAGTCAATTGGTTTGATTTCCGGATGTTTTTGTTTCATTCTAGATCTACTCTCCTCAGATAGTTCCAATGTTTCAAGAGAATCATGTACAATTATGGGTTCATGCAAAGGTTTTCCATTGTTCAACACATTCTGTTGTTTCTGAGCTTTCTTGAGGAAACAAGGAGGTGAGTTACCAAGAGCCATTTTATGTGTAGTATGAAAAATCGGATTTACTTGATTAGAAAGAATCTTGTTTGTTTTAGCGGAATGACCCATTGTAAGAAGTAAATTATCCAATTTTTTGATAGTTTCATTTTTATCCAGAATTTCATCAAGAAGAGAATCTTCGCTTTGAAAAATCAAGAATCAACTGTTTCTTCTCTTTTCAAGATCGAAAGCGATGTTTTTGTTTAGAAAGTTGGTCATTTAGTTCTAAATTTCCTTGTTTAAAGATTTAATTTTCAAGTTCGATTCACATCAAGTGTATCATACTTGATTTGCAATTGTTTTCTCTTAAAATGTAATCTCGGTAACCAATTTCTAATTCGATATTTTGTTTGTATGAAATTCATAGGCTCGCGTTCTCTTTGTAACTCTCAAGCTCGGTGGTCAATTTAACATTCGCGGCCTTAACTTTGCGATTGACCGCTCTAACTTTCTCAATTTCAATGCCACGCTTATTGATTAATGATTCAAAGTAAACACGTGTTTCCTCATCGATCTCAAGATTTTGTGCCACGGCCTCCACTAGGATCCACATCCGAAGTTTCGAGTTAGTATTGCTACAACTCGGATTGTCCGGTATGTATCATAAGTAGGTGTTGGCGCCACGAATCTTGTTCGTCATGAGTAAACACATCAAATATGACATTGTTATAACATGGATCAATGATTGGTAGCTCAGATCTGCGTTGGCGTCATAGGCAGGAGGTGCGTCGAGTCGATGTCGCACTTAGTCTCTCAAGATTTGCCATGAAGATGCGCTTGCATTGATTTCCTCGAGGTCTTCCAAATCATCCACAATAGCGAAAAATCATTTTCCTCAAGACTCAACCTGCATCCACGCTTCTTGCTTATGTGCTAACAAAGATAGCTTTCAGAAGAAACTCAAGATTCTTCTTGTGTGGCTTAGTGGGACGGTTTCGTGCCATGTGACCCACTCCTTGACAATTATAACACTTAACCTAATTACCCCGATTCACATTTCCATAATTCCCAACGATGGAGCCGCAACATCCCCATTCTCGATTACCCAACGCTTATTCCCAACATTCGACCCATCTCGATTTCCAACATTCGACCCAACTGACACCACGACACGGAACCGCCGATTACCCATACGAAATCAAAGAGCATATCCTGCCGATTCCCAATAACTCCAACCGTTTGTCCTTGATTACCCATATTCACACCCGGCCGTGCAATTTGCTGTTCGAGTGTTTGATGAAATCCTTTGGTTGTTGTTAGTTGGTTTGGAATAGCGACCTCTGAATGCTTTACCCAATAAAGAAAATACTTGTAACAAAGCTTCTTGGGTTCCATTTCAAGATCGGTGATTCCTTGTTCTCGTAATGTTGTTGTTCGTGGATAGGTTTGTTGTTGAGGATAACGACTTGTGGTTGTGGAATGTATTCTTTGCAAGTTGTTGTTGTTGGAAGATGATTAAGGTTGTTGTTGTGTATTCACCGAAGGTTGAGTCTTTGCAATAAGAGCCAATGGATCATGATTCTTTGCCAATCTTTCTTTCCCGACTTCATTCGCTTGACTTGGTTTTGTTTCGTAAAATTGTTTAGTTGATCAAAGTTCACCGATGTAAGTCTTTTGTTTGGTTGACAATAGTGACATATCATCCCATTCTTACGGAAGATTGTTCAGAACTTGATGTTTTGAACGATAGTTACGGGTGCCAACTTGTTTCGATAAGTTCATTCATCAAAGTACAAAACCTTCCATAGTAGGATTCAATGGATTCTCCGGAGTTGAAGTGAACTTTTCCCATTCGATTAGCGACTTGTTCTCCATGTCTTGTTGACCAATTTGCTCCATGACAAAGCCATCTAACACGCTCCCACATATCGAAAGCGGTTTCAAACTGCTCACCGCAAACAAATATGTCTCTTGGTAAACCCGTTAGACAATATGAATTGCCATGTCATCTCGCATCGACTTGCTTCGATCCTCTTGAGGTATTCTAATTCAATTTGAGTATGAAAAGATGGTGGGACGTCGGAGTTCCGGTGGTCTAGGATTTGTCGAGGCTTGAAAGGTCCATTCGTAATGGAGTTAATCATGAGTTTTCCATTAGGTTTGGTCTTGATGTAGCGAAGCATACGACTTTTCCATTTAAGATAACCACCTTTTTCCAACATAGGAGGACGGTTTTCGGAATCGGCTGCATGAATGTCTTGTTGAGTTGCCATTGATGAAGGTATGATATGATAAAGTTGATGTAGGATCGATTCAACGATAAAGGAGTTGTTTTGGATGAAGATTAAGCTCGGTTGTTGTAGTGAAAATTTGCTCTAAAAACTTAAAAACCTCAATAACTTCTGTTCGGAGCGTTTTTAGGACTTGAAGGTTAGTTCATTCGACAGTCTATTCTCCTCATTCTTACGGTCGTTTTGATGGGTAGATCGCTGAAAACGGAGTTACGGTTCAAAAGTTATAGCTGTTTGAAGTTTTGATCACAATCTTACTCGTAAAACTATTCTTATGCGTAGAGATGAGTGCTTATGCGTAGGATGCTTATGCGTAGGAGTCCTTATGCGTTAAGAGCTTAGGCGTAGAAATCCTTATGCGTAGAAATCCAAGTTACGCGTAAACTTAAGGTTAAACGTAAGTCTTATGCGTAAAGCGTTAAGCGTAGAAGTAGAGTACCACGCGTAAGAGTTAACTTATGCGTAGAGTGCTTACTCGTAAGCTTTACGCTTATGCGTAAGAGTTGGTTTAAAACCAAAAATCCTTTACACCGTCACAAACAGAAAAGATATCCGAAGTCGAAGTGTTCCACACACTTATCCAAGTGAGGAAGCACCGAGTCACCTTTGTTGCACGAAGATTCGTTACCAAAAAGTTATGCGTAGAAAACTAGGGTTTTGACTTTCTTACGCGTAAGATTAGGGTTTTGACTTACGCGTAAAAAATTTCCAATGATTCACCCGATTTCTGTTGCACAGATAGCCTTAAAAACACGCAAATACCAAGATTGTTTTGACCAAAAACACCCAAAATGCTTTTTGTGCTTACGCGTAGAAATGAAGAACGAAATCAAAACGAGTTTAAAAACGATTTAAAACACGTAAAGCTTCGAACTTTTTGCCAAAACTAGAATCTTTAACACTATATAAACCTTAGACCATAAGAATCTTGAAGATTTAAGTGCAAAAATAAAAGTTTTAAGCGTAACTACTTTTGATACCGAGAGCTTACGCGTAACAATACAAACAACAAAAAACTTCAACCAACCACTCCTAAACCATTGTTAGGCGGTTGATACCAATTTTAGGACCTTACTTATATCAACCTTATCACAAACCCAACACGTATATCATGTTAACACAAACACAAACTATGCGTGAAGATGAAAGAAATAAAGATGAGAAAGATGGTGACTTGAATGATATATATAAATCGTGTATGTGGAGAGAAAAGATAAACACAATAAAGATGATGTTTATTGCAAATGAAGAACAGACACACACACTTTCAAGCACACCCCTCAAATGACCATTTGAGGGGTATTTATAGTTGGAATACATGATGCCCTAAAAGGCTTTCCATGGGCTCGTTTGGGCTTGGGTTGGATTACATCATACATAAGGCTAGCTTAACTTAACTTATAACCAATTAGCTTAGCCCAAGTCCACGAGCCCGTTGACTATTCTATCACGATATCTAACACACGTTACAAAGTTCCTAAACGTGAATGACCATCACTTCTAATAAAACTATTAAGGCTAACACTGGTTTACTTTCTTCAACGGCGATGTCTAGACCTTGCTGAAAAAGAACGTCTAGAACCTCACTTTGCCACATACCGAAATGGCATGTGCCATCAAAAACCTCCACCGCCAATCTTTCGTTCGTCAAGACTGGTCTAGCCCAACTTGGAGATGTTGGATCCACCGATGTGGAAGGTTTGTCAACTATGCCATCCACCATTTCGTGTACAAATTAATTTTCAATAGCTTCAACCAAAAAAACCAACGGAATTCTTTTCTGATGTGGAGGATCAAATTTAATTGCAACCACAAAGCATACTAAGAAAAACCTCGGCTCTTGATACCACTTGTTGTGGAATAACTGCGATAATATCCCACCGACTAGGTAAAGAGTGTGAATATTTGATCACCACAACTACACCTCAAACTAGCTTATTGATAATTAAAAAATATGAAAGTAAACAAGAGATGTAACACCACAACTTATATATTTCTGAAGCTAGAAATATATTACTACAACAAAAGAAAAGAAATGAAGAGAGAACACTACAAGTCTGCAAGATTGCTTGTGTGTTTTTGTTGTACTAAACTCAAAGGAAATGCTTCTATTTATAGGATTCAACTCTTCACAAGTAGCAAGCAACTTGCTTATCTTAAACTTGCATAATCTGTAGAAAATCTTGGATGAGATTCCATATCTTTCATAGGATTTCATATTTTTCTCAAGTTGCATATCTTGCACAATATTGAGCCATTATTAACGGCTGAACAATTGTAAATAAAGGTTAGATTTCATAAGACTACTCATTATGAGAGGTGGTGGCACCATCACGTTCGAACGGCCATAACAACAAACCATCACCGCGCACGATGGTAGTAGTTTGGTTCCTTTTTTGGTGGTCTCAACCAACGAACGAATTCCAAGCAAATACCATTCTAACGGTCAAAAAGTGAAGGCCCCAATGTATACTTTGACATTCCTTTTAGGGAAAATGTTGCCTAATAGTAACAAAGTTTGATAATTGTTTCAATTCAATCACTCAAACTTTAAATTAACCACAAAAACAATCCAAGTTTCAATATTGTTCCATTATTGTGTAATTGTTCAAAAAAAAACTATCTTTAAGATATTTATATGTGCATTGTTTGGTCGTACCTTAACAATAAATAACCACCCCCTGAATTTCACAAACCCAAACCAACTTAATGTACAACTAACTTATGCATATGTGAAAAGAGATATATGCCATAAAATAATAACGAAATTTGAAAGGTGTTTCATTTAGTCATTCAAACATAAAAATTACATAATAATATAACACTATTGAAAACTTGAGTAACTAAAATGAACACTTTTCAAACTTGATTATTATTTTATAATCAAAAGAAAGTTATAGTGACTAAATTGAAACAAAACTAAAAGCTGGTTACTATTTCATAATTTGCACCCTTTCTTTTAAGAAAAAAACTTATAAATTTTGAATTTTATCATTTTATTTTCCTATAAATACTCTCATATCCCATCATTATTATTCACAACTTCAAACATCATGTTTCTCAATATCTACGCAAATCAAGCAAAATATTTATCATTTGTCATTTTTCAAATGGACTCCAAATCATTCATGTCCACAAACTCACTAGAAGAAGAAGTTAATAATATGAAATGTCATTTTTAAAAACTGCGACGTTGTTTATTAATAATAAACAAAAGGTAGAAAGTTCGAGAAGTACAAAAAACATCGTAAATAGAGTTTGTTATGGTGCTCAGGATCAATTTTAACATACAATCGCTACCTGATGAATTTTATATATTGAAAAGTTGTCCGACTCACATTGTTTTGAAACTATAGCACATGGTAATGAATTTTGGTTGCTGATTTGAGTTTGATTCATAATGTGCCTGATTGTAAAAAGGTTACGAATTTTGCTAGTAAAATGTTGTGGTTGAAACTTAAAATTATGGTTTTTTCTTACAATTCGATGTACTAAATTATGTTAATCAATCACAATTAAGTATAGTTATGTTTTATCAAGATTATCTCCATAGTTTTAAGAGTAAACTAAAAAAATCATCTTGTAGTTTATAGTTTTTGACACATATCATCCCTATCTTATACTATTGACACTAATCATCTCTAAGTGGTCAAACCATCGCCACTAATCATCCCTAACAGGGATGATTTTTGCAATTTACCAAAAACATATTTTTGCAAAAATCATGTCTGTTAGGGATGATTAGTGCAATGCTTTGACCACTTAGGGATAATTAGTGCCAATAGTATGAGATAGGGATGATATGGGCAAAAAATAATAAACATAGGAATGATTTTTGCAGTTTACTATAGTTTAATGATTACTATTAGGGTAAATTGCAAATAATGTCCTTATGGTTTCTCATTTTTTGCGAAAAAGATCCTTCAAAACTATTAATTGCGAAAAATGTCTTTGGGGTTTCTACTTTGTTGCGAATAATGTCGTTTGGCTAACGACCGTCACAAATCCATGTTAGTAAGAGCGGAAGTTATGGTGTTTTCGTGGCTCGCCGTGAGCCTACTTGGCAGTTCGCCGTCGGCCGTCACCACACCATCCCTCTTCGTTGTGCCTCGCCGTGGGATGCTTCGCCGTCTGCACGACGAGGTGGAA
Source organism: Chrysanthemum lavandulifolium (assembly GCA_022545495.1). Taxonomy (NCBI): domain Eukaryota; kingdom Viridiplantae; phylum Streptophyta; class Magnoliopsida; order Asterales; family Asteraceae; genus Chrysanthemum; species Chrysanthemum lavandulifolium. The sequence continues at coordinate 75,710,829 of CM040245.1, read as the reverse complement.
GTTGTACTTTTTTTTCTTTTTTTTTCTCTTTTTTCTTTATATTTGTTGAGTTTTAGTGGTAGTGGTGGGCCCCAAATGAAGAGGTTGAGGTTTGTTATGAGGGAGGGGGTTTGTTGTGGTTAGTTGTGGAGGTTTGTTATGCTGATGTGGCAGTGACGTGGCAGTGATGAAGAGGTTAACCTCCATCACCACACCTTCCGCTCTAAGTCCTCATGTGCGTTCCCCCGTAAGGGTATTTTTGTCATTTCACTTTTCCCGCCACTTTTACACAACATATTCCCCTAACACCCCACTTGTACAACTACCTTTTATTGAGGGGCATTTTTTGCAACCAAGTTTTGCACTCTTATATAACACATACCATCAACCATTCTTACACACCCACTACCGATCAAAATTCACACACACACACACTCACACACTTAAGAACATAGTAATGGTGATATGCGAATGTGGTAATGTTGCAATAATCAAGACATCCCGAACCAACCGAAATTCGGGAAGAAGGTTCTTTTACTTCCCAAACACGGTAAGACTCGTTATACTGAATTAGAGGGAGTTATTTACATTAAATGTGACTCACTATGTTGTTGTTTACATGATGTAGGGTTCTGACTGTGGTACATTTGGCTGGGTGGATCCCCCTATGTGCCAACGAGCTATTGATGTGATTCCTGATCTTATTAGGTGATAAATTCAAATAATCCTGAATATTAAGTGTCAATTTCCCCCGATAATGCTTGTAATTTATATCATTTATATGGATTTATGCTTGTTTTCCATTATATTTCACTTTCAGGAAAATTACAAGCATTGAAGCTAAAGAAACGCGAAATTGGAGAGTTTATTGAAGATTTATCATAGTATGCTCACTTTAAAGAAGTTACGGCGTAACTCCTCTCTCACATTACGCCGTAACTAAAGTGTGGCTCAGAAAACCAACTTAACAGAAGATTACGACGTAACTCTATCCAAGATTACGACGTAACCATATTAGGTCAAATGAGGTTCCGCGCCGCTACTAATTACGCCGTAACTCATGCAACAACTACGGCGTAACCACAATTTATTGAAGATCGGCGTAACTCCTTCCGAGGTTACGCCAGTAACCAACATTATTAGTGCAAATTACGAAGAATTGTATGTTACGGCGTAACTCTTTTAATAGTTACGCCAGAACTGATCCGCCTATAAATACCCCACGATTTCCGGCATTTCAAATCATCCCATTTCACACACAACAATCGAGAACGTGAGAAGAAGTCAAGGCGGATCTAGAGGAGCATACGGAGCTATCTCCAAGGGAGAAATCACTCCCCTACGATAAGCATTAGCTTTTTATCTTTTCTTTACTTTCAATTCATGTATTTCATAACAATAAACATTGAATTGATTGCTATGGTTAATATGAGCGGCTAAGCACCTCTTGGTGCTGGCCTTGTTATGATTTCTTAATTGTTTTGTTTGCGTTCACATTGCTTCTGTATAATTATTTCTAAGTGTACGCATGCATAGTTTATTGGTAGCTACCCTTGTTTCGGTAGTTTTGAATGGCGGTAGTGGCTAGTTGCTTAGGAGATATGACCAACTGACGACCCTTTCTACTTGTGCGATTTGACCAACTGATCACCTACCATTTGGATGAACTTAAGAAGTAAGGGGTGAGTGTTTAAGTTGCTAGCGCCCGGGCACTCACTATTATAAATCTAACATGTAGCGGTACTTAATGACTTGGCTTAGGGGACCGAGAGAATTTGGACTTATGAGGGACACCGACTTCTCCGGTGGGACCCTTTGTTGATAGGTTAGACGGCCGACCAAATCTTTGTCCTAGCGACTTTGACCCCACCTGAAGTAATTAGACGTAAACATTACTAGTTAGGAATGTTAACTAGGTTAGCACCACTCTCCTTTATTGATCACAGCCTTTGCCTTTATTTGATTTATTAGTTAATATCAAAATCATATTAAAATCTGTGACACCTAGACTTAGTATAAATCCACACACATAGCTCTTGGGACGATGAAACGTTGTATCAAGCCTGGGATAGATACAACGATCTCCTCTACAAGTGTCCTACACATGATCTAAACAACCAGCAAAAGGTCAACATCTTCTACAAAGGAATAAATGTGACTACAAGACAAATGCTGGACTATCAAGGAACAATCCCGAGCATGACTCCTACTCTAGCAATTGAAGCCATCCAAAAAATGGCTGATCATTCCCAAAAATGGCACGATGGAGGAAGCAAAAGAAACCAAGGAGGAAGTTTTGACAGAATTGCGGCCATCACTAGCAAAATTCAGAATCTGAGTCGAGATAAGCTAAAAATCAGAGAAACCATTCATGCCATCCAAGTAGGTTGCGAAAGCTATGGGGGAGGACATCTCACCAAGAATTGTCCTTACAATAATGAAGAAGGCACAATCGAAGAAGCAAAATATGGAGAAAATCGACCGTTTTATGGAGATAATCGAAATAGTAATGGTTATCGTGGAAATTACAACCGCGGGCCTTATGGAGAAAAAAAGCCCAACCTTGAAGAGACCATAAACAAATTCCTTGAAACTTCAGCCCAGAAGCAAAAAGAACAAGATAAATGGCTCAGGGATTTCCAGAAAAACACAAATAAAAATCTTTCCAGGCACGACATAACCCTAAAAAACCTTGAAGCCATGGTAGAAAAGCTCAGTGTAGAGATAGAGATGAGTAACATTGAACCTGAGGGGACGAAACCTATGGTAGCATGCAAAGCTGTTTTTGCTGATGATAATTCGCAGGAAGTGATTAAGGAGTGCAAATCTTCAACCGAAAATTTAGAGAAGACAATTGTCGCCACTCAGGTGCAGTTACGCCGTAACTATTTCCCCGAGTTACGGCGTAACCATGATTCAAAAAGCGTAACCAGGTCAGAAATCAGTTTATTTTCAGTTAAGGATATGAGCACAGACGGGTTAGTCGTTCCCTGTTCAGTTGGAAATTATGATATGTTGGGAGTAGTAGATTTCGGGTCTAGTATAAACCTCATGCCACTTTTCATATTCTTAAAACTTAAATTAATCCATCTTTGGAAAACGGATATCGTGATTGAGATGGCAAATAAGACCAAGGCTACTCCATTAGGAATTACAGGTGGGACTTTTGTTAAGGTCGATAGATTTGTTCCTGCCCCCGAATTTGTGGTTATTGACATGGAGAAAAATACGAAGGAACATTTGATTCTTGGCAAACCGTTCCTTGACTCATTGGGATATTATGGTGATAGAATAGAATTTAAATTGGACAGGACCTTATGCTATGAGCCGGATGAAATTGAAACAACTAAAGATTCACTGGAGGATAAAATGGATTATTCCGATAGGTTTCCTTCGTCATATTTTGGCCATTTGCAGGGGACCGAATCAACTGATGATGACAACAACAATGAAGAAGATAATGAGGTCCGACCTTCTGTGGCTAGTTATGTTGTTACGAGTAAACTTCACTGTTGTGCTCCTGAAATTTGTTTAATCAAAGGGTCCAAGGTGACATTGCCTACATGTTCTCCTTATCAAAAACGATGTAATGGAGGAGGAGAATTTCTCATTCGTAGGATTGAAAAGCAGCAAAAGTTTTGTGGTGTTGGGAAGAAGAAAAATTAATTAAGAGGTGATGGATTCAAGGGCACAATATTATGAACGATTGGTTCACTGAGGTCGATTGGACTATTCATTTTTGTGAACCATCTATGATGTCTGATGAATTCACCAAGGCATGGCCTACATGCGACCCCAACCGCGAGATCTACAATGGAGGAGAATTCCCCGATCCTAACTGGCTCAAACACAAGGAATGGGCATGTTTTGATGTGGAAAAGAGAAGGGAAGTCGGATACAAGGGAATCTCATTTGAAAACTGGTTACGAGAAAAGTTTGGAGCTGTTAAAATAAAATGGGAAGAATAGGCTAAATTTCGTTACGAATGGGCAAAGGCTAATTTTTTGCAAGAAAATCGATATTCCATAACTCGGTTTGTTTCTTCACGTGTTTGGGACCAACCCTCTTCAAGTAAAAGAGCTGACATGGAGGAAGTTGGCCAAGTCCAAAGGCCACCATAAAGCCCCGAGGCTCTGAGACTAACTTAAAGACTAGTAAATAAAGAAAAGTACTCTTTCGAGAGACAACCCGAATTATCCCTTTCATTTGTTTTATTTCTATTTCTGTTGGGTTTTGTGTTTTTAACCATTTTTGCAGGAAACAAAGAAAATTTGTTCTTTTGACATCTTCGATCGACGAGTTACGGCGTAACTCATTTTCATGGTTCTGCCGTAATGTGCTCTTTTTGCAGAACCTCGTAAGAATTACACATTACGGCGTAATCCCATTTCGGTGGTTACGCCGTAGCTACACTTTTGCAACGTATGCGGGTTTTGCCTAGTTACGGTGTAACTCCTTACGGAATTACGACGTAACTATCTCTGCATTACTTCTTTCATTTTAAACACAATAACCTTGTATTAGTCTTTTAAATGAACTTTGTGGGTATGTTCCTTGTAAGCCCTCACGAGACTACACTCGTCCACTTGGGACACCAAGTGGTTTAAAAGACTTGTTGCATATGCTAAATGCAACCATGATTCCTACGAAAGTGAGTTAGGTTTATTTTTCATTTTTCATTTTTCTTTTTAGAATTATGCTTGTCGGTACTGTGATTTCAGGGATTGAAAGTTGCTCATGGATGCTTATGCGAAGGCACGACTCTCTTTCGTGGGCCTTCTTTCTTTTTGAAGCAAATTTCAGGGAAGTTCTCACTCTAATTCTACTTTCTCTACACCTTTATTTAACTCTTAGTACAAAAGGGACTTTGTACAATTCAAGTGGGGGGATGGGAGTAGAATTGTCTCTTGAACTTTATTTTGCCCTTGTTTTTCTAGTTTATTTTGACAAATTGTGCCATTTTTAAAATTTTGACATGTTTTTCTTAACCTAACTAGATTAGACCTTAGCCGAGCACATACAAACCTTGATATTATATGGTGAGATTAGCCTTATCCGTTTCCAAAATTTTACCCTAAATCCACCAAATTATGAGTGTGCCGGTAGCTTGTAAACTTTAGAACTTGGCCTTTACATCATTTCGAGACCATAGACGAGGTATGTTGAGTTAGCTCGATGTATTTGGACTTTTCAGTTTAAGAAGGCAGTATTATAGGATTATCACCCAAATAGCCTACCATTGTGTGTCTATCGATTAGTCACCTAGACTTCTCGACCCCCTTGTGAAACCCTTTTGTTGCACTCACCTTTAGTGCAAGATACCCCTAGATACACCCATCTGAGCCATTCCTTTCATTTTGTTAACTCAATATATTGCTTCGTTACACCTATACACCTTAGCCTACCCTGTAGTCTTTATTTGTGATTGGGAAGTCATCATTTGCCTAAGTTCAAGGTTCAAGTGGAAAGGTTCAGGAATCACATTTTCGTTGACGACATATTCTTAAAGATCATTGAAGACCCCCCGAATTCCCATTGTTCATCTCAAGTGGGGGGATGTTATGTTTATTTGTTCTAGTTATGAAAACAAATTGTGATTCGGAAAAAAATAAGTATGTGTTTGTTATTTAGTTGATTGTAAAGTGCGATGTTATAAGCACTATATTATGAGATTAATTTAGATTTACTATCGAGGAGGCCACCTCGGTCACATTTGAAGATTGGAGTTGGTAATTGCGCCAACAGTTGGAGAAAAGGTAGTGTGCCCATCATGACGTCCTCTAATGACACATCTACCTAGTATATCATGATCCGGTTTCTTAATTTCGAAACTTGAACTTTGGGCGGACGGTAAGTGGTGATGACTTAGTTATGGATTTAGACTATTTGCTTGATTTTTATTTTACACCATTTATATATCCCATGTCTTATCCTACTCTTTAGTCATGAAGGGTGTCTAGGTGATGCGACGAGCAATCTTTGGTGTCTTGGCCATGAATTTGGTCATGTATCATTGATTTTATCCACTTCGCCGTGACATGTTAGTAATGACAAATCACCCTTAACCTTTGTCGTGTCTACCCATATTGCCTTCGAGAATTGTTTTGTCCTTAACTCTAGTGGTGGAGATTTGTGTAACCGCCAAGCTTATGATAGAATACATGCTATTCTTGTGCGATTGGTGATCACCCGAAATTGACACTTAGGATAGTTGAGAGATTTGAGTGTTTCGTTCCCATTTCGTGAGGTGTTCGGCTTTGTTTTATTCTAGCATAAGGGATTTGTAAACTTATATTTTCCAGGTAATGGGAGATATCTTTTTAGGAATCTATTTAATAAGGTCTACTTGAGGGCAAGTAGAGTTCAAGTGGGGGGATATTTGATAACATCAAATAATCCTGAATATTAAGTGTCAATTTCCCTCGATAATGCTTGTAATATATATCATTTATATGGATTTACGCTTGTTTTCCATTATATTTCACTTTCAGGTAAATTACGAGCATTGGAGCTAAAGAAACACTGAATTGAAGAGTTTATTGAAGATTTATCATAGTATGCTCACTTTAAAGAAGTTACGGCGTAACTCCTCTCTCACATTACGCCGTAACTAAAGCGTGGCTCAGAAAACCAACTTAACAGAAGATTATGGCGTAACTCTATCCAAGATTACGACGTAACCATATTAGGTCAAATGAGGTTCCGCGCCGCTACTAATTATGCCGTAACTCATGCAACAACTATGGCGTAACCACGATTTATTGAAAATATGGCGTAACTCCTTCCAGAGGTTACGCCGTAACCAACATTATTAGTGCAAATTATGAAGAATTGTATGTTACGACATAACTCTTTTAATAGTTACGCCGTAACAAGATCTGGCCTATAAATACCCCATGATTTCCAGCATTTCAAATCATCCCATTTCACACACAAAAATCAGAGAACGTGAGAAGAATTCGAAGGCAGATCTAGAGGAGCATACGGAGCTATCTCCAAGGGAGAAATCACTCCCCTACAATAAGCATTAGCTTTTTATCTTTTCTTTACTTTCAATTCATGTATTTCGTAACATTAAACATTGAATTGATTGCTATGGTTAATATGATGGCTAAGCACCTCTTGGTCTTGGCCTTGTTATGATTCCTTAATTGTTTTGTTTGCGTTTACATTGCTACGTATAATTAATTCTAAGTGTATGCATGCATAGTTTATTGGTAGCTACCCTTGTTTGGTAGTTTTGAATGGCGGTGAGGCTAGTTACTTAGGAGATATGAACAATCGCCCTAAGTGAGTAGGCGAGGCGGGAAGAGTAAGATATGACCAACCGACGACCCTTTCTACTTGTGCGATTTGACCAACCGATCACCTACCGTTTGGATGAACTTAAGTAAGGGTGAGTGTTTAAGTTGCTAGCGCCCGGGCACTCACTATTATAAATCTAGCATGTAGCGGTACTTAATGACTTGGCTTAGGGAACATGAACAGCTGGACTTATGAGGGAACACCTGACTTCTACAGTGGGACCCTCTGCTGATAAGTTAGGACGAACTGACCAAATGCTGTCCTAGCGACTTTGACCCCACCTGAAGTAATTGGAAGTAATTAGACGTAAACATTACTAGTTAGGATGATTAGCTAGGTTAGCACCACTCTCCTTTATTGATCACAAACTTTGCCTTTATTTGCTTTATTAGTTAATATCAAAATCATATTAAAATCTGTGACACCTAGACTTAGTATAAATCCACACACATAGCTCTTGGGACGACCTCGGGTTTACCGAATACTACACTACACACTACCGGGTACACTGCCCGTTAGTGCATTAGGGTAGATCATAGGTATAACAAGACTTATAAATATTAAAACCTGGTCAGTAAAACCTGCATCATTAGGGCTAGGAACGCGCTCGAAGAGGACCTGAATGAGTGTGTTCAGCTGTTCCGGGAGCAAGAGGCATTGGTGATGAAGATGAGGATGTACTTGGTCATTGCCTGTTTCATGATCTTTGTTGTTTATAAGTGTTCCTAGGATCGTTGAGGAGGTGGGTTATGTTGGTTTATGAATGTAGTAGTTTAGTTTGGTTGTATTTTGATATGTTTATGTGGGATATAGTTAATCCTTTTTTTGTGAAATGATATTTGGATGAATGTGAATGATCTTAATGTTTTTTACGTACTTTTTCAATTAATCTTTGTATCACATGGCATTTGATTAAATCTACATAAAATGGGGTATTTTGACCTCATTTGACTAAGATAGTAAAAGGAAAAAATTGGTTAACTAGACTCCTATAATATTTGTATAAAATGGGTTATTTAACCTTAGTTGACTAAGATAGTCAAAGGAAAAAAAATGGGTATTATGTTTGTCTAGTTGGTATATGATTGTACAATAGATTGCACTACCAGGCTTCGATGATGATCAAAGGGATGAGGGGTGTATGTTCCAGCCAAGACTTGCCTTTCACCTGAGAATAAGAAATACAAAACACTACGTTAAGTGATTACGCAGGGGTAGGACCCTGCGAACCACCTCCGGCATGAGAGTAAGTATGGGTTATGGTTATATATGTGTGTGTAAGTAAAGAGATGAGTGTGAAATGAGCATACCATAATCCATTGCCCGTCCAACCTATCTATAGTGGATAAAATAGGGTTGAGAGCACTTCTGCATAAATGTCAGAGATCATGGGGGCGTCCCATGATTGTGGGTAACCGCTAGCGTTTAGTGACCCACATTCTCAGACTTGACGGGGAAGCCAAGAGAAAGAGGGATATCGTGGGTTTGACCAAGTCAGGAAGTTCCCCTATCTAATGCTTCTTTGTCAGCCATACCCCGAAGGGCTTAGGGCTTCAAATGGCGAATTCCCCTAAGGTAACCTTCGTGATAACGAATGGTTTGACGCCTATGGATATTCTGGAATCCTAACTTGGACCTTCGAATAGAAGGGTTTTGACACGTCTCGGAGGAGTGTCCTTCGAGGTAATCGGAGGGTACATCATCAGTATATAATGAGCATTTTTGCAGGATTAAGAATTCAAGAAGGATGGGAATGAAGCTTAGGAGTGGTCAGTGGAGGTATATAGAGATGGTTGAGCCTAAAGTCCTCAAGTGTATGGAATGATGCCTTCTATGGATGCCAATTCATTGTTATTCCTGTGAGGGAGAGCTGCAGAATGGTATTGAATTGCCTTCAGAGACTTTAAAGACTTATCTAGCTCTTCTTTGGATCTGCAACAGGCTCTTTAAAGTTGATTGGGAAATGTAGTGACTGAGGAATGAAAATGTTAAGTATAAAAGATAGAATCATATGTTTGTATCAGTTCTAATCTGAATTAGTACTAACTGGGGTTTGATCATGTTTAATCCACTGAATATCCATGTAATTGTTATGTTTTGGTGGTAAAATATCTTCACATTTTCATTACAAAAATGCTTTTGTGCTATGGATTGCAGTGTAGAAAAGGCTAATGAGTCATGACAGAATTCCTATTTGGAAACAAAATGAGATAATGAAATGTGCATCATGCAATACATGCCCAGAAAAGGCTAAAAAGTTGAAGTTTGTATGAATTCTTTGTATGTTTCTGTATTTGTATTGATGCAATACATGCCCAATATAACTGATATTCAATAACACTTTCTATACCAATAAATCATCCAAAAATAAGTTGTTTGACAATTGCAAGTCAACATAACAGAGTTTCAAGTGTGCATAGAATTAGAAGGCATATACATTCCCAAATTATGTCTTAAAAGCAACTCACAAGCAATAACATAAAACCAACTCACAATGCATCCAAACTTATTAAATGTCTTAAAAGCAACTCACAATGCATACAAACTTACTAAATGTCTTAAAAGCAAATCACAAACCATAGGATAAAAATAGTTGTTTCTCTTTGTAATTCATAAAACCATTCAAATTGTAGCTTCTTTGGCAGCCCTTCTGGTACTCTTTCTCCTCTGACTACCAACCTCTTGGGTTGATTGTGACTCCATTGGTTGACTTGGTACTACATCAACTTCGGTTGGTTCAGCATATGCAACACCCTCAGTTCTTGACTTCTTGTTGCCTTTCCTATTTGCCTTCTTCTATCTTAGACATGTACATGCTCTTTTGTTATGACCTTGTGTACATTTACTACAAGTAACCGTCTCTCCCTTTCTTGAAAGCTTCCTATATTTGACCATTTTCTTCAACGCATTCTCAGTCTTCTCATCTTTGTTCACTCTCCTCTTCTTCTTTGGTCTGTCAACAGGAACATGATGGTGTGGGGCAATCAGATACTAGGGATTCTGCATTTGGGCCAATATATACTATTACTAACACATTCAATCTTATAGTTGCAAGTCTCCTTCCATGTTATTGGCCAATATGCTTGATGGACCCAATCCTCAGGTATACCTGCCTCTAGGGGTGTTATCAAGCATATTGGCCAATAAGAAAGTATCAAGATCATCATCAATTGAGTTAATTGTGGGCTATTGAAGTGATTATTAAGGATAGGAGACCTTCAATTGTATATCTCAAACCAAGTAAGCAATTTCCCCAATTCTTGTAATTTGGGTCTTGAATTTAGAAGTTTAAAGTAGTTATAGAAGATGCCCAATTCATTAAGATTGTTAGTTATAGTATCTAATTAAGATTAATTATTGTTTAGGAAGCTTAAGGAAGTGGTGACTCTACTTGGTAGAAATCCTTGGAATAATTGAAGGTAAGTATAGTGGGTTAATGTTATATCATGTTAAATTATGAATAATTGATTATGTTATAGTTGTTGGAGCTTGTTATAGTTTAGCTTGGATCCATAGCTTTGTACGTCAAGTAACGATTTGCGATTTCCTAAACATCGATTCTTAATACTTTTACTTTCTTTAATCGTTTCCACTTTGTATCTTAAATTAAATTATTATTTTAAGATCTAACTTGGGTCGGTTAGATTTAGTAATTGTTTAGCTTTTTTTGGGAATTGACTTCATTCTTTGTGGCGACAATAGGATATCGATAATCTGATTTGGTTTTAATCAATCGCTTACTATCCTACTGATTGGTTGATCGTATATTAAATCTTGTAATATATTGGTTTTCACTTACACATCAAACCATAACACAAAGTGGGCGTATAAGTGGAATTCTAGAGAAAGAAAGTTAGAGGTTTAGGGAACTTAGTGAGAGAAAGTGAAAGATATTATTATGAGCTCCAACTCTACCTTGGGAGGTAGAGAGTATTTATAGTCTTACATAAACGCCACACAACGGGTCGTGGATCGGGCATCTGATGGTAAAGACCCGTTAGTCCTCCACGATGTTACTTAACTAAATACTACTTAACTTAAATGAACTATGACTACGAGCTTTTAACGATTACATATACTTGAGGTGACCGACTCTTTAATACCGGAATTTCTAATTCTAACAATCTCCCCAAGGGAGTTCACCTCAAACATATACTAAAATTACATTGAATACAAGCAGATATTACATTAACAGTTTTCTTGCATTCTTGATGTAGTACTTTGCTCAAGCTCGTAGTCATTGATTTCACTCATTGCATGTTTGGTTAATCCAAGTGGAGGTCTTTCTTGATCCACATAATAATAATTTTATGCCGACTTTTGAGATCATCAAAACACAAATCTCGAGACATCCATTGTGGTGTTGGTATTATGTGATGTTGTGACATTCGGACCGACATGCTCACATTACGGATCATGATATCTTCTCATCGAGTAGCGGAAGCTTTCGTTGATTCATGATATTGGCGGCAGTAGCGAAGCATGGAGTGAAAATATCGAGTCATTGATGCACTAATCATGATTTCTTTTGAGATGAATGTGTTAAGTGACCATGCGGCTATGGATTGACCGCTTCATTACGATCACCGCAAACGTCGGGTGTACCGCATACAACAGATTAGCAATAAATCGCACGAAAGTGTCTTTGAACACTTCGTTGAATTGAGGTACACGCCCACGGTTCCCGTTGATCGATACAAATCACGCTGTGATCGGTATAATTCCAAAGAATTTCCTTGACGGGGTTTCGCAATGCTCTAGTCGTTCTCAAACGGAACATCTCAAAGAAGACAACACGAAGTGAGTGAACCAAATAATTTAAGTCCATCGATTGATGAAAAAGATTTGAAAAACAATCGTGTATTACTCAATAGAATTTGTTTTGCAATACAACGAAGGTTTTATTGAAAATCAATTATCAATCATAAAACACCTTTTGATTTGAAATGTCCGCAGTACGGTCGATTTGCTAAAGAAAATTTTTTAAGCACAAAGACCGGTTTTTCAAAGGTATCCATCAATCCATAACTCGAACCAGATTGATTCAAGAGATTGAATCGCCCCATTGTTTACATTCGGTTGTCACATGGTTGATCTATATAATGAATCTCACATGCCACCTACCGGGAGCTTGTTTGATGTTGGCTCGAAGGCTTTCCATCTTCATTGTGAATATGTATACACATCACTCGGATGTTCCGCAATACCACAAGGATAATGCGAGGACTCAAGATATAATCTCTTCCACATTGTGTGAAAGAGAGTCTTCATTTGAAAGTGTCCTAATGAGATTTATTGATGATCTCGTGGCTCTAGACACAATTTGTGCATATTTGGATCTGTGGGAGACTAGGGAGAGGGTCTCCTTCTTCAAAATCAGCAATCTCTAAGAGAAAGTCGATAGATAATGTCGGTTCCTCGTGAGAATGAAACAAGTCCTTTAAGAGGAACTTGAGTGGTTTGGAAAGTTGAAGTGCGGTGCGTCCATTGGGTCCATGACGTCTTGTCTTCAATACCGATGTTACCATCGTAGCATATGAATTGAACCGGTTTACGCCCTAAGGTTGAATAAATGGAGGCTATTTGTTTTCACCCTTTTTCATTCAATTCTTTTAATTCTTCAACCCTTGAAGCTTACCGAGACTTCATAGCTAGAACCTTGTTGGGTTTATTCCAAGACTAGCTCGGTCTCGATCCGCACTCTTCCCATATCTCATTTTCTCCTTTTATCATCATACCTAAAAACTCTACACTAACTAGTGGATAGTCCCAGGTAGATCCCTCAGGTTCGGCGGATCATGGGAACACATACCTAACCTTATCATCCTTATATCACCATACATAAGTAAAGTTGGTAGGTCTATTTGGTATTGTTCATCCGCCATAGAAACCAATTGAAAACCATTTGAAAATCAATCCAGTGCTTGTGATATATTATCAAAGCATTTTGCACCGAATTGTTTTTGATATTCTTAGAATAAGAGCTCCCCCTCAACATGTGCATCAAGTGATTGAAATCGTTTTGCACACGGAGGCAAGAGAAAGAGTTAACTTCTTTGAATTCCATTTTCTAAAAGATATCAACATTACTTCCCTAATCAAATCAAGTAGATAAAGCATTTTGGGGAAGGATGAGGTTTTCATGATTTTGCTCCCCCTCAATATGTGCTTCTAGGTTTGAAAAGAGTTTCGCACATACTAGAGGGAACCTGCACATTGAGATAAGTGATCACGTTTCAAATCATAGGTTTAAGATAAATGCTCCTCCTCAACATGTGCATGGAAAATTTAAAATCGTTTGTCACATGTGGGAAGGATAGCATGTACATCCTTATAAAACCATTTACCGAATTATCAGTTTAAATCCAATTTAAATCACACATTCTCCCCCGATCACAATTATCAAATCATTTGAGATTTGTGATCTCTTATTGATTTAAATTGATTTTGAAAGCTTTAAGGGAATTGTGACTTGATTATGAAAGCGTTTTAAGCGATAAGGATCGGATTTAAAGACTTTAAACTCCATTGGTAAAACATGCATGAATATCTTTTGAAAACAATTTAATGCCAAATAACTTTTAATTTAATTGAAATCATTCTCCCTCAATCAATGACATAGGTTGTTGATTGAGAGATTGATATTTTGACAAATAAGTCCAGATGATTATCAAAATAGAGTCGAGTTATTTTTCAAAACAATTTGTTTTCATGAGATAACATGTTAATAGAATCGAGCATGGAATTTGGTTGAAAAGAAGGCTTTGATGAATGTTCAAACAAATTCTCAAATCTTGAAAACATGAAAACGCATGGCTCTGTTCTTTCTTTGAAAAGCGGGTTCTTCACGAAATGACAATAAACTATTGTTTCTCTTTCTCTCATTTTTTTTTAAATTTTGATTTTTTTTTTTTTTTTTTTTTTTTTTTTTTTTTTAAGAATTGAACAACATCTAAAGTCCGTGTCATTCTTTGAATGACAAAGACAAAGACCGTAGATATTGTCGAACCGAGGAAAACATGACAAAAGACAATATTTTTAGATTTTTTTTTTTTTTTTTTTTTTTTTTTTATTTTCTATTTGCTTTTGAAGAGATATTTACAAGAGATAGATGAGCATAGACCTTTACTCCTCGTCTTCCTCCTCGAAGACGTTTGAGTGTTCGAGTGTTGAAGGTTTTCAATCCTAGTCGTGGAAGTATGAACTCAAAATGTTCTCTTGGAAGAGCTTTGGTGAAGATGTCGCTAAGCGGTATTCGGACCTCACAAAATAGAGTTCCACCACACCTTTTTCCACTTGTTCACGATGAAATGATGTCGAATGTCGATATGCTTTGCTCTTGAGTGTTGAGCGTTGTTGCATGAGAGAGCAATAGCACTTTTATTATCACAAAGATGAGAGGGATTTTGTTGAATTCAAAGCCATAGTCGATAATTGAGATCTCATCCATAAGATTTGAGCACAACAAGATGACATGGCTATGTATTCACCTCTGTAGAGGAAATAGAAGTACTCATTTGCTTCTTTAAAGACCACTCACAAGCTTATCACCCAAAAGCGAGCACCTCCGGATGTACTTGACGAGTATCTTGACACCTGCATGATCAAGATCTCGATAGGTCGTTAGTGACATACCGGTGTCCTTGGTACCAAAGACCCATATTGATGGTTCCTTGGAGATACCGAAGACCCGTTTAATCGCTTCAAGGTGCTTTTAGTAGGCTTAGCACGGTATCTAGCACACATGCAAACAGAGAACAAGATGTCTGGTCTACTAGCCGTGAGGTACATCGGGATCCAATCATACTACGATATTTTGTTTGGTCAATCATGATCCCCGAGTGGTCCTCATCTAGTTTGGTTCGATCAATCATGGAGTGTCAACAGGTCACTTGAATCAAATCCAAATTTCTTTAAGATCTCGGTTGCATATTTAGATTGATTTATGAAAATGCCTCCGGACTTTGCGAAATTTGTAATCCCAAGAAAATGACATTTGTCCCATCATTGACATTTGAAATTTTGAACTCATTTCATTTGAAAACGATCACATTCCATTGGGTCTGCTGAGGCAAAAATAATATCATCAACATAAATTTGAACATGAATTAAATGTTTGTCGACTTCCGGTGAACAATGTTGGATCAACTGCTCCTTTGCTAAATCCGTAGATAGAAGAAACTTTGACGATGTATCATACCATGCCCTTGGAGCTTGCTTTAAACCGTAAAGAGCCTTCTTCAAACGATAAGCGTGAGTAGGATGCTCTTGATTCACAAATCCTTCAGGTTGGCCGACGTGACGACTTCTTTAAGATCTCCGTTCGTAAATGCCGTCTTTACATCCATCCGATAGACTACCATGTTCTTACTAGCAAACATTAGCCAAAAGATTACGATTGCCTCGATTCGAGCAAGCTGGAGCAAATGATTCTTCAAAGTCAATACCCTCCTCTTGACGGTATCCTTTAGCAACTAATCGAGCCTTGTTCTTCAACACATCACCATGCTCATCAAGTTTCACTTTGAAGATCCATTTAAGAGCAATAATCATAGCACGATCTGGGCGGTACTAACTCCCATACATCAAGTCGATCAAACTCATGAATTTCATCTTGCATGGCATTGAACCACTATCTTCATTCATGGCGCTTTAACATCTTTTGGTTCGATCTTAGATAGTACGGAGTTGAAGAAGCACCATAAGGCATCGGTTGCAAGTTGTTTCCGTGTTGATACAGGACGAGAGGATTTCAATGATGTTGTCTAGTGGATGATCGTGAGTCCATTTTCTAAGGGTTCATGTGCGCTTGTTGAGGGACCGATGTAGCAGAGTCGATGTCTCCGACGAAGATGGTTTCGATGATGATTCGGGAGCAAATATGTTTTCAAATGGAGCATCTTGAGGAGTAGCAAAGGATTAACTTCATCATTGATGCGAAGCAGTTCCATGATGTACATTTGAAGAATGATGATTTGTTGATGAGGCGAAGTGTCGAAGCAGCGCTTCTTGACTTAAAGATATTGAGACCGAGGGATTGGCGTCATTCATGGGAATATAAGACCTCTGTTGTAGGAATCGACACCTCATTAGTACTAGGATCATAAAGTTCATCAAACATAGGATCAAACAATTTCTTTAAATCATCTTCGATGGAGGTACATATGGAGTTTCTTGAGAGGAGTTTGGAACAAGGGATGAACCAATGGAACTGTTTTGAAGTGCGGGGTTCTTTTGTTGTAGATTCGATATCCCTTTTGTTTGGTGCATACCTACAAATACTCCAATGTCTCGCTTTAGCTCTAAGTTTGCCTAAGTCTTGTCCTCATTAGTTGGATAACACAATGCACCAAACACACGAAGGAAAGAGATTAGGTTTTTGTTGTGGACAAGTTCATATGGAGTTTTTCCATGAGCGGTGTGAATCGTGGAACGATTTTGTGTGTAGCATGCGGTGGCAATAGCTTGACCAGAGAAACATTGGAACCTTTGAGTAAATCGGCATTGTTCTAGCGGCTTCTACAAGAGTTCGATTTCGTCTTTCAACTAAACCGCTTTATTGAGGAGTTCGTGGAACACTTCTTTGATGGTGATTCCAACGCTTTCATAAAATTCACCGAGTTGTTTGTTGACAAACTCCGTTCCATTGTCTGCTCGGATTATTACGATTTGCTTTGTTAAGTCGAATCTGCGGTTGTTTGATGAGTTTGATGATGATATCGAGTTTCATCCTTTGTTCTTAAGAACTTGACTCGGGTGAATCTAGAGTAATCATCAACCACAACTAACACATATTTCTTCCCAAAGATATTCTGCACCTCATTGGTCCACATAAATCCATATGAATCATATGAAGAACTTACGTGACAGAGTTAGTAGGTTTGGGTTTATGGGCATACTTCTTGCCTTTTCCCAATTGACATCTTGAACAAAGATGATCCTTTTCATACTTGAGTCTAGGTAAACCTACAACTAAGTCCTTTACGGAGAGATCATTGATGGTACGAAGTTCAAGTGATTGAGGCACGATGCCATAACCATGACTTTGTTTTAGAG
The DNA here is from genome assembly GCA_022545495.1 of Chrysanthemum lavandulifolium. Lineage (NCBI taxonomy): Eukaryota > Viridiplantae > Streptophyta > Magnoliopsida > Asterales > Asteraceae > Chrysanthemum > Chrysanthemum lavandulifolium. Next base: position 75,693,489 of record CM040245.1, on the reverse strand, counting down.
GCCTTTGACAAGCAAATTGAGAAGACTTCATCATATCTTCGATAGAGATGGTGTATAGATTTGAACCACGTGAACCTTTTAAAAGTTCCTTACCATCAAGTTCTCTAACGAAGCGGTATGTTTTTCAAGGCTACTTCTAGATCGTAATCGCAGATTGACCAACAGAGAACAAGTTGTGACCAAGACCTTCTACATAGTAAACCACGGAGATAACACTTTTGCCAACAACATAGTCTCCATAACCCATAATAGCATCGAAATGATCATTCCGAATCTAATCGTCTCGATGAATTTGCTCACGGTTCATGAGCGTGACCGTCGCCATCATATGCTTGGAACGACTGAGTCCGTGTACCACGTAAGCGATTTGAGCGATCTGCAGTTGAACACAAACAAGAATGGATAAGCGGATAATTGGGATCCCCATGCAAGAATGGGTTCCATTTGGTTAGTAACAATGGTTGGAACACCCACATCGTAAATAGAAGCATTCATATCGTAAATTAAGGCAATTGAATCATTGTGAATAGATGCGGTACTAGTGTCTCAGATAGCCACATTCACACAGTGTGCTCACTTCTTAAGGAATAGTTCTACCAAGAGGCATCCATTTTCTAGTGGGCATTGTCGATTATTCTTATGACCAACGGTATCCAATAGTAGCCTATCTTACTAAATGTTCTTCCTGTGGGTTTCCAATGTTTTCTAACTTCTTTCGTTTTGCCTTTTAGCCTTCTTAGCATGAATTTTAGCATTAACAATATTAAGCGGACAATTAACATCATTAGGCAAAACATTAACACCACATTCATGATTAGAAAGCGAATTTAAGCGGACATCAATACAAGGTTTGCAAATAGTATCGAATTGAATTAATTACATGACGCCTATGGCTAATACTAGAATCAACACGATTCGCTTTATTCGGTTCAAGCTTAAAGTTCCTAGATTGTTCTTCTACTCTTTTCCGGTGCACATTGTTAGCTTATGAGGTCCTATCATTCCTTGTATTGTCTTGAGACTTTGACTGCTCCCTTTAATGTCACCGATTACTCTGTAGAGGAATGGGAACATTAGTTGGTTTTGCTACTCTTTGCATCACTGCTTAGATATGCCGATCCGAACTACATGCAGCACACTAAGGTTCACTTTTTAAAATTAGTCTTTGGGATTTGTACTCCTAGAAGGCACACTTGAGTTCTCTTTCTTAGCATTGATGATCCGAATCGAACTACTTAAAGGCACAATAAGGTTCACATTCAAGACATTGGGCATCGAATGAATATCATACTTGGCATTAGGCATCGAACATGGAATCAAATGATTAACTCTCTCACCTAAGGACTTTGGGCATATTGTGATCAAGCATTCTAGGATTTCTTGAGATCGTTTGGCATATAAGCATGCATGTCCAATTGCATTATCATGAGGTTTCTCTAACTTATCCTCTTCAACAATCTTACGCAGACATTCTAGGCAATCCTTAAGGGATGAGAAGTATGTTTGAGCAACAAGTTTGTTGTTCACGAGATGAGGAGGACATATTTCACAGATAAAGCATATTTATTACAAGAGTGAACCTTTGATACACCATTCTCCCCATTGGTCATTGGCATTTTCCTTTTACCCGACTCTTGATTCTCAATTTCCTTTTGCAATGAAGCTATTTGTTCGTTATTTTTACGAGTGACCTTTATTGATTTAAATAACTCATTGAAATGACGTTTAACCTTTTCATTTTCTTCTAGAAAACTTTTGTTTTCTTTTGTAATGCATTTACTAGGTTTTGAAGATGAAACGTTTGAGAATTCGAGAATCTAAAGGAGGAGGCATTTGGGAGCCTGTCATATTGTTCATTTGACCCTTTAATTGAGAGATTTGGGCTTTCAACTTTCTCGATCGTGTTGCAATGAGCGTGAATCTGCTCATCACGCTTGTTAATTTGAAAAGCGCATCAAACTCGAGCATATGAGGATGTCTTGATATTTGAAGTTTTGACATTTTCTTTAAGATGTTGATATTTTAGTTGTAAATTAAAATGCTCAACTTCTAGTTTAGAAAAATGTTTAACCAAATTTTCGTGATCATCCGGTTCAATTTTCTCATTTAGTTCGTAATTAGTTTTTCAAGCTCAATGACACGATCATGGGAGACTTTCGTGGCAACCGATAATTCATGAAATTTGGAAGCATTAATGGAACAATTTGTAGCGATGAAAACACATCTTGAGCAATACATTGTAAATCGTGTTCTCATTTAGTGTATGCAAGTTCTTCCTCTCAATCTCATTATATTTTAGTGCTCGCTCATAGTCACTAACTTCAACTATCATTGCATCAAATTCCTTTTCCATTCCCTTAATATCGGTTTCTATCCCTTTTAAGACTCTCAAAGTGATCTTTTAGAAGTTTAAAGAAAGGCATGATCTCGATTAAATAGCATTCTTTTGTTTGTTCAAAACCCTTTCCCTTCAAGAATCCCATGGGTGTGATCCTTTTCTTACAAGTTTTCTCAAAATCAACAAATAGTTGAAAAATAACATATTGATTAAGATCTTGCTTTTAGTAGCAATCGCTCGGGAACTAGATGCATTGGTGTATTGGGAGGATACACGGTTGCTTTAGGCATTTTCCTAAGGGAGGGTTTGTTTCAACAATATTTTACGCTACGCTTATCTAAGTCCATTTTCCGAACACTTGTTCGGGAGTCAACAATGTTTGAGGCTTAAACATGTTCAAGGAGATCCAATTCTCCTTTTGTAGTCATGTGGAGTGATAATTACTTTCTTCTCTTTGCATTTAGGATCATTTAGTTTCTTATTCATTTTCTCCTAGTGATTTCATCTAATTTCTTATCTTCCTCTGTGCACTCAAAGCAACTAGGTTTTGTCTAGGTTTAAGAATCTCATTGCCATCATAGATCACATTTTGAGTTGCTTTTGCTATCTTCCGTACTCGTGGTTGGGTTTATCTATAATGGGAACACTATGCTTATCGCTTAGAACTCTATGCTTAGTGATCATGTGAGCGATCTGAATGGTGTTCCTTGTATGTACAACTTGTTTTCAAGTTTGTTTTCAAAGTTTTCGATTAGAAAAATCTTTCAAGAGTTTTGATTCCTTTGCATTAAATTCTTGCTTAAGCATTTTCACATTTTCTTGAAGTTCTTGTTTTTGTTTAGCGCTTTAGAAAGTTTTTCTTGCAAGGAATTTAACTCTTGTTTTAATACTTCTTCTCTAAAATTACTTTTTCTAATGATTATACGCACTTGGTCATCCATTTCCGCTCACGAGTGGTCAACTCAAATTTTGCACATTGTTCATAAATAGCAACACGTTCTTTATAGGCATTTAGTTGAAATTACGGAATCACCGAGGGGCATGCGGTGTATTCATTAAGAACATAGTCATTGTTGATCGCAGAAGATGCATCACTTGGTACAGCTTCACTTTCACTTTGTTTCACATATTGATCATATGGGACAACATTGATATTACCCATAATTTCAATATTTGATTCAATAGTTTCAGTTGATAGTACTTTGTCATGCATCTTTTGCACATCAGCATCATCGTATAGTTTTAGTACCTCTAAGACGAGTTTATCTTTGGATGGGCCAGCTTGTGGTGAAGAAGAGACCTTGGGAGAAACCATTGGAGAAATGCTAGCCATAAAAATTGTGTGTGCGAGAGGTCCATCATCCACATCGAGTTGTATGCATCACGATCGGTGACTTGAAAGGCATTCGATGATTGTGACCTATCTCCGAATAGTCGCTCATCCACATCTCGCATCATAGGTATTGGCATTGCCTCAAGAAGAAACAACAATTCCTCTTCATCCAAAGCACCATTATCCCGAGCTTGTACAAGCAAGATCTTATCTCAAGTCGGCGATTCGTGGACGTTTTGGAGATGTGCGTTCCTTGCAATGTGTCCCTCACCTCCACAATTGTAACATTTGATTGGTTTTGCTTGACCCGATTTCCATTCCTTCCTCTATTCGATTTGCAAGATAACCTCTACCACTCCACCCTTTCTTTGATCAAACCGCCTTTCTTGAACCGACCGCCCATAATTTTCCCATCTCGATCAAAGCATGGTTGTGAAGATTTGGCGGTTCGGATCTCATTGCAGTGTGAAGTTTGTTGGTGTGAGGTGAAAGTGTCTGTTCTCTTTAACCATGAGTGTCGGTTGAGTGATAAAATGTTCCATGACAAGATTTGCATCGGGTTGCTTGAACCTTGGATCGAAATGGGTTTGTGATTATCATCTCCCGTGGGTACAACTTGAGAAGCATTGGTGGTAATCCCATCATTTGTGAAAAAAAACAGTTGAATCATTTGTAGAGCTTGTTTCTCCCTGACCTTTGAACTGATCAAGAATCCTCTTTTCAAACATGGAATGTCTCTCATTTTGAAGAAGGAAGGTATAGAGTTGCTCATAGTTTATATTCTTCAAACCTTTAGTGAGCTTCACAAAAGTGACAAACTTGTGCCATTCGGGATTCATGTTGTTCACAAATTTTGAGTTCAAATTGAATGTTAGGCATAGTCATTCGATGTTCCTCATATCATTCACCAACTTATGAAATCTCACATAGTACTCATAGACACTCTCATCCGGTTTCATCTTGAAGTGTTCAAATTCGTCATAGAGTTGTGATTCTCTATCTTTCATAGTTAATTCAGAACACGAGAGAAGCATCTTGACATTATCCCATCCGCCTTTGCTTCGTGTTGTGATTGATCGACTTGTAGATGTCTTTAGGAAGACCTTGAAGAACAATGTTAGAAGCCACGATATCGAGATCGAATATCCTTTTCTCCTTATCATCAAGCTCATCATACATCTTTGGTGCATCAATTCCGTAAATCGAGTTCCATCTTCAGAGATCAAGTACATCTCTAGTCGTCTCAACTCGACACGGTCCTTCATCAATGGATTTTAGAATGTTGACACCATTTTCCTTTCCAAGACAAGACAATCGATTCGTTGAGCCCAAGAATCGTAGTCGATTCTGTCAAGCATGGGTGGACGAGTATCTGAACGGTTGCTTGAACATCCTCGACAGCGATGAAGATGATTGTAGAAACGTTGGTAGACATGATGACAAATTAAACGGATTTTATAACTCTATGATTAAACCGGAAATAGATTCTTTCACGGATTTTACTAAATCAAGAGAAACCGTAAAGAAATCACCCAAGTCGCTAGAAAATTATGCACCAAGTCGCTATCTTCTAATTCGCTATTCCACCAAGTCGCTAAAGTCCCAAGTCGCTAAACAAAGACAAGTCGCTAAATAGCAACTCGCTAAGCCTCTAGTCGCTAGCAAAATTTTGGCGAATTCGCTAAGATACAAGTCGCTAAGGAATCAAGTCGCTAAATAGCAACTCGCTACTTACCAAGTCGCTAACACAAGTCGCTACCCGTAGTGGAGCATCCACTACTTGTATTGTTAGTCGCTAGGCCTAAGTCGCTAACTCCACTAATCGTAACTCGCTACAAAATGTAAAGCAAGTCGCTAGCAAGAAAGAAACCGTGAGGTCAAGTCGCTAGCAAGAAAAACATCACAAACATCACTTTTCAATCCAAAAACAACCCAACCAAGATGATTCAAGCTTACCAAATGAAAACCTAAACAATTGTGATGTTTCTAAACATAAAAGTACTAACAAAATCCAAGCTTTAACACAAGAAATCAACCAAATGATGCACAAACCACTAAACTTTTTCAAACTCAAAAACCACCTAAAAACCACTAGAAATCCAAAGATGTGCAAGATATGATCTAACCATGGCTCTTGATACCAATTGTAATATATTGGTTTTCACTTACACATCAAACCATAACACAAAGTAGGCGTATAAGTGGAATTCTAGAAAGAGAAAGTTAGAGGTTTAGGGAACTTAGTGAGAGAAAGTGAAAGATATTATTATGAGCTCCAAACTCTACCTTGGGAGGTAGAGAGTATTTATAGTCTTACATAAACGCCACACAACAGTGTGGATCGGGCATACAGCTGGGTAAAGACCCGTCTGTCCTCCACGGTGTTACTTAACTAAATACTACTTAACTTAAATGAACTATGACTACGAGCTTTCTAACGATTACATATACTTGAGGTGACCGACTCTTTAATACCTGGAATTTCTAATTCCTAACAAATCTTGTGATCGAGGTCAATGCATTATAATATTAAATCATAAATTATCAAGATTAAAACGCTAGTAACCCTAAGCGATTAGGGTTTTTTTGTTTGTGATCTTGGCTTTGGTCTGTATGCAGTTTTGAGGGTCTTATTGCTGTGATTTATTCATGATGGGGGTTACGAGAGGGATAAAGGTGGGGGAACGTTGGAACATGATTTTGGTGGTGCTGATAACTACTCATCAATGAATGAGACTACTCCGGAAAAGTCTCCATGTGTCGTTACTCCTGGAGTTGAGAGTCTTAGCATGGACACTAACAACCCTAGTGTTTGTTCTCTTAATCGCACCTACGATCGTACTACTTTGGCTAGTAATCTTGATGATATGGCTGGAAGTAAATCCTTTAAAACTTATATGCCTAAGGTGGCTTTGTTTGGTAATCCGAATGTGACTAAGGAGGGGGATGAGCAGGTCAACGATGGATTGAAAGCTCCTACATTTGCAAGTGAGGTGGGATCTACTTCTGCTACCCGCAAAGTTAATTTCCGCTCTCTTGATATGGGCAAGCCTCTTAATGAGAAGGCCGAGGTAAAAATTCCTTTGTCATCTGTCTTGGAAGCTAATTCTAAGTTTGATAATACTCTTTTCGAGTATTTTATTGGAAAGAGGGTTGCATTTCCCGTAGTTGATAACTACGTGAAAAATGCATGGAAGAAGTTTGGTGTGGTACATTCTATGATGAATTCTAAGGGTTTATTTTTCTTCAAATTTGCCTCTATTGAGGGATTAAATGGAGTGTTAGAGAATGGACCTTGGTTTATTTGATCCATTCCTATTATTTTGAAGAAGTGGACCCCCAGGACGAGTTTATTTAAAGAGGACTTGGGTTCGATTCCTGTCTGGGTGAAATTACAAGCTATTCATTGCTGCTTTTACTGAAGATGGATTGAGTGCCATGGCTACCAAACTCGGTACCCCTATTATGCTTGATGCATACACGAGCTCTATGTGTTTGCAGTCATGGGGGCGTTTTGATTATGCTCGAGCTTTGATTGACATCAAGGTGGATCGAGAGCTTAAGGGGACAATGGTTATTGTTGTGCCAAGTTGGGATGGTGAAGGGGAGGTATTGCATACTGTCAGAGTGGAATATGAGTGGAAACCACCTCGTTGTGGCGTTTGTATGGTTTTTGGCCATGATGAGACCCAATGTCCCAAACGTGTGCCTGTTGATCTTAAAACTCAAGCACAAAAGAATGAAACGTTCCAAATGCCTCAAAGGAAGGCGTTTTGTGGTATTGAGGTGGGAAAAAGGGCTAAATTTAGCCCTTCTAAACATAAGAAGCAGGTGTATCAGCCCGTGTCGAAGAAGCCGGATGCTACAAATAAGAAGGTTACTGAAGTGGCTAGTACAAGTGGGACAAATATTTCTACATCAAATCCGTTTGATGCTCTTAATATGGTTGATACTGATGAGGCTGATATTCCTAGTGTTACTGTTGACTTGACCAAAGATGGTAGCTCTGCTAAGGGTGGAAATGGTAGCACTAGTACTACTCCTATTGTTGGAAAAGTTGAGGAGCTTGAAAAGTTAATTATTGAGGGGAAAGTTACTCTTGTGGATGATGATGGTAAACCTCTTAAAAACGTTGATTTGAAAGAAAAGGCGCATGATACGGCTATTAAGCCTAGTTCATCTTCCTCTCCGTATTCTATGGTGGGTAACCCATTCTCTAAAGTGGGGATGTGATTGTTTACGGCGGTGATGATGAGGAGGTGCTTGAGCCGGATAATCCTATGGCTAAATTTCTCGCATCAACAGGCGGCGGTCATGAGCTTGAAGATTATTATGATGATTATGCGGATCAGGTCTATGATTTACTAGGGCAATTGGATGCTTTTTCTGACATGTATGATATCAATCTCCAAGGTTGTGGTAGTAAGCAATCTAGACGTTAGGTTATGCTTGGTTTTGTGTCAAATGTAATCTAGTGAGTAGTGGTTGTTTTACTGTTTTAAGGATAGGAAGTGTCTTGTTATGTTAGCTTTAATGCCTATGTAACGGGCTGAGATATGAGACTTAACTCATATCCTTTGTACTTAAATGTTTTTTGGAGTAATATATTTACCGGGGAAACCCTTTACCCAAAAAAGTAGTGTAAATACCAATTATAAGGTATGTGCCTATGTTACAGATGCTCCTTGAATTCTTATGTGAAGTTAAAGTTTTATTTGCATTTAACCCATTTACTTACTAAGCATTCGCTTATGTTATAGTTGATGACGTTTTGTAGGTCCTAGCAAGGAGGATAAAGGTAAGACTCAAGTGTAAAATGGACTTTGCTTGAGCTCCTAGTTGAGCTTGTCTTTTGGAACCAAGGTGTTAAAGTTGGAAGCCCCGAAGAGTCAAATCACGTTTTGGTATATTTTCAAGTGTCTTGGTCTTCTTTCCGTTAGTGGTTGTACTTACGTTTATGTTGTCTAAAACGTTAAGTCAATGCGTCAAGTTCTTGTAACTATGGGTCAAGAAGTTAGAAATGATGTTTGGCGTAAAGTCAATTAATTATTTTAAGGATTAAGGTGTTGGGATAATTAGTGGAAATGGTTCTTATAAGTATTACAAGTTGGTTTCTGGTCTTATGGCAATATCCAAAGTGATATCTAATTTTTGTTGGGTCTAAGTGCAGTAAATCTGCACAAAATGTGCAAGTCTGGGCTCCAGACGGCGTCGCCAACTGGGTGATCCCGTATGGTTGAAAAGCTTCTGAGCCGTCAGGCTATGTTGGGTCTCAGACGGCGTCACACTTCAAGAGTGACGGCGTCGCGTTTAGAACCTGACGTCGTCGGGTTAAAAACCTTCTGAGCCGTCAGACCTAAAAGTCTGGGTTTATTGACCTGACATTTCTTTAAGGCGGACGATGTCACGTAATGTGGGTGACGGCATCTGCCCATCTGATGGAATTAACTAAGTCCTTCTTCATCTCAAACTAACAAGATAAACTTCCAAATTTTCCTTCTTTTGTGGTCCATTATAAGGCGTAATGTGAGTCGTGTCGTCCGTGTCATTAACAAAAGTTTCAAAATTTCCGTTTTGGGGGCGTAACAACTTGGTATCAGAGCCTTGGTCTAAGAGATTTAGGATCTTTACCTTAGAATTTCCAAGACTTAGGCCGCGTGAATTGTGTTAGTAATAGTTATGCTACGTGTACACTTCCTTGATGATTTTAAGAAGTACATATGTTACATATTTTTATAACTACGCTTGGCCACCGTGGTTATAAGAAGATGGCACATATGTGTTACCTAAGATCGTTAAGGCCTTGTGCAGGTGGTGGTTACGGTGAGTTGTGAAAGAGTTATATGATTTTTATAAGTTATAGGTGATTCTGCTTAATCGAATGTTTGTTATATGTTACAGTAAAGAAGAAATGAATACTTCCCATCAAAAGGAAGCCATAAAGGCTACTACCTCTAAACATGCCGGATCTTCGGCAAGTGACCCAACCAAGAATGATATGACCTCGGAAAATTCCTCTTCTTCTAGTTTGGGGGGTCCTACCTTAGAAGGATTTACTGACGAACAAGTAAAGGCTTTAGACGTTTTAATGAGGAGAAGTATAGGAAAAGCACTAGAAAGATCCATGTCGTATGTTGTTAAAGAGACCACACTAAATATTCAAGAAGCAATGCAAAGAGAGTTCGCGGAACTTAGAAGAGAAGAAGGTCATGGTAGGGTTACTAGGAATGATAAATCATCTTACCGCGATTTCACGGCATGTGACGTACCTAAATTCACGGGGACCCTTGATCCTATAGCTTGTAATATATGGCTCATTGTTGTTGAAGGTGCCTTTTGCACAAGTGGGTATGAAGAGGCAAAGAAGGTTATCTATGCCATCAATTTCATTCGTGATAGTGCTAGGACTTGGTGGGAAGGGAAAGTGTGTGAGAAAGGGGAGGATTGGTCAGATTTGTGTTCGTGGAAGGAATTTAAGGAGTTATTTACTTCGGAGTATGCACCAGCGGAGGAGAATGACAAAATTCGGGAAGAATTTCAGACTCTAGTACAAACAAATGAAACGGTGAACGAGTTATGGAAGAAATTTAATGACATGGTCCCTTATTTCTCCGAGTACCATAATAATGAGAAGCTCAAAGTAGATAGGTTCCAAAGGATGCTTAAGGACGAAATCCGTGAAGTAACCTCACCATTTAAGTGTAGTACCTTGGAAGATCTTCTAAGTCGGGCTCGTGTGAGAGAAGCGGATTTGGTGAGAAAGAAAAGTAAAGAAGATAAGGATGTTAAGAGGAAACAAGTGTTCAGAGATAGAGAAGGCAAAAAGCCAAGGTTTGACTTAGGTAGAAGGACCGGAGGGAATCATGGCAAGACGCAATGCAAGAAGTGTCACAAACTTCATTTTGGTTAGTGTAGACTCAACATGTCGGGATGTTACAAGTGCGGTTCTTTAAGTCACATGAGTAAAGAATGCCCGAAGCCAATGGTGATATGTTATGGGTGTAATCAAGTTGGGTACAAGTTAAATGAATGTCCGAGTCGAAAGACAAATGATGCTAAGATTGTGAAGACGGTCAAGGAAGAAAAGTTGAGATTCCAAAACCTAAGGCTCGGGTTTATCAAATGGGAGTTGAGGAAGCGAAGTCGGGATCCGGTGTCATTACAGGTATACTTCTTGTTAATTCCATTCCCGCTCGAGTCATCTATGACTCGGGAACTAGTGTATCTTTTGTGTCATTAGAGTTTAGTAAGAAATTGACCTCTCCACTATCTAAACTCTCCAAACCCCTTGAAGTAGAAATAGCCGATAGTAAGGTGGTAGTTGTGATTAATGTGTTCCGTGGTGTAGAGTTGGAATTAGATAATAGTATATTTAAGATCGACCTAATTCCTATATTGCTTGGAGAATTTGATGTCATCATAGGCATGGATTGGCTTAGTAATCACAATGCCGCCATTTTATGTAATCAAAAGATGGTACGAGTCTTGAATCCTAATGGTCGAGAAGTAGTAATATATGGAGATAAAAGAAAAGGATTATTATGATGATTATGCGGATCAGGTCTATGATTTACTAGGGAAATTGGATGCTTTTTCTGACATGTATGATAGCAAGCTCCAAGGTCGTGGTAGTAAGCAATCTAGACGTTAGGTTATGCTTGGTTTTGTGTCAAATGTAATCTAGTGAGTAGTGGTTGTTTTACCGTTTTAAGGATAGGAAGTGTCTTGTTATGTTTGCTTTAACGCCTATGTAACAGGCTGAGATATGAGACTTAACTCATATCCTTTGTACTTAAATGTTTTTTGGAGTAATATATTTACCGGGGAAATCCTTTACCCAGTCAATTAGTGTAAATACCAATTATAAGGTATGTGCCTATGTTATAGATGCTCCTTGAATTCTTATGTGTTGTTAAAGTTTTATTTGCATTTAACCCATTTACTTACTAAGCATTCGCTTATGTTATAGTTGATGACGTTTTGTAGGTCCTAGCAAGGAGGATAAAGGTAAGACTCAAGTGTAAAATGGACTTTGCTTGAGCTCCTAGTTGAGCTTGTCTTTTGGAACCAAGGTGTTAAAGTTAGAAGCCCCGAAGAGTCAAGTCACGTTTTGGTATATTTTCAAGTGTCTTGGTCTTCTTTCCGTTAGTGGTTGTACTTACGTTTATATTGTCTAAAACGTTAAGTCAATAAGTCAAGTTCTTGTAACTATGGGTCAAGAAGTTATAAATGATGTTTGGCGTAAAGTCAATTACTCATTTTAAGGATTAAGGTGTTGGGATAATTAGTGGAAATGGTTCTTATAAGTATTACAAGTTGGTTTCTGGTCTTATGGCAATATCCAAAGTGGTATGTAAATTTTGTTGGGTCTAAGTGCAGTAAATATGCACAAAATGTGCAGGTCGGGGCTCCAGACGGCATCGCCAACTGGGTGATCCAGTCTGGTTGAAAAGCTTCTGAGCCGTCAGGCTATGTTGGGTCTCAGACGGCGTCACACTTCAAGAGTGACGTCGCTGCTTAGAACCCGACGCCGGGTTAAAACCTTCGAGCCGCCGACCTAAAAGGATGGGTTTATTGACATGACATTTCTTTAAGGTGGACGATGTCACGTAATGTGGGTGACGGCATCTGCCCATCTGATGGAATTAACTAAGTCTTTCTTCAGCTCAAACTAACAAGATATGTTAGGATTTAGTATATCCAATACTTAAAGTGTCGGTCACCTCAAGTATGTATACTCGTTAGAAAGCTCGTAGTCGTAGTAATTCAGTAATAGTAATTAGATTACTTAGTAACACCGTGGAGGACGGACGGATCTTTACCCATTGTATGCCTGATCCACAGCCTAAAGTAGGCGTGCTATGCTTGTACCCTATAAATACCCTTTGCCTTCCAAGGAAAAGTGTTGGAGCTTTTATAGTACATTTTTCTTTGTCTCACTAAGTTTCCCATCCTCTCCCACTTTCTCTCTGTAAACCTTATCTCCTACGCATAAATTTGTGCTTATGATGTGTTTGTGATTAACTAAGATGCTACAAATGGTATCAGAGCCAGGTTTGATCATCCATCTCTCATGTTCTTGGTTTAATAGTTAATTTTGGGATAAGGTTTGGTTTTTACGCGTAGGGTTGTGTATACGCGTGGTTGTGGCGTATAGGTTTTTGGTAAGCTTAAAGCACTAAATTTTACACTTAAAAATTCAAGATTCTTATGGGTTAAGGGTTATTGAGTGTTAAAATTTCAGTTTCTTGCAAAAAGGTTCAAACTTTATGTGTTTTTCTTGGTTTTAAACGTGTTTGGATACGAGTATACTTATCTACGCATAAGAGTGAAACGTGGCTTTGATCATCAAGTCTTGTTGTTTTGGTGTTTTTAAGGTTGTTTCATCATTATAATCTGGTTTCTAAACGGTTTTGGTCATAAAAATCGTGTTTGGCATATTTTGTACTTCTTACGCATAAGAAAACCCTAATCTTACGCGTAAGGTGTTCTTCAAGTGATCTTCAAATCTGTTGGTTTACTCAATGTTTTCTTGCTTGGATAAGCCTGAAAATACTTCAACTTTGGATATCTTTTACACTGGAATAAGTGTGAAGGATTTTTGGTTAAAACCCTAATTTTACGCCTAAGCTGTTGTCTACGCGTAAGCTTTCTGTCTACGCATAAGTGTATAAGTTTTACGGTTTCTCTCTTGATTTTGTAAAATCCCGTGAAAGAATCTATTTCCTTGTTAAATCAAAGATTTGTAAAATCCGTAGAATTTAAACATGTCTTCCGTTGTCGATGATGTGCAAGCCGCAGGATCCGATACTGTCCTCCCATGCTTGATAGAACCGACTATGAGTCTTGGTCACAAAGAATCGACCGCATCGCTTAGGAAAGGAAAATAGGGTTAACATACTTAAGTCAATTGATGAAGGACCATATCAAATTGAGACTACCATAGACGCTCGAAACCGCTATTGATGGTTACGTGACATTAGGATGGATCGACCAAAGACATATGATGAGCTTTCGATAAGGAGAAGAAGAGATACGATGCGGACATCGAGCTTCAAACATTGTTCTCCAAGGTCTACCAAAAGACATCTACAAGTCGATCAATCACAACATCAAGCAAAGGCGCAGGGATAACGTTAAGATGCTTCTATCCGGTTCGAATCGACTCAAGAATATAGGAGTCTCGGTGTATGATGATTTTGAGAACTTTGAAATGATACCGGGAAAGTGTGGTGAATATCATGTCGATTTCACAAGTCGGTGAATGATATGAGGAATATCAAAATGACAATGCCAAATATTCAGCTAAATTCAAAGTTTGTGAACAACATGACTCCCGAATGGAACAAATTTGTCACAGCAGTCAAACTCAACAAAGGATTAAAGAACACCAATTATGAGCAACTATATGCTTATTTGCTTCAAAATGAGAAACATGCAACATTTAAGCGAATGATCATGGAAAAGTTCAAGAACAATGCTGGAGATGCAAGCTCTTCAAATGATTCTACTGCATTCTACAAGAATGTAGGGATCACTACCAAAGCATCACAAGTCATACCCATCGAAATGGTAACCACAAGCTCATTCCCGATCCAGGTATACGCCACCGATTCGACGCACTCATGGAACACTTCATCAATCAACGGCTCTTATGGTTAAACAAAACTTGACCTCACTCCACATACTAACAAGATTCACACTAACAATGAAATCGAATCGCATCCAATCTACACAATCATGCTATTGTCGAGATGGAAAGGTTATGGTGCAACCAGCTCAATGAAGACAGTATGAGCAGGGAAGAGGTGGAGTTGGTGGTGGATATGTGGAAATCGAATTGTGGAAGGAATATGGCTCGTGGTCAATTAAAACCAATCAAGTGCTACAACTGTGGTGGAGAAGGGCACATTGCTAGAACCGCACTCAACCAAAACGTCCTCAAGATGCGTAATACTTTAGGGACAAGATGTTCTTGGTTCAAGCACAAGATAATGGAGCAATGTTGAATGAAGAGGAGTTGTTGTTCTTGTCGATGGGAATGCTAAGACATATGATGCCGATGTGGATGAAAAACCGTGCATGGTACCGCCGTAACAATCCCAACACCTTTCAAGTTGCAGATCGTGATGCATTTGACTCAGACGTTGATGATGAACCATATGCACAAACCATCTTCATGGCGAATATCTCTCCAATGGTCTCTTCACCTCAACAGCCGGCCCTTCCAAGGAATCCATAATATCGAGGTATTGAAACTATATGATGTGGTTGATAAGCAAAGATTCACCATGAAGTACAATCATCAAGTCATTGAATCGATATTGAAAATATGGAAATAGCAATGTTGCCCCATATGAACAATATGTGAAGCAAGATGATGATCCTATTGTACCAAGTGATGAATCTTTTGCAATTAACAATGAATGCATGTCCGATGAATACACCGATTTGTGCTCGATGATTCCTTGACCACCGAACTCAATACCTATAAGAATCAAGTTGCTATATACGAACAGTGCTAAATTTGAACCGACCACTCGTGAGCGGGAGATGGATATCCAAATGCGTACACTTATCGAAAAAGCACTTTTAGGGAGGAAGTATTAAAACAAGAGTTAAATTCCTTACAAGAAAAGCTTAATAAAGCGCTAAGCAAA
This sequence comes from Chrysanthemum lavandulifolium, assembly GCA_022545495.1. Classification (NCBI taxonomy): domain Eukaryota; kingdom Viridiplantae; phylum Streptophyta; class Magnoliopsida; order Asterales; family Asteraceae; genus Chrysanthemum; species Chrysanthemum lavandulifolium. Next base: position 75,678,158 of record CM040245.1, on the reverse strand, counting down.
AGAAGAACTTCAAGAAAATGTGAAAGTGCTTAAGCAGAATTCAATGCTAAGGAATCAAAACTTTAACCGATTTTTCCAACCTAAAACTTTGAAAATAAACTTGAAAACAAGTTGTACGTACAAGGAAACACCCTTCAGACTGCTCACATGGTCACTAAGCATAAAGTCTTAAGCGATAAGCATAGTATCCCCATTGTAGAGGAACCCAATCTTGAGTATGGTAAAATAGCAAGAGCTGCTAAAAAGGTTGTCTATGATGGTGATGAGATCCTCAAGCCTAGACAAAAACCTTCATGCATTGAGTGCACTGAGGATGATAGAAAATTAGAAGATGCCACTAAGGAGAAATTTTATAAGAAGCTTAAAGATCCCTGGTGCATTAAATATAACATCACTTTTAAGTCTCATGATTACACTAAGGAAAATTGGATTTCCTTGAACAAGTTTAAGCCTCAAACCCTATTACGCGCCGAACAAATGTTCGGAAAAGGGTATGGATAAACAAAAGCGAGATAATCTTGTTGAAAAGAACCCCTCTTGTAGGAAATTGTCCCAATCAACTGTGTATCCTCCAAATACACCAATGCATTTAGTGCCTAGAACACTTCCCACTAAGAGCAAGACCTTAATCAGCCTTTATGTAGTTTACCAACTATTTGTTGATTTTGAGAAAACGTGTAAAAAGAGAATCACACCTACTGGGATAACTAAAGGGGAAATGGGTTTTAAACAATTAAAAGGTCAATTTGAGAGTCTTAAAAAGGGGATAGACACAGAGATTAAGGAAATGGAAAAGGAATTTGATGCAATGATAGTTGAGGTCAATAATTATGAACGGGAACTTAAATATAATGAAATTGAAAAGAAGAATCTGCATATCTTAAATGAGAACTTGATTTCTCAATGTGTTGCTCAAGATGTGTTTTACATTGCTACGAATTCTTCTATTACTGCATCTCAATTTCATGAATTATCTGTTGCTTTGAAAGTTTCCCATGATCGTGTCATTGAGCTTGAAACAACAAATTCAAAATTACATGAGAAAATAGAACAGGATGATCATGATAACCTAGTCAAACATTTTTCTAAATTAGAAGTTGAACTTCTTGCTTTGCAATTAAAATATGGGAGAAAATGATAAAAAAATGTATCGAACTTGACACTTTTTGTGATTGTATGTAGCCAACTATTTTTTTTCTTATTGTGTGTACTGAACTTTCAATTTTCGATCATTGTATGTATTTTGTAACTTTTTTGCCATGTAAAATGACCATTTTACCCTTCAAAATTTTAAAAAATGAAGGGTAAAATGGTCACAAAATACACACAATGATCGAAAATTGAAAGTTTAGTACACACAATAAGAAAAAAAATAGTTGGCTACACACAATCAAAAGAAGTGTCAAGTTCGGTGTATTTTTTTTTATCATTTTCCCTTAAAATATCAACATCTCAAAGAAAATGTCAAAACCTCAAATATCAAGACATCCTCTGATGCTCCTGAGTTTGATGTAGTTTTTGAAATTAGCAAACGTGATGAACAAATTCGAGCTCATTATAACACGATCAAAAGATTGAAAGCCCAAATTTCACAACTGAAAGGTGAAAAGAAGGATGTGATTGGTTCCTATATGCCTCCACCTTTAGATTCTCAGAATTTCCAACTTCAAAACATTATTGATAACTTGCAAAAGGAAAATGATTGTTTTAAAGCTGAAATTTCAAAGGTTAATGATCAAAACAAAGAGTTATGTGATTCATTTAAAGTTAATCATGATAAACAAATTGAAAAGATAACCTCTTTACTTAACGATATTGAGAATCTGAAGCGTGAGGTGAAAGGAAAGCTGCCAATCCCCAATTGCAAATATTATGTTCCTAAAGTTTCTGCTTGTGATAAGTATGATATTGATATGTTATATATTCCCCCTCCCATTAGGAATAATGAACTTGCACATAAAGCATATCTCTCATACCTTAAGGAAAGTTTGAAGGGTCTCCGTGAGATAGTTGAAGATGATAGATTAGAAAAACCTTTTAACAGTACCATAGCCTATGCCTGCATGGATGCCAAAAGATGTCAGGAACTCTTAGAGTATGTAATTGGCACAAGTCCAAAATCAAGCAATAGGCGAGATAGAATAGTTGCACCCAGTTCTATGACTAAGGATAAGAATGTGACTTTTAATGTGCCTCACAAAACTTCAGATCCCAGCACTTCGAAACCATCAATGCAAAGTGCAAGATCACCAACTAATATTCTGTTGTTCCTTCTACAGAGTAATCAAGAATACTAAGGTTAGCGGGTCAAAGCCTTGAGCAATACAATGCGAAATAGGATCTTGCCACCAAAAGTGTTGAAGAGAAAAAGTAAAAGAACACCTTAGGAAGAATAAGTTTGAGTGAATAAAACGAATCGTGTTGATTCTAGTATTAGCTATAAGCGCATCGTAATTAATTCAATCACGCCTTTTGCAAAACATGTAATGAATGTTTGATTTCTAGTCCTAATCATGAATGTGTTGTGAATTAGGTGATAAATGTTGGTAATACTCCAGTCAAAATTATAAAAAATGCTAAACAAGTTAAGGAGATCTGGAAGCCTAAAAGAAAAAGGGTTAGCAATTATTGGAAGCCTACAGGAAGAAAATTTAGTAATGTGGGTTATCAATGGAAACCCACTGGCCGAAAATTCAAATTGAATGAATCTTGTCCTAAGATGTCTAGATCTATGCCTTCTAAGAAATGGAAGCCTACTGGTAGAATCATACCTTTTAGAAGTTCTCACACTACAAATAGGTCCACTGCCACTACTAGTGTTGCATCCGATACTAATGAGGTCATATCTTTTATTTCTGATGTGGGTGCTCCAATACATTGCAATAACCAAATAGAACCCATTCTTGCGTGGGGATCCCAATTATCCATTTATCCATTCTTGTCTGTGTTCAACTGCAGACCGTTCAAATCGCCTGTGGTACCGGACTCAGCCGCTCCAAGCATATGATTTGGAGATCGCTCATGCTCATGAACTTCGTGAGTAAACTCATCGGATTGTTAGATTCGGAATGACCATTTTGGAGCAATTATGGGTTATGGAGACTATGTTGTTGGTGATAGTGTAATCTCCGTGGTATATTATGTTGAAGGTCTTGGTTATAACTTGTTTTTCGTTGGTCAATTTCGTGATTCCGATCTAGAAGTGGCTTTTAGAAAACATACTTGTTTCGTTAGAGAACTTGATGGTGTGGAACTGTTAAGAGGAACTCGTGATTCAAATCTGTACACCATCTCTATCGAAGACATGATGAAGTCTTCTCCAATCTACTTGTTGTCAAATGCTTCGAAAACAAAATCATGGTTATGCCATTGTCGTCTCAATCACTTGAACTTAGGAACCATTAATAACCTTTCCAGAAAGGATCTTGTAAGAGGCTTACCCATATTAAAGTATGAAAAAGATCATCTTTGTTCAGCATGCCAATTGGGAAAAAGCAAGAAATATGCCCACAAACCCAAACCCACAAACTCAGTAATGGAAGTTCTTCATACCCTTCATATGGATTTGTGTGGACCAATGAGAGTGCAAACAATAAATGGGAAGAAATATATTTTAGTCGTTGTTGATGACTACTCTCGATTTACTTGGGTAAAGTTTTTGAGGACAAAGGATGAAACTCCAGATGTCATCATCAAACTTATCAAGCGACTTGTGTTCGACTTAACAATATTGTTAGAATTGTTCGAACAGACAATGGCACAGAGTTCGTTAGCAAAGACTTAAGTCTATTTTATGAAAGTGTTGGAATTAGTCATCAAACAAGTGTTCCACGAACTCCTCAACAGAACGGTGTTGTTGAAAGACGAAATCGAACTCTTGTGGAAGCCTCAAGAACAATGTTGATTTACTCAAAGGTTCCAATGTTTCTCTGGGCTGAAGCCATTGCCACTGCTTGCTACACCCAAAATCGTTCCCTTATACACACCTCTTATGGAAAAACTCCATACGAACTTGTCCATAAACGAAAACCTGATCTTTCCTACCTTCGTGTGTTTGGTGCTTTGTGCTATCCAACAAATGACGGTCAAGATTTAGGTAAATTAAGAGCTAAAGCGGACATTAGAGTTTTTGTTGGTTATGCATCAAACAAGAAGGGTTACCGAATCTACAACAAAAGAACTCGAGATATCATGGAAACTATTCACGTCACGCTCGATGAGTCGTCCGCAAATGGCTCTCAGAAATCCGATTCGGACCCGCACCTCAATTTTTATCAAGTAGTCCCATCGCCTCTCTTATACAGCCTCGCTCCCCATTGCTCCATATGTACCTCCATCCAAGAAGATTTGAAGAACTGTTTGATCCAATGTTTGATGAATACTATGAACCTCATGACAACTACACTTCTTCAACATCAGTGGTGGCTTCAACCAATCGTCACAGAGAATCCATCTGTCTCAATGTCTCTTTCTCCGTAAGCACCAGTGCCGATCACTCATCATCTTCGACCCTCAATCATCAGTTGTACATCATGGAATTGGTAATTTTGATGATAACCCTTTGCTACTCCCAAAGATGCTCCGCTTGAAAACATATTTTCCTCGAACCAACACCAACCATCTTCATCGGGGATCCAAACTCTCTTTGCATCGCCCCTCAACAACAACTACACGAGCACCTTAGAAAATGGACACATGACCATCCATTAGACAACATCATTGGAATCCTTCTCGACTGTATCCACCGAAAACAACTAGAAATAGATGCCTTATGGTGCTTCTTCAACTCAAGTACTCTAAGATCGAACCGAAAGATGTTAAACCGCAATGTCCGAGGACAAATGGTTTAATGCAATGCAAGAAGAAATTCATGAGTTCAATCGACTAGATGTATGGGAATTAGTACCCATTCCGATCGTGCTATGATCATTGCTCTCAAGTGGATCTTCAAAGTGAAGCTTGATGAGCATGGTGATGTTTTAAAAATAAGGCGTGGTTAGTTGCTAAAGGATATCGTCAAGAAGAAGGTATCGACTTTGAGGAATCTTTTTCTCACATTGCGCGTATCGAGGCTATCGTAATCTTCTTGGCTAATGTCGCTAGCAAAAACATGGTTGTTTATCAAATGGATGTAAAACCGCCTTTCTTAATGGAGATCCGAAGAAGTGGTTTACGTCGGTCGACAGAGGGTTTTGTGAATCCGAACATCCTACTCATGTCTATCGCTTGAAAAAGGCCCTTTACGGTGCAAGCAAGCTCCTAGAGCATGGTATGATCTGTTGTCAAGTTTCTTCTATCTAATGGATTCAAAGAAAGAAGCGATTGATCCGACATTATTCACCGAAGGTCGAGCAAACACTTAATCCATGTCCAAATATATGTTGATGACATTATCTTCGCCTCGACCGACCCTAATGAATGTGACCGATTTTCAAAGGAGATGGGCTCTAAATTTCAAATGTCAATGATGGGACAAATATCATTCTTTTTGGGATTACAAATTTCACAAAGTCCCAGAGGCATTTTTATAAATCAATCTAAATACACAAATGAAATTTTAAAGAAATTTGGATTTAACGCCAGTGACCCTGTTGACACTCCTATGGTGGAGCGTACAAAACTGGATGAGGACCACTCAGGGATTATGGTAGATCAAACGAAATATCGTAGTATGATTGGATCCCTGATGTACCTCACAACCAGTAGACCAGACATTTTGTTCGCTATATGCATGTGTGCTAGATACCAGGCTAAGCCTACTAAAAGCACCTTGAAGCGGTTAAACGGGTCTTCAAGATCTCCAAGGAACCATTAACATGGGACTTTGGTACCAAGGACACCGATATGTCACTAACGGCCTATGCAGATGCCGACCATGCAGATGTCAAGATACACGTCAAGCACGTCGGAGGTGCTTAATTTTTAGGTGATAAGCTTGTGAGTGGTCTTCAAAGAAACAAACGAGCACTTCCATATCCTCTCATGAAGTCGAATACATAGCCATGTCATCCGTTGTACTCAAATCTTATGGATGAGATCCCAATTATCGACTATGGCTTTGTATTCAACAAAGTAACAAAGTTCCTCCAGATCTTGTGATAACAAAAGTGCCATTGCTCTCGCCGCAACAATGCTCAACACTCTAGAGCAAAGCACATCGATATTCGACATCACTTCATCGAGAACAAGTTGAAAACGTGTGGTTGAACTATACGTGAGGATGAATATCGCCCAGCGTACATCTTCACCAAAGCTCTTTCTTAAGAACGCTTATGCTTATTCTTCCTCGACTAGGCTTAAAGAGCCTTCAACCGAACGCCAAACGTCTTCGGGAAGAAGACGAGGAGTAAAGGTGTTCGTCTCTATCTATTCTTTGTATATATCTTTTCAAAAACCATAATACAAAAATATAAAACCAACAAAAAGAAAATAGAAAAATATAAAATTTTCAAAATCCATAAAAATTAGAAAATCTTGAAAAAATTCAAAAGTATTATTTCTTTATCATGTTTTTTGTGGTTTGATAACATCTACGGATCTTGTTTTGTCACTCAAAGAATGACACGGCTCTTTAGATGAAGTTCGATCGAAAAAAAAACGGATGGAGAAAAATGATGGTTTATTGTCATTTCAGACAATAACCCGTTTTAAAAGAAAGAACAGAGCCATGCTGAATCTTAAAATTTTCAAACATTATGCTCTGATTCTAATAACAAATGTTTGTCACCAAAAAGACAAATGTTTCTTTCCAAATATTTTTCCTTCTAAAATTCTTCTGAAAAATATTTGTCATCTAATGAAAACAAAATTGCTTTGAAAATACCTCGGACTCTATTTTTGAAAATCATCCAGGCTTTTCAATTGTCAATATCTCTATCTCCCGATCAACAACTTATGTCATTGATTGAGGGGGAGAATGATTTCAATCAAATCTAAAAGAGTATTTTTCAAACAATTCGCACTTAAACGAGCAAGGTCTACTTTTGGTTAATAAAAAAGAACAATGTTTGACAATGTTTATACAATTGGTACCAGACCTTGGTTATTGTTATGTTTTCAAAAGATATTTATGTATGTTTAGTCAATGGAGTTTAAAGTCTGAAAATCTGATCCTTATCAGTTGAAATGTTTTTCAAAAGCAAGTCACAATTCTCCTCAAAAGTTTTAAAAATTAATTTAAATCAATAGAGATCACAAATCTCAAAGGATTTGAAAATTGTGATCGGGGGAGAATTTGTGATTTAAATTAGATATAAACTGATAATTCAACAAGCTCTCCTCCCTGCATGCGCCAAACGATTTCAAATTTTCCATGCACATGTTAAGGGGGAGCATCTATCTTAAACCAAAAAGGATTGAAAAGTGTTTGATTTGTCTCAAAGTGCAGGTTCCTTCTAATATGTACAAAACTCTTTCAAATCTCTATGCACATATTGAGGGGGAGCAATCTTATGAAAACCTCATCCTTCCCCAACAGGCTTTATCTACTTGAATTGATCGGGAAGTGATGATGATCATTTTAGAAAATGTTAATCAAAAGATTGGATCTTTCTTTCTCAATCTAAGATTTCAAAAGTCCTCTTGCCTCCATGTGCTAAAAACAATTTCAAATACTTGAAGCACATGTTGAGGGGGAGCATTTCTAAAATATCAAAAAGAATTAAGATACAAAATGCTTTGATGTTATATCACAAGTATCTTGATTGATTTCTCAAATGGTTTTCAATTGGTTTCAAGGCAGAAGAACAATACCAAAAGACCGACCAATTTTACTTTATGCATGGTGATATAAGGATGATAAGGTTAGGTATTTGTTCCCATGATCCGCCAGAATCGGAGGGATCTTCCCAGGGACAATTCACTAGATAGTGTAGAGTCCTTAGGAATGTTGAAAAAAGGAGAAAAGTGAGAAATGGGAAGAGTGCGGACTGAGTCAGAGCTAGAACTGGAATTAACCCAACAAGGTTCTAGTAATGAAGTCTCGGTAAGCACTAAAGGGGTTGAATAATGAAAAAGAAATGAATGAGAAAAGGGTGAAAAGAAATAGCCCTCCAACAATTCAACCTTAGGATGTAAACACGGTTCAATACATATGCTACTTGGTGGTTACTTAGGTAACACCGGTATTGAAGACAAGACATCATGGACCCAAATGATGCATCGCACTAAACTTCCCAAGCTACTCAAGTTCCTCTTAAAAGGACTTGTTTCATTCTCACAGGGAACCTACATTATCTATCGACTTTCTCTTAGAGATTGTTGATATTGAAGAAGGAGACCCTCTCCCTAGTCTCCGGCATAGGAAATCAAAGTGCACAATTGAGTCTAGAGCCATGAGATCATCAATAAATCTCATTAGGACACATTATTCTTGAAGACTTACTGTTTCACACAATGTGGAAAGTAAGAATATATATTAAGAGTCCTACGCATTATCCTTGTGGTATTGCCAAAACATCCGAGTGATATATTAAATATTCACGATGAAGATGGAAATCCTTCTAGAGCCAACATCTAAGAAGCTCTTGGTAGGTGACATGTGAGATCTTGCAAAAGATCAAGCTTGTGACAACTGGATAGAAACGATGGGGCGATTCAATCTTGAATCAACCTTGGTCCAGGAAATGAATTGACGGATACCTTTGAAAAACCGGTCGTTGTGCTTAAAAGTTCTTTTCCATAGCACATCGACTGTGTATTAATGTTTCAAAATTGAAGGGTATTTATGATTGATAATTAATTTTCCATAAAACCTTCGTTGTAGTGCAAAACACTTTCTATTAAGCAATACACGATTGTTTTCAAATCATTTTCATCAATCGGTGAATCTCAATTATTGGTTCACTCACTCCGTGTTGTCTTCTTTGAGACGCTCCGGTTTGAGAACGGCTAGAGCATTGCGAAACCCCGTCAAGAAAATTCTTGAATTATACCGATCACAGCAAGATTATCTCGATCAACGGGAACCGTGGGCCGTGTACCTCAATTTAACAAAAGTGATCAAAGACACTTTCGTATGTTTTAGTTCTAACTGTTTTATGCAGGGACACCCGACGGTTGCAGCTGATCAGAATTGAGGAATCAATTCATTGCCGCATGCTCACATATCGCTCTTACACCTAACGAAATTATGATATGTGCATATCTTCATCAACTGATTCTGATATTCTTCATTCCATGCTTCTGCTACTCTGATGCAAATATCTTAATCAACAAATGCTTCCGCAACTCTGATAAGAAGATATCATGATCCAAAAGGTGAGCATGTCGGTCCAAACGTCACAACATCACATAATGGCGATATTTCAAAAGGATGAGTCAGAGATTTGTTGTGGCTGATGATCACAAAACTGGCTCAAAACTCAACATCACGTGGATCAGTTAAAGACCTCCACTTGAAAGAACAAAACATGCAAAACATGAAGAATCAAAGACTACGAGCTAAAGAACAAAAGAACTTAATCAATGAAACCAAGAACATCAAAAGTAATATCTATTTATAATAAATGTAAGTTGAGATGACCTCCCTTAGGGGGAGATTGTTAGGATTTAGTAAATCCAGTACTTAAAGTGTCGGTCACCTCAAGTATGTATACTTAGTAACACCGTGGAGGACGGATGGGTCTTTACCCACTGTATGCCTGATCCACAGCCTAAAGTAGGCGTGCTATACTTGTACCCTATAAATACCCTTTGCCTTCCAAGGCAAAGGGTTGGAGCTTTTATAATACATTTTTCTTTGCCTCACTAAGTTTCCCATCCTCTCCCACTTTCTCTCTCTAAACCTTATCTCCTACGCATAACTTTGTGCTTATGATGTGTTTGTGATTAACTAAGATGCTACAAGATAAACTTCCAAATTTTCCTTCTTTTGTGGTCCATTCTAAGGGATGTTTTGTAAAAACATAATGTGAGTCGTGTCGTCCATGTCATTAACAAAAGTTTCAAAATTTCTGTTTTGGGGGTGTAACGACTTGGTATCAAAGCCTTGGTCTAAGAGATTTAGGATCTTTACCTTAGAATTTCCTAGACTTAGGCCACGTGAATTGTGTTAGTAATAGTTATGCTACGTGTACACTTCCTTGATGATTTTAAGAAGTACATATGTTACATGTTTTAATAACTACGCTTGGCCACCGTGGTTATAAGAAGATGGCACATATGTGTTACCTAAGATCGTTAAGGCCTTGTGCAGGTGGTGGTTAGGGTGAGTTGTGAAAGAGTTATATGATTTTTATAAGTTATAGGTGATTCTGCCATAAAGGCTACTACCTCTAAACATGCCGGATCTTCGGCAAGAGACCCAACCAAGAATGATATGACCTCGGAAAATTCCTCTTATTCTAGTTCGGAGGGTCCTACCTTAGAAGGAGTTACTGACGAACAAGTAAAGGCTTTAGACGTTTTAATGAGGAGAAGGATAGTAAAAGCACTAGAAAGATCCATGTCGTATGTTGTTAAAGAGACCACACTAAATATTCAAAAAGCAATGCAAAGAGAGTTCGCGGAACTTAGAAGAGAAGAAGGTCATGGTAAGGTTACTAGGAATGACAAATCATCTTACCGCGATTTCACAGCATGTGACGTACCTAAATTCACAGGGACCCTTGATCCTATAGCTTGTAATAGATGGCTCATTGCCGTTGAAGGTGCCTTTCGCACAAGTGGGTATGAAGAGGCAAAGAAGGTTATCTACGCCATCAATTTCCTTCGTGATAGTGCTAGGACTTGGTGGGAAGTGAAAGTGTGTGAGAAAGGGGAGGCTTGGTCAGATTTGTGTTCGCGGAAGGAATTTAAGGAGTTATTTACTTCGGAGTATGCACCGGCGGAGGAGAATGACAAAATTCAGGAAGAATTTCAGACTCTAGTACAAATAAATGAAACGGTGAATGAGTTATGGAAGAAATTTAATGACATGGTCCTTATTGCTCCGAGTACCATAATAATGAGAAGCTCAAAGTAGATAGGTTCCAAAGGATGCTTAAGGAATAAATCCGTGAAGTAACCTCACCATTTAAGTGTAGTACCTTGGAAGATCTTCTAAGTCGGGCTCGTGTGAGAGAAGCGGATTTGGTGAGAAAGAAAAGTAAAGAAGATAAGGATGTTAAGAGGAAACAAGTGTTTAGAGATAGAGAAGGCAAAAAGCCAAGGTTTGACTTAGGTAGAAGGACCAGAGGGAATCAAGGAAAGACGCAATGCAAGAAGTGTCACAAACTTTATTTTGGTGAGTGTAGACTCAACATGTCGGGATGTTACAAGTCCGGTTCTTTAAGTCACATGAGTAAAGAATGCCCGAAGCCAATGGTGATATGTTATGGGTGTAATCAAGTTGGGCACAAATTAAATGAATGTCCGAGTCGAAAGACAAACGCTGCTAAGATTGTGAAGACGGTCAAGGAAGAAAAAGTTGAGATTCCAAAACCTAAGGCTCGGGTTTATCAAATGGGAGTGGAGGAAGCGAAGTCGGGACCCGATGTCATTACAGGTATACTTCTTGTTAATTCCATTCCCGCTCGAGTCCTCTATGACTCGGGAACTAGTGTATCTTTTGTGTCATTAGAGTTTAGTAAGAAATTGACCTCTCCACTATCTAAACTCTCCAAACCCCTTGAAGTAGAAATAGCCGATAGTAAGGTGGTAGGTGTGATTAATGTGTTCCGTGGTGTAGAGTTGGAATTAGATAATAGTATATTTAAGATCGACCTACTTCCTATAGTGCTTGGAGAATTTGATGTCATCATAGGCATGGATTGGCTTAGTAATCACAATGCTGCCATTTTAGGTAATCAAAAGATGGTACGAGTCTTGAATCCTAATGGTCGAGAAGTAGTAATATATGGAGATAAAAGAAAAGGAGAATTTAAGTTATGCTCAGTAATGAAGGCTAGGAGATATTTATCACTGGGTTGTCGTGCGTTTTTGGCTCATGTGGTATATACGAGTATTAAGAAGGCAAGTATTGATAATGTTCCCATTGTTAACGAATTTCGGGATCTTTTTTCGGAGGAATTGCCGCATGTTCCACCTTAAAGACAAGTAGAATTTCGCATTGATCTCATTCCGGGTGCCAAACCGATAGCAAAGACCCCTTACCGTCTAGCCTCTTCAGAAATGAAAGAATTGATGAGCCAACTTCAAGAATTGCTAGATAAAGGTTTTATCCGTCCAAGTAGTTCGCCTTGGGGAGCACCGATTTTTTTTGTTAAAAAGAAGGACGGTAGCATGCGTATGTGTATTGACTACCGAGAGTTAAATAAAGTAACGGTGAAGAATGTGTACCCTTTGCCAAGAATCGATGATCTTTTTGACCAACTTCAAGGCGCTAAATGGTTTTCCAAGATTGATTTACGTTCGGGTTATCATCAATTGAAGGTTCGAGAAGAAGACATTCCTAAGATGGCTTTTAGGACCCGATATGGACATTATGAATTTACGATTATCCCTTTTGGACTTACGAATGCACCTGCAGTTTTTATGGACCTAATGAATCGAGTATGTAGACCGATGTTGTATAAGTATGTAATTGTATTCATTGACGACATTCTCGTTAACTCGAAGAACAAGGAAGAGCATGCGGTTCACTTGAGAGATATTCTTGAAACATTAAGGCAAGAAAGATTGTATGCAAAATTTTCAAAATGCGAATTTTGGTTGCAAGAAATTCAATTCCTTGGTCATGTTGTTAATTCGGAAGGAATTAAAGTTGACCCGTCAAAAATAGAAGCAGTGATGAATTGGCAAGTTCCGTGAAATGTTGGGGAGATACGAAGTTTCCTAGGCCTGGCAGGGTATTACTAGAGATTTATACAAGACTTTTCTAAGATTGCGTCTTCATTAACTAGACTTACCAAGAATAATGTCCCTTTTGAGTGGGGAAGGGAACAAGATGATGCTTTTGATACATTACGGAGGAAGTTATGTGAAGCACCGATTTTAGTATTACCGGAAGGAACAGAAGATATGGTTGTATATTGTGATGCATCATACTCCGGTCTTTGTTGTGTCCTTATGCAAAGAGGTAAAGTAATTGCCTATGCCTCGAGACAGTTGAAGAAGCATGAAAAATATTATCTGACTCATGATTTAGAGTTCGCAGCAGTGGTTCTTGCATTAAAGTTATGGAGGCATTATCTCTATGGAGTGGAATTCGTGATCTACACCGATCATCGAAGTCTTCAATACTTCCTCAGCAAAAAGGATCCGAACATGAGGCAACGAAGATGGCTAGATTTATTAAAAGACTACAATTGTGAGATCCGATACCACCCGGGAAAAGCAAACGTGGTGGCCGATGCGTTAAGCCAAAAGAATCAAGGTGAAGTTACAAAGGTCCATTCCTTGCAAATGATTATTACAATCGACTTTTTCGATAAGGTTAAGTTAGCCCAGAAGGAAGCTTTGAAAAAAGAAAATTGGGAAGGGGAACGTATTATTTCCCATGTCCTGGACTTAAAACGCGGTATGGAAGAATCTATGTATCTTTCTGTAGTGGTGTTAAGATGTTACTCCTAGACGAAGCACATAAGTCAAAATATTCCATTCACCCGGGAGCTAACAAGATGTACCATGATTTGAGAAAAGATTATTGGTGGCCGGGCATAAAAAGAGATTGTGCGAAATATGTTGAAAAATGTTTAACTTGCTTGAAGGTTAAAGCCGAGCACCAAAAACCATATGGTAAAGTACAACCGTTAGAAGTACCGGTTTGGAAATGGGAAAAGATTACGATGGACTTCATTACAAAGTTACCACGAACGACCAAAAAGCATGACGCGATTTGGGTAATAGTAGACCGTTTGACGAAAAGAGCACATTTCATTCCTATTAGAGAAGCTATGCCCGTTCACAAGTTAGCAAAGATATATGTGAAGGAAATAATTGCACGCCATGGGGTACCCATTTCTATAATCTCCGATAGAGATGGAAGGTTCACTTCGGCATTTTGGCTAAGCTTCCAAGAAGAATTAGGTACAAGATTACACATGAGTACGGCCTTCCACCCGCAAACGGATGGGCAAAGTGAAAGAATGATTCAAACACTAGAATACATGTTAAGGGCGTGTGTAATTGACTTTGGAGGAAATTGGGACAATAATTTACCTTTAGTCGAATTTGCTTATAATAATAGTTACCATGCTAGCATTGAAATGCCACCTTATGAGATGCTTTATGGTAGGAAATGTAGAACTCTGGTGTGTTGGGATGAAGTGGGGAAAAGAGAGTTAGCTAGTACGGATATAATACTAGCAACAACCGAGAAAATCAAGACGATTAGAGAAAGACTTAAAGCGGCCCAAGGTAGATGGAAGAGTTATGCCGATAATTGAAGGAGACCAATTGAATTCGAAATTGGAGACTATGTTATGCTTAAGGTTTCCCCTTGGAAGGGTGTTCTTAGGTTCAAACATAAAGGAAAGTTAGGGCCAAGATTCATTGGAACCTTCAAGGTCATAGAGCGTGTTGGTGAAGTAGCTTATGTATTGGATCTCCCCAATGAGATGAAAGGAATTCACAATATATTCCATGTATCTTACCTAAGGAAATGTTTAGCGGATGAAGCTAGCATAATTACATTGGATGATGTAGAAGTAGATCCAAAGTTAACATCGCAAGAAGAGCCGGAGGCAATACATGGGACAAAGACAAGGCAACTAAGAAATAAAGAGATTCCATTAGTGAAGGTACAATGGAGAGATCGAAAGGGTACGACTATTAGATGGGAATCGGAGGAAAGAATGAAGAGCAAGTATCCTCAACTTTTCCAAACATGATTTCGGGGACGAAATCAAATTTTAGGAGGGGTGAATTGTTACACCCGTCTCCCGTCAATGTATTATTAAAAGGATGTATTAACCTTTTATGTTAGAATGTATAAAAATGATTCTTAAATATTGTAGCTAGTAAGAAAGATTAAGAACTATTGTGGCCAAAATATAGAATCCTAGAATAGAGGGACTAATGTTGTCATTTGGCCTAAGTAGAATAAATATAAAAGGAGAAAAAGTAGTTTCATAAAGACTTATCCAGGTTTTGAGGAGGTTACCTCATGTTGAAGAAAGAGTGAGAGAAGAAGAAGAAAGTATCAAGATCATCATCAATTGAGTTAATTTTGGGCTATTGAAGTGATTATTAAGGATAGGAGACCTTCAATTGTATATCTCAAACCAAGTAAGCAACTTCCCTAATTCTTGTAATTAGGGTCTTGAATTTAGAAGTTTAAAGTAGTTATAGAAGATGCCCAATTCATTAAGACTGTTAGTTATAGTCTTTAATTAAGATTAATTATTGTTTAGGAAGCTTAAGGAAGTGGTGACTCTATTTGGTAGAAATCCTTGGAATAATTGAAGGTAAGTATAGTGGGTTAATGTTATATCATGTTGAATTATGAATAATTGATTATGTTATAGTTGTTGGAGCTTGTTATAGTTTAGCTTGGATCCATAGCTTTGTATGTAAAGTAGTGTAAATACCAATTATAAGGTATGTGCCTATGTTATAGATGCTCCTTGAATTCTTATGTGTTGTTAAAGTTTTATTTGCATTAAACCCATTTACTTACTAAGCATTCGCTTATGTTATAGTTGATGACGTTTTGTAGGTCCTAGCAAGGAGGATAAAGGTAAGACTCAAGTGTAAAATGGACTTTGCTTGAGCTCCTAGTTGAGCTTGTCTTTTGGAACCAAGGTGTTAAAGTTAGAAGCCCCGAAGAGTCAAGTCACGTTTTGGTATATTTTCAAGTGTCTTGGTCTTCTTTCCGTTAGTGGTTGTACTTACGTTTATGTTGTCTAAAATGATGCGTCAAGTTCTTGTAACTATGGGTCAAGAAGTTAGAAATGATGTTTGGCGTAAAGTCAATTACTCATTTTAAGGATTAAGGTGTTGGGATAATTAGTGTAAATGGTTCTTATAAGTATTACAAGTTGGTTTCTGGTCTTATGGCAATATCCAAAGTGATATGTAGCTTTTGTTGGGTCTAAGTGCAGTAAATCTGCACAAAATGTGCATGTCTGGGCTCTAGAAGGCGTCGCCAACTGGGTGATCCAGTCTGGTTGAAAAGCTTCTGAGCCGTCAGGCTATGTTGGGTCTCAGACGGCGTCACACTTCAAGAGTGACGGCATCGTGTTTAGAACCTGACGCCGTCGGGTTAAAAACCTTCTGAGCCGGCATACCTAAAAGTCTGGGTTTATTGACCTGACATTTCTTTAAGGCGGACGACGTCACGTAATGTGGGTGACGGCGTCTGCCCATCTGATGGAATTAACTAAGTCCTTCTTCAGCTCAAACTAACAAGATAAACTTCCAAATTTTCCTTCTTTTGTGGTCCATTCTAAGGGATGTTTTGTAAAAACGTAATGTGAGTCGTGCCGTCCATGTCATTAACAAAAGTTTCAAAATTTCCGTTTTGGGGCGTAACAAATAGCTATTACAGTATCATTGTAACTTGATTTATTGTTTGGGCATGTTATTACTGTAACATATTGTATATGACTATATGTTATTACTGCATATAACTAATTCGGAAATAATATGAAAAAATAAATAAAGCTCAAAGTTAAATGGCCATAATTAAACTAACTCGACCCACTAATGCTACAAATTACAAAATTTACATGCTAAAGCATTTAAATATTATCAATGATATGTAGTCACGTAAAGAAAATTTGATAAGGCATGAAAGTTTTGCCATGGCCAACCCCAACACACACATAGCTCTGTCACTGTTAATAAACACTAATTTGACAATAGCATAAATTGATTTTCGGGTCTTATCGGGTTGACCCGATAATATTAATTATCTAACCCTAACCCGACCCGATAACACTATCGGGTTATCGGGTTCGGGTCAAAACAACCCGACAGGATTTTTTAACCCTATTTAACCCAACCCGATAAGTCTTATTGGGTTCGTGTTCGGGTTCGGGTCGGGTCAACCCGACCCTCCTGACACCCCTACCTGCCTCCCTACCATCACTTGCCATGCTATACATTGTTGCCACAACATGTTTACATGTAATACCGGTTAGCTCCTATATCCTACATGTACATGTCCTTAACTTCATATTCACTAGACTTTGGTCATTCCATGGTTCCTTACACTAGTAACTATCAGCTCTATTGGAAATAACTGAATAGTCATTAGCTTCTTGCTTAATAACCTTAAAAATGGCTATTGGATTTGGGGTTAAAGGACCATCAGACTTGTCTATTACCTGTTTCCCATTCATTATTATGTTCATCAAATACTCCCTAATGTATTCCAAACGTCATATTATTGGTTTATCTCTACTATCTACCAACTTATTGTTGAATGCCTCACAAAAGTTGTTGACCAGAATTTCACACCTAGCTCTGCCTATTTTTTGATTAATGATTAAGGATAACTTTGTTAATACAAATAAATCGTAAAAATGTTTATTTATATTTTACAATCTTCTTATATTTTGTCGATAACAAACATAAAATCATCTTAACGAAATAAATAAAATACGTAATGTTTTGAGCCAATAATTTACTAACTCATTTCACTAAACAAATAAACCTTTAAACATGTTTAGTTAAATAGTTTATCATAACCATTTTTATAAAACACTTATAATTAACTTTGGTTACTTACATTCTTATAAAAATACATACTAGTTAAATGTAACTTGTAATATAAAAGCTTGGACTATCCATAACCCAAACCCCATGCCCAAAACCCATGACCCATGGAGCTCGGCCCAAAACCCATAACCCATTGCATAACATCATGCATGACATAAAAAATAGGTAATATCCATGACCCATGACTCAAAGTCCATGATCTATGACCCGAAGTCTCTAACCCATGACCCAAGATATCTTTGACATCATTCATGACATCACATGACCCATGGACCTTAACCCATAACCGAAAACCCAAAATTTGGACTGGTACTACCAGATAGCTGGATCTCTTGGAATACATTGGTCGGATTCCTTTGGGAAGGGATCTGGGTGAACAGTGACCAGAAATGCCTATAAATAGTGAACCATTTATTCCTTATTGATAACCACTTTTAGATATATCTTCTCTCTACATTTCTAACCTCATATCCAAGGATCCTCTATGTAGTTTTTATTGTAGCGATTCTCTAGGTTCTTGTTAAAGGCGAGATCACCACGTTTAGCTCAGAACACTTGCAAGCTCTAAGACATGGGTTGCTAGACTTCATCATCATCACAAGATCACAAAAGTGTCTCTTGTTGTTGGTTCCCATTAAGTATGTCATAGGTGTGTTGTGTTAGCTAATGGTGCTTAGATTAGTTCCTCTATTGTAAAGGAACTTGGTATCTGCCTTGTGCCAAATAAAGTGCATGCGACGTCGTGTAAGGTTTGGTTCTACCTTGTGTGAAAGAAACAGGTATCTAGCCTTGTAACGGATAAAGTGTAGGTTACGAAGGTTTGGTTCTACCTTGTGTGAAGAGCCCGATATTTAGCTTTGTACCGGAAAAAGTGTAAGCAATGTTGCGAAGGCTTATCCGCCAAGAAAAGGAGCTTGTGATGTGTAGTGATTACGAACTCTCGAGTTGGGTACTCGGGGAGTGGAGTAGGGCAAGGAAGGTGCCCTTGTAGCCGAACCAATGTAAATACTTGTATTATGGTTGTGTATTTCTTTCTCTATCTCGTAGTATAGTATATTTACATCTAACTATCAATATCCAATACACATCTAAATTAAACTGACATAAGTCGACCTAAAAGTTTTAAAACAAAGTTTTAATTGGTAAAACTATTCAACCCCCTATTCTAGTTTTCTACAAAGTTTATGTCCACTATATATATATACACTTAAAACACAAATATGAAAAATGTTATACCAAAAAAAAAAAAAAAAAAAAAAAAAAGCTTGACTACGAGTTTGCTAGTTTCTTTTGTAGCCACGCATGAGCTTTAGGGTCGAAGACTTTTAGTTCCTCTATTCCTCTTTGAAATTGAACCACAGTGGTTGCTATTGCACACTTACACAGAAGATCTTTGTAAATCCTTCATTTGAAAATCTACTTCATGTTGTCATAGACGTGTCTAACACAGTATCTATACTGTTACAAGTAAGACATAGTGGATTAAAACAAACACATTGTTACACCCCAAAACCGGGTTTTAAATATTAAATAATGAGAATGCCATTGGATTAGTTTGACTAAGACTTTTATGAGTCGGGGGACTCAATCTGATTGGCTAGTCAAACTCGATAGTCAAACTATAAGTTAAATATTATATGTAATATGGTTTTAGAAAATACAGTGTATCACAAATAAGATGACCAAATGTGTTATTTGGCTAAAGTCATAACTAGCTTAAAGATGAATGAACTCTTATACTTTCCAAAGTATATCAAAAGTTCCAGGAAAGTGCGTGTGGTTTAGGTAGTGTCGACATATAGAGAAAAAGAGGGGGGGAAACACCATAACAACCCTAGTGATCAATTGATGGTGATTATATGTTCTATGGCAAGAATAAGGTCCCTAGATATATTCTTCATAAGGCAAGATGTTTAATTTGAGTTGAATTGATAATTTATGAATCATGGTTCATGTACTTAAATTAGGATTTTTGGGTGATTGTGGTTCTAAATTAAGTATTGAAGTGTTTGTGATAACATGTCAAGGTTAATTAATGATTTAAGTGGAAATTATTGATTTTTTGGTTATGATCATGAAATGATGATAAGGTTTTAAAATGTACTTTTTTGAGGGGTCGTTTAAGCCTTTATTTGATCACTTTTGTATCCGTTATTACTTAATATCGTTCATTTTCACTTTTTAGGTATCTTGAAGGCAAAATGCTGGAATGACACTTATTCGGACGAAAAGGCGCGAATATACGAAGAAAATGGCCAAAGTCAAGAATCGAGACACTCAGTGCTGGAACCGAAGGGGAAGGCGTCGGGTTATACCGTGACGCCGTTGGAAGATATTTTGTGACGATCAAGAGCCAAATTGTTTATTTTCAAGTGACGGCATCAGTTTTAAAAGAGTAGGGTGTCGCAACTCGACGACCTAGATTTGATCCGACGAAGTCGAGACTCGGCGACGGCGTCACGGACATAAGGTGACGCCGTCATAATGATAACGTGCCAAGACGAAACCCTAATAACGGCTGACTGACGGCCACAAATTAAAGGGTGACGCCATCGCAGCTTGTAATCTTATATATAGAATCCGAATGTTTTAGTTTTCGTGTGTAGTCTTTTGGAGTAAAACCTAAACCGAACCAAGGTCGTCTTGTACAAGATTTTAGGGTTCCATACCCTATCTTACATCAAGATAAGTGTTTTACTTCATTAATTCAATTATGTCTTCCTTTGATTGTGTGTATGCTTGCATGTTCCCATGTCCGCTAATTTACTTGTGTGTTTGCTTAGGTAATATGAAACTTAGTTATTGAATATTGATTGGTTGTCTCTTATCTTAATTGTGATTGACCTAGTATTGCGATAGGTCATTCGTTGTGTTTGTAATGCTTGATTGATCTTTGATGAACCTTATCTTATAATCGCCTAGAGTTATTGTAGACAAGCCATTCAAAGAATACCTTAGAGTTAAAGTTTATGAATCCTAGAGATTTTGTAGTCGTTAACCTTTGGTATCTTCAAAGAGTTAGGGATAAACGCATACCCTACGACCTTAGAGACACAACGCAATTAAGAATAAGGACGTGACAATTCAACCACCAATAGAGATAACTAGGAGTAATAAAGCCTAAGCAAATACATTTTAACTATCATACGAGCACACAACAATAGACATAGACTACATACACCTTAGTTTAGATAATTAGATAAGTAGAAGTAATCGGTAGAAATACCAAACCCCAAATCCAAACCCCGATATTCGTACCTTTCCATTTCCTAAAACATAAAAGATAAAAATAATCTTCCTCAACCCCAACCTTAGCGTAGTAACTTCTCACTAGCATTCCTATTCCCTGAGAACGATATCAATTCCGTGGCTTACCCTAATACTACACTACAACGATTAGGTTCAACGCCTAGGGTGTTGAAAACTTGCTCGATGAAAAGGAAGTTCCTTTGACCCCGAACGACGCGTGTAGCGTTATCAAATGATCATATGATGATTAGAGTTGATGAAGGGTAAGTTATGGGTTGTATAAAAATTATTGATTTTTTGGTTATGATCATATGATGATTAGAGTTGATGAAGGGTAAGTTATGGGTTGTATAAACCCTTGTTATTGTTATGGCTTTAATGTGGTGATGATTCTTGGTTAAGAATCAAGGAAAGAAGAAGATGATGTTCCTGGTAAATATAGCTTGAATTAAGGTAAGTAATTTCACTATAACAAGATGTTATATAGAGTTTATCATGTTTTGTATTATGTATTATGTGTTTGGTGATTATTTGTGAATAATGATAAAAAGGCTTAAGACTAGTGTGTTTGTTTAAGATTAAGATGAGGCTAGTTGATAAAACTAGTTATTTACGTATTGCTTGGTTGATATGCCATTGCAGGCATGTGAAGCTTAAGAGTTGATTGAAATTAGTTGATGTATACTTAACAAAGATGTGGATAGCCTAGTTGTGAATCTAGCAAGGTATGTGGAGTTCATATGTATGTGAATGACTGATGAATTAAGTGAAGCTTATAGTGCAAATTATGATTTATGATACATAATAACTTGTTATGTATTTTACTTACTAAGCGAAAGCTTACGGTTTAGTTGTTTAACTATTTTGTAGGTTCATAAGCGGAGGAAGTTAGGTCTTGGCTAAAGGCCTAGAATTTGAGAGCATGGATGAAAGTATTGGCTTATGCATACGAATGTACTCGTAGAACACCGAGCTCAAAGTAAAGTTGAACTCCAAGTGTCAATTGAAGTAAATGTTTGTATTTTTCGAGTCTTTGTTATAGTTTAAGAGTTAATTTGCAGGAAGTTTAAGTGTTTCAAGACTCATGTTATTTTCATGGGCTTAAGTGTATTGAAAGTGGGTCAAAACGGGTGTTTGGCAAAACACTTGTCATTTATAAAGTACGTTTTCGCGGGTATTTGAGACCATGTTTATACATCTTTATGATTTATATGTTGTGTTGATAATTTCTAAAATTTTTGATAAATTATCGAGTTCGAGAAGTTGATTTTTCGGAAAAGTATGTAAAAATGAGTTTAGGTGACCAGAGTGCTGCAATCGGGTGGCTAGAGAGCCATACCAGGCGGCTTGAAGCCAATACTGGGTGACTGGAAAGCCTTGTCGGGCGACTGGAACAATTTTGGCAGATTTTAGTCGGTTTTCTAGAAAATCACAACTTTTAAATCGTAAGTCATTGGTGGTTGTTCCACCCATCGTTTTGATAGTAATTGAGCCAAGTTTCATTTAAAAATACTCTTAAGGGCTGGTTTGTAATATATTTTTGTCAATTAATTAAAGACTAACAGAAGGTCAGTTTTGGTCATGTCATTTTCGAGCAAAAAGTTTAAATTTTTAGTCAAATTGGGAAAGGGGTATTTCAACTTGGTATCAGAGCTTCGGTTTAAGTGAATTAGGTTGCCACTATAGGTTTCCTAAACGTATATCACTCGTAGATGCGTGTACGATAAGCGTAAGTAGTACGGAAAGTGGAAGCATTAGTTATAACGTATATTAGTATTTGCGGCTATGCTAAGAGCATGATATATAGAAGGGTGTGAGTTAAGTAGATGCATGGAAATGCATAGATTTAACTTGAATGAGATGGTATATGGGTAGAATTTGTGACCAATATATGGTCTAAGAATAATACATGTTAATGAATGATGAAATATATGCTTTAGAGATGAAATGATTGAGATGTAGGGAGGATTGAATGCTTGATTAAAGCACATAGTTTAGAATGTACGGAAAGTAAGAAATGGTAGAAGTAAATGAGCAATATATGCTTATGAATATATATAGAAACACCTGGTAATTGTGTGAGGCATTAAATTATAAATGAGGTAAATGTGCTAAGATGAATCGAAACTCGAATAGAGTCATATGGTAAATATTGAGATGATGAGAAAACTATGTGTATAAAAAAATGGAAAGTGCATGAAATAGTTATATAAGCATGTACCCTTGTCAAGGGTCAAATGCATATGAATAATAGAAGTACTTGATCAAAGTACGTAAATGATAAGAATATACGAATGCTAAAATAGTACTAGCTTAGATCCAATGTTAAGAAATTGAAAGGCATTATGAGTTGCCAAGAATGATAAGTTCACGACCGTTAAGTTCGAGTGTGTAAGAAAATGGTAAAGGCATTGTGAAATGCCAAAAACGATAAGTTTGGGAGATGTAAGAAAATAAAAAGGGTATTTTGAAATGTCAAGAACATTAAATTCACGAATGTGGAGTTCATAAATGGGAAAGTGTGAGTAATAGTGTGGATGGATCCAAGTCTAGAAAAGAAAAAAAGTTAAAAATGGAAAGGTTAGTTTACATATTGGTAAATATGTAAAGTAAGAAAATATTATGCGGGTATAAGTGTCGTGTCAGGGATGCTTAAGTAGGATGATTTATAATCTCCTTATTTAAATTTATTGAGACACCTTTTCATGTAAATAAAGCAGTTGTAAATTGCCGAACTATAAGTTTATAATTCCTTACTTACATATATTGGGACGCCTCTTTATGTAAATAAAGAATTGTAGATGAGTGGGCTTATGTGTATCCAATATGGCATGAGTACGGGTAAAGATATGAGAAATGAAAAACTAAAATAAGTTAGACTTTGTAAGAAATAAGTTAAGCGTAGATGGAAGTAGATGGCATTGTGAGATAGAAGGGAGCTAAATAAGTAGAAAAGTTTGTGAATGATCGCAAGTGTAAAGTAAGTAAGATTTCGGAGATGAAATCTAAATAAGGAGGTAGATATGTTACACCCTAAAACCGTTTTTAAGTATTAAATAACGAGAATGCCATTGGAGTAGTTTGATTAAGACTTTTATGAGTCGGGAGACTCGATATGATTGGCTAGTCAACCCGATAGTCAAATTAAGTTTAATATTATATGTAGTATGGTTTTAGAAAATACAATGTGTCACAAATAAGAATAAATATTACTTAAGGGACCAAATGTGTCATTTGGCTAAGGTCAAAACTAGCTTTAAGATGAAGGAACTCTTATACTCTCCAAAATATTCCAAAAGTTCGAGAAAAGTGTCTATGTTGTTTGGGTGGTGTCGACATAGAGAGAAAAAGATGAGGGAAAACTACATAAGAACCCTAGTGATCAATTGATGGTGATTATATGTTCTATAGCAAGAATAAGTATATTCTTCATAAGTTATGATGTTTAATTTGAGTTGAATTGATAATTTATGAATTAGGGTTCATGTAAATTGGGATTTTTGGGTGGTTGTGGTTCTAAAATAAGTATTGAAGTGTTTGTGATAATGGGATGGGTCAAGGTTAACTAATGATTTAAGTGGAAATTATTGATTTTAGGTTATGATCATGAAATGATTATGATTAGAGTTGATGAAGGGTAAGTTTGGGTTGTATAAACCCTTTTTATTTTTATGGCTTTAATGTGTTAATAGATGTGGTGATGATTCTTATTTAGGAATCAAGGAAAGAAGAAGAAAAAGAAGATGTTTTTAGTAAATACAGCTTGGCTTTAAGGTATGTAATTTGACTATAATAAGATGTATATTGAACTATCATGTTTTGTATTATATGTTATGTGTTTAATGATTATTTGTGAATAAGGATATAAAGGCTTAAGACTAGTGTGTTGGTTTAAGATTAAGATGAGGCTAGTTGATCAAACTAGCTAGTTATGTATCACTTACTTGATATGCCATTGAAGGTATGTAAAGCTTAAGAGTTGATTGAAATTAGTTAATGTATATTTGGCAAAGATGTGGATAGCCTAGCTGTGAAACTATCAAAATATGTGGAGTTTATATGTATATGAATGAACGATGAATTAAGTGAAGCTTATGATGAAAATTATGATATATATGATATATAATAACTTGTTATGTCTTTTACTTACTAAGCAAAAGTTTACGGTTTAGTTGTCTATCCGTTTTGTAAGTTCATAAGCGGATGAAGTAAGGTCTTAGCTAAAGACCTAGAATTTGAGAGCACGGATGGAAGTGTTGGCTTCTGCATAGGAAGGTAGTCGTAGAACACCCCTAGCTCAAAGTAGAGTTGAACCCCAAGTGTCAGTTGAAGTAAATGTTTGTATTTTTTGAGTCTTTGTTATAGTGATACGTGGGGTTCGGGATCGAGAAAACCTCCTTTTTTACGAGCAAGTTTTTCAACCCTCTAGGCAGTGAACCTAATCGATGTAGTGTAGTATATGATAATCCCAAGGAATTGATTTCGTTCTCTGGGGGAATAGGAATGCCAGAAAGATATATATGATGAGAAGGTGGGGTTGAGGAAGATTCTTTTTAGTCTTTTTATGATTTTTTAGAAAGCAAAGGTAAATATCTCGGGGTATAAGATTGGGGGTGGTACTTCTACCGATTTCTACTACTTTTACTAATTACTAAATAATTAACTAATGGATAGATTATGCTAATTGAAGTGTGCTTGAATGATGATTAAAGATGTGCTTACTTAGATGTTATTACTCCCTAGTTATCTCTTACTGGTCGGTTGAATTGTCACTTCCTTCATCTTAATTGATGTGTTGTATTCCGTTTGGTCGTAGAGTGGTGCCTAATTCCCTAATTCTATGAATTGCAACTCTCTTCTAGAATACCCGGGATCGGCAAGTACAATGGTATCTCCCCCGAATACTCTACTATCCTAAAGCTACAATTCACGCAATAAACACAACGAATGGCCTAAGTGCACTCAAAGGCTTTTTTGCTATTTAGGACCTTCAAGCTCGCAACAATGAAAGAAGAAGTCAGTTTTCCTTAATCTAGCGTCTACCAATTAAGACAAGAGACAACCTAACAATAATTAATAACTAGGTTTCATAGATCAAAGCAAACACAAGAATAATTTAGCTACTCATGTTAAACAAGAAAGCATACACACATACAATTGAACATGGGGTAGACAAAATGATAAATTGGATAAACAAACTTATCTTGTGATGTAAAATAGGGTATGGGACCCTAGAATATTGTCCAAGTCGGACTACAACTGTATTAGGGTTTGCTCTCTAAAGTTCTACCTCTTCAAATACAGAAAAATCAAATTCTATATATATATTTACAATCGCGATGGCGTCACCTTTTGCTAGTGACGCCGTCAGGTCGTCGTCATTAGGGTTTCATTTGGTCCAAGTCATCGTTGGGACGGCGTCAGTTGAGATGTGTGACGCCTTCAGTCTTCATGAAGGACGTCGCCTGAGTCTTGGTTCTTGGGCGTCTGGAAATTGTGACTGACGCCTTTCAGAGTTTAGGCGTGACGCCGTCAGGCTTTAGAACCAAAATTTCCGCTGAGTCGTCACGTGCACTTTTGATCAAGTCTTCTATATAGGGACGGCGTCACCCTTTGGTTGGGACGCCGTCAGGTGTGATGGAGTGCCTTTGATCTTGACTTTGCCATTTTCTTCATGTTTTCGCTCCTTTTTATCTAAATGTGCTTCACTCAAGCCTTTTGCTTCCAAAAGACCAAAAATGTGAAAAGGAACTATTTTAAGTAGTAACAGATATAAAATGTGTTGATTTAGGGCTTAAATGACCCCCTAAAACGTGTGTTTTAAATCCTTATCATATAGTTTAAGAGTCCATTTGTAGGAAGTTAAAGTGTGTCAAGTCTCATGTTACTGTCATGGGTTTAAGTGTATTGAAAGTGGGTCAAAACGGGTGTTTGGCAAAACACCCATCATTTTGTAAAGTACGTTTCCTTGGGTCTTTGAGACCATATTTATACGTCTTTATGTGTTATATGTTGTGTTAATAATTTTTGAAAAGTTTGATAAATCATCGAGCCCAGGAAGTTGGTTTTCTGGAAAAAGTATGTAAAAATGAGTTTGGGTGACCAGAGTGTTGCAACCGGGCGGCTGGAAGCCAATATTGGGCGGTTGTAACAGGCTTGCCAGATTTTAGTCAGTTTTCTAAAAATCATAACCTTTAAACCGTAAGTCGTTAGTGGCCGTGTCACCCATCGTTTCGAATGTATTGAATCTAGTTTCATCTAAAATTTACTCTTAAGGGCTAGTTTATAATATATTTTTTTCAGTTCATTCAAGAGTAACAGAAGGTCAATTTTGGTCATGTCGTTTCCGCACAAAATTTTTAAACTTTTAGTCAAATCGAGAAAGGGGCGTTTCACACGTAATGGATTAAGACAATGCTTATGTGTAATGAATTTGATATAACCAGTTTTAATGGAATTGATTATACCTTTTGTATATCTGAAATGAAAGTGTAGTTATAGTTTGATTGTAAATCAAGGTCATCACCGAGAAATATTCAATGAAAGTGTAGTTATAGTTTTGAGGAACTTTTTTTTTGATATTTTTTTATAAGTGTTGAAATTTATGTCTAGAAAAATCATATGTGATTTGCTATTTTTGGTATTTTCAAATCACATGTAATTTTATTGTGGAAAACTTGAAGGGGGTTCAATAATTTTTACCATTTTAAAATATATTTGCTTTAAGTAATTTTATGTGGGTTAATGTAAATGATAGACAATAAGTAATATGCAAGTAAAGACAGAAACGATCAAACCACAACACGATTGTTTATAGTGGTTCGGTCTACAATGACTCTTTTTTCTTGCCCTAATCCACTCCCCGAGTCTCCAACTCGAGAGTTTATCTTCATTAATCAACAAGCTCCTTTAACCGGCGGAGAAAACCTTTACACTTTGCTTACACAATATTTTTGACACAAAGCTAGATGTCGAGTTCTTTTATAAGGGTACAACCACTCTCGTCACACTATGTATTTGAAGGACTGAAATACTAACCGATCACTATCAGAGGTTTATGATGGTTTGGTACAAACAATGATGTATGAATTAACTATAATTCATACTATGATGAACTAACAAGACTTTGCAATACATTATTAAAGCTTGTAAGACTTTTGATAATGTTTTGATCTTCTTGCTACAAAAGAAGCTTACTAAAATGAAATATGAATGAGTTAGACGTAATGAAACATATGTTGTTTTTATGCTTGTAAGTGACGAGAAATCAACATGGTGTGGCTTGCTATTTATAGGCAAGAAATGCCAGCAAGCCATGGATCAGACGGATCCAAATACAGGGATCCCTCCGTGTATGTATTTGGTTCCGTGGGAACCTGACAGAAAATCAACCATATCTTTTTTCAAACCTAACCAAAATATTTACCATATCTTTCAAAGATTCTAGAGTGGTAATCTAACCAAAATATTTACCATCGAACGACGCGGCTCTATACCCTAGTTTAAGGGACGGAAAGACAAAACTTAAAGACTGAAAATCCAGTACTAAGTGCATCTTTCCTTACCTCCAGGGGTGGTGAGCAGAGTGAGAGAGGCCCTCGTTTGACGACATGTTTGGCTTTGTGTTCAGTAGTAGGGTATAACGATGTTATGATTTGATCAACTCAACGGCTCAATCAGAGCTTTAAAACCTTGTTTTAAATAGGTGCCATGTGGGGTACCCTTCTGAGGTAGCAAAAAGACAGAAAGTCTGAGGACAACTTTCTTTCTTCATGCTTTTTGTTTCGTTAAAGAGGTCGACCCTGTTCTCATTTATTTTATTTGAATAAAAAAATGTCGGGTCGTTAAAAAGCCATTGTTTTTGCTCGATGATTGTGTCACGGGGAGGATCTATCTTTTAAAGATTCTTAGAGTGACAATCTAACCAAAATATTTACCATATCTTTCAAAAATCCTAAAGAGATATGCAATCATGAAATGATGTAAAAATACATTTTCATTTTGATTAAAATGTTTTACAAAGTAAACCTGTAGAATGAATGTTGTAGCTAACTAAATGATGTTGTTTAAGAAAGACTTGTTATATACAAAGGACTTAACTAGATTTATGTTTTGCTAAAATAAAGTTTATAATTGTCGTTAACAAAATATAACAAAGATCGTAAAAATATAAATAACGTTTGTTGGACGATATTTGTATTAATAATTATGAAATCACATGTGATTTGTGAAATCACACATGATTCCTAACATACAAATCACATGTGCTTTTTCAAGACGCAAATTTTAACACCAAAACAAAACTCGAAAGAAGGTTCGTCGAAAGTATATCGAAAGTGCCCGTCTATTGAAAGCTAAAAAAAATCTCGTCACGATGGTGTAATTTTCCGTCGCTTAACCGATTTACCATTTGCAAGATATTTTATTTAAAAAAGGGTGAAAAACGATTTTGTATTAGTGTTGATGAAAATAGATGGATGTGATTGGTTCATTGGATCTGTGAAATATATGAGATTTATATTGATCTCAGCTTGGTCATCACCTAGATTTTGTATGAACCATATCTAAAAACTCTTACTCTCAGCCTCAACAATAGCATATGCAAGAGGGTAAATACTATTGTTACCATCAATACCAACAATCATCAAATTTTGCCATGTAAATGGTCCTTTTATGATTTTATCACCCAAACCTAGTTCACTAACAGTTGGGCCAACTCGTTAATGGAGTACAACTCACAATCAATTAGGTCTAAATGATCAACATTAGCAAGCTTGCATACTCTGTTTGGTGGATCAAAAAACTCACTAGTGTGGTGGATTTGAAAAGTGAAGAGATTTGGTTACGAATCTGAGAAGATAAAACAAAGAATCGAAAAACCCAAAATCAAAAAACAACCATAACATTTTCATGAATCAAGATAACATGCTTTAATTTCCAGAGAAACAGTGCATGTTCATTCGAAACAAAAATAATTAAAAAATCTTACCTTATAGTAAACCAATATCCGGAAACGGTGAACTGAGAGCTCTAATTTTCCTGCAAACCATGTTGGATGTACTTTTAAATTAGGTGATTTGCAAAATTTGGGGAAGTTGGAAGCAAGCGGTTCGATGATGAAATTTTGTTTATGTTGCAAAATATAAGAGTGCAAAACTTGGTTGCAAAAAATGTCCCTCAACAAAAGGTAGGTGTGCAAGTGGGGTGTCAAAGGAATAGGGAGTGTAAAAGTGGCGGGAAAAGTGAAAAGACGAAAATACCCTCACGTGGAACGCACGTGAGGACTTACTAACTGGGATTTGTAACGATCGTTAGCCAAAAGAGATTATTCGTAACAAAGTAGAAACCACAAAGACATTTTTCACACTTAATAGTTTTGAAGGACGTTTTTCGCAAAAATAAGAAACGACAGGGACATGATTGCAGTTTACCCTTACTACTAGTCTACACTACATATAATGTAAGGATCCCATTTCTTGCATTTATTGACTAAAACATTCAAAAAGTAAGCATTGCAACAAACAAAACACAAAGTATAAACTAATTAAACACAATCTACCAATACATTCATCTGTTGACTTTTCAACTATTATAAGGATTTTTAAAACAATACTAAATGAAAAATACATGTTATTATACATATTGTATAAGCTAATAAAAAACACAAAAAGTTTCATACAATTTATATGCAAACAAGTTGATGATACATATGATTTTAAAAACCGGACCGGACCAACGGGTTCACTCGGGAACCGGAGTCGTCACCGGTTCGGCTAGCAAAAAAAAGCCGTCCGGAAACGAACCTGAGAGGACTGTTGAAACCGGTAAAAATGGGTGAACCGGGCTGAACCAAGATCATTTTCATCTTGTTTTTCTAAAGTTAATCAACTCGTTATTATTATTTTGTTGGTTATTGGACTTTAATCACAGGGTACCCGCCGCCTCAAAGTGCGACCACCCTATTAGTTATAATAATTCATTGATCGTAAGAGTGCACGGTGTGAAGGTTGAATGGCACGCCATTGGCATTTTTTTGGCCGAATGACGCCGCTGTTATGCACCGGCGTGCACGCCGTTGGCTCGCCATTCGTCCCTTCGACGCCCATTCATGAGCATTATTGTTTTTTTTCCTTTTCATCGTAAGTAGGGTTTGATTTGTGTTTTTGTTTGCGTTTTTATGTTTGTGTGCTGAATATTTTCCTTCTTTTGCAGGTTTTGGCGACACGCCACTTGCGGAAGAAGATGGGTTAATGTTTGGTATTTTCTTTTTACTTTTTCATTATAAACCTGGTTATTATGTACGTTTATATCGTTAATTTATTTGGTGGTTTTTTTTCTTATATCGTTAGTCTTTTTGACAGTTTTTTTCTTACACTGTTAGTCCTTATGTTATTTTTCTTATATTTTTACTCCGTAAAATGTATAAATTTTTGTTTAAATGTATATAACAAAATGTGTTTCTTTTAACGTACGCCTATAACAGTTATAGGTTGAAGGATGTTTTAATAATTATGATATTATTGAGTGTAGGGTTGAGCATTATAGCCGTGGATTGGACCAAACCAAGAAATCAAACCGACCAGACCGAACCAAACATATTTGTCCTCGGTCTACCATTTTTCTCTTTTTCGGTCTTCGGTCTGGTCCGGCCGATTCGTTATTACGCTGAACCGACTATTATTCTTTGTTGGACCGGACCAGACCGAATCGGACATGGACCGAACATTTCGGTCCGGTCCTCGATCCAGACTTTTTGACTAAATCGGTTTTCAGTCCCGTCTGGTCGTGGTCGGTCCGGTTCGGTTTTCGGACCGTGATCGAGTGTGCTCTTACCATAGGGTGGATGGCAAAACTCAAAAGTTATTCTATGAGTTTAACATGATTCTAAAAGGCTCGCAAAGGCCTCACAAAGGCATGAGGCTTGGTCATGCCGTCACGCCTTGCCGCCGCATCGCCTTATGCCACGTCATTTTGTAAACTTGATATATATGAGATATAATATAAATATATAAATATTTTCATATTTTGTGCCGTCAAATGCCACGCCTTAGAAACGCAAAAGCTTTACTTTAGCCGCAAAGATGTGAGGCTTGACCACGTCATGCCTCGCGCTATTTATAAGAGCACTCGCAACCTTAACGCCCCCCCCCCCACGTTAAACGGGCGTTAGCCCACGTTAACCAGCGTTAACCACATGGGTGTCGGCGTTATTCCGGCGTTATAGTGTTGTCGTTAGCCCAATAACGGCCGTTATTTGGCATTAAAAAAATTGGTTTACCCCCTAACGGCTACAAGCCGTTGGGGTTTAAAAAAATAATAATTTACCCCCCCCCCCCCAAAAAAACCTAACCGCTAGTTTAAAAAAAATATCAAAAACATTTTTTTACCACTATAAATACCCAACTAAAACAACATTTTTTTTCACACTTCCACTACTCAATCGTCTCAATCTTATACTTCCAATTACTAAAAAAAATGTCGGGAGGCAACAACGATGATACATTCATGAATCTTCTCGGTGGTGGGTGGAATACCTCAAACCCAGGTTAATCTTCAAACCCGAACGTGGGTTCATCTTCAAACCCCAACGTCTCTTTTCCCAACCCACTAGGCTTGTCGAGCCAAGAAATTTTCCTACAACATTAACAATATCTGTATTGGCAACAAAATCAACAAAGCACATTAAACACCAACTTTCAAAATCTACAATTCTCACAACACTCACAACATTTTCAAACTGAAACACATGATATATCTGAAACACCCACGTCTCCTCCAAAAAAATCCAAAGGTCATATTAAACGAAAGTCCAAAAAATCCAAAGACCCCGAACCAATCGATGATGATGATGACAGACTGCGTTGCTGGGCGTTGGCAACCATCAGAGGAAGAATTACTTGCCATGTGTTATGTAGCTGTTACGGAGGATCTGATAGTCGGGCGTTCACAACCCAAAGATACGTTTTGGATACGGGTCAGAAATGAGTTCAATAGACTCAATTTTCAACGACGCAACAAGGATATGATGACAAGCAAGTGGAAAACGTTGAACCGCGATTGCACAAAGTTCAACGGTTTTTTCAAATGTGCGCAATGGGAACAGAGAAGTAGGGAAAGTGAGATGGATGTCATGAAACGGGCGAAGCAAATGTATCGTGACGAGCACAAATCAGCGCCGTTTGCTCTCGATGATGCTTGGGAGGTTTTGCGTAAGCATAAGAAATGGGACACGCCGGATCCGGTGGATTTGACACACGATGTCCCAAGCCAAACAAACGAGGCTTTGTTTGGTCATGATGAACAACCACGCCCCATAGGAAAGAAACGTGTTAATACAAATATCGTCATTAAACGTTATTTATATTTTATGATCGTTACCTAAGTTTTGTTAACGACAAAACTAAATTTAATTTTTATAAAGCTTGTCAAGTTTAATAGATATTAAAACAAGTTTTTCAAATAATATCTTAATCACTCAAGCATTTACATTTTGATTAATCATATTATTGATATAACTCTAAACCATAATGTATGTTAACATTTTTAGATCAAGCATGTTTTAGTTTCTTAAAAACAAAATATTATATATGTATTTATATTTTAACATATTTCTAAAAATAGAAAACAACACATGACATCATGTAGTGCATCACTGAAATCTCTAGAAGATTTCACTAGATATTTTGTGTATATTTAGACTCTACATATCTTACACAATCTTGGATAGATATGGTTGACTTTGGTAAGATTTTGGTGATCTTGATGTCAGACCCCGGCGACACCAAAACTTTACACGGGCGGAACCCTTTTAAGGGATCCGTGGTCCGTGGTGCCTGCTGATCATTTTGGCTACAAATAGCAAAGCCAAACCAAGTTGTTTCTCATCCCTTTCTAGCATATTCACATACATTCGTTCTCTCAACATTTCTAACTTAGTTTCATATCATTATAGTGATCATCTTTTGTAGCAAAGAAGATCAAGGCGTATTCAAGCTTCAACAAATAGTTGAAAGTCTTGTTTGATTGTTGTTGAATGATCTAGTGTTGATTCATACATCATTGTTGTACCAAACCATCATAATCTTGTGAGTGTGAGTGATTAGTATTTTAGTCCTTAAAATACATTGTGTGTGGGAGTGGTTGTACCCTTGGAAAAGAACTCGACATCTAGCTTAGTGTCAGAAGTAGTGTGTAAGTGAAGTGTAAAGGTTTCTCCGCTGGTGAAAGGAGCTTGTTGACTAGTGAAGTTAAACTCTCGAGTGTGAGACTCGGGGAGTGGAGTAGGGCAAGAAAAAAGAGTCCTTGTAGACCGAACCACTATAAACAACTTGTCGTGGTTTGATTGTTTTTTTCCTTATTTACTCTTTATATATAGTGCTTGCATATTGATTATCATTCACTAACATATCTAAGATCAATATCAATTGATCTTTCAATAAGTTTCAAAACAAATTTTTTAATTGGTAAACTATTCAACCCCCCTTCTAGTTTTCCACAATTGGTATCAGAGCCTCGTAGCTCAAGAATTTCTAAAATATATTATATTTTATAAACTTGAAACGATCCATGGATTCCAAAAACTTTAAAGAAGGGCAATCTATGCAAAGACCACCACTCTTTGAAACCAATGGATTTATCTATTGGAAAAACCGTTTTGAAACATATGTAAAATCAAAAGATATAGATCTTTGGTTTGTTATAATTAAAGGAGACTTTAGTTCTACAACAAAAGATATTTCTGTTGATGATCAAAAGAAATTAATAGCAAAAAATAATGAAGCTAAAATGATGTTTTATAATGCTTTACCTAGAAAAAAATATAAAAGAATTTTTATGTATGAAACCGCTAAAGACATTTGGGAATCTTTGATTATTACACATCAAGGAAATTCACAAGTCAAGGATAACAAAATTGATCTTCTTGTTCAACAATATGAACAATTTGTTATCCTTGAAGATGAAACCATTGATTGTGATTTTGCTCGCTTTAATACTATTATTACATCTCTTAAAGCACTTGATGAATCTTTTCGTAGTAAGAACTTTGTCAGGAAATTTCTTAGAGCACTCCATCCAAGTGGAGAGCTAAAGTATGACTATTGAGGAATCAAAGATCTCTCAAAATGTCAATAGGCGAGCTAATCGAAACCTCAAAGTACACGAAATGGTGATGGAGAAAGATTCGGAAATCATCAAAGGAAAAAGAGAGAAAGTCAAATCCGTTGTTCTAAAGGAAAGAACGGAATCAAGTGATGATGACGAATCTTGCTCCGGTAGTGAAGATGAGGAGTATGCTATGGCCGTTAGAGATTTCAAAAAGTTCTTTAAAAGAAGAGGAAAGTTCGTAAGGCAACCCCGAGAAGAAAAGAAGCCATTCCGAAAAGACCGAGATGACAACAAGGGAAAAGGCGAAAGAAAGTGTTTTAGATGTGGTGATGCAAGTTATCTAATAGGACATTGCCCCAAGCCACCTAAAATCAAAACTTAACGAGCTTTTGTAAGTGGTGCTTGGAGTGATAATGAGGATGATGAAGAATCAAGCAAAGATGAGATCGCTCTAATGGCACATGAATCAAACGAGGTACATTCCGACTCATCTTATTCTTCTATTGATGATGACACCTTGTAAAAACAATATAATCAATTATGTGAGCTTAGTTTAAAAATCATTGTTGAAACCAAGATCCGGACTCAACTAGGGTATAATAACAATGATTGAATAGATGCACAGCGGATAATAATTAACACAATCAAAGTTACCAACAAGGTTGTTAGGTCACTAGTTTTACAACACAAGTAATATAGAAAGAGATAAGGCGATTGAACAAGTAAACAAGCACACATACACGATAAGAGTAGCACGGTTAGGCGTAGGAATATGTGTGAAAGGAAAACTTGAACAACCAACCCTCAAATGAGGGTTTACAAGAGTTTATATAGGCAAGGAGCTAGGGCAACACTCCCTCTCCTTCCCTATTCCTTATTGGGCTTGGATCAAGCTTATGGGCCTTCTACATAAGCTTGACCTTAAACAAACATAAAGGCCATAATAAAGCTACCTATTACATATGAAATATAAATACTTGAAATCTTTGTTTAGGAGTGATTCCAACAATCTCCCCTCAAGTATATATGAATGTAAGCGGTGAAAGCGTTGATGTAATAGTAGTGTGACGTCTTCGACATTCTTCTTTCTTGTGAGAGGAATTGCCTTGATTGAACAATCTCCCGGTGTAGAGATAGTTATCTTTGAGCAGTTATGCTTTGGCGTCATCTCGACTTTGTTCTTTGATCATTGTTCTTTGTGGTGGAAGTGATAGTATGTTGTTGTGCGCATCGATCGCCTCATATCCGCCTTGTTGCTCCGGTGTCTCCACGTCATTCTTCAACATGCTCACACGCTCTTTGACGTTGGAAATCAATCTTGATGAAGTTACGTAAGTCTTTGACTTTGTAGATTCTTTGATTGATGAAGAATCATTCGACATTGTGTTGCATTGAATAGAACTTCCATTAGTGATGATGTTGGCGTGAGCATGAGAAGAATCAAGACGATCATCCGCTCCGGAGCTTCCATAAGAAGAAAACATTGCAAGCGGTTAGTAATAAGCGGTTTCGGCACTTACGATTTGAACTTCGAGAGTGTTAACGACATAGTGTGAAAACACAACTCTAATTCTTACAAAGGCCGTTCTGAACCGGAGTCCCACAAGTGAGATAACGCGATGTGCGAAATACATCTGATTCGGATGAGTCATTGAGGTACACGAGCATCACCTCACGATTGTAGATCGTTTGAGACACACTCCGCGTAATCCACGGGAGTTACCGAAGTGACCTTTGTCGTGGTGTTTGATGTTGACCACGGCGGAGTTTCCATTCAATCACCGAGGATCACGG
Organism: Chrysanthemum lavandulifolium; assembly: GCA_022545495.1. Lineage (NCBI taxonomy): Eukaryota > Viridiplantae > Streptophyta > Magnoliopsida > Asterales > Asteraceae > Chrysanthemum > Chrysanthemum lavandulifolium. The sequence goes on along the minus strand of CM040245.1, from coordinate 75,641,405 downwards.
ATGTGAACCTCTCATAAATGTTCTCGACAGATTGCTAAGATCGTGAAGGACTCGATATGAACCATCGATGATCTTATTTGTTGATCATCAAGTGATTAAATGTCAAGTGTTCCTAAGAGATCTTTTGATGAATCTCGTGGCTCTAGACTCAATAGTGCGTTTTGGTTTTCTGAGCGGAGACTAGGGAGAGGTCTCCTTTTTCAATACCGCGATCTCTAAGAGAAAGCCAATAGTTTATGTAGGGTTCTGTGAGAATGAAACAAGCTTCATTGAGAAAAACTTGAGTGGCTAAGAAGGTTTAGTGCATGCGTCCTTTGGGTCCATGACGACTTTTAATCTTCAATACCGGTGTCACTAAGTGACAACCAAGAGTATATGAATTGAACCCGATTATGCGCCTAAGTAGAATAACTGGAGGCTATTTCTTTTCACCCTTTACTTTACATTTCTTTTGATTCTTCAACTCCTTCTTTCTCCGATTCTCATTTTCTCCTTTTACAATCATTCCTAAGGACTTCTAACACTAACTAATGGTAGTGTCCTTGGGTAGATCCTCCGACTCTGGCGGATCATAGGACAGTTATTCTAACCTTAGTCACCTTATAACTCCATGACTAACCTATGTTTGCCATTAAAACCATCAGTATGTGAAAATATCTCTCAAAGGGTTTGTAGATGAAAACATGTTTGAACCATCGTGAGAGATAATTTTTTGCATAAATACTCCCCTCCACATGTGCTTAAGAGTATAAATGGTTTGAATGCACAGTGAGGAAAGAGCGCGACTTTTGAATTGATTCATCGAAGATAGACAATCTCCGCGAGACACGGTTCGTTGAATAGTTAAAGAGATATATTGTCGACTTTTAGGTGACAACTAGCTCTAATAACTACCTTGAAGGTGTAGACAAACCTTGGAAGGTTGTCAAACCCGTCGAGTTCATGTCTATCAAAAGTTTCTCGAATGGTACTTTCTACTTGGACAAGTCCTTTGCGAGACACGTTTACATTACTAGCGAACTAGCTTGAAATTATTACCCGTCGGGACAAGTCTTTTCGAGTTACAAACAGTTTAGTATCGTCAATTCGTTGTTTAAGTCGAGGTACATGATTCATTTGCATTTTGCACAACATATTTCTTATCACACAATTTTCTCCCCTCAAAATGGCATATAAAGTGTTATTTTGAAACGTTTGAGAATAAATATGACCATTTAAGTGTTGCGGGAAGAGTGACCACTATGAACAATTTGTGAACAAAGTTTTTTTTTATCAAATACTCCCCTCAACTAGTGATATAAGCGGTTGAGGTTTTAAAATCATATGGAAGTACTTGTCTTTTGAGCAAAACCTTGAAAAGTGAAAGGTTTGATAGGTTTTACTCAAAATAAGAAGCTTCGCTCCTTTTATAAGGATTGTGGCACCGAGGCGTACTACGGGGTCCTTTCTTGACAATTACGGGTTGTACATCGTTATGTGTGCACAAGCCATTAACTTATATAATCAATCATCCAAAATTATATGAAGGAAGCAATTCAAGGGGTACCGGAAGTGCGGTGATATTCTGTGAGTGCAGATGCAGGCGTTGAAAGCCGATGATGTTTCTCTGAGTCGACCACCAACATAGCTTTCCAAACGTCTCGAATCGATCCCTTCGAACAACCGTTCATCAATCATGGTGATGATCGTCTCACATCCCTCTTTTCCTCGAATTCCGGTAGCTTAGGATTCCCAACTTTCGCGTATATCCTTCAATCAGACGCATAATCCATCCCTAACCGACTTCAAGGTATGATCCCGAATTCGTGGAGCTCACTACACGCCATTAAGCGTTTCTTTGAAGTTCACTATGGTAAACAACGCGAAAGGTTTCTTCGATGAGTGTATATTGAGATAGCTGGTTGAGATCGGGAAGAGTAAGCGTTGGAGGAGTGAGGTTGACACGCGTCGATAAGATTCAACGACCATCCGGATATCTTCAACACGTTCTTTGATCACGATCGTCTAATGAAGATGAGAACCGACTTGATAAATTCACGTTGAACTTGATCGAGAATTGTCTCATACGACCACACCTTGGCAAGGTACATGTCTTCGATGTCGTTGAGGGACAAGTTCTCAAAGTCAGCTTCGGAGAATCCATAGTCTTGTTCATCTTGTCGTTTGACTATGATATTCTTTAAGAATGTGTAGTCCCATTTAGACGAAAGACCAACATGTTGGATGGCAACGATACTTTTAGTACTAAACACTTCATGTTGTGACTTCTGTACCTGGCAGCTTCGGTAGTAGATTCGTCGGCGTTCTGGCCAATGATGAATCCCATACAAGGCATCTCGGTCGTATGCTTGCACATTGTCGGAGAACAAATGATTGGCACGTTCCTCGATGGCTTTGCAGTTCGAGTAGATAGCTGCTGGAATGGAAGAGTCAATGATGTAGCGTATTTCCTTGAACTATCGCCACCATGGAGAAGAAATTCGGTCTTTGTTGAAGAAATATCGAAGGAATCCTTGGTTCATCCGGTAGGCCGATTGTTGGTAGAGGTTTGGTCGGTCGATGTAATATGGAGGGTTGTCCCGTTTAGTGAAGTCGATGTTTGCTTCGGGTTGAGCCAATCCATGTTGTTAGACATGGCTCGAGCAATGTTTTCAAGGTGATATTCAACCTCGATTGCACTTTCCGATTTGTTTTCAAAGAAGGAATGCTTCATTCTTGATGCGCTTCAACTCGGATTTCGTCATCTTCTTCACACGGAATCTTTCTTGCAAAATCTTTGCATGCTCCAAGGTACTACCGTCTACCAATTCTTGACCTTCTTGGGGTAGGAGTGTTGTTAACAAGTGTAGCAAACCATTCAAATTCTTGATTTTATCGTCATCTAGCCATGATCTGACGTCGGTATGAAGCGTCTTCTTCTTCTTTTGAAGGCTTAGATGATGATTACGGTTTTGTCCTTGTTTGGGAGAGGTGGGTTGTTGTAGGGGCTCAAGGACCTCTTCATCGTCACCACCCGTATACTCAAAGTAATCACATTTTATGAGTCGGGGTGGTAACTCGGAATCGTCCCGAGGTTTATCGATGAGAAGACCGAGGTGGAGGAGACTTTGTTGAGAAGAAGTTCGTGGTGGAGGAGGTGGCATAGATGTAGATTTACCGCATCCTTCGACGTTTAGGTGCGAGTCCTTATCCTTATCATCGTCATCTCTTGGTCGTTTGGGTTGATCGGTGACTCCTTGCATGATGATCCGAGTTGAAAATCAAGTAGATTTTTGAAAATTTAGCTTCTTCCAAGTAAGCGTTCGGATCGCTTTGACATTTGCATCACAAGTTTAGCGATCAACTTTCGATTCGGAGAGATCGACTTCTTTGGCCATTGTATGTTTAACCAATGCTACGATGTTAGGGTGAGTTGTCGGAAAATACTTCTCTAGTCACACCGGGACGATGTCGAGAAGAAACTTGTGGGTATGATCTCTTTGTCTTCTCCGGTTCCTTTTGGAGTTTAGGAGCGATATCCGAAGGTACTTGTTAGTGTATCCTTGATCATTTCGTTCAGTTCCTCTTTTCGATGACTCTTCATGAACTTGAACAAATTCCCTTTCTTTCTCCGTCTTGTCTTTCTCATCATTTAAGTCTCGAATTTGGTCACCAACCAATTCATTTTCTGTAAAGTATGTCCTTCTTTCGACTTGTTGGATGACTTTCACAATCTTTTATGAGTCGAGAAATCCAAGATTTAGGTGGTTTCTTCACCGATTTGGATGATGATCGGTTGACTTCGTTGATGGTGGTGGTGATGAGTGAGATGAAGAGTCGATGATGAGGAGACATGAGGAGACTTCATGTCCTTAGGAGTTTCGAGGTTTTCTCCTTTGAGTGTGTTGGACTGTCTAGAAGAAACTTTGTATAATCATCCTCGTCATCTCTAGACTTTTCTTTCTCGGTTTCAGTTTCTCAAAATCATACTCAATAGTATCCTCTGTGCTTTTGTTGTTGCACAAGAGTGGTGGCACTAGATCCCTTATCGGGTCGATTAACCGCATCGGGATCCGGAGAGGTGGGCGGCACCACTTGATCCTCGGGGCCACCCATTTGATCTTTAGCAAATGATTCACCTTTTGACGATGTTGGACGATTTTGAACTTCTTCTGTATGATTTATCCGTTGTTGCTTCTTCTTCTTCATCGAGCTCTCATCATAGGGTACAATTCTTTGAGTCTTCCTTTTCCTTGGACAATTTGGAGGACTTGGAGGTTTTGCTCTTGAGGATTATCATCCTGCGGTTTGAGTATGTGATCTCTTCATACGTGTCGGAGCATCGAGTCCTCGTCCACGAGCCGCTCTTTGCGGTTCAGTGAAAGGATCGGGTGGCTTCACGAGAAGGAACTTTCTTCTTAGTGGTAGGTTTCCTCTTTGGAATAGGTTTCTTCTTTGGAACATTCCTCGACTATCCGAACTTGTGACACTTCGGACTTCCTTTTCGGTTCTCCTTACAGGTGTTCCGAAGATTTTTCGTCGAGATGACCAACTTTGCCTTGTCGATTGCTTCGGATACCTTTTATGCGATTCGAGCTTCGACATCTTCGTTAGAAGGAAATCGGCGACCTGACACCTTGTTTCTTTGTAGACGTTTCCTTGATTACGGCGGATAGAATAGGTTCCGTCAACATGTCATGATTGTTGGGGTCATTGAGCCTCTTGGGAATGTCGGGATGAAGTCTAAGTGCTCTGGATCAACAATTTAGTATATCGATGTAGGAATCTTTGAGCCAAGTTTGTTGAGAAATGACATCATGTCATCCCAAATCGAGCTTCGATAGCGATGTGTTTCTGTTGACCAATGCCCGAATATTTGCAATTCCATGAGCTTAGGGTGCTCATAGCGGTTGTCACGACCGAAGCGGACTTGGTGATGATCATGTAGAGAGTTCTCGGGGTTGAGGAATACTCTTAAGCTCTACGTGAGAGTGCTTGTTGATTACTCCAGTAGCCTCGTCATAACCGATATTGATTAAGAATTGGAGAGTGAGCTCTTGTTGGTGAGGCATATAGTTTGGTTGGATCGACTTGTGAATTAGGAGAAACGACCCTTAAGTCTGCGGTGTAATGGTGACTTGTTTGTGATTGAGTCACCGTCGCGCAGTTTGTCCTTTGACCCTTTCCATAGTGTTCCGAATTGTTGGATGTAGATCTCGAGAGCAGGTTTGAGTGAGTAAGCATGTTACGATAAGGATGAGTCCTCGAATGTCAATAGCAATTAAACACGAAGATTGAGCAAGTGAGGGTGTCAAAGTCAACACGGAGATTATTCTTTCCTATCTTCATTGGATAGCCATGAGGATAGATATCGACAATGGAGAGAACTTGGTGCATCCACATTCATTTGTTCGACCATGTCGTGATGCGAAATAACATTAGCCAAAAGAACCAACATATCGAAAGACATAATGTTAGTCAATGAAGGTCTTATTGTCTAGTTATTGAATGTACGGTGTCAATGATTATTCTGAGTCCTAAGTCACTTATATATTCAATAGTCCAATGACGTCGTGAAATGTTTCGTGAGTTAGTTAACTTTAAGTTTTAAAGTTTATTTTATCACTTATTGTTCACAACATATCAAGCGATTTAAGTTTATTAGTGACATTTTGGATTCGTGATGATATGATTAGTTTATTTACAAGTTTGTACACGTAACAATTCATAACGAAGGTATGATCTCGGCTTATCGTGGGATTGGTAAAGTTATGCGTGAGCGGGAATGATATATGCATAGGTGTAAGCTTCACGCGTGGGATCCTAACTACAGCGTAAGAAATGTTACGCGAGGAAATAGAAGACCTTATGCGTAGAGCTTATGCGTGAGCATATATTAACCTTACGCGTAAGGCTACTCGTAAGAGTTGACCTTATGCGTGAGGTCATTGTTCACGCATATCCTTCACGGGATACGCGTGGTCCCATATGTAGAACCTTATGCGTGAAGCTACGCGTAAGACTAGTCTTCACGATAACAAACTACGCGTAAGGTGATCCTATCGTAGATTAATAACAACCTTGATTACGAATATTACGTGTTGCAAGCCTGAAATAAAGCATCATTTCAACAAAGTTAAACACATAGCATTCGTTTTATGACAAATCAAAACATATTTGCACAGATTAACAGTTACGCGTAGAACTGCATACGCGTAGTCTAAACCCTAGATCTACGCGTATGAGATCTAGCCATAGAATATGCATACAACTGATTCTGGGAGGACTAAGAAGCATATAGAGTTGTTTTGGTCAAGTTTTAACACCCAAACCGTATGAACACAAAACCCTAATTTCCATTTAAGAGTAATTAGTGTTTCTGGATGTAATCTGGGCCTAGATATAATCAATTCAACTTGATAACAACCTTATACAACAATCTTTTTCACCAAAAACGTTCTCATTTGGAAAGACCCAAATCCACGCATAAACCCTAGTTTTCAAATACATTCAATTCGTGTTTCTGGGCGCGTTTTGATGATTAAAAAAGTATCATTGATGTTATAAGAACGTTTTGACACATCCCTTTTAACCATAAACACCCTTTCATGATTTAGTGTTCTTGTGCTTACGCGTAAGATACACAAATGTTAATAACTTAAGATTAAACCGTTGGATTTTCATGAAATTTAAAACCATTGTTTAAAAACTTGTTAATAACACAAAACCACTTACAAATTGAAGATCAGATAACCGGATTTGAAGAATGATTTTTGAGCGTAGGATTTGTATGGTTATGAGTAATAAATGTGAGGATTAGGTTAGGTGGAGGTGTTTTTTATTAAAAGTAACTTTAAGCTTTTGGCAGTTTTAGTCCCTCCACCTTTTCCTTTTTCAAACCAAGCCATTTAACTTCCATTTTGGTTACCAAACGAAAATTTTAGGAAAGAAACATGACGACACTCCCCCTCGACTTGAGAAAATAATTAAAGGTTATTAATTTAAGTCCGAGGAGTGTCTTTGAACCAGAAAATGTACCACCATTAGTAACAGAATCAACCGAGATGTGATAACATGCAAGTACACAGTTGTTTTGAAGCAGTTAATAGATTGTTTTCTCCCCCTCAACACTTGATCGGAAAAATATTTAATTTTGAAAGATTGAAGTGTTGACGGAAGAAGTGTACTTGCCATGTTGAAAGAAATATAGATTAGGAGAATATTTTTGTTGTTTTATCGGATTTTATATTTTTGTATTTTGTTTTTGAAAAGATTATATACAAAGGATGTTTTGGTGTTTGACATGTTTTTAAGACTTGTTTTAAGAGGTTATCCAATTCCTCTTGAGTCAAACACCTCATACCAATCGGTGGACCAACTCATTAAACCTAGCGGGAGGCAAGGCTTTGGTGAGAAGATCGCCAATTGGTATTCATTACCACAAAGTATAATTCAACGGTACCACTGTTCCACGTGGTCCTTGATGAAATGATAGCGTAGATCGATGTGCTTTGATTTGAGTCTTTGGCGAGTTGCACGAGATTGCAATGGCACTCCGATTGTCGCAAAGACATCGGATTCATCAAATACGTAACCATAGTCTTTGAGTTGTGTTCTCATCCAAATGACTTGAGCACAACACGCGGACATGGCTACATATTCTGCTTCAGTTGATGATAGCGATGTACAATCCTTACTACCAATGTTAGGATCGTTTCTATGGTTGATATGGTGAATCGGGAGGTCTTGGAAGATGAAAGAAACCCATCTTCAAGTTAGAGAGAGAAAGCTAGAGAGAGAAGGGAAATACTATGTGTTTATTGATGAAAGGAAAGGTGAATTACACAAAGAGATCTCACCCCTCCATGGAAGTATGGAGGGGTTTATATACCCAAACACATACATCTATAGGTAATTGACATAACAAGCCCATGTGTTTGAGGTAAAAAAGATAGAAATAGTAATCCCGTCAATGTCGTTCTATTTACGAGTTAGGAGCGATTCCAACAATCTTCCCCCAATTGGACGACATAAGGGATTACTTACAACATTTACTACAAATATAGAAAACAAATAAAGAAAGGTCTTCATAAGCTCTTCAAGTCTTGAGGATGATGAAAGGTTACGCTCTTTGTCTTCTTCCGGTACCTTGACTTGAGAACCGTTTTCTTCACTTGTAGGCAAATGATGTAATATGCATAAATTGGATTAACTTCCCCAATTCATGCCGCATGTCTTTATCGACTTCTCCGTACACTCCTTTTGGCGAAGTTTCGAATCGACTTCCCCAAACCGACAAGCGTCTTGTTGATTCGAAACTTTGATGTAGTGAACATTTCCTCTAACTTTTGACGTTTCGATCGCAGCGGAATTTGTAGATGAGCGATAAACCACACAAGGTAATCGACTTGTTGCGGAAAATCCGTTCGGGGTAACATGCAAGAAATCAACAAGATCTTCTCATATATAGATGCTTCACACCAAACAAACCACGAAAGAGCGAAATAAACGACTTCCCCGAATGTTGTGGTCTATCGGAATAATAGTTACATGTGAATCGCAATTACTCGATAAAATGACCGTGTATGAGGCATCATAACATCCTATTTAGGTAACTTCACACGATAACTCGTGAAAGTGAGGCGATAACACCAAAGTGAGACGTTTGAACCACAAATCGTCTCATTTCTTCCCCGATTGAAGAAATTCATGAAAGGAAAGCGGGTTTTCGAAAAAATCCAAAAACATTAAAGAAGCAAGGAACACCTATACTCTCTTCCCCGATGTTTTCAACGAATCGAATCATACACCACGTATGTTGATGATGAAATTGGAACATCGAAACCATGTATGTTCAATTAATCGAACAAGTGTGAAGTACCATAAATATCTTGTGAGAATCAATTCTTGATAAAACTTCTCTACTCGTGTATACTCTTCTCGCCTAACTCTTTACCGACCCCATTATCATTCGATGGCTTTTGTAGTGACTCTTGATGGAGAAAACCCAATATGATGAACTTGAGGCGAAGTAGTATAACTTGAACTTGTGACTTAAACTTGCACTATTGTCGAGACGAAGAACCCTTTTCTTAACTCCATCGAAAAAGGTAAACTTAAAGTTTCTCAAATTATCCACACCTTAGTGTGACACTTGAGCACAACAACGTAACTCCTTAAAAGTGATAGTTATAAGTTGTGAGCACAACAACGTAACTCCTTACATCGGGTTCAACTAGATAACTCAAGTCTTTGTCATTCGAAGCGGTTAAAGCTCGAACAAGGATCTCGAAGAATCATGCATCCAACCAACCCGATATCTTGGATACTAAGTACACGCATCCGTGATATCCACTTCAACCTCAAATAAATAATAATGAATTATCGCCGTAGTCACATCTTACGGTTAAATGCTCAAAACTAGCCTTTCTTAAAGGTTTAAATGAACTTTGATAATGGTTTCCCGATCTTGTCAAAATTGTATCCCCTTGAAAATTTTATAATACCAAAATACCTCTCGTTTTCGCCCAAAAAAATTATACCAAAAATTTAACTCAATGTATTTAAAATACACTTGAATATTCAAAATTTCAGCCCAATAATTTGTGGTATAATCCTTTCAGCCCGTCAATATCACAATTGATATGAAACTCAATCCTTTCAGCCCAAGTTAACATATTCGGATCAGCCCAATGTTCTATGTTTCGGATCCAATAGCCCATCCAACAAAAAACACTGAATTGAGTTATATAAATCGTGATACCCAAAGATTATGTCATTTCCTAACCCTAATCACAAAATAAACGCCTCCATCTAACTTTCTCTCACCTTATCACAACACAGATCTCATAAACAAAAAAAAATATCTCATCACAATTCGAAGATCATCATCACAAACAAATATCACCAAACACTAAATGAGTTTTATTTTAGTTTCTTGTTACATTCCTTGATAACCGAACACCAAACAAATTGTTAACGGCTTCAAGATCCTTAAGAGGTCTCGGGTAAGGTGTGGTTTTGTGTTTTAGTTTGTTGTTTATGATTAACTTTGAGCGAACCTAAGAAAGAGGTTAACATAATTGTTATCACCCCTTTCTTGTAGTTTCGGATAAAATCAAAAGGTCTATGATGAAAACCCTTTTCGTGTACATGAACTTTGAAAGGTTTAAAGGCCACGAAAAATTATAAGCGAGATCCTTTTATTTCGAGTCTTGTTGTGGATTGTTGAATGAAAGTTGATTGAGTGATTAATGAGGTTTTGAAATATCAAGGTTAAGCGTGACTAATGAGGTTAAAGCGAGGTCATGAGTATTTTGGTATTTTGATTTGGTCGAGTTATGGTTATCTTTACGCATAAGCGCTTCTTGTCATTTTACGCATAAGGTTTTTGAAAAAATCTTACGCGTAACTTTTTTCCTTTATGCGTAAGCACTTATTCTTATCGTAAAGCATGTTAGCGTAAGCCTCTTGCTTATCTTCGCGTAACTTCACATTCACGCGTAACAACACCGTAGATGGATCCTTATGCGTAAGTTTAGGGTTTTGACTCGTGTTGACTTTTTCGCGATGTATTTCGACCAAGAATCATCGATTCATATTAACCCGAAAGTTGGCATAAAGGATGCTCTTTTGACCCACTTTAACCACGGACATGACCGGTTTGACCATTAATAAAATTCACGGATTGGAAAAATCATATAGGCTATAAAAGTTAACTAGGATCTTGTTTGGCACAAAAGCAGATATTGCAAACTTTGGTAACCCAAACGAATTTTTGGACCAAATAAGCAGATACATAAAAACTTGTCATTAAATCTTTTAGACACAAAAAAATGATAGAAAGGTTAAAACTTTGTTGTAAAAAAAGCAGATTGTAAGACAATATTTTGACAAGAAAGCATCACCAAAATCAACCACAAATAAAAAAACCGACCTTGCTCTTGATACCAATGTTAGGATCGTTTCTATGGTTGATATGGTGAATCGGGAGGTCTTGGAAGATGAAAGAAACCCATCTTCAAGTTAGAGAGAGAAAGCTAGAGAGAGAAGGGAAATACTATGTGTTTATTGATGAAAGGAAAGGTGAATTACACAAAGAGATCTCACCCCTCCATGGAAGTATGGAGGGGTTTATATACCCAAACACATACATCTATAGGTAATTGACATAACAAGCCCATGTGTTTGAGGTAACAAAGATAGAAATAGTAATCCCGTCAATGTCGTTCCATTTACGAGTTAGGAGCGATTCCAACAAAGGTTTTTCTTCAAGAAACAATGATCCTCTATGGATCTTTTTTACTCTCTAATAATATGTTTTCCTGGAATGTTTTTCTCCAGAGGTTTTTATAATGTTCAAGTGTTTTAATACAAAAGACATCAGTTCCTTTTATACACAAGGAACTCTAAATAAAACAATAATATAAAATAAATGCATATCACTACCTAAAATAGCTCATGCTTATCCTAACAAACTAATACTGATTAACTATATCAGTAGAAATACTATAGAATACACGGAATAACTATCTCCGCAGAAACCATCTAAACGGCTTCATTACTTCAGCAAAATTAGATCTTGTTGATTCCACACTACTTGTTGAGAATCCTTGATAATTTCAAACATAATTCATACTTCACGAATTCCCAACAATCCTCCCTAAACCGGAATTTGACATGGTTAAGTTCGGTTTCGATAATACTTTAACGCTTGAACTTGAGGATTGTACTCGAACATCGCGAGAAAGAATCAAAACAAGTACATCTCTATGATGACAAACTTTGAAACCCGGATCTTTGCGGCAACAAATGACAAAAGATACATCAAAGCAGTTAGTTTCATACTATTCTCATCACATCCGTGGAGTGTTAACTCACGTGAGAGGTGAATCATGGAAAATAATGGATTTGATGTCTCTTTACCAATAGCCATCACTACGGGAGTAGCCAAATGTTTCATTCGAAAACCATGGTACATCGATAACCATCGATTTATTAGCAAACCAAACAACCATATAAGCGGATTTGAAATGTCTTTACACAGCCGTTTGCTCGGGACTAGCCAATGTTTGGTGTGTGAGACCGGGGTACATTGATAACCCTCGATTTATAGTAAATCAAAGCAACTATCAACGGAATTAAGATGTCTTTACCAAAACCGTTTGCTACGGACTAGCCAACTCTTTGATGGAATGTCGTCATCATCATGGTGAGTTGATTACCATTTATGGATTTCATGACCTTTACCACAAGCCATAATCACGTGGGCTAGTCAACTCTTGTGTCGAAAGACATGGTGAGATGAAAACCATTAGATGTGTGGTTATTAACCAACACCAAAACACGCAAGCAAGAAAGAGTAAACCGAACACAGACGGGTTAGAGTTTTTTTTTTTTTTTATCACTAAAAGAAATAACACGATATTTTTTTTTTTTAACCGAAATATAAAATAAATAAATAACCAAAACATGGAAAATAAACCATCAAGCATCAAGAGAAACCAAAGACTTGTAGTGTCGGTAGAAACACTAAGCCTCCCTTAGGCGTATGAGGATCCAACATCTGCAAAATGGTTAGAAGACAAATATACAACAATAAGCCTCCCTTAGGCTTAGGCCTCCCTCAATCAATGCACGACAAAGATTATTGTTCTTGGGTACCCGAATGAACATTTTCTTTGAGTTTTCAAGAATAACCTTTTGAGGGCTTAACAGTGATTGCCACTCCAACTCCACCAAGTGCCATATTCATATGAGATACATAAGGTGTATATGGTGAAAATAAGAACTAGTAGGTCTATAGGGCATAAGTCTAGCATTCTTGTTCCACCAACCGGTAGTAACTGGTGAAGAAGATCCTCCACCAGAGGGAACTAGAAAAGGCCTATTAAGGCTATCAGCAGAAACAGATGCATACACCTTAGGCTTACTAGTGGGAACTGGTTTACCTACTCTCACATGTGCAGCTTTGGGAACAAATGGAGGAATACTAGCAACATTAGTCCATGTGGGTCTAGAAGTCTTATGGCTAGAGGAAACACCCATCTTTTTCTCATGATAATCACAGTCTTTAATAAGATGGATTTTACTACCACACACAAAACAAGATTTCTTCTTAAAAGACTTATTCTTAACACAACTTTGTTTATTACATTTAAACTTATCAGAAACAATATTAGAAGCAAAATTGTGTTCAACAGAATAAGTAACTGGCTTTGTTTTGGGCTCAGCAATGGGCTCAATATCAGCTACTTTGGACTTGGGAGTGGTCTTGGGTGTGTGCCTAGGTGAATCAGACTTTTCACTTGAATCACATGAGGCATAGTCAGTGGACTGTAGGTCTGACGACTTGTCACTTTTAGAACTAGAGTCATTAGTTTTGCTACTAAGGTCTGGCAAGTCACTTGACTTTTTGCCATATAAATGGTGTGATCCATCAAAGTCAACTGTAATGGAAAGATCAACAGGCATAAATTCTCCTCTAATAGGACCAGTGATAGCATGTAATTCACCTTCTTTTACATAATTAGCTAAGCCTGCAGGTGTAGTTTTACGCCCATCATATTTAGCTTCAGGACCTACATATTTTTGAAAACCTAGACCTATCCTAGATGTCTCAGATTGACTACCATAAATGTGACTAGCTAACTTGTTTCCATTCAACATCCATTCTTTATGCCTAGCAATTTCCTCATCTAGTTTCTCTTTAAGCTCTAAATTTTCTGACACTACATCTGCTCTTAACTTCTCAGACCACTTTAACTCATTTTTAGCACATTCGAGATCCCTTTCTAATACACCTATCTTCTCATCATAAGCTATTTGATTCTTAAAGCCTGTTTATAAGCTTCAACTTCCACATAGCATTCATTATATTTACGTTCCAAAATATCATAAGCTTCTTTGAGTTCATTATATTTTTCACTACAACCAAACACACAATTATGTACCGAGAGAATCCCATGAATGCAAATTGTGGGTGGCAAGTTCTTGACATAAACTGCAACATCGACTTCCTTGCTCATCTTCTTGAATTCAGCCTTTCCACCATACCTTTCTTTGAGTGCATCCCATATCGACTTGCATCATCCATATAACGAAAATCGCTACATGATCGGCAGGAATAGATTTAAGCAAGATAGTTACGGCCTTTGACTCTCTTTGTACAAAGAATGTGTTCATCTGCAGTTGTTGGAGGAAGATAAAAGAGGTTTCCATCGCGATCACATCCGGTCCTTTTCAAGTTGTTGCCATTTGGATCACCTTCGGATATTCATATCATTATTCATGATCCGTGTTCCATCTTCTTAGCCCAAACCTCGTACTCATCATCCATCAAATAAGGAAATATAACATCATCCTTATTATTATCAAATTCACCATGTTAAAGGTGTGGAGAAGCAAAACCAATCGGTTAAGTTATGTGACCAAAGAAGAAGAAAATATAGCCACCGATATCAAAACCACTAATATCAATAACAAGTCGGTGAAATAGAAACCACCAACAGATACACGCTTAATAAATAACTCCCCACGTGTGATCGGTAGAAACAAAATCACGAACCAATCACTTCACAACCACTGACCAATTAGAAATTCCTATGAACAATAGATGCCCACGTGAACTTCAGCAGTAATGACTAAAACTCAGCAGAAACAATTGAGACCCCACGTGATACAAACAATTAAACAATACGGAGTATCACAAATCAATGCCACACTAATTATGATGTCCCACGTGAAAGTCAACAAAAACACAAGTATTGATGACTGCACCACGTTTAATGACCAATCAAAAAAAATCCCACTTGAACTTCAGTAGAATTGAAATATAATCAGTACAAGGAACGCCACATATGTGTACTGTCAAATGGTCAATGGACCCCACGTGATTATAGCCTCGAGTCCCACAACGAATAGCACTTTCAGTTAGACCCACGTGTGAATCAGTACAAGCAAAACCAATATCACAAAAAGAAGTATCACGTGATCTTAAACCAAACAACCAATCACATTAAGTTGCACATTCAAAGAATGATGACCCCACCGAGTAGGGATCTCACGTCACAAAGGATGAAAACCAATTAATGTCTCCACCGACCAATCAATTTTATGCCCACCAATCAATCCACACGTGCCCTTTAATTAGCAGCAATATTAGGAATATAAAAAATATCCCTACCTTTGACAACGTTAGCCAATTAACTCTTCAGGAGTAACACAAAGTGAAATAGCTATTGTACCCACGTGATCAGTCTTGAGTACTAATTCAAATGCAATACATAACAGGTATCACGTGACACCCTTTAATTGATTGAGAAGAAAAGAAATTACCAGTATTGAGAACGTGTATCCGTGATATCAGTGCAAAAGTATTATCGACAGCCAACCACAGATCACGTCTGCCGCCACTTTTGTTTTCCAATCTGCTGCAATACACCGATTAGGGTATAAACCCTAATTATCCAAAAACCATATAAACCCTAGATCGAGAGCCACCCTCTCTGATACCACTTGTTGAAACCAAGATCCGGACTCAACTAGGGTATAATAACAATGATTGAATAGATGCACAGCGGATAATAATTAACACAATCAAAATTACCAACAAGGTTTTTCTTCAAGAAACAATGATCCTCTATGGATCTTTTTTACTCTCTCTAATAATATGTTTTCCTGGAATGTTTTTCTCCAGAGGTTTTCTAATGTTCAAGTGTTTTAATACAAAAGACATCAGTTCCTTTTATACACAAGGAACCCTAAATAAAACAATAATATAAAATAAATGCATATCACTACCTAAAATAGCTCATGCTTATCCTAACAAACTAATACTGATTAACTATATCAGTAGAAATACTATAGAATACACGGAATAACTATCTCCGCAGAAACCATCTAAACGGCTTCATTACTTGACGAATTAGATCTTCATGATTCCACACTACTTGATGAGAATCCTTTGATAATTTCAGCATAATTCATACTTCACAGAATTCCCAACAATCATAACTAAAAATAAGTTTTTAAAGACTAAAAAGGAATTCTTAGAAAATGAAGTCTATGAGTTAAAAGAAAAGGCAAAATGATTGGAAAAGGGGAAAGCAAATGACAATGATTGCAAATCATGTCAAGAGCTTAGTCTTGAAATAGAAAAACTAAAGCTCACACAAGAAGTTGTCATCGAACATAACTCTAAATTTAAAAGGTTTAACAAAAATATTGCTTGTGCCGATGAAATAGTTAGAATTCAAAAAACACCAGGAAACATGAATGGACTAGGATTTAATGAAGTATTAATTCCAAAGAGTCAAACCAAAACGGTCGAAAAAGACCAACAAAATGTCAAAATTGCTGCAGTACAACACGGACCAGACGGACCCAAAAATAGGGTTCCGTCCGTTGTAAAATTTGGTGCCGTGGGGACTGCAGCAGGACAGAATGTTTGCAATACGGACCGTAGTGAATTTGTCAAAGTAACAAAGAAACCAAGGATAATGTTAAACTAAAACCTGCTGTTACATTAGAAGTAGGACTTGCTAGAAATGAATTTAGATCTAAAACTATTCAACAACGGTCTAAAACACCTATTGCCAAATGCCCCTTTCCAAAGAGTAACCACAACATACATCCCAACTATCAATATACCGGTTGGAATCAAAACTTCCCTAGACCATATCAAACTCCAAATTACATGCCATGGAACCCTTACCTATCATTTCCATACATGAACCAAGTAAATGGTATGTTTAACCCAAACGAACCCATGAGATATTGGGGACCAAACGCTTGAGTTATTTATGTCATAGGTATGCTTGAAAGTTGGATTAGAACCTGATGAATGGATAAAAGATAGTGGATGCTCACGACACATGACGGGCAACAAAAGCCTCTTCTCAACATACCAAGAGTATGACGAAGGTAATGTCACTTTTGGTAGCAATCTCAAAAGCAAAATCATTGGCAAAGGTACGATCGCTCATAACTCCCTAACTATTGAAAATATTGCTCATGTCGATAGGTTAGGATTTAATCTACTTAGTATTAGCCAACTATGTGATAAAAAGTATAAAGTACTATTTGAAAAAAATGGTAGTAAAATACTAAAAGACGATATCACCATAGCTAAAGGAGTTAGGAAAAATAACATATACGTCATGAAAATAGATAAAACATTTAATGACAAACTTTGTCTAACAACCTTAGATGATAACTCAACTCTTTGGCATAGACGCTTTGGTCACGCTAATATGAGAATTATCCAAAACCTATCTTCAAAAGAGCTAATTAGAAATTTACCAAAACTAAAACATGACCAACATTTTTGCGACGCTTGCAAAATTGGTAAACAAACTCATAGTAGCCATAAGGCTAAAAACATGGTGTCCACATCTAAGTGTCTAGAGATTTTGCATATGGACTTGTTTGGTCCTTCCGCTATAAGAAGCTATGGTGGCAACTTATACACTTTGGTTATAGTAGATGATTACTCAAGGTTTATTTGGACATTATTTTTGAAAACTAAAAATGAAGCTTTTGATAAATTTGAAATACTTAGCAAGAAAATTCAAAATCAACTAGGTGTTAACATTGTGTCGATCCGAACGGGTCATGGTCGTGAATTTGACAATGAAACACAATTTGGAAAATTTTGTGATACAAATGGTATAACACATAACTTCTCGGCTCCTCGAACACCTCAATCTAATGGAGTTGTAGAACGTAAAAATAGAACCATTCAAAAAATGAGTAGAACAATGCTTAATGAACAAAACATACCTCAAAAGTTTTGGTGTAACGTCGTTGACACTTCTACATATATTTTAAATAGAGTTTAATACGTCCTTTCTTAAACAAAACACCATATGAATTATATAAAGGCAAAAGGCCAACTTTAGGATATTTTAGAGTGTTTGGATGTAAATGTTTCATTCTTAATACTAAAGACTATCTCACCAAGTTTGACCCAAAGTCTTATGAAGGTGTATTTCTTGGTTACTCACAAACTAGTAAAGCTTACATAGTCTTAAACAAAGAAACAATGAGAGTCGAGGAATCGTTGAACATAACATTCGACGAAAGTCCACCTCCCTCTAAGACGTCACCTTTAGTAGATGATGACTTAGTTGAAAGTCAACTTGTAGAAAGTCAAGAAATAATTGAAAATGACAAGGAAGATGAACCATTAAATAATGAAATTATAAACATCAAAGAATCCAAAAGTCATCTTTTAGAAAAGGTCATAGGACAACTAAATCAAAGAACGTTAAGATCACAAGCCCAAAATCAAAGTAATTACTTTTGCTTTGTATCAACCATTGAACCGAAAAACATAAACGAAGCAATAAAAGATGAATCTAGGGTAATTGCTATGCAAGAAGAGTTAAACCAATTTGTTAGAAATGATGTTTGGAAGCTGGTTCCAAAACCTAAAGATCAAACTATAATTGGAACGAAATGGGTTTTTTGAAATAAAATGGACGAAAATGGTATAGTGTCTAGAAACAAAGCTAGGCTTGTCGCACAAGGTTATAATCAACAAGAAGGGATTGATTACGACGAAACTTATGCACCCGTAGCTAGCCTCGGGTCTATTAGAATCTTACTTGCATATGCATGTGCTTATGACTTTAAATTATTTCAAATGGATGTTAATGGTGGATTTCTCAATGGGTTTATTAACGAAGAAGTATATGTTGCTCAACCTCCCGATTTTACCGACTTTGAGAAACCACATCATGTCTTCAAACTCAAGAAGGCATTATACGGACTTAAGCAAGCACCAAAAGCTTGGTACGATCGACTTAATACTTTTATAGTAGAAAACAAATATACCATGGGATTAGTAGATAATACTCTTTTTACCAAGAAAAAGGAATCACACATTATCATTGTTCAAATATACGTTGATGACATCATATTCGGATCAACTTGTCAAGAGCTATGTGATGATTTTTCTAAAATCATGCACGACGAGTTTGATATGAGTATGATGGGTGAGTTAAACTTCTTTCTAGGACTTCAAATTAAACAACTAGAAGATGGCATATTCTTTAACCAATCTAAATACATAAAAGATATGCTTAAGAAATTTGGTCTTGAAGACTCAAAAACCAACTAAGACACCCATGTCTTCGAACACTAAACTCACCAAGGATGAGGAAGGTGAATCGGATGATAACACTAAATATAGAGGAATGATCGGTAGCCTACTCTATCTCACGGCTAGTAGACCCGACATAATGTTTAGTGTTTGTCTATGTGCTTGCTTTCAAGAAAATCCCAAGGCATCACACTTAGAAGCCTTAAAAAGGATATTTAGATACATTAAGGGAACGACCTGTTTAGGATTATGGTATCCCAAAGGAATGGGTGTAGAAACTATAATGTATGCCGACTCGGACCATGCCGGTGACTATGTCGATAGAAAAAGTACAAGTGGTATTTGTACTTTTGTTGGACATTGTCTCACCTCATGGTTTTCAAAGAAGCAAACGGCTCTAGCTATCTCAACCTCAAGCGAATCGTCTCGGTAGGAAAAGCATGTCAACAAGCTCTTTGAATGAAGCAAGCTCTCGTGGATTACGAATTCATCTCAACTATATCTCTATACTGCGACAACAAAGGAGCTATTGATCTCAAGCAAAATCCGTCCAACATGCTTGTACGAAGCATATTGAAATCCGCCATCACTTTCTTCGCGACAATGTTCAAAAAGGAAACATCTCAATTGAGAAAGTATCCTCCGATGACAACATTGCCGACATCCTAACTAAGCCTCTCAAATGAGAACCATTTAATCTTCTTAGACTTGGTCTAGGGCTAATGGAACCAAACATGTAGTTAAAACATAGTCTAAACCTTAGAACAAACAAAACAAAACAAATTAGCTTAAGTCTGCTACTATTCCCATGGCACCAAACGACAACAAGGACGGAACCAAATTTTTGGTGCCGTCTGGTCCGTGGTGACAACAGTAGCAAAAATACCACTTACAAAACATCTTCTTCCTCACAACCCACTTTACCAACACGTATCAACAACACACCTACCTCATTGTTGAGATTTTCTCACCCATTAATCACTGAAGATAACATCATTGTAAGTATCCTAACTACATTACTTCTCTTAATTTTGAGTCTAGGATTCTAATTTGTGCACAAAATCATTACATGTGGATTATGTATATTCTTGTACAAAACATGGATTCAATTGGCAAATTGCATAACTAGTCATTGAAATTACGTACTACATTGTCACATTGCATAAACTAATCATGTTTCCCACTAATTAAAAGATAATTACTATAAGGCCTTATTCTAATTAAACAAAAACCCTATGTCAAAATCTTGAAAAGCTTCTCACTTGTAGGAAAACAATTTTTCATTGTTAATACAAATAGAAACGTAAATTTTCATCACTTGCATAATGCTCTTGAATACTAAAGGCAATGCATAACTAATATGCATTCCCAGGTATATTCAAAATTTCATCTGTGCAAAACCGTCAAGTTTTCTCACGCAAGCCGACCACTTGTGAATGGCCGACCGTAACAAACTTAAAACAGGTTAAGCACAAATGCAATGAAGATCGGAGAGTATAGTGTTTCCCGTGTCGTTAAGTCCCAACGAAAGTGTGCGAGAATAGCCAAACGTGTAGTGATCGAGAGATTTGAGCGGAAAGAGATTTGAATATGATTATAACTAAGGAAAAGCCCATAAACTACAAGGGCTTAAACGCAAATTAAAGATAATTAAAAGATAAAAATATTAAATAAACGCTATCACTATATTTAAAATGATGTTTTTGTTTTTATGTTTTTATAAAACTGAAATTAAAAACTACGTAACGTACAAACGAAAAAGTGAAACTAAATCAGTATTAACCCTAAAAATATGAAAATGATATTTTTACAAACCTAATGATAAAAGAAAATATTTAGAAAAAGAAAATTATTTTTATAACTATTTAATTAATTATTATTAATTAAAAACTATTTTTAACTATTTAATAATAACCTAAAATACAAGAAAATATGAAATAAAGCTTGAAAAATACAATTATGACTTAGAAAAATCTAAAATAACAAAATAGAATTTTCAAAACTATTTTTATATTTTTCGAATATTTTGAATTTTCTAGGAATTAAAACTATTTAAAACTACTTAAATTACTTAAAAATACAAATTTAACTAAGAAAATCTGGAAAAATATTTTTTGTCTTTTATATTTATCTTAACTTAAGAAAATGAAAATTATTTTTTGAACCTTTTCTTAATTAATTGTATTAAATGCTATTTAAAATGCTTAAAACCGAATTAAATTAAGAAAAGAGCAAACCGACTTAGAAAAATCTGAAAAATTCAAGATAAGCTTAAAATAATATGAGGAATCTAGGAAAAATAGAAAAACAGAAGCTTGTGTGGAGGAATAAGAGGTTTGAGCAAGTGCTTATATAATAAGACTTCAAATAAGCCAGAGCCACAACCGAGCACAAAGCGAATATAGAAGCAATAATATGTTATAACTACTCAAATGCAATTAAAACAACAAGCCTAAACTACTTAAATGCAGATTGCTAAGATTTGAGGTTTTGGCTTATATCTAAAATCGAGTTTCGATGGGCTACTTCAAGCTTAAACATAAGCCACCCAAATAAGCTAAAGCGGAAACCGGATATGAGATCCTCAAGACCACCAACCAAACGCATATAAACCAAAGTGAGACTCCAATAAGCTATATTAAAGCTTGTACAAAGATTTTAAAAGTCGCATTACACTCGGTGTCTTGAGTGTGAGCAGGAGAGAGTGGCTTATTCGATGACTTTATTGAAGCATGTAAAACTTGAGAAAACTCGGCAACATTCATTTACCCAAACTAGACCAAGCGAACTTGTGATCCCAATTACAATGGAATTGAACCAAAGATGAGCCCATGGTACATTAATAAAGTTTTGTAAAAACGCCTATGCAACTTTTGACTTTATGAAATCGGTCAAGAACATTGACTTTGCCAACTTTGAGCTTGATTTGTGAACCGAATATGTTGTTTAGAGCTAATATGGACCTACTACAAGCTAGATTAACTAGTTTAACACCTATATGAGAGCAATCATAATCGAATTACAGATTAGGAAATGAAAAGCTGTTGGATGAGATTTTGACTTTTGTTGTTCTAAAGTGTAAAATAAAGACTAGGCGAGTACAATAAAGCTATACAAGCATAAAACAATAAGCTTTAACAATGAGCACACCTCAATTCTGACTAAACTATCGATCCAAACACCCTTTTATAACAACGATATGCAAATTTAAATGAGCTAATCTACGAACTAACATATATCTTGGATTATCTTGAGTTAAATTACTCTAATTACCATTAATTAAGCAGATAAAACCAATCTTAACCAAAGATCTGAGATACAAACACAAAGTTACAAACCGAAATGAAAATGACAATGAGATAGTTACTCACAATAGTCCGACTTGTTTCTCAAAGCTAAACCCAAACCTGTTCTAAACTAGTCTATTTCACCCCAAATCAACCTCTGCTTCAACCCATTCCATGTCCAAACTACTTGAACCACAATTGCACTTCACAGTTGACTTTAGTTGACCACTTCACAAATTTGTTTGAAAATGATTGTTAAGCTTATCAAAAGCTTTAAATAGCTCAAACAAGCTTATTGAAACTTAAGAATAAGCTGTTAAAGGCCTGGAAATAAGATTTTGAAAATGGATTTTGCAACAGTAAATTAGTACTTGAAATGAGTTTATAATGATTAAGTAACTTATGTTTATTACATTGAAGCTTAAAATTACATCTTAAAACATTAACTTAGATAATTTTATGAAATACGACATACAAGAAAAAAAATAAAAACTAACTACTGCCTTTCCCTTGCTTCTTTATTCCTTTTTATATACCCATAAGCTTCCACGTGTCTTCTTGATCAAAT
Source organism: Chrysanthemum lavandulifolium (assembly GCA_022545495.1). Classification (NCBI taxonomy): domain Eukaryota; kingdom Viridiplantae; phylum Streptophyta; class Magnoliopsida; order Asterales; family Asteraceae; genus Chrysanthemum; species Chrysanthemum lavandulifolium. The sequence continues at coordinate 75,618,466 of CM040245.1, read as the reverse complement.
CCCACCACTTCTTTTAGCCAATGGATGAGTTTTAAGTATATTGGCCATTTTATGTGTTTTGGCGGGAAAGTTTGTTTGACCTCTGTGGACTGAGCTAGCACTAGGGGGGTGGCTAGGTGTGATGATGATGTGGGTGAGGGGATAAGGTGATGGGAGATGGGTGAGATGTTGGGAGAAGGAATTGCAGGAAAACAGGCAAGTGGAAGGTTGAAGATAAGGCAGTGGCGGGTAAAGCTTATTTGACTGAAGTTTGACCTGGGGGTCCAAAAAGGAATAAGGCAGGGGTCAATTGGCAATTGGCAGGGTTCAAAGGTGTAAAGGGGTCTTGGATAGGTTTTAAATAACAAGGACCTAATTTGCAACTTCTGATTTTTGAAGGACCAATCCTACCAATTTCCCAAAGTTGTCACAAGGACCAAAATTGACAAGTTTTAATAGTACAAGTACCATTTTTGACATTTTCAAATTTTCCAGGGACCAAACTTGACAATTTCAAAAGTTTAGGGACCTTTTCGCCATTTAACAAAAGATTTATTCAAGGACCATTTTGACAAGTTAGAATAATTCGGGGACCTTGAATAACATTTTTCTTTATTTTGTTTTACGAGGACTGTTTTTGACAACTTTTGAAACTTGGGGACTAAAGCGCCAATTATGCAAATTTGATACGTTTTCACAGATTTTGATATTTTGCATTTAAAACACATAAAACACTTATTTGTGATATTTTATCATTTTGATACATTTAAAGTGTTTTCGGATGTTTTCTTTGTTTAAATGGTACAAAATGATGAGTATTTAGACACTCATCAATCCCCACACTAAGATATTGCTAGTCCCTAGCAATGTTTTGAGAAAAATTAATGGATTTCATCTCTTTACCAAAAGCCATTACTACGGAGTAGCCAAATGTTTCGAGTTCAAGTAAGAACCTTGGTACACCGATAACCAAATGATTTTGAGCAAATCATCGACTTCCAATGATTTGATTTGTCTTTACCGTAAGTCGTTTATACGGACTAGCCAACTCTTAGATAAATTATCAATATTATCTTTGGTGGTGATTACCAATTATGGTTTTTCCATCGCCTTTACCACAAGCCATAAACTTGCGGGCTAGCCAACTCTTCACTTTTAAGGATATGGTGGTGAATACCATACAATTTTGGGCAAATTGCAAGCCGTCAACGGGTTTGAGATATCTTTACCAAGAGCCGTTTGCTCTGGATTAGCCAATCCTTATGTGGGTTAGACATGGTGGGTGATTACCATTTGTTGTGTTTAGTACATAGTACTTCCACTAAAAAAAATTAAATTTGGCCATTTTGGGGAAAAAGGGACTAAAGGGTACATTTATGATCAAAATTAGCGAAATTTCCCCCACACTTAGAAATGAATATTGTCCTCAATATTCAAAGTACCTACTGTTATGCGAAACTTAGAACGTAAAAGATAACATTACTAGCTAAGTGTAGAAACACAACAATTATTCTCTTTTTTATATTTACAATTTTCATTCATTTTTAGATCTATATACAACATGTGGGGCATCTCCCCCACACTAGGGTGGTACACACGGGTGAAAACCCATGTTTAACTACTGTTTTTGATTACCGAGTCGCTAGCTTGACTCGACCCCGAATTAATTTGTTCATGGGGAAGTAAGTGGAAGAAACAGTCTCCATCGAACTTTCATTCAAGATGTTTGGATAAACATTGAAGTACGTGAAAGTTCCACACCGATGAGATATACATAGAACCGGCTCACAAATGATAAATGAAAATGCCGGGATCAAAAATAGTGTCCTCATTCCTGAAGGAGAAAAGGGAACGAGAAACCACACCTTTTGTGAAAAATGGAATAAAGATGTGCATCACAATGCAATCCCATTCTTCATTAGTGAGGAGCAAATCACCATTTGTTAGATTTTTAAGCTTAGACTTGAAGCTTGTATGGTGATTGGCAACAAAATTTCCGGGAGGAGAGTCAGAAGCGGTTCTTCAATCATGATTTTCAAGAAGAGGATGTCTCCTCCGAATCATAGTAAGTATTGTCAATTCTGTTGGAATTGACTCATCACTAAGAAAAGCATCGACCTCCTTCCAAAGTTGTCATCTTCCTCATTTGGAGTGAGAGAAGGAATGGAAGAGTCGGAAATGGGACAAGAAATGAGTGGATGATCATTATATAGGAGATTTTAGTTTCTCCAAGATCGACGAAATCAAAGAGATCATCGTCACTTTCGATGAAAGTGGGTGATGTGAGTGAGTTCATCGGTGAACTCCTCAAGAAGAGGATCGAGGCTGTGGGAGTGATGCCTCAACATACTCGATGTCTCCATAAGAAGTATAATCGTCGCTAAGATCGGAGAAGGTATCAAAATGATCTTTTGAACACTCGAGAGGAAAAGGGATATCACACATATGGTCAAAGTTCCTGTGACTCTCTCGGGATTGGGACAAGGTTCTCAACACTAGACTTTATGAATTCGTCCGATTCCTTTTCGTGAGCAGTGTCAAGATGCTCATCCCCATGTTCGGAGAGTGAGTGGGAATATCGGTGTGATAACAACGATGAGGGAGTTTAGAAGGACTAGCATACATATGTTTTATACTTTCCATTTGTTCTTACGCTAGTAATTCCATCATAGTCTTTTCTCCCCGATTTTTCATGGAAGGAATTTCAAGCGATGAACTTGATGAATCTGCACAAAGTTGACTAATATCAAGGGTAACTTCATCATCATCGTCATCGAGAATGAAAGCGGAATCGAGAGCTAGATTTGGTTGCTTTTTCTTTTGCAATTGATTCCTAATAGATTTTTCAAAGGCAATCTGGGAATCTAATTTAGCGATCCGTTCTTCAACTAACAAAACTTCCATGGATTTCGATTTGGATTATCTTGGGGATGTTTACATTCCTTCAAATCTTTCACTAAATCCAAAAGATCAAGGAGAAGATTTTGAGGAAGTGGCTCAGTGAGGTAGTGCACGATTCACTTGGTATTGTGGAGGTTGGTTATGATCTGAAGAGTCGTAATTGTTACAAGGAAATGGATTCCTCGTTTGACAATCGAGCTAGAGTGAGGACCTCCACAATACTCACAACAAGAAAGCGATGTGGGTGTGAGTTATATGTGTGGTAGTCATAATTGTTATCGGGAACCCGCTCATAGACAAGCGTGTTTCCGATTGACAATCGAACTAGAATGTGAACCACCATAGTACTCACAACAAGAAGCTTCTTGAGTCTCACGGTGTGGTAGGCGATGGAATAAATCGGTTGTGTTATGGTAGGAATAGGGATCCGGTTATAGATGCGGACCCGTTTCTGATTCCACCATGCTACAACCGGGGCAATTGCCACCATTATAAGGACCACCACACCATTGACATCCAAGAGGGTGAGGATAAGACATAGAAAGAATCAAAGGTTTACAGAGGGTAAGAAATGAAGAATCAAAAGGGTAAGAGAGTAAAGAGGAATATTTTTGGTATTTTGAAAACATGATGTAGAAACAAAGAATGAAAATCTTTTGGGTTTTGATTTATATAAGAAAATATAAACATATAGATGGTATAAACAAAGAGTGAATATTCAAATCACTAATCTGCTAAACGTAAGACTATTAGCTTGCTCCCGCAATGCGTAAAATTTGATCTGTGTAAAACCGTCAAGTTTTCACGCAAGCCGACCACTTGTGAATGGCCGACCGTAACAAACTTAAAACAGGTTAAGCACAAATGCAATGAAGATCGAGGAGAGTATAGTGTTTCCCAGTCGTTAAGTCCCAACGGTATGTGCGAGAATAATGACGTGTAGTGATCGAGAGATTTGAGCGGAAAGAGATTTGAATATGATTATAACTAAGGAAAAGCCCATAAACTACAAGGGCTTAAATGCAAATTAAAGAAAATTAAAAGATAAAAAATATTAAATAAACGCTATCACTATATTTAAAATGATGTTTTGTTTTATGTTTTATAAAGCGAAATTAAAACTACGTAACGTCTAAACGAAAAAGTGAAACTAAATCAATATTAACCCTAAAAATATGAAAATGATATTTTACAAACCTAATGATAAAAGAAAATATTTAGAAAAAGAAAATTATTTTTATAACTATTTAATTAATTATTATTAATTAAAACTATTTTAACTATTTAATAATAACCTAAAATACAAGAAAATATGAAATAAAGCTTGAAAAATAAAATTATGACTTAGAAAATCTAAAATAACAAAATAGAATTTTCAAAACTATTTTTATATTTTTACGAATATTTTGAATTTTCTAGGAATTAAAACTATTTAAAACTACTTAAATTACTTAAAAATACAAATTTAACTAAGAAAAATCTGGAAAAATATATTTTTGTCTTTTTATATTTATCTTAACTTAAGAAAAATGAAAAATTATTTTTTTGAACCTTTTCTTAATTAATTGTATTAAATGCTATTTAAAAATGCTTAAAAACTGAATTAAATTAAGAAAAAGAGCAAACTGACTTAGAAAAATCTGAAAAATTCAAGATAAGCTTAAAATAATATGAGGAATCTAGGAAAAATAGAAAAACAGAAGCTTGTGTGGAGGAATAAGAGGCTGCAGAGCAAGTGCTTATATAATAAGCACTTCAAATAAGCCACAGGCCACAACCGAGCACAAAGCGAATCTGAAGCAATAATATGTTATAACTACTCAAATGCAATTAAAACAACAAGCCTAAACTACTTAAATGCAGATTGCTAAGATTTGAGGTTTTGGCTTATATCTAAAATCGGTTTCGATGGGCTACTTCAAGCTTAAACATAAGCCACCCAAATAAGCTAAACTGAAACCGGATATGAGATCCTCAAGACCACCAACCAAAGCGCATATAAACCAAAGTGAGACTCCAATAAGCTATATTAAAGCTTGTACAAAGATTTTAAAAGCACGCATTACACTCGATGTCTTGAGTGTGAGCAGAGGAGATGTGGCTTATTGGATGACTTAATTGAAGCATGTAAAACTTGAGAAAACTCGGCAACATTCATTTACCCAAACTAGACCAAGCGAACTTGTGATCCCAATTACTGGAATTGAACCAAAGATGAGCCCATGGTACATTAATAAAGTTTTGTAAAACACACTATGCAACTTTGACTTTATGAAATCATCAAGAACATTGACTTTGCCAACTTTGAGCTTGATTTGTGAACCGAATATGTTGTTTAGAGCTAATATGGACCTACTACAAGCTAGATTAACTAGTTTAACACCTATATGAGAGCAATGATGGCTGAATTACAGATTAGGAAATGAAAACATTGGTGAGATTTTGACTTTGTTGTTCTAAAGTGTAAAATAAAGACTAGATCGAGTACAATAAAGCTATACAAGCATAAAACAATAAGCTTTAACAACTGAGCACACCTCAATTACAGCTAAACTATCAGATCCAAACACCCCTTTTATAACACTGATATGAAAATTTAAATGAGCTAATCTCTGAACTAACATATATACTGGATTATACTGAGTTAAATTACTCTAATTACCATTAATTAAACAGATAAAAACCAATCTTAACCAAAGATACAGATACAAACACAGGTTACAAACTGAAATGAAAATGACAATGAGATAGTTACTCACAATAGTCCAGCTTGTTTCTCAGGCTAAACCCAAACCTGTTCTAAACTAGTCTATTTCACCCCAAATCAACCTCTGCTTCAACCCATTCCATGTCCAAACTACTTGAACCACAATTGCACTTCACAGTTGACTTTAGTTGACCACTTCACAAATTTGTTTGAAAATGATTGTTAAGCTTATCAAAAGCTTTAAATAGCTTAAACAAGCTTATTGAAACTTAAGAATAAGCTGTTAAAGGCCTGGAAATAAGATTTTGAAAATGGATTTTGCAACAGTAAACCTGAAATTGTGAAACTGAAGTGAAACCTTAAATTAGTACTTGAAATGAGTTTATAATGATTAAGTAACTTATGTTTATTACATTGAAGCTTAAAATTACATCTTAAAACATTAACTTAGATAATTTTATGAAATACGACATACAAGAAAAAAAATAAAAACTAACTACTGCCTTTCCCTTGCTTCTTTCTTCCTTTTTATATACCCATAAGCTTCCACGTGTCTTCTTGATCAAATCCCACCACTTCTTTTAGCCAATGGATGAGTTTTAAGTATATTGGCCATTTTATGTGTTTTGGCGGGAAAGTTTGTTTGACCTCTGTGGACTGAGCTAGCACTAGGGGGTGGCTAGGTGTGATGATGATGTGGGTGAGGGATAAGGTGATGGGAGATGGGTGAGATGTTGGGAGAAGGAATTGCAGGAAAACAAAAGTGGAAGGTTGAAGATAAAGCGTTGGCGGGTAAAGCTTATTTGACTGAAGTTTGACCTGGGGGTCCAAAAAGGAATAAGGCAGGGGTCAATTGGCAATTGGCAGGGTTCAAAGGTGTAAAGGGATCTTGGATAGGTTTTAAATAACAAGGACCTAATTTGCAACTTCTGATTTTTGAAGGACCAATCCTGCCAATTTCCCAAAGTTGTCACAAGGACCAAAATTGACAAGTTTTAATAGTACAAGTACCATTTTTGACATTTTCAAATTTTCCAGGGACCAAACTTGACAATTTCAAAAGTTTAGGGACCTTTTCGCCATTTAACAAAAGATTTATTCAAGGACCATTTTGACAAGTTAGAATAATTCAGGGACCTTGAATAACATTTTTCTTTATTTTGTTTTACCGAGGACTGTTTTGACAACTTTTGAAACTTGGGGACTAAAGCGCCAATTATGCAAATTTGATCGTTTTCACAGATTTTGATATTTTGCATTTAAAACACATAAAACACTTATTTGTGATATTTTATCATTTTGATACATTTCGAGTGTTTCGGATGTTTTGCAGTTTAAATGGTACAAAAATGATGAGTATTTAGACACTCATCATATATTCAAATGAAGCCACATTGAAATAGGAGCGTTTGGGTTATCTCATGCCTTTTGCCAAACACCCCCATTAAAAACCATTTTATGCATAAAATAAGTCGAGATAACCGCAACTCCAAATTGTTTTCATATAGGCACACACTAGAATCAAAACGCTAAGTTTGTTTTTATTTTTAACATGCAAATTCTTGCTCATAGGAACAACCATGTTAGCCGCAAAATTCTATGATCACAAGGATACTCTTAGCTACATCCCTAAACACCACAAAACCAAGGGCCTCACCAAGGAACAAGTCGAAATCTTTAAGAGTCTAGAGCAAAGGTACTTCCATGAGGGTAGGACCATTCATTCCTCTTTTTCGACGGAACTAATCTCCGTCAAGAGCTTGCCACTATCAATTTTGATTGTCTCCTCGACATCAATGAACCCATTTGTCCTAGGTTTGTGTTAGAATTATATGCTAGTGTTGTCTCTTTCACTGATGAGGACGATCAAATGGCTCTTAGGATTAGGATCAATCAAACTGACTACACCATCTCCCAAAACCAATTTGCTCAAGTGCTAGGAATTCCTAACTGTGGTATATGTGTTTACTCGGATAAGTGGTCACTCACTATCCTTGATGCAATCAATAACCGCTCTCTTCCCTACCAAACTAATTTGGCGGATAAGGGCGTCATCCGTGAGCACCTTTTTAACGAAAGGGCAACTCCAACCCGTGTCACCCGAAAGGGAAAGGAAGTGAACCGAGATCCATATGGTATGGAGCTCAATGAGCTTAAGCCCGAATTCAAAAAGTGGGAGGAACTCCTTAGAGCCAATGTCATTAGCACCATAGGAAATAGAGACCATATCAATGCTTGACTTTGTCACATGCTCTACAACTTGTCCACTCGTCAACCATTCAACTTAGCCTACTACATTGCTAGGAGAATGGTAGATATTCCAACTCAAGGATCGGTTGCTCTTCCTTATGGGATGCTACTCACCCGTCTCTATAGAGCATTTGCACCCATTCCACCAAGCCCAAAAGGGTTGAAGCTAAACTATGCTATCTTCCCTCACATATTTGTGCCCTTGAGTGACGAGCGAGTGGCTAAGACTAAAGGTAAAAGGGCAAAACCTCCAACTCCTTCATCATCATCATCAAATAGCTCCGAAGACGGTCTCCCATATTCTCGTCTTCCACCGCAAGAGTACTATGCATCTCTCCCCGAGATTGAGAATGAATCAGCGGAGTTCAAGCAAACCAAGGGGATGTTCAAGTGCCTTGGAAGGATGATGACAAAGATCTACAAGAAGTTGGATAAGTGAGGTTTTTAAAAGGAGTGTTTGGAACAAGATAAAAACAATGGTGTATGATACTATTTGGTTGTTTTTACTTTGTAGGATGATAAAATAACTTGAAACAATGTTGTATGCTAACCGGTTTATGCAGGGGGATAGCACAAGTGTGTTATCAGATTTTACCCATTTTCACTTTTATGTGAAAATCGTTAGCCCTTGGTCAAAGTCTATGCTCCACTATGTTTGTATATGTGTTATCGAATTTTCCTAACTAGAAATAATTAATGTCATATGTTTTAAGCAAATTTCAGGTTTCGGAAAAGTCCTCGATGGTTAAAAAATGGGTCTGTGATGAAATATGGTCACCACGGACCAGACGGCACCAATTTTTTGGTTTCGTCTGCTATAAATTTTGGTACCGCCATACCTGTACAGGCGGACCAGGCGGCACCAAAATAAGGGTTCCGCCTATGTACAAAATTGGTGACGTGGATCCTACAGGTAACTTTCTAAATTTCGCTTTTTTTAACATTCCAAATTACCATAACTTGCTTCTAGGATAGTTTTTACTAGTTTTTACCCATATTAGAACTAGTTTAACACACTTAGGCATATACGATATCCATTTCCCACCAAAATTCAAAAATTCCAAAATTCACCCAAGGAACCCTTTTTCATAAAGGAAGGAACCAAAAATTTGGTTCCTTGCTGTGGAAAACTAGAAGGGGGAGGGATTGAATAGTTTTACCAATTAAAAACTTCGTTTTAAAATATTTAGATCGACTTATGTCAATCTATTTAGATGTGTATGTTGGACGTTGATAGATAAATATATAAAGTGTAATGAAAGATAAAGAGTAAGAAGCACATAACCACGACATGAGTATTTATAGTGGTTCGGCTACAAGGACACCTTCCTTGCCCTACTCCACTCCCCGAGTCACCTACTCGAGAGTTCGTAATCACTACAGAGTTGATTGCCGAGAAGACTTGACGAAGGTCGGTATCTTCAAGGAAACATTCCTTGACCACACGACCTTCGTGGATAAGTCGTTTGTCAAGTCTTTTGAAGACTTTGCGGTCGGTTTTTGACAATCCCTCTTTCCGATAGTAATGGGTGAGGTGATGAACGGTATCATGGTGGTCTTGTTGAGTGGCTTTAGGCATGGTTGGTCCTAGAAACACAAATATTCCAATTAGGCAAAATTTGTTGAGATGGGTTTATGGTTTTGATTTGTATTAACAATGTTGTGAACACAATGTAATCTTAGTTATGTGAAAGCCCCTTTTAATGATCAATTTTGGAAACCCTAATTAAATTAATTGATTAAAAATTGAGTAACCATAAACCCTAGGATGAGGATGATGAAAATTAGAATATGTTAGTGTAATTACTTACAATGGTGTTCAAGAGAAGAATACTTGAGGATATGGAGTCCTATGAATGATGAAACCAGCTCTTGGGTCGTTTTTGTGTTTTGTGGGGAGAGGAAAAATGATCAGTGTTGGTTTTGAAAAGCGTATGGCTGGTTTCTGTCCCACGATTTCCCCGGATCCCTTGTATAAGGGATCCGGCTAGTACAACTAGAGGATCCGCCATCGTGAGAGCAGAAAAAGAGTGTTTGGCAATATTTTTGTTATAAGTTATAAAATAGCTTATGGAACAAAAATAGTTTTGGGGTTAAAAAAAATAAATAACATGAATAATGTTTGGTCAACGGGATTTGATTAATTATCGAGAATCCATTTCTGACGACGGCGTTAGTTTGACGATATCAAAAGGAATACTATTCCCGATGATGAGTAAGTCGGGAAAGTGGCGAAAGGAGACTTTTTGAAAGACTACCAATTATAAGAAAAATGGTATTAACATATTCATGTAGATATAAGGTAGCTAATGAAGAGTAAACATACCTCTATGCTATTGATTTTGGTTTGTGAAGACATAAGACCAAAAATACTTCATGAGCTCTTAAAGTAATCCGTTGTACTTAGAATAAGTAGGTTGTGATTACTTTTAGATTCTTTTTTGAAAGTTGACTTCATTATTCTTTGAATAGAAATGAAGGTTTTGGAGAGATCCTAGCATGAAGATTTCTTGAAAATAATATGTTAGAATAATCTATCAATATCCAACATGAAAGAGAGAATTTTTTTTTTTAAGATTTCCTTCTTTGTAGTTTTCAAACATACACGGATCGTATCAAGTTTTTAAAGTACAACATACTCTAAGAAACTTGGTAACGAAGCTCTGATGTCAATTGTGGAAAACTAGAAGGGGGGTTGAATAGTTTTACTAATTAAAAACTTCGTTTTAAAATATTTAGATCGACTTATGTCAATCTATTTAGATGTGTATGTTGGACGTTGATAGATAAATATATAAAAGTGTAATGAAAGATAAAGAGTAAGAAGCACATAACCACGACACGAGTATTTATAGTGGTTCGGCTACAAGGACACCTTCCTTGCCCTACTCCACTCCCCGAGTCACCTACTCGAGAGTTCGTAATCACTACACGACACCAACTCCTTATGGCGGAGAAGCCTTCACAATGTCGCCTACTCTTTTTCCGGTACTAGGCTAACCACCGGGTTCTTTCACCAAGGTGAACCACACCTACCACAACATCGCCTACCCTTTATCCGGTACTAGGCTAAGTACCGAGTTCCATTACAATGGAGGAACTACTACCCAACACTACACAACATCTTAAACCCAAAGGAGACCCCACTCCTTATTACAACACCATCAAGGATATCAACATCCTTGGAAACAAACTATCACTATTTGTATAATGATGCACCTCATCGATTATACGACCTTGGCATCCTTCACTAATGCCACTTGATTTGACTCCTAGGCATCTTTCACTAATGCCCTTGACACGAACGCTTGACACCTTTCACAAATGCCTTCGTCTTGACTCCTTTAGCATTCTTCACTAATGCTTTTCACACGGACGTTAAGCACCTTTCACTAATGCTTACGTCTTGACTCTTTTGGCATTCTTCACTAATGCCTTGGACACAACACTTCTATGGAGGAAGAAAGAAGTATCAACAAGAGAACCTCAGTAGTCTTGATGATGACGAAGCATGGAAACTCACGGACTTGAGTTTGCTTGACTTCAAGAAGTTGTGATCTCGCCTTTAAGAGGAACCTAGAGAATCACAAAAAAACAAAAGACAAACTACATAGAAAGATCCCTTAGGATCAGTGGTTAGAGAGTTACAATACTTGGGGAAAGTATGTGTGGGAGTGGCAACCCAAAAGGAAGAAATGGCTCACTATTTATAGAGAAAAAAGTAGTTCTTGTTCCCGGATCCTCCTTGAGGATCCGTCCGTATTATGGCGGGATCCGTGAGGCGCTCCCTTTTGCCCATGGGTTTTTTGGTTATGGGTCATGGGTTATGGGTTGGTCCATGGGTATTTCCTTAGATACAATGTATCTAATAGATGCAATGTATCTAGTCAAATGGATATGGGTCAATACCATGGGTTATGGATATGCTCTATGGGTTGTAGTTTTTACCCATTATAATACATACTAGTTATGTATATATTTGCCCAATATGTAAACACTAGTTGTTGTACATATGTATTATTAAATCATAAAAACATTTATACTTGTTTTAGTGTTTTATGTGAAAACGTAAGTGTGTTAGAAAACTATTGGCTCAAACCATTTACGTATTTTATTTGTTTCGTTAAAAATGATTTTACGTTTGTTATCGACAAACCATTAGAAGATCGTAAAATATAAATAAACGTTTTTACGGCTTATTTGTATTAACACTTGCAATCCGTGGGTGATCTGATTCTAAAGATCCTACAATCATTAGAACACATTTATTGCATATCTTTGTCACTTCACTCCATCCTTCTTGTATGGATTGACTTGGGTGATATGACTTGCATTAAAACCACTTTTAAATCATTAGGAACCTCATCTATTCTATTGTTTAACATCAAATCAAACACATTTCTCCATAATTTCATAATCCTATAAATTAAGAGCTTCTAAGATGATCATCCTCACACTTTCTCAAATCTTCTCATCTACTAGCAAAACCTTAAGCTAAAATGACTAAGTCTTCTCCATCAACCAAGCCTTGCAAGAGAACGGCTAGAATGAGCGTAAGACCATGTTTCTTTGTCAACATAAGCTCCTCTTCCGAGTCCTCTCCCTTAACCATCTCATCTCCCATAAGAGATGAGAACTTCCTTACTTTGGCTACTCCTACACCACCTCCAAAATCACCTATCATTATCACTACTCCACCTCCAACAAAGACTCCCATCACTACATCACCACCTCCGGCTCCTATTCAATTATCTAAATCACCATCACCTCCTAAATCTCCAACACTCATCCCATTAGAGTTATTTTCTACACCACCTACTTCTCCAAACCCATTCTTGGAGGACTTACCTCCTAGGCCCAATCATCCACCACCACTACCATCCTTTGGTACTGATCTGCGCTAAACAGTCAAGTCTAAACAGACTTAAAACAGCTTAAACACAAATTCAATTAAGATCAGAGGAATATAGTGGATTCCTGGGTCGTTAAGTCCCACGGAGGATGAATTGGTGTTAAAACACTTAATCAGATGGTAGAATGATCACTAAGGATAGCGATCAGTAAGGTTTTGGATGGAAAATTATACCTAAAGAGAAAATCTACAAATTAAAGCGACTTAAATGCAAATTAAAAGAAATAAAAGATAAAATCTATTAAATAAACGCTATCACTATTTTTAAAGTCGATGAACGTTTAAAACCTACAACTTAAAACTTACGTTTAAAATAAAATTACGTCTACGTACAAAATAAAAAGTGAGTTTTAAAGAAATAAAAGACCTATAAATATGAAAATGATATTTTTACAATCCTAATAATAAAAGAAAATTATTAGAAAAAGAAAATTATTTTTACAACTATTTATTTAATTATTATTAATTAAAAACTATTTATTAAGTATTTAAATTGCACTAAAATACAAGAAAATACAAAATTAACCTAGAAAAATGAAATTATAACTTGGAAAAATCTAAAATATGATAAAACTTATTTTAAAACTAAAAATATATTTTTAGACTTATTATGTATTTATTATTAATTTAAAACTATTTAAAACTAATTAAAATGCTAAAAATACTTTTTAAACTAAGAAAATTATGGAAAAATACTTTTTATTACTTTTATATTTATCTTAACCTAAGAAAATTGAAAAATCATTTTTTTGACTTTTTATAATTTATTTGTATTAAAAGCTATTTAAAATGCCTAAAACTGCTTTTAATTAAGAAAATAGCAAACAGTTATGAAAAATTATGAAAATTTCAGGAAAAGTCTATTTTAATATGTAGAATCTAGGAAAAATAGAAAAACATGTGTTTGTTTGGAGAAATCAGCAACTGCAGTTGTGACTGCTTATAAATAAGCACTTATGAAAAGCTAGAAGGACACAATAAGCACAAAACTGATATACAAGCTAAAATAAGCTATAAGAACTCTATTTCAACTAAAAACAACAAGCTTGAACCTTTGGATTACAAGTGTAACACAGATTTGATGTTTGAGTTAAATAAGCAAAACAGAATTTGGAGGGCTACTTTAAGCTGATGCACAGATAACCAAATAAGCTAGAACTAAAAAGCAATGACTGGAAATTGTATAAGACCTGGTTGGCTACCTAGAAACAAAAGATGAGATCAAAACAAGCTAAAATGAGCTTTTGAGAAGCTTTTTCAAAACCTTAGAAACCACTGATTTGAGACTCAGTTAATGCTGAGTGAGTTGGGACAGAATGAAAAGCTCAAGCAGGCCTAGTAAATAAGCTTCAAATTGAGATTTTTAACTTGGAACTTAAAGAGGACCAGGTTAACTATCCAAAGAGCTAAAAATCACAGATAATGGTCAACTAATAAGCTCTTTAGAAGCTGATGAAAATGGTTAGAAATTACGTGCATGAGGCACATTGACTTTTCTAAAACCAAATAGTTTGACTAAAATGAATTTTAACTTGAATCAACTAAGCGATTAAGTAGTAATAAGCTAAAATGAGATTGAATTAAACTAAGTTGAAAGGTTTTAAGCTCTTGTGGTGAGTTTTAGACTCTAAATCCTAACAAATGATGAAATGAGGTGAGATTAAATGAAAGTTTGACTTTTCACAAAATAAGGACTATTTTCTTGTTTAAGCGAGTTCTTTAGACCAAGTATGACATGTAGCAACCAAGAACAAAGTCGCAACAACCTTTACACGATGAACTCGCACAAATCCAAACACCCTTTTTCTTTCTTGTCTTGGTGAATTTTCAAAACAAATTACGATTTAGACCAAGATAATGATTATAAACCTTATGATATCGTAAAATAAGACTAAAGAAGCATTAACTGATAATAATAACAACTTACAACTAACAATTTAAGCTTAAACTAATTTTACTGTCTAAAATGAGATTTTGCTATCTACTGATTTAAAAGAACAAACAGCTAATTTTATAGCTTAAATACACTTAATTATGATTAGTGGTCACTAAAAAACAGATATTACACTTTCTAGACAACTAAAACACAGAAATGCAAAAATTGATAAAAAGGCTTACAAGTGAGTTTCAACTGAAAATTGAGAACCAAGGACTGAGAACCAATCCTAAATGCTCTCCACAGAGCTCTAAACCAAGGCCATCACAAATATACCTTGCTCCAGCCTGCTAGAACCTTGCACCATGGATTTTTTATTTTTAAGCTATTTATTTGATATTTTTGTGAATTTTTGATTTTTTCTAATAAACTGCTTTTAAGGTATCTAAAAGCTTTAATAAGTTTTATAGGGAGCTTATATGTACTTCTGAGTCCAAACTAACAACTGATTAACAACATTCACCATATTGAGATTTCTTTGAAATTTGAAAATATGAAAACTGAGATTGGAACTTAAATACTGAAATTGATTATTGAAAAAGTTTCAACATACACTGAGAATACTTAATAAAGTGCTTGAGAGCTAAGAAATACACTGGAAATAGATAATTAACTAAAACGACATTAAAAATTAAATTTTACACTAGATATCTGAATCCACTGCACCCAACTTGATATTTATTGACTTCCATCTTCCCTTGTCGACACTCTTGAGAATATCCCACCATAATCTAACCGTTGAAATCATCCAGATAATCAGATTTGCCAAATGTCGAATTTGGCGCCATTTTTTCAAAGGGTTGGTTTTCTGCATTAATTGGACTTGGAATGATGTGGAGGTGGAGGGGGAAGAGTAGTCAAGTGGATATGGTGAGGTGTAAAGGTGAAAACCAGTGGTTAAAACCACTGGTTTTGGCTAAAACTGCTTTGGAAGAGACAATGAACAGTAGACGCGGTTTTATTTGAATTTAATTTTGGGTAGGGTCCTTTGCTTTTGGATTGGATTTGGGCTTGTTAATAGTAAAGGATCCGTTTGGTTTGGCTTATCAACAAGGACCATTAGTGTAATTTAGCCAAAGTTGAAGGGCTGGATTTGACAAGTTTCAAGCATATCATAAGGATCAAACTGCCAAGTAAGATTAGTACAAGGACCATTGTTGATAATTTCCATTTTTTAAAATCCAAGGACCAAAACTGTCAATTTAAAAACTATAAGGACCAAACTTGTAATTTTCTCCAAAGTTTATCATAAGGACCATTTTTGTCATTTATAAATAGAACAAGGTTAAAACTTGATAATTTTCATTTTTTAAATTAACCAAGGACTATTTTTGACAATTTTCAAAGTTGAGGGACCAAAGTTGTCATTTTGTGATTTTTAAACTTTGAAAGGTTTATTTTGACAACTTTTGAATCTCAAGGACCTAAAATGATATTTTACAAGTTTTTGAATTACCAGGGACTGTTTTTGACAACTTTTGTAACTTGAGGGACTAAAACTGCCAATTATGCAAACTTGATACGTTTTTCATCAGATTTTGATGTTTTTTGCATTTAAAACGTATAAAACACTTGTTTGTGATATTTTTATCATTTTGATGTGTTTCGAGTGTTTTCGGATGTTTTGGCATTTAACGGTATAAAAATGATGAGTATTTAGACACTCATCAATCCCCACACTAAGATATTGCTAGTCCCTAGCAATGATTTGAGAAAATTTAATGGATTTTATCTCTTTACCAAAAGCCATTACTCGGAGTAGCCAATTGTTTAAGTTCAAGTAAGAACTTTGGTACAATGATAACCAAATGATTTTGAGCAAATCATAAGTCGTGAACGGTTTGATTTGTCTTTACCGAGCCGCATACCATCCGGACTAGCCAACTCTTAGATAAATTATCAATATTATCTTTGGTGAGCCGATTACCAATTATGGATTTTCAACTGCCTTTACCACAAGCCATAACCTTGCGGGCTAGCCAACTCTTCACTAATTTAAAGATATGGTGAGTTGAACACCATACAATTTTAGGCAAATTGCAAGCCATAAACGGATTTGAGATATCTTTACCAAGAGTCGTTTGCTCCTGGATTAGCCAATCCTTATGTGGGTTAGACATGGCGGATCGATTACCATTCTTGAGTAAGTGAAAACACTTACTCCAAAAAAATTTTGGCCAAAAGCGGGAATTGGGTGAAATAATTACATGATGAAATTAGTGAGAATTCCCCCACACTTAGAAATGAATATTGCCTCAATATTCAAAGTACCGCAGTTATCGAAACATAGAACATAAAAGGAAATACTACGCCATTATTTTGTTTTTGATATTTTTTTTTTTTTTTTTTTTTTTTTTTAGAACTTGATTGATATATACAACAATGGGAAAACTCCCCACACTAGGGTGATAGAAAGGGATAAGAAGATGCGAAATATGGATGAAAATCCATATGATGTGTGCTATTATTTTGATTCCCGAGTCATTAGCTTGACTCGATCCCGCATTCATTGGTTCATGGGGAATGTTTGAAGATCCGGACAACCACGGGGAATGTCCTCTCCAAAGTAATGCTTTAATCGATGACCATTTACTTTAAAATTTGGACCATCAGTGAGATAACTCAATGGTGCCATAAGGATAAACCTTAGTGATAGTAAATGGACCGACCGGTAGGGACTTAAGCTTTCAGAAAATCTTTAATCTAGAGTTGAAAAGAAGGACTCGATCACCAACGTTGAAAACGCGGTTCTTGATTTTAGAGTCATGAATCTTCTTTGTCTTTTGTTTATAGATCAAAGAGTTCTCGTAAGCTTGATCACGAAGTTCATTTAGTTCATTCATTTGAACTTTTACGTGATCACCGGTACCGCCTCAGATATCGAAGTTTGCATGCTTTAAGGCCCATGAGGCCTTGTGCTCTAGTTCAATCGGGAGATGACATGCTTTTCCGTACACTAGCTTGTATGGAGTACACCCAATTGGTGTTTTGTAAGTCGCATTTAAAAGCCCAGAGCGTCATCCAGCTTTATCCGACCGGGATGCACGATTTTCACCCACCGTCCTTTCAAGGATTCTTTTAATACCACGGTTTGAAACTTCCACCGCCCACTTGTTTGGGGTGGTATGCGATAGATAGGCGGTGGGTAACACCATACTTTTGCATGACACGATCAAATTGGTCATTACAAAAATGTGTACCACGATCACCGATTATTGCACGAGGAGTTCCAAACACGGCAAAGAGAGCTTTCAAAATTTCACAACTACTCGGGCATCATTTGTAGGTAAAGCTTTTGCTTCAACCCATTTCGACAAATAGTCGATGACCACGAGTATGTACTTGTTGCCACGAGAAGATGGAAATGGCCCCATAAAATCAATACCCGGATGTCAAATATCTCACAAACTTGAATGGCATTTTGTGGCATTTCATTCCTTTGAGATATATTTCCATGACGACAAGCATCACAAGTTTTGACGTAATCGTGAGCATCTTTATAGATTGTGGGCCAATAGAACCCGGAATCAAACACCTTTTAGCGGTGTAGTTTGGACTATGATGGCCCCGGTGGGTCCAAAGATGGCAAGCTTTGAGAATGTCAAGAGCTTTCGACCATAAACACACCGTCGGATGACTTGATCCGACAGATTTTGAATAAGAAAGGGTCGTCCCGAAATAGTGTTTAACATCCTTGAAGAATTTATTCTTCTGCCGGGTTGACATCCCTTTCATTAATGAAGTTACCCGCATGGTAATTTGCAAAGTCCGCAAACCATGGGGTAGAAGAGTTTCCACGAAAAGAAACCGCATTGAGTGTCTCGAGAGGAAATGTTTCATTTATTTCCTTTTCTCGAAAACATCTTGGTGAGGGTTTTCTAATCAGACAGATGATCGGCAGCCGTGTTCTCGGCTCCTTTTTATCACGTATGATGATATCAAATTCTTGAAGGAGGAGAACCCAACGGAGTAATCTCGCTTTGCATCTTGTTTTGCAAAGAGATATTTGAGAGCCGAGTGATCCGTATACACTACACATTTGGTCAAGATTAAGTACGGCCGAAACTTCTCAAATGCATACACCACGACTAATAGCTCTTTTTACGTGGTGGTGTAATGAGTTTGAGCTTCATCATAGTCTTACTTGCGTAGTGAATTGGTGAAAATGCTTGTTTCTTCGTTGCCCTAAGATTGCGCCGATAGCAAAATCACTTGCATCGCACATTAGCTCAAAAGGTAAATCCCGATCGGGAGCAACGAGAATGGGTGCTTCAGAAGCTTTTTCTTCAATGTTTCAAAAGCTACGATGCACTCGGGTGAAAAGATAAAAGGAGCATCCTTTTCAAGAAGATGGGTCATAGGTAGGGCGATTTTGGAAAAATCTTGAATGAATCTACGATAGAAACCGGCATGACCTAAAAAACTCCTAATACCTTTAACGGTAGTAGGATGAGGTAATTTAGCAATAACATCGACTTTTGCTCTATCTACCTCAATCCCGTTCTTTGAAATCTTATGGCCAAGGACTATGCCTTCTTTGACCATAAAGTGACTTTTCTCCCAGTTTAGACAAAGATTGGTGTCTTCACACCTTTGAAGCATTTTATCTAAATGGGATAGACATGTTTGAAACGAATCCCCAATGACCGAGAAGTCATCCATAAACACCTCCATTGTTTCCCCGATCATGTCGTGGAAAATGGCCATCATACATCGTTGGAACGTGCCAGGAGCATTACATAGGCCAAAAGGCATACGTCTATAGGCAAAAGTTCGTATGGGCGGTGAATGTAGTTTTATCTTGATCCTTTGGATCAATGGGAATCTGAAAGTACCCCGAGAAACCATCAAGGAAACAATAGTATTCATTCCCCGCTAATCTCTCAAGCATTTGGTCCATAAAGGGTAGAGGAAAATGGTCTTTACGAGTGGCGTCATTCAACTTACGATAGTCAATGCAAACATGCCATCCGTAACTGCACGAGTTGGAATTAACTCGTTATCTTCATTTGTGACAACAGTTATGCCACCCTTTTCGAACACAATGAATTGGGCTAACCCAAGGACTATCTCGAGATTGGGTAAATCAATCTCGCATCAAGAAGTTTGATAACCTCTGCTTGATAACATCATGGATTTTGGATTTACTCTTTCTCGATGTTGAAACGGCTTAAAGTCATCCTCCATCAAGATTTTATGAGTATGAACTCGTGGTTGATACCCTTAATGTCGGAGAGTTTCAAGCAATTGCTTGCTTGTGTGACTTTAAGATTTTAATGAGCGACTTTTTCATCTTTACTCAAATCTCTAGCAATAATGACTGGTAATTTATCATTACCTTCAAGAAATGCATACTCGAGATGAGGTGGTAAGTCCTTAAGCTCAACCTCAGGAAATTCTTCAGTTTTCTCAACTGACTTGACTTCCTTATTATGAAATTTGATGGGAGGGAGAGGAGGAGAAGTATCCAGATTTGACAATTTCTCAAGAAGAATATCTCCCTCCAGATTAATCTCAACTGGGATTGAATCACTAGGATGAGGGGTTGATGATGGATCATCATTGAGCAACTTCTCAATGAGAAGTATGTCTCCCTCAATATCAATTGGAGCGTGATCAATTTCCCATGGAATGTAATCCTTCGGATAAGTAGGCTTCAATCTCTTCTAAGATGAAGTAACTTTCCTCAAATGGGGTGAGAGAAGGAGTAGAATTGGCGATGATAGGTTGAGATGAATGAGTGAGATTATCACTCAAGAATTATGATCATAACCAAGAACTTCTTGCAGTACTCTTCGAAGCAACATCAATGATATCTATTCGGTTAACCGACTCGTAATCATAGTTTGCGGAGTACCTCAAGTTTGGTCAAGGTTGAAGGTGATGACTTCATTACCAACACGCAATGTGATTTCTTGCTCAAATACATCTATGAGAGCACGGCCGTTCTCGTGAATCCTCGACCAACAATGAGAGGAACCCGATGATCGGCATCAAAATCAACAACCACGAAGTCACCGAAAATGGAACTTTCCTACTTTACAATACGTCCTCGGCAATGCCAAGAGGACGGATATTGTACGATCCGCAAGCTCGAGAGTCATGCATGTAGGAGTGAGTTCGGAAGGAAAGTTTCTTCCAAAGCGAATAAGGCATCAGTTGATGCTTGCACCAAGATCCGCTAGGGCAAAGCATTCAACCATTCCCCGGAATACACAAGGTAAGAGAAATTTCCCGTGATCTCCAAGCTTTTCTCGAAGCTTTTTCGAATAACCGCAGCAGTTCTCGTTAAGAGAGTCTTAGCCATTTCAAACGACTTTTCCTTATTGCTTAACATGTGTTTGAGAGTTGATGCAAACTTGGGCATCGATGATAGCATCCGCAAAGCTTATGTCAAATGTAACTCTTGGAAAATTTGGAAAATTTGTCCATTTGATGACTAGCTTTTCACGAGCTTTGCTCATTCAAACGTGATGGATATGGAATAGACGATTTGGATTTGGTATTTTAATGGGAGCTACTGGTGGTTCAAAAACAACTCTGGATTAGACTTGGGTTTCTGGACAACTTGAGGTTGGACTACCAAGCGGGGACGTGTGTGGTATTTCCATTATCAATAGGAAGTTCCTTGTCCTTTGTCGCCTTGGTAACTTGACTCATTGCCACGGAGGAGGGGCATTGGAGTCGAGGTCCATTGTGTGTTGGAGGTTCACTTTCCACTACCTTTGGGAGAAGAAGAAGAGGTAGTAGGAATAGCGGGTCCATTGTATGAAACACCACTTCGGTCGTGATCGCTTTAGCATCGCCCCTCGGGTTAGCGATCGTGTTGCTCGGAAGTTTTCCGAGCCCGAGGGTTGATCATTTAAAGACTTCTTGAGATCGCCGATCCGACCGACCAACAACTGCTCATCTCATCTTGGGATTTCATAAACTGTTTGAGAACTCATCGATGATGGTCCCGGAGGAGTAATGACGGAGGTGGATTAGGAGGAAATTTTGAGGTCGGATGTTTTGATTATGACCTTGTTGTTGAAAATTCCTTGATTAGGATTCACATTCCCATGAAATTGATTCCCTCGATTAAAATTGTTTTGATGAAGGTTCCTTGTTGTTGGAAACCTTGATTGGGTCCAGGATAGAAATTACCTTGGTTTTGATAACCTTGGTTCATTCTAGGTTGATTCGATTCTGTTAGGATTTCGTTAAAACCGGTGGTGCACGATAAGTGCTAGCACGGTAGTTTGGTTCATTCCGAGGACGGTATTGATTACCTCCTTGATTTGAAGTACCGGCTATAACATTTGCTTCAAACGGACTACCATCGATTGGCGATGACAGTTGTAGTATGCATGAGGACCACCACAAGTAACACAAACTTCAACTTTCTTCACTTCACCATGTGATGGTGTTTGAGTGAAGGTGACTTTCTTTGGTTAGCAAGAACCAAAGCTCGAACAATGTCGTGAGTTTATCAATCTTAACATCGGTGCTAGATGTACTCACGGGAGATGAAGTAGAAGGTCCAAGATTAGGCGAGTTTGATATGTCTTAGTGCGGAAAGGACGGACCGGGACTTGTTTTCAATGATTTGTAAGGCTTCTTTGGTGGTTTTGCTAAGGAAATTACCTCCGCGGAGGCATTCGGAGAGTCTTGGTCACCGGTCTCGGACCATTATAGAAAGTATCCATCGCATTAATTCGGTAAAACCATGATGTGGACACATGAGCAATTCTTTGTAACGATCCCATGCCTCCCGAATGATTCATCAAATCTCGAGAAAACTTCATTATCTCATTCTTAAGACTTGTGGTTCGGGATGGAGGATAGAACTCGTTAACAAACTTGGTAACGAGATCCTCCCATGTCTCAATAGAACGAGGGGTTGTTTCTCAAGCCAATTCCGGCTTGTCCTCTGAGAAAATGGGAGCAGAAGAAGCTTGATAGCGTCGTGTGGGACATTCTTGTACTTGATGGTTGATGCAATTTTATTGAACCATCGAATGTGTGCATGAGGATCATCCTCTCAAAACCATAGAATTGGCTTTGGGTTACTAGATTAAGCAACCCGGTCTTGAGCTCAAGGTATCACCACAATGGTCGGGACAACAATGGCATATCCGTAACCCTCGATGGGTGCTTGGAGAAGCTCATTCATGGGTTTGTCTTCGCCATTTCGACGGTGGTGGTGGTGGTAGACGTTCCTCACCACGGTGAAGGAGCCGAACGTCCTCACGTCATGAGGAATGTTTCCAAGTTCGGAAAGTGGACTTGTAGAACTGGAAGAACGAGCGCATGCACTAAGTATAAAAATCAATTTTCAAAACAAATGAGGCAAAACACAAGTGAACTTAACCAATAATCACAAACGAAATGGCTTCTTTGAAAAAGGTACACCAAATCACAAGTGACACAAAGGCAAGTTTTAAATCGATGTTCAGAACTTATTAATGGTCGCACCCCGCTAGGTAGTGCATCGCCTTGATTTGCGGTGGTTGATTTTATGTATATTAAGTACCACCGAAAAGACGTAGGTATGATTTGTCTTGATGGGGTTTAAAAATTTTGAAAATATTTTTGGTATCGCCACGCTTAATCAAATCGTATCTCTTTAAGAATCACCTTAAAAGAAACACAAGCTAGAAAACGTTACGATTGTTTTGTTGTTTTATATTGTTTTTGGGTTTTAACACTTTAGGAAAAGTGTTAATGAACTTTTGATTTATATTAACTTTACGTAAAACTTTTACAAACTGTGGTATATGTGCAAGTACGGTCCGAAAATGCTAGAAACACGCTTACACCTCACAATGGCGCCAAAATTTTGATCTGGCTAAACAAATCAAGTCTAAACAGACTTAAAACAAATTTTAAACACAAATTCAATTAAGATCGAGGAATATAGTGGATTCTGGGTCGTTAAGTCCCACGGAGGATGAATTGGTGTTAAAACACTTAATCGATGGTAGAATGATCACTAAGGATAGCGATCAAGAAGGTTTGGATGGAAAATTATACCTAAAGAGAAAATCTACAAATTAAAGCGACTTAAATGCAAATTAAAAGAAATAAAAGATAAAATCTATTAAATAAACGCTATCACTATTTTTAAAGTCGATGAACGTTTAAAACCTACAACTTAAAACTTACGTTTAAAATAAAATTACGCTCACGCACAAAATAAAAAGTGAGTTTTAAAGAAATAAAAGACCTATAAATATGAAAATGATATTTTACAATCCTAATAATAAAAGAAAATTATTAGAAAAAGAAAATTATTTTACAACTATTTATTTAATTATTATTAATTAAAACTATTTATTAAGTATTTAAATTGCACTAAAATACAAGAAAATACAAAATTAACCTAGAAAATGAAATTATAACTTGGAAAAATCTAAAATATGATAAAACTTATTTTAAAACTAAAAATATATTTTTAGACTTATTATGTATTTATTATTAATTTAAAACTATTTAAAACTAATTAAAATGCTAAAAATACTTTTTAAACTAAGAAAATTATGGAAAATACTTTTTATTACTTTTATATTTATCTTAACCTAATAAAATTGAAAAATCATTTTTTTGACTTTTTATAATTTATTTGTATTAAAAGCTATTTAAAATGCCTAAAACCTGCTTTTAATTAAGAAAAATAGCAAACAGTTATGAAAAATTATGAAAATTTCAGGAAAAGTCTATTTTAATATGTAGAATCTAGGAAAAATAGAAAACATGTGTTTGTTTGGATAAATCAAGAATCATAGAGTTGTGATCGCTTATAAATAAGCACTTATGATAAGCTAGAAGGACACAATAAGCACAAAACCGATATACAAGCTAAAATAAGCTATAAGAACTCTATTTCAACTAAAACAACAAGCTTGAACCTTTGGATTACAAGTGTAACATGATTTGATGTTTGAGTTAAATAAGCAAAACAATTTGAGGCTACTTTAAGTCGATGCACGATAACCAAATAAGCTAGAACTAAAAGCAATGACTGAAATTGTATAAGACCTGGTTGGCTACCTAGAAACAAAAGATGAGATCAAAACAAGCTAAAATGAGCTTTTGAGAAGCTTTTTCAAAACCTTAGAAACCACTGATTTGAGACTCGATTAATCTTTGAGTGAGTTGGACGTAATGAAAAGCTCAAGCAGGCCTAGTAAATAAGCTTCAAATTGAGATTTTTAACTTGGAACTTAAAGAGGACCAGGTTAACTATCCAAAGAGCTAAAAATCACAGATAATGGTCAACTAATAAGCTCTTTAGAAGCTGATGAAAATGGTTAGAAATTCTGTGCACAGGGCACATTTGACTTTTCTAAAAACCAAATAGTTTGACTAAAATGAATTTTAACTTGAATCAACTAACTGATTAAGTAGTAATAAGCTAAAATGAGATTGAATTAAACTAAGTTGAAAGGTTTTAAGCTACTGTGGTGAGTTTTAGACTCTAAATCCTAACAGTGATGAAATGAGGTGAGATTAAATGAAAGTTTGACTTTTCACAAAATAAGGACTATTTTTCTTGTTTAACTGAGTTCTTTAGACCAAGTATGACATGTAGCAACCAAGAACAAAGTCGCAACAACCTTTACACGATGAACGCACAAATCCAAACACCCTTTTCTTTTTCGTCTTGGTGAATTTTCAAAACAAATTACAGATTTAGACCAAGATAATGATTATAAACCTTATGATATCATAAAATAAGACTAAAGAAGCATTAACTGGTAATAATAACAACTTACAACTAACAATTTAAGCTTAAACTAATTTTATTGTCTAAAATGAGATTTTGCTATCTACTGATTTAAAAGAACAAACAGCTAATTTTATAGCTTAAATACACTTAATTATGATTAGTGGTCACTAAAAAACAGATATTACACTTTCTAGACAACTAAAACACAGAAATGCAAAAATTGATAAAAAGGGTTACAAGTGAGTTTCAACTGAAAATTGAGAACCAAGGACCGAGAACCAATCCTAAATGCTCACAGAGCTCTAAACCAAGGCCATCACAATATACCTTGCTCCACTGCTAGAACCTTGCACCATGGATTTTTATTTTAAGCTATTTATTTGATATTTTGTGAATTTTGATTTTTCTAATAAACCGCTTTTAAGGTATCTAAAAGCTTTAATAAGTTTTATAGGAGCTTATATGTACTCGAGTCCAAACTAACAACCGATTAACAACATTCACCATATTGAGATTTCTTTGAAATTTGAAAATATGAAAACCGAGATTGAACTTAAATATCGAAATTGATTATTGAAAAGTTTCAACATACACCGAGAATACTTAATAAAGTGCTTGAGAGCTAAGAAATACAATCGAAATAGATAATTAACTAAAACGACATTAAAAATTAAATTTTACACTAGATATCCGAATCCACCGCACCCAACTTGATATTTATCGACTTCCATCTTCCTTGTCGACACTCTTGAGAATATCCCACCATAATCTAACCGCTGAAATCATCCAGATAATCAGTTGCCAAATGTCGAATTTGGCGCCATTTTTCAAAGGTTGGTTTTCGCATTAATTGGACTTGGAATGATGTGGAGGTGGAGGGGGAAGAGTAGTCAAGTGGATATGGTGAGGTGTAAAGGTGAAAACCAGTGGTTAAAACCACTGGTTTTGGCTAAAACTGCTTTGGAAGAGACAATGAACAGTAGACGCGGTTTTATTTGAATTTAATTTTTGGGCCGGGTCACTGTTTTTGGATTGGATTTGGGCTTGTTAATAGTAAAGGATCCGTTTGGTTTGGCTTATCAACAAGGACCATTAGTGTAATTTAGCCAAAGTTGAAGGGCTGGATTTGACAAGTTTCCAAGCATATCATAAGGATCAAACCTGCCAAGTAAGATTAGTACAAGGACCATTGTTGATAATTTCCATTTTTTAAAATCCAAGGACCAAAACTGTCAATTTAAAAAATATAAGGACCAAACTTGTAATTTTCTCCAAAGTTTATCATAAGGACCATTTTTGTCATTTATAAATAGAACAAGGTTAAAACTTGATAATTTTCATTTTTTAAATTAACCAAGGACTATTTTTGACAATTTTCAAAGTTGAGGACCAAAGTTGTCATTTTGTGATTTTTAAACTTTGAAAGGTTTATTTTGACAACTTTTGAATCTCAAGGACCTAAAATGATATTTTACAAGTTTTTGAATTACCAGGACCTGCTTTTTGACAACTTTTGTAACTCGAGGGACTAAACCGCCAATTATGCAAACTTGATACGTTTTTCATCAGATTTTGATGTTTTTTGCATTTAAAACATATAAAACACTTGTTTGTGATATTTTTATCATTTTGATGTGTTTCTGAGTGTTTTCAGATGTTTTTGGCATTCTAACAGTATAAAAATGATGAGTATTTAGACACTCATCAGGTACTATTGAGCGAATAGCTCATGAGTCTCCACGTCCATCATTTGAACCAAACGCCCCGTTAGGGCCTAAACCTCTTCTTTTCCATCCTATTCATAAGGAAATCCATGGTCCTTTGTATGAGGATCAACCACTACCTCCAACATCCATGCCTCCACATATAGAGGACATTGAGGAATCCATGTGGGATGATCACCCCACTAAAGAGGAGATTGAAGCCGAGCTAAATCATCTCCACCAATTTTCCAATATGGTAGACTCTCACCTTAGTGAGACCATGCAAATGCAAAGTGCTTCGCTAGCCTCCATAATCACCACTCCAACCACCAACACCAACAACTCCACCATTCCACCACCACAAAATCATGAACCATACTACCCCCTAGACACAGTTGCTCAAATTGTGAGCGGACCGCCCACATTACCGAAAGGACACGGGTGATGGTCCATGAGCTTTAAGATGAAATGAGGTTCATCCTCAATCACATCCTAGAGCGCATCAATGCTCTTAATTGTTAATACAAATATCGTCATTAAACGTTATTTATATTTTTGATCTTTGCCTAAGTTTTGTTAACGACAAAAGTAAATTTAATTTATAAAAGCTTAAAGCTTGTCAAGTTTATTAGATATTAAAACAAGCTTTCTTAAACAAATATATTCATCATTCAAGCATTTACATTTATGATTAGTAACATCTTGATATGACTCTAATCATTATGTATGATAGTAGTTTGTAGAATGTGTTAGGTTCCTAAAACCAAACACTACTTAAGCATTTGCATATTTCTATTAATAGTAATACAACATTTGACATCATGTATTACATCATGGGAATCATTTGTAGATTCCATTAGATATTTTGTGAAGATTTATACTCTCCATATCTTGCACAATCTCTTAGATTGAGTTGACTTTAAGCAAGATTTGATATCTTGACTGTCAGACCGCGGTACTAAAATGGTACAGGCGGAACCCTTTTAAGGGTCCGCCGTCCGTGGACGCCTCCCGTCCATTTTGGCTATAAATAGCAATGCCAAGCCAAGTAGTTTCTCATCCCTTTCTAACATACTCTCATACATATCTTCTCTCTAACCTTTCTAACTCGGTTGCATATCATATTAGTGAT
Source organism: Chrysanthemum lavandulifolium (assembly GCA_022545495.1). Classification (NCBI taxonomy): domain Eukaryota; kingdom Viridiplantae; phylum Streptophyta; class Magnoliopsida; order Asterales; family Asteraceae; genus Chrysanthemum; species Chrysanthemum lavandulifolium. The sequence goes on along the minus strand of CM040245.1, from coordinate 75,590,235 downwards.
CTCTTTGTAGCAAAGAAGATCAAGTCATATTCAAGCTTCAACGAGAAGTTGGAAGTCTTGTTTGTTTAGTGTTGTATGATCTAGTGTTGATTCATACTTCATTGTTGTATCAAACCATCATAATCTTGTGAGTGTGAGTGGTTAGTATTTTAGTCCTCAAAATACATTGTGTGTGGGAGTAGTTGTACCCTTGGAAAGAACTCGACATCTAGCTTAGTGTCGGAAATAGTGTGCGAAGTGTAAAGGTTTTCTCCACGGTGAAAGGAGCTTGTTGACTAGTGAAGTTAAACTCTCGAGTGTGAGACTCGGGAGTGGAGTAGGCAAGGAAAAAGAGTCCTTGTAGGTCGAACCACTATAAACAACTTGTTGTGGTTTGATCATTTCTTTCCTTATTTACTTATTACATATTGCTTGCATATTTCATTAACGTATTTAAGATCAATATAAATTGATCTTTCAATAAGTTTCAAAACAAAGTTTTTAATCGGTAAACTATTCAACCCCTTCTAGTTTTCTACAATTGGTACCAGAGCCTCGTTGCTCAAGAATTTCTAAAATAACTTGTATTTTATAAACTTGAAACGATCCATGGATTCTCAAAACTTTAAAGAAGGGCAATCTATGCAAAGACCACCACTCTTTGAAACCAATGGATTTATCTATTGAAAACCGCTTTGAAACATATGTAAAATCAAAAGATATAGATCTTTGGTTTATTATTGTTAAAGGAGATTTTAGTTCTACAACAAAAGATATTTCCGTTGATGAACAAAAGAAATTAGTTGCTAAAAATAATGAAGCTAAAATGATGCTTTATAATGCTTTACCTAGAAAAGAATATGAAAGAATTTTATGTGTGAAACCGCTAAAGATATTTGGGAATCTTTAATTGTTACACATCAAGGTAATTCACAAGTCAAGGATAACAAAATTGATCTTCTTGTTCAACAATATGAACAATTTGTTATCCCCAAGATGAAACCATTGATTGTGGCTTTGCTCGCTTTAACACTATCATTACATCACTTAAAGCACTTGACTAATCTTTTCGTAGTAAGAACTTTGTCGAAATTTCTTAGAGCACTCCATCCCAAATGGAGAGCTAAAGTGACCGCTATTGAAGAATCAAAAGATCTCTCAATAATGTCACTAGACGAGCTAATTGGCAACCTCAAAGTTCACGAAATGGTAATGGAGAAAGATTCGAGATCATCAAAGGAAGAAAGGAGAAGATCAAACCGTTGCTCTTAAAGCAAAGGCGGAATCAGCGATGATGGTGAATCTTGTTCCGATAGTGAAGATGAGGAGTATGCCATGGCCGTTAGAGATTTCAAGAAGTTCTTTAGAAGAAGAGGAAAGTTTGTAAGACAACCTCGAGAAGAAAAGAAGCCATTCGAAAAGATCGGGATGATAAGAAGAACAAAGGTGAAAGAAAGTGTTTTAGATGTGGTGATGCAAGTCATCTCATAGAGAATGTCCCAAGCCACCTAAGAGCAAAACTCAACGAGCTTTTGTAAGCGGTGCTTGGAGTGATAGTGAAGACGATGAAGAATCAAGCAAGGAAGAGATCGCCTAATGGCACATGAGTCAAATGAGGTACTTTCCGATTCTTCTTATTCTTCCATAGATGATGACACCTTGCAAAACAATATAATCAATTGTGTGAGCTAAGTCTAAAAATCATAACTAAAATAAATTTCTAAAACTAAAAGGAGTTTTTGGAAAATGAGGTATATGAGTTAAAAGAAAAAGCTAAACGACTTGAAAAGGAAAAGCAAATGACAATGATTGTAAATCATGTCAAGAGCTAAATCTTGAAATAGAAAACTAAAGCTCACACAAGAAGTTTTAATAGAAAATAATTCTAAGTTTAAAAGGTTTAACAAAAACATCGCTATTGCCGATGAAATAGTTAAAATCCATAAAACACCGTGGAGACATGAATGGGCTAGGGTTTAATGAAGTTTTAATACCTAAGAGTCAAAACAAACGGCCGAAAAAGACGAACATTCATCAAATCAACAGACAAGACGGACCGACGGAACCAAAAAGGGTTCCGTCCACAGCAAAACGGTATCGCTGGTACTTCAACAGTAATGTAATGTTCGCAATACGGACCGCATCGAATTTGTTAAAATAACAAAGAAAACCAATGATAATGTTAAACTAAAACCACCATTATATCGAGTAGGACTTATTAAAATGAATTTAGATCAAAACTACTCAACAACGACATAAAACTTCTTTTGCCAAACGCCTTTCCTAAGAGCAACCACAACGTTCAACATAACTACCAACACAACGGTTGGAATCAAAACTTTCCTAGACCATATCAAACTCCAGATTACATGCCATGGAACCCTTATCAATCATTTCCATACATGAATCAAATAAATGGTATGTTTAACCCAAACGGACCCATGAGATATTGGGGACCAAATGTTTGAGTTATTCGCTTCTTAGGTATGTTTGAAAGTTGGATTGGAACCGATGAATGGATAAAAGATAGTGGATGCTCACGACACATGACGGGCAACAAAGTCTCTTCTCATCATACCAAGAGTATGACGGAGGTAATGTCACTTTCGGTAGCAATCTCAAAAGCAAAATCATTGGCAAAGGTACGATTGCTCATAACTCTCTAACCATTGAAAATGTTGCTCATGTGGATAGGTTAGGATTTAATCTACTTAGTATTAGTCAACTATGTGATAAAAAGTATAAAGTACTATTTGATGAAAATGGTAGTAAAATACTAAAAGATGGTATCACCATAGCTAAAGGAGTTAGGAAAAATAACATATACGTCATGAAAATAGATAAAACATATAATGACAAACTTTGCCTAACAACATTAGACGATAGCTCATCTCTTTGGCATAGACGCTTAGGTCATGCTAATATGAGACTTATACAAAACCTATCTTCAAAAGAGTTAGTTAGAATTTGCCAAAACTAAAATATGACCAACACTTTTGCGACGCTTGCAAAATTGGTAAACAAACACATAGTAGTCACAAATCTAAAAATATGATATCTACATCTAAGTGTCTAGAATTATTACATATGGATTTGTTTGGACCATCCGCTATAAGAAGCTATGGAGGCAACTTATACACTTTGGTCATAGTAGATGATTACTCAAGGTTTACTTGGACGTTATTTTGAAAACCAAAATGAAGCTTTTGATAAATTTGAAATACTTAGCAAGAAAATTCAAAATCTTCTAGGTGTCAAATTGTGTCGATCCGAACGGATCATGGTCGTGAATTTGACAACGAAACTCAATTTGGAAACTTTTGTGATGCAAATGGTATAACACATAACTTTTCCGCTCCACGAACACCTCAATCAAATGGAGTAGTAGAACGTAAAAATAGAACAATTCAAGAAATGAGTAGAACAATGCTTAATGAACAAAACATTCCTCAAAAGTTTTGGTGTAATGCCGTTGATACTTCTACATATATTTTAAATAGAGTCCTAATACGTCCTTTCCTAAACAAAACACCATATGAACTTTATAAAGGTAAAAAGCCAACATTAGGATATTTTAAAGTCTTTGGTTGCAAATGTTTTATTCTTAACACTAAGGATTATCTCACCAAGTTTGACCCAAAGTCTTATGAAGGTGTTTTTCTTGGTTACTCTCAAACTAGTAAAGCTTACATTGTCCTAAATAAAGAAACAATGATAGTCGAGGAATCGTTGAACATAACATTTGATTTAAAGTCCACCTCCTCTAAGACATCACCTTTGGTAGATGATGACTTAGTTGAAAGTCAAATAATTGAAAGTCAAATTAATAATAACAAGGAAGATGAACCATTAAATAAGGAAATTGTCAACATAAAAGAATCTAAAAGTCATCCATTAGAAAAGGTCATAGGAAAACTTAATCAAAGAACCTTAAGATCACAAGCTCAAAATCAAAGTAATCATTTTGTTTTGTATCCACCATTGAACCAAAACCATAAATGAAGCAATAAAAGATGAATCATGGGTAATGGCCATGCAAGAAGAATTAAACCAATTCATTAGAAATGATGTTTGGAAACTAGTTCCAAAACCTAAAGATCAAACTATAATTGGAACAAAATGGGTCTTTCAAACAAAATGGACGAAAATGGTATAGTATCTAGAAACAAAGCTAGGCTTGTTGCACAAGGTTATAATCAACAAGAAGGAATTGACTATGATGAAACTTATGCACCGGTAGCTAGACTTGAATCTATTAGAATATTACTTGCTTATGCATGTGCTTATGATTTCAAATTATTTCAAATGGATGTTAAAAGTGCTTTTCTTAATGGGTTTATTAACGAAGAAGTGTATGTTGCTCAACCTCCCGGTTTTACCGACTTTGAGAAACCACATCATGTCTTCAAACTCAAGAAAGCATTATACGGCCTTAAACAAGCACCTAAAGCTTGGTACGACCGCCTTAAGACTTTTCTTATTGATAACAAATATACTATGGGATTAGTAGATAATACTCTTTTACTAAGAAAAAGAATCGCAAATTATTATTGTTCAAATATATGTTGATGACATTATATTCGGATCAACTTGTCAAGAACTATGTAATGATTTTCTAAAATCATGCATGACGAGTTTGAAATGAGTATGATGGGTGAGTTAAACTTCTTTCTAGGACTTCAAATTAAACAACTAGAAGATGGTATTTTCTTTAACCAATCTAAATATATAAAAGACATGCTTAAGAAATTTGGTCTTGAAGATTCCAAACCAACTAAAACACCCATGTCTTCGGACACTAAACTCACCAAGGACGAAGAAGGTGAATCAGAGATAACACTAAATATAGAGGAATGATTGGTAGCCTACTCTATCTTACGGCTAGTAGACCCGACATTATGTTTAGTGTTTGTCTATGTGCTCGCTTTCAAGAAAACCCAAAGGCATCACACTTAGAAGCATTAAAAGGATTTTAGATATATTAGGGAACAACATGTTTAGGATTATGGTATCCCAAAGGAACGGGTATAGAAACCATAGTGTATGCCGACTCGGATCATGCCGGTGATTATGTCGATAGAAAAGTACAAGTGGTATTTGCACTTTGTTGGACATTGTCTCACCTCATGGTTTGCAAAGAAGCAAACGGCTTTAGCCATCTCTACCATCAAGGAATACGCCTCACCGGAAAAGCATGTCAACAAGCTCTTTGGATGAAGCAAGCTCTCGAGACTATGGAATTCATCTCAACGACATTGTGATACTTTGCGACAACAAAGGAGCCATCGATCTCAAGAAGAATCCTGCTCAACATGCTCGCATAAAGCACATTGAAATCGTCATCACTTTCTTCGCGACAATGTTCAAAAGGAAACATTTCAATCGAGAAAGTATCCTCCAAGACAACATTGCCGACATCCTTACTAAACCTCTTAAACGAGAACCTTTAATCTTCTTAGACTTGGTTTAGGGTTAATGGAACCAAGCATGTAGAATAAACATAGCCTAAAACATTAGAATAGTCAAACTTTTGTCTTGTTTCGCCATCAGAGCCACGGCACCAAACGACAACACGGACGGAACCAAAATTTTGGTACCGCTCGTCCGTGGTGTCTCTGTACAAAACAAATTTTAAACATAACATCTTCTTCCTCACAACCCACTTTACCAAAACGTAAAACTTAAACCAAGCTCATTATTGTCATCTTCCCACTCACTAATCATGAAGATAACATCATTGTAAGTATCCTAACTACATTTCATCTCTTAATTCGAGTCTAGGATTCTTATTTATGCACAAAACTATCACAAATCATTACATGGGGTTCTATGTATGCTTTTATACCAAATATGAATTCAATTGGCAAATTGCATAACTAGTCATTCAAATTAGGTACTACATTATCATATTGCATAAACAAATCATGTTTCCCACTAATTGATAGATAATAAATATAAGGCCTTATTCAAACAACCAAACACCCCATGTCAAAAGTTTTGAAAAGCTTCTCACTTATAGGAAAATATTTTTCATTGCTAATACAAATAGAAACGTTAGAATTTTCATCACTTGCATGCTCTTGAATACTAAAGGTATTGCATAACTAATATGCACTCCCGGGTATATTCAAATGTAGCCACATTGAATTAGGAGCATTTGGGTTATCTCATGGTATTTGCCAAACACTCCACTAAAACCATTTTGTGCATAAAATGAGTCGAGATAACCGCAACTCCAAATTGTTTTCATATAGACACACACTAGAATCAAAAATATTAAAATTCATTTTCATTTTAACATGTTAATTCTTGTCCTTAGGAATAACCATGGTAGCCGCAAGATTCTATGATCACAAAGACACCCTTAACTACATTCCCAAACACCACAAAACCAAAGGACTCACCAAGGAACAAGTAGAAATATTTAGGGTCTAGAATCAAGGTATTTCCACGAGGTAGAACCATTCACTCATCCTTCCTTGAGCATACCAATCTTCGTGAAGAACTAGCCGCCATTCAATTCGATTGTCTTCTTGACATTGATGAACCAATTTGTCCTAGGTTCGTATTAGAATTCTATGCTAGTGTGACCGGTTTTAGTGATGAAGATGATGAGTTTTGTCTTAGCTTTAGAATCAACCAAAATGATTACACCATCACTTTAAGTGACTTTGCTAGAGTACTAGGAATTCCCAACCGTGGAACTTGTGTCTACACGGATAAGTGGTCACCACCGCCTTGATGCAATCAATGACCGCCTCTCCCCACGTAACCCGCTTAGCCGATAAGGATGTCATCCGTGAACACCTTTTAACCCAAAACGGATACAACCCGAGTCACCCGAAAGGAAAAGAGGTAGACCGAGATCCATATGGAATGGAGCTCAATGAACTTAAGCACGAATTTAAGAAATGGGAGGAGTTACTTAGAGCAAACGTCATTAGCACCATAGGAATAGGGATCACATAAACGCTTGTCTTTGCCACATGCTTTACAACTTGTCCACCCGACAACCATTCAACTTAGCCTACTACATAGCTAGGAGAATGATTGATATTCCAACTCAAGGATCCGTTGCTCTTCCATACGGGATGCTTCTCACCCGCCTTTATAGAAATTTTGCTCCAATTCCACCAACCCCAAAAGGGATGCACCTTCAATATGATCTCATCCTCACATCTTTGTGCCCTTGAGTGATGCTCGAGTTGCTAAGACTAAAGGCAAGAGAGCTAAACCTCCAACTCCTTCATCATCATCATCAAATAGCTCCGAGGATGGTCTTCCAAGCTCTCGCCTTCCACCTCAAGAGTATTACACATCTCTTCCCGAAATTGAGAATGAATCGCAGAATTCAAGCAAACTAAGGGAATGTTCAAGTGCCTTGGTAGGATGATGAACAAGATTTACAAGAAGTTGGACAAATAAGGGTACTTTAAGGAGTGTTTGGAACAATGCATTATCGTTAATGTTTGATACTATTTAGTTGTTTTTATTATGTAGGATGATAATATAACTTGAAACAATGGTGTATGCTAACAATCTCATGTGGGGATAGCACAAGTATGCTATCAATTTTACCCATTTTCACTATATTGTGAAAATCAATAAGCCTTGCTCTTAATCTATGCTCCACTATGTTTACATATGTGTTATTTACTTTTCCTAACTAGAAATGTTTAGTTTAACAGTTTTGAGAAAATTTTCGATTTGGAAAATTCGCTTTTAGGAAACTTTCATTCAAATTTCAAGACTCACGGATCGACGGCACCCTTATTTTGGTACCGCCCTTTATGAATTTTGGTACCGCCATATTCAGATAAGGACCGACGGCACCCTTTTTGGGTTCCGTCTGTATGATTTTGGTGCCGTGGATCCTCCGTAATTTTCTCAATTTCGACTCTTTCGTAATTCCAAATTATCTTCCATCACTCATAAATCAATCTTAACTAGTTTATACTGTTATTAGAACTAGTATTACTCACTAAGGAATGTAAGAAAACCATTTCCACCAAAATTCAAAATTTGAAAAATCCACCCAAGGAGCCCTTTTGCATAAAGGAAGGAACCAAAATTTTGGTACCTTCAAACCGTGGGTAATCTGAATATTAGGAAATTCCACTCACTAGAACACATTTATTGCATATCTTTTCTTCTTCACTCCATCTTCTTTGAATGGATTGACTTGGGTGACATGACTAGCATTCAACCCACTTCCAAATCATGAGGAACCTCATCTCTTCAATGGTTCAACATCAAATCAAACACATCTCTCAACATTTTACACCTCTATAAATTGAAAGGCTTTACCATGATCATCCTCACACCTTTCTTATTCTCATTACTATCTAGCAAATCAAAACCCAAGTTAAAATGACTAAATCATCACCAAAACCTTGCAAGAAAACCGCTAGAATTAGCGTAAGGCCTTGTTGTCTTACTCATCTTAGCTCATCATCCGACTCCTCACCACTTACAATCTCATCTCCCATTAGAGATGATACACACCTTACCTGGCTACACCTACTTCATCACACATTGTGATCACCACTCCACCACCATCAAAAGCACCTACTTCACCTCCACCGCACCCATCCAAACATCCAAAACACCATCACCACCTTCACCAAGGTCTCCCACTCACACCCATGGAGTTATTCTCAACTCCACCAACATCACCAAATCCTTTCCTAGAGGACTTGGAAGACTTGCCTCCTAGGCCAAGTCACCCACCACCATTGCCATCCTTTGGCACCATTGAGCTTAATCGCTCATGAATCACCTCGGTCATCCATTGACCCAAACGCCCATTAGGGCCAAGACCTCTCCTTTTCCACCCCATTCACAAGGACATTCATGGTCCTTTATACGGGATCATCCACTTCCATCATCAATGTCCCTCACATCGAGGACATTCCGAGAGAGCATGGGATGACAATCCCACTAGAGAGGAGATTCAAGCCGAACTCCACAACCTCCACCAATTCAAAGGCATGGTGGATTCTCACTTAAGTGAGACAATGCAAATGCAAAGTGCTTTGCTTGCATCCATCATGACCACTCCAAACATCCCCAACACCACCAACACATCAACCATTCCACCACCACAACCTCCGCAAACTTTCTACCCTCCAGGCACGGTTGCTCAACTTGTGAGCAACGGGTCAAACCGTGGAACGGACCCGGATTATGGTCCATGACTTCCACGAGGAAATGAGGTTCATCCTCAACCACATTCTTGAGCGCCTCAACGCTTTTCCCATCCACCATCTCTTTAGGATGGTTTTAGAATAGTCTTTTATTTGTTTTTGTTTTAGGATAATTTTTTTTCTTTTCTCTTGTACTAGAAACACATCATTGTGTTCTCTTTTCATGACCTTTACTCATGAAAAATTTTAACAAATGAATGTTGTTTATTATGTTGTTGGTGTCATTACATAGTGTTTGGAAATGCTTGTGAATGATCATTATTACTAACATTTTTTTTGTAGCTTTATTTTCACAATCCATGTATCTTCCCATTAAAGCACCCAATTTAGGGGAGCTTTGAACAAGGGGAGATAATAAGCTCGGCTCATTACATTCCAAGATAGCTTCTTCTTTTGTTGAGACAAAAGGGAGAAAATATAGAACTTGAAATTATTTATATTTGACTTTTTCGAAAAAGTCAATCGCTACAATTGACTTTCTAAAAGTCAAACAGAACCCTCATTGATAATACTTGACTTTTCTTAAAAGTCAAATCGCATACTTTGACTTTCTCAAAAGTCAACATCATGCATCAACTAGTGAATTCTTTGACTTTCATAAAAGTCAAATTTCATACACTTACATTATCATTTCCTTTTCAAGTTCTAAAACTAATATTTTTATAACTCTTGTACAAACTTTGTTTCTTTTATAAAATAAAATTTATATTTTGTCCTCAACAAAAAGGGGGAGATTGTTAATACAAATATCGTCATTAAACGTTATTTATATTTTTGATCTTTGCCTAAGTTTTGTTAACGACAAAAGTAAATTTAATTTATAAAAGCTTAAAGCTTGTCAAGTTTATTAGATATTAAAACAAGCTTTCTTAAACAAATATATTCATCATTCAAGCATTTACATTTATGATTAGTAACATCTTGATATGACTCTAATCATTATGTATGATAGTAGTTTGTAGAATGTGTTAGGTTCCTAAAACCAAACACTACTTAAGCATTTGCATATTTCTATTAATAGTAATACAACATTTGACATCATGTATTACATCATGGGAATCATTTGTAGATTCCATTAGATATTTTGTGAAGATTTATACTCCATATCTTGCACAATCTCTTAGATTGAGTTGACTTTAAGCAAGATTTGATATCTTGACTGCCGACCGGCGGTACCAAAATGGTACACGGCGGAACCCTTTAAGGGTCCGCCGTCCGTGGACGCCTCGTCCATTTTGGCTATAAATAGCAATGCAAGCCAAGTAGTTTCTCATCCCTTTCTAACATACTCTCATACATATCTTCTCTAACCTTTCTAACTCGGTTGATATCATATTAGTGATCTCTTTGTAGCAAAGAAGATCAAGTCATATTCAAGCTTCAACGAGAAGTTGGAAGTCTTGTTTGTTTAGTGTTGTATGATCTAGTGTTGATTCATACTTCATTGTTGTATCAAACCATCATAATCTTGTGAGTGTGAGTGGTTAGTATTTTAGTCCTCAAAATACATTGTGTGTGGGAGTAGTTGTACCCTTGGAAAGAACTCGACATCTAGCTTAGTGTCGGAAATAGTGTAAGTTAAGTGTAAAGGTTTTCTCCACGGTGAAAGGAGCTTGTTGACTAGTGAAGTTAAACTCTCGAGTGTGAGACTCGGGAGTGGAGTAGGGCAAGGAAAAAGAGTCCTTGTAGGTCGAACCACTATAAACAACTTGTTGTGGTTTGATCATTTCTTTCCTTATTTACTTATTACATATTGCTTGCATATTTCATTAACGTATTTAAGATCAATATAAATTGATCTTTCAATAAGTTTCAAAACAAAGTTTTTAATCGGTAAACTATTCAACCCCTTCTAGTTTTCTACAGAGCATTTGAACCGAATCTCGAACCGTGATCAAACGGTACCGATTCTTGAAATACAGATGCAGTCGGTTCTTGAAATACTGATGCAGCACCGGACTACGAAATAAGGTGAAAAAATCGGGACCACTAATTGATGCGGGACCGGTACCAAATCGGAAATTCGTAAAAAGCGGGAAAACCCGATTTCAGGTCTGGTACGGTACCGATATCCAATCCCGCTCGATGCGGTACGGTACCACTAATTTATGCTCGGGAAAAATCGGTACCACTATTCGGTGACGGACCGATGCCGTGCTCATCCCTATATCTTCATCACTCAAGCATTTACATTTTGATTAATCATATTATTGATATAACTCTAAACCATAATGTATGTTAACATTTTAGATCAAGCATGTTTTAGCTTTTAAAAACAAAACATTACATATATATTTACATTTTAACAAATTTCTAAAATAGAAAACAACACATGACATCATGTAGTGCATCATTGAAATCTAAGATTTCACTATATATTTTAATGTAGATTTAGACTCTATATATCTTACACAATCTTGGATAGATATGGTTGACTTTGGTAAGATTTTGGTGATCTTGCTGTCAGACCCCGGCGGAACCAAAACTTTACACGGGCATAACCCTTTTAAGGGATCCGTGGTCCGTGGTGCCTGCTGATCATTTTGGCTATAAATAACAAAGCCAAACCAAATTGTTTCTCATCCCTTTCTAGCATATTCACATACATTCCTTCTTTCTAACATTTCTAACTCAGTTTCATATCATTTTAGTGATCCTCTTTTGTAGCAAAGAAGATCAAGGCATATTCAAGCTTCAACAAATAGTTGGAAGTCTTGTTTGTTTGTTGTTGAATGATCTAGCGTTGATTCATACATCATTTTTGTATCAAACCATCATAATCTTGTGAGTGTGAGTGGTTAATATTTTAGTCCTTAAAATGCATTGTGTGTGGGAGTGGTTGTACCCTTGGAAAAGAACTCGACATCTAGCTTAGTGTCGGAAATAGTGTGTAAGCGAAGTGTAAAGGTTTCTCCGCGTGAAAGGAGCTTGTTGACTAGTGAAGTTAAACTCTCGAGTGTGAGACTCGTGGGGTGAGGCGAGGAAAAGAGTCCTCGTAGGCCGAACCACTATAAACAACTTGTCGTGATTTGATTGTTTCTTTCCTTATTTACTCTTTATATATATTGCTTGCATATTGATTATCATTCACTAACATATCTAAGATCAATATCAATTGATCTTTCAATAAGTTTCAGAACAAAGTTTTTAATCGGTAAACTATTCAACCCCCTTCTAGATTTCCACAAAACGTGCTTCCAAGAAAGCAAGATCCGAGGGCACGACAAGTACTGGGGGAGCGAGGACCGGAGGAACGAGCTCGTCAAGTCAATTCAAAACTATGGCAAACAGTATCGATCAACGTGAAACCGCCCAAGCGTGTCAGGCCCAAAGAAGTCAAAGATGAAACAATAACAAGGTTGGAAGAGATGAAGTTTTGATGATGACGACGATGGCAAAGATCCAAATGTCATGGCTTGGATCAACGACGAAAAGACCGAATCATCAAAAATACAACTCGCAACCTCGTCAGAGATCAGATTCTCGCTATTTCCTTTATGTCAGAACGCTTAATTTATGTTTTTTTTTTTTTTTTTTTTCGTTGTTTTTTTTTTTTTTTTTAATTTCGTATTGTAATATGTTTTCAAATTAATGATACGTTTTTTTAATAAATGAAGTGTTTGTTTTAGTTTAGAAGTTGAATTTGAAAATATGTGAGTTAAGGTTTAATCTTGTAATGTTATGATAGTGGGTGTTTTTTGGGTGAATTAAGATGAAGGGTGAGTTTGGTATCCCACTATGAGAATGAGACTATAATTATGAAAGTGATTAAAGATGTTTGTTTAAAATGAGGAGGCCTACAACTATGGTAATGAATTATAGATATAATTCATACTCCATATGCAACAAGTAAGCTTGATATGGATCTCATTAAAGGCCCACTGCTACTATCAAACTCGTACAGTTGTCATGGCCAAAGGCACCCGAAATGTTAAAGCTGGGCTTACGTGACAGAATGTTGTAAGTGTAAGTTTAAGACTTTGCCACATCAAAAGGAAAAAACTCAAAAGTTACCTAGCACTTCCTGGTTCGTACCGTAAACCGCCAAATCGCCCCCGCTCTCCGGCCACCGTTGTTGCGGCGATTCAACTCTTCAGTACTCTATTGTTGCTCGTCAAGTAATAAAACTAAGGTATAATTTCTAAAGCTTAAACCCTAAGTCACTAGTCTTATTACTCTCTATGCATTTATGTGTTTGGTTTTGGATTTTGTATTTATTTTATATACCTCAACTTAAATCTATTTGACTACATTTTGTTGTATTAATTAATATTTAAATTTAGAGAAGGTCTGCAAACTAGGATCTTAACTAGACGAGCTATCGATAAACTTACTTTCGGAATACATGTTCCATTAGAAGGTTATTTAGGGGGGTACCATTGGTTTACTTGGATCATACTTATTTATGTTTGTTCATTTAACTAAACGAACTTAAAATGTTGTTCATTTCGTTTATTTAATTAATAAATGAACATTTTATCGAAAGGTTCAATAAACTGTTCACTGAGTGTCCTAGGCATAAGAGTTGACCAAGTGATTTTTTCTTGTTCGACATGTTTCAGGTTTCGTGTATTCCTTACTTGTTGGCTGATATCTTTGTTAGCATCTGTTTTGTAATGGAAACTCAAGATTGGGCTGCTGCTTCATCGGTGGATCGAGTGATTCAGATGTAAATTCACCTGATAGCGACAATGAGGACAGGTGCTATGCTTTGGGTGATTTACCTAAGTTACAGTTTAGGTACTTATAGAAAATGTCCCCTTACTGAAATTTCACGACTGTGGTGTTTTGTACTAAAGTCTAGTGGTGTTAATTTATTTAGGAAAGATCCTTCAAAGGCTCGGTGGAAGGAAGAGTTGGGAATGGCTGAGATTGTTAGTAATAAAGGCCGGATGTTGACAACAACAGGGATATCGCGTGGTGGAAAAATATATATTTTTCTCGAAGATGCATTGTAAGTCATTTTTCAAATTATTATTTGTAATTATAAAATTATATTATTGTATTTCAGCTAGAGTCATTCCTGGTTTGTTTTGTGTGATGATGTGTAGGTTTTTGGCAGAGATCGGGGCATTGCATCTGTTAGACGACGAGGATAAGTGTATTCCACTAGAAGATATTTATAAGAAATTTGCAGAAGGCGTAGGTGGGTCATCTTGGGAATCATTTGAGGTATACCGACACCTTAAGTCGCTAGGTTACATTATCAAGAGGCATGGTGTTTGTTGGAGTCACAAGCGTGGTAAAAGTGTGCCTGCATCTGTTGAAGGTGATTCAGGGAGCCAAACGATCACAGAGAATGGAAATGAAGACATTGATTCTATAGCTGAAATTAGTGAGTTGTTCAGCACCATGCAGATAAATGAATTGAGACTGTTTTTGATGTTTACCTCCGAATAGCAACTTCAGAAAGACTAGTCCTGGCAATCCAATGTTTATTCTCTGCGTAAACAGGTAAGGAACAAACACTATACGTTGATGTGTTGTTGTGTTTTTGATCAAATTTGTCCTCATTTACCTACAGTAACAGTAGGACTACAAAAAGAATTGAAATGGTATTTGCAACAAATAACTTTTTATTAAATTTGATTCCGTGTGTTTTGAATTTTATAGCGGAATCCACCGACAAAGAAACAGATTGAGGATCTTGAAGGACAGTGTGAAGGCATTCCTTTGAAGGTTTGTTATGTTGAACATGGACGTGTAAGTTTCTTTTCTTTCAATAAAATTGAGCTTCCTGTTCTTCCTTGACTAATTTCTATATTTATAGTTACAAAGTATAAACATTGATTGCTCCTTTATATGCCAATTTTAGGATATAAACTCAATATGTTAAAGCAAGCAGATTTTTTATTTTTGTTGAAATTTGTGAAAAGAGTTGGTTGTTGAAATTGTTGACTTAATATAAAGTTTGAGGTCGCTTATACGGGCATTCACGGCAAAATTGAGACTAGAGTGAGTTAATTAGAAGTATAGCCCACTATAGGAACGATGGAAATCAATTGTTACTAGAAATTATGGTGTTAGAATTGTTCTCGAAACCAATTTAATTCCTGCATCGTATATATGGTTTAAGACAATCCAGGCATCATGTTCTATCCATCCAATGGGTTTCTTTACTTGTTAGGGTGATGGGATATCACATTACTTGATCTTATCTAGTTAATGGTTCTAACACCAATTTGAACCCAATAAACGAGTGAGATGTGTCAAGTGAGTTAAGAGCCACCCAAATGAGATTAGACCCAAATCCAAGTTATTGGTGTTATTAGCGGTTGCCAGGAAAATAGATTTTGTTACTGGGTAGAGCTAAAATGGTGAAAATACAGAGTTAGAGACATGCATTTATGAAGTGAAAGTGTTTCGCCATTTAAATCCATGGAATCTGTCACCTTTCTCGAAGGTTGAGACCAGGTTAGTTACATTCTTCTAGGAAGCAAACATATATATACATACATTCACGACTTAAAGAAAGATATAGAACACGGCACATCCACACATATGAATGAGTAGATAGTTTAAGTAAATGATTTCATGAGAGGAGTAAACCCATGGTGGAGACTGGCTTCCCAAACTTTGTCAACATTAAAGATTTCATTCCCGTACTCATTAACATTCCAACCTTCTAAGCCGTGAAGTATCCCAGCAATTCTCCATGCACTCATCACCCTTCGTGGCAACCAATTCTGTTAAACATGCCAAATGTTACATCAATGTTTGAATGCCTTAACCATGCAGAGCAGAAGTTAAATGGGTTCTAATGTTAGAATTGCGCCTAATCACTTGCAAGACTTTTGCAATGCATCTATTTAGTACTCACATTACTAGACCTTTTTCTTTTTTGTTTGACTCATAAATTCACTTGATCCACCCGCCCATAAAATTTCAAATTCTACAGCTCAAGTGACTCATAAATCCAACCAGATGAAACTATACACAAACCTACATTATTGTAGCAGTTATGGTTGGGAAGAAGGTAGACCTATTTTGAGACTAGAACAATAATTCAGTCTAGCTTGATGCTTAATTGCTTATTACTGAATTATATTATTTTAGCTTAAGAAGAACCCTTGGTTCTAGTGTTTGTACTTACCCGCAAGAATCGACATTCTCTAGATGTTTGGGAGTGAGCATCGATGGCGTGGTGTAGTAAAACAATCCTCACGCACTTCCTTTGGAGGAATCGAGAGTATGGAATGATTGAAGTTCCTTTTGATGCCTTCATTTGTTCTTCTTTGCTTAGTCTGTCTCCCACCAACCATATCTTCACAAAATCAAGTAATCACCCAAAAGGTCAAAACAACAAACAAAACATATTTTTTAGCAGCAAACAGCCTGTGGGAATGATCGTTTTTGAACCATTGAATGGTTTATGTGGCTAGTTACTTTTATGTTCAATGATAAAATGTATTTTACCTTTTGTGAGTAAGCCCGTGAAAGGACCAACTTATCATGATCATCAGCTGACTGGAGCTTGGATTTCAACTTCTTGTAATCCTTCTCTTTAGATACGGCAACCTGCAATAAAATCAAGCAAGCACACGAAAACCAATATAAATTTGTGAAGTTAAATCTCCAGATATATTTCATTTTCTTACAGCTTTTTAGCTTATCAGCATTTGAGCAAAGTAAATTTAGGAATGTTCATATTTGAATATTGAAAACATGAATTATATGAGAGTAAAAAAGGTAAGTGAAAGTACCTGAATACCCCTTTGACATAGAACAAGAGCAAGGTAAAAAGCAACCTTATTGAAGTCGCCTCTTAAAACCACTTGAGTGGTTCCTTTTGGAATGCTGTTTAAGACCACTGCAACTGCTAAACTACTTCCATCCACCACCTTCACCTTTAGTTGTGGATTTCTTCTTATGAATAACTCCCCACTATTGTTTAATTCCTCCCCCTAAAATAGTTACAAAACCAATATTAATCTATATGACCAATTTATATTGTCACCTGCATTATGTATCAAAATTCTGTGTAGTCACCTGGTTGAGCAGACCAAGGCTAAACACCTTCACCCCTTTAGCCTCGGCTTCTAGTATAGCTTCCTCAATTAAGCCATTGATAGTTTGTTTTTGTCGTCGCATAAGGTACTACAAATAAACAGATAAATTTCCATTAAAAATCTTGAATATGAAAAGGAAAAAGAAGTTTGACAAATAATAATATGCATACTTGTGTGTTATATTTTGGTATGACCCATGTTTGAAGTTTGAGGTTATTCATGACATTTCTTTCGACAACGAACAATTTTCCATAAACCCGGGTAATCAACGTTGACCAAACAGTCACGGGCCATAGAATCGACGAGTACCACTTGGAGGAAGTGTGTGGTTTAGAAGCTAAAGAGGCGAACCCGAGCCTCGTGTAATAGATAGACTCAGGTGCCGTTAAATGTGTTAAATACACAACATTTGGCGATTCTTCCTTTCTCTGGAGTGACTTTTCATAAAGTGTGTCCAGAGATTTGTCCATTGTGCCATATATGTAGTCGTAGAATGGCATGAAAAGCGAGTAGTTTGTTCGAAACTGAGTATGGTGTAACGAGTGGTACCTATTGCACAAAAAAAAAGAGTATATCAGATCATCATTTCCTTCTAGCGATGACCCTTTTACAGTGGCAAACTTATAGATGGTTATGTACTACAATTTATATAATGGAGTGGACTTACGATGGGGTGTACATGATGTACTTGAGAGGAGGAAATATATCAAAGAGTGATTTGGGAATGAGCTCATAATTGCAGTGGCCTATGTTGTTCATTATATCAATATACATCACATACCCGCCAAGCGCGGCTACGGATGAGGTACCCGTCAGGGTGATTGTCATCAGCGGGATTGCAAATAGTAGGAAGTATGCAATGTGCTCGGCAAAAGGATGAGTCACAGCTGCGACCGGAACAGTATGCAAAAGCTAAGTAACTACACAATAAATATTTCAAAATAGCAACTTGATTGTAACTTCATGTATGTTACTATAATGAGATGCTTACAAGTGATTGGCTCTGTGGCGATGGAGGAATGATGGTGGGAATGGTAACGATTGTAGAGGAAATGGTGATGAAGAGCTCTATGAAGCCAATAGTACAAGAATTCCACTGCCCCAACATGCAGCAATATTACAATAATCACCCCATCTAACCTCCATATGGGTAAGTATTTACCACCTTCTAAAATGTCATTTGCTCCGTAATACAATAACCCGGTGAATATTATCTGGTCATCCCTGCAAAACATAATAGCAACAAAAAGCGTATAATTATTTATCTTTTTCACAAATAAGATTACCTTTTTTAAGGGAATTTTTTTGCTTATTTTAGCATAGTTCTCTCATCTTGATAGTTGGCTCATTTGCATGTTTCACTAGTATTAACTACCAAAAACTAGACATGTTAGCTTATGATATACAAGAGAAGGAGAGATATGGACCAGTCTCTTTCGCGATCAACTTGCTCAAACTCAATGGACTTGTCAACGATTCGGTTTTTGCCTTTTGCGGTCATGTACCGAGAGATGGAAATCCAAATTTGATTATGAAGCATTCTCGTCAAGAGAAAGGGAAAAATGAAGATTTGGAAAGAATCTCGTTTGTTTGCATCCGTTGTCATAAAGTCATAGATGCTCTTCACCACCCATGGAGCCAGTATCACATACTTGAATCGTCCCAAATAATGCAAAGATGATAAAAGTTACACAAGTTAGCTAATAAAAGCATTTCGTCAACAAATAGAGATTGTAAATGCGCAAGTCATTAAGCATAAACGAGGAGAGGGAAAGAAGGCGGTGTGCAAAGGAGGGTTAAGGTTGTACCTTGAAGCTTCCAAGTGGCTTCCATGGCCAGTCGGTGAGAGGTCCAGGAGTAGCAGCCATCGATATATATCAGTTTCTGTTGCATTGTTTCTCTTGAATGAGTATGTATATATAGAGTTATACGCGCACACACAAGTAGAATTTGGTTTCTACTTTGTACAAGGTGACACAGTTAGTCTATTACCAGCGAATGCACACGCAACGAATTCAATTCAAGTTCAATTCTGTACAAACATATCCCACTTACTAAAAATAGATGTTAAGACTGTTTTCTTACTTGATGCAACTATATGAAAGACAAAACAGTCCTATATCAAGACTAAAAAAAAGTTTAACATGTCTTATGGTCAAAGTTTAAGCATAATCTTATAGTTATAAATCGACTTTGTTCCTTGCAAAAGGTTTCTACTTTGTACAAGGTGACACAGTTAGTCTATTACCAGCGAATGCACACGCAACTAATTCAATTCAAGTTCAATTCTGTACAAACATATCCCACTTACTAAAAATAGATGTTAGACTGTTTTCTTACTTGATGCAACTATATGAAAGACAAAACAGTCCTATATCAAGACTAAAAAAAGTTTAAAACAAATTTTTTAAAATTTGTTAAAGGTTTTTAAAATTAAAACCCCTTTTTTTTTCTTTAAAAAAAACCTTTGTTTTTAATTTTAAAAAATTTTATAAACCCAAAATTTTTTAACCCCTAAGGATTTTTCCAAAAATTTGGGGTTTTTTTTTTATTTAAAAACCCTAAAATTTTTGTTATTTTTTTAATCAATCCCTAAAAAAAAATTTAAAAAAATTTTTTTATTTCCCTTTGCTTTTACAAAGTTTTTTTGTAATTTGGGTTTGGGTTTTTGAAATTTTTCCTGGGGGAAAAAAAATTTTTTAAATTTTTATTTTTTTAAAAAACTTTTACTTTCTTAAAAAACCCCAAAAATGGTTTTTAAAAATTTAAAATTTCCCCTTTTTCCCCAAACCTTTTTTAAAAAATTTCCTTAAAAAATTTTAACCCCCAAAATTTAATTTTTTTTTATTTTAAAAAATTTACAAAAAAGAAAGGTTTAGAAAATTGGGTTTTTAAAATTTCAAAATTTTAAAAGCATTTTGAAATACCCCCAAAAAAAAAATAAAATAAAAAACCTAATTTGAAAATTTTTATTTTTTTTTTTAAAATTTTTGTCCTTTTAAATTTGGGTTTATTTTTAAAATTTTAGTACTTTTGGTCATTTTTTTTCCCTAAAAAGTTTGGTTTTTAAAAAAATTTTAAATGAGGTTATTTGAAATTAAATTAATTTAAAATATAAAAAATTTAAAAATTTCTTTAAAAAGGATTTTTTTTTGTCCCTTTTAATTTAAAAATGGGGTTTTTAATTTTTCCGGGGTTTTATGAAACCTTTGGAACAGGGTTTTTTTAACCCCAAAAAGGGGGGTTGTTTATTTTGAGAGGCCCTTAAATGGGGTTTTTTTTTATAGTCATAAATTTTTAATTTTATTTCCCTTTATTTTTAAAATGGGAAGGGATTTTTGGTAAATTTTTTTGGGGGTTTGAAAAATTTTTTAAATTTATAAATTTGGGTTTGAAATTTTTTTTAACAAAATTTTTTTGTAAATTTTTTGAAATTTTTTAAAGGCATTTTTGTTTAAAAATTTGTTTTTAAAAAAATGGGGGAAAAATTTAAAAAAATCCTTTGTTCAAAAGGAAAAGGGTTTAAAAATTTTTTTTAATTTGACTAACCCAAACCAAAAAAACCCTTTATGAAAAAAATTTTTTATTTTTCCCTCAATTTTAAAAATTTAAAATATTCCCAAACCCAAAATTAAAAAATAAAAAAATTTTTTTAATTTCCCCCTTTTTTATTTTAAAGAAAGGGGGGTTTTTGAAATTAAAAAAAGAAAATTTTTAAAAATTTTGAAAAATAAAGGTTTTTGTTTTTTTTCCCCAAAACCATTTTTTTGGGGAAAAAAGGGGAAGCCCCGGATCGGGCCCTTTTTCCCAAAAATTTTTTGGGGGAAAAAATTTTCCCCTTTACCAAACCCGGAAATTTCTTTTTGATTTTTTTAAAAAAAATTTTTGGTTTAATTAAAAAAATAAAAAAAAATTTTTAAATTTTTAAAAAAAAAAAATTTAAACCCAAATTTTTTTTTTGGTTTTTTAAAAATTTTGGGGTTTTGGGGGTTTGGGTAAGATTTTAAATGGTTAAATAATCCAAAAAATTATTTTTTTAAATTAAATTTTTGGGGGTTAAATTGGGTTTTTTTTTATTAAGGGAAAAATTTGAAAATTTTAAAATTTTTGAAAATTTTAGGGCTTTTTTGGTTTATTTTTTGAAGAAAGGGGGGGAAATTTAGGAGGAAAAAGGGGAAAAAATTAAAATTTTTTAAAAAATTTTTGGGTTATTTAAAAATTTTATTTTTTTTTTAAAAATTTAAAATTAAAAAACCCCCTTTTAAAAAAACATTTTTAAAAATTTTTCCCAAAAAAATAGGAAAAAAGTTTTGTTTTTAAAACCAATTAAATTTGTTTTAAAAAGGGAAAATTTTAAAGTTTTTTTTTAAAAAACTTTTTTTTTCAAATTTTGAACCTTTTGTACCTTTCAAATTTTTGTTAAAAATTTAGTTTTAAAAAAAAATAATTCGAAATCGTTATTAAAATTAAAACTAAAAAAAATAAAATTTTTTAAAGCCAAAAAATTTTTGATTTAATTTTAAAAAATGGGAAAAAAAATTTTTAAAAAGGGTTTTTGGATTTTTTTGGGAAAATTTTTTCAAACAAAAAAATTTAAAATTTTAAAAAATTGGAAATTTTATTTAAAAACAAATTTTTTTTGGGTAGTTTTTTCCCAAATTTTAAATTTTTAAAAAATTTGTTTTTAAAAAAAAAATTTTTTTTAAAATTTAATTAAAAATTTTTTACACTTTAAATTTTGGGTTTGTTTATTTTTTTTAAATTTAAAAAAATGTTTTTCAAAATAGTTTTAAAAAATTTTCCAAAAATTAATTTTTACCTTTTTTTTAAATTTTTAAATTAGTTTTTAAAAATTTTTAAATTAAATTTTAAAAAATTTTTAAAAAAAACCAAAAAATAATAAAAAAAAATTTTTTTCTTTTTTATACATATTTTGTACCCAAAATTTTAAATTTTAAAACTTTTAAAATTAAAACCCCTTTTAATGGTTTTTTCCCTTTTTACATTCTTTTTTAAAGGGTGTTTTAAAATTTTGTATAAATTGCCTTTTTTCTTAAAAAAGGGTTTCAAAAAAGATTTTTATTAAATAAATTTTTAATTTTTTTAAAATTTCTTAAAAAATTTTTTAAAAAATTTTAAAAAGGTTTTTTTTTTTCCTAAAAAAATATTTTTAAATTTTAAAAAACCCTAAATTAAAAAAAAGGGGTTTTAAGGTGGGTTTTCCTTTTGGGGTTTTTAAAAATTTTAATTTTGATTTTAGTAATTTTAAACCCCGTAGGGAAAAAGGGAAAAGTAAATTTTTAAAAAAATTTTTCCCCAATATGGGGAAAAGCAAAAACCCAAATTTTTAAAAAAGGGGCCCTTTAAATTAAAAGAATTTTTAAAAATTGGGCGGGAAAAAAAAATTTTGAAAAAAAATTTGGATTTCTTTTGAAATTAAAAAGTTTTTAAAAAAAAAAAAAAAAAAAGTCAAAATTTTTCTATTTTAAAAACTTTTATAAATTTTTACAAATTTTTTAAAGTTTTTAAACTTAATCCCTTATAAAAATTGAAAATAAAAAGGGAAAAACTATAAACAATTCCCCAAAAAACCAAAAACTTTTAAAAAAAATTTTTTAAAAAAAAAAAAAAAAAAACCCAAAAAAAAACAAAAAAAACCCCAAAAAAAATATAAAAATTTTACCTTTTTTTGTTGGTTTAAAAAAAAAAAAAAAAAAAAAAGGGAAAAAGTTTAAAAATTTTTCAAATTTAAAAATTTTTCCAAAAAAAAAAAAAAAAAAAAGGGGGGAAAATTCAAAAACGAATTTTGGGCGGGGATTTACCATTGGAAATTTTTGAAATTTTGGGCCGGGCAAAAAAGGGGAAATTTTTTAAAAAGGAAAGGGCAAGGGGCCAAGGATGCATTTATGCAATAGGAATAAAAGCGTTGGTTGATATGTTTGAGTACAAAGTTACTAACTCATGTGAAAAGGTGCAGTGTAGCTTGTTTTGTCGAAGGTTGCAAGCTGGTACATTAG
Source organism: Chrysanthemum lavandulifolium (assembly GCA_022545495.1). Classification (NCBI taxonomy): domain Eukaryota; kingdom Viridiplantae; phylum Streptophyta; class Magnoliopsida; order Asterales; family Asteraceae; genus Chrysanthemum; species Chrysanthemum lavandulifolium. The sequence goes on along the minus strand of CM040245.1, from coordinate 75,567,024 downwards.
CATACGAAAAAGTGTTGTTAGCGATACTTCTATGTTACTTCCATTAACGACTCTCATACATGTTCCGAACAAAATTCATCCTAATCATCGAAATGCTACCGAAAATTATTGGGTCACATACTTGTTGATAAATTGAGGAATTGCAAGCGGGTATATCTGGTGCGGACATAAAAAGCGATTTTAATGTTGATTGGAAAGTAGACATTTCCTACTACCGAGCTTGGGGTGGGAAAAACATTGCATTACAGTTGTTGAGCGGTTGTCCTAGGGAGTCTTTTGAGCGATTGCCGTATTCTGCTATAACTTAAAGTTGGAAAATGAGGGACGATAACTCACATTGAGGCAGATGAGACGGATCGGTTTAAGATGGTATTCATTGGTTTCGGTGTTCTTGTAAGTTTTCATAAATTCTATTATATTTTATTTATGATTAATACCTTCATTGTTATCAAAATTTTATTAATTAAGCAAATTTCGATTGTTTTAAAATAGATCCGGAGCTTCTTACGTTTTATCGACCATTGCTAATCATTGATGCCGCACATCTTAAAGGGAGATACCTTGAGTGCGAATCGGTTGTTGTTGGGATGGGCGGCAACAACAGATTATACCTATTACAGCTGGTGTCTCTCGAGGTGAGACCAATGAATCATGGACATGGTTTTGACCAAACTTAAAGAATGCATTGGTGAAGTAAAGATTTGGCCATCATCTCGGCGGACATCCGGCAATTGCACATGCATGTAGTACCGTTTTTCAGTAGCGTTTCATGGTTTTCTTTGTCGGCATTTAATGATGAGCGCAATTTGAAAACTAGAAAGTGGAAGGCTATATATTGGAGGACATGCAAAGCTTACAGGCGGGAGTTTGATGCTTCAATTTACGAGATTCGATCATTAAAACATGATGTGTATAAAAACTAAAAGATGAAGTGGATTTGATAAATGGTCGCGTCTTCGCCACGCCATGACGGTACAATTATTTGACCTCAAATAGTCTTTGAATCGATAAACTCTTTAACGAAAGATGTTAGGAAGGTTCCAATAACCCGACTAATGGAGTACTACGAAGGCTTCTACAAAGATGGTATTTTGAGCGTCGAGCAAAATACAAAGGTAACTTAAAAAGCGTATATTATACTTGGTTTATTACATATTTGTACGTCGCATGAAAATGTATTATTATTTTTGATTTGGATGCTCCAAGTGATGAACTTAGCGAATGGGCAAATGCAAAAGTAAACAATAGAATGGCAAAGAGTGCTAATTGGGGTGTTAGCAGATTGAGATGCACAAGATTTACCAAGTCAACGATCAAAACATGTTCATATTGTTGACTTTGACAACGAGAGAATGCACTTACCGCAAATGGCGACTATCTGGTCTACCTTGTGGTCATGTTTGTCTTTGTGTCTAGAGTTGAAGGATGGTGACACTAGCGGTTGGGCTATGGATTGGTTTAACAAAGCGTCACTAAAAAATACATACGAAGCAAGGGTTTATCCTCTAAAAGATGTATCCTTGTGGCGTACTCACGATGACTTGCAAACCGTAAAACCTCCTGCTATGGATAGCGACAACTGGAAGACCCAAAGAAAAGCGTATCCGATCACGGGGAAGAGCCGGAAGCAAAACACATGGCGGTGTGGAAAGGCGGGACACACAAGGCGGTCATGTCTTGAACCGTTGATGACAAGCAAGGCAAGTGTGTTTCTATATTTTATTTCAATGTGTATAATTTTTAATGTTATTCTTGATATGGTTGTTTGAACTAATGCCACATGTCGAAGCGTAAAAGAAAGTCACAATCGTGCACCCTACAACTAATGAAGAAGCGGTGGAACAAGAGCGACACGGTGGACGGAGGGGCGTGTAGAGGTCGAACAGGGAGAAGCAAGTGGTCAATCAAACAATGATTTCGTATGGAAATGTGAATCATCTACTCCACGAAAACATCGTTCGTAACAACATTCGGTCACAACTGTGTTGAAAAATTATTCATTTAGACGATTTATAGTACTTCAATTTGAACTTTAACACAATGGAAGCACAACTTATCGGTCATTTAGAATTTTCAATGTTTGTTACTTGAATAATAATAGCTACGAGGGTGGCTTGCTTTTATTGTTTTTATGTTACTTTGTGAGAATGTTATACAATAAAGCTGTTGAACATGTGCACATTTTTGTTCTTTTCTATAAAAACATAGAGTCGGGCATATAGTGTAACGTCAATGTATGCATGTATTTGTTTATTTACCTTTCAATCTGTCTATTTAACGACAAACTTGCAAGTATATTTTCACACAACATCATTCCATAAATAAGTAAGCAAAAACAATGTCGGTGCGCTAAATGTGATGAGATAAGAGCCGCTTCTAACACTAACAAGCTGGACGAGACATGATGATTTACTCTTGCCGTACAGCGCAATCGAAGATGTTCAATTGGCAAGAAAGGTGAACATCCTAACTCAAGAATTGGCTAGACTTAATGGTCAAAAAATTGTAGTTATTCAAGAGATGGCAGCTGTGCGTGAAGGTGCCACAAAAGCTGTTGACTTTACGAGCGGGAGGCGGGCCCTTAGTGAACACAAAGTGATGCAAATGAATATCTTGGCGGGAGAACTCGGTGAGTGCTCGAAACAAGAATTTCTTTATTCATAAGCTTGAGGTGCGTTGCGCTATAAGCCTTTGTGCGATATCGAAGTACTAAGCTGTTATGTCGTATGTGATATCCTAGTAACTAAGACTACTATATGCCCCAGTAAGAATTTAGTGGTATAATGTATCGATTTCCAAGTACTTAGTGTTATATCGTGCGTGCTTTCCTAGTAACATACTTTATTCAATAAAGTTTCCTAGTAAGTAGGAGTTTAACTCACATTTTATATTGTGTTCAATAGTTGGATGGTCTTGAATCTTCTGTCTTTTCATCATATCCGGTATACCTATGGAATATATGGGATTCTAATTTAAAATGAGGTTGCGAAAATAACAAAAATTGAACAATCGAAGACATTAAATTCACATTGTTAAAGTATCGTCTGACCTTTACTACTAGCCTCATTCTAACATCGGTGGATTGAATCTTCTAGGATTGGTTTAATCACCTTGGCGATGGGTTCCTTGTAGGTGCGCAATCTTCTCTATCTTTTTAAGCGATTGGATCAATTATAGGATGTGTCTCCTTTGTTCCTCTTGAGCGAGTTTAGCTTCCGACATTTGTCTTGCCACATTCTTTGATAAAGGATAATCCCTATCAACGAACATGAAAAACCTATCCTCTTTTTGTTTTACACCATGAACCTTGCGGTATGAGTACAATATCCATTCAACCACCTCACAATCATACCAATATTGACCTCAAGATCGGGTTCAAACATGCTCTTTATAGCGACCCACACAAACTTAGCTAACTCTCCATTTGGACCTAACTTCCCATATCGAACTTCATTACTTTCCTGACTCGTCCAAATCACCCCTAGTCAAACAATCCGGTAACATCCCAAATGACCAATAAGTGGATTTGCATCCATCACCTCTTGTAATCTCAACTACTTCTCTACCTCTATGTTTGACAATCGCCAATCGATAATAGGATGAGCGCTTTTAAAGGAATAGGATTAATAGGTTCGGGATTAGGACTATTAGTCTCCTTAAAATCTTGTTTAGTTCTTTCTTTCTTTTCAAATCTTCGTCCACCTTTTGTCTTTTATATCTGGATTGCTTCTTTAACCATTACGCTTCTTTCTCGAATTCATAGGAATGTGATCTTCATTAACCCTCATACACTTCGACTAAGCTCCTTGACCTCTCTGTTGAACATGTTCTTAGATCTACACCAAGATGTATTTGAATTCTTGATAATCTTCATGTATGTATTTCTCATATCGCTCTTTGTAGGAGGTTTCTTTCTTTTGACTTGCTTTTTATCTTTTTGAACTTCGTGAACCATTCATCCAAGATTCTTGCTTTTGATTATTAGAGAACATTTCCCACACTTCACGAGTGTACTCAATCCCAATATTATTAGAAGCTTCAAGATAGGCTTGTGAATCCTCCCATTCATCTATCCATCTCGATTAGCTTCCTCCTCTTCTAGCCTTTTCCTTTTATTTACGCTTTTCTTGACTTCCATTCTTACACCAAGGTCATAATCATAATCAATCGCTCTTGTTTATTCTTAAACTTTATATCGGGTTCAACAATACCTTTTCCCTTTCCATTATCTGGTAGAGCCACCTTCTTGTTCAAAGGCTCACCAATAGTCAAACTTGTAGTCAAGGGTTTAGGTCCAGTTGGTTTAAGAAATATAGGGCCGGTGCAATGGTAGGTGTAGGGTTTGATGAACTTTGCTTAAATTTATCGGTGTCTTGGCGACCTCCTTCTCAACTTCTTTTGATTTAGGTGGTGAAAGCAGATGTAGTTGTGACAATTGTAGATGTGGTAGTAATAGCGATGTGTGAGACTACTCTATTGTCTACTACACTTTTCAAACTAGCCGGTGGGGTTAAGGTTACGCTAGCCATGGATGTCTCATGCAGCCCTCCTTCTCTTTAACTTCTACATCACTTGGTGTCGTTACCTCGGTTGAAGTTGTAGGCTGTGGGTTACGAGTATGTGTCTGCACCACCTCATTCTCCTTAACTTGTACATCGAGTTGTTGTCGTTACTTGAGATAGACAAGTTGTAGCGATGGGTTACAGTATGTGTCTGCACCGCCACCTTCTCTTTAACTTGTACATCATTCTTTGGGGTTAAGGTTCTGAAACACTAGCGATGGATGTGTCTGCACCACCACCTCCTCTTTATCTTGTGCATCATTGGGAGCGGTGGATGTGTCCTTGACCACCTCCTTCTCTTTAACTTGTACATCATTTGTTGGGGTTAAGGTTACACAAACACTAACGAGGATGTGTCTGCACCACCACCTCCTCTTTATCTTGTGCATCATTGGGATCGGTGGATGTCTCTGCACCACCTCCTTCTCTTTAACTTGTACATCGGTGGTGGGGTTAAGGTTCTGAAACACTAGCGATGGATGTGTCTGCACCACCACCTCCTCTTTATCTTGTGCATCATTGGGAGGCGGTGGATGTGTCCCGCACCACCTCCTCCTCTTTATCTTGTGCATCAGTTGGGGCGGTGGATGTGTCTGCACCAATTCCTTCTCTTTAAGTTGTACATCGGTTGGTGGGGTTACCTCGGTTGAAGTTGTAGCGGTGGGTTACGAAAGACTATCGGTGGATGTTTCTGCACCAAATCCTTCTCTATATCATCAAATACATTCTTCACGATCTAAAGATGCGACTTCATTCCCATCTTTATCGGACACCACATACTCCCTCCATGATCTACACTATCCATCCTCATCCATACGCACAACTCTAGCGGTGGGTTACGAAAGACTATCGGTGGATGTGTCTGCACCAAATCCTTCTCTATATCATCTAATACATTCTTCACGATCTCGAGTACGACTTCATTCCCATCTTTATCGGACACCACATACTCCCTCCATGATCTACACTATCCATCATCCTCATCCGCACGCAGCTGCGGCGTCCCCAGAATCAAATCCTTGATGCGTCCCTGTGTTTTTGGTCCTCCAAAACCACATCTTGAGAGGATGTCACTTTCTTAGTATGTTTCCTAACTCTTCTAACAACAATCGCCCATGTCTCCTAACTCCGCTAACAACACTACGCCCATGTCCCCTAACTTTTCCATCACAAACATCACGTGCTTCAATTCTCGATCGTATTCTCCATTTTGTACATTTAACCGTCAATTCATTTAATCGTTCACGATTTTCATCCCAACTCGACACTGTGTTAGCGGTCGTTCATTCGAAAAGCATCATGTTGATGTTCATCATTATCGTCCATTCATGTTGATGTTCCAAGATACCTTCACGAGTTCGACTGTGTTATCGGTGCGCGTGGTGAACTTATCATAGCATCAAGGTTGGTTGCGGTGGTTCTGATCGGACTAATAGTGGGTGGAACTACGGTGTCGATGGGTTCGAGTTCGATCAATTGGGGTTCATTTACATCATCAAACTCACGAATAGCGGGTAAATTAATCATATCGGGAACAATGGAACATTTGGGATTGTTAAATTAGGATTTTGTTTCCTCATATGAGCAAAAACCTTATGATGCATATAATGCACCTCATACTTTGTATTATGTTCAACGAGTTACGCTATTTGGCTACCCACAATAAGTTGAACAAACCTAGGATACAAGTAATATTTACCTTTCTTCCTAATATTACGCAAAACCCTTCAAAAATCATGCTAGACCAATTGAATTCCCTCCCGGATAGACAAATTAAAGCGGTTGCAATTTTGGAGGAAATTCATTAAACCGATGGTCTTACTACTCGGACACATCGACAAGGTGTGAATTAAAACTTCCATTCGGGAGAAAACATACATTTCAAAATTTTACCTGTCTCCCTTCTTGTATAACCTAATCTTTCTAAACCTAAAATATATCATTATCGGAAAGATTAACTACTCCATTAGCATCATTGAGTTTCAACGTACCTCTAATGACTTCCTCATCCACCAAAATCTCATTATCATCCACCACGGTCCTAAACACCTCAAATCCATCTCGCTCTGTATCTCGACTTTACCCCAAAAATCATGTATATAGTCTTTGAGAATTGTGGGTGCTACGGTTAATGCAAAGCCGAATTTTCTTGTGGTTGATAAAATCAATCATCTCATGAAAACCATCGATTGATTATTTTTTTTAAGTAAGCAACTAGGTTATGGGTGTTGGAATCTGCTGACGGCATTGTGAGTTGGTTTGGAAAAAGATGTGGGATTTTGAAATTACAGTTTGGATTGGTTAGGGTTTATGTGGGCGTCAATTGGAAGTGATTTGAAGATCAATTACTTCAATGGCGATGATTTGGGGGAAAAATAAGTTTGCATCAAATTTACAAAACACACCCTTGAAGTATGCATTACCATGAAATTGCTAGCGATAGATTTCAAACCACTAGAAGTGGTTTGATAAAATATAGCTTGATGGATACATCATATTTACAAAACAACCCCCAGTATATATTATCATAAAAACCTTTGGCGGTGCATTGACAACCAAAGCGGTGGTTTGATAGACAATAGCGGGGGTTTCATAGGCGCTAGCGGTGGATACCTAAAATTTACAAAACACCCCCAGTGGTACATTAAGAGGAGGCGCTAGCGTGGGTTGAAAACAACTAGCGGGGGTTTCATAGGCGCTAGCGGCGGATACATCAAATTACAAAACAGCCCCCAGTATACATTATCGGGTCAAGTACAAGAAAGATGGAAAATCACGTGTTTGTATTCGACTTACAATTTTTAAAATAATTTGTAATATCGTGTCTCGTTTTGTGATTTTTAAAATAATTTGTAATATCGATTTTTAAAATAATTTGCAACGTGTCAAATAACCAAACACTTAATGAAACCAAAGTCAACCACTTAATTTACTCCTCAACAACTTATAACCAAACACTTAACTTCTATTTAAGAACCTATAACTCGGATACTACCCATATCACACATACCCCAATTATTAACCTCAAGCGCTTTCACCTCAACTTCTTCATCTTCATCTTCATCTTTGCACCACCACTACATCATAGCGCGCCTCCACCACCACTACATCACCGGCGGTATCGTTTACTACTTTTATAAATACTCTTGTTGACCGTAAAAGCTTCATGGGTTTTGTTAGATAGTTGTAATCTTAATTTGGGTATCTCTTGTTTATTAGGTATTGTTATATAGTATGTTATATGCAATTGATTAGTTGTAGGAATATATGATTTGCTTTTATACTTGCTTCAAATTGATTAGGTGTCACGGGTTCCAATCCGAGACCAAGCCGTGACGTGACGATCGATGCCAAAAGGTAAGATATGTCGTTGTGTATTTTAAATAGCTTAGGGTTTTAAAGTACGAGAACTATCCAAGCATCGTGTTTCAAAAGACCCTTTAAACCACTAAGCTCGAGTGGGTCATTTTACAATTAGGGTGCGAGTGTAGGATGGTGGTTTTGTGACATAAACCAAGTTATTGGCGGTGTTGGGGTCCAACCCTTTCATGTGTAATAGAACTTTAACAAGGATATTGAGATCATGTTGTGTTCATATGCTTGTGATACAAAAGATTTGATCGTGTTTGCGGACGACTATTTGAGCAGTGTGTATATGGTTGAGGTTCTTGAAAACAAAGAATCTTTGTTAGTGGGTATGCTTACGGTGCTATTATACCATTGCCCAACACCATTTCATTCTCCTTTTACAATGATCTTCCCAAAACTCACCAACAATTCTCTCTATATTATCAAACAACAATATTGAAGTCAACAGCCATGACACGTGGCTTCTACGATGGTATCTGACGAGGAGGTACGGTTTCTTGGTCGATGATATCGGAAAGTGTAAAGCCATTTATTGTTACGGTATGTACAAGTTACACGATGAAGAGGTTGAATCATGAAGTGTAGAAAGGTGGTGCAAAGGGTTTAGCTTGCTTTGAGATTGTTTAGCGAGTGTGTTTTTAGTGGTGTCTTTTTGGTGACCAAGTCCATGTTTCCGTGTGGTATGAGATCATAGATGATAACAAGATAGATGAAATGGTTGGTAATGATATATAATGGTGGGGGCGATATGAGTGTTTTGAGGGTGCCTCATTAACTCCACTTCACTCGCCATCACTATCATTACAAAACCATGTCATCTATTTCTTATAATCTCGACATCTCTTTGTTACACGAAACATGGGTTTCTCTACAAAAGCAGACACTAAAACACACACAAGCACGATTATGAACTCTATCGCATGGCTAAACCACTTTGCACTACCTTTCTACCCTTCAGATTCAACTCTCATCATCGGTAACCATCTACAAACCGTAACAAGAAGCGTGTTGTACACTTTCCGTATCTCTGGACCAAGAAACCGTGTACCTCGTCGCCGTGAACCATCAAAAAGCCACGTGTCATCACGCACACTACAATTTTGTTGGTTCATAATATAGTAGAGAATTCTTGGTTTCTTTTGGGGTGATCATTGTAAAAAGATAAGAAATGGTGTCGGGCAATGGTATAATATAACTAGCGGACACACTAACATCATTCCTTTGTTTTCGGGACCCTTCAACCATATACTGCTGTTCAAATAGTCGTATCTGGCTGCGATAAATTTCGTGTATCACGGGCATATGAACACAACATAATCTCATTATCCTTGTTAAAGTGCTATTACACATGAAAGGGTTGGACCGACACTGCCAAGAACTTGGTTTATGTCTCAAAACCCACCATCTACCCTCTACCCTAATTGTTAAAATGACCCACTCGGCTTAATGGTTTAAAGGGTCTTTGATACCGATGGTTGGATAGTTCTCATTACTTAAAACCTAAGCTATTTAAAATCTGTGAGTTAAGCTTTGGTCAAACTCGAAGAAGCGGGAGATAGCGGAGTCTCTCGACAAAGACCACGGTTAACACGAGTTCGCGCCCTATGTGTTATTATATGTTTGTAGAGAATAACTTGGTTAGGATTACCGCTAAATGGATTATAGGTATAGTTTTGAACATTTTGTTATATGTAGCTTATATACAGTTTTGGACCATTGGTGATTTTGGAAACACATTTTATGTTATCGATTTATGCTTATATAAGAAATTATGTTTAGCGAACTTGTGTTGTTGTGACAAAACAAAAGCGTATATGATGATAACTTCTAAACTATATACAAATATCTATTAACGATCAAAACATATATGATGATAACTTCTAAGCAGTATACATTTTTTCCTTGTAAATAATATCGGTTTACACTTCTATTTTAAAACTACTATAATTCCACTCTATTTAACAACTCCTATCACAACTAGCAACACATTTTGTGGTTATCACTCTATATTTCCACACTCTATTTTTAATCCTCTCAAAAAAAAAAAAAAAAAAACATCTCAACCAACAACAACAATGTCCAACCCCTCTTCCCTCTTGGATCAACTATCCCGTCTGACAAACTCTCGATCTGTCAAGGCTATGATGATTGTGGAATATTGGGGAGAAGTTAGGGATCTTGTTCGGGATGAATTAGATCGCAAGAGAAGATTGACGAGCTAACCGCTCGTGTACAACGTAGGGATGTGCTTATTGGAGAGGCTGTTGGTTGTGGGTCCAACTAACTCGTCTGCATTGCGTCATTCGGCACATGAGAAGGATGCAAATTGAAGATAGGGCTGAGATTGTAAGGAAGCGGACCTCCATCTTAGAAAAGGCGTGCTCGCGTTTCTTCTTTGTTATCCTTCATTGAACATCTTGAGTCAATGGTCCTTTGAATTTGTGAAGCCTTCATGTTAGGGTTTATGTTTTGTTTAGGTTAGTTATGGTGGGTTATGTGTGTACTAGTTAAGTGTAACTACTTTTGTTTATAGCGTTGTCAATCTTAGTCTAATTTGTATTTGTGTTTTACAAAACAACCTACATTGACGTTGAATTAAAAAGCAAAATTATATCGCATAATCGACATAATTAAAATAAAAACATCAAATAAAATATCAACCTCATAATTCCTTGTATCCAATTTTGGTTACTAAAACAAAATATGTTTGTCTACTCGGTTTAAGTTGGTAAGATGAAAATGGCGCGTTAATAAGGTCGCTTGGAATTCATCGGTTTATGTGAAAGTACTTGACATGATGCATACATTGGTTTGTGTGACAATACTTTTTTACACTCCTCAAAGCGGAAAAGATTTGCATTTGACTTGTAAATAAATGTAGGGGCCCTAAATGTAGAGTTATTGTTGGGCTTCGATGTGATAGTGGGCATTACTTTTTTACACTTATATTACAAATTATTTTAAAAAAATGTAAGTCGTAAATATAAGCACGTGATTTTCCTTCTTTCTTGTACTTGACACGATAATGTATACTTGAAATTTGTTTTGTAAATTTGATGTATCCATTGCTAGCGTCTATGAAACCCCCGCTAGTTGTTTTCAACCCATTGCTAGCGACTTCCTCTTAATGTACCACATGAAATTTGTTTTGTAAATTTTAGATATCATTTGCTAGCGTCTATGAAACCATAATGCCTTTGGTTGTCAATGTCTATGCCTTTGGTTGTCAATGCCTTTGGTGGTTTTCGATAATATATACTTGGGGGCTGTTTTGTAAATATGATGTATCCATTGCTATACTTTATCAAACCACTTCTAGTGGTTTGAAATCTCTGCTAACAATTTCATGGTAATGCATACTTCAAGGGTGTGTTTTGTAAATTTGATGCAAACTTATTTTTCCCCAAATAGCGCCGGTTGAAGTAATTGATCTTCAAATCACTTCAATTGACGCTCACATAAACCCTAACCAATCAATGGTAATTTCAAAATACCACATCTTATTCCATAAAACTCACAAAGCTAAAGTTCTAAAGAGAAGAGATTGAAGTAAAATTGTTCATTCATTCATTCATGAAGCAGTTCTGACTTACAACTTACAAAACCAATCAACTTCAAATGCAACTACAAATCCAAAGTGCTATACATGATCTCCTACTAATATTTCTACTACTACTAAACCTAATCTAGTGCATATCATACATTCCAACATCTAAAAAGCGGTGAAGATGAGCATATTTGCTCGCATCTATCACACTAAATCTTTGGTTGCGTTTGTGAAGTCTGCATAACCACCCATTCGTTCTATCCCGATGGTTGGAGCTACAAGACTTCTATAACGAAGATGCTAAGGGTCAAAAGTATGAAGGATGGATTGATGAAAGCGTTGATGATGGAGAAAATAAAGGTCTCCTTTGTGCTTCCTCCATGTATTTCAACCAAAATGCAACCCATCCACCCTTCCTAGCATTTCTTCTATGCGATGTGTGTTGATGCACCAAAACCGGTGCGGGAAGACCAAGCACCACCTTTCCACCCATAGGAAGTGGCGGATTGCTTGCTCGAGGCTGCATTGAGGCGAGAGGTCTTTGGAGGTTGGGAGTAAGATGTTCCCTCCTTATAGTAGTCATCGAATCATCGTGAGATACACTTGGATTCTCTACACTATCATCTTCGATGATGGGAGAAAAGGTGATTTTTAGGTAGAGGATCATAAGGATATGGAAAGAAGCGAAGGAAATCTTTGGATGATGATGATGATGATGATGGAGAAGAGGTTCGATTTACAACCTCGGTTTAGTATTCATGGTTTTAGTGGTGAATTATGGTTTATGGCATTTTTGGGGTTTGTGGTAGAATTTAGGGTTTGTGAAGAAGATTTGGGGATATTGTGAAGAGATAAGTGTGCATTGGGGTCTGTTATATAGGCGGGTGCAAGGTTTAAGGCAACTTAATATGAGTTTGGTGGCACAGTAACACTCAATATATTTAGGGTGCGTTTAGTTGGTGGAGAACAATTTCTCTTATTTTCTATCTCTAGTTTTGTAAAAATTTGGAAGGAGAATTAATCTCCACAAAACACTTGAAAATATAGAAAACGCGTTTAGTTGATGTTTCTATTTTACATTTTGAAGAAAGGGAGGGAGGTTGAGGGTTACAAAGGAAAACAAGGAAAACAACTAAAATTTGTTTTGTAATTTTCCTTGTTAAGTTAGGAAATAGGGGATTTGTGTTTTGCAAAACATTTTGGTGGAAAACGTTAATTTGAACGCGATCTCTGTGTTCCTTGTTTTCCACAAAACATTTTGTGAAAAACAAGGGTGTTTTCCCTCAACTAAACGCAACCTTACCGTCGCAATCTCTTCTCTTTTGATTGGGTTTTGTGTTTTACAAAACAACCTACATTGACGTTGAATTAAAAAAGCAAAATTATATCGCATAATCGACATAATTAAAATAAAAACATAAAATAAAATATCAACCTCATAATTCCTTGTATCCAATTTTTGGTTACTAAAACAAAATATGTTTGTCTACTCGGTTTAAGTTGGTAAGATGAAAATGGCGCGTTAATAAGGTCGCTTGGAATTCATCGGTTTATGTGAAAGTACTTGACATGATGCATACATTGGTTTGTGTGACAATACTTTTTACACTTCTCAAAGCGGAAAAGATTTGCATTTGATTTGTAAATAAATGTAGGGGCCCTAAATGTAGAGTTATTGTTGGGCTTGATGGGATAGTGGGCGATACTTTTTACGAGTTTTTATTGGACCATTGTAATTTTAAAATCTATTTAACAAAATGAGTACTTTCAAATATATTTAAGGAAGTGTGGTATGCTTTAAAATTCTAACTTAAAACCATCTTTTAAAGAGCTACGTTTATACACAATCAATAATCAACAATAGTTTATCAAATTATGTAGGTTGTTGAACAAATTTTATGCGCCATTAATATATAGAGAAAAATTTGTAAGCGATTTGACCAACAAGCTATAGTTGTATATATAAAATGTGTTAGCGGTTAAAAATGTATATACTTGTCATCGTTTGTACCTTGGGTGTATCATTGTTCGAATCCGATTATTTCGTCACCTTTTCAAATTTTGATTCGATTCCAAAAATACGTTCGATTTCGATTCGATACCAAAAACTTGAATCGCTACACAAAAATAACCAAAAATTTTGGGTATCGAATCACGTATTTTGGAATCGAATCAAGTATTTTAAGAATCGATCATAAAATAATCAAAATTCAAAAAATGTGTATGGAATAATCGGATTGAATAATGATACACACAACTAAATAATGATAAATATAATACACTTTTAAACAATTAGCTAATTTATAGCTGTATATCTTTTGGTTTGACGATAAAGTGATGCCTCAAAAGGCAACCTAGCATCATTTGTTTGAAGCTTGTAAAATCGTTTACAAATTTTTTCTCTATATATTAATGGTGTACAAAATTTCTTTGTTAGCAACCTACATATTTTGATAAGCGGTGTTGATTATTGTTTGTGTATAAATGTAACTCTTAAAAAATGGTTTACGAGTTAGAATTTTAAAGCATGCCATACTTCTTAATTATATTTGAAAGTACTCATTTTATTAAATAAATTTTAGAATTACGATGGTTCAATAAAAACTCCTTTTACACTTATATTACAAATTATTTTAAAAAATGTAAGTCGTAAATATAAGCGTGATTTTCCTTCTTTCTTGTACTTGACACGATAATGTACCACATGGGGGTAAATTTTGTTTTGTAAATTTTAGATATCCATGAAATTTGTTTTGTAAATTTTAGATATTGCTAGCGTCTATGAAACCCACGATAGTGGTCTTCAACCCGGCGCTAGCGACTTCCTCTTAATGTACCACATGGAAATTTGTTTTGTAAATTTTAGATATCCTTTGCTAGCGTCTATGAAACCCACGATAGTGGTCTTCAACCCGGCGCTAGCGACTTCCTCTTAATGTACCACATGAAATTTGTTTTGTAAATTTTATGTGAAAGTACTTGACATGATGCATACATTGGTTTGTGTGACAATACATACATTTTTTTATGGTTGTTTGACCTCAAAGCGGAAAAGATTTGCATTTGACTTGTAAATAAATGTAGGGGCCCTAAATGTAGAGTTATTGTTGGGCTTCGATGTGATAGTGGGCGATAATAGATAAGAAGAAAAAGGCGCTTTAAAAATGTCGCTCGAGAATATATTGGATTACGTGATAGTACTATTAAACACATGTCTTATTGCATATATATTTTGGGTACCAAAATGTCTTTTACATATAAACATCATACTTTCTTCTACATACTTGGGTGATATACATGCTTATAAAATATCGCTCAACAATTTAAAATAAAGGGAACTAAACTAAATAAAGACATATAAAAGTAGCCCACTTAAATACAATTGTCGAATATACAATTTAGCAATACAACTATTGTGAGTCCATGCACGTTTGCAATACGTTTAAACACGTCTCCTCAAGTAAACCTGTCAAATTAAAGAGAAACAAAGGTTCAACATTTCCTCAAGTAAACAAATTCATCAAGTAGTGTAGTATACTTATTTTGGTTCAAGTTGGCTATCAAATCAAATCAATATGGCTTATAAGTCAAAATGCCATAATAACTATGCGTGGCTATCATATCAAGACCTTATAACTAATATAAAACACACATAAACCAAAGGGCTATCTTAGCTTCTTTGTTTTGTTAAAAAAAAAAAAAAAAAAAAAAAAAAAACAAAAAAGAAACCAAAAGAAGAAAATGACTACAAAAATGCCTTTACGCGGGAGTTAGGCTGCTGCTGCTGGTTCTAGTCTCGTTAGAGACATGATGGTGGAGAAGTTTAGTAGGGAGGTTCTTTGTCACTAGGGTGAATGACGAATTAACCAAAAAGCCCAAGATATTAGGTCTCGTGTTCTGAGAGAGGATTTCGTGATTGCGAGTTGGAGCTTTTGTATCCCTTTGATTCATGTGTGCAAAGTATTTCACAGTTGAATATTTTGCAAAATGAAGATTTGGCGGACATTGCTAACATGTTGGTGAAGGTTGTGAACAAGCGAGCGAACAAGGGAGCTTATGTCATTCATTGAGAAGCTCAGTGTATGGTGTCTTGCTGGTTTCTTCATATATGTTTTGAGTTTAGTATATGGTTAGGAATGTATGATGTTTATTTTTACGCTTATGGATGTTCTATAAACCAATTAAGGTTAATTTTGTTGGATATATATGCACTTACTTATTTATGTTTGTCTAAGTACTTTTGTGGGAACATACGTGTTATAACATGCTCAGTTGATATCTTTGGCTTGTAGCGTAGTGTTGAAAACATAACCTACACCATCAAAAAAGTATAATCGATATGGATCGTGTCGTGGTAAGTGTGATATGAATTAATTGGTAACTTTAACGCACGGGTAAAATATAAGTGTCTGCTATAAACAAACCCCAAAAAAAAAAAAAAAAAAAAAAAAAAAAAAACCGCGATATTCACGGGGCGCTAAATGCTACTTTGTGACACATATATCGCTGGTTTATTAGATGTATGTGTCACAAAGTAGAATCTAACGACTCGAAATAGCGTTGATTTGATTTTTTTTTTTTTTTTTTTTTTTTGCACCACCTTAATTTTTTATCGATCGCTTTGCAAAGGCTTTATCTTGCTCTTCAATGAAAACCAACTTACGCAACCTTAGGCTTAGCAACTACATCCCTATGGCTATGAGACATATCGACATCAACATCAATAAGGACGCTTGCTTCTTCTTGACCCAACAATAAGCTCATCATATGTCATATTGCTTGCATCTTTTAATCTTCTTCCATGTATAATCAATTTGGTTGTATAATCATCTTGAGAATCACAAAAGTTAAGATTTTGATAATAAAAATCAAATAAGTTTTGGGGATTATGTGCCATATACATCATCAACTTCCCATATCGATCGGCAAGGTCATACATGGCGCCGCATCCCTATCGCACTCTATTAGTTTCAATCCTACCTCTAATTGACATTGTGGTAAGCAGAAAAACAACGAATGGAAATTTAGCTCGGTATGTTCTTTCGAGCGGCACATACTATTATAGTCCACCTTCCTATCCTTGGACAAACTCAATAAAAACACCCCATTTTCATACCTCAGCGGTTGGAAATAAAACTCCCCAAAGATGAGCGTCAAGCAGTGCGAGGATCGAACTCCAAATAGGTGCCATCACATTACGGGAACACGTAAAATACAATACTTTAAAAAGTAAAAATAATTTGAAATGTAAACCCTAATTAGGTTCGAATATTGAAACATTAAATATAGGCAAAATTGATATGGGGACCATGACAATAAAGTATAATGAACCTTCGCACAATTCAATTTTAATAATCGAGCGAAAGCAGCAGTTGTATTAGATTATTAAGAAGATAGGGTTACAGTCGGTAGGAAGTGAATGTGGGAACAAAAGATAAAAGACAAACTATTAGCGTATCATAAATCGCTAAATTGAAAAAGCGCTTTTAAAAGTTGCTCGAATATTTTGGGATATGTGATAGTACATTACAGTTGTCGTATAAATGTATGCAATAAATATTTCCCCTAAAAGCAACAACCGTTTGGTCAATAAATATAAAAAAAAAAAAATAAAAAAAACAAACAAAAATAAACATTTTCAAAACAATTTTTACCGCTCTATAAATACCAACTTCACCTGAAACACATTTTTTAACACACAATTTCAAACAATTGAAGATCAAAATACTTCCCACAAGATTTAATATGGCTTGCCGTCTCCCCATTCATTGAAGATATGCAAGTGTCGTTCAAAATCAATGCAATATCGACGATGCGGCTCGAAAAACGCTATTATAAGCGTCATCAAATTGTTTGACCAGGCAAAGGGAAAAGGAACAAATGAGACAAAACTACGGTTGCAGCGACATTACCATTGAAAGAAAAGGCATCATCGACAAATTTTTGAAAGATCAAGCACGCAAAGATCGCGAGGTTCGCGACAACTTGTGGCGGTGTGTTTCAATATAACGAACAACGCCGACACCAAAATAAGTTGGAGCTATCGGAGAACAAAGGCGATGGTGTAGCGATCTTTGTGAGCGAGGAAGATTTGGCTCGGTTGGAGGATTTGCTCGTTCTCGTACTCCGTCGTATGACTCGCATGCGGGGAGCATTACGATTAGATTTATGATTTACGTATTTGGATTGTTTTATTTAGCATTGTAACATTTTAATTATTAATGAAATTTTAGTTTATGTTAAAATGATTTTAAAATAAATGATTTTAAAACAAGCGGTGGTTAAACAACGATATTAGCGATGGTTTAATTCTAGCGATGGTTTAATCCAAGCATTGGATTCATTCTTACAGCGATGGTTTCATCAACTCTAGCGGTGTTTCTTCAACTCTAGCGATGGTTTAATTCAAGCATTGGTATCATTCTTACGGCGGTGGTTTCATCAACTCTAGCGGTGGTTTGAAATGTCCTAGCGGTGGATACACCAACGACACTCCAATCATTGACCAAGATTACGTCTACCAAAAGTAGTGGAAAAATAGTGATATTATGAACTAATATGAAGGATTACAACATAATGGTTGTGTTGTGAAAGTCCTACTTACCATAAAGTGTTAAAATTTGTAACAGTCTAAGCAGTCAATCGAATACAAGTATATACACTCTTTAACCCTTTGAAAAGTTTGTTCATGTAACCCAACAAAATATATAGAAAATGTCATAACAATCTACATACATTAAATTTAACCTTATCGATTTCCTAACAAATATGGAAAGCAGGATACACCAAACCATCATAAGACTCTACATACATGAACTTAAACCTTATCATCTTTCCATGCTCAAACTCACAATCTTCAAAAAGTAGGTCCGGTCACCTAATGCATTAACATGATTCACCGGAATGGATTGTCTCTATGATACTCAATCGAATTTGCATCATGTATTCGACTTCATCATTCCTAAAAGTGCATTTTGATAAAAATGCATAGGATGATCTGAAGAAAATGGTTTGGAATATCACGGTGTGCAACAATTACAAAATTATATATAATTACATAAATGCATAGACAACAAAGTGCACACAAAACACAAACTTACAAGTTTACATAACGGAAGAATTTCAGTAGACCTTCTGTAAAAGACATCAGTTCGCTCACCAAAATGATCAAGGTGACCAATCCATTGGCAAATGTGTTGCATTCGCTCATCACCTGTTTCAAAAATATCAAAATAAATCTTAAAGATAAATGCTATGATATTATTGAATATGATTATGAGATTTCAAGCCTACCTCCATCTTCGTTATCAAGATCATTTTGTGGAAAAAACAATTGCGTCACACCAAGAAACTGCCCCTGTATCTTTGCCCCACCTTCGAAACCAAACACGGTTATATTCAACCTATTCTTTGCCAATTTAGTAAAAACAATAACATCGCCAAATTCAATATCGGAATATTGAAGAGCAGTCGACCACATCTCATCATCCATAACATACAAAACACGAGGATCATGACCTCGTTCATAGCCCCAGTAACATCCACATTAAACTCCATTCCTTCAACAACAACAACAACGATTACCACGCAACCCAATACCATCTAGAAAATTACCGGGCAATATACGAAACACCATCTGGCGATTAACAATTATAACATACACGTACCAAAATACACGTATTCTTAAATAAGCGTAAACAAAAATGAGTTGTTATAAATAACACTGTGGAAATTGAGGGTATGGCGGCCGAGAACTACGAAACCTTATATGGCGACTTTCTACACGGCATAATCCTCAACTTCCAACCCTTTAGAATCATAGCGATGCGTAAAAGAGTCATCACCTTCTTGAACAAAGTGTAACATTTGAACATCCGTATACATGTTTTCATGAACAAATTCTACCCATTTGTTACCTACAATCCTAATGGGACCTCTAGCGACCAATAATCCTTACTTTCTTCCGTTGTCTTTGTATTCGGTTAAATAGAAATAGCGATTCCCATTGAAAGCACGGTCGACAAATCGAGGAAGCTCGAAACCGGGGTAAAATTTACATTTGGTCGCACCACAAACTCGATGGCCATGATTACCTTATAAACAATTACAAGCATGTAAAGGTTAGTTAATGCTAAAATTTTGATGATGAATATTCAAACATAAAAGATAGTCAATATTGATATGGGGACCATCACAATAAAGGATCACGAACCTTGCGGTTGCCCAAAATAGCTAAAAGATAAGGTTTTAGTGTTTCATAAATCGCTTTAAAAAGTCGCTCATACTATATCGGTTAAAAATAAACTTATCTATTATCCGCCAAAATAATTTTCCGCCTAAACACAAGTCAACAAAATAAGCATAAATCTGATCAATTCTATAGTCCACATACAACAATTCACAATGGCTTTGAACTTATACGGAAAAGGTAATTGTGAACAAGTGCCAAACAAGAAGAGGATCTTGATGACAATTTGATAGCACACATACAACAATCCACAATGGCTTTGAACTTATCGGAAAAGCTAATTGTGAACAAGTGCCAAGCAGGAAGAGGATGCGATGACAATTTGATGGCACACATACAACAATCCACAATGGCTTTAGATTTTTACGAGAAGAAAAACTAGATGGTGATATTACGTGTAAGGAGAACCAAGATGGCATTACACGAGAAAAAGTTAGAGGCGGTGGCAAAAGGATTAAAGAAGCTGGAAGAGTACTTTGAAAAACTCAAGGAAAGGAAATCAAGCGAAGAAGGATGTGGTTCTAGCGATCTTGTTTGAATGGATGTAATAGTTCAATAATAAATGTTATGAGTCTAAATTTTAACAATGTAATGGTTGTGTGGAAAATCTTATCTATGAAACAATTTATTGAGATGATTGTTGTAGTTTTGTTATCGAGATAGTTGTCTTGATAGACATCGACATATTTAATCATAATAATTGCAATGTAACATACACATGGTAGTAGAAGCATCATCACATACTAGTTTGTAACATACACTAACAAGCCTTCACCACATCACGAAAATAAATTGTTTCATCATGATGACTAGTTAGTGTAGTTTGTAACATACACTAACTAGTCATCATGCAAATTGTTTAACGGTACATACCACCACGGAAGATCAAATAACTACCACATGGTAGCCTTCATAATACCTTGAATTACTTGGATCGAAGAAATTTGGGTATGACATGGAACCATCGGTGTGGAATCTGCAACTATCACTTGATCATTAACCAAGCGATTGCCTCATCACCCTTCATATCATCAGTTGATTACTACCAACTTCTTCAAATTCATCAAATAATCTCCTAGATTTCAAGGTACCGGTTCAAAGCGACTTTTCTTGGACACATATTGAACTACGGTTGAGCTTCCAACTGTAGGAAGGCCATCAATGTCATTAAAAACCTCTTACACTTTAAAGGGCTGTTTTGAATAGATGGGAGTAAACTAGTAGAATGTGGATCACGAAGGTCATGATTATCGGCTGACCTCAAAGTCGTTCAAAGGTTCTTACCTCTTAGCGGACTAACCTCGAACCCGCGTTCGTTTGACAAACACTCGATAACGGTGGAGTTACGTGTCCAAGAATCTTCAAAGTCATCCGACACATAAGGTCGGATGTAGTCCTTAAACAAGGAGGAATGTATTCAAGGTCATTATTACCACCAAATTCGGACTTTCCTCTGAATAAACTAGCTTCAACAAAAGGCTTGATATAAGGTGTCCTAAGGTAGGTGGTGAATTTTTCCTCTTCTTCCCATGCCATTAGTTCTTCAAGCGACAGACGATCGACATCTTTTTTTTCTTTTCGTGACTTTTAATTTTAAGCGTCGGATCATCGTCGAGGAATCAAAAGACAAGTTCTTGTGATAGTAAGTAACTAAATGAACACGTGGTGATGACAAACATAGATCTCAACTAGACCATGGAGCTCGACCATGTCATCTGTTTCTTGACATCATTATCATCTTCTACAAGGGTCAACCCTTGCTCCGGACTACTACTTGGAAGACAAAATACCAAGCCCAAATATCCTCCTTAATTTCTTTCAACGACATGTCACATATTTGAGAATCGATAACCTACTCAACCTAGGTAACCTCAAATGTAAAACATCTCCACCTAAATAACTTAAGGGTAAAAAAAAAGCGCCATGATAAACATCAAACCCAAGATCTTGTTGTTTCGGACATTACGTGTAACAATGGATATAATTGACAAAACAAAATCCTTGTTGAATAAAATTTAATAGAGAAAAAGTAAATGGACAAACTTACGACCATTCTTGATACCATAATTCATATGACCCTTTGATTACGTGTTTTCGATGCCATATTTAGTAGAAGTCGAAAAGCAGAAAATATATGTAAGATAAATATGGGGTAGTTTTGGTTAGTAGGTACAAAATATACAAAAGGTACAAAATAGTGAGCAGTTAAAAGTGTCTAAAAAGTACATTCTGACCATACTCAAATGATATATCTAAGATATAGTCAAACTCTCCCAAAAAAGTCGCCTAGTGTGTAATGTTGAGTAATGCATACCGAATGGACGATGCTTGTAAACTAGCATGCATGGGTTTGGCCTACTTTGTATATATATAATTTGGTGTGTGTTTAATATAGTTTGATGCTTATTTTATAGAAAAATATTACTAGTAAACAAATTTGCAACGTCACTACCTAAGCTTGAACACAAGTATAATACAATATGTTCAATACAAAACCATTCAAGGAGCATATGGTTATCAATTTGTTTCAAGTAATACATCAACAAAAATAGAACATAGCTAAACACAAACACGGTGTTTAAAAAAAAACTAGCCATTTGTTCACGGTATGAAAGCGCGACTGAATCGATCCTTCACATCAATGGTAGACCAAAAGCCAGCGGTATAAAAAATACATACCCAAATACCACAATCACCAAATATCCGGCTGCTTGGTACTTGTTCGTGATAGTAAATGTAATGAAATAACTAGCGGATCAATGCCTTTCTTCTCAAATACTTGCGCTTGTGCTAGGACCTCGGTAATTGTAGCTGTGGACAAAAGTAGCCTTGTCTTAAAAACTAATGTTTTAAAAGGCGGTTAAGCGGTTATGTATTAATTCTTATGACATATGAATAAATAGCCAAACACATAAACACTCCTCGGTTTGATATAAAACTCTCGCCATTCCTCTTCAAAAGTTTGACCGCTATCATAAAGGTAACAATGCGGTGTCTATCTCCAAGCGGGCAACAAACCAATGGCGTCGGTTTCATTAATCGGCATGAAAACCTACAACGTTTGGGTCACAAACATAATATCAATATATGGCAAAAGCTAATCGGCATTATTAATCGGCATGTATATATATATCGTTACTTACGTGCTTAACGTCGGACCATGGAATAGAGTATCTTTCACCATTAGCATACCACAGCGGCAAAGAATTTTGTAATGAGTGAACAAAATAGCTACTAACCATCGTGATTAGCCGTATCGGGCCTAACATGCCAAAGGTAATTAACCCACAACTCTATGTCTTTGTAAATTTGAAACATGAATGAGTGTGATAAACTTTATAAGAAATCATTTACGTATATACGGTTGTATGAGTACTTGCCTCATCCCCTAGCCAACCTTTCCTAGGCGGGTCTAAGCAAACCAAACTTTCCCAAAACCTTCTATCCACACACACATCGTCACACCAAGGAAACTTGCGGTTAAGTGGTCCTATTTGTCCAAGAAATTCATCAAATTCATTTGTAAAATGAACTCTGTTGTGACATTGGTGCGGCGTGCAAGATCTAGTATATGAAACAATTAAACTTATAATCATTTGTCATTAACAAGATATATTTTAAAGGTTGTCAAGAAGTATTTTCATACCTCAACCCAGGCGTGACAAATTTAAGTTTTCACTCATATCTGGATCGGGTAAGCTAGAGCATCGTCTTTTCTTTTCGGCATATGCATTGGTCCAATAATCTGAATTAGCTTCACCGACGTTGTTCACTCCTCTTGGAAGCGCAAAAGCAGCTCTCTTGGCTTTCATATGATCCGAGTTCATGATTGCTTCTCCCTTTTCTTTCGTTCATTTTCATCGCAACCTCTTTTCCTCTTCCCTCATTATCAACTTGTCCTCTTCCATCCTCAACCTCTTCTCTTGTTGCATCAGCTCTTGCTCTTTTAACCGGGCACTTTCTAATTCTTCATGTCGCAACATTAATTCTTCTTGGATAATAAATTCTGTCGGTTTATAAATAACCTATCATTATGATATGTTATGCTACGGAAAGAGTTTTACACTTGTTTCTTGATTTTGTACATTACCTTTGCAAGATCGTCATCGGAAAATTCATCTAGCCGCTGCGATGAACTAGTATCAATGCTTGGTGACTTGACTCAAACAAGTCAAGAAAATCATGATTAAGCTCATCACAAAGCGTGCACTAAGATGCGTAGATCATTACATAACTCAATTTCTCCTAAGAATGAAAATAAGTATTTATAAAAGGATATATCGAAGATAATGGATACTTGAAGAAATTGTTTTTGTAAATTTAGTGTATCATTTGCTAGAGTATATGAAACCCTTTGCTAGAGGTTTTCAATCCATTGCTAGCGGGTTCGATAATACTTGAAGGGCTGTTTTGTAAATTTCGTGTATCCATTGCTAGAGTATATGAAACCACTGCTAGTGGTTTTCAATCCTTGCGATAATACTTGAAGGCGGTTTTGTAAATTTCGTGTATCATTGCTAGAGTATATGAAACCCCGCTAGTGGTTTTCAATCAACGCTAGCGACTTCGATAATACTTGAAGGCGGTTTTGTAAAGTTCGTGTATCCTTTGCTAGAGTATATGAAACCCTTGCTAGAGGTTTTCAATCCCGCTAACGACTTCACGATAATACTTGAAGAAATTTTTTTGTAAATTCGTGTATCCTTTGCTAGAGTATATGAAAGCACGCTAGTGGTTTTCAATCCCGCTAGCGACTTCACGATAATGTCAAAGTATATATACGATAAAAAAAAGAAGGATATATTACCCCATTTCTTTCTCGAGCAAGAACACGAAAAAAGGGCGTATATTATTATCGATATTCGTGTGATTATTGATGGGTATATGAGTTTGAACAAATGCTTAAATAACACGAATAATTGTCTCAAGTTTGAACAAACGCTTATTTAACTCTGTAATAACACGATCACGTGTTATCTTGATCTCTATTATCTTGCTCTCACTCCTGCGTATAATAGGTAAATGTTTCCTTCGGTCTTGCCACGTTTGCGTCTTTGCGGCCATCTTCTTCAACCACTCGTCGTAGAGATGTGTTGTTTTCTTCAGTGGAGTTCTAGGTATGTAATCATGGAAAAATGCCGTAAACTTTATATACCAATCGGATCTCCTCTCGGCAATTGTCGGTGTCGGTTCTTTAACGAGTTGAATCCTTAAAAACAAATAATAATGTTCAATAAAAGATTGCATTAATGTAGAAAAAAGATTGCATTAATAAGAAAATTTTATATATTACTTTTACCTTTCAAAAGAAACTTATAATCGGATCTTTTGAAGGGTGTATTCTTTGACCACGCTACTCCTCTTGGCATAATATCGGAACTTTATTCCACCATAGAATGCTTCTTTCAAAAGACTCCGATATCCAAATCTATACGGATTTTGGAATTTCAATAAAAATAATAGCATAAAATATTGATACACAAAATGAATCCAGTTTATATTGATATATAAAATATTAACCTTGAAAGCCCAAACGAATCTGACGGTGTATAGGTTGGAACAAACTTGTGGTCTTTGTTAATACCTTGAAGGAAATCCCACTTGTTTTATCGCAACATCAAAATTTCATCATACAAATGCCTCCAAATATGCTCTCCCATGGAAAGGCATCCCAATCATCTAGGTTTTCAACTAATCGCATGAGAGAAACATCAACTTCACGAACCAATAATCGCCCATGAAGATAACCTCCAAAGCTAACAATAGACAAAGGCGTCTTGCATCTTCGTGCATATGATACCAAATGCCTCTTCATCCTCAATTAGGCCAAGAATATCTAAGTTTGTAATTTTTGAACACGAATGTTTTGGGAAAACCCTTGACATAAAATTGATGTGTCGGATCCATATTTTCAAAACTTACTTTTCCAAAATTAAAACCGGTGATAGCGAAAACTACGGACGACCGAAATGAAGGGGCGGTCATCAATATAATATACAATCGGCATATCATAATGGTTTTCATTCGGATAACATTGTTTTGTAAAACATAATCTATCATATGTGCTTCGTGGTCAAAATAAGAAAGGTCCAACCATTTACGAAACAAGTTTCCTAAACAACTTCCTTGATTTTTATCCAACTTGGATTTTATTAAAGAAAAGTAGTTTGGTTTACTTGATGATGATTTTAGCCTCATATTCCTACAAATGAAAAAATAAAATAAATAAATAAATAAATAAATAAAATAAAATAAAAATACTCTACTTAATAACATATAAGGGAGTAACAAAGCGCATTCGATCATCCAAGCCTCACACTACAATTTTGTAACAAATGCCAAGTATACTTTCAAAAGGTAGAACAACAAAGAATCACATCTCGGACACGGATAAATTACAAACCCAAACACAATTTTGTAACCTAAACATAATTGTTGTTGCAAAACTACTATTAAACATGATTAATTTCAAATAAATAAGGGAAAAACAAATATCTGAACAATTTATATATATAAACATAAAAAACATACCGAATCTGAAACATTTTTTTGCGGGATTTCGAGAAGGCGATGTTCTTGACTTGTAGGAGTAATTTTGTAATGGGGTGTAATGTATGTGTTATTCTAATTCATTGGTTAGGAAAGATATGTGATAAGTAAAAGTATTTTTACCGTGGTGTAAAATTGGGAAAAAGTACAAAACTACTATTTGGCCAAAACCGCTAAAATTAATTCGCTTAAGTCGCTCGACATTGGGAAGGAGCAAAAGGAATAAAATATTACTTTTTAAAGTTTGACTTTTTCTCGAAAATATCAAAAAAAAAAATGTGAATCTTAAAAAGTCGCGGATATTAGTCGACTAAAATTCATAGGTACGAAAATGATTGGAATCGAAAGCTGTCGGGACACGTGTCACTATTACATTGGAAGGATAAAGTCGCAAGTCTCAAAGTTTATTTTGGAAATACCCAAACTTTTTCTAAAAGTGATGACACCTTAAGCGAAAAATGCATTCTTAGAATTTTCCCAATTTTGGAGCCGACCGACCCGATTCGACCCTCATGTTGCAATGGTGGCGACTTGAGTCGGTGAATGACGACCTAACCAATCGACCGACCATGCGGGCGATTTAATGGCTTTATTTTTAAATGCTTCGCTTAGTAGTTTGATTAAATTGTACATTGTGGTTAAATTGTTGTATATTTTAGTGAAGGGGTAAATTAAATAGTATATTAATTGTATGTGTTGTATAGTGTTTTTTAGTTGTATTTGTGTTTCAAATAGTTTGTACATTGTGTTTTATAATTTATACTTTTTATCAAATGGGTGTTTTAAATATGACATTAATTACAAATGTTGACCAGTCAATATGTATAAGTGTTTATGCATAAAGTAATTGTACATATAACTTAAATAGTTGTATTTGCTTAAAATCTATATATGAAAATTTTAAAAAATTAAAAGAGAGAGGGTCATCCTCTATTATAAGTAATATAGATATATATTCCAACAATTCTACAGAGTTTAACAAAGAAAAATCCCAACTTTTGTTACATATCTATTGTCATTCTTGAGATGATTTGGTATAGTTGGTAAAGATTTTATTTGACTTCTATAAGACTGTCGAACATTTGTAAATAAAGGTTAGGTTTTACAATAATCATGAGAAAACAATGGTCATTTTGTTATTTAAACTTGTTATTATATTTTTGTCTAATTATATGGAATTGAATCATGATATTTTTATTACACGGACATAATTTTGGTATAGGTATGTGAATATGTACTTCGTATAGAGGTCGCCTCACTCTTCTAAAGGCCGTTCTTGAAAGTCTTGGTATCTATTATCTCTCCATTTTCAAAGCTCCTAATATCGTCTTGAAAATTTTAGAGAGATCGTTTTTTGAGGCGGTTCGCAAACCACGAAGAAGTTAACATGGTTGAAATGGCCTCACGTCCTAGCATTGTTAGACAAAGGTGGTTTAGATATCGGTAGCTTAAAATCTTTCAACCCAGCCTTGCTTGAAAAATGGCGTTGGAGATTTTTTTCAACACCTAACGCCCTTTAGGTTATAATTATCAAAGCGCTTCGTGGGCAAAAAGGAGGTTTCGATCACGAAGGGTGCAAAACAAATGGTGTTTGGTCTAAAATTATTGGGTCTTTTAACCACCTCCATTCGAGTGGTATTCTCCTTACTGATTCTATTTGCTTCAAAGTGGGGCGCGTTTCTATTATTCGTTTTTGGAAAGACATTTGGCTTGGCAACTCCCCGTTGTACATCCGATACAACAGGCTATATCGTTTGGAACAAGAGAAGAACTGCTTGATTAGAAACCGTATATCTAACGGGCAATGGAGTTGGAATTGGTCTATGATCGATCTTGGTGTTTGGAATTCAGCTTACCTCAAAGACATGCCAAGTTAATATTGTTTATAATGAATACGCATGTGTTTGGTCTTTAGCCAATGATGGAGGTTTTTCCGTTGGTGCTACTCGTCGTCTCATTGATAATCGTGTTCTACCCTCCCTAGACATTCTGAAGATATGGGACAAGTCTTTTCCTCGTAAGGTAAACATGTTTTTGTGGTGTTCGAACCTAGATAGACAACCACATCGTTTAAACCTATCATCTAGATGTATGGAAATACCGGAGATATCATGTCCCTCGTGTAATGAAAATGTGGAGTCTAATCATCATATCTTTTTTGAATGCGACGTTGCTAAAGATATATGGAGGGTTGTTCGTATGTGGTGTAATAATTCTTTCCGTTTGTTCGTTTCTAATGACCATTGGAGAGTTTGGCTTAGCTCGTGGTCCGCTTCTAGAGAGAAGGTTCACCGTATGTACATTATCATCGTGACCTCTTTGTGGTTTATTTGACGGTATCGTAATAGTGTCAAGTTCAACTCTCACTCCTTGAGAAATGTAACATTTTTGATAATATTCGTTTATTTTATTTATGTTGGCTTAAATATAGAGGGCGTAAGGTTAGTAATTGGAATGATTGATTAAAATCTCTTGTATAATTGCTAGCTCCTTGCTAGTTTTTTTTTTTTTAAATGATAATGGCGTTCCAAAAATAAAATAAAATAAAGAGCCGACGACAAGTCTTCTCCCAAAGAGGACGTGTCCTCCTTACTATGGCCCATCAACATGACGTGTCTTCAAGCTCAATGCAAGTCTAGGTCTTGTGAGCGATCGAGTCATGCAGTGCATGTTTTGTAAATTTTGTGTGTGTGTTTTTGGGGATGTATTTGTTTTAAGTCGGATATGGTTTGGTGATGAAGGTGATGTTTGTTTTTAAGAGTCTTTGAATCAATCAACCGCACATCCGAATCAAGAATCGAGGCGTAAAATGTCGAATCGACCGCATTTGACCACATCCGAGCGAAAAAAAACAAACGATTTGAACGGCTAAAATGTCTGACCACGTCTGAAAAGTTCAGATTCAGAGGCTGTTAAAAGCCTCTTTTTAAAAAACAAACACTACCGAAGTTGGTTGATGAATGTGGTTAGATGGTCTCCTTATAGCCTTAGAGTCCATGACTATGATTAATGGTCATAATTATTGTTCTTTTTCATAGAAGCTTCAAGGAGAAAGATTATGAATTAACTCATCCAAGTGATCATATCTAAAGGTGCAAATAAACAAAACAACTCACGAGTTTTTTGAAATTAACTTGTAAAGTATTCAAGTTTGACTCGATTTAAACGAGTCGAGCTCGAGCTACTCGAATAGACTTTCAAATCTAATTCGAGTTTCAAAATACTCGGTTTATAAGGCTCGTGAGCCTTATCAGACTTAGGTTATATGACAAGTTTACCTTAAGGGTGCATTTAATATGCCGTCATGAATCACAATGAGTATGAGTTTGATAGTAGTGGTGGGCCTTTCGGTATGAAAGACCCATACCTTGCACTTGTGGGGTATATGGAGTATGGAACATATATATTATTCATTCCCCCATATTTGAAAGATTTGCACCTTAAACAAACAAATGACCGGAATGAAAATTCATTACCTCATTTTGATTCCGGGATACCAAACACACCCTTAATTGTTATTACTATACAAAAATATTATGTATACGAAGCGAGTCGAATCAAGTTTGATATTACAGTTATTTATGGAGCTCGAA
Source organism: Chrysanthemum lavandulifolium (assembly GCA_022545495.1). NCBI lineage: Eukaryota > Viridiplantae > Streptophyta > Magnoliopsida > Asterales > Asteraceae > Chrysanthemum > Chrysanthemum lavandulifolium. The sequence continues at coordinate 75,537,156 of CM040245.1, read as the reverse complement.
CTTAAAATGTAGTATCCATCGACCTCGAGTCAAATTTCGAGTTCGAGTTTTAGATGACGATTCGAGCACGAGCTAGAAATCTAAAGCGCGTTCAACCTCTAGTCAAATTTCGAGACTGAGTTTTACTAGTTGAGTCGAACTCAAACTTGACACTTCCTAGTTCAATTCAACTAGTTTACACCCCTTTATCCTATCTTATCGACTTGTTTAAGTACTAAAACAGAATAAAATATTTAAATATGTGTTGTATACATCAATCGTCATATCGCCAGCAAACTTAACTCGGATTAGCATCAAGAGTATGTTAACCGACAACAATTTTGGATTATAATCATGGAATGGAAAGATCCGTGTCAAACTTTATGGTGTTATCATATCTTATCATATGGTTCATGTCAATTTCACATAAAAAGCTTCTATTTTTTACATTTGACTCGCTCTTTGTAAAAGGTAGTAATAAATTTAGACTCGATATAGGTTATGGAAGATGATATTTCTTCTTACATGTCCTGCTAGTAGCATGTGTTATGGATTGATTGGAAGATGATAAAGCCATTGTTTTCCCTCATGTGTACTTTTGACGAGTGACATTAGGAAGAAAATTAAAAATGTTCTAACATGGTTGTTACAAGCGATCCTATCTCATTGACTTGTTTTCTTTTCTTTTTGGCTGTAGCATCCTAGAATTGACAATTAATGGATACACGTGACATGTGTAATTAGCATTCCATCAATCTCTATGTTCATGTGTACTAAGTAAACATGAGGCAGGTCCCATGTTATAGGGTGAAATCTAGGATCTTAAGAACACAAGGTATTGCGAGTGTCAATAACATGGTATGTCAATCATCTTTTTCGATTAACATACCAATAACTAAAATATTTTTTTTTTATAACACATCATTAAAATGTTATTGAGTCCTACAAAATATCTCATTAAAAATACTCACTCACTCACAATACAAAAAAATAAAAATAAAAAATGCATTTGGCGTGAGCCACTGAAATGGCTAGGAAACTTTTGGCACAAGTTTAGCATATTAGCTGGTATGATTGGCTCACGGATGGCACGGAAAGATGAAATGGATGGCATGTTATTTGCTTGCATACCATGTGCTCTAAGAGCACTAGGTATCGTTGAGACGGATAACATGTTATTAGTATGCCATCTTAGCGCCACATTATACACCTCTCAATAACACACCAATAACTAAAAGCACTAGGTATCGTGTTGACGTTTAACATGTTATTGGTATGCCAACTCAGCGCCATGTCATCCCCTCCTCAATAAGACACCAATCACTCAAACACCCTCCCTCATAACACACCACTAACATGTTATTGGGTCCCACAAAATCCCACTAAAATCTTCACACACTCACATCTACGAAAATAATAATAATAATAATAATAATAATAACAAAAAACCATTGGTTTGAGCCACTCTAATAACTCAAAACCATAAGGCATGTAGATGGCGTGTTGGATGGTATGGTAATGGCGCCATTTTTTTTTTTCTTTCCTTTGGCATGTGATCTTGTACCCATACCTCGCTGCTCAAAACACCTCCCTCATAACATACTACTAACATGTTGTTGAGTCTCACAAAATACCCCACTAAAATACCCACTCACTCACAATACCAAAAAAAAATAATAATAACGCAAAAGAAACCATTGCGTGAGCCACTCTAATAACTCAAATGCATTTGGTTCAAACTTGGCATGTTGCTCGGTATGGCTTTGGTTGTGCCATCCGTAATTTGTTTTTGCATTTGGCGTGTAAAACCAATGATAACAAATGCTCTAAAAAATAAAGAAAGGGACTAGAATACCTCATAATAAGGAGTAGCAACTAGAAAAAAAATTAAGCCAAAGAATGAAGCCCGGATCAAAAAGAATATACTGCACATTATAAATGTTTCTCATGAATACAATTACTTGGCATATGTGATCTAAGAATGAAATTCCAACCACCTACTGTCTAAAATCAGACACACAATTATGTAGTAAATCTTTTAAAGATATAAAGAAACAAAATGGGAGCTTTAATCACTGATCAAACCCAAAACTGAAAGAATCATAATAATTTCTTAAGCTAAAGTTCTTCTCTGGGGCATTCAGGCTCGTACAAGCGACAGGTGACGTTCTTCATCCCGTGCATGAATCCTATTGGGCTAAAATATACGTACCCCTTGTGGGGGCTTAAGCTAAAAATTGTCCGAATAAAGAAAGTGTTGTGTTACATACCAAAAGAATGAATGTTGTTACACTGATGCCAGTGATGCATCAAAATCTTTCTCCAGGGTGGGAAAAAGCAGGTCGCAGATGAGAGGGGATTGTGACCATTCTGGTTGATTCCTTGCTTCTATATTGAAATGTATTTGACATAATACTTTGGACTCAAATAAATTGAGCTTCTCATATAAGTGTCCTTTGAACTGTCCCGTCCTTTCGTTGTGCACTTAAAGAGCAATCACTACACTACTCCAATATGTGACAATTCTTGACAAATTCATTTGAGTAGTTGACATATTTTGACCAAAAAGGCCGAAGATGCTCGTAACCTATCTGTAACCATGGTTTTGACTGGCCATTGTAATGTATTACAGCAGCCTTATGTACACTCTCGATGCTCGTATTCTTCTGGTAGCCCAACCCCAGCATGTGCCACGAAGGTTCAATAGGATGAACATGGCCCCTAAATGCAATCAGGGCTGGTGGTAGAGTTCCAAGCTTCCATAACGTCAAATTTGACCTCAAATTCTGCAACAATAAATCCAAAATTCTAATTGCAGCCATGCTTCGCAAAGGTATTTAAATAATGTTAGAGAAAAAACATCGATATGCTGATTTTGTATGTTTACCTCTTTCAGCCATGCATGGTATGTTTCTCTAATGTTGGTCTTTCTCCATGCACGTAAATCAAAGACATTCATTCCATAAGCCCAAGCACACTCCTTTGGGTCCAAACTTTTAGCTACCAATGGGTGAGAAAAGTTGAAGTAGTTTCTGAACCGTTTAGACATTACCCATGCATCTTCACCTTTACAGGTTTCGACTGCTCCATTGACCTTTCCATTTAGGTCAATTTCCCAAAGTGGAGACAAATCACGTTGAATCACAACATCGTCATCTAAGAAAACAACCTTGTCAAGGTTTGGGAAAAGCTGTTTAAAATAAGCATATTACAACATCAGCAGCAATTCAGCATGTGAAATGACCAAAGAGAAGAAAAGAATGTGCAAATCTACTGGTGATTACCTCTGGGAGATATATGCGGAGATGATTGAGCAACGATATGTACTTAGGGCTTCTAGCCTGCAACTTTGAAGCAAATAATCTTGGACTGGTATCACCAAGATTAGCCCCTGATACATGATTCCCATGGTAGTAATCTCGAATTCCAATATGGTTTTCCACAGCTTCAAGAACTGGAACATTGTCTCGCGTCAACCAGTCAAACTGATGAACACCTTTTACTTCAATAATGGCAGGGAAATGGGATTTAAAGCAAACCATAAAAATTTCCTTTCTAAATTAAAAGGGGAAACCACAAAATAAAAAAACAAACTAATCAAAAATTTTACCCACAAAATTAAAAAGGAAAAATTTAAAAAATGAAATTCCATATTTTTTTAAATCCAAACTTCCAAAAGTGTTTTTAAAACTAAATTTAAGAAAAGGAATTTCCTTTTAAAACCAAAAAATTTTTTCATGTAACAACAAAATTTAAAAAAACAAAAATTTCATAAGGAAAATTAAAATTTGAAAATTTCCCAAAAAATAAAAAAGGAAAAAACCCCAAAACCAACAAATTAAAAAAATTTAAAAAGTAAAAAATTTTAAAAAGTCAAGTTAAACCCATTAAATTTTTGGGTTTGCCCAAAAAAAAAATTTTTAAAAAACAAATTTTATTAAATTTTTTTTAAAAAAATATTTGATAAAATTTGGGAAAAAAATTCCAAAAAAAAAGGGTTTACTTCCCCCTTAAAAAAATTTTTAACAAACCCAAAAATTTAAAAAAAAAACAAACCAAAACATCGGAAAAAAATAAACCTTTAAAAAACAAAAAGGGTAAAAATTTTTGCCCAAAATCCATTTTCAAAAACTTCCCTACCCAAAAAATTAAAAAATTAAAAAAAAATCCCTTTAAAAATTATTTAAATGAAATTTTCAAAAACCCCTTTTTAAATAAGGAAAAAAAATTTTAAAAACCCTTTTTTGCCCTTAAAAAAAAGGTTTTCCCTAAACCTAATTTAAAAAAAAAAAAATTTTTTAAAAAGGCTTTAAATCAACTTTTTCAAAAAAAAACAAAAACCTTTAAGGGCCCCAAGACAAAATTAACCTTCTTTCCCCCAAAAAATTTTTTAAAAATCCTTAAAAAAGGCCAAAAAAAAACCGTTAAAATTTTTTTCCCAAAACGAAACAAATAACAAACAAATAAATTTTATAATTAAAAATTTTGGGAAATTTTAAAAAAAAACCCCAAAAGAATTTCCCAAAATTTAAAACCCAACCCTTAAACAAAAAGGGGGAAAAGGCCAAAAAATTTTAACAAATTTAAACTTTAAACCCTAATTTTCTAAAAATTTTCCAAAAAAAACAGGGTTATATTTAAAACCCCTGGTTTTGAAATTTTAAGGGAAAAAAGGAAATTAAAAAGAAAGGGGAAAATTTGAACCAAAAAAAAAAAATTTGGGCCCAAAACTTTGGGAGGAATTTTTAAAAAATTTAAGCAAAAAGTTTTTTTTAAAAAATTTAAATAAACAATTTTTGTTTTTTGGGGGAAACGGGATAAAATTTTGAAAACAAAAAGGTTAAGGAAAAAATGGGTTTAAAAATGCCCAAATACAAAAAATTTAAAAATACAAAATTTTTTCAAACAAAGTAAAAATAAATTTTAAAAATTTAAGTCAAATAACTTAAATGGTTTTTTTATTGGAAAAAATTGGTGAAAGGAAAAGGAATTGGAAATTTAAATGATAAAAACCATTTTCTTAAATAATTGTAAACCCAATCCAAATTTTAACTTTGGGAAAACCCTTCAAACTCAAAATTTTAATTTAAAAAAAATGATAATTTCTTTAAAAAAAGGGGCATAAAAAAAGTTCCCAAAAAAAGGGGTTTTAAAAAGAAACTTGAAAACCAAAAAGGGGGCGCCAAAGGGTTAAAAATCCCTTTTTAAAAGGATTATATTCATATTAAATTTTATTTTCTAAATTTTAAAAAAAGTTGGGGTTTAAAATTTTCTTCCCAAATTTATTAGTTTTTAAAAATTTTTTTCATTTAAAAACCTTTTAAATTTAAAAATTTTTGAAGAAAAACATGTGTAAATCAAACGAAAACCCAAAGGGCTACCCAAAACGTTAAATTTTTCTCCGGGTAATTGGGTTTTACAAACCAAAATTTTCCCAAATTTTAAACCCCTTTAATTTTAAAAAGGAGAAAATTTTAAAGGAAATTTAAAACCAAATTTTTTAAAAAATTTAAACAAAAAATTGTTAAAAAACCTATAAATTTTTAAAATTTTTTCCCCCCTTTTTAAAAATTTTTTTTCAAACTTTTAAAATTTTAACCAAAATTCAAATTTCGAGGTTTAAGAATTTTTTGGAAAATTTTAAAAAACATTTTTGGGGCCAAAATTAAAAAGGGGCCCAATTTTTAAAATTTACATTTAAAGGGTTTTAAATTAAAAAAAATACAACCCCAAAAATTTCCCCAAAATTTTTAAAATTCATTTAAAACAAAAACTAACCCTTTGGTTTTAAAATTTAAAGTAAAATTTTCCCAAAAAATTTAAAGTAAAAAAACCCAAAGTAAAATCCAAACAAAAAAATTTTTCGGGCAATTATTTTCAAAATTAAAATTTAAAAAAACCCCTTTTTAAAAAATTTTAAAAAAATTTAAAGGTTTATAATTTTTCCCCCTAAAATTATCCCTTTAAAAAGGTTTCAACCTTTTTTTAATTTAAAAAAATTTGGTTGTGGGAAAAAAACAAAAAAGTTTGTAAGGGAAAAAGTAGTTTTAAACTATTGAATATTAGAGGAATTTTCGTTTCTTACTTTTTATTTTGGTCTTCTAGGGACAATCACCATCCATCTAGATTAATCAATGGTGGGGATTAACTTAAGATTTAATAGATAAACACAAGTCCATTTTTTTTTTTTTTTTTTTTTTTTTTTTTTCTTTCTTTTTATTCATCTTTTTTGTCTTTTCTTTAATTCACGTTTTTTTAAATTTAAATTCACGTTTTTTGTTTTTTTTGTTTTTTTTTTTTTCACGTTATTCACGTTTTTTTTAATTCGCGTTTTTTCGCTTTCATCGTTTTCATCGTTTTAAATCTGTTTTTCATGCGTTTCAAATCTGTTTTCATCGTTTTCGTCCGTTTCATACTTGTTTTACGCTTTCATACGTTTCGTCCATTTTCATACATATTCATCCATTTTCCTACGTTTTCGTCCGTTTCATACGTTTTCGCCCGTTTTCACGTTTTGTTCATTATTCATACGTTTCGTCCGTTTCGTCCGCTTTCATACTCGTTTTACGCTTTCATCGTCTTCATCTGCTTTCATACATATTCGTCCATTTCTTACGTTTTCGTCGGTTTTAAATGTTTTCATCGTTTATGAATATCACAAGTGATATTCGTGATATTATGTGATATTCGTGATATTGGATGATCACAGTGATATTCGTGATATTGAGAATATAACTTGTGATATTCTAAATATCACAAGTGATTTTCAACTAATGTTTTGTAACATCAAAATCACAATTGATATTGAGAATATCACAAAGTGATATCCAGAAAATCATGAGTGATATTCTAATATCATAAGTGATATTCGAATATCACAAAGTGATATCCAGAAAATCACAAGTGATATTGAATATCACAAATATATAATTTGAATAGCAACTACATAGTTTGGGGTAATTGTTAAATCTTATTTTATTTGCTTATGAGCTTATGTGATTTTGGTTTATGTTTCACAAGCTTAATTTGCTTATTTTGAAACTTATAAAATTTGTAAGTTTATATTTACCACGTATAAAGATAAAATGGTCAAATTTTGGTTTAGAGTTCATACATATTAAATCGTTTTCATACGTTTTAGTCGGTTTTAAATGTTTTGGTAGTTTCATATATCTCGAATATCGCGAGTGGCGTTCGTGATATCGCAGTGATATTCTCGTGTATCACAAATAATATACGAATATCACAAGTGATATTCGTGATATCCGGATGACCAACAAGTGATATTCGTGATTTTACGAGATATTACAGTGATTTTCAACTAATGTTTTGTAACATGAAAATCACAAGTGATTATCGAGAATACCACAAAGTGATATCGAAAAAATCACAAGTGATATTCATAATATCACAAAGTGATATTTTGAATATCACAAAGTGATATTCAGAAAATCACAAGTGATATTCGAATATAGTGATATTCGAATATCACTTGTGATAGTCGAAACGTGTAAGCGTAAGAAAGCGGACGGCGTAAGAAAATGGACGATCGTGAAAGCGGACGGCGTATGAAAGCGTAAAACACGTTTGAAAATGGATGGCGTATGAAAATTTGACGAAACGAAAGAAAATGATGAAAGACGAAAACGTATGAAAACGTAAAACGGACGAAAACATATGAAACGGACAAAACGATATGAAAAAGAAAAAAAAAAAAAAAAAAAAAAAAAAAAAAACGAATTTAAAAAACGAATTAAAAAAAAAAAAAAAAAAAAAAAAAAACTTGAATTAAATAAAAACGTTAATTTAAAAAAAAAATACAAAAAATATGTGAATAAAATAAGAAAGACAAAAACGAAAAAAAAAAAACGTGAACTTGGGTTTCTTTTAAATCTTAGGTTAATCCCACCATTAGATCAATAGATGGATGGTGAGGATTATTCCTAGTAGCGTTAATTTATGGGTAGTAAAATAAAGTCTTCTTGAATATTATTAGTGTACAAGGTTAAGACTGTCATTTTAAAAATATAAAATATGTGTAATGATATTGTTATTTATTTGTTGCGTAAAATGTGAAATGTGGTTTCTATTTGTTGCCAACTCAATTTATTGCATGTTTGTAGTTAAAACATGGTGTGTTGCCTGAGATATAATTTATAATCTTGGTAATAATGATGATGGATTAGAAATTACGTAACTAAAATAATGACTATTTATTACTCCCGTATGATACTCGTATCACGGATTCTTAATACATAAAAGGACTAAATGTTGTAATCGTGATTCATTTTTAATTGTTTTAGTAAAAGCTTTTTTGTGCGCGTATGAAAATGACATGAACATCGTTTCTATAAGCCAAAGTCACTCAGGTGACATGCAAAGGTTTTCTAAATTATTAGGCGGGGCGTTATCGTGCAAGACGACCATACGTGAAGGACAACCTTCACAGCTTATGACGGAAGGGAAAGGTTGGTGCGCGAAGGGTGTTTTTAGGGTTGGTTATGTGGTACTCTTCATCTAACGAAAAAAATAAAAGAAAAGGGCGGTGATAGCCCACATTTTATTATTTTTAGTGTGTGTGAGATATGTTTGTATAAAGTGAGGTATTTTTATGTGTTTGGTTAGGTGGTTACATTACTACGATAAGTGTTGTCTTTGGAAAGCATGTGAAGGTGTTGAAAAAATTACCGTTACACTCGAACTTTAAAATAAACATCTTGACTACAATATTGTTCTTTATATAAAATAATTTCCTTTTCGAAGCCGAGTCATCTAACAACATAAAAGTATATGTTTATCTTTAGATTTTATATTGAGTAGTACTACTCATTTGTTTGTTAATTTGGAATTATAAGAATGTTGATTATATTTGCTAAAAGTTAAGACATTACAAGGAAAAGAAAACAGCATAATCATAAACCAGCCATGTTGGAGAAATTTAGAGGTTAAAACTTAGGAAGTCAAAACATTTTAAAGATTGTCATAAGAATAGTTAATGAAAGTTTAAGAGGATTAACAATGAACAGTCTAACATTTACTAACTTTTTTGACTTTATAGCATCTGTAACATGTTAGAAAATCAATCTTTTATAGCTAAACCAACAACCAAAATTAACAGGACAATCAATCCCAGCAATCGCAGTTTAATGAACTTAAATAACCACTAATAATGTTCAATTATAATCAGAAAAATGGATAATGGCTCGATAAAACCAATGACATTTTGGGTGTGGATAAATTTTGTCTCTTGACTTTTGTTCAAACGAATAATCTGTTCAAAGCTATAAAAGGATGCTATCATATGGTTAACCAAGTTAAAACTACAATTACTCCTGGCAACTTGGAGATATATCATTGAGGTGTCGCATTCATTCATTACTAATGCAACAATGTCGCCGCTAATAATGTCATTTATAAGACAAAAGACAAGACATATCTTGACACTGGGAAAGTATGTGGGACAAAGAAGATCCAGGAGCACACAATTCATGTCTAGGAAAGCAGGGTGCACATGGTAAGAATAGTTGGATTCCTATCTTGTATGCTTTTATTATAAAGCTTTAAGGATCTTGTCACTTACAGTAGTATGCAACTCACAAAGTTGAACTTAAACAACATGTCAAACCTTAATAGTCCATTTCAAAGGTCCTACATGATAGCATTAGATACTTATCTTGTTATTCTTGTTTCTTTATCACAAGGCATGTATCTTGTCCCTATGTTAACGTGTTCTCGTCGTCAAGGTTTTGATACAAATGTACCTCCTAAGCTCCACAAAAATCTTTGGTGAATCACATTTTTATGAATGAGAATGAATGAATAAAATCTACAACTCAAATACAATTCCAAACAGTCTAGCATCATACAATCAGATGGCTAAAAAATATTGGGTCATGACTTAACTCTCTTACATAATTCTTCAAAAATATTGATTTTTAGTTTAACAAGACTGCTAAGGTGCTAATATGCTATTATAGTAAGGTAGGAAAGAAAAAGAAAAAAAAGAAAACAAACATACTATATATGCTCAAACTGTACCAGCCACTGCAGCCTGCTGTAATTTTTCAACATGGATGCATGTTTTGGCCTCGAGATGGAATCTAAAAACAGTATCACTATTGCAAACAACGTTGCAGAAACTACAAGTTCTCACTGCACTCGATGCTGCCCGCCTTCCAATACCTTCCTTCTCTTCATCTCCAACTCTTGTGGGGTCTCTGCCTTCTTTTTGAACCGAAGTACCCTTTTGGGTTTTCCGAGGTCCTATGAATGGGTTGCTAGGTACTATTGGATTAACATGGGTAGTGGCAGAAATACTGGTAACCAAAGCAGCCGAGTTTAATTTGTTCAAAATTTTCAGGTGTTTCTTACCCAATTTGTGTTTATCAAGAACATCCTTGGTGTTGCACTCAATTTTACAGATTTCACACCATGCAGACTGAGCAATTTTGTTTTCTTTGGGACCTTTTCCATGGCCCACGAGGTTGGACGGTAGATTTTTATTGAGCCAATTGCTGTGGGTAGGAATTGCTGGTACTAAATGTTGTGAACCATCTTGAGATCGGTTCCACCCTGCAATAGAATTCTAAAATAAGTAACAAGTGATAAGCAAAGTATCGACCATGTAGAATTGGGTTCTTTCATTGGTCTGGCAAAAGTGATCTAAAGATCAAAGTTTCATAGTTAGAAGCCTCTATATCCATTGTCCCAAAACATTAACTATTTAGATAATCAAAAAATATTTTCCCCAAATCAGAAGCATAATATATGTTTTAAATGAGAGCTTTAGTGAAAAGTTGCAGAGGTCATGCAACTTGATTACTTGAATGTTAATCCTAAACATGGTGGACACTGTTGAACTCTTTTTAGCAGGTTGACCTAAGCAAGACCATAGGAGGCCTCTAGAACCATTATCCTTATCTAATAAGTATTGCAATCTCAAAATCCATCACATCCCTGAAGCCTTATGCCAGAAGTAACATCTAGTGCGCAGAGAAATCACAAGCTAGCCTAATAACTTCATTTCCCAAACACAAAAGAGATGAATACTACTCTAGACAAGACAAAAGTAGTTTAAAACATCTCACAAATGAATAACTAAAATGGCCAGTCCAATACAGCTTAACAGATAATATATTAGGTGAAAGCATGAAACTTAAGATAGCATTTACAGAATACCATGCTGTTCACAAGTGAGGCAAAAGCTAGGCTACAGATCCCATATTTCTGGCTCAAGCAAATCACACCTACCATGTGGTTCCACATAATCGGTAGATGTAAGTTGATAAATCGGTCGCATTTAAAAGACGACAATGATGATGACCCAAGCACTTAGCCCAATTTTCAGTAAAATGCGCAAAAACTAACAATCAAATATATGTTCACATAAGTAGTATCATACATAGAGATCTCTATTATCTACAAACCATAACAACTAACCCAGCAGTGAAACCTCATGCATTTTACACGCATCGTATTTGTATATTTACCGCATAACAATCATTGTACTTCGGATGCATTAAACTAAGCCATGTCAACTTTGCTTTATTGCATTATAACAAGTGCAACTATTAGCATGCAACGAAACTACATGCACAACACTTTACAAATTGTGTAATGTTAACATTGCACAATGATGGAGGCCCAAGCACTCCCTAGAACACGCAAAAACTAACAGATGAAAATCTCATATTCTCATGATATGTTATTTCATACATTACACAGAGATCTCTAGTTCTTTACATTGCAAGCTCTCTAGTTCTCTACATTGCAAACTATAAATACTATCCTAGCAGGGAAGCTGCTAAATCTCGTGCATTTTGTACCTATCACAATTGTAGTTTTATCACAACCAAAATATGTATACGTGAACGACTTCTGGCCATTTTGCATTTAATATTTATCCACAAAACAAAAACTAATATTAGAACGGCAAACTATGACATACTATGATGGGCTTTTGTTTTTTGCATACAACATAGCTACATGAACGACAGTTAGCCAATTCTCCAATATGAACATTGACCATATTACTAACTAAATTTTGGTTTATCAATACCTAAACAAATTACCAACAACTTAAGATGAGCGAGTTCACTAATAACTTCAAAGCAATACAACCAAACACATGCAATCACATCAGGAATTACCAATCTATAATAAAGCACATCACTTGAGCTACACTTCATTTGTTACATCACATTGTGAATGTACATAAACTCTGTTGAATTTAAAGATCAAAGTTTTATAACCAGAAGAGTAAAATTCTATATATAAGTAAAAATTAATAAACAATAACTGCCCAGTAGGACTGAGTTGTTACTTTGGTCTGGCGAAGGTGAGCTACAGATTAAACTTTCATAGTTAGAAGCCTATGAATCCATTGCTCCAAGACATTAACTATTTAAATTAATGTCTCTTCCAAAATCAAAAGCATGTTAACTGAGTTAGAGTTTAAATGTGAACTTGGGTGAAAAGTTGCAGAAATGCAACTTAATTACTTAGAATGTTAATCCGAAACTTGGTGGCCTCTGTGGAGCTCTTTTTGGAATGCAAGACCATAATGCAATACTAAAATCCATCACATACCCTAAGCCTTACACAGTCAGCAAACCGTGTGCAGAGAAATCAACTGCTACATTGACAAATGGGATACGAAATAGATAATTACTTGTCTAGATATGGATTCTAAGGCAGTTAAAAAACAAATATCACAGATGAAGAACTAAGAAGGTCAGTCCAGTACAGATGTATACATATGTGAAACTTAAAATGCCATTTACACTATACTGTACTGCAGCGTGTCTGGCCATCTGCATAAGCTGACAATATCCACCATAATGGGTAGTGGTAATCTTTTAACGAAACTTAATTGGTTCCTAAAGGTGCTTATCAATTAATTAGCTAGACTAACAAGTTAAGATGGCAACGCCGCCTGTATCCAAACTATTAGTACAACTTAATTTAAATCCATATTACTTAAGCTACATTATCATATCGAAAAAAAGCAACTTACAGCAGCTCCATTATATAAACCAGCTGTAGCGCCACCACCGTAATGCTGAACAAGATTATCCACCTCCCAATTCTGGCCCGCCGCCACGTCAGGAGCATAAACAGTCGGCACAACTGACTGAGAGTAAGTGACTGGATAAGATGGATAATAACTGTCACCCCCAGGTGGGCCCGGTTCGGTGGTATAGTGTGGTGTGATTTGTGATTGGGGGTAATTATTATAAGGGTTAGGGTTAGGGTTAGGAGTTGGGTAGAACTGGGGTGTTTGGAATTGAGGATTGTAAGTGTATTGATCGGAATAGGACATGTTTGGCGGTTGCATTGTTATTCGGTGATATGAATAGATTTTGGGGTTTGACGTTGAAGAAGGGGATGATGACCACTACAAATCCGTTAAAAAATGAATATCTGAAGATTTATGCTCTAATCATATCAACTATCTCTAAAATCTAATAAACTTTTACTCAACATATGACTTATACCCGTATAAATAGAGTTACCATTGTCTACTTATTTGTTGTAAAAAAAATTTCTTTGAAGAGCAATGAATTTTATTTAACACAAAAATGTCACATAATGCAATAGACCAAGAGCGGAAGGAAAACACCAAAAGCCAAAGAGCTACACAATATATAGTCGTAAATTTCTTGTTTAATTAAGAGAGGAGGAGCCATTACCTAATCACCCTGTGCGCCACATCACCTCTATCCAATAAAACCATGTTCAAAACTAACAAATTTACCCTATCACTACCCTAAGTGGAGGAGTAGAACCGATCCTACCCAATTCTACCATAACCCATAAAACACATACACTCACACAAACAACCCTTCATCAAGCTCGGCCAGATACCAAATTGCTACCCAATTTTCTTACCCAGGTGGTGGTGGTGATTACAGTTATCATTCGAAGTAAGAATTCAATCCCTTACCCGGATCACTCCTCCTTTCATGCATGCTATGAAAAATAATCAAAGTTTAATAATTTATGGGTAAAATTTAAATGGCTCAAGACACAATATTCTTTTCAATTTAAATAACATATATAGAACTATTTTTAAAATGTATCAAAATATTGGCGTTTAATAAAATTTCTATCTCTTCAAAGAAATTTTTTAGAATAACAACAAATAAGAAGACAAAAGGAGCAATGACATGGTAAACTTTATACAGTTAAGTTATATATTCGCAAAGAGTATTCTAAATTTCTCGGCACAATTGGTCGATTAGAACGTGTTCTTAAACTAAAGGTCGCAAGTTCAAACCCATCAAGATTATAATAAAAGCATACTTATAAATAGCATTAGCTGTGAATAATCAATTTTAGATTGTTCAAACCAAAAGTTGCAAAGCATTAAAATAAATTAAGTTTTAAATATTAAAATTATTCATTTGTCAAATGTTAAAGGATATTACGATAAAACTAAAATTTTCATATTGTAAGTTTTAAGCAAAAAAAATAAAATTCCAATGTATTTTGAAACTTAGTTGATTATATAATCTCATAGATCTTAAACTACGTCAAAAAAATTAACTTATAAATGATAAGTCGAAACATATAAGCACATAAGTTTGAAAATAAGCTTAAACAAACACTTTTTAGACTTCTACACTTTCAGAAATTATAAAGATAATTTATACCCACAACAAGTTGATGTGACACCTCTTCAAGGCCGGTCCTGAGATTTTGGATGTCCTAGGCGAACCGAGTGAATACGCCTTTGTAAACAAACAACATATTTTTAGGGGTTTGGAACCGGTCAATCCAGCGGCTCATCCCCACGCCGATTTTTTATTCATTAAATAAACGATACAATATGAGCAGATAAACTCCGAATACAAGTTCGACAACATTGATCACCTAAATCGATGTCTTCGATGCGTTCTTGAAGCAAAACATCAATTATCTTGTCATAGTCGACATTTGCTAAAAACTACTTTCAATACTACAATCGCTAACTCGTTGAGCTCTCTTGACTCATTGTACTCGCATATAAGACTTCAATATCTTTAATTTTGAAAAGCTTCTTTCTCATAGATCTGCTAAGTGACCGGAATGGTTAATAATATCTTGTATGCAAGTAAAACATTCGGGAACATATCCATTTTCTTCAGAACTCCATAATTTGAATGGATGTCCAAGGTCTTTCTCCTCGTATGCTCCATTAGGCAACATGTCTTACAAAATTTGTAACTCCATAAACAAATCATTCCGAATCAATATCACAATCTTTATCATTTGTCAAAGCAGATTCGAGATTCGAGCAACATTCTTTCAAGTTGGTATCATCTAAATAAAATAATTTTGAGGCGTCAAACATGAAACCAAAGATAGATTCAAAATATTTCATTTGCTCAAATCTGCTATTTAATTGTGTAAGAGCCATATCAACTAAAACAAGAAAGTAATTAGTTCTAAAATTCTCTTTAGCTGATTGTTGTTCTCTTTCAGTATTCGGAATCTCATCAAAATGTTTTTTCCTACAAGGAGCACGTTTTACAGGAAACTCATGTTCAACTCCAATGGTTTCTGCGATTTGTTCAGCTTGAGAAATAGCATTTTCATACTCAGTTTCCCTATAATTTTCAAAATAACTAACCAGTCCCTCTAAATTTTTTAATGCAACATCAATAAGCATATCATTGGATTGTAATTTCTTACTAACTAAATTAATTCTAAATAAAATATCATTCCAAATTACCAAACTTAAAACAAACTCAAAACTTGAAAATTCACCATTTACCAGTGATAAAGCATCTCTACACAATTTTCCATCTTCACTTACTTTAGCTAATTTTTTTAGAGCTTCTTTTATTTGAGAAATTTGAGTTTTTATAGCTTTAACACTTTCTATATGACTTTCCCATCTATTGAAATATGTATATGTCCTTTTATGTAATTTTACATTTATATAAAAACAGCTACATCTATGTTACCAAACGTTTTTATTTCAAAAATGCATTTCTACAAATTCACTGGCCATCTTCAATTCTCCATCGCTTTCATCGCATCGCTTTCATCGCTATCGCTACTTTTGCCAAACATAGCCTTTATAAGTTCATTTTTTATGTAATTTAAAATTTATGAGATTATATACATTATTTTATAAGTACATAATTTTAAAATAAATCAGATAGATTTTATATATTTATTATTATTATTATTATTATTTTTTTATGAAATGAGAAATTTTGTTTTACCACGATACCTTTTCACATCTGACAAACGAATAATTTTAACATTTAAACTTAATTTGCTTTCAATGGTTTACACCTTTTATTTTCAACTATCTAAAATTAATAATTCACACTAATGATTTTTATAATTATAATCTTGATTTATTTTGATCGTTTATATAAATTAGAAGCAAATAGTGTGTCTTGAGCCATTTGAAGGTATTTCATTTTATCCAAAACTATAAGAATTTTGATTATTTTTCGTTATATTCTTAAACGTTTCATTAAATACTAAAAACGACTATAAATATTTATTGCTATAAACCACAACTTTAGTTCCGATGAGAAAATAAGAAATCATGATCAAACGCAATTTGAAGCTTTAACTTGAGTTTTTATACGAGTTTTTACGTAACAATGTTTTTTAGTTGATTAGAAACAAATTCGTTATTCAAAGTTTTGAAAATATAATATTTTATTCATATTATTACAAAATACCATCTAAATGTCAAAGTTTTGAATCAACTTACAAATTGCATTGTATGACTATTTTGAATCAATCATTTGTATTTACCTCTTAAAAAAAAGATATTTCTACATATAAAAACTATAAATCAACGTAACTATATGCGTTTCTCACGTTTATTTCATATCTTCTCACTTTAAATATTTCTCATTTGATTATGATTTTATAAACCAGTGCTGATATATATGGGAGACTGGGAGTACTCGATTAGTATAGAGGTACAACAAATTATTAGACAAAAAGAGCAACAGCGTGGTGAACTCTATTATACCCTTAAGTTACATTTTTGGTAAAAAGTTTCGAGATTTGGGCTCAGTCGGTCGGTTAGAGCCTTCAATCTTGAATATAAGACTATGTTTATCAATGGGTTGACAACCCAATCGGTTGGATATATCATACACAAATAATAATATTTTCATCAAAATTCCCAAATTCTCCCACGACCAAGGTCACATGGCAACCTAAATTGCCAACCTCCAATCTGCCACATGGCGACTAGTGAATGACTATTTGTTTAATTTTTCTTTTAAAAAAAATAGATTGGTTGTATGTATAGGTCGAGTTGAGTTGTTGATAAAAAGGTATAAATTGGTTGTGTAGGTGAAGAAAAGAAAAAATAATATTTTAATAGAGATTGAGTCGTGATAGATTGTTGATAAACATAGTGTCGCAGTTCAAACCGTCACAACTTGTCCCATATCTTTTTGAAAGAAAAGAAGCTAAGATTGATTTTTAACGGTTTGTTGCGGATCATCCCCTCTTCAACAACACATGCCCATCGTCAAATCCATAAATTTGTTCATATCTAACAACCGACAATAGTATACAACCGCCAAACATAATACCCTATTCCGATCAATACACTTACTACTTAACATCTAACCAATATTTAAGTGTCAACAAAGCCGCTTCCGATCCGTTGTAACCTAATTTATTCACATTACTTTACATTTATAACAAAGAAGACTAAGTATGAACATTGAATATAGACAATGATACAAACCAAGAATGCATCATTGTAATTATGTTCCATGATATAAATCTAGACAATGATACAATTTTAGGGACCATATAGAGTAAAAGATTAACATTCTTAGGGGAGGAGTCGATGCGGTAAGGGATCGAGGCCGATGGATTATTTCGGTGCCGCTCGGAGCACCATTCCCTCCCTTCCCAGAGCGCAAATTCCACCCCAAATCCATCCCAAATCGGGCTTGCAAGCCCGGCTCCAACGGTCCAAAAACAAAGAAAAAAATAGTGTAACGGCTAGTTTGGGAGGGAAAAAAATCTCCTATATATACACATAAACATACACATTCAAAAAAACATACAAAAACATATACATTATGTTAATACAAATAAGCCGTAAAAACGTTTATTTATATTTTACGATCTTCTAATATTTTGTCGATAACAAACGTAAAATCATTTTAACGAAACAAATAAAATACGTAAATGGTTTGAGCCAATAGTTTATTAACACACTTACGTTTCACATAAAACACTAAACAAGTAATAGTGCTTTCATGATTTAGTAATACATATGTACAACAACTAGTGTTTACATATTGGGTGAATATTTACATACTTAGTATGTATTATAATGGGTAGAAGTTTAAGTATTTGACCCATTGATTAAATACATTGAATGTAGTTGGGTAAAAACCAAAGTCCATAATCCATACCCATAGAGCATAACCCATAACCCATTGCATGACCACATGCATAAGTCATAATGGGTATTATCCATGACCCATGGAGCTAACCCATAACCCATGGACTAGATGCATTGCATCTTCTAGATACATTGTATCTACTTGGATACCCATGGTCCAAAGTCTAGGACCCATGACCCATAACCCATAACCCATGACCTATGACCCAAAACCCATGGGCAAGAGAGGCGTCCCACGGTTCCCCAGTTTATAATCGGACGGATCCTCAAGTAAGGGATCCGTAGGATCCGTGGAACAAGAGTATGTTTTCTTCTATAAATAGTGAGCCATTTCTTCATTGTAGGTTGCCACTCCTACACATACTTTCACCTAGGTTCCTCGGATCCAAAGTATCTTTCATGTAGTTTGTGTTTGTTTTGTGTGATTCTCTAGGTTCCTCTTAAAGGCGAGATCACCACCTCTTGAAGTCGAGCAAGCTCAAGTCCATGAGTTGCCATGCCCGTCATCATCAAGACTATTGAAGTTCTCTTGTTGATAGTTCTTTCCTCCTCATTAGAAGTCTTGTGTCAAAGGCATTAGCGAAGGATGCCAAAGGGTCAAGACGAAGGCATTAGTGAAAAGTGCTTAACGTCCGTGTCAAAGGCATTAGTGAAGGATGCCAAAAGAGTCAAGACGAAGGCATTAGTGAAAGGTGCCAAACGTCCGTGTCAAAGGCATTAGTGAAGGATGCCAAGAGGGTCAAGTCAAAGACATTAGTGAAAGATGCCAAGGGTGTACAATCGATATGGTGTATCGATGTACAAATAGAGATAGGTTGTATCCAAGGATATTGATATCTTTGATGATGTTGTAATAAGGGTGAGTCTCCTTTGGGATAGGTGTTGTGTAGTGTTGGGTAGTAGTTCCTCCTTTGTAATGGAACTCGGTATTTAGCCTTGTACCGGATAAAGTGTAGGCGACGTTGTGATGGGTGTGGTTCTACCTTGTGGAAGAACCCGGTGTCTAGCCTTGTACCGGAAAAAGAGTAGGCGACATTGTGAAGGCTTCTCCGCCATAAGGAGTTGTGTCGTGTAGTGCTAATGAACTCTCGAGTAGGTGACTCGGAAGTGGAGTAGGGCAAGGAAGGTGTCCTTGTAGCGAACCACTATAAATACTCGTGTCGTGGTTTTGTGTTTCTTACTTTTTATCTTTGCATTACATATTTACATATATATCTATCAACGTCCAACATACACATCTAAATAGATTGACACAAGTCGATCTAATAATTTTAAAACGAAGTATTAATCGGTAAAATTATTCAACCCCCCTTCTAGTTTTCCACAATTGGAATCAAAGCTTCGTTACCAAGTTTCTTAAGAGTATATTGTACTTTTAAAACTTGACACGATCTATGTATGATTGAAAACTACAAGGAAGGAATTTCCTGAAAAACAAAAGGTCATGTTTTAAAATCATCATAATTTATAATGTTGGATAATGATAGATCTTTCTAATATTTTCTTTGTTAAGAATTCTCCATACTAGGATTTGGGCATCCTAAGAAGATCATGAAGAATTTCTCTCTAATACTTCTTTCCTTAAAAAGAATATTTAGCAAATGTATGATTTTTTATAAATTTCTCTTTTTTTTATATTTTTTTTAGATGAATCAATAATGTCATCCTTTTTGTTTAATCATGATTAAGTTTGTTAATACAAATAAGCCGTAAAAACGTTTATTTATATTTTACGATCTTCTAATGTTTTGT
The DNA here is from genome assembly GCA_022545495.1 of Chrysanthemum lavandulifolium. Classification (NCBI taxonomy): domain Eukaryota; kingdom Viridiplantae; phylum Streptophyta; class Magnoliopsida; order Asterales; family Asteraceae; genus Chrysanthemum; species Chrysanthemum lavandulifolium. Next base: position 75,517,034 of record CM040245.1, on the reverse strand, counting down.
CGATAACAAACGTAAAATCATTTTAACAAAACAAATAAAATACGTAAATGGTTTGAACTAATAGTTTCTAACATATTCACATTTTCACATAAAACACTAAAACAAGTATAAGTGATTTTATGATTTAATATTACATATGTACAACAACTAGTGTTTACATATTTGGGTAAAATATACACATCACTAGTATGTAGTATATTGGGTAATATAAATGGGTAGAAACTTAAGTATCATAACCCATTGGGCAAATACATTTAATGTAGTTGGGTACAACCCAAAGCCCATGACCCATGGAGCTTGACCCATAACCCATTGCATGACATCATGCTTATATCATATATGGATAATATCCATAACCCATGGTATTGACCCATACCCAATGTCTAGATACATTGAACCCTTGGTGAGCACTCAAAAGATACATTGTATCTAGCTAAAGACCCATGGATCAACCCATAACCCATGACCCATAACCAAAATACCCATGGGCAAAGAGGGCGTTGCCCACGGATCCCTAGCCTTACGCTAGCGGATCCTCGTGGGAGGATCCGGGATCAGGAACGAGAGAAAGTTTCTCTATAAATAGAGAGCCATTTCTTCCTTTTTACTCACCACTTTACACACATACTTCCCCCAAGTATTATACCTCTCTAACCTCAGATCCAAGTGATCTATGTAGTTTGTCTTTTGTTTTTGTGTGATTCTCTAGGTTCCTCTTAAAGGCGAGATCACCACTCTTGAAGTCAAGCAAGCTCAAGTCCATGAGTTGCCATGCTTCGTCATCATCAAGACAACTAAGGTTCTCTTGTTGATAGTTCTTTCTTCCTCCATAGATGTTGGGTTGAAGGCATTAGTGAAGGATGCCGAAAGTGTCAAGACGAAGGCATTAGTGAAAGGTGCTTATCGTTCGTGTCAAAGCATTAGTGAAGAATGCTAAAGGTGTCAAGACGAAGGCATTAGTGAAAGGTGCCAAGCGTTGTGTCAAAGGCATTAGTGAAGGATGCCTAAGAATCAAATCAAGTGGCATTTGGGAAGAATGCCTGGGTCGTATAATCGATGAGGTGCATCGTTATACATATAAGTATTTGTTTATTTCAAGGATGCCGATATCCTTGATGGTGTTGTAACAAGGAGTAGATCTCCTTGAGATTAGGTGTTGTGTTGTGAAGGGTAGTAGTTCCTCCATAGTAATGGAACTAGGTGCTTAGCCTAGTACCTAATAAAGGGTAGGCGACGTTGTGATAGGATTAGTTCTCCTTGGTGTGAAAGAACTCGGTGGTTAGCCTAGCAGTATAAAGGGTAGGCGACATTGTGTTAGGTGTGGTTCGCCTTGGTGTGAAGGAACTCGGTATTTAGCTTTGTACCGTAAAAGGTTAAGCGGCGTTGTGAAGGCTTCTCCGCCATAAGGAGTTGGTGTAGTGTTTACGAACTCTCAAGTAGGTGACTCGGGGAGTGGAGTAGGCAAGGAAGGTGTCCTTGTAGCCGAACCACTATAAATACTTGTGTCGTGGTGAAGTGCTTTACTCTTTATCTTTCATTACACGTTTATATATCTATCTATCAACGTCCAACATAAACAACTAAATAGATTGACATAAGTCGATCTAAATATTTAAAAGGAAGTTTTAAATTGGTAAAACTATTCAACCCCCCCTTCTAGTTTTCCACAAAGTTTAAGTAGTATCTTTACGCTCTCTTAATGATCACTAAAGTAGTTATCGATATTGAACTCATCATCAAGAATGTCGTTGATTTCTATAGACAAAACTACAAACTAGTGATAATGATATCTCGGCTATTCGAGAGCCTTGATCATCACTCCTCACATAAGGATTGTTGACATTTCATCTATGTCAATAAGTATCCATGTGAAATTTCTCATATTATGATAAAATAGGATTTTATCATAATCTTTGAAAACTTCCCAAAGAATTATGATTTATTCATAAAAAGGGAACCTCGTCAAATAGGACTAGTATAACACGTCAAAACCCCAAACCATAAGTTATAGAGCATAAACATCGAGCCTAGGCAAAAATTAGAGCTCCCAAACCAAAATTATCAAGGATCACTTAAGTCATCAAATTGCCGATATCTGGGATCCACTGCTTGAACTAGCCGGATCCTCATACAAGGGATCCATGGGATCCGTGCAATGTAACATGAATAAGAAAGAAATAATCAACGTGGAAGTTCCACTACCCACTTTACTCTATCAAGACTCACGAACATAAAACCTATTTACTGTTCAGGAGTAGATTGATCATTTTCTTCAACGAAACAATCTCTTGTGTAAGTATAATCTTCACTACATTGTTATTTCCATTCCTTGATTCCTAGGATTACAATTTTCATCTTTAGAAGTTGAGCTCAAATGGGTTTGTCACAATTTTAAGTGTTGATTGTACACATTGGTTGTAGCGGAATTGTCCGATGGCTTGGCGTGGACAATTCACGAGAGGTGTGTTAGGAATTAGAAAATTCATCGTTAAAGAGTGGTCACCTCAAGTATATGTATTCGAGAAAGCTCGTAGTCGTAGTCATGTTATGTTAGTAAGTAGTTTGTTAAGTAACACCGTGGAGGACAGACAGTCTTTACCCACCGTATGCCCGATCCATGACCGTAGGTGGTGTTTATTTGTAAGACACTATAAATACCCTCTACCTCCCAAGGTAGAGGGTTGGGCTCAATACCATTTTCTTTGTTTCACATAGTTCCCAACTCTCTTCCCTTTCTCTCTAGAACTTTCTCTCTAAACATCTTGAACGCCACTTGTGATTATGGTTTAATGTGTTTGTGAAATCCTATATCCTTCAATTGGTATCAAGAGCCATGGTTTGATCATCTCTTTACATATCCTTGGATTTCTAGTGGTTTTAGATGGTTTTGAGTTTGAAAAGTTTAGTGGTTTTGCATCATTTGGATCATTTCTAGTGTTAAAGCTTGAATTTTGGGTGTACTTTTGTGTTTAGAATCATTGTAAGTACTTGGGTTTTGATTTGGTAAGCTTGAATCAACGTGGTTGAGCTTGTTTTGGATTGAAAAGTGTGTTTTGAAGTTTTTCTTGCTAGCGACTTGGTTCTCGTAGTGCTTTTCATCGTAGCGACTTGCTTTTAAAAGGTAGCGAGTTGTAGTGTAAATTGTTAGCGATTAGGTCCTAGCGACTTGTCTATTGAGACAAGCCGACAAACAGTACAACTTAGTGGATTCTCCACTACGGCTAGCGACTTGGTGAAGTTAGCGACTTGCTTTCAATTTTGTTAGCGACTTGTACTTAGCATTCTTAGCGACTTGGACCTTAGCGAGTTGCTCTTTAGCGACTTGACTGTGTAGCGACTTGGTGCTTTAGCGACTTGTGTCCAGTGACTTGGGTCTTAGCGACTTGGTCTTAGCGACTTGGTTCACAGGAAATTGAGATCTTAGCGAGTTGCTACTTAGCGACTTGGTGCTTAGCGACTTGGTTCAAGAATTCTTAGCGACTTGGTTGACTTTTGTTTATGTCTGGTTTTCTCTTGATTTAGTAAAATCCGTGAAAGAATCTATTTCTCGGTTTAATCATAGAGTTATAAAATCCCGTGTAATCTGTTAACATGTCTACCAACGTACCTCAATTATCTCCACTTATTCTTGAGGATGTTCAAGCGGTGGTTCGGATACTGGCCCACCCATGCTCGATGAGGCCGACTACGACTCTTGGGCTCAATGAATCAGATTGTACTATCTTGGAAAGGAAAATGGGGTCAACATTCTCAAATCCATTGATGAAGGATCGATGAGTGTGTAAATACTCATCATTTTGGTCAATCAACTGCAAAACATTTAAAAATGCTCGAAATGCATCAAAATCTTGAAAATATCTCAAAATTGCATTTTATATGTTTCGGATGCAAAATGTTTAAAATCGGATGAAAATGAGCTAAGTTTGCATAATTGGCGCTTCAGTCCCCAAGTTTCAAAAGTTGTCAAAAATAGTCCCTGAGCACTTATTTCAAAAGAAAAGTCACCAAAGGTCCTTTTAAAATCATAACTTGTCATAATTAGTCCTTTGGTGAAAAATGTCAAAAGTTTTGAGAAATTACAAGTTTGGTCCTTCAAGTTTCAAAATTGGCAAAAATGGTCCTTGGAAATTTGAAAATGTCTATTTTGGTCCTTGTACTATTGGAGCTTGTCATTTTTGATCCCTTGAAACAACTTTGGAAATTTGGCAGCTTTGGTCCTTGGTTTTTCAAAAATTACAAAATGGTCCCTATGTTATTAATACAAGCCATGACCCTTTCCATTTGGACCCCTGCCATATACACCCTTTGGACCCCTTGTTTTGACCCCCGCCAATAATATACTCCTCGATCAAATAAGTCAAACGACCCTCCTTTTCCTCTTTTCTTACTCCTTCAACTCGCTTCACCGCAAACACCAGCACAACCATCCTCCAAACTTTCATACTTCACCTCCTTATCACTCCACCTCACCAAACTCCAAAATGCATTAAATGCATCCTCCCCTTGCACTCAACCCCAATTGCTAAAACCATTTTGGCGCCAAAATGTGATCAAGCGCCAATAATGGCTCAACTCATCAATGGTCCCGAATTAAAGTGGGAAAAGCTCAGAAGTCAAGTGGGAAGCATTTCACATATAAAAAGAAGCAAGAGAAGCAAGAGAGAGTAGTAGATTTTAGTTTAAAATTTCATATATGTCGTTTGTAATATCAATGCTTTAGTTTAAGTTTAAAATTGTAATCCTTTGTTCTTATGTACTCAAATCAAGTTGTTTTATCATTATAATCTCATTTCAAGCATCACTTTCAAAGTTTTATCCAAGTTAATGTTTTTATACCCACTGTCTTGAAATTCAGTTTCAAACTCTTATATCCAAGCTTTTAGTAGCTTATTTTTAAGTTCAAATAAGTTTATTTAAGCTATTTATAGCTTTTGGCAAGCTTACAATTCAGTTTCAAGCAACTTGGGTACTTGGTCAACGAAAGTCAAACTGTGAAGCATTTTTGGTCAAGCAGGCAATGAAATGATATGGGTTGATGCAGAATTGGATATGGGTTGAATTAGAGTTAGTTGGGTTGATATATATATAGGATAGTGGTTCTTTGGTTGATTGATCTCAAGCCATTGTGGCTAGGACCTCATGTGAGTATCATGTTCTTGAGTCTGTTTGAATCCATGTTTTATTGTTAATGAGCTTTAATACTGTTAACATTAATATAATGTAGCTTAATATCACTAGAATAATGGATGTTTTCAGTTCTGTGCATGTTTTGAGTATTTTCTTCATATCTGTCATAATGGAGCAGTTGATTTTAGTGTTATGAGTATTAGCTTTCTTGCATCAGTTAGTTGTTTTAGTGAGTTTAGGATTTGATTTGGTGAATTCCAGTGGTTTAGCTGCAAGAAATCTAAGAGTAGATTGCATTTCAGTTACTTGAAGTTGTGTTTGGATCAGTGGGTATATTTGAAATTGAGCCTTGGTTTGCACTTGACATTTGCATTATCAGTCTTGATAAAGGTCACTTGAATCATTTTAGTCATCATTTTGCTTCTGCATAAGCTCAAAGTCAAATTCACCAAGAATCATCTTAATTTGTTTAACTGTTGGCATTTTCAAAATCCAAAGCTTGATTTGTGTTCAAATGTCGAGAGAGTAGCTTAATATAACTTTATTTTACCTTTATACATCAATCTCATCCACAAATTGATTTCAAATCTCATTTAAGTCAAAGTATCAAAAGCTGTTTCAAAAGTCAAAATTTGAAAAGTCGGTTTCACCCAACTTGGGTGATTTTAATTGATTCATTTCGGTTCAAATCAAGTGAAATTTTGGGTTTTATAAGTTCGGTTGGTCAAGTTGTTTAAAATGATTTTTGGTTAATTTTGGAAGCTTTTATAAAGGTTGAATAAGCCTCTCAATAAGCCACTTTTGCCTCGCAGACCGGATCAAATTATCGAGTCGGTATGTGCTTCTTGCAGAGCTTGTCAAGAGCTCAGTTTAGCTCATCTTGGTCTCATTCTTGGTTTATAAGTAGGTAGCCAGGTCTACTTTAGGTTCCTACATCTGTTTTTTAGTTTCAGCTTATTGGGTAGCTTATTCTTAAGCTGCAAAGTAGTAATGGAAACTGTTTTAGCACTTGATTTTAAAACATCAAATCTGAGTAGCTTGTGTTTTAGAGGTTTAGGCTAGTTGATTCTAGTTGCTTTTGAGTAGTTATAGCTTATTATAGCTTCTGTGTTCAGTTGGTGCTCATTTGGTACCTCTAGCTTATTTGGAGTGCTTATTAGTTTCATATTCCTTCACATAATCTACTGTTTTTATAATTTTCCTAGACTTAGAATATTAATTTAGACTTTTCCTGAATTTTTCATATTTTTCTAGCACTATTTGCTATTTTTCTTCATTTAAAACAGTTTTTAGGCCTTTTTAATTAGCTTTTATTGCAATTAAATAAGAAAAACCTCAAAAAAATAAGTTTTCATTTTTCTTAGGTTAAGATAAATATAAAAGTCAAAAAATATTTTTCAGATTTTCATAGTTTAATTTGTAATTTTTAGTAATTTAATTAGTTTTAAATAGTTTTTAATTCTTAGAAAATAGAAAATAATCGAGAAAAATATAAAATTAGTTTTGAAAATTCTCTTTAGTTATTTTAGATTTTCTAAGTCATAATTTAATTTTTCTAGCTTTATTTCATATTTTCTTGTATTTTAGGCTATTATTAAATAAGTAAAATAGTTTTAATTAATAATAATTAGATAAATAGTTTTAAAAATAATTTTCTTTTTCTTAAAATTTTCTCTTATCATTAGGTTTGTAAAATGTCATTTTATATTTTTAGGATTAATCTTGTTTTAGTTTCACATTTTCTTTGTACGTCACGTAGTTTTAATTTAAATTTTATAAAAAAATCAAAACATCATTTTGCAAATAGTGATAGCGTTTATTTAATTTATTTTATCTTTTTATTTTTCTTTAATTTGCATTTAAGCCCCTGTAATTTATAAATTTTTGTTCATAATCACAACTCTTTTCCGTTCAAATTCTCCCGATCACTATTCGTTTGGTGATTCATCGCATACGTTGGGATTTAACGACTGGGAAACACTATACTCCTTTGATCTTCATTGCATTTGGTTCCGCATCGCTTGAAGTTTGTTACGGTTAGCCATTCAAGTGGCTAGCTTGTGACAAAACTTGATTGTCTGGGAGCGAATCAATTTTTGGTGTCATTGTAGGGAGGCAGTGCTAATTATCTTCGCTTAGCGATTTGTGATTTGAATATTCACTCTTTGTTCATACCATCTATCTATATCTATATATATTTTCTTATAAAAATCCAAAAACCCAAAACATCCAAAACGTATAAAACACAAAAATATTTTTCTTTGTTTCTATATATTTATCAAAGATAAAAATACAAAAGATTTGTCGTTTTCTTTGTTTAATAATAACAACATAAAAATTACCACATGAACCAAGGCGGTGTACTACCTAACTGGGGTATGCGACCATAATAAGTTCCCGAACCAAAGATTAAAACTTGCCTTTGTGTCCTTGTGAGTGGTGTACTGCTTCAAAGAAGCCATTCATCTTGTGATTATTGGTTTAAGTTCACCGTTGTTTTGCCTCGATATTGTTTTAATTGGATTTGTTGTTATATCTACTCTTCAAAAACCTGAAAACCCAAAAAGATTCTTCTTACCCCATTTTCATAATTCACTTTCATAATTCTCATTCCTTTCCTTAACTCGAGATCTCTTAGAGTTAACTCTAGTGTATGCGCACTCGCTCTTCTAGATCCGTAAGCCCATTTCGTGAGCTTGTCAAGATTCCAAGAAGGCGTGTCAGTAGAATTTTCGCCCATCATCGGATCGAGATCCGGATCCGCTCTCACACTACTTCCGTTATCATGGCGGAAGAACGTCCTATGTGTGAGCTTCTCCACCCATCGACGGGTATGGAGATGCTATTGTTATCCCACCATTGTGGTCGAAAATTTTGAGCTCAAAACCAGTTCTTGAATCTTGTAACCTCAAGTCAATTCTATGGTTTTGAGCGGATGATCCTCATGCTCATATTCGATGGTTTAATAAGATTGCATCTACCATCAAATACAAGAATGTCCCTACAGATGTTTGTCAAGCTTCACATTCCCATTTTCTCTTGAGGACAAGCCCGTTTGGCTTGAAAACAACCCCTCGGTAATTGAGACATGGGAAGACCGTGAAGAAATTTGTGAATGAATTTTATCCACCTTCCAAAACCACGAGTCTTAAAATGAAATCATCAAGTTCACACAAAAGTTTGATGAATCCTTCGGTGAATCATGGGATCGTTTTAAGGAATTGCTCGCAAATGTCCTCACCACGGTTTCTCCGAGTTGATGCAACTCGATACTTTCTATAATGGGTGAGTCAATCGATCAAGATTCTCTCAATTCCTCCATGGAGGAAATTTCTTAAACAAACCGTCAAAGAAGCTTTAGCGATCATTGAAAACAAGTCTAAAGTTCGACCGCACGAAGCAAACCGGTTGTTTCCCAAGTCGGTGTTGGTCCTTCTACTTCATCGCTCGTGAGTCAATCTAGCATCGATGCTAAGATTGACAAACTCATGAAGCAATTCAAGCTTTGGTTCTCTCCAACCAAAAGAAAGTCTTTTCCACAAACTTCACCTCTGTGAAGTTAAGAAAGTGGAAGTCGTGTTACTTGTGGTGGCCCCATGCCTATTACAAGCTGTATGGCCACCGATGGTAACCCTTTTGAGGCAAACGCGTGGGCGGGATTTCTAATCAAGGAGGCAACCAATACCGTGCTCCTATAGACCCGAACCACCGCCCTAACCACTACCTGGACCTCCGGTTTCAATCGTAACCAAAACCGTAATCAAAATCGAATAGAACGAACCAAGGTTTTCAAAACCAAGGTAATTTTAGTCAAAATAACGGTTTTCAAAATCAAAGTCAAAACTTCCAACACGTGGAAATTTTAATAGAAACCCGTGTCGTGGAAATTTCAACCGTGGTATTTTCATGGCAATAATCAAGGAAATTTTCAAAATCAATGCCCTAATCCAAACAATAGAGGCCAAAATTTTCCTGCAAACTCAAGCCATTGTTCCAACTGGACCATCATCGATGAGTTGTTGAAACAATTCATGAAATCCCAAGAGGAAATGAACAGTTGTTGGTTAGCCGATTTCGACATTAAGAAGTCTTTAAATGATCGACCCCGGGCTCGTGTACTTTACTAGCAACACGATCGCTAATCCGAGGCGATGCAAAGGCGATCACAACCGAAGTGGTGCCGTATGATGGACCCGCTATTCCTACTACCTCTTCTTCTCTCTCCGAAGGTAGTGGAAAGTGAACCCGAGGCGACAAAGGACAAGGAACTTCCTACTAATAACGGAGGTACCAAAGAATGTCCATCCTCGGTTGTCCCAAAACCCAAAACCAAACACGAGTTGTTTTGAACCTCCAGTTGGCAACCCCAAATCCAAAACTTCTATTCCTTACCCCTCACGTTTAAATGAGCAAAACTCCGAAAAGCCGGTCATCAAATGGAAAAAAAAATTCAAATTTTCCAAGAGCTACATTTTGACATAAGCTTTGCGGATGCCATCATCTTGATGCCCAAGTTTGCATCAACTCTCAAACACATGTTAAGCAACAAGGAAAAGTCATTTGAAATGGCCAAAACTCCTTTGAACGAGAACCGCTCGTAGATTACATAAAAAAGCTTCCGAGAAGCTAGGAGATCCCGGAAAATTTCTTCTCCTTGTATTTTTCCGGGAATGATTGAATGCTTTGCCTTGCCGATCTTGGTGCAAGTATCAACTGATGCCTTATTCAAGATGGAAGAAACTTTCTCTTCCGAACTTATTCCACCGCATGACTCTTGAGCTTGCGAGATCGTTCTATATCGCGTCCTCTTGGCATCGCCGAGGATGTATTCGTGAAAGTAGGAAAGTTCCATTTTCCAGTTGACTTTGTGGTTGTTGATTTCGATGCCGATCATCGGGTTCCTCTCATTGTTGGACGAGGATTCACGAGAACGGGTCGTGCTCTCATTGATGTATTTGAGCAAGAAATCACGTTACGTGTGGGTAATGAAGTCGTCACCTTTAACCTTGATCAAACTTCGAGGTACCTCAAATTATGATCTTGAATCAATTAATCGAGTCGATGTAATTGATATTGCTCGTGAGGAGTCTCAAGAGTTTCTTGGTTATCTTCATAATTCGTGAGTGGGGATTCCACCACATCTTCTAAACCAATCATTGCCGACTCTTCCCCTCTCACCCGCTTGAGGAGGTGACTTCTTCTGGAAGAGATCGATGAGTTTCTTGTTAGTGATGAATCAATTCCGCTGGAATTGATGGTGTTTATGATTCGGAGGAGATATCCTTTATCTCGAGCAATTGTTAAATGAAGATCCATTACCTTCGCTCCTCCGAAAGAAATCACGATCGAGGAAATCAAATCAAGACAAACATCTGTTGAAGAATTTCCCGAGGTTGAACTTAAGGACCTTCCTCCTCATCTCGAGTATGCATTCTTAAAGGGTGATGATAAATTACCGTCATAATTGCTAAAGACTTAAGCGAGGAGGAGAAAACGCTGCTCGTAAAGGTCTTGAAGTCACACAAGCAAGCAATTGCTTGAAACTCTCCGACATTAAGGGTATCAACCCCGAGTTTTGTACTCACAAAATCTTAATGGAGGATGACTTCAAGCCAGTGATCCAACATCGAGAGAAGGTGAATCCTAAGATTCATGAGGTTATCAAACAAGAGGTTCTCAAACTTCTTGATGCGGTTTAATTTACCCGATCTCCGATAGTCCTTGGGTTAGCCCAATTCATTGTGTTCCTAAAAGGGTGGCATAATCATTGTCACAAATGAAGAAAACGAGTTAATTCCAACTCGATTGGTTACGGGATGGCGTGTGTGCATTGACTATCGCAAGTTAAACGAAGCCACCCGTAAAGACCATTTTCCTCTACCCTTCATGGACCAAATGCTTGAGAGATTAGCAAGGAACGAGTACTATTGTTTCCTTGATGGTTTCTCGGGTTATTTTCAGATCCCCATTGATCCGCTGGATCTAGAAAAGACCACATTCACCTGCCCATACGGAACTTTTGCCTACAGACGTATGCCTTTTGGCCTATGTAACGCTCCCGCATCGCTCCAACGATGTATGATGGCAATTTTCCACGACATGATCGGGGAAACAATGGAGGTGTTTATGGATGATTTCTCGGTCATTGGGGACTCGTTTCAAACATGCCTCTCCCATTTAGATAAAATGCTAAAAAGGTGTGAAGACACCAATCTTTGTCTAAATTGGGAGAAGAGCCACTTTATGGTCAAAGAAGGCATAGTCCTTGGCCATTAGATTTCCAAAAATGGGATTGAGGTAGATAGAGCAAAAGTTGATGTTATTGCTAAATTGCCTCATCCTACTACCGTCAAAGGTATTAGGAGTTTCCTAGGTCATGCGGGTTTTATCGCAGATTTATACAAGATTTTTCTAAAATAGCTCGGCCTATGACCCATCTTCTTGAAAAGATGCTCCTTTTATCTTCTCACCGAGTGCATCAAGCTTTTGAAACATTAAAGAAAAAGCTACGGAAGCACCCATTCTAGTTGCCCCGATGGGATTTACCCTTTGAACTCATGTGCGATGCAAGTGATTTTGCTATCGGTGCGATCACGGGCAACGAAAACCAAGCATTTTCGGCCTATCCACTACGCAAGTAAGACTATGATCAAGCTCAAACCCATTACACCACTACGTAAAAAGAATTATTAGGCGTGGTATATGCGTTTGAGAAGTTTCGCCATACCTTATCGACCAAATGCGTGGTGTATACGGATTACTCGGCTCTCAAATATCTCTTTGCAAAACAAGATGCAAAGCCGAGATTGCTCCGTTGGGTTCTCCTCCTACAAGAATTTGATATCATTATACGTGATAAAAAGGAGCCGAGAACCCGTCACGATCATCTGTCTCGTCTAGAAAACCCTCACCAAGATGTGTTCGAGAAAAGGAAATTAACGAACGCTTCCTCTCGAAACACTTAATGTGGTTTCTTTTCGTGGAGACTCTTCTACCCCATGGTTTCTTGACTTTGCAAATTACCATGCGGTAACTTTGTGGTGAAAGGGATGTCGTCCCAACGGAAAAACAAATTCTTTAAAGATGTAAAACATTACTACGGGACGACCCTACTTGTTCAAAATTTCATGAACAAGTCATCAGCGATGTGTGTATGGTTAGGAAGCCAATGACATTCTTAAGGCTTGCCATTCGGACCTCTTGGGGACATCATAGCCCCAACTACACCGCCAAGAAGGTGTTTGATTCCGGATTCTATTGGCCCGCAATTTACAAGGATGCCCATGAATTTGTCAAACGCGACGCTTGTCAACGTCACGGAATATCTCACAAAGAAATGAAATGCCGCAAAACGCCATTCAAGTGTGTGAGATTTTGACATCCGGGCATTGACTTTATGGGGCCATTTCCTTCATCTCGCGGTAATAAATACATACTCGTGGCGTTGACTATTTGTCAAAATGGGTTGAAGCGAAGCTTTACCTACCAACGATGCCCGAGTTGTTGTAAAATTCTTAAAATCTCTTTTGCTAGGTTTGGAACTCCACGAGCTATAATCGGTGATCGTGGTACGCATTTTGCAATGACCGGTTTGATAAAGTCATGCAAAAGTATGGTGTAACTCACCGTCTCTCTCATGCGCACCACCCCAAACAAGTGGGCAAGTGGAAGTTTCCAACCGAGGATTAAAAGATTTCTTGAGAGGACGAGGGTGAAAACCGTGCCTCTTGGTCGGATAAGCTAGATGACGCACTGGGCTTTCCGTGCGACTTATAAAACACCCATCGGGTGCACTCCATACAAGCTAGTGTACGGAAGGCATGTCATCGTCGGTTGAGCTTGAGCACAAGGCATACGGGCCTTGAAACATGCCAACCGATATTCAGACATACCGGTGATCACCGGAAAGTTCAAATGAATGAATTAAATGAACTCCGTGATCAAGCATACGAGAACTCTTTGATCTACAAAGAAAAGACAAAGAAGATTCATGACTCAAAATCAAGAATCGCGTTTTCAACGTCGGTGATCGAGTCCTTCTTTTCAACTCAAGATTGAAGATTTTCTCGGGAAAACTAAAATCCCATTGTCCGGACCATTTACCATCACTAAAGTATTTCCATATGGAACCATTGAGTTATCTCAACCCGATGGTCCAAACTTTAAAGTGAATGGTCATCGGTTGAAGCATTATTTTGGAGAGGACATTCCTCGTGTGGTTGTCCCGGATCTACAAACTTTCCCCATGAACCAATGAATGCGGGATCGAGTCAAGCTAGCGACTCGGGAATCAAAAAAAGAGCATGCCATATGGGTTTTCACCCATATTTCGACTTCTTTCTATTTTCTACCACCCTAGTGTGGGGAGTTGCCCATTGTTGTATATAAGTTTTCTCAAAAAAAAAAAAAAAAAAAAAAAAAAAATCTTTCAAAATAATGGCCGTAGTATTTCCTTTCACGTTCTTTATTTCGCTTAACCGCGGTACTTTGAATATTGAGGGCAATATTCATTTCTAGTGTGGGGAATTCTCACGAATTTTATCATGTAAGTATACCACCCAATTCCCCCATTTTGGCCAAAATTTTTTTGGGAGTAAGTGTTTTACACTTACTCATCTTACTGATTATCGATCCGCCATGTCTAATAAACAAAAGGATTGGCTAATCCAGAGCAAATGGCTCTTGGTAAAGATATATCAAATCCGTTTACGACTTGCAATTTGCCCAAAATTGTATGGTATTCATTTCACCATATCCTTAAAAGTGAAGAGTTGGCTAGCCGCAAGTTTATGGCTTGTGGTAAAGGCGATGGAAAAACCATAATTGGTAATCAGCTCACCAAAGATAATATTGATAATTTATCTAAGAGTTGGCTAGTCCGAAGCAAACGGCTTCGGTAAAGACAAATCAAACCGTTGGAAGTCGGTGGTTTGCTCAAAATCACATGGTTATCGATGTACCATAGTTCTTACTTGAATCGAAACATTTGGCTACTCGAGTAATGGCTTTTGGTAAAGAGATTCAAATCCATTAAGTTTTTCTCAAAAGATTGCTAGGGACTAGCAATAGTTTAGTGTGGGGATTGATGAGTGTGTAAATACTCATCATTTTGGGTCAATCTGAATCGCAAAACATTTAAAATGCTCGAATGCATCAAAATCTTGAAAATATCTCAAAATTGCATTTTATATGTTTCGGATGCAAAATGTTTAAAATCGATGAAAAATGAGCTAAGTTTGCATAATTGGCGCTTTACCCCCAAGTTTCAAAAGTTGTCGAAATAGTCCCCAGCACTTATTTCAAAGAAAAGTCACCAAAGGTCCTTTTAAAATCATAACTTGTCATAATTAGTCCTTTGGTGAAAAATGTCAAAAGTTTTGAGAAATTACAAGTTTGGTCCTTCAAGTTTCAAAATTGGCAAAAATGGTCCTTAGAAATTTGAAAATGTCTATTTTGGTCCTTGTACTATTGGAGCTTGTCATTTTTGATCCCTTGAAACAACTTTGGAAATTTGGCAGCTTTGGTCCTTGGTTTTTCAGAAATTACAAAATGGTCCCTATGTTATTAATACAAGCCATGACCCTTTCCATTTGGACCCCTGCCATATACACCCTTTGGACCCCTTGTTTTGACCCCCTGCCAATAATATACTCCTCAGTCAAATAAGTCAAACGACCCCTCCTTTTTCCCTCTTTTTCTTCTCCTTCAACCTGCTCACCTGCAAACACCAGGCACAACCATCCCTCCAGCTTTCATACTTCACCTCCCTTATCACTCCACCTCACCAAACTCCAAAATGCATTAAATGCATCCCTCCCCCCTTGCACTCAACCCCAATTGCTAAAACCATTTTTGGCGCCAAAATGTGATCAAACGGCCAATAATGGCTCAACTCATCCAATGGTCCTGAATTAAAGTGGGAAAAGCTCAGAAGTCAAGTGGGAAGCATTTCACATATAAAAAGAAGCAAGAGAAGCAAGAGAGAGTAGTAGATTTTAGTTTAAAATTTCATATATGTCGTTTTTAATATCAATGCTTTAGTTTAAGTTTAAAATTGTAATCCTTTGTTCTTATGTACTCAAATCAAGTTGTTTTATCATTATAATCTCATTTCAAGCATCACTTTCAAAGTTTTATCCAAGTTAATGTTTTTATACCCACTGTCTTGAAATTCAGTTTCAAACTCTTATATCCAAGCTTTTAGTAGCTTATTTTTAAGTTCAAATAAGTTTATTTAAGCTATTTATAGCTTTTGGCAAGCTTACAATTCAGTTTCAAGCAACTTGGGTACTTGGTCAACGAAAGTCAAACTGTGAAGCATTTTTGGTCAAGCGAGCAATGAAATGATATGGGTTGATGCGGTGGATATGGGTTGAATTAGAGTTAGTTGGGTTGATATATATATAGGATAGTGGTTCTTGGTTGATTGATCTCAAGCCATTGTGGCTAGGACCTCATGTGAGTATCATGTTCTTGAGTCTGTTTGAATCCATGTTTTATTGTTAATGAGCTTTAATATCGTTAACATTAATATAATGTAGCTTAATATCACTAGAATAATGGATGTTTTCGATTACGTGCATGTTTTGAGTATTTTCTTCATATCCGTCATAATGGAGCGATTGATTTTAGTGTTATGAGTATTAGCTTTCTTGCATCGCTTAGTTGTTTTAGTGAGTTTAGGATTTGATTTGGTGAATTCGATGGTTTAATTGCAAGAAATCTAAGAGTAGATTGCATTTCAGTTACTTGAAGTTGTGTTTGGATCAGTGGGTATATTTGAAATTGAGCCTTGGTTTGCACTTGACATTTGCATTATCAGTCTTGATAAAGGTCACTTGAATCATTTTAGTCATCATTTTGCTTCTGCATAAGCTCAAAGTCAAATTCACCAAGAATCTGTCTTAATTTGCTTAACTGTTGGCATTTTCAAAAATCCAAAGCTTGATTTGTGTTCAAATGTCAGTAGAGTAGCTTAATATAACTTTATTTTACCTTAATACATCAATCTCAGTCCACAAATTGATTTCAAATCTCATTTAAGTCAAAGTATCAAAACCGTTTCAAAAGTCAAAATTTGAAAAGTCAGTTTTCACCCAACTTGGGTGATTTTTAATTGATTCATTTCTGGTTCAAATCAAGTGAAATTTTGGGTTTTATAAGTTCAGTTGGTCAAGTTGTTTAAAATGATTTTTGGTTAATTTTTGGAAGCTTTTATAAAGGTTGAATAAGCCTCTCAATAAGCCACTTTTGCCCTGTGCACTGGATCAAATTACTGAGTCAGTGCACAGGCTTCTTGCAGAGCTTGTCAAGAGCTCAGTTTAGCTCATCTTGGTCTCATTCTTGGTTTATAAGTAGGTAGCCAGGTCTACTTTAGGTTCCTACATCTGTTTTTTAGTTTCAGCTTATTGGGTAGCTTATTCTTGTCGCAAAGCAAGTAATCGGAAGCTGTTTGCTTTTGATTTTAAAACATCAAATCTGAGTAGCTTGTGTTTTAGAGGTTTAGGCTAGTTGATTATAGTTGCTTTTGAGTAGTTATAGCTTATTATAGCTTCTGTGTTCAGTTGGTGCTCATTTGGTACCTCTAGCTTATTTGGAGTGCTTATTTTTAAGCACTTGTGACTGCAGTTTCATATTCCTTCACATAAGCTACTGTTTTTATAATTTTCCTAGACTTAGAATATTAATTTAGACTTTTCCTGAATTTTTCATATTTTTCTAGCACTGTTTGTTATTTTTCTTCATTTAAAACAGTTTTTAGGCCTTTTTAATTAGCTTTTATTGCAATTAAATCAGAAAAACCTCAAAAAAATAAGTTTTCATTTTTCTTAGGTTAAGATAAATATAAAAAGTCAAAAAAATATTTTTCCAGATTTTTCATAGTTTAATTTGTAATTTTTAGTAATTTAATTAGTTTTAAATAGTTTTTAATTCCTAGAAAATAGAAAATAATCGAAAAATATAAAATTAGTTTTGAAAATTCTCTTTAGTTATTTTAGATTTTCTAAGTCATAATTTAATTTTTCTAGCTTTATTTCATATTTTCTTGTATTTTAGGCTATTATTAAATAAGTAAAATAGTTTTTAATTAATAATAATTAGATAAATAGTTTTAAAAATAATTTTCTTTTTCTTAAAATTTTCTCTTATCATTAGGTTTGTAAAAATGTCATTTTTATATTTTTAGGATTAATACTGTTTTAGTTTCACATTTTCTTTTGTACGTCACGTAGTTTTAAATTAAATTTTATAAAAAAAAAATCAAAAACATCATTTTGAAAATAGTGATAGCATTTATTTAATATATTTTATCTTTTAATTTTCTTTAATTTGCATTTAAGCCCTGTAATTTATAAATTTTTGTTCATAATCACAACTCTTTTCCGCTCAAATTCTCCGATCACTATTCGTTTGGTGATTCATCGCATGACTTCGTTGGGATTTAACGACTGGGAAACACTATACTCCTCGATCTTCATTGCATTTGGTTCCGGATTGTTTGAAGTTTGTTACGGTTAGCCATTCACAGTGGCTAGCCATGTGACAAAACTCGACCGTGCGGGAGCGAATCAAGGACCTTATCGATTGAGACTACAAGAGACTTAATTGATATAGCTGCAGATGGAACAATGATCTATGGAATAGATGACGAAAGGCGTATGATGAGCTCAATGATAAGGAGAAAAAGAGATTCGATGTCGATATCGTGGCTTCTAACATTATACTGTGGTCTTCCAAAATATATCTACAAGCTTATCAATCACAACACCGAAGCCAAGGCAAGATGGGATAATGTGAAGATGCTTCTCTCGAGTTCGAATTAACCAAGGAAGAGAGAGAATCACAAGCTGTATGATGAGTTTGAGCACTTCAAATGAAACCGGATGAGAGTGTCTATGAGTACTACGTGAGATTCCATAAGCTTGTGAATGACATGAGGAACATCAAAATGACCATGCCAAACATTCTAATGAACTCAAAGTTTGTGAACAACATGAATCCCGAATGGCACAAGTTTGTCACCTCCGTGAAGCTAACCAAATGATTGAAGAATACAAACTATGAGCAAACAGATGCCTTCCTTCTTCGAATGAGAGACATGCCATGTTTGAAAAAATGATTATTGATCGGTTCAAAACCAACCAGGGAGAAACAAGCTCATCAAATGATTCAATGACTTTTTACACAAATGTTGGAATTACCACCAAAGCTTCTCAAGTCATACCCATGGGTAATGGTAATTACAAGCTCATCCTCGATCCAAGATATAAGCCTCCCGACCCAAACACATTCATGGAAAACCTCATCAATCAAGCTGTCTCTCATGGTTAGTCAAAACATGAACTCTCCCACACACCAACAATAACCTCGAGCAAAGATCCAACCCACACAATCAAGCTAGTGTCGAGATGGGAAGGTCATAGTGCAACCAGTTCAAGAATGGCGGTATGAGCAGGGAAGAGGTGGAGTTGGTAGAGGATATGTGGCAAATCGAATCGTGGAAGGAATCCAAATCAGGTCAAGCTAAGCCAATTAAGTGCTACAACCGTGGTGGTGATGGACACATAGCACGGAACCGCACTTCTCCAAAACGCCTCAAAATGCGTAGTACTTCAAAGACAAGATGTTACTAGTACAAGCTCGGGATAATGGAGTTGTGTTGGATGAAGAGGAGTTGTTGTTTCTTCGAGGCAATGCAAAGACATATGATGCGAGATGTGGATGAGCAACCAATTGGAGATAGGTCATAATCATCATAATGCCTTTCAAGTCGCCGATCGTGATGCATACGACTGACGTTGATGATGAACCTCACCGCATGACTATTTTCATGGCTAGCATTTCTCCAATGGTCTCTCCAAAGGTCCCTCACCACTGACAAGTTGGTCCATCCAAAGAATCAATCATCTCGCAGGTATTAAAACTATACGATGATGTTGATGAGCAAAAGATACATGACAAAGTACAATCAATCGAAACTTTTGAGTCGATATTGAAAATATGGGTAATATACATGTTGTCCCATATGATCAATATATGAAACAAAGTGAAAGCGAGACCGTACCAAGTGATGCATCTTCTGCGGTCAATGATGACTATATTTTGATGAATACACGCATGTGCCCTAAGGATTTCATTATTTCGAACTAAATGCCTATAAAGAACAAGTTGCTATTTATGAACAGTGCTAAGTTTGAGTTAACCACCCGTGAGCGTGAAATGGATGACCAAATGCATACAATTATTAGAAAAGGCAATTTTAGAAGAAGTATTAAAACAAGAGTTAAGCTCCTTACAAGAAAAGCTTTCTAAAACGCTAAGCAAAACAAGAACTTCAAGAAAATGTTAAATGCTTAGCAAGAATTCAATGCTAAGGAATCAAAACTTTTGAATGATTTTTCCAATCTAAAAACTTTGAAAACAAGCTTGAAAATAAGTTATACGTACGCATAAGGAACACCATTCAGATCGCTCACATGATCACTAAGCATAGAGTTCTCAGCGATAAGCATAGTATCCCCATTATAATGGAATCCAACCCTGAGTATGGTAAGATAGCTAAAGCTGCTCAAAATGTAATCTATGACGGCAATGAGATTCTTAAACCTAGACAGAAACCTAGTTGCATTGAGTGCACAGAGGAAGATAGAAAACTAAATGATGCATCTAGGGAGAAAATGAATAAGAAGCTTAACGATCCTGCGTGTAAAGATAAAAACATAACGATCAAACCCCATGATTACACTAAGGAAAATTGGATATCCTTGAACATGTTTAAGCCTCAAACTCAATTAACCCCTGAACAGATCTTTTGGAAGAAAGATATGGATAAGCTAAAAGTTAATGTACTTGTTGAAACAAACACACCCCTTAGGAAAATGCCTGCAGCTATTGTGTATCCTCCAAATACACCAATGCATCTAGTTCCTAGATCTGCCACTAATAGCAAGACTTTAATCACCGTATGTTGTTTATCACCGTTTGTTGATTTTGAGAAAACATGTAAGAAGAGAATCACACCTCTGGGATAATCAAGGGGAAAGGGGTTTGAGCAAACTAAAGAATGTTATTTAAGCGAGGTCATGCCTTTCTTTAAACAATTAAAAGGTCAATTTGAGAGCCTTCAAAAGGAATTAATTCGATATTAAAGAAATGGAAAAGGAATTTGATGCAATGATAGTTGAGGTCAATGACTATGAACAGGAACTCAAATACAATGAAGTTGAAAGAAAGAACTTGCATATTTTAAATGAGAATTTGATTTCGAGTTGTGTTGCTCAAGATGTGTTTTATATCGCTACTAAGCACTCTATTATCGCTTCTCGATTTCATGAATTATCTATTGCATTGAAAGTTTCCCATGATCGTGTCATTGAGCTTGAAAACAAAACTCGTAACTAAGTGAGAAAATTGATCGGGATGATCACGATAATTTGATAAAACATCTTTCTAAACTAGAAGTTGAACATTTTGATTTACAACTAAAATATCAACATCTTAAAGAAAATGTCAAAACCTCAAATATCAAGACATCCTCGATGTTCCGAGTTTGATGCGGTTTTCGGATAAACAAACGAACGTAATGTATTCAAGCTCATTGTAACACGATCGTAAAATTGAAAGTCCAAATCTCTCAATTAAAGGGTGAAAAGAACAATGTGATCGGCTCCCAAATGCCTCCTCCTTTAGATTCTCAATATTCTCAAACTTTTCATCTTCAAAACTTAGTTAATGCTTTACAAAAGAAAACGAGAGTTTTCTAGAAGAAAATGAAAAGTTAAACGACACTTTAAAGAGTTATATGATTCAATGAAAGTCACTCGTGACAAAACAACGAAAAAATAACGTCTTTACAAAAGAAATTGAGAATCGAGGAGTCGGAAAAGGGAACCGCCACTTGTTTTAATGAGAATGTTGCATCAAAGTCATCCTCGACCGCAAGTTAAGGATAGTCTAGAATACATTCCTCCTCATCTTAGGAATAATGAACCCGTGTTTCACAACTATTGTGCTCACCTTAAGGATAGTCTAGAATGTCTCCGTGAGATTGTGGAAGAGGATTTTATAAATAAGCCTCTTGATGTTGAAATTAGGTTTCATGCATTCAAGCCAAACGATCTCAAGAATCGCTAGAATGTTTAATAGCAACATGTCCTAAATCCTTATGTGCAAAAGGAAAAGTCATGATGCCTTGTTCTATGCCTAGTGCCAAGCATACAAACCATTCTATGTCCGGTTTAAGAAAGTGAACACTAATGTGCCTTCAAGTAGTTCAAATCCTCGCACTTCTAGTTCAGAATGCAAAAAGTAGCAAAACCTACTAATGTTCCAATTCCTCTACAGAGTAAGAAGTGACACCAAAGCAAGCGGGTCAAAGCCTCAAGGCAACACAAAGAATGATAGGGCCTTGCATGCTAGGAATGTTGAGTGGAAGAGAGTAGAAGATCACCTTAGGGATTATTTGAATAAGACGAATCGTGTTGATTCTAGTGTTAGCTCTAAGCGTACCGTAATTAATGCGAATTCTACTACTTTTGGCAAAACATGTAATGATGATTGCGTGGTTTCATTACTAATCTTGAATGTGGTGTGAATGATTTGTCTAATGTTGTTAAATGCCCAACTAAAATTGTTAATGTTAAAATTCAAGCTAAAAGGCAAAAGGCAAAGGCGAAAGAAAGTTAGAAAATAGTGGAAACCCGGGAAGGAAATTTAGTAATATAGGTTATCAATGGATACCCACCGCCATAAGATTAATGTGTTGTGCCCTAAATTTGCTAAGTCAATGCCCACTAGAAAATGGATGCCTCACGGTAGAACTATTCCTTAAGAAGTGAACACACTTTGAATAGACCAAATACGGACACTAGCACCGCATTTATCTCGATGATTTCATTGCTTCTACTTCGATGTGGGTGTTCCAATCATCATTACTAACCAAATGGAACCCATTCTTGCATGGGGATCCCAATTATCCGCTTATCCATTCTTATCATGTTCAATTGCGGATCGCTCAAATCGCTCGTGGTACACGGACTCGTGTTGTTCCAAGCATATGATGGAGACCGGTCACGCTCATGAACTTCGTGAGTAAATTCATCGGAATCGTGAGATTCGAACGATCATTTTGGTGCTATTATGGGTTATGGAGATTACTTGGTCGGAGACAGTGTGATTTCGGGGTATATTATGTTGAAGGTCTTGGACATAATCTATTTTCGTCGGACAATTTTGTGACTCAGTTTAGAAGTGGCCTCGTGAAACATACTTGCTTTGTTAGAGAACTTGATGGTGTGGAACTTCTCGGAGGAACTCGTGGTTCAAACCTATACACCATCTCTATCGAAGATATGATGAAATCTTCACCCATCTCGCTTATTGTCAAGGCGCCCAAAACTAAGTCATGGCTATGGCACCGCGCCTCAATCACTTGAACTTTGGTACCATAAACATTCTTTCCAGAAAGGACTTAGTTTTAGGTTTACCTAGACTAAAGTATGAAAAGGATCATCTTTGTTCAGCATGCCAATTGGGAAAAAGCAAGAAGTATGCCCACAAACCCAAACCTACAAACTCAGTTACAGAAGTTCTTCATACAATTCACATGGATTTATAAATGGAACCGAATACAAGCACGTATATTATCTTGTAGATGGGATTTACCCGAAATGGGGGGTGTTTGTGAAAACTATTTCTTATCCAACTGGTGATAAGCGAATACGATTTAGTGCGGCACAGGAAGGCGCAAGAAAAGATGTGGAGCGAGCTTTCGGTATGCTTAAAGAGAGATGAGGTATACTTCGAGTACCAGCACGACTAAACGAAGAATTGAGAATAAGAAAAATCATGTATGCTTGTATTATTTTGCACAACATGATTTTAAAGGAAGGGGGCTTGCTTTATGTTTTGATTGGATCCCAGATCCTCCGGTGAATTCACCACTTAACAAAGACGTGTTATTGGAGATCCGAGATGAGGACACTCACGATGATCTACGAATGGATCTCATCGACCATATTGAGCACGCATACATTCTAAATTTAGATGGCTAGTAGTTGTTTTGTTTTTTAATGTGTCTTGTATTTTTTTAAAAATTTCCTAATTGTTTTAAGTATTTATTGTATTTTATTTTTAGTATTTAATGTATTTTTAATGAATATTGAAGTTAATTGAAAAAATAAATAAATAGTGATGTGGAGGAGAGAGAAACTAAAAATGGGAAGAGTTTGAAACATGCTCATTCCCTCTATAGATGAGATTGAAAAATGGGTGAAAAAATGGTGATGTGGAGGAGAGAGAAACTGAAAGATGGGGGAAGAGAGGGAGACCACTCCCTCCCCTCTTAGAGCACTTCCATCCATAACACCAATAACACCGTCCACGTCAGCGCCACATCAGCTTTAACATTTAACATTAACATTCCCAAAAAACACTCACAGCCATAACATCCCAATAACACCATAACACCAATAATATTTCATATTTTCAATTTCAACCCCTAAACTAAAACAAACACTTCATTTATTAAAAAACATATCATTATTTTGAAAATATATTTAAAACATATCATTTATTAAATTAATATACAAATAACATTTTATATTATTAAAAAAATTACAAAAAAAAAAAAAAAAGTTGAATGGATTTGGTCCCACACACAAACACAATCTTCGCCTTCCTCATTTAACAAACCAAACTCAACTTTCTTCTTCCACAAACAAATCCAAGCAAAAAAAAAAAAAAAAAAAAAAAACCATCATCTTCTTCGTTAGAGGGACTGCTTTGTAACTCGTCGATTTTTTTTCCCTGCGCTTAACGCGCTAAGTGGCAACGGCTAGGGACCAACGGCGTTAACTCGCTCTCTTCCATCGGTATAACGCCATTAATCGGCGTTAAAATCCCATAACAGGCGTTATCCCGTTATGGATGGGAGTGCTCTTAGAGCACTTGCATTCATAACACAAGTTAAACTTTAACACTGTGCCACGTCAGCGCCACATCAGCTTTAACATTTCACCTTAAATCACCCAAAAAACACTCACATTCATAACATCCCAAGTTAAGGTTTAACATTTGATATTTTCAAATTTAACCCCTAAACTAAAACAAACACTTCATTTATTAAAAAAATATATGACATTAAACATTAAAACACAAAGTACATTAAACATTAAACACGAATTACATTAAACATTAAAACTACAACGAGATTGAGTAAAAATAAAACTACTAAAACTTAATAAAACGAATCATCTGAGTCCCAACCCTCGTCATTGAAGAGGAATAAAACTCACGATTAAAGAGCTTTGTCTCCATGATGTCAAAGTAGTTATCTCGAAGATATTGAGCTTCCCTTGCTTCTTGTTTACGACGAGCAGCTTCCTCGCGTGCATGCTCTTCCATAATCTCTCTATAGTTTTCTTCGTCCTGTTCAAGTTGACAAAGGGAAGCCTCACTTAACCCAAATGGATTGTTTTCAAGATCCACATGTGGATCGTTAGCGACTTGATTGTTATGTAATGGAGTGTTAACAATTGGATTGTTCACATGTGGAGTGTTAACAATTAGATTGTTAACAGTGGAGAGTTTAAAATACATTTTCCGGTTGGAAACCGGAAAGACATCTTCGGTGGTGTTGAGTAAACTTCAAATTCTTCCGAGTTGGAAAGTCGGTTTCCAAGAATCGAGTTGGAGTTGGAAAGCTAGTTTCCAAAGAACTGTTGTGGACTTGGGAATTCCGAGAAAAATCTTTGAGACATTTTTGTGTGTGTGTTGTGTGTGTAACTTGTGTGTGTAAGTTGTGTGTTCTAAACAACTCTGGTAGAGTTGTATATATAGGCAGAGTTGATTTTAAATTTGAATAAATCCCGCTCATATTTGATTTTTAACTTTTAAATTTGAATTTGAATTTATCCCGCTCAGAATTAACCATTATAATTTAAATTTAAATTTGAATAGGTTGAGGGGGTATAAGTGAAAATTTATTTGAAATGGTGTAGGGGTGAAATGATTTTTTCCGATATCTTTTAACACCCGTTAGAGTGGTAACTTGGGCCATTTAACGTGGGTTTAACGCGGAGCTCGGTGTGGCTAACACCGGTTAACGACAAATAATGTCGGAATAACGCCGGTCGGCTTTAACCATTGCATATGCTCTTAGAGTTTGAAATTCAAATCTCAGATCTAGACTGGTTTTGTTTTGTAGACTAATGCTTAAGTTTGTTGATATGAAGAAATTGTTTACTATATGCAGTAAACCATTTACAGTTTATAGCTTTCTTTTGGGAAGGTAGTATAACCACCTTTATTTCCTCACATTACGATACGCATGCATACGTTGACTGTACACAAACACCACCACTTTCATGTTATATTTCAAATTTCTATCCATCCGTATCGCATGTTTCAGAATAAATACCATCAGCATCACGAGGTGGTCCAGAACTGCTGGCGATCATGCCTTGAGGTGCAGAAGGTGGAAATGTTTGAAGTGTCGAATCTGCAATGAACAACTTACTACGTAATTTATGACTAAATAAAAACACGTTACCATTAAATTTAACAAATACTTGTCCGGGCGGATCTTGGACAGGCTGAAACATCAATAGAAATGAAGGTTACAATCATTTACGAATGTAATATATAAAATGCTAATGAAGGAAGAGTTAAGAGACATACTGCAACAGATCCTGTGGTGTTATTATTATTAACGGTTGTGTAATTTCCTAACATCATTTTAATATCCCTTAAATCTTCTTGTTCTAATGAATATTAACAGGATTGCAATTTGAAGAAGAATAATGAATGTTCTGTTTTCTTCTATTGTTTTATGTTGATATTAACTAGAGAATGTTTTTAAAAGTATAACAATCACTTTGACATCAGATCTACGTAAAAATGTTTAGTTTGATAAATAAGATAATAGATTGTTTAAGTCACAACTTGATAAAAAGGGTATAATTTGTACATAAAACTCCTTTTCATGTTACAAAAAATTTGCTGATGTATAGATTGATCTATTTGTATAGTTAACTTATGCATTAAAGACCAGGTTCGTGTATATGATGAAATGGTTAGGATGTTGTTTATTTACCTTAAGGTCGCAAGTTCGAATCATTTTTCCAATACTGAACCTTTTTATTATTTTTTTGCACCAAACTAAAACAATATGCATAGGAAAGCGACACGTGACACACAAACAAGAGGTGTACATTAATTTAGTTCATACGAACAAGTACAACACCTCCACCAAATACTCTATTTTTTTTTTTTTTTTTTTTTAGAAAGTTGAAGTATGTCGATTCATTCTTTCTTTTCAGTTGTATGATTTTAAGTTTGTAACAACAGTGATTGATTGAGAATTTTGATTAGTTTATTTTAAAAGTTTAAACAAGTTTGGGCATGCTTACTTCAAATGTCAATATACCAAAAAAGCTTATCAGAATGCTTGGGCACTGTATAACCACAATTCGCGACATGAATCACAGAATACTTGTTAACATCGTCAAAAATAATTTTTTGTCGTGAAAAAACACCTTAGAAGTCTAAGAGGTGCAGGCCCAGATTTGGCTATGGGCCATAAGGGCGACGGCCCAGGGGCAGCCCAGAAGGGGGGGGGGGCAACAATTTAGAAGTCTACATATAGTATACTATGTTAAAAATATGGCCCGTTTTAAAATAGCCTGTTACAACTTCAATTTGAAATGAAACTTTATATACCATACGCTGATACGCAGAAGAAAGGAATAGGCAAGGTTGAAGACTTGAAGGCTGTTTGACTAAGGTCTAAGGTCTAAGCCAGGCCCGGATTTGGCTATGGGCCATAAGGGCGACGACCTAGGGGCAGCCCAGAAGGGGGGGGGGGCAGCAATTTAGAGGTCCATATGTATGTATAGTATACTATGTTAAAAATATGGCCCATTTTAAAATAGCCTGCTACATATTCAATTTGAAAACATATGGCCCATTTTTAAAATAGCATGCTCCATATTCAATTTGAAAAGGAAGTTACGAAACTTACGCATTTACTCATTCATTGTTTGACTAAACTATAATTATAATAAGAAATTTGGAAGTTTGGAACGACACTAATTATAAAAACGTATGTTACAACTTCAATTTGAAGCGAAACTTTATATACCATACGCTGATACGCAGAAGAAAGGAATATGCAAGGTTGAAGACTTGAAGGCTGTTTGACTAAGGTCTAAGGTCTAAGCCAGGCCCGGATTTGGCTATGGGCCATAAGGCGATGGCTCAGGGCGACCTGTAAGGGGGGCAACAATTTAGAGGTCCATATGTTTGTATAGTATACTATGTGCCCATTTTAAAATAGCCTGCTACATATTCAATTTGAAAACATATGGCCCATTTTTAAAATAGCATGCTCCATATTCAATTTGAAAAGGAAGTTCTGAAACTTACGCATTTACTTATTCATTGTTTGACCAAACTATAATTATAATAAGAAATTTGGAAGTTTGGAACGACACTAATTATAAGTCTAAGAAGGGTTATTTTCGTAACCAAATCAATAAATTTGATCGGTGATATTAGAGAACTGCGAGAACCAATCCTAGCCTTCCTTTTTTGATCAATGGTGTAGGATACACATGGCATTTTGGTAAATAAATGGAAGTTATTTCGCCTTTTTATTAAATAGGGGTCATTTGGGTATTTCATCTATCACATTTAATTAAACCGACCTCGTAGACTCTCATCATAACCTCTCCCCAAATTTATCTCCCAAGTTGCTCAGAACAAATAAATGCCTAAAAACCGGAAGAAAAATCAAATCAAATTAAACACATATCTTATCCTTACTTAACTATTCAAAAGCCCCAATTGATAGGGTTTTTTCATGTAAATCAAAGAAGTCATGTGGGAAAACACACATCCTGCTTTATTTTGAAAGGGAAGATGATGTAATGAATGTAATCGCTTTTTTTATTGTGTTATGATCATTGTTTCATGGTTAATTTGAGTTTAATTAACAAAAAATAAGTATTGATCTAACTGCATGTTGGGTTTTTTCGATTATGTTTTAGATGATTTTATTAATTTTTGTAAGTCATTTATTTTAATTTTGAACATGGTTTTAGTGTTAGTTGATGTGTTATTAAAAAGCATTACGATTTGTTGAACTACATGTGTTTTTAATTTTATCAGTTTTTTTAGCAGTGTTTGATTATCATTTGTGTTTTATATGTTTTTAGTAGTGTTTTTATCATTGTTTTATCAGTGTTGAACTACATGTGTTTTTAATGTTATAATGAATTAGTTTTTTTAAACAAACATCTGATGTTATTTATCACTATATGTTTGAAAAACTGGACAACGTAGGATGTGTGTTAGTGAATATGTATATAATGGATGTTATTAATATACTATGATTATTTAGGATGTGTTTATGATTCTGTAAACGTTTGTGTTATTTGTGTGGATAGTGGATCAAAAGACCCTGTTTTTAATAGGATATTTTCGTGAAGTTTGTGTTTATGGTTATTCGTTAGTAACGTGTGTGTATATGAAGGTTTGAATACTATAAGAGTATGTATATATGAATGTTTGAGGACTAAAATGTTATGTGAATGTATGTTTAACACGTGTGTATATGGTTGATGTATGGTGCATTAAGCATATGTGTTAAGTTTGTTTTGATGGATATTTGTTATACAGATATTTATATGTATTAATTTTGGATATCCAAGACTTTTTTGTATATGGTTTGTTAATCTTGAAATAATATAAGCATATGTATATTATGTTGATTATATGTTTTGAACACGAAGTAATGTATATAACGATATTTAGATGATATTATTTATGTTATGGGATACTGATAATGAGTCAAACTTTTACATGTGTTACAGATTTAAGGAGAAGTTACAGAACTAAACGAAGCAAAAGCGTGGTTGAAGAGAACACAATTGATGATCCTATTGACGCAGACTTGGAGAATAGCAATGATGATTTTGAAGATCAGGTTCAACCAAACCAAGGAAGTCCTGCGAGCGTTGGTATGGAATCTAAAATGTTTTGGCATTACAGTTTAAATATAATGGTATGTTTAATTGTATGTGTTTGTATGTGTAATTGGGTAGCTTCACCTATGAGATGGAGAAGAAGCATGATACTAGGAAGAGTTGGGAGTAGTAGCCCTGATGAAAAAGG
Source organism: Chrysanthemum lavandulifolium (assembly GCA_022545495.1). Lineage (NCBI taxonomy): Eukaryota > Viridiplantae > Streptophyta > Magnoliopsida > Asterales > Asteraceae > Chrysanthemum > Chrysanthemum lavandulifolium. Next base: position 75,487,733 of record CM040245.1, on the reverse strand, counting down.
TATCGCAACATTTTTTTGAAACAGTTGAAAGGTCGGTTATCAAAAGACGATTAACATTTGTGTTTAATGTGATATTAATATAGTGGAAGCTGGTAAGAAAGGGAGAAAGCGAACTACCGATAATGTTGTGCGAAAACCGTGAAGAAGCCAAAAGGTATTGATACCCCATATATGTGTTTATGTTGCATGTGTGAATTAGTGTTTGTATTAACAAATAGCATGCGTTATATTTGTTGCGCTTGGTGTTATCAATGAAGTCGATGTAGTTGGACCATCAAAAGTAGTGCCGGAAGTTAAGTCACCTAAGATAGATACAAAAGGGAAAAAACCGGCTGTAGATATCTCGACAACTCTTAGGACACGGTCTAGCCCACGGCCATTTTATTTAGCTATAGCAACCCTTAAGCCGAACCAACAAGCATGTATTGATAGACTAGGATTTGGAAGCTTACTTGAATTCAAGGTGGATGGTATACCAGCAAAGTTAGGATTTTACGTGGTTAAGAACTTTGATGATGAAAAATGGAAATTGTCGAGTAAAGGTACTCTTAGAGTAGATCGTGAAAGAATAAGTCAAATGCTAGGTTTGAAAATGAGGGGATAATATACTGAATGCTGAAGTGTCGGATAATGGGGTAATGATAGAGGAATGGAAGAATCAATATCAATGTGAGGAATCCAAAATAACACCCACCGTCGTTAGGAAAATGATACGTAGTAGTAAGGTTGTAGACCTAAACTTCAAGGTGAATTTCATAGTACTGTTTGCAAACGTTATTGGTAGTTGTTCAAAGACAGGGTGTTGTGATTTAGAAATTTTAAAACATATCGCCCAAACACGGATTTCAAGAGAATAAACCGTGTCGGGCTTACTTGATAATCTTCCAAACCGCAAAGATGGGTGGAAGCCAAAAGTGAAGAACAACTACTTTTATGTCACCGACCTTGTTAACTGTAATATGGAATACATATATGTTGAATTATATGAACGCACATGTATAATATCCTAACCGATTAGAATTATTTTGTGACACGATGATTTACGTTGATGGAACAAAATGCGAGTCATCGCTAATTGCTCGCAAAAGACCACCAACAAGTAAATGGTCAATGGACCTTTGCAAGAGAGGAAACGCGTAAGTAGACACCGTGGATGTGGTCCGGGAGAACTAGAAGTCTGTATGAGGAGGAAGAAGACGATGGTTTCCGGAAGATTTAGAGGTACATTTATACAAACTTATACATTTAAACACATGTATTGTATTGATATAAATATGTATCAAATGCTTAAACATGTTAATGACAAATGAATAATGTTGTAGTAAAACGATGTTGAATGTAAATACATATGTTGGTTAACAAAATGTTGGTGTACAAAATTAAAAATAACAACAACCATTTATTAATTTTAAATATACATATAGTAGTTCAAACACATGTATATTCTATATGTTATATGGTTATCCGATGCGTAAAATTCATACATGAATATCTACGTGTATATGCAGGGTTTGTCCGAAGCTTGGTAAGTATATTGAGACAATCGAAAAGTCGGTTCGTGTTTTGAGAAAACATATGCCTAGGTTTAGTGGTATTCCCAGATAGTGATGAGTTAAAAGCTTTAGAGTCAAGTATATGGAGGTACCGCGTAATTTGGATAAGGTGAATCATGTAAAAGATGTGAACAGGAAGAGACATCCGTGGAATTGGACAAAAGAAAATGTTGAAGTCGCTACACCCAACGTGACAGTTGGTAGTGGGAATGTAAGTGGTGGTGGTTGGTTTGATACACCGAAGCTACATTAGGCATGCAAACACAAGCGTTAGTTGTAGCTATGTTGATAAGATTTCAAATGAGTATAAGAAGGGAAGGGCGTGGCATTGGATGACATGTCATCATTTAGCCCGAACTTGACACCAAGTTATGAGGAACCGAAAGTCAAGGGAAAGAAGCGACAAAGAATAAAGCTAAGGCATGCAATAATGGTTCCAGATTAGTTTCGCTAGGCCAAATGTTCCCGAACAAGGTTTAGTTAGCAACGTGGAAAAAGGGAGCAACCATCGACGCCCGGATGAAATCTCCATTTTGTGTCGAGCAATGATTTCACCATTGGATGCCCGTGAGAAGAAGGTGTGCAAGCTCCTATTTGAGATGTCCGAAATCTCGAGTAAGTACAAAAAATGATCAAGTTTCCAAAAAGTATATATGTTTATTTAAATGTAGTTGCATTGACACTTGTGTTCATATAAAGTTATTAAATACATGTGAATATCAGATATAACACATGTGAATTATTTATATATATATTACATGTGAACTTATACGCCATTTGTTCTTTTCTTCCCTTGATAGTGACATACTATTCAAGACCGTGGATCGGTCACAGCTCAACCCGCTTGATGTTGGAGAGTTTGGGCCAATCGCAACATGTGGTGCCAAATGTGATTAATGCGTGGGCGTAGATATTGAATGTTGGTGAACGACAAGAGGACCCAATTCACCACTCCGGTATTATCCGCCAACGCTTATGGTGGTAAGTATTCTTGTATAAAATATAAATTATTAGGATACGTGTGCGTATGTGGTCTAAGTCATGAAAATGTTATTAACGTAAAAATATAATGATTCTTGAAAATGTAATCGAAAGGTTCGTGGATGTTCTATACAATGCGGATGAACGGATAAAGTTGTTCACGCTTATGTTGATAAGGCACTTGCAAAAGATGGAAAAGCGAAAACATTCAAAGGAATTGACCTTGTAAGTATTTCGTCTAATTTGCAAGATCTATACTTTCTATAATTGGAACATTACACATGTATATACCAACCGACACGTAATGATTTACATGCCCAATCGTAATTGTGTATGAATTGTGTTAAATTTTTCTCGAATTTTAGTGTGTAATATAGATAGTAAATGCGAATATGTAGCGTCTTGGATTTAGACACATGTATGTAATATAGATAATAAATGGGAATTGTAGCAAGAATATATATAAAACACTATCTTCTCGAGTGTGTATGCCAAATATATATCGTGGTGAATTTACACACATGTATTTATGATATAAATAATGTGTGTTTATTCCCGTGTCGAATGGTGAACACAATTTTCTTGTGATATTCAATTTAAAGAAAGGTGGTGTGTGGATGTTGGATAGCAAGGGTGTAAAAATGTGAGTTCAAGAAGAGTAAGAAAACTACACCGCTAGGCAAATTGTAGACGGTGAAGAAACAATTCGTGATGATAGCATGGCTATTATAGTGGTACGTGCGCTAATTCCATATATATACAAAGTTTAACATAATATACTATGTATAATTTCGTAAGAATAATATTTGTATAATTTTATTTGATAAAACACAAGATGCGGACTTTGGGAGATACCGATCAAGTCGGACATCCAAAAGCGCTTGATATATTCACAATTCAATGCAAATACCGATCCCGAATTGGCGAATGTAATCAAGGTCCCAAACTCGAGTGGTTGTTATGCGTCATATGGAAACCTACATGGGAGAACCAATGGAAAGGTATGACTGCTGGTCGTCTAGTGATGCGCGTGAAGCAGATAGCGCATTAACAAGTTAAGGTCAAGTATGTTGCAAAGTTACTACTAGGAGGATGGAATTTGAAGCGTGATAATGTTGTAGGAATGATTGGTGGTATCTAGAAGTTCAAAGGTCGTTGAAGGACAAAACTATCTTTGGGAACTACTTATGTTTGTGTTGGTTAAGTAGGATGACTTGGTTTCGCTTAAGTTTGTGCCGCTTAAGACTATTATTATGCTTTGGAATGTTTAATTATGTTGATTTGGTTTTAATACCTTTAAGGTATGTATTTGAATGGGTATCAAAACGTTTATGTTAACTATGTTTTGGTTGGTATTATTTTAAGAGTAATCAGTAATGATTACTTTAAATATTATTTAAATCTGGCTAAGCTTGTATTTGTTTTTGCATGGTGATTCAATCCATAAAAGAGTACTGAAATATATACATGTTTTTTTAGTATATGAACACAAGTGTAAGTGAAAATAAACTAAACTTGTGTTAATAAAATCAACTTGTTATACGAAAATAATGTAAACGCACGTATATGTAAAACATCACGTGTGTTTGGAAGCTTAAAATAAATGGTTATTCTACATGTGTAATACGAATGTGCACATGTGTTTAATAAACATCACATGTGTAATACAAATCTGCACATGTGTTTTGATAAAAAAAATACAGTTATATTTGTATTTAATGGTATATACATAAGTTTTAACTTAGTATACAAATGAATATCTATTCAATAAATTAGGATATGGTATATACAGTTTTATAACATATGTGTATTGAATGTGTATATCAATTGTAAAATAAATAAAACTAGTGTGATTGTTACATATATAGAAAATGTGAGGAACATAGGTATATTAACGAGGTATAAATAATGCATATGGTGAATAGACACATGTGTTAATTTGATGATAAGCTAAATACTTTATTCATTGAAATACATATAACATATTCCAAAACATTTGTGTCGGAAAACACAAATACATTATTCATTGAAAAAGGATAAAAGAAAGTACGACATCTAATATCAAGATAGGCAACTTTATTTAGTATCCCTGATCTATTCAGATACTAATAAATAATTGCTTTATTCAGATTCAATCTTTTCTTCATTCTTGATGGAATTGGCTTGGCTTTTCTTTAGTGGACATGTACGGATGTTGTGGCCGGGTTGACGACAGAAACTGCAAACACGGATCTTGGGGGTTCTGTTAAAATTACCTTTTGATCCACGCCCTTTATTCTTTTTAAACAAAGGGTTTACAACCATGGGACGCCCAGATTTTTCAAAGTTGGTGAAACCATGATTTTAGAAAACCAAAAAGCTTTATAAATAAAGGAGCATAAAAGTATGTGTGTGTTCACAAACGCAGTAATATATAGGGATAAAAAGGTGAATTAGGTTATCAAATGTGTAACAACCTATGCATAAAAAGGCATGAAAATAATCTATATTTTTAAAATATAGATATGATTATATTTAAACATCAAGATTTGGATAAATCTTCTATATTTTGAAAAGATTTAGATATGATTATATTTAAAATGAAGATGTGGATAAACACCGAATATTTGGAAAAATTTTCTTAAAAATTAGATGATACGATGCAATATGAATATAGTTACACGGAATACACATGTGTGAGGCATTTGCAAAACATATACACACATGTGTTTTTCAAAAATATTACACGTACATGTAAAAAAAGATCAATTGACTAAACAAAATCAAAGGAATATTAGTCATTAAAAATCAATAATCAGATACACATTAATAAGGGACAAACATTAAACCAAATAATATTCAAAACATACTTAGATTGATTCAATATTCAAAACAAAATAACCATAAACCGAATGTCATGGTAGATGACATACCAAATTAACACAAATGAAAATGAAATAAATAAAACATACGGATTAAAATCGCCTTGAAAAATAGTGAACCTAAAAGCGTATCAAGGATGAAAGTAATTGTATGCTAAATTGCATTGTCGACAACTCATTGTCGTAATCTTCTTCTTCAAAACCCGAATCATTATCTTGAACCGCTTTCTTTGCCTTTGCTTTTTGCACGCGCATGTTGTGACCTTGTTCATCACAAATACCGCATGTACGCCTTTCTTTTTGTTTTGGCTTTTGTTTTAGCTTTCGCCGGCCAATAAATCTTCCGCCTCCCGCATCACAACCCTTATTCCTAATCCCTTGTGGAGGTTTGACAATAACTTGTTTAGGGGTGGTAACACCTAAAAGGTCCCGGAATATTTCTTCATTATTGGGCTTCTTTTTTTCGGGGAAGATCGCCTAGCTTGGATTTCAACTCCGTAACTCGTGCAAGAAATTCCTTTAATTTTTCGTGTCATTGCGTAAACGGTCAACACATGACTCTATTGTAGCATGAATATCGGGTTATGTTGTCGGTCTCTTCAATACACGGTCCATAGCGGTGCTCGTTATCTAGCAAATGAGATGGCAACACGCCTTTCCTCCATCGCATCGACATATCTTTCCGAATCGATCAATAGAGTATATACGAAACACGTAAAATATGGCGCACAAGTATCCGTGTCGACCAAACCGATTACATGAACAGTAACGCCCATCGCTTCCTTACGAACAACCCGATTAAAAAATAGTGAGAATGGGATGTAACATCGAACACAAAGAACGACATATTGTATGCACATATTAAAAATATAAAGATAAAAAATACAAAGTGATATAAATATTTTTAATAAAAAAATATAATAACACATGTATAATGTTATAAATAATTACCTTAGCATTAATAACAACAACATTCTCTTTGTTTCTTTGTTGTATTATGCTAACTGTAACACCTTCGTCTGAAGTAACACTAATCTGAGAACATGCATACAGTCCTTTTAATATTTCCTTCTGAACCTATTAAACAAACAAACAAATGCACATGTGTTATAACACTATACAAAGATACTTGAATGTTTTAATAATGCATCATTGACCTAAAAAGTTAAAATAAATACCTCTCTAAAAATAGAGCGACTATAAACCGAACATGCATGTCGCTCAATAGGTAGGTCGGTGAACATTACCGAGTAGTTTCAAAAGTGCGATTGTCAATGACACGTTGGACATAACGCTGCTTTCTCCATAGCGGCTTCAAAGCAAAGCATGAATTGAACAAGCATGTTTCCGAGTGAGAGAAAATACGGAAAAAGCATTGGAGCTTGGATCGGGAAGTGGTCTTCATAAGACAACACATTGGCAACTCCTTAAAATATGCCGGATCCACAAATCCTCATCTTAAACATTTCGTAAAGCCATTTGTTTTCGCACAAATTAAACATACCAATAAGAGCATGCCATCGCTCTTCAAATTCGAGGGTTCAATAAACACATTCCATATAAGCTTATGAAACAGCTTAAATTTGAATCGACTCAACTTCACCACAGATCCGACATGAAACAAAGATTGAATAAGATGTATTTAATTTATGGAACTTAATATATAAAAAGAAAGTAAATCATTTAAAACACAAGTGCTTAGTTATAAAAATACCTTCCTGTGCGCTCGGGTTATGTGCCACATACATAAACGATGGTGTGCTTCGGGAACACAGCCTCAATCATAAAGACGCAACGTCGGATCTTGGTCCGTAATAACCTGTAATTGGTTCTTTACATGCGCTTTTTAAACGGGTGAGGATCCACTTGTATGATTCAATTGTTTCGCCACTTATTAAAGCAAAGACCAAAAGTGACACATTTTGGTTATGGTCAATGCCAAGAATGGAACAAATATCATCCGTACCTATAGATGGATGGACATATAATTAAAAGAATACACACATGTTACAATAATCGAATAACTAATATAATAACCAAACTATTACGGATAGACATTAAACTTTACTGTTTGTGCGATAAGTGGCATCGAATGAAACTACATCACCAAATTCATTGTAATTGCATTTCATTGTCTCGCGGCCCGTAATATGCGGACAAAACATCATCAACGGTATGGTATTCAAATGAAAAATTAGGCACATGTTTTTCCTAGCATTCATTTTATCTATTAACATCCGGGCATCCCTAGGACCAATGTATTTATTAACCGACCTACGGAAGTTCTTCCAATCAAGGCTTTCCACGAACCTTTGATAGCTACCCATAAATGCCACCCTAAGACGATGAGCTTTAGTTGGGCCAAGATTAGAAAGTGAAGCCCTATGGATAAACAAATTATCACTAAAGTCTAACTTACGCCGTGCTTTTAAAAGATCGTTGTTTTCATCAAGAAGTGGTGGTTATGGTTTTCAACAAATTCAGATAACTTAAAAGCCGATGTACCGTGAATAGCCCTAAACCCGACACATGCATTGCAATCCGCTGCGTAGTAATTGAATTATGTCGCTTAGGTTTATTACTCCCATTTTTTCGATTATCATCAATTTGAGATGACCGCCAACGATCTTTCACGATGGTTTTTCGTGGTTTTCCACCCTATTACAAACTATATACCTATGAGTAACCTCACCTTTCTTACGCTTTGATGTAGATTTTCTAATAGAGAACCCGGCCTTAAGAGCATATTCAAGGTACATGTCGAAGCCTCATCAAAAGTGTCAAACACATTCCCTTCGCTAGGCTTCTCATCACCGGTACCGGAACCCAATACTTATGTCCTTTAGGTGTTGGAATACACTCATCATCCGACTCACTATCTTCTAAATCGTAATACTCTACAAAAACATTATAAAGAAAAATAAATGCATTAATGATAATCACATGTGTTTGTATGTACATAAATACACAACAATATAATGGATATAATCATATGCAATATAAGAAACATAAAACACATGTGCATATGTATGCAACGATTGTATTAAACATGTAGAAATATCTTTTTTTAAGAGGTAAATACAAATGATTGATTCAAAATAGTCATACAATGCAATTTGTAAGTTGATTCAAAATTTTGACATTTAGATGGTATTTTGTAATAATATGAATAAAATATTATATTTTCAAAACTTTGAATAACGAATTTGTTTCTAATCAACTAAAAAACATTGTTACGTAAAAACTCGTATAAAAACTCAAGTTAAAGCTTCAAATTGCGTTTGATCATGATTTCTTATTTTCTCATCGGAACTAAAGTTGTGGTTTATAGCAATAAATATTTATAGTCGTTTTTAGTATTTAATGAAACGTTTAAGAATATAACGAAAAATAATCAAAATTCTTATAGTTTTTGGATAAAATGAAATACCTTCAAAATGGCTCAAGACACACTATTTGCTTCTAATTTATATAAAACGTATCAAAATAAATCAGCATTATAATTATAAAAATCATTAGCTGTGAATTATTAATTTTAGATAGTTGAAAATAAAAGGTGTAAACCATTGAAAGCAAATTAAGTTTAAATGTTAAAATTATTCGTTTGTCAGATGTGAAAAGGTATCGTGGTAAAACAAAATTTCTCATTTCATAAAAAAATAATAATAATAATAATAATAAATATATAAAATCTATCTGATTTATTTTAAAATTATGTACTTATAAAATAATGTATATAATCTCATAAATTTTAAATTACATAAAAAAATGAACTTATAAAGGCTATGTTTGGCAAAAGTAGCGAGAGCGAGTGAAGCGATGGCAGATGAGCGATGAGTGATGAAGAGAGTCAGCGAGTCAGAAATGTTTTTTGAAATAAAAACGTTTGGTAACATAGATGTAGCTGTTTTTATATAAATGTAAAATTACATAAAAGGACATATACATATTTCAATAGAAATTCTCTAAATAAATAACAAAGTTACTTTTACATGCTGGACATTTCATACTATTGTTATACACTAGTAATGTATTACCGACGACGTGCATTCCATATTGAAGTAGCAATATCATTGCGAATCTGTTTCATCTCGATAGATGTTGCACTAGAAATATCAGCATTATTTGTATCCGAGCCACGTACGTCACGAAGTTCATCACCTCCCATGTAATTTGGATGTTGTTCAAATGTTGTGAACACCATGCCTTCTTTGTCATTATTACGAATGTAATTGTGCAAGGCGAATGCAGCTGTTTGACACCCCTAACGCAAGTGTGTATACAAATATTCCCACCTTCTCAACAACCGTCATTCTATCACTCGACTTTAATCCGTAACTTGATTCTAGTTTCCCACATAGTTTTAAAAACACATTTGAATGCATTCTAAAAGCATTCACAGAACGGATAGGATTACCATTTAATACCTCATTAATCCAAGCTTCTCCTGTTTGAGATGACGTCATGCATGGTTCTTTGAACATATACTTATAGTAGTATGCAGCCGCAATATTAGACCAGTTTCTCCATTTTTCAAGGTCTTCCAAAGGGTATATTGTCTTTTCATCCCATCAAACTTGCTCTTTAATGATTTTTTGCTATTGAATTTGATGTTATGCATTTTCTCAAACTCAGGCTGAAGTTGTATCCATTTAAAATCACAATTTCGGCCCTTCTTATTTTGATATGCGATTAAGAAATCACACAAGTTCAAGACAGATTTTTCCGTCCAATTATAAGATTTTGCGGTTTCATTAGTTGGGGCCATCTAGAAAGAAGAAACACACGTAGCTCTTTAGTACGTTACCTCTGCGACTAATATTTTGTGTTTTCATCCTATAAACTATTCATACGATGCAAACTAATGCGTCTAAGTATAAGCACTAATGTATTACAAAACCAATCGGTTCTTATAAACTATAAGTACAAAGATAAGACGTTAACCTACTGAATTAACAAGTCATTCTAGAATGAGTACAAAGAAAGACATTAAAACAATGATTATTGATAACAAGTCATTCTAGAATGAATACAAAGACAAGACATTAACATGATGAATTAACATATTAACCTACTGAATCACTTGTTCAAAAAACAAAAATAATAATAATAACTACTGAATCACATGCATGTCATATTTGCATTAAACAAAACAAGTTATTGGATCATACACACGTCACGTACTAACATGTGATCACAATATTGTGTTGGAAAAAGGAATAAAAAGGTTGGTGAACTTACGGCAAAACTTGTTACAAAGAATCGAGATAGAAAAATTTGATGTAAGATTAATAACGTGGTATTTAGGGTTTTGTTAGGGATGGGAAGGGTATTTTAGTCATTGAATATATCCATGACTCTTGTAAAATAGCCACGACTTCTCATAGAAGCATTGGGAAAATAGCATTCCTAAAAATTGCTACAACTCATTGCTCTTTTGCCAAACAACAACAAAAATAAAAAGCTCCCGCTCATCGCCCAAAATGCTCCAAAGATCCGCCAAACATAGCCTCGTGCTATGTTTGGCAAAAGTAGCGAAGAGCGATGTGAGCGATGAGCGATGAAGCGATAGTTGTGAAGAGATGAGTCGTGAGTGTATTTTTTTTGAAATAAAAGCGTTTGGTAACATAGATGTAGCTGTTTTTATATAAACGTAAAATTACATAAAAGGACATATACATATTTCAATAGAAATTCTCTAAATAAATAACAAAGTTACTTTTACATGCTGGACATTTCATACTATTGTTATACACTAGTAATGTATTACCGACGACGTGCATTCCATATTGAAGTAGCAATATCATTGCGAATCTGTTTCATCTCGATAGATGTTGCACTAGAAATATCAGCATTATTTGTATCCGAGCCACGTACGTCACGAAGTTCATCACCTCCCATGTAATTTGGATGTTGTTCAAATGTTGTGAACACCATGTATTCTTTGTCATTATTACGAATGTAATTGTGCAAGGCGAATGCAGCCGTTTGACACCCCTAACGCAAGTGTGTATACAAATATTCCCACCTTCTCAACAACCGTCATTCTATCACTCGACTTTAATCCGTAACTTGATTCTAGTTTCCCACATAGTTTTAAAAACACATTTGAATGCATTCTAAAAGCATTCACAGAACGGATAGGATTACCATTTAATACCTCATTAATCCAAGCTTCTCCTGTTTGAGATGACGTCATGCATGGTTCTTTGAACATATACTTATAGTAGTATGCAGCCGCAATATTAGACCAGTTTCTCCATTTTTCAAGGTCTTCCAAAGGGTATATTGTCTTTTCATCCCATCAAACTTGCTCTTTAATGATTTTTTGCTATTGAATTTGATGTTATGCATTTTCTCAAACTCAGGCTGAAGTTGTATCCATTTAAAATCACAATTTCGACCCTTCTTATTTTGATATGCGATTAAGAAATCACACAAGTTCAAGACAGATTTTTCCGTCCAATTATAAGATTTTGCGGTTTCATTAGTTGGGGCCATCTAGAAAGAAGAAACACACGTAGCTCTTTAGTACGTTACCTCTGCGACTAATATTTTGTGTTTTCATCCTATAAACTATTCATACGATGCAAACTAATGCGTCTAAGTATAAGCACTAATGTATTACAAAACCAATCGGTTCTTATAAACTATAAGTACAAAGATAAGACGTTAACCTACTGAATTAACAAGTCATTCTAGAATGAGTACAAAGAAAGACATTAAAACAATGATTATTGATAACAAGTCATTCTAGAATGAATAGAAAGACAAGACATTAACATGATGAATTAACATATTAACCTACTGAATCACTTGTTCAAAAAAATAATAATAATAATAACTACTGAATCACATGCATGTCATATTTGCATTAAACAAAACAAGTTATTGGATCATACACACGTACGTACTAACATGTGATCACAATATTGTGTTGGAAAAAGGAATAAAAAAGGTTGGTGAACTTACGGCAAAACTTGTTACAGCAACTGAGATAGAAAAATTTGACAGAAGATTAATAACGTGGTATTTAGGGTTTTTGTTAGGGATGGGGAAGGGGTATTTTAGTCATTGAATATATCCACAGCTCTTGTAAAATAGCCACAGCTTCTCATAGAAGCATTGGGAAAATAGCATTCCTAAAAAATTGCTACAACTCATTGCTCTTTTGCCAAACAACAACAAAAAATAAAAAAGCCACTGCTCACCGCTCATCGCCCCAAAATGCTCCAAAAAGCTCCGCGCCAAACATAAAGTCAAAACACATAAGCTGATAAGCTAAATATTAGGTTTAAACAAACAAGTCCTAGACTTTTACACTTTTAGGAAGTATAGAGATAAGTTACACTAGCAATTTGTTGATGACAACTTCTAATCGTGTGGTTAAAGAAAATATTTTATTTCACCACATCTATGTTTAAGAAATAACTATTTTTATCGCAGAGAAGCAACAAACTAGTTTGTCGTTTCAAGGCATTTTCTCGTGACAAGAAATGAATTTTCACTAGGTTAACAAGCATTCCAAGATCCATGTCACGAATTGTGGTCATATAGTGCGCAAGTATTTTGATTAGCTTTTTTTGGCATATTGACATTTGAAGTAAGCATGTTCAAGTAGTTTTTGTGAGGTATTTTCTTTAAAGATTTAGTAATTTATTAAACTTTTAAGATAAACGTACCAAAATTCCCTTCAATCCACGTTGCTAAAAATTTAAAGACTAAAATACACCGTTGGTCCCTAAACTTGTCTCGGAAGATCGCGATGGGGCCGAACCTCGCCCTTTCATCGCCACGGGTCCAAACAAGAGCCATTAAATGTCGATTAGTCCCTTGACCACTAACACCTATGTCAACGGCTCTTTTACATTAGATACGGGAGGGTAATATAGTCCAATCACATTTATAACTCAACCTAGTTAATTCTAACCCAAGAACTATTCCACCAAAACAAAAAGGGATATTGTTTGAACAAATAATATTAGTGTTCCCGAGTCCTCACCACTTAAGTATGACTTCATAAAAGTCAACTGGTAAAGAAAGTAATAGCTCATGAAATTTACCCAAGATTAACAAACAAATTTATACATTATCAACTACTTAGCTAGGCGACTTATAACGATCAACTATATACGTGTTTGATGAAACTGGAACATAAGCGATACCACGAGTCATTATCGATACATGTTAATTTACTAATTAGTTACAAAAATATAAAAGATGAATTTGGGCCCAACTTCAAAGCGTTCAACTGATGAACCTTCAAATGATCCACACAATGTGATTGATATCCGAAGCTGTTGAGCAGACAAAAGCGTTAGGCCTAACTTGGCGATCTGCCGCAACCTTGTCTCGCAAAAACAAGTATACAAATTACAAACATATAAGTTGTGAACTGTAGTGTTACAGGTTAATGGAATTTAACACATGACATGTTATTCATCAACGAAACATCACTAGGGTCGCCTTTGGGCGAAGAGTGCTAGGACGCAGCTTTGTAATCTTTCTTTGCTCGAAAGGTGTCTTAACACCGCTTGAAACATCTGCAGCAGACACCACCAACCCTTCGGCCTTCCTCCAAGTCAAACCAGTGCAAGTTCTCAACATCAAACCACGCAAACTCAACCATTTTGGCCTTCCCTTCCCATCTAAACCTCGCTTAAATTCTTGAACAACTTCTCTCCTTTTTTCCGGGCAAACCTCCTCTTCATCAACCATCTTTCCTTTCCCTTTCCTTTAATTTTGTCCCTTTGTTTAGCTACAACCCCTTCTTCGTCCTTGATTACTACCCCACCTTTCACTCTTGGTGTCCGGTTCCACTCCCTGCATTTTTTCCTTAGCTATCCCCCGCCATTGACTTGTAGTCTTAAAAGGTGTTTGACTAAGCATCCTAAAGTTAGCATCTGCTCTACCCAACCCACAACTTCAAAGCGATGTTTTTAAGTAAAATTGTGCTAACTTTTGGGGCTTGTGGGCTATGAAGATATCAATGAGTCATTTGTTTGACCATTCCAAACAAAGTATGAACATCAACATCGTATGAATCAAATGCAAACCATTTTCTAGGGATTGTTTAGGATCACGAAAAACAACGCCCATTTTGTTCATTAATCTCGATAACACATTATCAAGGCTTGAACTAAATATATCCTATCGATGGTAAAGGCACACAGATTAATTAATGAACCTCGCTCATACCGAGTGGCTATAATCAAAACCCCATTATAGTGGATTACGAGCAGGACCTCACCTTTCTTCTTCCTTGACATCCTTAAACGTGGAGACGAATATGCTTCGTCCTTCATTTTAGTTTTGGTTTTTTAAGAATGGGTTTGACTAGATGTGTGTTTGATGCGTGAGTGTGGATGTATGTTAGGTTTCGTTTTGATTGGGTTTTGTTAAATGGGTCGGGTTATTATGATAGTGTTTATGGTTTCGGATCTTGTTAGTTGGGTTCTTTTGGTGATTCCAACCACATTAATTGTGTATATGCGTATCAAGGAAGGCAAAGGCCAAGTTGCGGTGGTACCAGTTTAAAATGTCACAATTGGTCCTCAATTTGGCGGTCGGCCGCTTTTTGCACTTAAAATTCCGCGTATTTTTGTCACACAAACTTGACTTTTCTCTGTTTACTTCACAATTAGTCCTCGAATTTGGAACGCCCAGGTTGTTTTTGGTATTTATTGGTTAATACACTATATCATTTGCATACCAACAATCACAAGAAACAACCTCCCAATGGTGACTTCCCACTACTTGAAGAACTCGCCAAATCTTGAACTCCGACTACATGTTTGATTCGATTTCTCTCTTTTATCGAGAGAAAGCGATAAGGACATCAAAATTGCTAAAGGACTCCAAAACACTTTGGTGACTTGATTCGGGTATGAAGCAAACCCAACAATACATCTCGAGATCAAGGCTTTCGAACTACGGTGATGAACTACAAGGTTATCGAGGATCTTCCCAATGTGCAAAAGGCTAATGTCTTGAAGGCGTTGGAGATAAGGAGGATGATCGTCGGACACACTCACAGTGTGTGACAGAACAACTTCCTTGATCATCTTAGGAAGTGTTGAGAAGGAAATGCTATGGTTATGTTTTCCCTTTTTTTTGGAAAATATCTACCGAATATTTATGTTCTAGTGTTTTAATATGAAGTTAATGAATCTATATGTTATGTTCTAGTGTTTTAATTCGTTTATTTTGTTGTTAATTGTTGTATTCGTCTAAGAGAGTTGTTATATGGTTTTGATTGTATTGGGTGTTGGTGGAACTATGGTCCTTGGTCAAACAGTTTAGAGTGTAGGGACATGTGTTTTAGTCTCCTATCCTGTCTTGCATTAACTTATAAGCACTTTATTCTCACATTTTACCACAAATTTGAATTCAAATACATAAACCCAACTCTTTCATAGAAATTGAGTCAAAATGGGTAAATCTAGAGCTCGTAAATGTATTAAATGCTCCAATTGTCAAACTGTTGGACATAATAAGTCTAGTCATCACAAGGATCGGGTAGCAAAACCAACAAAGGAAAGTAAGGTTCGAGGTAGAAAAAGGCATTGTGATGGCGTAAGGCAACAGTATTCATTTAATTGTCATTTGTATAACGATTGTTCTAGTGTGTTTACATTCTAGTTGATGTGCAAATGTATTACTTTTGAAGTGGATGGATGAAGAGGATATAAGGAAGACTATGGAACAAGAGTTTTATGATGCTCTTTACAAGCAAGAAGAAGAACACACAAATTTGGAGGAAAATGAAGCGATCCGAGTTGGATGAAGAAACATTCCAGCGAGTTTTGGAGCAGGAGAGAATGTACAAAAGAATTGAAGATGAATGGGAGAGGAAAAATTGGCTTGAAGATGCAGTATACGAGGCGACTTACTTTGGAGTGTCTGTGGAAGAGTTATATCCAAGACATCCATATGTCTTGGATAAAATTCACGCTCGAAAGTCACAAATTCAAACAATTTTCTAAGGTTGTAGGCTTCTACTCTTCTAGCCATTTTGTAATATCGACAATATTATGTTTGAACATGTTTTGTTTTTGTTGACTTTATAAGTTGACTAGCTTGTAAGAATTTATGTTGTCTTTACTCCTTATCTACTTGTTCAACAACCACAACTCCCATCTACTTATATAATACATCTTAAGTCACAATTGTTTATCATACCACCATATTATCACCATGGATGTAGAAAATGGTTGTCAAATGGTATGCATCGATTGCTGGCTTCAAAAGGAAAACATGGTTGGATTGACCTTTTTGCAAGGCGCCCACCTTATAGAGCTTTCATGTGGTATGTTTGTCCAATGTGCCTTGAGATAAGGGAAACACATCTTATCTTGGTAGAGATGGTGTTACAAGGAAAACACAACCACGTGGAGATAGTGGTGGATATGTGATGGGTCTACATATTTACGCACCTACTAGTGTTGGTGCATCCTTGAGCGGTGATGAAGAACAAAGTGAACCACCTACAACCGAAATAGCAAGTGGAGAGCGCCTAAGCCAAACACCACGTGAAGCACCTGGCTGAAGAGCAAATAGAGAACGCATGAGACAAACACCGTTGAACCAACTTGCAACCGATGACCAAATGGATCACCTACTAGTCATTTATCATTGTGAATTCCTAGCAAGAAATGTTATGTTGTCTTCGGTCTAAATGTAGCTTTAAGCGATATGTGTACTTCTTTTGTTATAATAATTGAATTTTGGTTACAATTTGAATCATTGACTTTATAAGTCAAACAAGCGAGATTTTAAAACTAACAATTCGGTTTGGTATCCTCTAATAATTTGGTTTATGTTGACCTTATAAGTCAAAATGGGTTTTCCCAAGCACCCACCTAAACCGGATATGCAAGCGCAAACTACAAATGAAAACAACATTTCCAAAATATACCTACACCACCACCTAATTACACCATATGAAGCAAAACATACATGTTAACAAGTATCGTTTCAAGAACCATCATCACCAAAACTATACATCTTCATTACATCAACAACTAAAAATAACAGTGAACTTCTTGATGAGGCTTGTTATTCATGGGGAGACTTGAGGTCCTTAGGGTGAGGCACATACCACTCATTCCTATTTGTCGGAGCATCCCACGTAGCTACAAGACCAAGTACAACTTTGGGAGCGGAAGCCTTGGACCTTGGAAGCTTGGGAAGTGGAACCTTTCGAATTAGTGGTCTTAGAAGACATGTTCCCACACTCATCATCGATGTGTCTCGAAATAATGATGACATCAACTTCATTTCCTTCACGTTAGTATCCGGAAAGATAGAAAAAGCGAAATAATCGAGTTGACCCATTACAACTTTCTTAGCTTGTAAACACTCACTCTAAAGTCTAACCTTTCGAGACTCCTTATTCCCATATTTTTCCCACAAGTATTCAAGTATCACATCAACAATGTCATCTCCTATATCCCACTTATTCCATAAGTAGCCATGGCATAGTCAACCATATCGCCGATACCTTTAGCTTGCTATAATCCTCTTTTGACAGATTCGACACCGCTCAATTTCATCAAATAAATCTGATTATTTATGCTCCTCCTTAAAATGGCAATAACACAAATACAAAAAAAACTTAAATCATATGAGTCAAAAGAAAGAATGAATCGGTATACTCACTTTCCTTTCGTGTGTATATTGTTTTAGCTTTGTACAAAAAAATATTAAAAGCTTGAAATCGAGGGGGATGGTTCGAACTTGCGACCTCGAGGTCGATAAACATTATCCTAAGCATCCCGACCCATAAACGAAGCTGTTTATAATGAATAAGTTAATTATACAAATAGAGTTGACCACAAACATTAGTGCTTGCTACTATATTAACTCTATTTGTTAAGGGTGATTGTTTTATACATAGACATTGTTTGTACATAAAAGAATACAAAAACACGTCAAATTTTTGTAACATGAAAAGGAGTTTTAGTACGTAATGTACAAATTATACCGTTTTTATCAAGTTGTGACTTAAAGTGATTTTTTTTTTTTTGAACAGACTTAAAGTGATTGTTATTATACTTTTAAAAACATTCTCTGGTTAATATCCACATAAAACAATAGATGAAAACAGAACAACCATTATTAATTTTCAAATTGCAATCCTATTAAGATTCATTAGAACAAAAATGATGTCAGGAAATTACACAACCGTTAATGATAATCAGAATAACACCTCTGGATCTGTTGCAGTTTGTCTCTTATTACTCTTCGTTCATTAGCATTTTATATATTACGTTCGTAAATGATTGTAACCTTCATATCTATTGATGTTTCAGCCTGTCCAAGATCCGCCCGGACAAGTATCTGTTAAATTTAATGGTAACGTGTTTTTAGCTAGTCATATACGTACTATGTACAATAATTTGGTTTCTAGCTGGATTATGTAGCAAGTTTTTCATTGCAGATTCGACACTTCAGACATTTCCACCCTCTGCACCTCAAGGCAAGATCACCAGTGGTTCTGGACCACCACGTGATGCTGATGGTATTTATTCTGAAACCTGCAACACGGAAAGAAATACATTTGAAATATAATATAAGTGGTGGTGTTTGTGTACGGTAAGCGTATGCATGTGTATTTGTAATTCGAGAATTAAGGTGGTTATACTACCGTCCCAAAAGAAACTTAGCTATAAAAATTAAATGGTTTACTGCATATAGAGAACCATTTCTTCTATCAACAAAGTTAAGCAATAGTCTACAAAACAAAACTAGTCCAGATCTGAGATTTGTATGTCAAACTCTAAGAATGTTGTTGTCTTTCAACCTATATGGTCCCTAAAATTGTATCATTCTCTAGATTTATCTCATGGAACATAATTACAGTGATGCATTTACTGGTTAGTATGAAAAGAAGTGATGGTGTGTCATTCTTATATTAGCGTCTGTAAGTGTCCTAAGGGACTGAGGTGAGGATATCACCCTCATCCTATGTACCTCAACGTTTTTGGAGTAATGAATTTTACCGGGTGAATTAACCCTTTTACCCAAAAAAAGAAGGGATGGTATAGTACATGAAACTCGGGCTGCATTTGAGACATGGCTGCGTAGTTGTACTCTTTTGTTTTAGTTATTTCTTTGGTAAGATGACGATAAGTTTGTATGCATGATCACATTCTCAAATCCAGCATCTGGTTCAGACCAACCAACTCCTGGTTGGCTTAAGGCATTCAAAATCACTGCTTACCAGCCCTACTTTGATGTCGACACATGTGATATATTGGAAAGGATTAAAGAATCTCTCTTTCCCTTCAAAGGAACCTTCAGTGAGAAGGCTGCTAGTAGCCCGGACTTGTAAGCCAGTTTTATCTGCTTGTTGCATTGGTTACAAAAGATCAATAATCAACCTCACATCGCTTTGCAGGTATGGACCTTTTTGGATATGCACCACATTGATCTTTCTGTCGGCTTCGATTGGCACATCTGCCACGTATCTTGCTGATAAGCTAAACCATAAGGATTGGGACTATGACATACATCTGTTGACATGGTCTGCTAGCCTGTTGTATGGCTATGCCCTTGTTGTCCCTCTCGTTTTGTATATAGTTCTGAAGTACTTATCTGCACCCTTGAGCCTTGCTCACATACTCTGCCTCTATGGCTACTCCCTGTTTATCTTCATTCCCGCAGTGGTAAGGTTCTGCACTGAACACACGATAGAAAAGTTTTAAGATTGTTTGAATAGTGTCCCTTTTCGGTGCTGAACGGATAATTGTTTGGATTCAATTGCAGTGTTTGTCTATTATTCCAGTGGAAATATTCAGGTGGGTGGTCGCGGGTATTGCTGGATTCATGTCAGCAATGTTCGTGGCATCGAATCTACGAAGCCACATTGTTTCAGCAGGTGAAACATGGTTTTGGATTGTTGCTGGAATTACCATGTTGCAGCTGGCTCTCTCCGTTGTACTTAAGATCTATTTATTCAGTGTGCATATTTAGTGTTCTTTGTTATAAACAGAAATTGGTGTCAATAACTTATGTCACAACGGAAGGGGATTTTTTTGACAGTTAGAAACTTGTTAGATTTCAAGTATACCCAAATGAACTGGAATTTGTATTCTAACATAAGATTGAATTTTGCAAACATACGTCTATGTCAGTTTATTGTTGCTATTAAGATACCATCTTGCTCCTTGTAACATTCTTTAGCGTTAACGTATAAGTTATCATTACCAAGTAAGGCTTGTCCCTTACAGTTTTGTTCAAGACAAGTGGACAACGTATATAGTTTTGTATTCAAGTCCTACTATACGATATTGCACAGTAAATTACCATTACTGGCATGGTATAAATGAATTGGTAACAAAACTTCACCCTCGTTTGTGTTTCCCTTTCTTTAAAGATGAACCAACATTGGTGTTGCTATCGCTCACCAACTAGATGTCCATTTCTAGTTTCATTTTAGCTGATATTTCATCTAAGTATGGTTGGGGAAGTAAGTGAACAAAAACTAATCATTATTCCACCTCTCAAGTGTTGCAAAAGTTTTCATTGCAGAATGTCCCATTGAAATTGTAACATTTCGTTTCTGTAACATAGCAGTTTGTCGACTTTGTTCTGTCATTACTTATAAAACTTTTGAGTTCAGACCAACACATTAACAAAAATATTATGCAAGCAATCAAGTAATTTGACTTTCACAACTCATCAGAACTACCATCTGTAATACCACTACCTTGCAGTCCACAACCCAGATTTAAAAGATCTGACCAATAGTAAAAGCATTAACAAGAAAACCTGCTCAAATTACATATTCCTCGAACTATTTTGACAACTGTTGGAACAAAAGGGGTCATATTAAGGCTCAATGAAATTGAAAAATGTAACAATATCATCTGATACAAAGTAGGGGGAAACGTAAAGCTTAGTAAACATACATGGCAACCCACATAATTGTTTTTTCACTACAGGGAACAAATTTAAGAATAAACGAACTGACCAGCCAAAAATAGTGAAGAATTTAACTGACTAGTACTTCTCAGGTTCCACCACAAACCCAAATGATGAAAGCAAATCGTTTTGTCTAGACCAAAGCAGGCATGTCCTTGAGCCAAGCATCGAGTGGCTTACCAATGGAGTAAACAATGAAACCAATCTGTCTCAACTTCTCACTGTCGACAACGTTCCTACCATCAAACACAAAAGCGGGTTTCTGCATGTTGTCGTATATCCTCTGGAAATCTAGGTTCTTGAACTCATCCCACTCGGTTAGGATACACACACCATGGGCATCCTTGGTGGCTGCATAAGCATCCCAAACGACACCAACTTGCTTCACGGTGGTGGGGCTCATTGGCTGGAGGTGAAGAGGATGGTCCCAGTCAAACTTCTTCATGGAAAGGTCTCTTTGGATCTGATCCTCGGTAACTTGTGGATCATAGATGCTCAACAAAGCCTTGTCACCTAACAAACCCTTGCAAACATCAATGGCTGGGGTTTCACGGGTGTCACCAGTATCCTTCTTGAAGGCGAATCCAAGGATGGCAATCTTCTTGTTTGAAACAGTGTTGAACATAGATGCTACAACACGGTTTACAAAACGGGTCTTTTGGTAGTCGTTGATCTTAATGACTTGTTTCCAGTATTCAGCCACTTCCGGGAGGCCATTGCACTCGCAGATGTACACCAAGTTCAAAATATCCTTCTGGAAGCAAGAACCACCAAATCCAACACTGGCGTTCAAGAACTTTGGACCGATTCTGGTATCCTTTCCGACGGCATAAGCAACCTGGCTAACGTTTGCACCAGTTGCCTCACATAGAGCTGACATGGCATTAACAGAAGAGATCCTCTGTGCCAAGAAGGCATTGGCGGCAAGTTTTGACAGCTCGGCAGACCATAAGTTGGTTGTGATGATGTTTTCTTCAGGAACCCAATTAGCGTAAACTGCTTTCAATGCTTCGATTGCTTTCTGACCTCCTGGAGTTTCCCGTCCACCAATGAGAACTCTGTCGGGTTTGAAAAGATCTTCAATGGCAGTTCCCTCAGCAAGGAACTCCGGTTCGAAAGAATTTGGAAGTTAATTCCTTGCTGTTATGAGTCAGAATCTTCTCAATCGCCTCAGCTGTCTTAACAGGCACAGTTGATTTCTCAACTACGATCTTGTCTGATTTTGAAACATCAGCAATCATACGAGCAGCACTTTCCCAGTAAGTGAGATCGGCAGCTTTACCAGCACCAAGACCACGTGTCTTTGTTGGGGTATTAACCGAAACAAAGACAATGTCAGCCTCACATACGTGCTTCTCAACATCAGTGCTGAAGAAGAGGTTCTTGCCACGGCACTGCTTCACAACCTCATCAAGGCCTGGTTCGTAGATGGGGAGCTGGTCACTGTTCCAGGCTGTGATACGAGGTACAGAAATATCAACAACCGCAACTTCGATGTCAGGGCACTTGAGTGCTATGACAGCCATGGTTGGGCCACCAACATAACCAGCTCCAATACAGCAGATCTTCACCATCTTATCGTTTTCCTGCATACCAAGATTCCAGTAAGCACCGATTCACGTAACAGATAAATAATCAGCTTACAAAAAGGTCCATGGATGTATCAACAAATATCACATTTGGCTAAGTAGATGATATGTAACTTGTTAATTTTTGTTGTTTTGCGTAGTCATCTTTTTATTTTGCTATTAAAACAAAAATCTTCGAATTTCGACCTTTGTGTGTATTTTGTGACCATTCTACCCTTACCTTTTTCGAAATTTCAAAGGGTAAAACGGTCATTTTACATGAACAAAATACACACAAAGGTCGGAATTTGAACTATTTGTGTTTTAACAGCAAAATAAAAAGACGACTACACGAAACAATAAAAAATGACAAGTTAGATGCATTTTCATGTCATTAGCCCAACTTGAAAAGCCAATAATCGAGCAGACAGCATTCCGATAAAACAGAATTTATATAATTCTCAGCGAAAAAATGCCAAAGGATGTAACCAGATTTGCATTCATAAATATAAATTCTCGACACGAATATAACCGAAACAGCATATGCAAATTATATAAGCAGCTATTTAGTTACATCTAATAATAAACTGTAACGCGTAACAGTGGAGTAAGAGCATTGCCTATAAACTGAAATAACATATCAGATCTGCTTCAAACTAATAGAAACTAGTAAGTTGAATTTGATAGACTAATAATTTCACATAATATCAGATCAACTAAAACAGCATTACAGATCTATAGTAAGCAGTTTCATTTCATAACCGATCGAAAGCTTAAGTTAAAACTCAGCTCATCAACAATTAAAAAAATGTCAACAGATCTGATCATAACATCACAAACAGAAATGATACCTGATTTAGATCCGCGATCAGAGTTGTGAATGTAATACGAAACATATAAAGCGGGGACTTGCGTTATATAATCGTTTTGAATGTATATAACTTACCCCTTGGATTTTAATATATGTCATTTTAAGTCCCTTCTATTGTTTTTATTTTATTATTATTTGACGTGGACAGCTCAACGCGTCCACCTACACGCATTTGGCATGTGGAAATCAAATCAAGACTTTTCTTAGTTTCCTCGTAAATTATTTATCTCTTTTTTTTGGGTTATTGACAAAAAAGTCACTAAAGTGGTAAAGAATTTGTTTCAAGTTACTATAGTTTAAAAGTCATTATTTGTGTTCTTCAACTTATCGTGAGGTTATATTTATACTTTGTTTTGGTAACCTGAATTCACTGGTAATAATACTACGTAAGAAATATTTTAGATTTCATTTATATTAAAAAAAATGAGTTAATATACTGAATAAAGCTTACTAAAGTTTCATTAAATGTTCATTTAAGTTACTATATCGTTTACATTCTTTTACATTTAAGTTAATATACAAATAAGTTGCTAAAGTTGTGTATATTTTTATACGCTTTTACAAAGAACTTTTAGACGTTATTATCGCTTACATTTTTTACATTTTTTACTGTTTTGTATGTTTATATCGTTTCTTACATTTTATACGTAAAAACGTATAAAACATACAAACGCTTTAAAGAAGATAAACGTATAGAACATAAACCATATAAAACATACAAATGTATTAAAACGAACGAAACGAACAAAACCATACAAGAATGTATGAAACGTAAAAGGTATAGAGAAAACGATACACACATATATAAAACGGATAAATACATACAAAACGCATAAAATGGACAAACATATATACAAAATGTAAAACGTAAAAAAGGTGACGACAAGAGAAATGCATACACAAACGATAAAAGCGGATAAACGTAAAAACATACGGAAATATACAAAACGTATAAAATGGAAAAAACTTAAAAAGAAGGACAACAAATAAACGTACACAACGTATAAATCACGTATAAAACGCACGAAAATGGAGAAAAACGTACAAAATACTAAACAGATAAAACATACATAAATGTATAAAACGGATAGTAACTTTTTAAAAGTTCAAGAACCTATTTAATAAACCCCGTGAACTATAAGAACTTGCTTGTAACATCTCAAACTATAGTGATGACGCGACAAGAGAACCCAGAATCATCCGGTTGCCCGCCCTCGTAGTAACAAGAATGTCACTTTTTAAACGTTGAGTAACCCATATAATAAACCCGTTAACTTGAGTGACCTGAATGACAACTTTTAAACTATAGTGACTTAGGACAAATTTTCCGCTAACTTTAGTGACTTTTTTGTATAATAACCCTTTTTTTTACCCGTAACTAACATTCTTTATGGGGTGTGGTTCAGTTCGGTTAGTTTGAAATGTTAATTATCCGATGTGGGGGCGGGTAATTTATTTTACTATCTGACACCAAAATGTACTAGGCAGATAACCAGACATGCGAGTACCACGGTTCATTTAGTATAATACCACGGTTCATTTAGTATAATTTAAATAATAATGAATTGCTTAAAGTCATATTAGTCAATTCGTCACAATAATTGTATGTAAATAAACATACATAAAAGAATAACAATAAAATATGTAGTCAATATTTATAGGTTCTTAGCGAGCACTGCGTGTTGCGTTGGTAAGACTCAAATAAAATTTTCAGTGAATCATGTATTTTAGTTTATTATGTTCTTTTGACAATAAATTTACGGGTATTAAGAATTTTGTTTAGCTTTCTTCTGCTCGTGCTCGAGCCCAGCTGGCACTGTGCCTATTGGCCCATGCTCGTTCGGGCTTGAGCCCGCTTAGCCCGCACCGCCGGGCTTAAGTCCATTTTGCTCGTTGACCGCTCGGGCTTGAATATTTGTATAATGTGCTTTATTATTTGTATTAGTGACATTTAATGCGGGGTTCCCTCGTTCGTATGTGGCGGATACCCGAAATAAAATTTTCCGGTGAATCATGTATTTTAGTTTATTATGTTCTTTTGATAATAAATTTACTGATTTCAAGAATTTCGTTTAGCTCGTGCCGTCGAGCTCGAGTCCGTTGGCCCGTGCCCACTCGAGCTCGACCCGTTTGGCCGTGCGGTTTGGATCGCACCGTTCGGGCTCGGGCCCTTTGAATTTGCTGCTCGTTCGGGCTTGAATATTTGTATTAGTGACTTTAATGCAGGAATTATGTTTAAGTTGGTTGTACAATATGCTTGATTATTTGTATTTCTTGTGTAATGGGTGTTTTAATAACTGCATTAATTGTATTTATTGACCAGTTAATTAATTAACTACATTAAATATCTTGACCACATTAATAGTGTTGTGTATTTTGTACATTAAGCTTTAAGACTTGCAAGTCTTAAAATTAAGATTGATGAGAAAGATCACTAATAGTGCATTATGTATTGTACAATAGGCTTTATAATTTGTAAGTCTTAATTTTAAGACCATGAAGAGAGAGATTCATTCATCTATTATAAGTAGTATAGATAATCACATCAATCAATTTTCATACATATATGTTTAGTAAATGTTTCCATAATGAGCAAAAAAGTCGTTATATCAATAAGAGTAATGCAATAATATAATAAATATTTGTGCAGTTATTTAAAACCCTTTATGTATATTACACATGGTTTGATTCGTTAACCACGGATATCTAAAATAGAAACCGAAACCAAACCCTAGTAAATGGGTTTTTCGAATTCGGATTGAGCGACTCAACTCGCTTTTTTCGGTTTCGTTTTTTAACACCCTTTCCCACAACCACAACCATGAAGTTTACAACAAAACCGCATGCTTTTATCTCGGTTTCAGGATTTTTTCGGTTTCTCCCAGTTGAAACGGCAAGTTCGATCCAGTTTTCAAAACACTGATTCATATTAACAACGATTAATCTTGTAATGATTTTATTATCATCACTAGCAACTTTTTCCACTAAAATATACATCTCTTACACATACTTTTTGATGTACAATAAAAATAAAAAATAAAAGCTCGGATTAACACAATGAACAACCCTTCCTAGCTAGCCGACCACGCATCCCACCTTGAGCCCTTTCTTGGGGCGCCCGCTAATGCTCTTATTTTTATGACGTATATACCCATTTTACCTTAATTTAAATAGATGCAACAAATGGAGCCAATTAGTCAATCTTTTGTTTGGAGTGAAAAGAGTACATACAGGGAAGGAAAGTACAAGAAAAGATATTTGAGTGGGAATGATGAATGTTGAGCGTTGTTTGGATTTAGGCAAGAAAAAACACACACATATGATGCATATACGAATACATGCGGAAGGACTCACAATCCATGAGAGAAAGTTGCGAGGAACTTGAAGGCGAGGTGATTACTTGCCCAGAACGATAAGTTGGAGCCACACCTCTCTTTTCACATGTACTCCTTTCACTTTAGTTTTGAGACAAAATTTGGGACCATGTTCATTTAAAAAATCATGATTTTTGACAAAAATTTACACTACGTGACAGTAACTCATGTGTTTTACGAGAACCTCTTTTTGCCCACCTCTGTTGGATGCGGGTATTTGCACACTTGCACAAGCTCTAATTCTAGTCATGATGAATGAGAAGGATCAAGAGGATCGCGCCCATATCGCTTCCGATCTTTTCACCAAATTATTTGAATTTGCCAAGTGGATTTATTTCTTTGTTTGATCTATTATTAAGTTTAAAAGTTAAAGGGATAATAGAAATAAGGAGAATGACAAAAATACCCTATTTTTCAAACCCACTTCACAAAATACCCCATTTTATACTCAAAAACCCAAAATACCCAAAAAATCCTCAAGTTTTTTGAGAAAAATCGCAAATTTGCGAGATTTTAGAGAAATATCGAAAATTTTCGATATTTTTAAGAAAAATCGCAAGATTTGCGAAATTTCTTAAAAATATCGAAAATTTTTGATATTTTTTATAAAACTAAAAACCCACTTAACCTGCATATTCCATATCGCAAAACAGGTTTCTTCCACCCTCTCCAAACCTGCGGATTCCAAAAAAAAAACCCTCCACTGCCCCAAAACTTGCGAATTGAAACCTCCTCCCAAATTTGCGAATCGAACCTGCGTTTGAAGAGATATCGCAAAAAAAACCACCCCCAAATTTGCGAATTGAAGAAAAGCTCCAAAAATATTCGAATTGAAGGTTTAATTGTTCAAAAATTTATATCGAATCATGAATAAAGATTCGATTCCGGTAAATTTTAATCGTGCAAAAATTATATTAGTATTCGAATTATCTTTATTGTTTTTCTAATTAGGGTTTTGTTTGAATTGGACAATTTTTTCAAATTGGGGGGTTTTTCCCAATGTCACAATTCTCAAATTCCGGTCATTTCTTAAATTAAAAATGCATCATATTAGTTCATTCATGGCATTTCATTTCACTTTAATCGCGTAAATTTTTATATTTAATAAACGTGATCGTGAGTTATTATTTTAAATATTTAATCCGTTACTTTCAAAATGATCCCGATATATTTTTATACTTACATTTAGTTATATAAACTATATTTTGAGTTTACCTAGTGTTTTAAATTTATTTGGTATATAAATCGTTAAATTTATATTATTACGACGTTTTTCTTAAAAATTTCGATAATTATTTTATCACCAAATTTCACAAGGAATGTATTTTTACAATTTTTATTATCTCATTACATCCTACTTTGATCTATTAAACATCTCTTTACTTAAAAATTTCCATTTACCTTCATTTATACATTTCTACACACTTACTTGTACATTTTATCAAATATCTATACAAGTATACTTACAAGTAAAAGTTAAAAGAAAAATATATATATATATTGGAAGAACAACACCCCATAAAACCGCCCTATGAGAGGTGGCATTAAATGGTTTGGTAACTTGTCTCTTTGATAGTATAAATCTATACTCAAGGCAAAAATTTCAACTTATTCATTCATTCACTTACTTTCATTATTCACCTAGTTGATAAAATCTTTTCTCCTTTATTTCCTCTCCATAAAACCGGTTCATCATCAAGATCTAGCAAGGGATCAAAATTTTGCAAGATTCAAGCATTAACAATCTAGTGTATACTCTATATAAGGTTTTGAAATAAAACCAAGAGTATTTAGGCTAATCCTTGTTACTTTCACCTCATCATTTTCACTTGTAAGCATGTTTTTTATCATTTTCATGTTTTCTTATCATTTCTTATGTATCTTTTCATTTTTGGAGCAAGTATGCATGATATGTGATTTATACCATTTTAATGATTTTAAGAAGTTATATATATATTTATGGTCATCCTATAATTATCCCCATGGTATTCTTGGTCTTGATGGTGATTAGGAACCCATGACACCCTAAGAAGGTGTATGGTAGGATTAGATTAGCTTTGGAGTTGATTTGAAGGGATTAGAATAGGTTTTGTCCGAGAAAAACTATTTTCAATACGTATTAAATAGGTTCTGTCCTTATTTTGATTTTCTGGAAAAACCGACAGTAGGCACGACCTTTTGGCCTTGATATTTAGAAAATATACTTTAAAACGAATCCGTGGCCGCTTGAACGGATAAAAACGGAGTTATAACGAAGAAGTTATGGATTTTTAAAGTTTGACGATTTAAATAAATAGTTTTCAAATTTCAAAGATGCGTTTTAGTTTGTTCGGTCAAAACGAGCCTTAAGCTTCACAAATTATTTCGACTAGTCAAAATATATTAGTTTACTCGATACGGTTAAGGACATATTATACGTGAAAACGGACTTGAAACGACAAAGATATGCACGCTTTTATAAAGTTGTCCGTAACTATTATTTTCTCGAAAACTATATTATTTTTACGTTACAAGTGTTACATTAGTCCGAACGACCATGTTTGCGGCTGTTTTTAACCATGATGTGAAACTTTTGGAGCGAATTGTCTTCTAGTAAAATCAAGTTCACCGCCATATTTTTCAAAACAACAAGTCGTTTGTTAAGCGGAGTTATAGTAAATTAATTACGGATGTTCAAACTTGGCGAAACTCATTTTTCGCACAACAATTAGCAAAATCACTATCTTTAACCCTTGATATCTTTATGATCGAGACCTTTTGGACGAAAACTCCGAATCGAAACTTCTAGATATCGATACAAACTTTCCAAAACCGTCGAGTTCGTTCTCTAACGATCGACGTACACCATTTTACGACTAGTTTTCCAAAGCCATTTTTGTTAATTTCATGATAATTCCGACGACATTGTTTTGCGACGAAAAGTGAAAATTTCACTATAAATCATTATAAAACCATTGTAGGATGACATTTTGACGTAAATACTTGTAAAGTCATTTTTGAAGGGTCAAGACGTCAAAAGAGCATTTTTCGACGAAAAGTAATATTTTTCAAAACCCGCAAATGGTATAAATAACATACGAAATGCATGCATAACATTACATTGCAACTCATTACATATCATATCATTCATAATAGGTCAGTTTCGAGATTCACGCTACATTTCGGTGTAACCACTTTTGTCATCGTATCTATTCACCAAGTGAGTAATCACATCCCCTTTTTACCGTTTTACTACATTTTGGGGCTGAATGCATGAACTATACTTGAATTAAATTGAATCTTACTTTTGTGAACTCGAATCAAATCCTTGAACTTGATTACGAACCTATTACTTATTTGAACTTATTGAACCGTACATGCTATGACCCTAAAGTCTCGCCTTTGGTGGAGCGTACAAAGTCTCCCCTGTTCGGAGCATCACTATAAAGTCTCCCCTGTTCGGAGCATCACTATAAAGTCTCGCCTTATTGGTGGAGCGTCTCAATAATTCTCGCCTAGGTGGTCGAGTGACAAAGGAGTCTCCCTTGTTGGAGCAGTACAAAGTCTCCCTGCTCGAGCATCACTATAAAGTCTCGCCTTATTGGTGGAGCGGTCTCAATAATTCTCGCCTAGTGGTCGAGTGACAAAGGAGTCTCCTTGTTGGAGCAAAGGCAAAGTCTCCCATGTTCGAGCATCCCCGAATGATTATATACGTGGTGCAATATTGTGAACTATTATGACCGTTTATACTTGACTTTAGACATACTACTTTTGGCGGTGGGTTGTGAACACACAGTTGCAAGTTTTGTACGGGCGGAACTTGGAACCGAGTGGATTTACAATGCCTTTGCTTTATGGACCATTTTTTAATCGAAAGCTTTGATTATTTCTTACGAGTTTTCCTATTTTGTTAAACGTGTTTACTCACCAACTATTTTCATAGTTGACCCGCTTTTCTCTCATGCATTTCGTGTGATCGTTAGTAAGCGCTTTCTACCAAGTCTTGCATAATGAAGTTTTCACTTGTCAATATAAATCATTATGTATAAAACATATATTTTGGAATCTAAGTTTTGTAATATATTCATGGATGTCGGCTAAACCTGGTATTGTAATGGTGTAATATTTCTTTTTAATATTAATGTTGGTATGTTCTATTATCTTGTGCTTATGTTCCTTAGTTACACTCGTGTTTCCGCCCCATGAGGTGTGACAGATTGGTACCAGAGCCAAAGGTTATAGAGAATGCCGATTTTTTCAAAAAAAAATTAAACAAAAATAAAAATCACAGCTATAACCGAAAAATTTTTTATTTTATTTTATTAAACATTGAACATCATCCGAGTCAACTAGTCCTATCGTTGCATCGTTACTCATAAATTATACATAGCCTGATCAACTATGTCTAATTTATGAAGAACCATGCAATGATAAGAGTGGTAGTTTTAAATCATGTTTAGTCGAGTCTTTAGAGTCCGGTCTTTGAAGTTGCATTGGTCGGGTGGGTATGCATGGCATATTTTTACGCTCACGTCTACATTACCGCACCTTGTTCATATCTTCTCTTTTCCATCTTTCGACTTGTTAGACATAGCATGTCTCTGCTCTCGCCATGTTTCGATCACTATAACACATTACCACCGCTCGCACCTCATCCGACTTCGTTCGAATGTCGTTTACTCAACCCGATGTTTTGGTCCTCTCAGATCATGGTCGCAAGAAACACACGCTCGGGAGGTAACAACAACGGCAACCCAAACAACAATGACAATCCGCATAACAACGCTGCTGGAATAGCGGATCTACTCACCCAAATTATAACGCATCTTGATGCTAGACGAACCAACAACGGAGAAGGTTCTTCAAACGCGGTCAAGGATGCGACTACAAAACTTTCATGACATGTAAGCCAATGGAATTTCATGGTACCGAGGTGCCATTGGACGCTAACTGGTTCGAGAATGTGGAGTCGAAGCTTAGTATCACGAAATGTCTGTCAAGGAAACAAGGTTGAGTTCTCTGCGGGTACTACTGTGGTCGAGCATTGACCGGTGGAACAATCAACTACGAGACTAGAGGAAGAGGGTGCAAATGCACTATCTTGGGAAGCGTTCAAGAAACTACTAACCGATGAGTACTGCAGAAAGATGAAGTGCGAAATGGAAGAAGAATTTTGGAACCACTTGATGGTAGGAGTAGAGATCGACAAGTACACGATCCGGTTCCACGAGTTAACTAGGATGGTTCCTCGCATGGTTTCCACCGCGAGAAGTTGATTGACCGATATATATGGGGATTGATACCGAAATTGGGAGGATGTCACTGTCGAAACCAACCACTGCAAGTCACGTGAGTATGGCGATCGCTTAACAAATGATGTGATCAGTCCGGAGAACTAACAAAAGCAAACGACAATGGACGAAAGCGGCGGGAGGATCACCAGGAAACCGAGACCGAATCAAGAAAACAAGAGGCGTGAATAACCCGAACTATGGGCGACCACCCAGAGCGCAAAGGATATGCAGTCCCCATCCTTTGTGCACTCGATGTAATTACCATCACTTAGAGACCGCGCAAGGTGCGGCAAATGTGGACAGACGGGTCACTTCCGCGAAAAATTGCTCAAACAGGCGGAAATCAAGGACAGAGAAAAGCATGTTACGAGTGTGGAAGTCTAGATCACCTTCGCAATACCGTCCAAAGTTGAAAAGAACTCCCAATCAAGGAGGTAATCGTCCAAACTCGCGTTGGCAATAGAAGGCCCACAAGATCGAACATTGAAATTCCTCCCGCGTGGTCGAGCATTCTATCCGGGCACCAGGAAGCCCGCAACGCTTAACGGTACATTCTTTCGAACAACTACCTTATTTCATGCGACATAATTTTGAGTGCATAACTTCCTTCCAATCTTTACCACGCTCACGACATTGATTAATTTGAGACCTATTGATATCGACCTTAGTTGTTATATGTTTTGTTGATTTGATTTGATTTGTGTAAGCAAATCCAATATCGAGCGAATCTTTCAAAAGACTTCATTCAAGGATGTTGATTCCTATCTTTCAACAACTTGTTTCCTAGCTTGATCTAGTGACGTTCTTGTTTGATGAGTTGCGAAAATCAAGCTAAGAGACAAGTTTACTCAAGTCGGTTTAGTTTAATCTCATGACGTTCTTGTTTGATGAGTTGTGGGATTAAATTAGAATCGACTACCTAAAGGTCTTTGAGAGCTACGTTCGATATTGGGCAAGTTTACCCTATCCAATCTAATCACGGCACGCACTTAGTTGAATGGGAACCTGACGCATGGGCATTGATATGATCATTTAGACTGCTCGTATGAGCATGAACTTTTAGAACTCTTGTCGAGGTTCGGACCATAGTATCGTTAATCGAATCACGGGACGTGATTCACGACATGGGAAGAATGTCACAATTCTCAAATTCGGTCATTTCTTAAATTAAAATGCATCATATTAGTTCATTCATGGCATTTCATTTCACTTTAATCGCGTAAATTTTTATATTTAATAAACGTGATCGCGTGAGTTATTATTTTAAATATTTAATCCGTTACTTTCAAAAATGATCCCGATATATTTTTATACTTACATTTAGTTATATAAACTATATTTTGAGTTTACCTAGTGTTTTAAATTTATTTGGTATATAAATCGTTAAATTTATATTATTACGACGTTTTTCTTAAAAATTTCTCGATAATTATTTTATCACTCAAATTTCACAAGGAATGTATTTTTACAATTTTTATTATCTCATTACATCCTACTTTGATCTATTAAACATCTCTTTTACTTAAAAATTTCCATTTACCTTCATTTATACATTTCCTACACACTTACTTGTACATTTTATCAAATATCTATACAAGTATACTTACAAGTAAAAGTTAAAAAAAAAAAATATATATATTGGAGGAACAACACCCCCATAAAACCGGCCCTATGAGAGGGTGGCATTAAATGGTTTGGTAACTTGTCTCTTTGATAGTATAAATCTATACTCAAGGCAAAAATTTCAACTTATTCATTCATTCACTTACTTTCATTATTCACCTAGTTGATAAAATCTTTTCTCTCCTTTATTTCCTCTCCATAAAACCGGTTCATCATCAAGATCTAGCAAGGGATCAAAATTTTGCAAGATTCAAGCATTAACAATCTAGTGTATACTCTATATAAGGTTTTGAAATAAAAACCAAGAGTATTTAGGCTAATCCTTGTTACTTTCACCTCATCATTTTCACTTGTAAGCATGTTTTTTTATCATTTTTCATGTTTTCTTATCATTTCTTATGTATCTTTTCATTTTTGGAGCAAGTATGCATGATATGTGATTTATACCATTTTTAATGATTTTAAGAAGTTATATATATATTTATGGTCATCCTATAATTATCCCCATGGTATTCTTGGTCTTGATGGTGATTAGGAACCCATGACACCCTAAGAAGGTGTATGGTAGGATTAGATTAGCTTTGGAGTTGATTTGAAGGGATTAGAATAGGTTTTGTCCGAGAAAAACTATTTTCAATACGTATTAAATAGGTTCTGTCCTTATTTTGATTTTCTGGAAAAACCGACAGTAGGCACGACCTTTTGGCCTTGATATTTAGAAAATATACTTTAAAACGAATCCGTGGCCGCTTGAACGGATAAAAACGGAGTTATAACGAAGAAGTTATGGATTTTTAAAGTTTGACGACGAAATAAATAGTTTTCGAAATTTCAAGATGCGGTTTTAGTTTGTTCGGGTCAAAAACGAGCCTTAAGCTTCACAAATTATTTCGACTAGTCAAAATATATTAGTTTACTTCGATACGGCTAAGGACATATTATCGAGAAAACGGACTTGAAACGACAAAGATATGCACGTTTTTATAAAGTTGCCGTAACTATTATTTTCTCAAAACTATATTATTTTTACGTTACAAGTGTTACATTAGTCGAACGCACCATGTTTCTTGTTGTTTTAACCATGATGTGAAACTTTTGGAGCGAATTGTCTTCTAGTAAAATCAAGTTCACCGCCATATTTTTCAAAACAACAAGTCGTTTGTTAAGCGGAGTTATAGTAAATTAATTACGGATGTTCAAACTTGGCGAAACTCATTTTTCGCACAACAATTAGCAAAATCACTATCTTTAACCCTTGATATCTTTATGATCGAGACCTTTTGGACGAAAACTTCTAGATATCGATACAAACTTTCCAAAACCGTCGAGTTCGTTCTCTAACGATCGACGTACACCATTTTACGACTAGTTTTCCAAAGCCATTTTTGTTAATTTCATGATAATTCCGACGACATTGTTTTATATTTAAAAGTGAAAATTTCACTATAAATCATTATAAAACCATTGTAGGATGACATTTTGACGTAAATACTTGTAAAGTCATTTTGAAGGGTCAAGACGTCAAAAGAGCATTTTCATTTAAAAGTAATATTTTTCAAACCCGCAAATGGTATAAATAACATACGAAATGCATGCATAACATTACATTGCAACTCATTACATATCATATCATTCATAATAGGTCAGTTTCGAGATTCACGCTACATTTCGGTGTAACCACTTTTGTCATCGTATCTATTCACCAAGTGAGTAATCACATCCCCTTTTTACCGTTTTACTACATTTTGGGGCTGAATGCATGAACTATACTTGAATTAAATTGAATCTTACTTTTGTGAACTCGAATCAAATCCTTGAACTTGATTACGAACCTATTACTTATTTGAACTTATTGAACCGTACATGCTATGACCCTAAAGTCTCGCCTTTGGTGGAGCGTATAAAGTCTCCCCGTCGAGCATCACTATAAAGTCTCCCTGCTCGAGCATCACTATAAAGTCTCGCCTTATTGGTGGGCGTCTCAATAATTCTCGCCTAGGTGGTCGAGTGACAAAGGAGTCTCCCTTGTTGAGCAAGACAAAGTCTCCCTGCTCGAGCATCACTATAAAGTCTCGCCTTATTGGTGGAGCGGTCTCAATAATTCTCGCCTAGGTGGTCGAGTGACAAAGGAGTCTCCCTTGTTGGAGCAAAGGCAAAGTCTCCCATGTTCGAGCATCCTCGAATGATTATATACGTGGTGCAATATTGTGAACTATTATGACCGTTTATACTTGACTTTTAGACATACTACTTTTGGCAATGGGTTGTGAACACAAAGTTGCAAGTTTTGTATGGGTGGAACTTGGAACCGAGTGGATTTACAATGCCTTTGTTTATGGACCATTTTTTAATCGAAAGCTTTGATTATTTCTTACGAGTTTTCCTATTTTGTTAAACGTGTTTACTCACCAACTATTTTCATAGTTGACCGCTTTTCTCTCATGCATTTCGGTGATCGTTAGTAAGCGCTTTCTACCAAGTCTTGCATAATGAAGTTTTCACTTGTCAATATAAATCATTATGTATAAAACATATATTTTGGAATCTAAGTTTTGTAATATATTCACGATGTCGCTAAACCTGTATTGTAATGGTGTAATATTTCTTTTAATATTAATGTTGGTATGTTCTATTATCTTGTGCTTATGTTCCCTCCGTTACACTCGTGTTTCCGCCTCATGCGGTGTGACACAATTAGGGTTCTTATGAAAATTTGGGGTTCGTGGATCGATATGTGATTGTAGTTAGGTTTTCATGGTGATATAAGTTGTGAATTATGATTGCTAAGAAATTTGTTCTTTATCACTAAACACAACCACATTGTGTTTTATGAAAAAGCATGATATCACAGAAAATAAATGGATTTAGGTTATAAACAGGTCTAAAACTCTAAATGGCTAACACGTACGGATTGCCCAACATGTTAACCAAACCATGGCTTAAAGCGACTGATTTTCTAACGACAAATTAAAGACATATGAACATGTTGCTCTACATCGTTTTAGTACATCTTTAGTTAATTGAATGTGAAATGAGATCGATTTGAGCAACTAATATCTTTGTTAATAGATTACTAAGCTACTGATCATAGGCTAAATGCTTTTTGGTACCTCTTGCGCGTATTAAGACTTGGTCACAATCTCTTAATTGATTGAGCCACTTGGTTATAGCGAGGCTACTATACAAATTCGTTGGTGGTTAATGGTGTTGTTTTATTGTTTTCTTAGTTCAGTATTTGATAATGTATTCATAAGACATTTGTTTTTTTTTTTCCTTTCTTAACCAGCCAAACATAACGATTAAGGCCAAAATTACGATTGTTTCGAGACATACTTGTAGCTCGACCGATGCCCAAGTTGAAAAATTCAGAAAACATGTTTTGACATTGGCTCGACGTTGTCCTTAAAAAGAATAGCCAACTTTTGATTCATACGATACTTGATAGTGAGGTTGAAAGCGTACCAAACGAGCTCTCATTCAATATATTAGGTAAACGGATTCGCTTTAGACGCCAAGAGTTTTGTTTAGTTACAGGTTTACGTTTTGGTCCGAATATGTATATGAAAGAGTGGGTTAAGGACACAACGCAAAAAAATCCATTTAGGAAAAGGATTTCCCTGATATTCCAGAAAACGTTTCGGTTAAAGTAAAGGATGTTATGGATATCTTTAATCAGATGAAAGATCGGTCAATAGTTTTGGAAGACGATGATGCAGTTAAGATATGTCTTTTGGTGTTGTTAGATAACGGATTCTTGGGCCACCAATCGTCACACAATGTTAGTAACTTTAAGTTGAATTTGGTTGAGCATTTAGAAGATTGTTGGAATATTTTTCCATGGGGGTCGTATATTTGGGATAAAACTTATAAGCAACTTAGAGATGGTGTATCTAGTGCATGTATGATGGTCGTGAAATGTTGTTACATAAAACTTTTTATAGTCTTTGGGTATATAGGCTCGAAAAACCCATTCACATGTGTCATCAATACATTTTGCATATACCCTTTGGGGGTCTGATCTTGGGTATCTAATTTGAAATCCTTCTTCAAGAGCTTTTCTACCCAAAACAACTTTTATATGTTCTTTATTATCAAAAGTATCATGCAAACGAACAAGACTAGATGTTCCAGAACACATACCTTTTTCGAGTTGATATCCGAACCGGTGTTTTGAGTAGGGAGGCATATTCCAAAATTTATCCTTCTTGGATTCACTAACCGCTCATCGATTTTCTACTCGCCATCGATTCACTACGCCATCATCGATTCACTACTCTCATCCTCGCGGACAATCTTTTCACTTTCCCAAAACACCACCCATTACCTTTTCTCCGAAAGGCCGTAATTTATCATCATCTAGCAAATCCCTTTCGTTAGTCTTTTTGTTTTTTGGTGAACCAACAACTTGTTTTTTTTTACAAATAGCTGAATCACTTTGAGGATCCTGCATATGATACACAGGAATTCCATGCACATACATAGGATTCCCAGGAAATCCATGCATATGTTGAAAACTATTAAAATTTTGATAAAAACTACTACCAGACATTTGTGTTTGGTGAATTTGTGTGGCATGATATTCGGTTTGATATACATTTACAGACGAGTTAGCATGAATAAAATTGTTTTGTTGATTGCTTCCCGTAGTTGATAATTGCCTACCATTTACACTAGACTCAACAATACACAATGTAACAATTCTACTACTTTTAACAACAAATTCCATAAATTCATTGACCTCCAAATCATCACATACCTCTACAATATCATTATCCGAATTGTAAGTTATCACAAAACCACTATTAGCATCGATTTCTAGCCTCCTGATACCGCTTCTAGTAAACATGAATATGATGACAACAATGGTAAAATTAGTGTACGTTTTACACAATTTAACTGCATATACTCCAACATACCATCCACTCTTTCCCATGTACCTCCTTTACATACACGTATTTTGACGGTTTCTTTGTGGAATTCATGAAAACTTGAGTTTTTAGTGAGAATTTGAGTTTTTAGTGAAAGGAGCTTAAATAACAATAAAACACGCTTTATCGGAAAATCTAGTAAACCGACAAAAATCTCGCAAGTTTTATCCATAAATTTGCGAAATTTCTTAAAAATATCGCAAGTTTTATCCATAAATTTGCGAAATTTCTTAAAATATCGAAAATTTGCGATATTTTTAAGAAATATCGAATTTATGATATTTCTTAAAAATATCGAAAATTTTCGATATTTTAAGAAATATCGCAAGTCTTGCGATATTTTTAAGAATATCGAAAATTTTCGATATTTTTAAGAAATATCGAAAATTTTTGATATTTTTTCAATTCGCAAAAACTCGAAATTTTTTATTTTCTCAAAAAGTTGCGAATTTATTGGGTATTTTGGGTTTTGAGTATAAAATGGGGATTTTGTGAAGAGGGCGAAAAATTGGGTATTTTGTCATTATCCCTAGAAATAAACTTGTGGAATCATTAACCTGCGACCTATTTGCCTAACTATAGTAGGCAAGACCAAATATAGTCTAAACTCCAAAGGGCAACTAACTTTTCTCAAAATAGTATAAGCTATAAGGTTTAGCTAGTTATACTCAGGATATGGGTATTATATAACCTTGAAAACGAGCCCCAACTCAATCAATTAAGAGCATAAACAAACACATGCTTTAGTTTAGTACCTCCACGCAATCTAGGAAGAATTTGAAGTATGAAAAAGGTAATATAATTAAATTAAATTACAAAAGAGTCAAACCTACGTCTTAAGTATACTTATTATGAGTTTAATTTACTTAGGGTGGTGGCAACCATGCCTAAGGTTTTTTTTCATGCCTAATCACCCACCAATAATATCCTTCCATCTCATCTCATACCAATCTCATACCCAACAATAGATTTTTAGTGGCCACGCCTAACCCATACCTCAATTTTTTTTTTTAATTATATTAAACAATTTAATAAAACATAACATTTTTAATACTTAAAAGAAAATTACATAAACTAAATCGCATTAATAAAAACAACGAACTAAAACATATATCTAAAAACGCAAGTCCATCCATATTTTGCCGCGAGTTCACGTTTTTTGCCAAGAGTGAACGCTAATATATTTGGGTCGGTTATGTTATCGTGCGGTTCATTATAGAACTTCAGCGCCTTCCACATATGCTTTTCTTCCATTAAAGCGATTTTTGTAGGAGACATCGTGTATTGAGTTGGAGTCAATGGTGGTGGTTGGTGAAAATATTAGGGTTGAAAGTACGGGGGAGAAGTCATTTGAGGATAATGTTGAGGAGGACTCATTTGGAGAATGTATGGAGCGGGTTGTGATTGAATTTGTGGATGAATGGAACGAAAACCTCGTCCACGGCCTTTGGATGATGAACCACCTTTTGATTTTCTTGGATCCATGAGATTATTTTTTAAAAGTGTAAAGAGATGTGATTTAATTTGTGTTAAAAATAGGATTGAGTTTGTTAATTTATAGAGGGGTTTTTTTTTTTTTTTTTACACCTAGCGGCTAGTTATTAAATGTTCCAACGGTATATTTTGACATCCAACGCTCAAATTTGCTTCATGCCAAATCGGGTAACATGCCGATTCTACAAACCTTCCCACCAAACCGATTGATGCCGATTCTCGTGCAATGCTAATGCCGCTTCGGTTTGAATGACACCGATGGCTACGCAGAAGGCATTGCAAGACTTTATAGAATTTAAAATATTATAGTCGTAGATTCACGGAATGACTACGACTTTCAAATCATAGTGGGTGTTTGGTTTGTGGGCCAGAATGAAATGGGTATATCATAGTCATGATTCATTACACATCGATTTGGTGTCTATGAAAACCATTTCATGCCTCTTTTTTCACTACAAAATTCAAATATCCATACACTTTTTCATACCATATTTTATCAACCAAACATAAACAATCGTAATGACACACTTTTTCATATCTATTTTCATTCTATCACATACCAAATCCAATACTCGTTCATCATTCCTAATGACATGACCACCAAACTACTTTAGTATATAGCACTCAATGATAGTGTACCATGTTCACGACACATGGGTAGCTTCAATTCGAAGCCTCATGGATACTCTTGTCCAATGAACCGATTTTGTCTTCCACCTATCTTCACGTTCATCCTTTTTCATCAATATTTTTTTTGACCAAATTCCATAACTCGTCCACACTTCTAACACTTTATGGGCATATAAATTTTTTAACGTGACCATTTAACTTATTAGTGACTGTGTTTCTAAATGATATTCATAGCTGATCCTCCAAAATCTGTGAATGCAATTTAATAAATTTCTATATTCGCTAATGAGTTTTTATAAGTTATAACAATAAATTTTTAAGATAGTAAAAATTTTTATTGAGTATGTTTTGCGAAATTGGATGGGGTTGTAGCTGGGATTGAGGTTCAGTTTTATATTTTAAGATGAAGGAGCTTTTATTCTTATAAAGTTGTTTGGTGAATTAGTTAGAGCTGAAGTTTATTAATGTAAAACACATAAAAATAAATCAAACTAAGTTAAGATATATTTTCATTTTTTACGTGACAATCTATTATACTTTAAAAGGTATTTAAGTAATTTGATTATTGATAAGCCCTCATAAGTCTCTTTTAGTGAGTTTTGGCTTATAAAGTTTTACAACTTATAAAAATATCTATCAACATATATCATAAACAAAACTTATTTTATAAACTAACTTAATTTAAAAGTTTAAGATTATATAAGCTTTTATAAGTCTCGCACCAAATATAGTCATCAACTATCAAAGAAACATGTCACTTTCATCATAAAGCTACCGTATTTAGGGCATCCACTATGGTGAGTTTATGAAAAAGGTTTAAGAAAGATGAAAAGGTTTATGTTTATTTCAACCATAGTGGACACTCATTTCACGTACATGTGGCGTGAAGAGGTCCTAATTTTGAACCTCTTTATAAATTTAATACATTTAATGCTATTTGTTAAAAAGAAATTTTATGAACTTGCAAAGGTTTATACTATAGTGAATGTAGGTTTATAAAATCAAAAGGTCTAAAATTTAATGATATATTAATGTATAAACCTTTGTAAAAGGTTTATCATAGTGGATGCCCTTAGCATTCGATTATGGTGATTTAATGACCAACCAACAATTAATGGCTTTTTGGAATCTATTTATGTTCTATCTCTCACCTTTATTCTTCTTCCTCAATTGTTGGAAATGCTATAGTGATAAAAGAGAAATAATTAAGAAATACATCTACTTTTATGTATGCATTTTAGATTAGTGGTTGTCGTTATTTCTCATTATTCTTAACTTAATTATATCTTTCATTTGATTTTAGTCTCGATTTACAGAAATGAATCTAGTAAGAATAGTTACTGAAATAAGAAGAGTGAGAAAAAAGTTAAAAACTCTAGTCACAAAATTCAAATAAAAAATAATAATAATTATAAAATGCATCTATTTTTATATATACATCTAAAATTAGTAATTGTAATTACTTTTTATTCTTCTTATTTTAATTATATTTCTCATTAATCATTACTCTCCAACTTTAATCTGAACAAAATTATAGAATCGAGTTTGCAACTTGCAACCTCGCACGTGAGACATCTCATGTGTTCCCTATATAAACTTGCATGAGATCTTCGATCAATACCTAATTACCTAGCTATATGTCCGAAAGAACAAATTCAGCCATCTTTCAACAAAGTGACTTAGCTCAGTTAGTCATTTAAGCTTTTTTTGAAATTTGGGGGAGGTTTTATCCAGGATTCAAGTCTCGCAAGTGACAAAAAAATCCAGATTTTCATCTTAGTGCGAAGCCGTGAGTTTTGGAGGTTTCCTTTCACGGGTCTCTCCCAATGGTTGGGTCCGGGATCGCCCTTTAGATGGTTTAACTGGGGTCGATTTCAAGAGTGGTGTCGTTAAAAATAATAATAATAATAATTATTATTAAAATTAAAAAAAAAAAAAAAAAAAAAAAAAATCAGCCATCTTTCTTTTGTCAAGGATTAAAACAGACAAGGTTTTTCATGTTGAGGTTATTCAATCGGACGAGTATTTAATTCAGATTTACGTGGCTTAACCGATGAATATCTCTTTAAGTCAACTCATACGTTATGAAAGTCTTAATTTCTCTACTTTGATCTTTAATATTTTGGTATGTGTTATATAATACTTGATGAAGATTATACCAATGAAAAAATATTTAAAAACAAATTCATTCATATATTTTGCGTCGATTATTATATA
This sequence comes from Chrysanthemum lavandulifolium, assembly GCA_022545495.1. Taxonomy (NCBI): domain Eukaryota; kingdom Viridiplantae; phylum Streptophyta; class Magnoliopsida; order Asterales; family Asteraceae; genus Chrysanthemum; species Chrysanthemum lavandulifolium. Next base: position 75,444,433 of record CM040245.1, on the reverse strand, counting down.
ATACAAACAAAAATATTTAAGATCAAAGTTGAAGAAAAAAGACTTCAAAAAATCAAAAGAGGACAATTATTTTTGGACGGAGGGAGTAATAATGTAAGACATGAACTTAATGAATATCTTTAAGTCTAGCTTAAGACCACCATAAATGCAAATAGAAATAGAAGAAGTTGAAACCTAAAGTTGCAAACTAACTACAACTTGAGGGACCAAGCTTATAACTTATCAACTAAATGGCACGTTTGGCGTAGAATAGAAATTTGCACATCAACGCGTTTTGACGGCAACGTTTCACCACTGTCAACCACAAAACGGCTCGCTGGCACCACCTTCCTTCACGGTCTAACGTCGACTGTTTAATAGTTTATTAAAGGGGGTTTTATGAAACAAATCAATACTCGAGGAACCTTATTTTATAAGTTATCAGGTGCTCAATTTTTTTTATGAGTATAAAGCAAAAGAAAAAATGAATAAAAGTTATGATTTTATTAAAATTATAATAAGATATGTATTTTTTTGACATATTAGTGACTAACCGAAAAAACACGCATTTACGTGACACAAAATTTCAAAATCGATTCATTTAACAAAAGTTTACTCTAAACGACAAACATTCATCGAATTTCTAGAACGTTCTCCCCAAGCTTGAGTGCACACCTAATAAATTTTAGTTGACGCAATTTCACTGTACATGCTTTATAAATCTTAGACATTTCTATTAATAGACATATTCCAAAACTTTAGGGTGCGTTCGGTATGTTGTCATAAATGACAATGGGTATGTGTTTGATAGTAGTGGTGGGTCCCTCATCTATGAAATATCCACTATGGTAATGAATGATAAATATAATTCATATTCCATATACATCTAAAGAGGTATGAATGGATCTTTCATTGATGAGAGACCCACCACTACTATCAAACAAATACCCATTGTCATTCATGACAACATACCAAACGCACCCTAAATGTATATGGAGTATGGATTATATATACGTATCATTTATTACTATAGTAACGGGCCCTCTAATCTTAAACAAACACCTTTAATCACTTTCATAGTAATAGTTTCATTCCCATAGTGGGATACCAAACGCACCCTTAATTTTCAATTAATGCTCAGGTAACTTTTTTGTTATGAGAATGCATGCCTAAAACTTGGTTTGATATTGTATCGTGATAAGTATTAATTCAAAATGCTATTAGAACAGATTTTGACCCACAAAACTTTCATGTGACCCTTACTCATAATATGGTAAACAAAACGCATGTTATATAATTAATTGTTTATGTGAAATGATACGTAGAATTAGTTAGCTTTGAAACCAAGATTGGAAGATGCTAGGGGCTCCAACAGCATCATAGGTGGGGTTAAGTAGTTGATTAAAATCTACGTTTTAATTATATACTAGTAACCTGTAATATATTTTACAAAAAAGAAGTTTTTTTTGGGATTTTAATCAAAAGTCTCTAAAATCCTTAGTTGAAAATGTAACAAGTAACAATTAGTAACACCTACTAGTGATTGTTTTATCTTAAACACTCTTTAAATTGAACATTATGTGGTCTCGTAATTGTTAAACGGTTAAACCCATTACTTATTAACTAGTCAAACTTCTTTTTTCAAAACAACTTGTTACAACCTATACCTCATATTTCCACAAATTCCGTTTCTCACATGTTTGATTGAGACTTCACACAATTTTTTCGTTTATGAGTCACCATATACCGTAGTAGTAAACTCCAGCGTAAACCGTGTGTAAATGTCAGCGAGATATAGTTAACGCCATGTAAGTAAATCGGTGACAAAATATTTACCTACAGGTTTTTCCACACAAGACAAGTTTGTTCCCAAGGACTTTACCGGAGTTTGTCCAAAATATTTACTTACATGTTTTTCCACACAAGACGAGTCATAATAGTGTATGCATGGTTGGTTGGGTTTTTTTTTAATTTGATGCTTAAATTTGGGTTTTAAAATAAAGTATCAACAATTGTTGAGGGTTAAAAAAGTTATTTTGGTTTTTATTAGGGTGGCAAGTGATTGTTATGATGCTTGTCGGTGATGAAGGAATTTTGCTTTCGTCCTGTCAATATGTATGGTAGGCCGTGTAATCGAATATACCTTCATAAAACGTGATCATAAGTTAATAGTTGTATGAGTTGAGATCCACGTATAGGCTCAATTTGTCGTGTAAACCAATTAACCAATCATATTCATCCATTTTTTATTTTCACTTTTTTAAAACAACATATCTCGCAAACCAGAATCTTGTTCTGAAAAAATACATTAGTCGTGACGAGATTAATTATCTTTCTATAAATATCGTTTGTTATATCTTTTCGTGACTTTTTTTTTAAAGTTCGTCAAAAATCACACGTGATTCGTAAAAATCAAATCGCGTATGATTTTAAGAAATCACGTGTGATTCTTACAAATCGCGTGTGATTTTACAAATCGCGTGTGATTTTTACGGACGAAATTTTTAAAAAAAGTTACGGTAGATATAACAACGTATCTATGAAAGATAATTTAATCTCGTCGAGATAAGATAATTTTTTCGACGTAACGATTAACGGTTTGTGAGATATTTAATTTTCAAAAAAGGGTGAATATATTTTAATAAAAGAAATGAGTGGTATGATTGGTTGATTGGTTACACGTCAAATATGGGTTATAATGAATTTTTCTTATAGTTGTATTATATTAAAAAGACGCTTTACAGAAGAGAGAGAGAGAAAAAAAAAAAAAAAAAAAATCTTTGATTGCATTCCAGAGAAAGTGGTTGTAATTTCTGCAAATACACTAAAAATCTAGACCTTATGTATTTGATGTCAACTTTGTACTATGACTTTTACACTTTTAGATGAATTAACATTTGATAGGTAGGTGACATTCATTTCACATGCATCATTTTTATTATGTTTCTAGAAAATGTTAGTTCTGGGTGATATATAATTTTGTCTATTTGCAAAATATGTTTGCCAATGAAGAGTGGATTTAGAGTCTATAAGATATAATAAGTGATAATAAGAGAAAAATAATCTACAAAATTGAATAAAAAAAAGTCATTTTTGTTCTCTTATGTATAAAAATAAACAAATACATTTTTTTTATTTTCTCTTACCGCTTGCAGAAATAAGAAGAAAAAACAAACGCATTTAATTTATTTATTCTTCTCACCTGCAGACATAAGAGGAAAAAACAAATGTACTTCTTTGATTTACTCTTCCCGCCTGAAGATAAAAGTGAAAAAAAGTGCTTTACTGAAAAAATTAAGGTCGCGTTTGTTTTTTAGTGTGTTTTATGTCTTATTTGCAAAACCATGTCTACAAGAGAAGAGGTAGATTTGAACTCTTTTAAGATACGAGAAGTGATAATCATACAAAAAACAAATCTATAAAATTGAAAAGGAAAAAAAAATTATTTTTAACTCTTATGTCTAAAAAATAAACAGAATTCTTTCACCTCATTTTCTCGCTTGCAGACATAAGTAAGAAAAAACAACTCTCCCGGCAATCAAAACTTTCTCTATTTAGATTTTTTATTTTTTGCGGGTTCGGTTAGGAGGGACAAAAAAAAGATGCTTTATATCTGTCAAAAGCAAATACCATTTTCCATGCTCTTTTTCTTCCAGCTTACAGACAAAAATTAAAAAAAAATTGATTTTTAGAAAAAACAAACAATGGCTAACACCGCCTAAGATGTGCTTTTACTTATAACTAATAGAATTCTTCAATTAAGTAATATAAATCAGTGTCTCGTTTGACCATGTGAGATATCACTTTTTTTTTTTAAAGGTATACTTCATTAAACCAAAACCAAGCCAACTCGAAATTCGGGAGGCAACAAACTACAAGCAACTACACTATATTGTATTTACACCATTCTCCCCAAGACAAATTAGCTAACTTAGCTCTACTTTTCACCCATAGAAAACCAAGGGTCTTAATTTCGCTAATAATCTCTTCGGTCTTCACCATTGTGCCTTCAAACTTCGACTTGTTCCTAACTCTCCATATAGCCCAGCAGCTTAGAGAAATAATGCCTTGGAAAACCTTTTTCGCTTTTCCTTTCAAACCGACATGCTCATGAACTTCTATCAAATCCTTGAAGGAAAAAGCGAAGAAACTCTGCACCCGGGTCCAATTACATATATGATTCCACACTAGCATAGCTACCCGACAGGACGTGAATAAGTGCTCAACCGATTCCTCATCTTCACCGCACACAGGACAAGTTACCTCCACTCCCGATATATTTCTTCTTCTAAGCACATAAGATGTAGGGATCTTGTACATCTCCGCGCGCCACACAAAAACATTACATTTAGCCGGAAGCCATTTACACCACTTAATAACATAGTTGTTACTATAATCAGGCTCACTATAAATCAAACGTCTGACTGAGCTCACACTGAACGCCCCGGATTTATCACCGAACCAAACCCACTTGTCCCTCCTGTCTGACAAATCCACCGAAGCCAGCACACTGCTCATAAAGTCCAATTCAGCCATCACTCATGTGCAAATAATTTGGTAGTGATGGTCCAAAAGAATGTAAACGTGATAGTAAATCTATACTACATATAATGCACGAAGTCACCTCAATCTTAATTTTAAGACGTACAAAAAATTAAGCATGGTTTACAACATTTTAATGCACTCAATTTTCAAAATTACAACAAAGTAAGCATATTGTACAACAAAATAAAGCATGGTGTCATTTTAAAACTAAAATTCTATCAACAACATTAATGCTATTAAAAACACCCATTCACCAAAAATTACAACTATTTAAGCACAATGTACAATAGTGCAACCAATTTTTAGATTTACAACAAAATAAGCATAGTGTATAACAAAATAAGTATGATTGTTATAATTAACAGATTTTATCACAAGATTTACGATATAATCAAAACCATGAATAATCTTTATAGAACCATTATAGAGAAATAGAGATATGAGAAGTATAAGTTACCTTAATAGGTGAACTTGGTGCATCTTATTTCATTGCATTCATAAGCTATTTATATTGGTAAGATTACAACACTTTACATGCTAAAACAATAGGGTAGGTATATTAGTGATGTTTTGTTGACAAATGTGGCATACATATATTATTGTTTATAACTCAATAATTCATAATTTCATAACACTCCCTCTTGGATGCTACATTTTCAAGTAGAGTCAACTTTGAAGTACTGCCTCATTAAAAACCTTGCTAAAGAAAAACCCAGTGGGAAAAAACCTTAGCTAAGGAAAAAGAGTGCAGTGTATAGTTGACTCCCCCTGATGTAGACATCCATTGAGTGTTACATCTTCTGTACATGTCGCATTCCAATAGCATGGACGTGTTTTCTGAAAATCGAAGTAGGGAGTGCCTTGGTGAAAAGATCCGCTGAATTTTTGCTTGATTGAACATACTTCATTTCAATTTGGTTATCCTTTATTAGGTCTTGAGTGTATGCGAAGTATCTTGGAGGTATATGTTTCGTCCTGTCACTTTTGATATACCCCTCTTTCATTTGTGCAACACAAGCTGCATTATCTTCGTAGATGAGAGTTGGGCTTTTCTCTTGAGATAGCCCACAAGAAGTCGTAATGAGTTGTGTCATTGACCTCAACCATACACACTCTCTGCTAGCTTCATGTAGTGCGATAACTTCAGCATGATTTGATGATGTTGCTACAAGTGTTTGCTTTTGAGAACGCCATGAAATTGCAGTGCCTCCGTTCAAGAACACATAACCAGTTTGAGATCTAGCTTTGTGAGGATCAGACAAATAACCTGCATCTGCATAACCAATCAATCCTTGTTTTGAATTGTTAGAATAAAATAAACCCAAGTCAGTTGTTCCTCGAAGGTATCGGAATATGTGTTTGATTCCATTCCAATGCCTTTTTGTGGGGGAAGAACTGAATCTTGCTAACAAATTAACTGCAAAAGAAATATCGGGTCTGGTACAATTTGTTAGATACATAAGAGCTCAATTGCACCGAGATATGGTACTACGGATCAAGAACATCTTCATCTTCTTCACATGGGCGAAATGGATCATTGTCAACATTTAGTGATCTACCCACCATCGGTGTACTTAGAGATTTTGCTTTGTCCATATTGAAACGTTTTAGGACTTTCTCGGTATAATTTGATTGATGCACAAGAATGCCATTTGGCATGTGCTCGATTTGCAAACCAAGACAGTATTTTGTCTTACCAAGATCCTTCATTTCAAACTCTTCCTTTAAGTGCATGACGACTTCGTTGATTTCTTTATTTGTGCCAATGATGTTCAGATCATCAACATAAACAGCTATGATTACGAACCCGAATGTTGTTTTCTTGATAAAGACACAAGGACATATAAGATTACTCTTATATCCTTTGCTTATCAAATAATCGCTTAAACGATTATACCACATGCGTCGCATCGCTTTAACCCATACAAAGATCTTTGTAATTTTGTGAATACATGTCTTTGGGTTTTGCACTTAATGCTTCAGGCATTTTAAATCCTTCAGGGATTTTCATATAGATATCACTATCAAGTGAACCGTACAAGTAAGCAGTAACAACATCCATAAGACGCATGTCTAAGTTTTCAGAAACTGCAAGGCTGATTAAATATCGAAACGTAATTGCATCCATTACTGGAGAATACGTTTCCTCATAATCAATTCCTGGTCTTTGAGAAAAACCTTGAGCAACGAGTCTAGCTTTATATCTTATGACCTCATCGTTCTCATTTCGTTTTCGTATGAAAACCCATTTATACCCAACGGGTTTCACAAGTCCAGGTGTGAGGACAATTCGTCCAAAAACTTTTCGTTTGTTAAGCGAATTTAATTCAGCTTGCATTGCTTCTTTCCATTTGTTCCAATCATGTCTACTTTGACATTCAATGACTGATTTTGGTTCTGGATCATCATTTCCATTCATGATATCACATGCAACATTATAACAAAATTTATCATCAATAATTTCTGTTTCAATTTGGTCCAATAATGTTTTTGAATGACCATAATTGATTGATATCTCTTTATTGATATCATTAAGTTCCTCTTCGGAGGAGCAACATTTTGTGTTCCTTCAAGAACAATATCCTCATGGATAATTGCATTTTCTGTTGCTTTTCTTTTCTAGGATTTTTATCCTTAGAACCAATTGGTCTTCCACGCTCAAGCGTGCTTTAGACTCTTGAGTGACTTTATCTTGATTTTATATCCGGTATTTCAACCCATTTGGAGCATTAACAGTTGGTATGTATGATTTAGTCACTCTTTTGTATCGATGAATGCATCAGTGGCGATTTGCAATGTCTTGCATATGCATTATCTTCTGAACCTCAGTCTCGCATTGTTTTGTGCGAGGATCAAGATACATCAGTGAAGGTTCATTCCATGAGACACCTTTCTCATGGTTTTTCTTTTCTCCTCCGAGTTGAGGGAAAATTGCCTCATTAAAATGGCAATCAGCAAAACGTGTTGTGAAGACATCACCCGTTAAGGGTTCAAGATATCTTATGATAGAAATCGTTTCATATCCAACATATATCCCCAATCTTCTTTGAGGACCCATTTTTGTCCGTTGTGGTGGTGCAATAGGAACATATACTGCACACCCAAAGATTCTAAGATGGGATATGTTTGGCTCTTGGCCAAAAGCAAGTTGCATAGGGGAGTACACATGGTTTGCACTTGGTCTCATGCGTATTAAAGACGCAGCATGCAAGATTGCATGACCCCACACAGATACGGGGAGTTTTGTTCTCATGATCAATGGTCTAGCTATTAGCTGTAGACGCTTAATCAATGATTCTGCTAAACCATTTTGCGTGTGTACATGAGCAACTGGATGTTCAACGACAATCCCTACCGACATACAATAGTCATTAAATGCTTGAGACGTAAACTCACCAAAGATTATCAAGCCTTACACGTTTAATAGTGTAATCGGAAAATGTGCTCTCAACTTAATGATTTGAGCAAGGAATTTTGCAAAGGCCACATTGCGAGTTGATAACAAGGATACATGAGACCATCTACTTGATGCGTCTATTAGGACCATAAAATATCTAAATGGTCCACATGGTGGATGTATCGGTCCACAAATATCGCCTTGAATTCTTTCAAGAAACACAGGCGATTCCTTTTCAACTTTAAGTGGTGATGGCCTTGCAATTAACTTCCCAAGAGAACAGGATGTACACGGAGCCATTTTATCCATCTGAAGGATTTTTCGATCCTTCAATGGATGTCCATGTGTACTTTCAATTATCCTTTTCATCATTGTCGATCCTGGATGACCTAATCGATCATGCCACAAATTGACTATACCAAGATCACAAGAGTTCTCTTTAATCACCATGTGTGATTCTGCCATACTTAAATATGTATAATGCAATCCAGAATGGAGCATTGGCAGTTTTTCCAGTATATTGCTTTTATCAATGATATGCAAATATTTCTCATTTTCAATTGTTGTAGTTTGAGTGTCATATCCATTAAGATATATGTCACCGAAACTCAACAAGTTTCTACTGGATTTGGGAGAAAATATAGCATTGTTTATCAAAAACTTTGTGCCATTTGGTAGTATGAAATTAGCTTTTCCCGTTCCTTCTATCAAGTCCACAGGTCCTGATATTGTTCGTATTGTTCCTTTGGTTGGTTTGTATTCGGAAAAATATTTCTTTGACTTGAGGATAGTGTGTGTAGCACCGCTATCCGCTATGCATAGGTCTCCGACCTTTTGTTGATGTTGTGCTCCAGTTGAATTCATTTTAAACTTCAAACAAAAATTTAGAGTGTACATATTAGAAAAATAACTAGAAGTTCATATTATTTAAAAGATATTTTACATAACAATGAAATCCTAGTTATCGAATGAAAAACACACATGGAAAGGGAAATACATGCGAAAAAGGAAATACATCAAAGCAAATGACATAGTTATGATAATTCAATATAGTTCATCTCAGATATCCAGATCACTGAAGAAATCTGAATTGTTCAATTCAGTGTCACCACTGAAGAAATCTGAGGTATCCAAATCATTGTTTCCAAGATCAACTTGGTCCACAAGATTGACCTCTCTCTCTTTTTCTTTGAGAGATGCTTGATACAACTCACAGAGGTGAGGGGCTGTTCGACAAGACTTTGCCCAGTGGTTTGAGCTACCACATCTGAAGCAAGAACCATCAGTGTTCTGCGATGGGCCAGATTCACCATTATGCTTCCGCTTGCCCACATTTTTGGCCTTATTGTTTCGTGGAGCATAATTGTTGGTCTTTTGACCACTACCACGGGTGAATCCACGACCATGAGTATAAACTCGGCCGTTTTTCTTGTTCTGATCAAAAGAACGGTTATGGCCATTATTTTTGCCAAATTTACCACGGCCTTTTCCATGACTTTGGACTTGCCCACGCATAAAGCTTTTGGTATCATTTTTAGTAGCATTCACTTCAGGATATGCTAATGATCCAGTGGGACGAGATTGATGATTTTTCATCAAAAGCTCATTATTCTGCTTAGCAACAAGAACATAAGCATTTAGCTCAGAGTATCTTGTGAATTTCTGCAATCGATATTGTTTCTGCAAAGTCATGTTTGATGCATGAAATGTGGAGTAAGTTTTCTCCAACATATCTGCATCAGTAACGCTTTGTCCACAAAATTTAAGCTGTGAACAAATTCTGAACAAAGCAGAGCTGTAATCATTAACCTTTTTGAAGTCTTGGAATCGTAAAGATCTCCATTCTTCTCGAACAGCTGGAAGTAAAACTTCCCTTTGATTATCAAAGCGATCCTTAAGATCTTTCCAAAGAACACTTGGATCATCAGTGGTGAGATATTCAAATTTTAGTCCATCATCAATATGTTTGCGAAGAAAAATGTTTGCCTTTGCTTTATCTTGTGCTGGACAATCATTATTTTCAATAATAGTATTTGCAATTCCCATAGATTCAAGATGCATTTTAACATCAAGGACCCATGGCATATAGTTTTTTCCAGTGACATTAAGAGCAGCAAATTCAAGCTTTGATATGTTTGACATTTCTGAAAATATCATAATTTAAACAAACAAACATATTATTAGAATCCATTAATATCGATACATAGTGCAATACATAGTAATGGAAAAATAACAAATATATACAAGCCCAAACAAAAATACAATTCTCCAGGTGGGAGATTAACTAGAGGGTAAATAAGCAAAATGATTGTGATGATGATAATAACTAGAAACGGGCTAACCATCCTTGAAAAACTTCTTTGAGCAAAAACTTGATTTAAGAAAGACGATGATTTTCTTTTGTGAAAATTTTTGGATTGTTAGCTCTGAAATGTCAAAGCTGTTGTGTAAATATAGACGTTGTAAAAATATAGACGTTGTAAAGCTGTGTGTTTCTGTTTACAACCGTTACAAAGCTGTTGTGTAAATATATTTTACAAAACCTTTTATAAAAATCGATAAGATAAATAAATAAGAAATAAACTCAGTTAAATACAAAGTATAAAGATTAATAAAGAGATAAATATAAGTATACGTAAATAAATAACAGTTAAGACATAAATAAAGATTAGTAATTGCATAAGTAAATGTTAATTTAAGTAAATGTTAATGCATAAATAAATGTTAGTTGCGTAGTTGCAATAAAAATAAATTGTTAGTGAGATAATAATAACAATTAGCATAAGAATAAGATGAAACATGTTAGTAGTCCAAGGTCTTCAAATGTCCAATAGAATGTGTCCATATAGTTTTACGATAGTTGTTTAATTACTATTCTCACTTGTTGGCAAGAAAATTGTATAACTTGATTAAGTTTATTATGAAGTATATAAAGTTGCATTACTTTGTGTATTACAAAGAGTATTATTTATTTTATTACTTGAATTGATGGACTATCAAAAACTACTTGATACACTATTGGTTTCACAAATACTTTTTAGTTTCACATCACCTAGTACTATTGAACATATAGAAAAATGATTTTGACTATAGTATATTAATATAGTAATTGATCATTCTTTTTAGTTACGGACATAGTAGCTATGTACATTTATGAAGTCATTGAATTAAAACTTTGAAGAAGAAAACAATCTTAATGAAATGACTTTATAAAACTTACTTGATTATAAGAAAAGTTTACATGAAATGATTTTATAAAACTTACTTGATTATAACGATACATGAAATGATTTTATAAAACTTACTTGATTATAACGATAATCGATCGCGCGATAACGTGTTATAATTAACGGGTTTTATCACAAGATTAACGATATAATCAAAAATTATAAAGTATCATTAAAGAATCATTATAGAAATAATAGAGATATGAGAAGTATAAGTTACCTTAATAGGTGAACTTGGTGCATCTTCTTTCATTGCATTCATAAGGTATTTATACTAGTAAGATTACTATACATTTCACTTTACATCCTAGGGTAATTTAGACAATAGGTATTATTTATTGTTTGACAAAACAATATGTAATATAGGTACATTATGTTGGTCTATTGTTTGATCTAAAATGTGGCATACATAAATCTAATGAACCTTTTTCGGCGTGGCCGAAATCGGTTGAGCCCATAATTCATAACAAATTTTTGTATCGTATCGTAATTTGTATTTTCATTTCAATGTCAAGATTTTTTATTTATTTTTAGGATAATTATAAGGAATCAAATGAAATGACGTAGGAAAATGATTCGTCCTTCATTTCATTTGGCTTCTATATAAATATCCTACATTGTAGTATGTTTGTAAGTTTTCGTGTATTTTTTTTTTTCAAGTTTCGTATTGTAATATATTTGTATTAATGAAATATAGTGTGTTTGAAAAACTAAAAAAAAAAGAAAAAAAATAAAATTGTGGGTAGGTGGGGGCCCAAAGCCAAAATGGCGTATGTGAGTGAAGGGTGTTTTGGGGTGTGAGTGTTAAAATGAGAATCTTGATGTAGGTGGGTGGGGCCAAATGGCATGTTGTGATAGGGTGACAACGGGTCAAACCTCGCCCGACCCGACCAAACCCGACCCGACCTTAAAACCGAATAAGGGTAAACGTCCCGAGAACCGAATCGAGTAAAAGTTTATCGAAACCGAAAGCAAAATGAATAAGGTCGGTTTGGGTCGGTTTAGCTATTTTGAATAGAATAAATGTGTTTTGGCCGGCGAACCAAAACAATTATACAAAACCGAAAACAAAGCGGAATAAAGTCGGTTCGGTTTGGTTCAACCCGATTCAATCGATTTGTCGGTTCGGCCCGATTTCGATCGATTTGTCGGTTCATATCGATTTTGGATGATTTTGCTCGACCGTATGTTGTGACACCTTACCCTCTAAGTTACACTTGGTCCAGTGGTATGTAATTTGAGTTATCCGTCAATCAAAAGTTTGTTGATTTATGTATAGTTTGAAACGTGTTCGAGATAGCATGAGATATATAGGTGATATGCAGGTGTAATAATAAATTTGGGATAACATGTGTTTAGGAGATAATTTTATATAAAATTCATCGGAGGAAATAAAATCATCAATCACAATTGATAAGTGTTGATTATGTTTTAATTTTTCCGAGATACCATTCTTGTTTTTAAGAAATTTCATCAAATGAGAATGCTTTATCCGTGGTTATGTAATGATAATATTTTTTTGAACCGTAATATTTATGATTATCGTTAAAAAAAACCTTAAAAAAATGCATTTTGCTCTTTTTTTTAACATGCAATGAAATTGTCACCACTTAGGCATTGTCAGTGGTATTGTTCCTATGTTGAACATCCGGTTGACCAACTATGAGAAATTTAAGAAAATAAGTTACATGTTCAATATCAACTCCTGACCGGAAATATTGTAATAGATGTTCATTATCAGGTTAGATACTTGATGAAAATCAACCGTCACTCAAAAAATGCAACGGTTAATGTTATGAACCTATTTAAGATTGCACGTAATAAGGCTTTACTTTACGTGTTCAGGGGTTTGGGGCACGTGTTGAAGCTATTACATCACCACTAACATCACGCATGGTGGTGTGACTTTTGGTTTGGTTCAGTGAAGGTCTTCACTAAATAGAGACACATAAGAGTAGGGTTGAGCATCGGGCCGCTCCCGACCCGGCCTGACCCGATCCCGACTATCCCGAATCCCGACAAGTCGGCAAACACAAACCGAGTCCCGGCCAGATTAAGCTCGGTTCGGTTTTGGACATCGGGGCGGACAGGATCGGTCGGTTTGATCGGTTTTGTTTGTTGTTTTGGTTTCGGCCCGTCCCGACCGATCCCGACAGCCCGAATCTCGACTAAATGGAAAACATTAAACCGAGTCGAGCCGTTTGAGATCGGTTCGGTTTCGGGACGAGATTCGGGACTCGGGATCGGGACGGGATTCGAAAGTCGTTCGGTTTTTTCGCTCCTACATAAGAGTTTGGTCACGTGGTATTTTCATGTTTTACTATGTGTATTAAAAGAAACATTTCTTGTTTGTAAATAATTTGTGTTATTGGAAGAAGGCTTTTTCTTTTTTTTTAACGTGTTTCTGTAAATGTAAATGTCTTTATTTTATTTAAAATTTGCGGATATGTAGTTTCATTAAAGTTTTCAAAACTTTTTGTACATTTTATTACTCTACAAATGTTTGACGTAAAATGTAAAAGAAAAAGGAAAATTAGATGTGATTGTCCTTGTTACGATTATTTGGTGGCGGATCGATGAAAAAACAAAAAGTTGATATGCCGATAAAGTACGGTAAAATGTAGGGGTGAGCGTGGTTCGGTTTGGTTCGGTTTATACACAAACCGAAACCAAAACCGAATGTTCGGTTTCTTAAAACCATAACCGAAACCGTTGGTTTTTCGGTTTCGGTTTTCGGTTCGGTCGGTTTAGTGGTTCGGTTTCTCGGTTTGGTCGGTTATCCACTAAATTGGGCTTGGGCCCAACTTAGCCAATTTTGCCCAAAATGATAACACCTCATTTTACCCAAAATGCCCAAAATGATAACACTTTCAATTAGTAGGAAAATGATAACAAAATATAACAAAACCAATATCTTAAATAAAACCATCAACTTAAAACTTAAAAGATAACAATCCGACAATATCTTAAATTGCAACACAAACGTCTAAACATAAAACTTAAAAGATAACAATCCGACAATATCTTAAATTGCAACACAAACGTCTAACATAAAACCACAATCTCTAAAATAGTTTCTTAACTTCAAACTCTAACGGAAACAACTTCATGACTTCAAATTTCATGTTGAGATGTATCATTGTGTTGCTTTTTTCCGGTAGAAAACATATCTACAAACAAATATAAATAATGGATTAGCATAACATATAGCGGGAAAAATTAACATAATTAAATCAAGTTTCAATACTTACCAAGTTCTAGTTTCTCCAAATTTTCCACCATCTCTTCAAGTGGTAAGCCATTAACGGGCATATCTTGCAAATCCACGGTGTAGACCGTAACCAATCTTGTGCACAAATGAGAGCTTTCGCGGTCTTAGGCGTAAAGAGCTTCTATATTTATCGATAACCCTTCCACAGGTGCTAAATGCCAACTCGATGCAGCGGTCGAGATTGGCATTGCTAACACATGCTTAGCTACTTGTGATAATATTGGAAACTTCACCATATTTTGATTCCACCATCCTAAAACATCAAATGAATTATCCCCTTTTTTCTGCCCCATCCTTTAAATAAATATCTACTTCACTATAATCATCACCTTCACCATATTGGGTCTCCAAATACTTTGAAAACCCATCATCAAGGTCGATCTTCATGCTACTATCATCTTCACTAGGAGTAGAAGAAGAAGACACGGTAAAAGTTTGATCATCGTGTTTGTTGTGTTTGATCTTGTAGTGCACATACAACTCTTTAAGAGCATCCTCCACAATTTTACAAATTTCAATAGTTTTCACGGACAATGTTTTCAATCGTTTCGGAACTTGGTCACCTTGATTGGATGTTTCTGTGGATGTTCGGCTTTTAGGATAAATTATGTCCAAACAAAATTCAATATACTTCAACTTATTTCGAGGATCTAATACCAAGGCCACATACAACAAAACATTCATATTATCCAAATTGTCCCAATACTTGTCATATTTATCTTCCTTTTATTTTCATCACCATGTCGACACATTTTTGAAATAGCGGCATGCATTGTGACAAGATCTTGCACAAACATATTGCTTGTCACATACTTGCACCCCGAAATCTTCTTTGTCACATCATAAAAAATCCTCAAATATTCCAAAAAAAAACCTATTGAACATTAAAAGTTGAATTACTAAATTAGTAGTTGTGTATAAGCCTAAAGTAATCTACATCTAGAATTACGAAAATGTTATGTATAAGCCTAAAGTAAGTATTACACCCAATCAAGTATGTTGTCTACACGTCTATTAGATACTCATTTCCAAATGAATACGTATTAAAACCATTAGCGTTATTAACATTTTTTTTTCAATCAAATAAGTGCTATGGTTCATGATTCAGTATACATACTATTATTAAAGCGATGCTACTACTAAGTCAAACATTGATACAAGCGATGTAAGTGAAACTGAAGCTTAAGTTTGATGTAACTGAAACCAAGTCGCTACTAAGTCTGAAACAAGTCGCTACTAAAACCGAAACAAGCCGCTACTAAGTCGATGTACTGTGTCATCGACACGTGGGAGTTGACGACCCTTCCGAAAGGCCAAAAGGCTATTGGAGTCAGTGGGTATACAAGACCAAGAAAACGCCAAAGGCGAAGTGGAAAAGTACAAGGCAAGACTTGTGGCAAAAGGTTACAAGCGAAGCATGGTATAGACTACGAAGAGGTATTTGCTCATGTTGCTCGCTTAGAAACTATTAGAATGATTATTGCTATTCTTTGCTCAATATAGGTGGATAATCCACCAAATTGATGTAAAGTCTGCATTTCTAAATGGACTTCTTGAAGAAGAAGTTTATGTGGAGCAACAGAGGGATATGTTGCCAAAGGGCAAGAAGGTAAAGTGCTAAGGTTGAAGAAGGCCTTATATGGTCTCAGCAGGCACCACGTGCTTGGAATACTAGAATTGACAAGTATTTCCAAGAACATGGTTTTACTAAATGCCTAAGTGAATATGCACTTACGTGAAATTTGCAAATGGAAGTATCTTTGCTTTCAAATGCTGCTTGTACGTGGATGATTTGATCTTTACAGAAACTCTCGAGTATGATTGATGAGCTCAAGAAGTCAATGACGAAAGAGTTCGAGATGACGGACATAGGACTTATATCTTATTATCTTGGCATTGAGGTGAAAGCAGACGGATGATGGAATTTTCATAAGTCAAGAAGGATATGCCAAGGAGATATTAAAGAAGTTCGGCATGGATAAGTGCAATCCGTTGGCACCCCATAGAACATAAGGCAAAGCCTTCTAAGCATGACGGAGGAGAAGCGGTAGATTCAACTCAATTCAAGAGTCTCGTTGGAAGTTTGCGCTATTTGACATGTACAAGACCGACATACTCTTTGCGGTTGGTTTAATTAGTCGTTTCATGGAAGAGCCTACGACAAAGCATTTGGAGATTGCAAAGAGGATCCTCCGTTATATCAAAGTCATCAGACTACGGAATGTCTTATTCAACAAGTGAAGACTTCAATTTGGTTGGATATAGCGGCGATGATTGAATTTGGAGACAAAGACGATGGAATAAGTACAACAAGATTCATATTCTTCCTAGGTAACAATGCTTTTACATGGTCTTCAAAGAAGCAACCTATTGTTACTTTGTCTAGTTGTGAAGCGGAGCACGAGTCGCAACATCATGTGTATGTCACGATTTGGCTTAGAAGTATGCTAAAGGAGCTACATGGAACAAGAAGATCTGTTGAGATCTATGTGGATAACAAGTCGGCCATTGACTTAGCTAAAAATCCAGATATCATGATCGAGTAAGCATATCAACACTCGTTATCACTTTATTAGAGAATACATTGCAAGAAAGGATGTTCGAGTGATACATACGAGGTCCAAGACCAAGTTGCGAGATATCTTCACCAAGCCGCTCAACGAGAAAGATTTCTCAAGAAAGCGAGCGATGCTTGGAGTCGGTAAATCAAGTTTAAAGGGGTGTTGGATCATAAACGTGATTTAGTCCGAGCACGTGATGAAGAAGTTTCTAGAAACTTGTAGAATCCTCATGAATAATATCGACATGAAATATGTAGAATATTGTATAAGAGATGTAGTGAAACTTATCCGGTAGGAAATATCTAGAACTAGATATGTAGATAAGGATAATAATGTATCAAGAATGAACTAGAATTAAATATCTAGATTAGGATGATAATGTAAGTAATTATCCATGGAATTCCATGGAGTAGTATAAATAGGTGTTAGGGTGATGCATTTGTAAGAACTAAGAAAAGGATTAGCAATAAAGTTACATTGTAAAAATTCTCTAAGTGTTCCTCTCTTCATTAGCCTAAAAGGCCTTCGAGTTTCTAACATATCAAACACTTTCTCAAACTTGACTGCAGTTTCCAACACTTTCTCAAACTTGGATGCCTCGCTAACCGATGGTTCCATCAACTGAAATAAACAAGCCGCATGTCAGCTAAATTTATAACAAGATAAGCGATAACACGATACTTATATATGTTTATCACAAATAGAATAAAGATACTTATAGAAAATTATGTAACTTTTAATTATACAAAATTACAAATAACAAGTCATATCCGACATTCTTTAGAATAAGCGATGTCTGGTCTACTAAGTCGATGTAAGCGATGTAACTTGATGTAAGCG
Source organism: Chrysanthemum lavandulifolium (assembly GCA_022545495.1). Taxonomy (NCBI): domain Eukaryota; kingdom Viridiplantae; phylum Streptophyta; class Magnoliopsida; order Asterales; family Asteraceae; genus Chrysanthemum; species Chrysanthemum lavandulifolium. Next base: position 75,426,613 of record CM040245.1, on the reverse strand, counting down.
ATAACTTATACAAATAAGGATAAAGCGATAAACTTGATGTACGGTCTACATAGCATGATGTATAACAAATAGCATAACAAGATTAGCATAACAAATAGCATAACAATATAAATTGATACAACTATACTTGATGGCTCCATCAACTGATCGATATACAAAAATAGCATAACAAATAGCATAACAATATAAACTTATAAACTATACAAGTACATGCATAAATAAAATTAGATGATAAGTTTAAAGTGATTATAAGACCATAAACTTACCAATAAAAAATAAAGCTTAAAGAGTTAAAGTGATCAAAGTTGCACCAAGGCTAAGTGGCAATGAAGGTTGTAAAGTTCATTTTCAGTATAGGAGATTAGGAGAAGATGATAGATTTACTGATTTAGAGTTAACCCATTTAGTTCCCAAGGCAAGCGTGGTTCTGTTTTTGACCTTTGGTTTTTCCAAACTATAGTATTTTTATATTGGGTTAATAACCTATTAAAGCATCATACTTGTCACAAAAAGCAGTTTGACGTAGCGAATAAAAAAAATAGCCCTTTTGGCTACTAAACTTAAATTCTTGTCTTCCTTTGAGTATTATGACCATTTTACCCTTCCAAATTACATAAATGGTCCCTGTGGTTTTTGAAAATTGCATCCATCGTCCCTAGGCTAAATTATAAAATAGTCCTGCGTTTGAAAAATTGCGTCGATAGTCCAAGTAATTAAATCATGTTATCTTAAAAAATTACGCTAGCTTGCTCAACCCATCATCACATCTGTCTCACCATTTATCCATGCTTCAACACCACCATACATATGTAAGAATACATAAACCAATTCTAAGAATACATAAACCAATTCAACACCACCATACATTGGAATAATTGAATCCAAATGAAAGGAAAATAAAATCAAATTACTTTCCCATAACCAAAGAAAATCAAATTCATCAAAATCAAAAGCTCGAGTGGGGTTAGAACCGAACCAAAGAAAATCAAATTACTTGTGGTGTTCTTGAGATCAATACAAATTGAAACCTAAATCGTACTTATTCAATACCAATTACAAAACCCTCTATCAATTTAAGAAAACCACAACCATTCAAACCCTAATTTTTATTTGTGCTCATGTGTGAAAGTGATAAAACACAGAACCGAGTTCCTATTTATACGAGTAATCTTGGAAGGAAGAGTATAGGCTTTACGGTCTTGGTTCGCGTCAACATCCATAACCACTACCAAGAGCACCCGTGATGATCTATGGTGTTAGGAGGCCACTGGGTAAAGTGGTGATAGTCCACTGCGTTTGACCTTCAAAGCGGTGATGGATCTTTTTTTTTTTTTTTTTTGTGGTGATGAAACAAAATTGGTTTCGTGTTGGTAGCGCGTGGTGGTGGATCGGGTAGAGGAGCGGAGAGGATTGTTTTGGTGTAGGTGGTGAGGGTGGTGGTGGGTGGTGAAGCGAGCGGCGGGTGGTTTTTCCGTCCGGTGGCTAAGGTGAGGGAGGATTGTTAGTTTTCCGTCAGGGTTATTATGTTGTGGCGTTAATCGTTATTTATATACTTGGACAAAGAATACAATTTTATAAATTCAAGGGTAAAATAGTCATTACAATTTTGTATTTTGGAATTATTACTCAAAGGAAGACAAGAATTTAAGTTTAGTATAAAAGGGCTATTTTTTGTTCGCTAACTCAAACTGCTTTTTGTGATGAGATGACGCTTTAATAGGTTATTACCTTTTATATTTGATCCTCCTTTTATTCACTTATACAATTCTTGATTTAGTAATTAATAATATATTTATAAAATATATTATAATTAATGAAACAGTTCGATTCGGTTTTCATGGTTCGGTTTTATATCAAAACCGAAACCGAACCTAAACTTCAGTTATCTGAAAAATAAAAACCAAACCATCGGTTTTAATTTGATCGGTTATTTTGGATCGGTTTTTGGTTTCGGTTCGGTTTGGTTTTTGGTTTTTGCTCACCCCTAGTAAAATGTACTCATTGTGACGGGTAGTCTAAACTAGGGCTAAGCAACGGGTCAAATCCGACCTGAACCAACCAAACCCGACCCGAAAACCGATTAAGAGTAAAACGTGAACCGAGAATCAAACTAAAACCTGGTAAAACCGAACTGAATAAGGTCGGATCGAGTTGATTTAGCTAGTTTGAACCGAATAGGTGTGTTTTGACCCGAACCGAACCGAGTAAAACCGAAATAATTATAAAAAACTGAAAACTGAACCGAGTAAGGTCGGTTCAACCCGGTTAGTTTAGTTTGTCGGTTTGATTCGGTTTTGTTAATTTTGCTCGGACCGTACTCAAAACTACGATGCCTGAAGCCTTTAATAGGAAGCGGATGGTTAAGGCCAGGGTTGTTATTCTCTTTGTGAGATGATTCGAACTCTGGTCGAGACTTGAGTGCGCTTGGACGCGAAGATACTCCATCGCACCAAACCGCCGTTAAAAAAAAAAAAACTACGGAATGAAATTGTCCAACTCCAATTCAAAGTACACTAGGCCCAAACAAATCACCAAACCAACCCGCTCCATGAACAAATTTCCTGATTCCCAGCAATTAAACCGGCAAATTTTCACTTACCAAACAAAAGAAAGAAAAAAAACTAGCCGTTACAAAGATCCCCACCAAACGTTCATATTCATATTTTCATCATTTATTATTATATCCCTTCATCCCCATTACTAACGATCATCTTCTAATCCAACTAACCAAACAAACCCTAATCATTCACTCTCTTATTAACAACTTCCAATGGAAACTAACGTCACACTAACGCCGTCAAAACCTAAGCTTAATCACAAGCCTAAACACCCAGAAAACTCTAACCCTAACTTAACTACCACTAAGCCTTCCAAATCGAAATCGCTTAGATCCGCGGTGAAGAAACCGGTTCCGGTTGGTTCGCCGTCCCCGAAAACTAAGATCCGTGATCGTAAATTCGTCGTGGCGAAGAAATCGAATAATACGAAAGGCGAAAAGGTGGAAGATGGTAAGTGTAAGTGTAGAGGTGATGGGAATAGTAAAAAGTGTGTTTGTGTTGCTTATGAGAGTCTTAGGGCTTCGCAAGACGAGTTTACGAAAATTGAGAATGTGAATGTGACTGAGAATGAGAAGGATGGTTTAGTAACGGAAATAGGCGAGAAAGGGGAAAGTGAGAAAGTGAGTGAAAAGGTGAAGAGGAGGAGGGAGAAGTTGTTGGAAGAGGCGAGGGGGAGTATTCCGGAAACGGGGATTGGGAGAGTGATGCATTTAGTGAAAGCTTTTGAGAACGCGCTGACGTTGCCCAAAGAGGAAACGGGGAGTGAGGAAAAGAGGAGAAGGTGATGGTTGGGAGCTGGGAGCTGCCTGGATTGAGACCGAGGGCTCCGGTTACTGAGTTTTCTTCTCCGGAGCTTTTGCTTACTAGGGAGAGCTTGGGGTTGGATCCGAGTGGTTCTTGTTCGTCTGGGAGTGTAAGCCGAAGGGATTCTTCTGGTGGTGGTGGGAGGCGTAGTAGACGGAATGTATGTTGTCGTTTTTTATTAATGGTTTCTTTGATAGATATTGTATAATTTGGTTATGAAATTGAGTTTTGATATCGTTTGTGTTAATTATGTAGAGTGCTGAATCTTCTGCAACTATTGGTGGTAGTCGAGGGAAGAGAAGGACAAATAAGGCTACTCCTCAACAACCGTTTAAGCTCAAAACTGAGGTTTGCATATATGATCACTTGTGTGTGTTTAATTTTTTTAGTTGATTGGTGCATTGAATGTAGTTTAGGGCCCTTAATTAACTACTCCTGTGAACTGGTAGCTAGCTGATCTGATAGGACCCAAAACCGGTAGTAGCTAGCACAGGCAAAATGTACGGGTTGGACCAGCCAACAATGTATAGAACTAGAATAATAATTTGGTTTTCGATTAAATAAACAAAGAGAATTAGAAGTTTGTAACCATTTGAATACAATCTGTGATCCATTATGCTTTTAGCTAGACTTTTAAGGTTTAACCGTTTGATACTTGAGATAAAAATAACGAGATTGACCCATTTAGGTAAATTGGTCAGATAGGACAGCTATTATTTATTGCAGCAGCATGTCCTCCAAAAGGATAGATTTTTGGATTATGGGAGTCTTGGAATATTTGTTTTGATAATATAACACACATGTTCTGAAGTCTAATTGTTGAGGGTACTCATATGAATATATACTGTGATACTGCTTAATAATCTCAATGAATTAAGTTGCTGATAAGAAGCTATGCTAAAGGGTATTGTAAATTTACGGTTGACAAACTAGAAAGAGGTAATTGTAGTGTTTTTGTATACTCAGTGTCTTGTTATGGTGCTTGTGCACAGCAAAGAGGTAGATCCAAGCAAGAAGAGTTCATGAAGAAAGTACAGGAGATGCTGGTTGAGCAGGAAAAACAGAGGATTCGTGTTGCCCAGGGTCTTCCGTGGACAACAGATGAGCCAGAGGTGAGCTTGTTTTGCAGTCATTTTCTCAGTGAGATATGCAGCGAGATATACCAGCATTTGTCATATATTTAGAAGTTTAATATTCAAAATTTGTAAGATTGTTAAGCTTAACACTCACACAAGTTTTAACGATTGTGGCCTTGAATAATATCAGTGTTTGGCAAAACCACCGGTTAAAGATTGTACTAGGCCAGTTGATTTGGTGCTACATAGCGACATGAGAGCCATGGAGCGCGCTGAGTTTGACCATCAGGTATTTCACCTGTTTTCTTAACTAGTTAAACTGATGATTAATGTGAATTAAATCCATGGAATCTGCTTCTTTTGACTAACTGGATTACATGACAGGTGCTAGAAAAACTCTCACTCGCTGAGCAATACAAGCTGGAAAGAGAAAGACAACAGAAGGTAGAAATCGGCAAACATAAATTGTTGGTTTATATGTAGTTCATCATACGGATAGGATATATCATGTAGTTCATTATCGGCCTTGTTTAAATTACATGTATTTTCTTGCTCATCTTATGTAGTTAGAAGAAGAGGAAGAATTAAGGAGGTTGAGGAAGGAGCTTGTGCCAAAGGCTCAACCTATGCCCTATTCGATAGACCTTTCGTCCCAAAAGGTATATTACGTTAGCATATGATAATCAGATCTTCCTTATATTACAGATTTACAGCACAGTTTTTAAGAAGTCGGATTCTGAACTAATTGTGAAAAAGCAAATGCAGAAATGCTGCAACACTTAACAAAAGTCATGTTTTAAAAGTCAATTCATCACTTTACTGTGTGTTAATAGGATTTTTTTCTTTTCTTTTTTGTAGATCGGAAAAGCAACCGACCATGCCCAAGGAGCCAAAGTTCCACAACCCTCAGACTCAGAATAAGAAGATGCCTGCTGGTCAATGAGGGACTTGCTCCGTACGTACTTTAGGTGTATATGATGCAATTAATCTGGTTGCAATTTTGGGTTCAGTTATGTGTCAATTCTTATTCTGTAATCAATGTTTGATTCGTTCTTCCATGAACTCGTGTTTGTTCATTGCTATTGTTTATACCATTTGTTTGATGTGTGTGGTTCTGGTTTGACCTATTGAAATCGAGGAAAAGCTATTAAAACTGTTGTACCTGGCTTTAGCTATTGAAATTATCAGAGATTTTTAACATTCTTCTCCTAATATTTTAGGAATACAATGTTCTTTTAGTCAAAATCAAGTGCAATAATCATGAATGTTCTTTTTTTAGCCAATATATCTGCAAGTGCAAGGCTTTAGCTATTGAAATTATCAGAGATTTTTAACATTCTTCTCCTAATATTTTAGGAATACAATGTTCTTTTAGTCAAAATCAAGTGCAATCATCATGAATGTTATTTTTTTAGCCAATATATCAGCAAGTGCAAGGTGCAGTAGAAAACTCCAAGATTAACCGATCTGTGCCACCATGACACAAGGCTTCTTGATATTTGATGCTCCTGATTACCTGACACTATATGATTATCACACCAAATGCTATAGAGATGTCAACACCTTAGGACCCTTTTGCGTACACAAGTCCTTTAAGTAGCTAACCACCAAAAACATGTGATTTTCAAATGGATAATATTATCTCAATTTTGAGATTACTCATCCAGAATACAACTTTGAGCCATACCTGAAGCTTGTGTCTCTAATGATGTAAAGTTTTCTCTACATCTAGCTGCGAAGGATAGCTTACTCTCGTTTCCATGTTATCATTTAAAAGAAAAATGACGGACTAACAAGCATCCAACTGTATGAAATAGAAGTTGTAGGTATCGTCTTGTGTCTTACTACAAGGACAGGGTTTTGTTGTATGAACTTTATTATTTACACTGAACATCACCCACCCAAACAGGAGTTTAATTGTTCAAAATCAAATGAATCCAAGAACAAACTTAACATTACCAATCTTTCCCAAATTGCATCGGAGGTTTATATATTTCAAGTTGAAACTTGAAACAACAAAAAAAACCATGGTTAACAGGAGAATATTCTTGATAGTTTGAATATGAAGACGTTGATGAATCCATTGTTGGACGGTATACATTCGTGCGACCCATACATAGATTGGTTGCTTCGACGGAGTAGCTTTTTGTTGTTGTTGGTGGTGGATGTTTTGTTCATGGAACAAATGGACGATTCATACTAAATGGATTGTTAGGGTGTGTCATGGAGCTTGTTGGGATGGATATTCAAACCGGGGTTGGAAATTGATTATTGGTGAGACAGGCTAACCGGAAATTCGGATCCGGTGTTAAAATATGCGGACGTTTGTGACAAACGGATTTTCTACTTTTGGTTGCAAGGTGTTTCTTGACATTTTAATAAAGAGGATTGTGAGATTTTTGATAGAGATGATTGTGAGATTTTGAGTTTTAGTGTGTAAGATGTTGTGAGATTTGTGATGAGATCAGAGTTGTATTTATAGGGTAAAAGTTTTTTTTTTTTTGTTTTGGATTGCAACGGAAACTAGCAATCTATTTTATCTAATTGTTTATATGCTTCATCTCCAAATCAGCAAGAAAAACTTATGCTTGAGTTTCGGTGTAGCTTTTTGGTTCTTATCGCGTTTAACACAAACAAGATAAACAAAGTAAAAGAACCCAAAGAACTGGCTGCATAAATATCAAAATTTTATGGATGCACATAGATTATAACACAAGATCAAGTTCAACAAGGCACCAAAATCCTTAAAATTTTCAAAAACACATAGTAATTAAGCAAAACAACAAATAAAAACTTAAACTCTAATAAACTTGCTACCAGAAGTTGGTCATCTCCAGAAATGTGCCACTCGGAATCATGCAACCATCTTCTATCTACTCTTCATCAGCATCTTTCTTCTTCTTATCCTTCTTTTTTTTCTTCTCACTTTTGCTTACTGTTTCAGGAGTACAGGCATCTTCAGCATCTTTATCTTTCTTTTTCTTCTTCTTCTTTTCAGATTTTCCCCATCTCCATTCTCGGCTGTAACAGCTACCTCACCCTCAGCCTCTTTCTTCTTCTTTTCTTCTTCTTCTCGGTGGTCTCGCCTTCCACAGGAGCTTCTTCAGCTTCAACCTTCTTTTCTTGGAAGCTACTGGTGTAGCGGTAACATCTTCATCTTCCAACTTCCTTTCGCCCTTCATCACCTTCTTCCCCATCCTTATGCTTCTTCTTCTTTTCTTCTCACTATCAACCTTCACCTCTGCAGCTTCCACAGCTGGTTCAGCTACAGGAGCAGCAGCAAGACTAGCAACAGCCGAATCACCACCAGTCGGAAGAACAACATTCCTCAACCACTCGGCCGGTGTCTTCTCATTCGGCTTCCCATGCTTACTCAACTTCCCCTCACTAATCAACTTCTTCTTAGTCGAAGCAGTAGGACCCAACCCCCATTTCCTAGGGTAAGTATCTCTATCCATCACAACCCTCTTAATCTTAGCCACAACCCCATGATCACAAGTCGCCATAACAGCAGTAGTCATCTCAGCTATCCCTAACGCAATCGCCTCCCCTTTGGTTGTCATCAAAACAACCTCCTCGCCATTCTCAATCTCATTCTCGAACCTCAACAACCCAGGAATCATCAACTTAGCACCATAACAAATGGCATTCACCGCACTATCCTTCACAACCAACCTCTTATAACTAGTCAACAAAACCTCCAACGGCATAATCACACGCCTCAAGTACGTCTCATCCTATAATTATCAAACATCCACTGCCCATCCATAACATCATGCATAGTAACCATATTATCCTTCTCACCCATAATACCCGACCTGACCCTCCTCAACTCCTGCATATGCCCACCAACTCCCAAAATCAACCCCAAATGAACACACAAAGTCCTAACATAAGTACCCGCCTCACACGATATCAAAACACAACCAAATGCTTCTCAGCATCATACTCAAACAACTTACTCTCATAAATAGTCCTAATCCTCAACTGCCTCTTAACAGCAGAAATCAACGGGGACGCTGAAACACCGCTCCAGTAAGCGTCTCAAGCGCCCGCGCAACTTCGCCACATCGGGAACATCCGCGTGCAACCTAGCAACACAAACATACTCCTTACCAGCACCTTGCTGACTCTTAACTAACCTAGTAGCTCTATCAATACAAACAATCAAATTTCCAGTAACCTTAGGATCTAAAGTACCAGAATGCCCGGTTTTTTCAACACGTAAAATACGTTTAATCCAAGCAACAACTTCATGGGAGCTAGGGTTAGCAGGCTTATCTAAGTTTATAACACCATACCTTATATACTCAGCTAAAGGCCTTTTTAAAGGAGAGTAACCTGATGGAAGTGGGGTATAGTGACCTGTACGGACATTCAGACGGTCATAGTTTTTAAGCAAGATGGGCCAGTCTGATGTGTTGATTGATGGGGTTAGGGTTGTGGGTTTGATCAGAAAGTCAGTTTCGGCGGCTGTGGCGGCGGCTGGTGTTTCGGTGGCGGCTGCTTCAGTATCCTTGGACTTGCTTTTCTTCTTCTTCTTTTCTGAACGGATGTCAACCTCTGACATGGTGGTTATTGACGGCGGTGAGGGAAGAGGTTTATTAAAAAAGTTGACGGGTGAAGTGGTGGCTGCTAGGGTTTTGGGAAGTGATGAGTGAAATGGGTTTAGGGTTTTGAGTGTTGTGTTTTTAAGGTGGGTGAAACTTCTGTACTTATTTTGGGATTTTTTTTTATTTTTTTTAGATAATAGTAAAGTTTTTTAATTGGTGGATTTTTTCATTTATTTAATTGGTAGGTTAATTGTGCGTTCTTTGGCGATTCACTCTGCGTTTTGATTCTTTGCGATCAAGTATTTTTGAAAAATAGTTACGATATCAAGATAAGTAATCTTACAAAGATATATATTAAAGTAAGAGTAAACTACAAAAATGTCTTTAAATATATCCAATATTGCATTTTTAGCCACCGAAAAGATAAATCTGCAAATTTTGTCACTACTGTGGATGTTTATTGTTTCAAGTGGGGGTATTTTAGTCATTTCATGTTTTCCGCCAATTTACTCACCCACATAACTGGTATACTCCTAATGCGACCATATTCACAAGGACATAACTTGCAATAATGAATATAACTCTTGTATATCATATTTTGATTCATAATTCGATCAAACACCGCTTATACACAAACAATCAATCCACACTATCAATCAAACATGATATTTGGGCATTCACTTTGGCAGATTCGAACACCCAATTTCTCAACCCATGAGCTTGGTGTTCTTTACGGTAAGCATCGATTCCTATTGTTTTTAACTTGTTGTTTTATTTTCCCCTGATTCTTCTTCGAACATCCGTATGTAAATACTATGTTTTGTTAAATTCAAACTTGTAAGTTGTTATTTGTTTTGTTTTTCACCAGATTCTAATGAAACTCATTTAACGATCAAAATCCACCATGATGGTTACTTTCCAATCCAACCAAAATGAAGATATTGGTTTGGAGATATAAATTATGTTGAGCTCATTGATTGTCACTTATTCTCGATTCAAAAGTTTGTTAGCATGTTAGACGAGCTAAGATTACGCGTAGATACGAAACTGTTCACACATTTTAGGATCCCTGTGAGTTTTTGGATGATGGGTTGGACACATTGATGAGTGAGAAAGATGTTGTGACATTGTTGAAATATGTACATTGATTTAAGGAAATAGAGGTTACACTGAAACTTATGCTTTAACGATTGAGTAACATTTGATGTAGATGAGGTGTATACGTAGTAAGAGTGTGGTCAATGAAGAGATGGAGGAGGAAGATGATGTTCTTAATGAAGCTAGAAAATTTAGAATCAGGAGGTGTACATGCTACGGAGCTGAGAAAATATTAATGAATTTGTATGTTGTTATTTAAACGTCTTATGCTCCGTAGCGTGTACACCTCCTAATTCTAAATTTTGTTTATGATAATAGCTACAATATATAATTTTGCTAGAAACTTATGGTTGGCATCAATGTTAATGGAAGAAGATGATGTTCTTATCCCAAGCATCTCGGCGGCTCTTGCGACTTGACGATTAGCAAGTGTTGTAGCCACTTGATCACCGATCATTCGTTCAATAATAGCATTGCTCATTATCCTTCTTTCCTTCTTAGAGACATGATTCTATCAACATAAGGAGACTTTGAGGGTATTTATAGTACAAGTAACTAGATGCCCTAAGGCTTGGCCATGGGCTTTGTATGGCTTCATATGGATTGGATTGGACATGGATTGATATAAGGCTAGCTTAACATAACTTCTAACCAATTAGCTTAGCCTAATCCACGAGCCCGTTGACTATTCTAGCACGATATCTAACACATCGCTACAAAGTTCCTAAATGTGAATGACCATCACTTATAATAAAACTATTAAGGCTAACAATCTCCCCAAGGGTGGTCATTCAAAAGATGCTCCACTTGATTAGGTCTTTACTTTTCTCGAGCTTGAACTTTGTATGTAGATATAGAATAGTCTTGATTCTTTGTTCCTTCATGCTTTGTGATCAAGTAATGTGGTTGTTGCCGTTGTCAACTTCGTTGGTTAGGTGTCTCACGCCTTTCTTCACCATGCTCACACTTCTATTTGACTTTAATTACCAATGATGTAGTTCTCAAGTCTTTTGTAGATTCCTTGACATTGACGAAGAATCATCTTTAACTTTGTGTTGCCTTTGATTTTGATGAGAACTTTCATGTGTTGTTGGTATGAGCATGTGGAGAATCAGACGATCAATCCGCTCGTGAGCTTCCATAAGAAAACATAAAACAAGTTAGTAATAAGCGGATTCCCGACTTACAAGTTTGAATTTCGGGCGTTAAAAGATAGTGTGAAACACATCTCTAATTCTTACAAAGGCCGCTCTCGAACCTGAGTCCCATGTTGAGATAACGCGATGTACCGAGGTACACCTACAGCTCGGATGAGTCACCGAGGTACACCAAGCATCACCCCACGATCGAGACCGCTTGAGACACACTAAGCGTAATCCACGGAGTTACCGGCGACCGCCGTGGTCGCTGATGTTGACCGCGGGAGTTTCCATTCAATCATCAAGATCATGATGTGAAACTTCTCATAAATGTTCGGCAGATTGCTAAGATCTGCGAGGACTCTAGAATATATCACTTGTGCCCTTATTGATGAACAAAGAAGCGATGTCATGTCAAGTGTTCCTATGAGATCTTTTGATGAATCTCGTGGCTCTAGACTCAATTAGTGCATTTTGGTTTTCCGAAGGAGACTAGGGAGAGGGTCTCTTCTTCAATATCAACGATCTCAAGAGAAAGTCGATAGATTATGTAGGTTTCGGTGAGAATGAAACAAATCCTTTTAAGAGGAATTGAGTAGCTAGAAGGTTTAGTGCGCGCCACCGGGTCCATGACGCCTTTGTCTTCAATACCGCTTTCATCTAGTGACAACCAAGAAAGATATGAATTGAACCCGTTTCGCCTAAGGTTGATTATGGAGGGCTATTTCTTTTCACCATTTTTCATTACATTTCTTTTTAATTCTTCAACCCCTTCTTTCTCCTTTCTCACATTACTCCTTTTTTCAGTCATACCTAAGGACTTCTAATACTAACTATTGGTGGTGTCCTTGGGTAGATCCCTCCGGCCCTGGCGGATCATAGGACGTATTTCCTATCCTTAATCACCTTATAACTCCATGATTGTCCTATTGTTGCCATAAAACCATTTTTGTTGAAAATCTCTCAGAGTGTTTATGATAGAAAACATGTTTGAAACATTCCGAGAGTTTTATATTTTTAGAAACACTCCCCTTCACATGTGCTTATGTGTTTTGATGTAATCTGCACATGAGGGTAGAGTTTGCACTTTTGAATTGATCGACTTTAAATGAGCTAGACCGATTCGAGACACGCTTACATCACTAGAGAACTAGCTTGAAATTATTACCCGTCCCGTCAAGTCCATAGAAAGTTTCTCGAGATGGTACATTATTCCTCGTCAATTCATTGGTTTCAACCGAGTCGAGCTCATTTTGAGATTCAAACAACGAACATTAAACTTTTTGATCATATTTTAATCACGCTTCTCCCCTTAAAAATAGCATATCAATGATGTTTTGAAACAAAATGATTAAAAGATATGTTTTTCAAAAGCATTTGGAGAGAAACCGATTTAGCATGAATTTTGGAATGCTTTTGGTTTTATACCCCTTAAACGAAAGCATATTTTTCATACGTAAAATTTAAAATCAATTAAGGGTTTAGAGGAGTTATCTTGGTACCAAATGTGAGAGATTTTGAAAATCTTTTGAAAATTTCGAATCAATGGTACATAATATGTGAAGAAGATTTTTGAAAATCTTTGAAGATATTGGAGAAGAAGTATCTCCATTTGTTTTAGGATAAGTGCTCAATATTTATGAAAATCGATTTTATGTAGCACTTTCCTTTCTTTAAAGATCGGGTTGCAAGCGGAAATACTTACAAGCCATTATGTTTTTAGGAATAGCGCTTGAAAAATATTTAAAACCTTTGATTTTGATTACACTTTCGTTTCTTTGAAGCACGGGTCCCGAATCGATGTGTTCGAAGCCATTATTTTGAAGTCCGGTTTCGCATCAAGTATCTGAAGCCATTATTTTGAAGAAATTTTGAGAAACGACATGTTTTATAAAACATTAAAGAACTCTCGTTCAAGCATTTTGTAACACCCCAAATTTGGTTTAGCTAAATCAGACGTATTATTTGGGAGCGTTACTTAAATTGGTAAATCATAACACAAGTAATGTCTGAGCGGAATACATACTCCGCTTAATTTCATAATTATTTTGAAACAATATTTTACAACATCGTTTAGATGGATGGGCATATCCCATAATTTTTGTGGTCCCAATATAAAAACATCTTTTATCTGAAAAGCTTTTCTTTAGAAATTTCTACAACCATTTATCCGCCTCTTGCCTCGCATCCATGTTCACAACTAAGCACCTGAGAAAAATATGCTAAAAAGGTCAGCTATAAGCTGGTGAGTTCATAGGTTTAGATTAAAATAGTAGGTTTGGACCATAAGCAAAGACATATAATCCTTATCAAGAATATAATGATATATGGATGAAAGTCTATTACGTTAGCTCTAAGTTCATGCAACCGATACTACGACGCTTCAGACATGCTAAAAGATGTCATACAATATAGGGCCCATAGCAAGTGTTTTGTCCTCAACACTTGATTCCGACATGGTATACGTTTCGCCGCCTAAGCATGGCCAACCGAACGAGGAGTCACCCTCAATAGATCTATTTATAACATTCGCGCTTCCCAATGGGGAATTGACGGCTCATGAGAAAGGGCATTCTCTAGGGACATAAGGGCTTAGGCTAAACCACGAATAGAAATCATGTAATAGTTTTGGTCCACAAATGTTTTGCATATTTCTCACCCCAAAAGTATAAAACAATTTATCAAGTAAAAGGGCTATGAAACTCACCTTAGCAAATGTGAAATCCAAATGCGGATTTAGCGAATGTTGTGATGCGGCACCGACACGCGACCTAGATAAGGAGAGCAATGTTTTAGTTCATTGTTTTAAGTATCACTTACTTAAAATAGTTCAATTGTTTTTAAAATTTTACTAAAACTAAACTTTAGTTTGTAAAAGTGATTAAATGGTTTTACTAGTAAGTATATGAATGTATATATATTCTTCATGTTGACGCTTATAATGGTATTAAAATCAAAATTTTGTTTTGTAAAATGAGATAGTTGTATGTCTTACTAGTGAGTATAAGAGTGTATATACTTTTCATATTGACCCTAAAATGATGTGGTCATAATTAAATAGGGTTGGTTTATTTTCTAATTGAGTTAGACAATTATACATTGATAATCCGATGACCTTCAAAATCATTAGTGGCAAAATAATATAGTAGTCATTATGGGTTTATTAAAACTTGTTTTCATCACTTATATTTTACGACTAGTGGATTGCTCGACATAGATAGGTTTATCCGGACACATTAGACGTTAAACCTTGACGTTAAACTTTGTGGTAAATCTTGTCAAATGGATTATATCTCCAATACTTGTTTTTCCCGTATTAGGACTTGCATGCTGATTATTTGTCGACACTTATATGTCCATATAATTAAGTTTGAAGTGGTGACCAAGCGTGAATAAACTTAGTCTCGTTAACTGATTTCCAACTCACGTCACAAATTTCACTCGTAGTCTCATCCAGTTGCCATACGGACATACATTTACTAAGAGTGGGCTGTGGCCCGACAGAATTTGGCATGGCGTTGGGCCTAGGCCCGAGGTAGTATATGAAGGGCTCTGGCCCAATGATGTTTTGGGAAGGTTTTTGGGTTGTTCCAATAGAACTCGAGACACGGGCTGTGGCCCAATGCCATTCACTAGTCAATTTGTAGCTTAGGAATGTTTGAAGCATGGTTTTTGCTAATGTGGTCTTGAGATCAGTTTTCTTTTAGACGCAAGTATTACTAGTCAAGTATTCGAATCTTGTGACATAACTCTTACTCATTCGTGGAGATTTGAAGGTATTTGTGAGAAGGTTTTCACAAAGAATTTCAACTCGCTCAAGACTCATAGAGTTAATTCGCTACTCGGCTATGATTAGATACCGTGCTTACTTATTAGCTAACGATGTCCGGTGTAGGAGAAAGCGACGACACAAAATGGACACAACGTTTGATCTCGTTATACTATCCGCTTGAAAGGAAGAGAAATAAGCATACATGACTCATGTTTACCTATTATAACCAATTTAGAACACAAGGTCACCCCATTGTTGTGATACCCACAATGAGTTTTCGACCACACTAGAGATTAAACACGACTCACGTAAGAGAGACCCATTCTAGACACAAGACGTCGATCTAACAAAATTAGTTTCATATGTTAAGGTCAAGGTTGCGATGCATCTGCGCTACTTACTTTGTCGATACCATATTTATTCTTATCTTAATAACCTATTATAACAAAGTGATGTTTTCTTTTGAAAAAAAGTTCTTATCGACACAACTTGTACCATATAGATGTCGATTGATGAGTACCACGGACATCAAAGTGGGTTCACAATCGCCTAATAACCAACTTATCAACAAAGAATGATGATGAATTTTATAACCGAACATTACAACAATTCTATACATGGTATCAATTTATTATCTCATTATCAATGTTCATAACACTATAACATTTACAAGAGAAGAAAAAAATGAATAAACCTTGTCAATTGTGAGATGAAGATGACGAGGATTGAAGCTAACTCGAGGTCAAACTAAACCCAACCGACCTTCCTTGGCTCGAACCTCAAAAGAGGTGACGCTTAACGCCACTAGTGAAAGGAGAGTTTTGAGTGTGGTGAGTAAATGGTGAATGAGAGAAACTTTCCAGTTCAAACTAGTGATATAGAATACTCATGGAGGTCTTTGACCAAGTCTTTACATCTTACTCCTTTGTTTGAAGCCAAAAATGGTTTACTTCCAAAACCAAAGGAATCTCAAGATAGATTGGTGGGAGATTTGTTTCATTCTTGTGGTTAACTTGATCCCCCCTTGGATTTCTTTAGAGATAGCGGCGCATCAAGATAGGTTTGGGAAAGAATCCTTTCATGAATATGGTATGAAAGATGAGGAGTATTTAGATGAGGGGTGTCGCCATCGCTTTTGGAGATTCGCCTGAAGGCGTGTGAAGATGGAGGAGCAGGCCTAGGGTAGGTGAGAGGTTGAAGATGAGATTCTCAAATCTTATTCTTCTCTGCTTCTTGTTGTTCTTGTCGTGAGTGGGGAGAGAAAGACAAAGAGTGATATCTCATGTTTTATAAAGTATTATTCTTTTAAAAGTAATATATGTAAAGGAAAATAATGTAAGTAAAGTATATGTATATGAAATGTATACTTAGGATTTATTTGTTGGATGTACTTGTGCTACACTTATATTTTAATTGTGTTTGAGTATTATAGAAGTTCAATTTAAGTGATAGCGTGTTAAATATTTTGTGTCCCGCGATATTAAATTGGGACCGATGTATTATTGTTTGATAACTTTTATAACGTGGTATGTTATAATTACGAGTCTGAAATATTTTTAACTTTGTAATATCTCATACCACGGACATTTGTCATTTATTTTATCGAGTCCTTATCATGGTGTCGATGCAGCGTGCGGTCGTTTCATCGTGGTAAACGAGATAACCTCTCGTCTTTCAAATTCAAATCATAAGACAAAAATGGAATATTCATAAAATGATATGAATGCAAAAGTGATGCAATGGTCTACAGTATGCGAGTTAACTACTCCAATGGTCTGGTAAGCTTATGCATTTTTTTTTTTTGAACAGTAAACTTCATTAAAAAAGGCTAGACCTCAAAGCGAGGACCGCCACACAAACGATTACAACATATACAAGGGGAACATCGCCCAATCCTTCCACACAATGTTATTAACACTAGATCTATGTTTCAACCATAAAATGATAAGGATTTCACTAGAGCCACAACATCGACAACTTTGAGTCGTGTTATCAAAACCTTCTTGTTCCGAACATTCCACATTGCCCAACACGTCACCATAACAATCCCCTTATAATTTTCTTTGCCCACTTCGGACTGTCACTGCTTATGGAGTTTGAACAAGTCTTCCATATCATTGATTAAACAGGCGAATATTGCACCATCTCGAATGTTACTCCAAACCCCAAACGCAAAGCCGCATTTGACAAAAATATGGCTGCAGTCTTCATCTTCCACATCACATAAGGGGCAAGTGCTGGACGGAATTAAAATCTGTCTTCGTTGTAAAGCCATCCGAGTTGGGAGACGATCCAATTCAATACGCCACATGAGGATATTGATCTTGAGAGGAACCCATGCTTCCCATTTGACTAAACAGACCCTCTGCTGACTTGTTCTAGACTCCCGAAGATGTTTTTTGGCAGTAACAACATCAAAACTCCGATTGCCTTCAGTGTCCCACCGCCAAGAATCTTTATTTCCTGCAAAAGAAAAGTTTGACAGCATATACTGAAGGTCTTGCAACTCCGAAATTTGTTCCACAGTGACCGGCCAAGCATTCCACTCTGATCCGAGAGAGAGAACAGAACCAATCTGAACAACCCGATGAGCTATGCTGCAGTTTTTATCTTTTTCCAGCCCGTAGAGCTTCGGACATCTTTCTAGCATAATCGTATCACCGAGCCATCTATCTTTCCAAAAGCGAATGGATTCTCCATTCCTAGGCTTGCATTTAAAGAACCATTGAGCCTTCCTACCAAGCATTTGAGTCTGATCTATAGCAGATACAAGCATCTTCCAGCAGCCCGTTAAACATCGTTTCACTGGTAGAAAAATCCACCTATTTCTTCCTCCATGGATAGACTCGATAACCTTTCGCCAAAGACTATCGCATTGAGTTTTGAAGCGCCAGGCCCACTTCAACAGAAGGGCTGTATTAACATCGCCCAGTTTCGAAATCCCCAACCCGCCTTCATCTCTAGACATAGTAACTACCTCCCAACTAACCCAATGAATTTTCTTAGTGTCGGAAGAACCTGCCCACAGAAAGTTTCGCATGAAACTCTCCATTTTATCAATCACCTTTTTCGGAGCCTTGTAAAGGGATAGGTAATAGATCGGAAGGCTCGAAGGACCGATTTATCAAAGTCAAACGTCCACCTATAGAAAGAGTTTTGCTTTCCATGATGCTAACCGATTTTGAATGGTCTCTAGAACCGGGCTCCAATGGCAACTCGATTCATATTAGCACCAACCTTGATTCCAAGATATTCAAAAGGAAATCTCCAATTTTGCGTACCAATAACTCTACCCAAGTGTGAATCACTTCGCCATTGACACCCATACCGAATAAATGGGATTTGTGTAAGTTAATCTTCAACCCGGAGCACAAATAAAATATTCTTAGTAAACGAGAAATCATCTTTAGGTTGTCCTTAGACCATCTCCCAATGATTAAAGCGTCATCCGCATAGAATAAATGAGAAAGGGTAGGACCACCATTCGGAAGGCGAATGCCCTCGAAAACACCCAAACCGTAGCCTTGGTGAGAATAGAGGCCAACGCCCATCACAATTAAGAACAAGTAAGGAGATGAGGATCACCTTGCTAACTCCTTTCTCACATTGGAACTCAAAAGTGGGGAACCATTGACTAAAACCGAGGACCTAGTCGAACCGAGAATACCTTTATCCAAAGACACCATTTTGGGGAAAACCCATTTCGTCCATAATAGAAAGAAGAAAATCCCAATTGACATTATCAAAAGCCTTTTCAAGTCAATCTTGAGCATAAAAGCTTGAGTTCCAAAGATTCTTTATCCAACCAATAGTCTCATTTATGATCGAGGGCCATCCAAAATGAAACGATCTTTTAAGAAAGTCGATTGTGTTTGAGAGACCACTTTCCCAATCACTTTACTCATCCTTCCCGCAATGATTTTAGAAACCGCTTTACTCACCACCCCAACTAAGTTAATTGGTCTATAGTCTTTCAACCCCAAAGGGTCTTAGACTTTGCAATTAGAGTAATAAAAGAGGTACTGCAACCTCTATTTATGGCCCCGAATGATGAAAGTCTTCATGACTTATGCTTAGTAATAATAAATTACTAATTATCAGTTAAATTTTGGTGAAAATTTACCGTGTGTCACACATTTGTACATGTCCGTATCATTTTTGAATGACATTTCTAGAAACGTATAGAATATCGATTATACGAGAGACATGTCGTGAGAAGAATATTTTTGGATTTTAGATTTTATATTGTTTTTGTATTTTTTTTTTTTGAAAGTTTTATATTTTTATATTTTGCTTTTGTTGGTTTTATAAAAGAAATGGAAAATCAAAGATAGAAGATAGAGAGAATGAAGAAGAAGAGTTTACAGAATTGGAACCCTCTGGTGAGCTGGGTTCAGAGATATTTGATTCACCTGCAACCAAAGAAGAAAAGTTTTCACAAATAACATTGTTAGAAGTATTTGATTCCTCACAGTGAGGGTGATCACTATCAACGGTTGTAATGGTTTCTACTTCCTTATCCTGATGATTATCACTATTATCTGTGTTGGTGCAAGTATCAAAAATCTTTCCTGTGTGAATCCATCTAAGACCTACTTTGTTGAAAACTTTTCCCGTGGGTATCCACATAAGGCAAGATCTAGGAGTTGTTTTCTTATCGATGCGTGGAAGACTCATTTTGGAAAAACTACGTCCAAGAGATCCACCTATTAGGTTTCCTTTTGATGTTCATCTTGTCAACAGGTTTGTTTCGGTTTGAGTCTTAGTGGATTGTGCCTTGGCACGAGAATTATCTTTCTTGAGATATTGTGAGACACATGCATCATGATTAATGAAAAGACACATTTTTACATGTAGTACGAGATAAATTCAATATTTTTGTTCAAAACAACTTTAACTTTGTCACTACGTTTTTGAAGTTGATTCTTGTTCAAAAAGACTTAGAATTCCTAGTGTTGTTTTCTAAGGGCATAACATTTTCTTTTGCGCAACTACTCTTAGATGTAAGCCAATCCTTAGTCTTATGTAGAGTGTTCCTAGGTAATGGTTTACTACTACTAGTAGTGCCTTGAAATCTTGTAGAATTCATCTCCTAGATGTTGCACCTAGAATTGCCTTTTCGAAGTCTCGGCTTTTTCCTAGCTTCTTCTAGATAGTGATTGTTGACCATGTCGTTAGAACCAACGATTCTTTAACTGGATTTTTGGTCACATTCCGTACTATTTCTAGAAATGCCGTGTGTAATCAATTTAGGTTTTTCAAGAGCCTTTTCTTTTCAAAACCTTGATAATTCTCTTTTTAATAGGTGGACCGTGGGTGACTGCTTTTGACAAATCATATTTCTCATTGACTTTTGGAGGAGGTCGAGAAATAGACATTTTGGTTTGAAAACCGGTTTTGGAACATTTGTATTCTCTCACCAATGGTTTTAGTATCCATGACCTTTCCTTTTAGACATCCCACCGAGCTCTCAAAAGATCATTTTGCTCTTGCATGTCCTTGTAGGCACGCTCATATGATGCTTTTTCATACTTGCATTCCTCAGTTTCGATAAAGTTGTTTAAAATAGGACACGCTTTTTCAAGAGCTTTTTCATATTTTGAAACAATTATGGAGGTCTCGATCGAGTCTTTCATGATCTTCAATGTAATATGTTTGTAAGATAATGGACATGATATCGGTGGTCATAACATCTTCGAAGAGAGACTCATTTAGATTTTCCAAAACTTTGATGTGTTCAACACTTTCATTAGCTTGTTTTACCATGGATTTATGGTCCTTGACAAAGTCATCTGTTTCTTTCAAAAATGCTTGTTCAAAATGAATTACCCTTGAGTTGATGGCATTCACCGAGGGCAATTCTGCTTCAAAAACTTTTTCGTTTCGTCATCATGACGAGTAAACCAGATATTAGTACTAATATTGGTTTTAGTTTTAACTGACTCTTGAAGTGTCCCAATTCTAGTTTTAACATCATCTAAAATGCTTCTCGCATCACTTGTGTTAAAAGGATTGTTTGAAGACATTTGTTCGATTTTCGAAAGTGATTTTGAGACAACTACAGGAGTGGAAACTGGTTTTGAAACTCGTGATGACACTTTGTTTGAAACACTTGGTTTGATGGAAAACTTTGATTTTTCTATTTGATTAACAAAAGTAATTCCATTAATTTTGTTCCATTTGTTATAATCAATTGGTTTTAAACTGGATTATTTTGTTTCATTTTGATCTACTCTCATCATATAGTTCTAACGCTTCAAGAGAATCACGAACAATTATGGGTTCATGCAAAGCTTGTCCATTGATCACAACATTCTTCCGAGCTATCTTGAGGAAACAAGGAGGTTTGTTACCAAGAGCCATTTTTGAGTAGTATGAAAATATGGATTTACTTGATTAATTAGCATATTTGATGATTTGGTTCGAATGACTTGTTGTAACAAGCAAGTTTTCCAACTTTTGATCACCTCATTTTTATCAAGAATTTCATCAAGAAGAGAATCTTCTCGTTTTGAAAAGTCTGAAATCAACTGTTTCTTCTCTTTTTCAAGATCAGAGTAAGTTGCTTTTTGTTTAGAAATTTGGATTTTTAGATCAAAAATTTCCGTGTTTAAAGATTTTATTTTTAAGTTCAAATTCACATCAAGTTTGTCATACTTGATTTGCAAGTGTTTTTCTCTTAAAACAGAATCTCGATAACCAATTTCTAATTTCGATAGTTTGTTTGTATGAAATTCAAAGGCTCTTGCGTTTCTTTGTAACTCTCAAGCTCGGTCAATTTAGCATTCGCGCCTTAACTTCGCGATTGACCGCTCTAACTTTCTCAATTTCAATGCCATAGTTATTGATTAATGTTTCAAAATAAGCACGTGTTTCCTCATCGGTCCCGTGATTTTGTGCCACATTGCGATCTATTAGATCCACATCCGAGTTTCGAGTTCGGACATACAACTCGGATTGTCCGGTATGTATCATAAGTAGGTGTTGGCGTCACGAACGTTGTTCTTCATGAGTAAACACATCACATATGACATTGTTATAGCATGGATCAATGATTGGTACCTCGACATCTTTGCGTTGGCGTCATAGAGGAGCGCGCCGTAATCGGTGTCGTACTTAGTCTCCTCAAGATTTGCCATGAAGATGCACGGTTGCATTGATTTCCTCGAGGTCTTCCAAATCATCCATAATAGCCATAAAATCATGTTCCTCAAGACTCAATTGAAGTCCAGATTGTTCCTTTTGTACCAACATGATAGCTTTCAAGACACGCAAGATCCTTCTTTTTCGGCTTAGTAGGACAATTCCTTGCCATGTGACCCACTCCTTGACAGCTTGTAACACGAACTCGATTACCCCGATTCATATTTCCATAATTCCCAACGATCGCAGCCTACAACATTCCCATTCTTATTACCCAATCGCTTATTCCCAACATTTTGTCCCATCTCGATTTCCAACATTTTGACCCAACTGACACCCGATACGGAACCGCTGACACCATGCGACTTCTAAATGCTTTACCCAAGAATGCAAAAGCATGTGACAAAGCCACTTCTTGTTCAGTTTCATGATCAGTGATTCCTTGTTCATGGTATTATGGATATTGTTGTTATTGAATGACTTGTTGTTCTGGTGGATAGAATTGTTGTTGAGGGAAACCAGCTTGTGGTTGTGAAATGTATTGTTGCAAGTTGTTGTTGGTGGAAGATGATGAAGCTTGTTGTTGTGTATTCACTGGAGTTTGAGTCTTTGCAATTAGTGCCAATGGATCACGATTCTTTGCTAATATTTCTTGCCTCGACTTCATTCACTTCATTTTGGTTTTGTTTCGTAAAATCGCTGAGTTGATCAAAGTTCACTTGATGTAAGTCTTTGTTTGGTTGACAATAGTGACATATCGTCCCCATTCTTCCGTAGATTGTTCAGAACTTGATGTTGCTCACGATAGTTCGGGTGTCAACTTGTTTCGATCACTCATTCATTAAAGTGCATAACCTTCCATAGTAGGATTCAATTGATTATCCGGAGTAGATGTAAACTTCTCCCATGCAGCTAACAACTTGTTCTCCGTATCTTGTTGACCAATTTCGGGCCCATGACAAAGTCGTCGAACACGCTCCCACATATCGAAGCGGTTTCACAACCGCTCACAAGAAGAAAGATGTCTCTTGGTAAACCCGGTTGGACAATATGAATTGCCATGTCATCTCGCTCGACTTGCTTCGATCCTCTTGAGTATTCCGATTCTTTTGAAGACGAAGAAATGGTGGGACGGGAGGTGTTGCATCAGCATTTCCGGTCTTGGACTTGTCGAGGTATGAAGGGTCCATTCGAATGGATTTGATCATCAATTTTCCATTAGGTTTTGTCTTGATGTAACGAAGCATTCGACTTGTCCATTGAAGATAACCACCTTTTTCCAACATAAGAGGACGGTTTTCAGACCTACCGCATGAATGTCTTGTTGAGTTGCCATTGATGAAGGTATGATATGATAAAGTTGATGTAGGATCGATTCAACGATAAAGGAGTTGTGTTGGATGAAGATTAAGCTCGGTTGTTGTAGTGAAAATTTGGTCTAAAACATAAAACCTCAATAACTTATGTTAGAGCATTTTAGGACTTGAAGGTTGACCCTTTACTTCATTCGGCGGTCTATTCTCCTCGCTCACGGTCGCTTGATGGGTAGATCACGAAAAGCGGTTACTGGCTCAAAAGTTATACCGTTTGAAGTTTTCACAAAATCTTACCAGAGTCCTTAAGCTTATGCGTAAGCTATGGTTTGCTTAGGCGTAAGAGTTGTAGCTAGGCGTAAAGAGTTGAACCTTGCGTGAAAGTAACCTCACGCGTAAAATTAATTTTATCGTAACAATATCCTTACGCCGTAAGATGTTAATCTTAGGCGTAAAAATATTTTACTCGTAGAAGCAATGCTTATGCGTAAAACACGCCTTAGGCGTAAGATAGAAATCTTATGCGTAAAACAAGCTTACACGTAAAACACAAATCGTATCTCTAACTTTCAAGCTGGTGAGATTTCCAAGTCGGTGTTCCACACTTATCCAGTGAGGAAGCACCGAGTAACCTTTGATGCTCAAGATTCGTAACCAAATGCTTAGCGTAAAACCAAATCTTACGCCAGAAACCTTATGCGTAAAAATAGGGTTTGACTTTTGACCTTTACGCGTAAAAATTCACACGTTTGAAACAATTTCGATACACTCAAAGCCTTCAAAACACTCAAATAACACAAAAGTTTGACCTTAATCACCCAAAGTGCTTAGATAGCTTATGCGAGAAACGCACAACGCAAAACATACGAGTTAAAAACGAAGAAAACACGTAAAGCTTGAACTTTTACGTAAAACATGCCTTAGGCGAAGATAGAAATCTTATGCGTAAAAACAAGCTTACACGTAAAACACAAATCGTATCTCTAACTTTTCAAGCTAGTGAGATTTCCCAAGTCAAGTGTTCCCACACTTATCCAAGCCAGGAAGCAGCGAGTAACCCTTGATGCTCAAGATTCAGAATCAAATGCTTAGGCGTAAAACCAAATCTTACGCGTAAAACCTTATGCGTAAAAATAGGGTTTTGACTTTTGACCTTTACGCGTAAAAATTCACGCTTGAAACAATTTCGATACACTCAAAGCCTTCAAAACACTCAAATAACACAAAAGTTTTGACCTTAATCACCCAAAGTGCTTAGATAGCTTATGCGTGAAACGCATAACGCAAAACATACGAGTTAAAACTCAAGAAAACACGTAAAGCTTGAACTTTTACGTGTAAAACATGCCTTAAGCGAAGATAGAAATCTTATGCGTAAAACAAGCTTACACGTAAAACACAAATCGTATCTCTAACTTTTCAAGCTAGTGAGATTTCCCAAGTCGGTGTTCCACACACTTATCCAAGCGAGGAAGCAATCGAGTAACCTTTGATGCTCAAGATTCAGTAACAAATGCTTAGGCGTAAAACCAAATCTTACGCGTAAAACCTTATGCGTAAAAATAGGGTTTTGACTTTTGACCTTCTGGCGTAAAAATTCCCTGCTTGAAACAATTTACGATACACTCAAAGCCTTCAAAACACTCAAATAACACAAAAGTTTGACCTTAATCACCCAAAGTGCTTAGATAGCTTATGCGTAGAAACGCACAACGAAAACATACGAGTTAAAAACTCAAGAAAACACGTAAAGCTTCGAACTTTTTCCAAAACTAGACTCTTTAACACTATAAGAACCTCAAACCATAAGAATCTCAAGATGTTAGTGCAAAAGTAAAGTTTTAAGCTTGACAACTTTTAATAACGAGAGCTTACTACGCCGTAACACTACACACAAAAACTTCAACCAAACACTCCTAAACCATTGTTAGGCGATTGATACCAATTGTAGGAACTTAAATCTATCAACCTTATCACAAACCTACTTAACGAACACAAGTATAACCACGTGAAACCACGAACACAATATCGTGAAAGAAGAAAGATTAAGAAAGGAAAGATGGTGACTTGAATGATATATGAATCGTGTATGTTATGCGATGAACAAGATAGAAAGATGAAAACAATAAGATGTTATATTGCTCCAAAAAGAACACACACACACACACACACACACCCTCAAATGAGACTTTGAGGGTATTTATAGTACAAGTAACTAGATGCCCTAAGGCTTGGCCATGGGCTTCGTATGGATCGATGGACATGGATTGATATAAGGCTAGCTTAACATAACTTCTAACCAATTAGCTTAGCCCAATCCACGAGCCCGCTGACTATTCTAGCACGATATCTAACACACGTTACAAAGTTCCTAAATGTGAATGACCATCACTTCTAATAAAAACTATTAAGGCTAACAATAAGAAAAGAATAGTGAGACGTAGAAAAGACGTGTCCTAATGGTAGGTGATTTAAGGTGGCATGATATGAGATATTAGGTTAAATTTATGTTCAAAATAATTGGCGTGTTTCTAGGTGATGGGTTACGAGATGGCGTAAGTGTTTCAAAGTATGGGACGGTGTTCCAACTCGTCTTGGAGACAGTTAGTAGGGAATTCGACGGAGCGTAACGATTTTTATGTAAAATGATATTATATATCGTTATGAAAGGTTTAAAGATCATTGTATCACTCACAATGTCTTAGGAAAGTGTTATAGGTCATTAGAATGTTTAAGTATGTATGACAGTTTTATGATTTAGTGTGTGGGATGCACAGAATGTTTATGATGAAATGTTATGATGCAGCAGATTCTGATCTATGTCTAAATGCAACCTAATTCTCTATAATCAGACTCGATACCAATCATAACACCTCCAAAAATATCGCGGAAGATAGTGTCACTAGGGTGTTACTTCATAGCATAATGTACAAGTTATGAAATGAACTTTACATGAGACATTTTGAAAAGTTATCATTCAATTGATTTTATATATCGATTATTACGAATGAGAGGTCCCAAATGTAAGTTCCATAATCATTTTACAAAGTTATCGAATGATAAAATATGATGCATTCTATTCTTCAAAACATGATGTGCGACTCTAATGCTCAATCAAAGTTATGATATCTGAACACGAGAAAATACATGCTAAAAGTGTCAAAGCAAAGGTTGGTGAGTTCATAGATTTAATGTAAGTAAGATGAAAACCTTATAAAGTAAATCCTCATGACAAGTATATGTCAACTAATCTTGTAACAAAACCCGCCATGCAATATTTGTAACATCATAGGTCTACATATAAATTCATAATAATAGTTGTTTCTAAAGATATAAATAGTCAAAGTACTATAGTCAAAATCAAAACATTGCTTGTAATAATTAGTCTGAAAAGTCTTCGCAAATAAAATTTATGATGAACGTCAAATGTCAAGTGCGGACTACAAGATTTCAATGACAAAATAAGTGTGTATAACCATTATAACAAATACAATGTCATATATAAAAAGTGTTAAGTCGGTTTGAGTTAAATGTACGTTTATCGGCGTCTGTGATTAAACTAATTCGATTACTCGTAAAAGTAAGTTTATTTAAAATTAAAAGATTAAGTGGCGAAATAATTAATCAATGACCTCATAAATGAGAGCTATTATAATACTTATTGTCTCTAAAACTCAAAGTGTCTCGATTTTAAGTCGTAAGAGCAACCAAATTACCAAGTTAAACTAGTCCCTTTGGTCAACTCTTCCAATATGTCAAAATCGATGTCTTAGGCATCTCTTATATTTTTGCGGATTTTATAAAACACTTTTACCCGATCTATTTGACCGACTCTAAAAGCGGTCAAATTTGGACATACAAAAGTATTTTAATGATTAGAGGTCTAAACCAAAGTTTTATCGTTAAGCGTAGAGACTAAATAACCCTTAAAAATCCCATATTAGTTTCAAGTATAGGTTTTCCATAGTTTATGATTTCTAACCATTTTAGTACAAGGGTTGAAAACAGATTTTCAGGCAAATTTGACACCTTACATCATTTTGCAAATCGCACTAACCAAAAACTACCTCAACTTTTTGAGAAATTTATATATTTGGAAACTAGACTATGAGTAGACGAGTTTAGACCCAAAAATGTAAAAACACCCATTTTTCATCAATATCTAAACCAAATGACACAAAAGTTACATAGTGGGTTGTTTGACTTTTACTTTGACTAAAACATGTTCAACCAATAACCAATCATGCAAAAACGACCCAAACCACTCCCACAATCAATTTATATAGGTATTAGGACTATTTTATCAATTTATCTTAGTGGTATCATAGATCTAAAAGTTTATTTTATGTATAAAATCAAAAGTATGTCACAACTCTAAAAATCAAGACTTTTAACTAGTGTTTTTTGCATCAATCCTTAAACCAAAACTAAGAATCAACAAATCAAAGTTTTATACATTATTATGACTCTAAAAGTATTTTACCATAATATTCATAGAGCTATAAAGGTTATATAAAACATGCATAAAATGTAAGAAAAGCTTATTAAAACTTTCTTTTTTAAAGAGATTTGGTGCAAGAATGATACAAGGGTTCTTGCACCTTTAGCAGGCCGACCACAGCTATGGGCGGACAGGCGATGGCCAGGGCATCAAAAGAAGGGCATCAAGTTTTTGACGGTGAATCGGTTTATGTGAAAAGAAAAATGAGTTTTGAAAGTATTACTAGCTTTGTTTCTTTGTGCCTCTAATTTAGTTAAGAAAAAGTAAAAAGAAATAACTCAGTGGCGGACATGAATGGCATACTTTTGGAGGAAGAAAGAGGTTCGGATTTTGGGAAGAAGAAGATGTCATTTGTTTGTATTATGCTTTTTGAGTCTTGTGCTTATTAATTAATTTGTTTCAAGAATACACCTTTAACTTTCAACTAAATTTTACTTAAGACCTCTTAGCTTTATTACTTTCAATTTTACTTTCATTTCTCATTTATCTTTTATTTGATAATATATTTCCTTAATATGTTAGATATATTATCAATTATGCTACTTTACTTTATAAAATTGCACCACAAAATATATAATGTTTTATTTTAGTACAATGGCAATATATATAAAACATTTGATTGATTTTCTTAGTTTTACAAATAAAGTAAGCTATTTAGCTAAATTAATATATACATATTAATATAAGTCGTAATATGTTCTTTACTTTTGATTATATAAATTTCAAATATGATACAAATGAGTTCTAATACTTTTAGTTATCTTATTTATGTTATAATGCATTTTGAACCAACCTACAAAGTAAATTAAACTATTTAGTAGTTGTCTTATGAAAATTTTAGATAATCTGTGAAGTTTGTTTATATGCCATACCTTTAATTACGGGCATTATTTTAACATTTCGCCTAGGGCATCACATGCCATTCGAAGTCTCGGACCGCCACGACCTTTAGTTTTAAAAAATGGCTTCCAAATTTTGTGGTGGTGATGGTGGTGGCATGGTGATGGTATATCGACCCTAAAGGAGGAGAAAACAAGAGAGTAACCAAAATTTTGTATGTGAAAATATGTTGTTGAAATGTGGATGAGTGCTTACAAAGTGAAGTAAAATGATTTGACAAATTTTGTATGATATCTTAGTTGTGGTGAGGTGGTGTCCATGTTAAAAAGAAGACACATTTATTTTTGTCCAAAAATGTGTATAAGTTGGTGTTTAGATGATTGATCACATGCTAAACCGTCAAGCTACCTCTCACACAACCGACCATTGGATTGCATAAAATCATCATAATCGTCCACATAGATTTGGCTCAATTTCTTCTTTAGCGAGGTTTTTTAATAAATGGGTGGGTTTGAGTCAATTAAAGATTTTTGGTGTTAGTGGAGGTGGAGGGACAAGGTAAGGAGGGAATGGAGCAAATCATGGAAACCACCATGGTTTTGGTTTGGCGCTCTTCTGTGAGGGAGAGGAGCAGGAGTGGGTTTGACTTATATGTAGTTGTATTAATAAAAGGGAGGGTCTGATTGTATATTGGGTGGCATCGAGGGGTATGGCGGTCATTATAGTGACTGGCTCAGGGCAAAGGTCGAGGGATTGGGTTTGGGCTTGTGTTGGATTGGGCTTAGATAGTTAATAGGATCCGGTTTGGTTAATTTAAGGACAAGGACCAAAAGTGTAATTCGACCAAACTTCAAGGACTAAAGTGAACTTTCAAACTTATAACAAGGACCAATTTTGACCAACATTGATAAAACAAGAACCCTTTTGCATAAAATCCATTTCAAAGGTCGAGGACTAAATTTGTAAATTTCCAACGTTTGAGGACCTTTCTGAATTGACCAAAAAATCATTCAAGGATCATTTTAACAACTTAGAATACTTGAGGGACCTTGAATGATAAATTTCCACATTTTGAATTTCCGAGGACTAGATTTGACAACTTTTAAAACTCGGGGACTAAAGCGCCAATTTTGCAAACTTGAATCATTTTCATCGATTTTGATATTTTGCAATTAAAACACATAAAACAACGATTTGTGATAATTTGATCATTTGATGTGTTTTGAGCGTTTCGAGATGATTTTGCGGTTTAGATTACAAAAAATGATGAGTATTTACAACTCAATCTGATCCCCATATGAGATATTGCTAGTCCCTAGCAATGATTTGAAAAACTTTGATGGATTTGAAAACTCTTTACCAAAAGCCATCATACAGAAACCAATTGTTTTGATTCAAGTAAGAATCTTGGTACAACGATAACCGGATGATTTATTGGCGAATCATAAACCATATAACAGTTTGATGTGTCTTTACGGAAGCCGTACCCTTACGGACTAGCCAACTCTTAGATAAATTATCGGGATTATCTTTGGTGAGTGAATACCAATTATGGATTTTCCATGCCTTTACCTGACCATAACCTTGCGGGCTAGCCAACTCATTATCTTTTGAGGATGATGGGGGTTGAAGAACCATACAATTTTGGGCAAATTGCAAGCCATATAAAGCGGTTTGAAATCTTTACCAAAATGGTTTGCTCTGGATTAGCTAATCCTTTTGTCTTTGAGACAAAGGATGATAACCAAATGAGAAAGTGTAGAACACACTCCAAAAAAATTTTGGCCAAAAGCAGAATTGGGTAGATAATATATGAAATTAGTGAAATTCCCCCGCATAGAAATGAATATTGCCCTCAATATTCAAAATCACCGTGGTTATTAGAAACAAAAACGTAAAGGAAATATTACGGCCATTATTTAGAAAGGATTTTTTTTTTTTTTTTATTTTTTATTTTAGAAAGATTGAGAATATACAACGATGTGGGAAAAAAAACTCCCCACACTAGGGTGGTAGAAAGGGGTAAGAAAGCAATTATGGGTGAAAACCCATATGGTGCGTCTTAATGTTTTTGATTCTACAGTCACTAGCTTGACTCGATCCCGATTCATTGGTTCATGGGAATGTTTGTAGATCAAGGACAACCACGAGGGAATGTCCTCTCCAGTAATGCTTAACTCGATGACCATTCACTTTAAAATTAGGACCATCGGGTTGAGATAACTCAGCAGTACCATAAGGATAAACCTTAGCGATAGTGAATGGACGGACCGGTAGGGACTTGAGCTTTCAGAAAATCTTCAATCTGGAATTGAAAAGAAGGACTCGATCACCAGCGTTGAAAGCGCGGTTCTTGATCTTGGAGTCATGAATCTTCTTTGTCTTTTGCTTGTAGATTAAAGAGTTCTCGTAAGCTTGATCACGAAGTTCATTTAGTTCATTCATTTGAACTTTTACGTGATCACCAGGTGTACGTATATCGAAGTTAGCATGTTTCAAGGCCAGTATGCCTTGTGCTCTTTCAATCGGAAGATGACATGCCTTTCCATACACTAGCTTGTATGGAGTACACCCGATGGGTGTTTTGAAAATTATCTGGAAGGCCCAGTGCGTCATCAAGCTTATCAGGCCGGGATGCGCGATTTTCGCCTCTTGTCCTTTCAAGAATCCTTTTAAGACCACGGTTTGAGACTTCCACACCTTGACTTGTTTGGGGTGGTATGCGATGGAGAGGCGATGGGTAACACCATATTTTTGCATGACACGATCAAATTGGTCATTACAAAATGTGTACCACGATCGATTATCGCTCTCGGAGTTCCAAACACAGCAAGCAGAGATTTCAAAACTTCACAACTACTCGGGCATCATTGGTGGGTAAAGCTTTTGCTTGACCCATTTTGTGAGATAGTCAGCGACCCGCAGTATGTACTTGTTACCACGAGAAGATGGGGCGGCCCGTAAAATCAATACCCCATATGTCAAATATCTCACAAACTTGAATGGCATTTTGTGGCATTTCATTCCTTTGAGATATGTTTCATATGTTGACAAGCGTCGGCTGTCAAACATAATCGTGGGCATCCTTATAGATTGTGGGCCAATAGAACCCGGAATCAAACACCTTTTTGGCGGTGTAGTTTGGACTATGATGGCCCCGGTGGGTCCAGCATGGCAAAATTTATGAGAATGTCAATAGCTTCACATCCATAAAACACCGTCGGATGACTTGATCATGAGATTTTGAACAAGAAGATTAGTCCCGAAATAATGTTTAACATCTTTGAAGAATTTGTTCTTCTCTTTGGGTTGACATCCTTTCACAATGAAGTTACCCGCATGGTAATTTGCAAAGTCGACAAACCATGGGGTGGTAGAATTTCACGAAAAGAAACCGCGTTGGTGTCTCGGAGGAAATGTTTCATTTATATCCTTTTCTCGAATACATCTTGGTGAGGGTTTTCTAATCTGGACAAATGATCGTGACTAGATTCTGACTCCTTTTTATCACGTATAATGATATCAAATTCTTGGAGGAGGAGAATCAGAAACAATCTCGACTTTGCATCTTGTTTTGCAAAGAGATATTTAAAGCCGAGTGATCCGTATACACTCTCGCATTTGGTCAAGATAAGATCTGGCCGAAACTTCTCAAAAGCATACACCACGGCTAATAGCTCTTTTACGTGGTGGTGTAATGAGTTTGAGCCTCGGTCATAGTTTTGCTTGCGTGGTGAATAGGTGAAAATGTTTATTTCTTCGTTGCCCTAGAGTTGCACCGATGGTAAAATCACTTGCATCGCACATGAGCTCAAAAGGCAAGTCCGGTCGGGGAACGAGCGAGAATGGGAATGCTTGCATGGCTTTTTCTTCAATGTTTCAAAGCTATGATGCACTCGGGTGAGAAGATAAAAGGGCATCCTTTTCAAGGAGATGGGTCATTGGTAGGGCAATTTTGGAAAATCTTGAATGAATCTCGATAGAAGCCAGGCGCGACCCAAAAACTCCTAATACCACTTGGCGGTGGTAGGATGAGGCGACAACAATGACATCAACTTTGCTCTATCTACTTCAATCCCATTCTTTGAAATTTTATGGCCAAGGACTATGCCTTCTTTGACCATAAGTGGCTTTTCTCAGTTTAGACAAAGATTGGTGTCTTCACCTTTGAAGCATTTTATCTAAATGGGAGAGACATGATTGAAAAGAATCCCCGATGACGAGAAGTCATCCATAAACACTTCCATTATTTCCCAGATCATGTCGTGGAATATGGCCATCATACATCGTTGGAGCGTGCCGGGAGCATTACATAAGCCAAAAGGCATCGTTTGTAGGCAAAAGTTCCGTATGGGCAAGTGAATGTGTCTTCTCTTGATCACGTGGATCAATAGGGATCTGAAAATAACTTGAGAAACCATCGAGGAAGCAATAGTACTCATTCCACGCTAATCTCTCAAGCATCGGTCCATGAAGGGTGAGAGGAAAATGGTCTTTCTGGTGGCGTCATTCAACTTACGATAGTCAATGCAAACCACGCCATCCGTAACAGACGAGTTGGAATTAACTCGTTATCTTCATTTGTGATATGATAATGCCGCCCTTTTGGGACACAATGAATTGGTGACCAAGGGTATGTCGAGATCGGGTAAATCAATCCGGCATCAAAGTTTGATAACCTCTTGTTTGATAACATCATGGATTTTTGGATTCACTCGTCTCGATGTTGAGCTAGGGCTTGAAGTCATCCTCCATCAAGATTTTATGGGTACAAAACTCGGGGTTTATACCTTTGATGTCGGAGAGTTTCCAAGCAATTGCTTGCTTGTGACTTCAAGATTGTAATGAGGCGACTTTTCATCTTTACTCAAATCTCGAGCAATAATGACGGGTAATTTATCATCACCTTCAGGAATGCATACTCGAGATGAGGAGGTAAGTCCTTAAGCTCAACCTCGGAAATTCTTGGATTTCTCAAGCGACTTGACTTCCTTGTTATGAAGTTTGGGGAGGGAGAGGAGAGAAGTATCCAGTTGACACCTTCTTAAGAAGAATATCTCCTCAGTTAATCTCATTTTGATTAATCTCAAGCTGGATTGAATCACTAGGATGAGGGGTTGATGATGGATCATCATTGAGCAACTTCTCAATAAAGTATGTCCCCTCAATATCAATTGGGCGTGATCAATTTCCCGAGCGAATCACTAGCCAAATATGCTTCAATCTCATCTAAGATGAAGTCGCTTCCCTCAAGCGGAGTGATGGAAGGAGTAAATTGGCTATGATAGGTGAGAAGATGTGGTGGAATCCCACCACTGGAATTATGAGAATAACCAAGAACTTCTTGAGAGTACTCGTTAGAAGCAACATCAATGATATCTATTCGGTTAACGATTCGAGAATCATAATTTGCGGAGTATCTCGAAGTTTGGTCAAGATTGAAGGTGTGACTTCATTACCAACACATGATGTGATTTCTTGCTCAAATACATCTATGAGAGCACGGCCCGTTCTCGGGAATCCTCGACCAACAATGAGAGGAACCCGATGATCGGCATCAAAATCAACAACCACGAAGTCGGTGAAATGGAACTTTCCTACTTTCCTAAATCGTCCTCGGCAATGCCAAGAGGACGGGATATGGAACGATCTGCAAGCTCGAGAGTCATGCATGTAGGAGTGAGTTCGGGAGAGAAAGTTTCTTCCACCTTGAATATGGCATAAGGTTTATGCTTGCACCAAGATCTGCTAGGGCAAAGCATTCAACCATCCACAGGAATACACAAGGTAAGAAATTTCCCGGGATCTCAAGCTTTTCGAGGAAGCTTCTTGGAATAAGCTATTTGGCGAGTTCTCGTTAAGAGGAGTCTTAGCCATTTCAAGCGACTTTTCCTTATTGCTTAACATGTGTTTGAGGTAGATGCGAACTTGGGCATCGGCATGATAGCATCCATAAGCTTATGTCAAAATGTAACTCTTGGAAAATTTGGAAAAATTTATCCATTTGATGACTAACTTTCTCATGGAGCTTTTGCTCATTCAAACGCGATGGGTAAGGAATAGAAGATTTGGATTTTGTTTCTCAATAGGAGCTACAGGAGGTTCAAAACAACTCCTTGATAAGGCGGGGTTCTGGACCACTTGAGGATGGACTACGAAGGTTGGACGTGTCTTGCAGTGCCGTGGGCTTGAATTATGCACTTTGTCCATAGTATCCTTGGTAACTTGACTCATTGGCCTTGGTGGAGGTGGCATTGGGTCGTAGGTCCGTGTGTTTTGGAGGTTCAACGTCCACTACCTTTGGAAGAGAAGAAGAAGAAGAGGTAGTAGGAGCAGTGAGTCCAGTGTGTGAAACACCACCATGCTAAACCGTCAAGCTACCTCACACAAACTGAGCCACTTGTGGTGGTGACCGTAGAAGCTTAAAGCGCTCGACACAAATACAATGAAGTCCAGGAGAATATAATGAATTCGAGGGTCGTTATGTCCCCCGGAGACTCGATGGTGTGCAAAAACTTGATCGAGACGATAGAATGATCACTAAGGATAGTGATCGAGAAAGGATTTGGATTGAAAATTTAAGTTGAGGACAACTCAAGCATCTTGAAATAAGCGAAAGAATGTAAAGCAGACTATTAAACTACAATAAGCACTTGAGAATCGGTAGATTCAAAGAGAATCTAAAATCTTGAATCGTGAGAAATGAAATAGCATTTAGCAACAACAAACAAGTCGGAGAATCTAAACTTCTACATCGTGAGAATCAAAAGTTAATTGACAAACTTCAAACGGATCGGCATAAGCATATCGGTGAGGCGAAAATAATGAATCAACGAATCAATGAAATAACACTTCACAGATTCAATTGCAATTCGGTGAGAATCACGGATAAGTTGACTAATGTGAACTTTGAATCAATTCTACTTCTTGATTATGTTATACTAAGCTATATTAAAACTTATGAAGCTAGGTTATGATTCTAAGCTACTTTAATGAGATTTGTATTCAAAAATCCTAACGATGAACTATCTAGGTGTGATCAAGGTGATTTTGACTATGGATGAAACAAGGATTGGTTTTATGACTTGCTTGAGTTATTAGAACCAAGTATGATATAAAACAATAACAAGAAGCCGATCAAACAACCTCGACACGGTTGAACAAGTCAAACCAAACAAACCTTTATAAGCTGATTTGGTGATTTTGAGCAAAACACGATTTAAACCATGAAGCGATTGCGAGACCTTATATAATCATTAAATAAGACTAAGTAAACATGAAACAACAATACTAACAACATGAAACACAAGAAAGATGATTATACTAATTTAAGCATCAAAATGAGATTTTAGCAACTATTAATTTAAAAGAACAAACAAGCGATTTTAATCTTTAACTACACTTAACTAAAACTAATAAATATGAAACACAGAGATTAAAACTAATGAACACTTGTACGGTAAAATGCCAAAATGGATCAAAGTGCTTACAAATAGCTATCAGCTGAAAATCGGGGCTTGAAGTCATCCTCCATCAAGATTTTATGGGTACAAAACTCGGGGTTTATACCTTTGATGTCGGAGAGTTTCCAAGCAATTGCTTGCTTGTGTGACTTCAAGATTGTAATGAGAGCGACTTTTTCATCTTTACTCAAATCTCGAGCAATAATGACGGGTAATTTATCATCACCTTCAAGGAATGCATACTCGAGATGAGGAGGTAAGTCATAAGCTCAACCTCGGAAATTCTTGATTTTCTCAAGCGACTTGACTTCCTTGTTATGAAGTTTGGAGGAGGGAGGAAGAGAAGTATCAGTTGACACCTTCTTAAGAAGAATATCTCCATCAGTTAATCTCATTTGATTAATCTCAACTGGATGAATCACTAGGATGAGGGGTTGATGATGGATCATCATTGAGCAACTTCTCAATAAAGTATGTCCTCCTCAATATCAATTGGAGCGTGATCAATTTCCCAAGGAGAATCACTAGCCAAATATGCTTCAATCTCATCTAAGATGAAGTCGCTTCCCTCAAGCGGAGGTGATGGAAGGAGTAAATTGGCTATGATAGGGTGAGAAGATGTGGTGGAATCCCACTCACGAATTATGAGAATAACCAAGAACTTCTTGAGAGTACTCGTCGAAGCAACATCAATGATATCTATTCGAGTTACTAGATTCGGAATCATAATTTGCGGAGTATCTCGAAGTTTGGTCAAGATTGAAGTGTGACTTCATTACCAACACGCAATGTGATTTCTTGCTCAAATACATCTATGAGACCGCAGCCCGTTCTCGAGAATCCTCGACCAACAATGAGAGGAACCCGATGATCGACATCAAAATCAACAACCACGAAGTCGGTGGGAAATGGAACTTTCCTACTTTCACAAATCGTCCTCGGCAATGCCAAGAGGGCCGGGATATGAAACGATCTGCAAGCTCGAGAGTCATGCATGTAGGAGTGAGTTCAGGAAGAAAGTTTCTTCCACCTGAATATGGCATAAGGTTTATGCTTGCACCAAGATCTGCTAGGCAAAGCATTCAACCATCCACAGGAATACACAAGGTAAGAGAAATTTCCGGGATCTCCAAGCTTTCAGAAGCTTCTTGGAATAATCTTGAGCGAGTTCTCGTTAAGAAGGAGTCTTAGCCATTTCAAAGACTTTCCTTATTGCTTAACATGTGTTTGAGAGTAGATCGAACTTGGGCATCGGCATGATAGCATCCGCAAAGCTTATGTCAAAATGTAACTCTTGGAAAATTTGGAAAAATTTATCCATTTGATGACTAGCTTTCTCATGAGCTTTGCTCATTCAAACGCGATGGGTAAGGAATAGAAGATTTGGATTTTGTTTCTCAATAGGAGCTACTGGAGGTTCAAAACAACTCCTTGATAAGGCGGGGTTTCGGACCACTGAGGATGGACTACAGAAGGTTGGACGTGTCTACGGTACCGTGGGCTTGAATTATGCACTTTGTCCATAGTATCCTTGGTAACTTGACTCATTGGCACCGTGGAGGTGGCATTGGAGTCGTGAGGTCCATGTGTTTTGGAGGTTCACCGTCCACTACCTTTGGAAGAGAAGAAGAAGAGGTAGTAGGAGCAGCAGTCCGGTGTATGAAACACCACTTGGGTTGTGATCGCCTTGGCATCGCCCCTCGGGTTAGCGATCGTGTTGCTCGGTAAAGTACACGAGCAGGGTCGATCATTTAAAGACTTCTTCGGATCAACAATCGGTGACCAACAACTCATTCATTTCATCTTGGGATTTCATAAAGCGCTTGATAACTCATCGGATGATGGTCTGGAGGAGTAATGGCGGGAGGAGCTGGAGGACAATTTGAGGCAGTATGTTTTGATTATGACCAAAATTCCTTGATTAGGATTCATATTCCCATGAAATTGATTCCCTCGATTGAAATTGTTTTGATGAGGGTTTCCTTGATGTTGGAAACCTTGATTGGGTCGAGGATAGAAATTACCTTGGTTTTGATAACCTTGGTTCATTCTTGGTTGGTTCGATTCGGTTTTGCATGTTATGATTAGGATTAAAACCGGTGGTGGGTGATTAGTGTTAGCACGGTAGTGTGGTTCATTTTGAGGACGGTATTGATTACCTCCTTGTTGTGAACTACCAGGCTAAAGCATTGGCCTCAAAAGGACTACCATCGGTGGCGATACAATTGTAGTAAGCATGAGGACCACCACAAGTGACACAAACTTCAACTTTCTTCACTTGACATGTGTTGGTGGTGAGTGAAGGAAACTTTCTTCAGTTAGCAAGAACCAAAGCTCGAACAATGTATGTGAGTTTATCAATCTTAGCATCGATGCTAGATGTACTCACGGGGATGAAGAAGAAGAAGGTCCGGCATTAGGCGATATGTCTTAGCTGCGAAAGGACGGACTCGAGATTTGTTCTCAATGATCTGCAAGGCCTCTTTTGTGGTCTTGCTCGGGAAATACCTCATGGAGGCATTCAAAGAATCTTGATTAGCTGATTGAGACCATTGTAGAAAGTATCCATTTGCATTAACTCGGTAAAACCGTGATGCGGACACTTGAAGCAACTCTTTATAACGATCCCATGCCTCCCAGAATGATTCATCAAATCTACGAAAATTTCATTATCTCATTCTTAAGACTTGTGGTTCGGGATGGAGGATAGAACTAGTTAACGAACTTGGTGACAAGATCTTCCCATGTCTCTATAGAGCGAGGGGTTGTTTCTCAAGCCAATTCCGGGCTTGTCCTACAGAAAATGGGAACGGAAGAAGCTTGATAGCCGGATGGGACATTCTTGTACTTGATGGTAGATGCTATCTTGTTAAACCATCGAATGTGTGCATGAGGATCATCCCGCTCAAAACCATAGAATTGGCTTTGGGTTACTAGATTGAGCAACCCGGTTTGAGCTCGAAAGTGTCGACCGCGATGGTTGGAACAACAATGGCATCTCCGTAACCCTCGATGGGTGCTTGGAGAAGCTCATTCATAGGTTTGTCTTCGCCATTTCGGCGGGAGGTGGTGGTGGTAGGCGTTCCTCGATCCACGTGAAGGAGGTGAGCGTCTCTCGTCTGAGGAATGTTTCCAAGTTCGGAAAGTGGACTTGTAGAATGGAAGAAGCAATCTTGCATGCACTATGTATAAAAATCAATTTTCAAAACAAATGAGGCAAAACACAAGTGAACTTAACCAATAATCACAAATGAAATGGAAACTTTGAAAAGGTACACCAAATCACAAGTGACACAAAGGCAAGTTTTAAATCGATGTTCGGGAACTTATTAATGGTCGCACCCCAGGTTAGGTAGTGCTGCTGCCTTGATTTCGCGGTGGTTGATTTTTATGTATTCAATTAAGTACCCTGAAAAGGCGTAGGTAAGATCTGTCTCGATGGGTTAAAAACTTTTGGACAATATTTTTATTATCGTCCCGTTTAACCAAATCGTATCTCTTCAAGAATCACCTTAAAGAGAATACAAAATAGAAAAGCGTTCCGATTGTTTTGTTGTTTTATATTTTTTGGTGTTTTAACACTTTAGGAAAAGTGTTAATGATTTTTGATTTTCTTATAACTTTACAAAACTTTTACAAAAGATGGGGTATGTGCAGAATGGATCGAAAAGGCTAAACACACTAAAGCCTCCCGGCGTGGCGCCAAAATTTTGATCATGCTAAACCGTCAAGCTACCTCACACAAGCCGACCATTGGATTGCATAAAATCATCATAATCGTCGACACATAGATTTGGCTCCAATTTCTTCTTTGAGCGGGTTTTTAATAAATGGAGTGGGTTTGAGTCAATTAAAGATTTTTGGTGTTAGTGGAGGTGGAGGGACAAGGTAAGGAGGGAATGGAGCAAATCATGGAAACCACCATGGTTTCGGTTTGGCGCTCTTCTGTGAGGAGAGGAGGAGAGTGGGTTTGACTTATATGTAGTTGTATTAATAAAAGGGAGGGTCATAATTGTATATTGGGTGGCATCAAGGGGTATTGGGGGGTCAGCCTGGTGACACAGCTCAAGGGCAAAGGGTCAAGGGATTGGGTTTGGGCTTGTGTTGGATTTGGGCTTAGATAGTTAATAGGATCCGGTTTGGTTAATTTAAGGACAAGGACCAAAAGTGTAATTCGACCAAACTTCAAGGACTAAAAGTGAACTTTTCCAAACTTATAACAAGGACCAATTTTGACCAACATTGATAAAACAAGAACCCTTTTTGCATAAAATCCATTTTCAAAGGTCCAAGGACTAAATTTGTAAATTTCCAACGTTTGAGGACCTTTCTTGCCAATTGACCAAAAAATCATTCAAGGATCATTTTTAACAACTTAGAATACTTCAGGGACCTTGAATGATAAATTTCCACATTTTGAATTTCGAGGACTAGATTTGACAACTTTTAAAACTCGGGGGACTAAAGCGCCAATTTTGCAAACTTGAATCATTTTCATCGATTTTGATATTTTTGCAATTAAAACACATAAAACAACGATTTGTGATAATTTGATCATTTGATGTGTTTTGAGCGTTTCAGATGATTTTGCAGTTTAGATTACACAAAAATGATGAGTATTTACACACTCATCAATGATATAACTAAAACGCAAAGTCGTAAAATGCGTACAACGTGTTAATCGGGTAACATAAAGTTAAAAGTTATAAAAATAGTATAAGTTTGCAAAATAAATAATTTTATTATTTTAGTAATGACTTGAGCATATCGTGACGTTTAAACGACGTTAAAATTAAATCGTATGTCGTAGACACGTTCGTTGACACGTGTTCCTAATAAAATGGATGTAAACCATAAAAATGACCCGAAAAATATAAAATCGGTGTATAAATTTATAAAATAAGTTTATGAGAGTGTTTATGCATATTGTTGATGTAGACTAAACTTATTCTATGACCGGTATATGTTAAATGTTGTTTTCCGCTTTACGCGATTTAATCCCAACGATTATGCATCAAAGTAATTATTTAAACATTCAAAGGAAATTGTTTTAAGTTTATAGTTGAGTAAATGACTTAAAAATACGATTTGTGATAACTCCTTACCTTAATCGGTTCGCTTGATGAATTTGATGACTTGAACATCCTATGCGAGAGACTAATTTGTTGAGGATAAATGAAACACTTCCCTTACTCATTTGTCTCTACGATAATTAGATGTCCCTTGACTTCCATAAATGAAGACAAAGGGTATTTGGCGCGTAACTGTTCAAGATCCTCAATTTTCCTTGTTGGTTTTAAATCATCTAACTCTTCAAACAAGGTAGTATCCAAGAGCTCATCATCGAATTCTATTGCAAGTTCAACCAAGATCGGATTGATAACAGGTGCTTCACTTGCATCATTAAGTGGTGTGACATGTATGGTAGATTCTAGGATTGTAGGCTCTACCACATCATTCATATTCCATGTCGGATCTTGAATAGTCATGGTGCTAAAGGCACTTGGGAGCAATGTTGCTTGTGTGGGAATGCGGATGGAACCGCCCTAAAATACAGATTAAGAGACGAAGGAATATAGGTTGAAAGCGGGTGCCGATTATTTAACATAAGTCTAAACAAGACAAAACAAAAAATGTTTTAAATCTGCTTTTCTTCTCTGTCAGCGCCAAGAATAACTACAATTAAAAATTAAACAAGTAGCTTATCTTTTCTCGAATTATGTCTGACACATCGTCTAACCAAACACAAACCAAACAATGACATATATGATGAATGGTTTTCTTCTTCCTTGTTGTAATTTTGCGGTAAAAACCTTTTTTAAATCGGTTAGGATATAGAGGGTGAAGGGAATAAAACTTGAGTTAAGGAGAAAAATTAGTCGATGATCGGTTTACTCTTGATACTATATTAGAATGATAGTTTTGCTTGCCATTCAATAAATCAATATTACAATATATAATCTCTAAGATTATTCTAGAAAGCAAGATAAATGGGATAGGCACTGCTAATGATAATAAAGAGAAGGCTACATAAAATATATGTCTAACATTTGCGATGTTAATAGCTTGGATCCGATACTCTAGTTATGGTATCCTCCATGATGGCCTAGATTGTTACAAATGCATATTTTATGGTATCCTTCGAGATGTCCTAACTTATTTTGATGGCATATGTTTTGATATCCTTTGGGATG
This sequence comes from Chrysanthemum lavandulifolium, assembly GCA_022545495.1. Lineage (NCBI taxonomy): Eukaryota > Viridiplantae > Streptophyta > Magnoliopsida > Asterales > Asteraceae > Chrysanthemum > Chrysanthemum lavandulifolium. The sequence goes on along the minus strand of CM040245.1, from coordinate 75,384,159 downwards.
GCCTAGCTTGTTATAAATGTATATGTTGTATTATCTTCTGGGATGTGTTATAGTAATCCTCCGGGATTATTTAGTTTACCTTCACGCCAATGATTACCTATTTTCTTTGGCATGTGTTGTAGTCTCTTACGGGAAATGTTATGGTGATATTGGATCCAATACTAGAAATGAGAAATGCAAAAATATAAAATCATTGATATATGGTCAATGAATGTGAAATAAGAAAGATAGAAGGATTAATAAGAGTATGAATGTTATGTCGAAATGCATAAGTAGGATGATTTATAATCTTCTTGTTTAAATGGATTGGGACGCTTTATTCATTTAAATAAAGAAATTTTAAATCATCAAACCATAAGTTTATAATTTCTTACTTACATATTGGGACGTCTTTTTTAAGTAAAGAATTGTAAATTAGTGGGCTTATGTGTAGTCGATGTGGCATGAGTGCAGGTTAAGAATAAGAAAGGATAGTTAAAACAAGTTAAGTATGGATGTGAATGGAATTAGATGACGGCGTTAAATTCAAAATGAAAATGAGAGGCATCCAATATATGTGCCTAGAATGAAGGTCAATGAGTATACAAATTAAGTCAAAATTATAAACTGACTTGTGACATTGAGTAAAATATAAGAAATGACCGTGATAGATGTTAATTATCATTAGCGCACTTATGAAAAATATGGGTATATTAGTCTAAGTTTGACTCATGTAAAGTCAAAATATTGAATTTTACAAGTGACATGTAGTACTTGTTGAAAATTTGAGAAAATAAATAAGTGAGAGGGGTTATAGTGAATTTTTTGAAAAATGATAGATTGGCAATAGTAAATGTGATGTGAGCGTCATAGCGTAATTAGAAAGGGTCAAAATGGGATAGAAATAAGAATGAAATAGTGCGGTTTAATGCAAATGGCTACATTATAGTACAACTAGTGTTGCAAAAATCATGTAGATTGTTGTAATCAAAAGGACAAGTGTTGGATGTGTTAAGATAAAATGGGTTAATATGTATTAGGTTCTAGATTTCTCCACAAAATTCTTGTGTGTTCTGTGATGTCAAAAAGAAAGAAAGATAGGAAGAAATGGAGCAATTGATGATGATGTTAGGATGGTTAAGTTCTCCAAGTTATGAAATAGAATCCTAGCTTGATTCTACATAAGGTATGGTGTTACAATTAGTGTTATCGATGAATTAAGAAGTTAGGGTTTGTGAACCCTAACTTGGGATTAATAGGTAAATGATGGTTTCAAGCTAATTAAGATTCATGGTAATTATGAGATGATTTTATAGTAGGTTAAAGTTAATAAGGTTATGGGTTTGATCATCATATAATCAATATATGATTATATGACGATTAGAGATGTTTAGACGTGAGCTAATGGTTGTATTAAACATTATTATAGTTATTTGGTTAAGTATGTGCTCAGTGTTTATGTGTATGATGATGATGAACTAGGATAATGATGATGATGATGATGATGATGATGGTGATGACGATGATGATGATTATGATGAATTTAAGAATGGCAGCGTAGCTTAGAATCAAGGTAAGTAAACCGGTTATAAGTTAATATTATATTTATTTCAATGCATTATGTGTTATGTGTTGTTATGTTAAGGTTATTGAATGACTTGATGTGTATGTGCTTATGTGAAAGTAGATCGTAATGCTAGTTTGGCATAACTAGCAAATGAATGATAAAATAAATTGGATTTGGTGAGAGTGTGAATGGTGATGCTTAATGATGGTGTAAGGTATGTTTTATGATTGATGTTGAGAAGGAATAATGGTTATAATATGTATGATTGATGTATGATGTTAAGTTATATCCGTTTTACTTACTAAGCTTTATGCTTCTGGTTTAAGTTACCAATGTTTTGTAGGTATTCTTGATATGACGTTATGGCTTGGATTAAGGATTAAGGATTAAGGATTGCATATGTGAAGGATAAAAGGTAGTAATTAAATATGAGCTTAGGTAGAATACCGAGATCAATGTCGATGTTGTACCCCGTGAGTCGTCAAATGATTTATGTGTCGTTGGTTAAGTGTCAAAGTTATGTCAAATGAGTTAAAGTACTTTGGTTGATAATGGGCGTGAAAGCAGCAAAGTGTATATCTATAAGTTTAAAGGGGTGTTTGGATTAATGTTTATAGTTACCCATTTTGGGTTAGAGCAGGTCAAATGGCATGTAAGCGTCATAAAATGAATGGTTATGGTTTATATGATAAATGGATGATGTTTTGTAAAGGTTAAAGCATGGAAATGGTGTATAAGGATGTTGTGTTATGTGTTGGGTTTATGCATGTATTTCTTGTTGATGTTGTGTCTCGGATGGTTCGATCACTGCACGTACCCATTATATGGATACTGGCGTATTAAGTGGTTATGAAGTGCGACATATGGACCTCATATCTAATATGGCGTATTCCATTTTATGGATATGACGTATTAGGGTCCTGAATGGTTGTTTGGTTTGTGTTATGGAATTTGTGTAAAAGCGCTTTGAAGGAAATCAAGTATATGTTCTTGTAACGTATTTAAAGTTGGAATGTCATAAATTCTTGTCGGTTAATGAAGGGTTTAAGTGAGTCCGTTATAGTCAATATGTTTCCTTGTCAAAAGTTTTAAATTTTGGTCAAAGCGGGCACAGGGTATAACAAATTGGTATCAAGCTTCGATTTAAGTAAATTACGTTTCCACGTTAGGTTGCCTGGACTTAAACCACTAGTAGTTGCGTTAAATGTTAAGAGTAGTTAATGCGGGAAAGTAAATGTTTAAGTTTTGAAGTGAATTATGAGATAGGCTATATGAATCTAAGTTGATGAATGATGAATGTGTGTTATGTGTTAACATGTGTATGATGTAAGTCCATGGAGGACTTGAAGTGTTTGAGTTTTTGATTAGCCATGCACGTCGGTTAGTGTCGGTGGTTGTATTGTTATTATATGAACGCGTGTTAGAGTAGCGGCAATAAAACGTGAATACGAATGATAAGTGGTCTTAGAGATGGGCTAATAGGTGAATTTAAGTAATGACGCTTAAGGTGTGGAACATAGCGTGCTAAAGTATAATGTGTGAAGATAATATGGATTTGATACATTAATGATTAAGTGTGTATTGTCATGAATGTTATGGAATGAGATTAATGAATGATCTAGTTACTTGCATGGTTGCTAAGTCGAAATCATATCTTTTGTATACGATTTTTGGATGATTGGTACTCATGGGCAAAATTAATATTTTATGGAGAACGGAAGGAACGTTAAATTAAATTCCTTTTGTCTACGTAATTAAATACTCCAAGTGTTTTGATCTTTTCAAATCGGTCAAATTAGTGTTAGAGTAATAAAACTCAAGTGTAGGGATGTTCCTATAAACTTTATATTTTGATGTTATCTTAGAGGATGGTAGAGTAAAAGTAATGAAGAAAAAAATGATGAAGAAAAACATATGGGCTACCATCCTACATCTATTTTTATGTTTATGTTTTCAATTTATGTATGTGTGTTTCAAGTTATCTAGAGTTTAGTAAGTTTGTAGTCTTGGCTTAGCAACGCCATTCTTTTCATGCTTGTAATATAAGATTTTGACTTGCCACCACTAAATTACCTATCCAACCAAACCCTTTGTTTTACTACCGTAGTTTCCAACGTTACAACCCTTTAAAAGACCTCTTAGATAGTTGTTCCTAGGTGCTTACGCAAAAGCCGTTGAGGTTTGATCTATTCTCAAGCCTATGGTAATCTATGTACTATGACCAGTAATGAGTGTTTATCTTCCATTTCCATTTACTATATTTCATATACACCAGAAATGAGAGAATCCAAACACCCTTATGAGGTGCTAGTATATAACCTGCTTGTTATGACTATCGCGGTGCTTTACTTGTTATGAATTATGTTAAACCAATGCTTCATGCCCCTAACTTATAAATTGATCACAAAAGCACATTTGCTTGAGGACAAACAAATACCAAGTGTAGGGATATTTGATAAGGATTTGAAACGACACTTTTGGGGTCATTTAAGCCCTTAATCGATCACTTTATATCATATCGCTTAATTTCGCTCTTTTTCACTTTTAGGTCTCTTGGAAGCAAAATGCGGAATGATGCTTCTTGGACGAAAGGAGTGGATATATGAAGAAAAATGGCTAAGTCAAGATCAAGACACTGTCAGTCTTTGAAGTCAAGCCGATTTGTCCCAAATAAAGGGCAACGCCTGCCCTCTCTACTGGATTTAATTAAAATACACCGACGACTCAGAGACTTTTTGCTAAAATACACGTGATGACGAGCTTTGAAGAGGAAGGGCATCACCAAGACTTTTCATCTCGTATTGCCAGATTAGAAGAATCGACGACGCCCTGTCCGGTTCGATTCGCCTTATTAACTACAAGGTGTCGTCGTCCCAACGATAACTTGGCCAAGACAAAACCCTAATGATTGCCGATCCGACAATAGTCTCCACCTATAAGGCTATCGACCGTCATAAGTGTAAAATTATATATGAAATCAAATTTTCATAATTTTAGGAGGTATACTTTGGAGTAAAACCCTAAACGCTTGTAGTCCGACTTGATGATTCAGGTCCCAAACCCTATTTTACACATCAAGATAAGTTTTTACTTCATTGATTTCATTATGTCTTCCATTGAATGTGTATGCTTGCTTGTTTAACATGTCCGCTAAATTTCTTGTGTGTTTGCTTAGATCTATGAAACCTAGTTGTTAATTATTGTTAGGTTGTCTCTTATCTTAATTGTAATTGGCTTAGAGTGCGACTAGCTATCGTTGTGTTTAATGCTTGATGAATCTTTGATAGTTTATGGATGACTTAGTGGATTTCGCTTACTACACTCAAGGATGACTTCAAAGAGTTAGGGTATAGGCACACCCTACGACTCTTTAGGAAACACAACGCGTTAAGAATAAAGACGACAATTCAACCTACAATAAAAGATAGCTAGGAGTAATAGTATATAGGTAAACACATTTTAATCATCATACAAACACACATCAATAGACATAAGACTACCTATAGAATTAGATAATTAGAATAGTAGAGTAATCGGTATAAGTACCACCCCAAATCTAGGCCCTAGATTTTACCCTTAGCTTTCAAAAATATAAAAGAGAAAAAAGAATCTTCAACCTCAACCTTAGCGTAGTACACTCTTACTAGCATTCCTATTCCCTAAAGAACGATATCAATCCCCGAGGCTTACCCTACTACACTACAACGATTAGGTTCAACGCCTGTGGTGTTGAAAAACTTGCTCGACGAAAAGGAAATTCCTCGACCCGAACGCCGCCAGACGCGCATCAATTTTTTGCGCCGCTGTCGGGAATATAATAGCTAGTTAAATTTTATCCACTTTAGGTTCCCTTGATTGATTCCTATCAAGTAACATTTTTTCTCATTTTTAGCTTCCTCGTAGTCTATCCCTTTCTTCGTGACTTTGTTAGTAATCCCATCACTTTTCATCATGGAAGGTGATAACCCACCACATCCACCACTCCCCCATCGACCCACTAGTCGATGACCCGCCAAGAGGCCGACTCTTGGTGAATACTCTAGACCGAGCCACCAAGGCTATAGAACACCATTGAGCCCCGATCAAGCTCAAACTACGGCCCTGCGATCCGACACCATCCGTTGGTGCAAAGCGGATGTGATTCCATGGACTTCGTCCGAAGATCCTAATCGGATCTCAAGGACTTTTAAAATCGTTGATTCCATCGACCTTGATGCTACCACACAGACCACGCGCGCTTGCCTCTTCCAATTCTCTACGGGACCAAGCTAGTAATTGGCTTGAGCGACTTCCACGGATCCATCTCAAGTCGATGATCCCACCACTCGTATCCTTGCCCAATTTTTCCCACCCGGTGAGAACTACCAAACTTAGGAATGAAATCTTGATGTTCCAACAACGTCAAGGTGAATCTCTACGAGGCATGGACTCGATTCAAGGACTTGCTCCATAAAGTCCTCATCATGGCATCGATCTTTGGCTCAAGTCCAAATCTGCGATCATGTCAACTTCAACTAAGCAATCCATCGACTGCCGCCCTCTATGACAACGAAAGTTGGAATGACCCTCGTGAGTTGTCCAAAACCGTCAAGGCAATCTCCTTGGCTCCCATTGACTTACAAACTTCCAATCGTAGGATGCTCGAACTTGAAGATCAAGTCAAATTCCTAATGAGCTCCTACAAGAATCCTAAGTCTTCACACCAAGTGATCAAAATCACTCTACCTTGTGAGTTATGTAGTGGTCCTTACGACACTCGTGATTGCACAAGACTCCCCGAACAAGCTTTTGCGGACTACGCCCACGCTGCACACGACGGAGTGGGAGAAGTGGTACACTTTCAAGCCCGAGCAAAACAACTTTGGAAATTCCTACAACCCCTCATGGAGAAATCACCCTTACCTTAGGTGGAGCCAAAACTCAAACCCGCCCCAAAACTCATATAGTCCACCCAATAGGTCCAACCCTCCAAATTCCAGAATTTCCACTAGTCTCGAGGCAATGGTATCTAGGTTCATGTCATCTTAAAAAGCTCGATTAACTAAGCTTGAAGCCGATTTCAAGCAATTACAAAGCAAGATGACAACCAAACTCTACGCCCTCTTAAAAGCCTTCAATGACCGGGAGATTGGAGCACTCCCAAGTGACACTATAGAGAACCCAAAAGTAAATTCAATTTCATCGACTTCATGTTCTTTCTCACCATGGGAGAGTGCACATCCATGCCCTTCACACCCAAAGGTTCACTCGGTCAACGCCATCAACACGGGTTCCAAGCGATCCCTCATGAAATACCAAGGACCCGAAGCAATGGTCTATCTAACTCGTGAGAAACTCATCAACCAAGAACACAAACCTAATCTAGAAGAGGAATACAATGAACTCCACCAAGAAAAATCGGTTCTTGAAGTCTTGACTCATGCGCCTTATTATAATGCTTTTAAAGAAAAGTATGAGCAAGAACTAAAATTAGGAACGTTGGGTCCGATTTGTGAAAAATAAGTTACCTAAGAATATAGATGATCTCAGCTATTCATTCTTCCTTGTAGACTTGGAAATTCCAAATCTTTTGACACTTTAGCCGACTTAGGATCAAGCATCAATCTTCTTCCGTTGTCCCTCCATGTGAAGCCTTAACCTAGGTAAGATAGAACCAACGGAAACCATATTAGGTCTAGCGAATGGAAGTATTGCATATCCAGGTAGGGATAATAAAATACATGGTAGTACACGAGGTCAATTGACTCTTTTGGCGGATTTCCATGTGCTAGACATGAATAAAGACCCGACATGCCCATTGTTAGTAGGAAGAGGATTCTTAGCTACCGCTAGTGCCATAATTGATTGTAAGATGTCTAAGATAGTGGTAGGAGGAGGAGTGCTAGGTCAATTTATGATGTCAGAACATATCTACTACAAAGAGGAAGAAATACCCTACAAGATCATGTTGGATAGAAAATCATCTGAGATGGACCTTAGACTAATAAAGATTTTGTAGGTCCTCAACGACCTTTCTATCTAGAGGAGGCCTTTGTAAGTGACTCAAATTTATATGAGCAACAATTGGCTAGGGACATTGAAGTGAAACCGCTCGAGGATGCCTTAGTGTTTAGGAAGATGACCGAGTTCCTCGAAGCTTGCATCGTTAATCTTGTCATGAATAAGTGGAAAGTTGAGAGAGAAGCCTAAGCATAATTGGAATTGGGATACACCACTTAGTGATGGGAATGGAGAATGGCACATTAGGGATGACAATCTATGACCCCAATGGAGAAAAGTTTGAAAAGGCATACCGAACTAAGCATACCAATAGAATTTAAAAGATAAGTTTGATCCCTGTGAAAATCTTGAGGATAAACTTACATAAATAGGTAATGTAGAGCACGACTTGAAGTCTAGCTACAAGACTCATAAATAAAGAAAAGTGCTTTTATGGGAGGCAACCCATGCTTAATTGTTTGCTTGTTTGTATTTCATATATCTTTTCATTATTTTATGTTCTCATGTTTGAATTTGTGAAAATATTTTATTTTGTCTTTAACCTCGTCTTAATTATATATAAAGGTATTTTACATTAAGATAAGTGTAGGAAGATTACACACGCTTTAAAAGAACGTGAACATGAGAATTACAACTAATGAAATTGATATATATGTGTTTGTTAGAGTCAAATGCTTGTATCGAGTCATAATGGATGTGTTAATATAAATAAGCCGAAAACGTTTATTTATATTTTACGATCTTCTAATGTTTTGTCGATAATAAACGAAAATCATTTTAACGAAACAAATAAAATACGAAATGGTTTGAGCCAATAGTTTTCTAACACACTTACGTTTCACATAAAACACTAAAACAAGTATAAGTGATTTTATAATACATATGTACAACAACTAGTGTTTACATATTGGGCAAATATATACATAACTAGTATGTATTATAATGGGTAAAAATCACAACCCATGGAGCATATCCATAACCCATGGTATTGACCCATATCCATTTGACTAGATGCATTGCATCTATTAGATACATTGTATCTTATGAAATACCCATGAACCAACCCATAACCCATGACCCATGACCAAAAAACCCATGGGCAAAGAGGAGCGTCCCACGGATCCCTAGCTTTACACTGACGGATCCCTAAGGGAGGGATCCGTGGGATCCGTGGAACAAAGAGTTGTTTTTCCTCTATAAATAGTGAGTCATTTCTTCCTTTTGGGTTGCAACTCCCCACATACTTTCCCAAGTATTGTAACTCTCTAACCACCGATCATAAGGGATCTTTCTATGTAGTTTGTCTTTTGTTTTATGTGATTCTCTAGGTTCCTCTTAAAGGCGAGATCACCACTCCTTGAAGTCGAGCAAGCTCAAGTCCACGAGTTGCCATGCTCGTCATCATCAAGACATCGAGGTTCTCTTGTTGATACTTCTTTCTTCCTCCATAGAAGTGTTGTGTCCAAGGCATTAGTGAAGGATGCCGAAAGAGTCAAGACGAAAGCATTAGTGAAAGGTGCTTAAACGTCCAGTGTCAAAAGCATTAGTGAAGAATGCTAAAAGAGTCAAGACGAAGGCATTAGGGACGGTGCGGCTCGTGTCAAGGGCATTAGTGAAAGATGCCTAGGAGTCAAATCAAGTGACATTAGTGAAGGATGCTAAGGTCGTATAATCGATGAGGGCATCGTTATACAAATAGTGATAGTTTGTTTCAAGGATGTTGATATCTTTGAAGGTGTTGTAATAAGTGATGGGTCTCCTTTGGGATTAGGTGTTGTGTAGTGTTGGGTAGTAGTTCCTCCATTGTAATGGAACTCTGCACTTAGCCTAGTACCGGATAAAGGGTAAGCGACGTTGTGGTAGGTGTAGTTCTCCTGGTGAAAGAACCCGATGATTAGCCTAGTGATCAAAAAAGAGTGCGACGCGTGAAGGCTTTTCGCCATAAGGAGTTGGTGTCGTGTAGTGATTACGAACTCTAGTAGTGACTCAGAGTGGAGTAGGCAAGGAAGGTGTCCTTGTAGCCGAACCACTATAAATATTCGTGTCGTAGTTATGTGCTCTTACTCTTTATCTTTCATTACACTTTTATCTATCTATCTATCTATCAATGTCCAACATACACATCTAAATAGATTGACATAAGTCGATCTAAATATTTTAAAATGAAGTTTTAATTGGTAAAACTATTCAACCGCCTTCTAGTTTTCCACAGGATGTTTTGCAGTGAATTTTCCAGTTTTAAAGGTGTAATTTTCCGAATTTTTCCAGAAGACGCAGCAGAGCCTTTCGTCAGACAACTCGACGGCGTGTCAGATTAGAACTGACGACGTCGGGAGGAGCAAATGACTTATAAAAATTTTCTCGTTTTCGTGCCATTTATAAATTTTTGAAATCCTTAGGTATTAATTTTCCAGTAAAAATGCAAAACATCCATTCCACAAACATTATATCCTAGTGTAGTTGAGCCATATATAGTTTTACCTCCGATTTTACGAAGGTTTCGTCTATTTTCTTAAAGTGTGAGGTTATATTTGGCAAGAAGAAACATAATATTGGATGGAGCTTATCACGATACATTCTTCTTGGAAAAAATTTAACCATCGCTTCACACGGATCCTACCAAGCTAATCTGGGATTACTAGTTTCTTTCTCTTTAATTACCTTTCTTTATGATAACTTTGATACTTCGGGGAACATTGGGGACAATGTTCAGGTTTTAAATGTTGGGAAGGAGAATAAACGGGAACTTTGAAACTATGCTTATCCTTGAATATTTGTCTTGTCCTAGTTTATTTGTGTAATAAGCTATGAGAAATATTTGTTAGGGAAATTTTAGCACAAAATTTAAAATATTTTATGACATGTACGAGTGGGACTTTAGTCTTAATAAAGCGTCTCATGGATAGGAGTTATATGACTAGAACAAAAACCGTTTACCACTCAAATTCCACCCCAAAAAATGTGAGGTTCGCCTCTAGATATTTAGGAATTAAAGCATTCACCTTTAATGCTTCGAGAGTGTATTGGTAGTATAATAGATTATAGAACTTGTTTTGTGATGCATTCCGAGATCGCTAGTGAGACTACACTTGTGTAGTTAGGAATGACTAAATGATAAGAGGCATTAGGATAACCCTTGTTCGAAACCCATATTATAATTACTTCTTCCACATTGGTCGAGTAATTACCCCACACCCTTGCGATGTACTCATCTTTAGTACACGATACCCCTAGTTAACCCCTCAGAGCCTATCCTTTTCGCGGTTCTCGTGATGTTTCGGTTTTCGAATATCAATGAAGAGCATTGTTTAAAATCCACCCCAAATGTACACCCAAATCGCTTGCTTACCTTTGTATGCACTCACCTTAGTGCATTATGTTATCATACTAAACCCTTAGTTCAATTATCTAGTTACTTGCATGGTTGCTAAGTCGAGTCATATCTTTTGTATACAATTTTGAGATGATTGGGACTCATGGGCAAAATTAATATTTTATGGAGTAACGGGAAGGAACGTTAAATTCAAATTCCCTTTGTCTACATAATTAAATACTCCAAGTGTCTTGATCTTTTCAAATCAGGTCAAATTAGTGTTAGAGTAATAAAAACTCAAGTGTAGGGATGTTCCTATACTGGCTACCATCCTACATCTATCTTTATGTTTATGTTTTTCAATTTATGTATGTGTTTCAAGTTATCTAGAGTTTAGTGAGTCGAGTCTGGCTTAGCAACACCATTCTTTTCATGCTTGTAACATAAGATTTTTGACTTGCCACCACTAAATTTCCTATCCAACCAAACCCTTTGTTTCCCTACCGTAGCCTAACGTTACAACCCTTTAAAAGGCCTCTTAGATAGTTGTTCCTAGGTGCTTACGCCAAAGCGTGGAGGTTTGATCTATTCTCAAGCCTATGGTAATCTATGTACTATGACCAGTAATGAGTGTTTATCTTCCATTTCCATTTACTATATTTCATATACACCGAGAGATGAGAGAATCCAAACACCCTTGTGAGGTGCTAGTATATAATTTTCGTGCTTGTTATGACTATTGCGGTGCTTTTACTTGTTATGAATTATGTTAAACCAATGCTTCATGCCCCGACTTATAAATTGATGGCCAAAACACATTTGCTTGAGGACAAACAAATACCAAGTGTAGGGATATTTGATAAGGATTTGAAACGTACACTTTAAGGGTCATTTAAGCCTTAATCGATCACTTTTATATCCGATTCTCGCTTAATTTCTTCCTTTTCACTTTTAGGTCTCTTGGAAGTAAAATGGAATGATGCTTATTTTGACGAAAAGGAGTTAATATATGAAGAAAATGGCTAAGTCAAGATCAAGACACTCAAGTGGTTGAAGTTGTTTCGACGGCGCCCCAACTAAAGCATGACGCCTGTCTCTCTACAATTTAATTAAAATACACCGACGACTCAATAGACTTTTTGCTAAAATACATATGACGATAATCAAATGTATGAGTTGAAATGATTAAGGAAATGTCAATTATGTTATAAACGCGCTTTGTGGTTTGTCGTAATGTGGAAAACGACCGTGGTGGTCATAAAATGAATGAAAGATTAATGGAAAAATTAAGATAATCAAAGCATTATAGTAAATGTTATCGAATAATGTAATGGTTATAGTAAAGAGTGGGAAGTATAATAAGAATGGTGTGATCCGCCAGTGACATATAGTCCTTGACGGAAAATTAAATGGAATGACTTAAATGCGCGTTATAGAAATAGAGATGGTTAATGATATAGATCGTTATAATGAATGTAGTTTGGGACGATATGATAACCTTAGCATAAGTCGTATGCTTATAGATATTAAGCGAGAAGTAGAATGGATTTAAGGTTTGGAAAGTGAAATAGCATGCTTAGTAATGCAAGATCATTTAGATCGTTGTAATGGAATGGTTTAAATATTTGTAGAGTGCTAAGAATGAGTGTAAGTAGTGACCAAGTCTTGGTTAGATATAGACGAGAGATTTTGAAAAAAAAATCTAAATAATGGAGGTAGAATTGTTACACCCGTATCCCGAATGGGGGACCTAGATGAAAATGTACTAAGTCTTAAAGGAGTAAAGTGGAATATATGATGTTTGGTTAAGTAAAGAGGTAGTTCTGATTTGCTATAGCCGATACGGCTTATTGGTGAGTACCAATAAGATGTATCGATTGAGTTAAAAAAGTTAAATTTATGCTTGTAAGCCTTGATACGGCGTATCCGCAGATACGGCATATCGTTCCTTGAGTAAAACCGGCTTCTTCTAGTACCGATACGACGTATCGGTATAAGGGAATGCGGAGTATAGGTGGTCGAGTGTGGATACGGCGTATCAATTGGGATAGATACGTCGTATTGACCTAAAATAAGCAGAATGACGAAAATGACCTTTTAGCTAGTTTATATGTATTGGGTTCTCGATTTCTCCACACAATTCTTGTGTGTTCCTGTGATGTCGAGAAAAGAGAGAAAGAGAGGAAGAAATGGAGCAATTGATGATGATGTTAGGATGGTTAAGTGCTCAAAGTTATGAAATAGAATCCTAGCTTGATTCTACATAAGGTATGGTATTATAATTAGTGTTATTGATGAATAAGAAATCAGGGTTTGTGAACCCTAAATTGGGATTAATGGGTAAATGATGGTTTCAAGCTACTTAAGAGTCATGGTAATTATGAGATGATTTTATAATGGGTTAAAGTTAATAAGGTTATGGGTTTGATCATCATATAATTAATATATGATTATATGATGATTAGAGATGTTTATATGTGAGCTAATGGTTGTATAAACCATTATTATAGTTATTTGGTTAAGTATGTGTTAAGTGTTTATGCGTATGATGATGATGAACAAGGATAATGATGATGATGATGATGATGATGATGGTGATGAGGATGATGATGATTATGATGAATTTAAGAATGGTAGCTTAGCTTGGAATCAAGGTAAGTAAAAGCAGTTATAAGTTAATATTATATGGATTCCCAACATTATGTGTTATGTGTTGTTATGTTAAGATTATTGAATGACTTGATGTATGTGCTTATGTGAAAGTAGATCAAGGCTAGTTTGGCATAACTAACAAATGAATGATAGAATATAGTGGATTTGGTTAGAGTGTGAATGGTGGTACTTAATGATGGTGTAAGGTATTCTTGTATGATTAATGTTGTGAAGGAATAATGGTTATAATGTGTAATGTATTATTGATGTATGATGTTGTTATATCCGCTTTAGTTACTAAGCTTTATGCTTACGGTTTAAGTTACCAATGTTTTATAGGTATTCTTGATATGACGCTATGGCTTGGATTAAGGATTGTGGATTAAGATTGCATATGTGAAGGATAAAAGGTAGTAAGTAAATAGGAGCTTAGGTATAATACCGAGCTTAATGTCGATGTTGTACCCCCATGAGTCATCAAATGATTATGTGTCGTTGGTTAAGTGTCAAAGTTATGTCAAATGAGTTAAGGTACTTTGGTTGATAATGGGCGTGAAAGCAACGGTTTATAGTGTATATGTATAAGTTTAAAAGGGTGTTTGGATTAATGCTTATAGTTACCCATTTTGGGTTATAACGGGTCAAGTGGCGTGTAAGTGTCATAGAATGAATGGTTATGGTTTATATGATAAATGGATGATGTTTTGTAAAGGTTAAAGCATAAAAATGGTGTCTAAGGATGTTGTGTTGTGTGTTGGGTTTATACAGGTTTTTCCTGTTGATGTTCTGTCTCAGATGGTCTGATACGACGTATCCATTGTATGGATACGGCATATTAAGTGGTTATGGTGGTACGACGTATTACCTTGGGGTGATACGACGTATGGACCTCACATCCAATACAGCGTATCCCATTATATGGATATGGCGTATTGGGGGTCACAAAATGGTTGTTTGGTTTGTGTTATGGAATTTGTGTAAAACGTTTTAAAGGGAAATCAAGTATATGTTCTTGTAACGTATTTAAAGTTGGAATAATGTCATAAATTCTTGTCGGTTAGTGAAGGGTTTAAGTGAGTCCGTTATTGTCAATACGTTTTTGCGTCAAAAGTTTTAAATTTCGGTCAAAGTGGGCACGAGGTGTAACATGACTAGTTGGATAAAATAGTGTTAGTCATTAGTTAAGGACTAACCAAGGTTTTTAATAGTTATGTGCTTGATGTTTGTATAACATATTATAGTTGACGTGTTAAAGCTTAGTGATGGTTATAGTAATATGTGGTTAAAGCTTGTTGGTTGTTATAGTGTTGTAGATGCATATGATGTAAGGTAATAGACTTGTACTAATGATAAATGTTCATGATGCGAATATGAATGTTTGATCTATTATACACATTCTAACCCGATTACTTACTAAGCGTAAGCTTACCTTTAGTTGTTGATGTTTTGTGTCTCACTATGATGCAAGTAAGGTCTCGAATTAAGGACCTATGGATGAAGTAGAAGATTTGGAAGAACGTTGGATTATGCTTATGAACTTAGTATTGATCTTTGGGCTTGAACAATTTAAACCCCGTAAGTAGTCGAGTTATAGTCTTTTGTAAATGAATTTTATAAACAAGTCTTTTATAATTTTAAAGGTAATTTGCGAAATTAAAGTGTAAGTAAAGTGAGTAAAATTGGTGGTTGATAATTTACCGTATGTTTGTAAAGCACGTCAGTAGGTCATTTAGAGCAAGTACGTTTATGAAAATGAGTTATATGTTAAATAATATTTGATAAATAACGGAAGGTCCGTTTTGGTCATGATGTTTGCGCAAAATTTTTGTCAAATTTAGTTTGAGGCGATTCACTAAACTTTTTCGTCAATGCTTCCAAATAAGTTGTCTAAATCCTTGACCCCGACCCTACCCGTTTAGATCATAGGTCGTTTAAACTCTTACATGTTTAAATTCAAAACCCGCCTAACTAGTCCATTTTATCACTTAATACTAATCCATGAGTTTTGTAATTTCTACTAGAAAAACATAAAAGACAATACTTATCCAAAAGCGAACCGAACAGACCCGAACCGACAAAACCGAAACCGAAAATCATAAACCTAAGCAAACCGAACCGAATATGGTCGGTTCGGTTCGTTTAGTGTCGGGTCCGTCGGTTCGGTCCGGCGTCGGCAGGTGTTTGTGCATGTTTTTGTCTGTTTTGGTCGGACCAACCGAACCGAACCAAACCGAATTGCAAAACCGAAATCAAACCAAACCGGGGGTCACGGTCGGTTCGGTCGGTTTTGTTTATCCGATTCGGTTTTGAACCTTCCATGCCAGCCCTACTTAGGGATAAGGATTCAATGAGAATAAAACTTAAAATGCTAAGAATGAAATAACACTATAACCATATATTTGAGATGCATCAACTTGAATTAGATGCATATATACCCATTTAGATGCATCCCACTTAGTTTCGAAAATGATCTTGAAGTGAAAACGATGTAAAATAGTACTACACAACAAATTTGACTCGTAAAAGACGAAAAATACATATGATTCGTTTAGTTGATAAAATACATCTAATATATGTATATACATTTAATTTTTAGCTATGAAATATAATATGATACATCTAAAAAATTAAAGTAATCCAAATCAATGCATTTTTAATGTGTAGTTATAGTTATTTATTATACTTCTCATTTAATCATAATTCATAAGTTACACAATTAGAATAAAATATTTATTTAATTAGGGTTGACCATTATTAATCCTATGATTTATGTAGTTTCTGTTTATAAAAGAAAACATAAAATAAAAAGTTGACCAAGACCCAAACACACATCAAGCCGATTCATTCATGATTACGAACCTTAAAAGAGACAAAACAAGTTACGAATAACAAACAACAAGAACCCTAACCTTAAAAACAATTATCCGGTGTATTTTAATTACATTCTTCAGGTAAACAATTGACACTAATTGTTTCTTTTGATTTTGTATTAATGATTGTTAGTTGACTAATTATGTTTTTGTTTTTGATTGCAGATGAGTAATTCATTGGATCATAATTCAACTGATTTTCGTAAGTTTTTATTCATTCAATTTGTAATTTTGTTATAGTTTTGACTAAAAGATTGTTTTTTGTAAGTACCCTGCTGATGTAAACTAATAAAGTTATATAATTTGGTAGAAAGAATGTTGTTAGTGATGTAATTATTGTTTCTGATATCGGAGCAGCTGTCGTTATTTGAAAAAATAGGTGTTACATTTTTAAGACAGTCGGTTTTTAGTACGACTTAAGTCAGTTTTATGGAATTAAGGTGTGGGAATACAGAGTCATAGGAAAGTTTTGTCCTTTAATCGAGTTTGGTTAGAAACAAAAAAGGTAGCTCCTTTAGGAGGTGAATGCGTCTAAGGTGTAATTTTTGTTTTTTTCTTCTTCTTTTGTTATGGTTTAACAGAGAATGGAAGCAAAGGTGTGGAGGTTTTTGTTGGGGGTTTGGCCCGGACTCTTACTGAAGATAAGGTTCACAAGGTTAGCTATCTGCTGATATATATGAAAATAGCTATGTTTTTTCTTGTAGAATAACTTCCGGTGATGCTTATTGCCTATTCCCGTAAATGCGCTAGAATCTGTAACTATAGTTTGTGGGTTATCTTGATGATCAGTTCACATTCGTTAAGGACACCAAACGTTTTAGCAGCCTCGATACTTTTGATAGTAAAATTTTATGCTAAATTGTTTACACCCGTCACTTTACGTATGAAGTGTGGAGTAACTATTGTGAATGTTGATGGTTGATGTTGGCGCGAGCAGTATGTCCCTTATTGGGCTTGTGCTTTTTTGCTATACCAGGATTGCTATGCCTTTGGTTACATACTTACATGTGATCTGACGTGAACACATATTGAGAACCCTTGTATACTGAACCTCTGAGTCCTGTTAGGTTGAGTTTATCACCTCCAGATTTGTTTAATAATAAAATTCAGTGAGCCTTGTGGTGGTGTTGTGTTTACCAACAAGCTACTCTGCATTATGTGGCTGACTAGTACACATTTATGTTTTTGCTTAAGCTGTGTTTTTAAGTTTTATTGAATAAACCAAGCTAGTTGTGAACATTTGGTACCATACTTTGTTACGCTCATGATTTTAATTAGTTCAAATGTTCAATACAACCCAGCTGGCCAACTTCACTCACTTTGAGCATTATCAGCTTCCTACCAAATTGTGTAGTATATAATTTTGGGGAGTGAGTTATGGTTTGACGTTCCTGGCATTATAGTCTTATGATACCCAATAAAACGTTGGCATTTTCACTTTTAGGTGTTCTCAGCTTGTGGAGAAATCTTGGAAATGCGCTTGATAAAGGATCAAAGAGGAGGCCTAAAGGTATAAGATTTGGATAGTTTACTGCACAGTTTTGGGCGGATGTATATTAAATTTTTTTAATTGTCTGTCCACAAGCATCATTTATCATTTTTTGTTAACCTTTTAAAGCTCAAGTATCTCTTTTTGTTATGCACAGGGTTTGGCTTTATCGCTTTGCCACAAAAGAAGCTGCCGACAAAGCTCTGAAGGAGTTAGAGGATCTATGGTACAAATACTTTAACCTAAATATTTATTTATTAAAACAACTTGTTTGTATCAGATATTTTATCTTTTGTCTTTAAGTAATGTTATGGCCTCCTAGGCTCTAGGAGCATTACATAAGAGCCTAGGTTTATCCTTTACTTGCTAACATTAGAGCCAAGTATGAAGTTATTGTATTATCATAATCAGTAGCAAGAAAGCTGTTGATGCACCTTTCCTATGGTAGAACTCAACTTAGGGTTACTTTCCAGCCTTCAAAAACTTATCAATTTTTCAGAACAAATCTGTAATTGGGGTAGTTGGAACTTGCCGAAAATCAATGTTCGCATATCTTCTGGAAGACATTAAAGTCTTTTTGCCACTAGACATGGAATAAGCTCCTAATTTACATGTATATTATATTTAAATGTGTATAGAGGTAAAAATTCTAAACCAAATAGTGTAGAATTATATTACTATAAAACACATTATAGACAATGACATAAATCTATGAATTGAAGATGTAAATGTGGCTATATGCTGAAAGTGTAAATTGGCCATTGCTATGGATGAATTGGAATTTTGAAAGCTTATACAGTTATATTTTGTATTGATCTTACTTGGCTTTGGCTCTCAGAAAAGTTTAAAGTTGAACTTTTTTGGCCTACTTTTCGAATTGGGCTACTAAAATGGATTTAGATAGTTTAAAGTTAACTTTCTTGGCCTATATGTTTCAGTTAGAAGGAAAAAAGATTGGCGTTCTCCCATCGGCTGCACAGGACACACTATTTTTGGGAAACCTTAACAAAGGTTTGTTTCAACTTCTACATAATAATACTGTTAAGAATGCTTTGCTTAAAGGCTAAAGCTGCATTGGTCTTCCAGTTTCCTTTATATTAGTTCTTTTTTTACATTTAGGGTGGAGTGCTGATGATTTTAACAAGGTTATCCGGCAGGTAAACAGCTATTATCTCTTACAGCAACCGCCGACCGATTATAGGTTTTTTTATTCTTCCTTATGCCATTAACCAAAAACTGTACTATATTGTATCTATGTTTCTTGGTGGTATAGGTTTTCCCAGATGTTGTTTCCATTGATCTTTCACAGCCCCTAAGTGGTAGTGACACTGCTCCTAACAAAAAGTTTAAGAATCGTGGTTTTGGCTTTGTGAAGTTCACATCTCATGCTGTAAGTGCTCCGTTTACTCACGAATCATCTTGTTGACTACTCAAATTTCAAAAATCACATTGAACTAGATCGTGTGATTATAATTTACATATCTGTGCATCTTCCACATATATTTTGACTGTTCTGTTCAGATATTTCAATATTTCAATAATATTAATAACAATTGCATAACTATGTCACACATACATTAAACATTGCTACTATAATGTCTTAATACCAGGCCGCAGCACGTGCGTTTAGGGCTGGTTCTAAGCCAGATTTTGTTTTAGGTGGCACGCTGCATCCATCTGTTAAGTGGGCCGAAGAGGATAATGAAGTTGATCCTGATGAACTTGCTAAGGTGTTCAACTTATTAAATTATCATGCATTATTGTTCTGAACTACATTTTGTACATATATAAATTCATTGTCGTTTTCCAGATAAAAATAGCATTTATCAGGAACCTACCCTCAAGTACTGATGAAAACTACTTGAACAGATTATTTGTTCCCTTTGGGAAGGTCAGAGATGCTTCAACTCATATGTTAATCTTTTCTCATAGGTTGCTGTGTTGTAAATCTTAGTTGTACGCATGCTCATCTTTCAGGTAGACAAAGTGGTGGTGCACAGCAAGGGTATATTTTCAGTTGGATTTGTTCACTTTGCTCAGCGATCAGTAAGTGAAAACTTCAATTAGAATGCAATATATATTGTAATATTTTTCACATCTCTCACTCTCCTGACATGCTAATGGTTTATTTTTCCACTGTTATTTTTAACTTTTTTTTACGTGTAGCATCTTGATAGTGCCATAGAGGGACTGAATGAAAAAATTGTCCAGGGGCCTTACGGCAGTCCACCATTTAAGCTACATGTAATGTAAACAACTTAAGTTCTTAATTAATCATCAATACACAAACAAATAGATCTGCGAAGGAATGATCTAAACCTTTGTTTATATAGGTTGAAGTTGCAAGGCCCATGGACAAAAAAAGGAAAAGAGTTCATGAAGATATCCAAAACACTCAGCCGCGTGAGGTTTTAAGTAACTTTAGACCTCAATATCATGAGCCAGTCGTGAATACCTTGAATGGGCACAGAGATACACTTCAAAAGGTTCAATTTTTATTTATTTTATTTATTTATTTATTTATTTTATTTTTATAAATTAAAAGTCATAGTTTAAAAAATTGAGCTTCCTCTTCTTGTTCTTGTCTTCTTTTGGTCTACTCATCTTGTATTTCTTTCAAATTAAAGACTTTCGACTCACTCTAATCTTAATTTTCTTACCATTACTCTATTAGGAACCTCTAGCTGCTGATCCCTATGAAGCTGCTGTTCTACTGTTACCAGTGGTTGTCAGAGAGCGGCTACTTCGAATTTTGCGGCTTGGTATTGCTACTCGATATGATGTATGATTTTAACTGGATTGCATAATCATCCAATAATCTTTATTTTATTTTATTTTATTTTTATTTTTTATTTTTTTCTCTTCCAAATTATCTGTTCTTTTCATTAATATAATTCTTTGTTTGGCAGATTGCAGCTGAATCCTTAACCAATCTAGCGGAACTACCTGAATCTTGTGCCATATTAGTACTTGATCAGGTTAACTATAATATGCATACAATTGAATCTCTGCTATACACAAAATTAATACTTGGTTAAACTGATCATCCTATGTGATTCTTTGCAGTTCATGTTGTCAGGAGCAGATGAGCGAGATAAGGAGCATATCTCACTTCACTAATTTCTAAGGCATGTCTTCTGTCTGACTGTCTCTATGTTTAATACATAATTTAGTTTTATGTCTAGTTTTTTGTGTACCAATGAAAATATGTATTTTTTATTTTATTTTGCAAACAGTACCGGGTGGACAATCCCATATCAGATCAACTACCTTTTGGTTTGTCAAGATTAAGGGAGGCTAACGTCAGGGAACCAGTGGGCCTCCTCTCTGGTAGAATTAATTTTTCAGCGGTTGATTCCCATGCCTTGCATGTGGACCCAAGTGTGCCTAGGTTCGTTTCTTGTGCTCAAAGCTGTCTGCTTTATGTATTATAGTGCGTATATGACGAGCACATTGAATAACTAAAGAACACATTTTTGGGCTATAAAAATGCTGTAATTATACGGTTCTAAACTTCTGATAAATAAAGAACAGATAATTTACAACTTTTGGTCGTTTGCATCACCACATGTGTACTTTGATATTAGCATAAGATCTACGTGCACAAAATCAAACTGAATCGAGGCTAATAACAGGGTTTATTATCAAATGCAGTATGCAATCCTTGTTCCAACTTAAATGTAACATTTGCTTAGATAATAGCGTAACATGAGTGTTTGATCATTATGGTGATATTGGTGGCAAAATAGACGAGTCCGGCATGTTGGGTAACATGTCAAAATGAGTAGTTTTGTTGATTAGGTCGGGTGCTAGTGTAACCATACTTCTAGTGATTAAAATCAAGCAAAAACAATTTGAGAACGTTTGAATCTTCGCCCAATAGGGAAGTGCTTGTATTTTCTTCGACAACCAAAAATAGAAGTGCTGATAAAGTATCTTGATACTTATATTTCTGGAATCTGATTCTTATTAATTCTTTTATTGATATAATTTAAAGATGGTAAAATGTTTAAATATTCATCATCTGAACTTACAACACTCCTCTCACTTAATTGTCTATGATGCAGGTCTGACGGTTATGCATCTCGTTATTCTTCGCTGTACCAAAGTTATAGTTTACCGAGTCATACAGGTGCTCTAAGAACAGAGGAAAGAAGTCCTTTACACTTGCAAGAATTACCAGGCTCTTCTGCCAGTGTTCCATACAGCCGATATTTAGTAAATTCACATATTCCAGCAGCCTATGCCAACTTGGAGGAGATGAGTCCCATCCCCTCTCACCAAATCCAAATCCCTGGTTCATCTTCATTATCTTATGCTAGATCTACAAAAGATCCAAGACCTGCACAAGATCCATACCAAAACCCTGCACAAGATCCATACCAAAAACCTGCACAAGATCCTTACCAAATAGCCGCCTCTTCTGCACCTTATGCAAATGTTAGTGCGGATTCTCACCTTGCGGCATCTGGTGATCGTCAAGCTACTCGGCCCCAAATGAGATTCGATCCGTTTACTGGCCAACCTTACAAGTTTGACCCTTTTACTGGCGAACCCATTATACCCGAAAGCGCGACTCACCGTTATGAGAGCCCATACTAACTTTGAACATTCTTTATAATGTTTTCTGGCCAAACCAAGGGTCGATT
Source organism: Chrysanthemum lavandulifolium (assembly GCA_022545495.1). Lineage (NCBI taxonomy): Eukaryota > Viridiplantae > Streptophyta > Magnoliopsida > Asterales > Asteraceae > Chrysanthemum > Chrysanthemum lavandulifolium. The sequence goes on along the minus strand of CM040245.1, from coordinate 75,361,640 downwards.
TCAGTTGCCGCAGTTCATGTTAATTGTAAGAGATGTCTGTTAGTCCCCAGAATTTAGCAATGTACATTAGTGGAGCTTTTTTTTATTTAATTACATGCTCTTCAGCCTATTCATTTTGAGGGCTACTGGTCAATCTTTGAATCTTGATTACCCAAGTCCTCTTACGGAAAAAAGGTTGTCAGCATTGCCTTCAACTTCCGATAAACCGTCACTGCTCTGTTACCAATAATCTAAACTATGAGAGGAGAAAACGTTATGTCTTGTAGCAATGAACTATTAAACGAAGCATTTTCATTTGTCATTCTTGCACAATAGTGTTTCTGGATCATATAGTTAACGGAGATTAGTTTTGGTATGTATGAGATTAGATGTTGCGTTTCTCTTTAACAGAGCACGTATCACATCAGATATTGCATTTCCTTTGAACTGAAAATATTACATCCATTGAGCTTAATAAATTGTTTGACTAGGTAATTTCATTTTTTGCGATAGTTGCAAGACAATTGACATTTAACGAGTTTGTTTTCGCTGTGTGGTTATTCATTGGTTTCGAATATCAAACATGGTAATCGTCATGAATAGAAAAGCACGACTATGCTATGCCCACAGAATACAGTTCGCAGCCCAGATGAATTAGCCATTTAACCGGTTACGTTATAAAGGCTTTGTTGACAGTTGCTTAACTGCCTATAATCGTCTTCTAAAACTTAGACTGTAGTTGGCTGTTAGTTTGTTACACGTGGCACGAGTTCAACACAAAACAGTCTGTATGACCTATCTTATCGACACATATGTTTCAGTAGCAGGACGAATTTTGGGTCTTACACTCTGTCTGTATATTATCCTCACTTTTTCTTTCGAAAGAATTGTTTGTCATTTATTCACAGGATCAAGTATCACGACCAAACTCAAGTTATGCAACCGGCTTTTGCACACGGAATGATGGATTATAGTTAGAACGAAGCGGGGTAAAAAAGCGTTAAGGTCGAGTCGAGTTGACATAGCAACACCTATTCATGTTAAACATCATTGCAAAAGCTACATAACTACCGTATAATTTTTTTGAGTACGTAAGGTAAAAGCATATATGCATCATCAGGTGTATTATCGAGTAACGGAAAATTGAACCGGGCCAAATGGTAGTGGGCTCACCCGACCAGAAAACAAAGTGAATAAACTCATAAAGTGAAGCACATGGACTCCCGCTTAAACCGGACACAAACCTGACCCAAAAAGTGACCCGACTTGTTAGTGTTACTTTGGTCCTCACTTCTTTTTCTATCACTTTTCGTTTTGAGATGCAAGAAAGTCTTTTTGATATACGATTTTATTTTGTTTCTATTTTATTTATTATCCTTAGTCACATTTTCCTATCTTTAGGTACCTCCAATGTTGAATATCTCTATTAATGAGTTTGGTTGTGCGTTCACTTGTATGTGTAGTTTTGACCGATTCATTACACATCACAATGTTGGAGAAACTTTTATCCAAAATCACTTGTTTTTGTTACATCATTTTCTTATTTCATATTCGGGGATGAATTTACGACTTTATATAACTAGATATGAGGTAAGATCAAATGAGAAATATAATTAAGATGAGAAGAATGAAGTTAAACTATAATGAATGTTATATCATCATGAAAATGACATCTTCCTATTATTTATTTCTACAATTCGTTCTCATTTAAATAAATCTTCTCACGAGATACATATTCTTTTTACATATTACAAAAATAACACCAATCTGAAACAAATATAATTTATCCACTTGCTTTACTATGGTCCATGTAAGACTTCAACAACTAACTCATGAGCTTAAATTTCGTTATTTTTCTTATCTGAAAGCAAATTACATAAATACAATCACAAGTAAAAAACTTCGTCCTTAATGTATCAATATGAACGAACAGAGAGAAAACATATACTTTTGGTTAACTCGAGATTCTACAAAGTGTTTGCGTATCCATGATTATCAATTGAACTTTTAAGATCTTGAATCCTCAATGATTTTTCAAGAGCATATTAGTAGATTTAAATGATAAAACAAAAAGTCAATGTATCATACACGATTACAAGGCTTGTAAACTAGTCGTGAAAGTTTTCTTAGAATGAAAAACTATTTACACACTTGTATAGCACCAAATATCTCACATCGTGTCTAAGTATCTCATGTTGTGTCTTAAACGAGACTTGAACACACCGTCTTTTTATTGATAGGCCACAAAGTTGCCGCGTATGGGATTTGAACTTGAGACGTCCACCGAGGAATCCCAAGCCCCCACACTAGGCCACACATTTATTGGTAACAAAAAAGAAGTGATACTTAGATAAATATAACGCACATCCAATAAACATTCGTTTCTAGCAAAATTATATACCGTAGCTATTATCATAAACAAAATTTAGAATCAGGAGGTGTGCACACTAGTACGGAGCATAGGACGTTTAAATAACAGCATAAAAATTCGAAACCGTTTTACCATTCATCTTCTATTCTTTGTCTGCCTCTTTCTCTTGAGTATGTTATGTAAAAAACGAGAAGACCTTGAAATGACATCATAAGTAGAAACCACTTTTAGATGCCTCTTGTTATTGTTTGGCTGCCTTTTTTTGATTGGTTTCGCATTAACATTAGGAGATACAAGGCTCTTAACAAAGATAGGGGCACCTATATAGTTCCCATTTTTGGTAAAACATACACCTTTATCATCACATAATCTCCAACTGATGTGTGGAATGTACCACTTGAGCGTGTGTGCAGCATCATACTTGCTCATCTCGCAGTCATATGGGAGTAGTTCCCAATCATTAGAGTTTTTCATCACCCATCTCTGATAGGGGAGATCGTCGTCACGGAATATGCATAGGCATTCATCCAATCACAGACATATCTCGAGTCCTGTGGTTGGGGGGTTTCTGTAAATTCCTCTCGAGATAGATCAAAAGAAATAATTACTGTCTCTTTACTCGTACAATCCTTCATAAACCAGTGAAGCGCTCCATTCCATAACATACCAAAACGACTAGATTCAATAAACTTGTACTTTATTTGTCCGATAACTTTCCAAGTATTTGTTTTCAATGATAAGAATTGAAAAAGTGTTCCGACCTTACGCATGTAAATCCCCATAACAACCTTGTAATCATCGGTGGACGAAACATAACCAAAACCCCAACATAAAATATCCCTATGCAAGGTAATGTTAAAAAGTCGGGGTGGCAGTTGGAGCTTCTTAACCTCCCTGGTTGAAGGATTGATTACTACAACTTGAGCATCGACCGGGGTGATGCATACAAGACCATTGGAAGAACCAACAAAATGCCAACGATTGATGATATAAAATCATCATCAGGCGTCTCCTATGTGATGGCATAATGATTCTTCTATGCCCAAGTTCATGATTGTTGTGATCTTTTTGCAAGTATATTCTAGATGAGTTTGAACAAAACTAGAACTAGAGATAATTGAAAGCCATGACTTACAAACACTTTTGCATCGAATGAGATCTTCAACATCCAATCTCTTAAGTATATCTTCAACCAAGTCAAACACAAGCTCTGACATTATACAAACTCTTAGGTTTAGCATCATAGTATATTATTTAACCTCGTACACCTAATTAGTCCTCGGCCCAAAAACATTAAGGCCTATACAAAACCCAATTGAGCTGAGTCCACAATCTTATCTTAATTAAAAAAATCTTAGAAGTTTACCTAGTCAAACAATTTTAGTAAGCCTAATGGATGTAATCTTTTCAGTTCAAAGAAAAGCAACAACAACAACAACAACAATCCCAACTCACGGGGCAGACGTGGCGAAATGACAGATCGCACCCCTATCCCGTGATGTACCTGGAGAGTAGAGACTGCCCAACGAGACCTCCGCAAGTCAGTGCGGGTGCAAGAGAGAAGAAGAAGAAGAAGAAAGAAAAGAAGAAAAAGAAAAGAAGAGATAGCAGGCGTAAGAACAACATGCAAGAGAATGAATAGGTGAAATAAGAAAACAAACAAACGCATGCGCAAAAGCAACATAAAAAAAAAAAAAAAAAAAAAAAAAAAAAAAAACAACCCAAGAAAGAACCAAGCAAAAGGCACAAAAGCAAAGGACAAGCAAACGGGACCAAGGCACAAACAAACAGACAAACCTAAGGGACACACAGAAAGAAAGAAAGAACACAACTGGGTAAAAACTAGGGCACATGCAAGGGGACACACAAACACCAAGAAAACAGTACGGCCTAAATCTACGGCAGAGCAAAGAAGAGGTAACCAAAACCAATACGGAGTATCTGATATGATACATGCTCTTTTTGAATAAAATTGTTAAGCAATACAGGCAATATCAGTTTGTTTTCGTTATGTAGTTATTCATTGGTTTCGAGTATCAAACTTGGAAACCTTCATGAACAGAAAAGCATTATGTATCTATAAGCCATGCCACATAAATACTTCACAACCTAAATACATTGGTCGTTTAACTGATTACTTTATCAAAGCTTTGTCGAAGGTTACTTGTACGTAATCGTCTTCTAAAACTTACATATATTGTTGTTGGTTGTCACATGTATATGGCGCGACACTACAACATTTACCAGTTTCCCCAGCGAAATTTTCCACGGCGACATTTGTCGCTGGAGAATCCGCACTAAACGACAAAAATAGATCCTACGTGGCACCAATTCTAGTTGAAAATTTAGCTAAATTATTAGATTTCGCATGACATTTACGTCACGATAATGCAAGTATATATTTGACCGAATATTTCTTCAGAAACGAAAGGTGAACTTTTCTCATCATGTTTCCCATCGACATGTCGCCGGGATTCTTTTGTTTATTTAAAATATGTAATTAGCCTTAATGACTCTTATGGTGACGTTGACAATAGTTTCAATGACACGTCACGTGAAGACCGTTGGGCTTTAATTTATGCAATTGGGCTTATGATTTGGGCTTTTTATTAAGGAAACCGGCTTATGTTTTATTGGACATTTTCGACGCGATCGCCGCGGATTCAGATTGACTTCGTTGACTTTAACAAAAATACATATCGTTATTGATGAGACTTGACGAAACATAGTACATATGTAGCTATGGGAAAAACAAAAATATTAAATTTATGATGAATTAATATGGTTATTAATTCGTGTTTGTTAAACATATCGACTCATCCGTTGAACGTCTAATGTGTAACCATAACATACCGACTCATCCGTTGAACGTCTAATGTGTAACCATAACATACCGACTCATTCGTTGAACGCCTAATGTGTAACCATAACATACCGACTCATCCGTTGAACGCCTAATGTGTAACCATAACATATCGACTCAACCGTTTAACGTCTAATGTGTAACCATAACATACCGACTCATCCGTTGAACGCTAATGTGTAACCATAACATACGACTCAACCGTTGAACGTCTAATGTGTAACCATAACATATCGACTCATCCGTTGAACGTCTAATGTGTAACCATAACATATCGACTCATCCGTTGAACGTCTAATGTCCAACCCTAACATATCGACTCATCCGTTGAACGTTTAATGTGTAACAATAACATAACGACTCATCCGTTGAACGTCTAATGTCCAACCCTAACATATCTACTCATCCGTTGAACGTCTAATATGTAACCATAACATAACGACTCATCCGTTGAACGTCTAATGTCCAACTGTAACACCCCAACCGGACAAGGGTAAAGATATAACAAATACGGTTACATATCAGAACCTTAAGTACTATACAATAGCGAAAGCCTTTACAAAATATTCAAAAAGAAACATAAATAGCAAACTTCAAAATAAATCTAAGATCTCTAAAGGTCAAGTCTTGCTCTCGTTCTCTACTCAACCCGGATCGCCTATCCCATAAGCTCATCTTGAATGCTTAGAAACCCGCCGCAGAAAAGAAAAGCGCGGTGAGCTTACAAAGCCCGGTGAATGATATAACAAAACAAAAACTAAACAAAACATAAATACGAATTGAACAAAGAAACGAATAACAAAATCGTGGCGAACGAGAATAATGAATCATTGAGGATTCTGCAGAAACACAATTGCACGTAAACCGGAACAACAATTAGCAATCAAGGACAAACACATAGCATATTGATGACTCCAACGCAAACACATCAAATAACCGGACACTTAACATATCAAGAAGAAATAGATTACATATAAACCAAACGAAAAGTCTAAATAACTAAACACTTTCTAGAAAATAAACATGGCATTCAACAAATTAATTAATCTTCACTTAACACACTTAATTCAATATTGCGGCGAAATAAAATTCAAATCATGGCGATCTATAAACAAATAGAAACATAGTAGACAAACTATAATTAAATAGACCAAACAAAACATAGCATAACCATTAGCAATTATCAAAACAGATATCATAAGCTAAACCGGTTCTCGATCAAATCCTAACATCGCAGAGTTTAAACATGGCAGTCACATAGGCAATAAAACACTAACATAAAATCAAAGTTCACAAAATTAACTGAACAAATTATACATACTAAACTTATAGAATACCCACTTTCACACTAGCACATTCATCTCACAGATCAACGAATTCACATGACGATAAACTAACATGACATCAGATGACAGCATGCGAATCATATTTAAACATATTAATCATAACCTAGCATTATAAATGGTAATCACGTAAACATACAAAAGCATAACTACATATAATAACATATAATATGCCGAGCACATAATTATTAACACTTGAACATACCGAATCATAATCAGAATACTTAACATAGAAATAACAAATAAAGATTTAGTTAACTACCACGAGCCCGAACATATCATATCAAAACATCAATACAACATAGAAAACAATCTCAAAATAAGTCGGAGTAGCTAGCTCCCGAGTTTTATGAAGACGCAGATTGCACACCGACATCATTCACCTAGATAAATCATATCGGATAATGATCGATCTAGGATGCATCCATACGCCCACAAACATATATTGATAATATAATATAACTTGAGCTCATAACAATTAATGTGATAAGGGACGTGCGTAACTTCACTCATCGCCATAGAGTCATGTCGAGGTGCATCAACGACACGGACATGGAACCCCCATGACTAGTTATTATTTGGCCTGTGTCAAACTAACTTAGGTCAAATTAGAATGTCATAACTGACATAGATCATATTTTATCAAATGTTTAATCATGTTTTCAAAATCAAAGGTTTCATATCATATAGTTCAAAATCAAATATTTTATGATTCAAAATCAAAGTTCGGATAAGCAATAGCTCAATTAGACACATTAGGGTTCATAGCAAAGGCTTAGGAAATCCTAATACAAAAGTTAACGAAAAGAAAACGTTACGAGAAACCTTTCTTGAAAAGGTCGAATATCTGCATCTTAAAGCAAATGAGAAAAGCAAACGAGCGAGGTGAATCACGAAGATATAACGTCGGCTTCTTCAACGAATCTACACGGATTATGATTTATTTAATACTTATTAGCATCATTAAGGTTATAACGGATTCATCGTGATTAACATTCTTAGCGTTATAAGTATATTCTCATTTTATAAGCTTCTTATGCATTTGTAAGTGTTACCTATTGATATCATATTTTATCTTCGGTTTCTTAAACTCATATTCGGACCGACTTTAACGATTTTATAAAATACTTACTTAGCTCAAATGAAATCAAGCAAAATCCCAGAGGTTCCCATATGAGTTAAAGAGTCTCCAAAATTAGTGGGTTCTATATCTATGCCAAATGGCCTATGGAAAATCACAAGTCCAGACTGTCCCGTAAAGTAATCGGAAAATACACCTTAAAAGTTTACACTTATTGGACCTGTTTAGACACCTTGGAAAATCCCCATAACTCCCGAAATTCATTTATATCCTAAATATCACTCCTGTAAAAGGAGAGCTCCCAATTCCTTATGGTTTGCAAATGAAAAATCAAACAATCCAACTAAATTTCGGACCGTTTTCTCAGCTTTGACACTTGATCTTGTAAAATTCAAAATACGACTTAGACAACTCCAAATTTGACCAAACCACTTGGAAAACTTAACTAAGACATAAAATAAACTTTTCCAACAAAAACCCAGATTATTGCACTTATAAAATTTGATCTATGACCCGCACAAGTTCGACATATGATGCTGTCCAGTTTTAGGGTTTATTAAAACCAATATAAGCACTTGTTTAACCTACCCAAACGCACCCATGACCCATGAAAGCCATATGACCTGTTTTAATAGTATCTTAACATGCCCTTACTCACCCAAGTCGATTCAAACAGCCCCACTCTTAATTTTCGAAACCAAACAAACCTCATATGGTTTAAATTACTTTCTATGATTTTCGGTTTGTTTAGGGTTTCATGAGTCAAAACTTATTATTGTATGTGATGTTTTTTTTGTCGAATAGGAAACATTCGAGATTGGAGATGCAAAAACACACGCGTAACCAAATAAAATGGACAAGGATTTGAATGAGATTCGTGATGAAATTTACCCTAGTGTGCTCGAGTGAGGAAACGAGAAACCAAGAGGGCCAAACCCTCGACATCACCCAACCAATAGCTTCCTACGAATTGCAACCCAAACAAGAGCCTACCATGTCCTTAGAGCCTTGAACGCACCCTACAAATCTCTTGAGCCTTGAATTCGAATGGAAGGAGAGAGAAGAACCATGCCGTCACTTTTGGTTTTTTCTAGGGTTTTTGTGTGTTTCAATCAATGTGGAGCGTAAAAAAAATAAGGGAGGGGAAGGTCGGTCTTTCTTTTGAACGCACAAAGGGGTAAAAAAAAAATAATGGGCTAAGTCCAATTTCAAAATTATTATTTAGATGGGCTTTTACATTTAGTTAATATGTGCTTTGTAACTTAGTAAATTTTCGTTCATGTAATATTTATAAACACGTAATGAAATTTTAATCGAGAAGTAAATAAATCTCGAAAATTAGATTTGGCGAACAATTTATAAGTTAGGTTAGACTTTACATTCATCGAGCTTGACGGATTTACGTATTTTATAAATATTAAATAGAGGGCAAGATAGTCTTTCACGCGTTTGATTTTAGGTTTTACACCAACCATAACATAACGACTCATCCGTTGAACGTCTAATGTCCAACCCTAACATATCGACTCATCCGTTGAACGTCTAATGTGTAACCATAACATAACGACTCATCCGTTGAACGTCTAATGTCCAACCCTAACATATCGACTCATCCGTTGAACGTCTAATGTGTAACCATAACATATGGACTCATCCGTTGAACGTCTAATGTCCAACCCTAACATATCGACTCATCCGTTGAACGTCTAATGTGTAACCATAACATATGGACTCATCCGTTGAACGTCTAATGTCCAACCCTAACATATCGACTCATCCGTTGAACGTCTAATGTCCAACCCTAACATATCGACTCATCCGTTGAACGTCTAATGTGTAACCATAACATATGGACTCATCCGTTGAACGTCTAATGTCCAACCCTAACATATCGACTCATCCGTTGAACGTCTAATGTGAATAATTTTTATGATAAATAAATACTACTCCCTCCGTCTCGTATTAAATGTCCACATATGTTTTGATCAAATATTATATAACAAAACCAAAATATTTATGGTCAAAGTTAAGAAGAAAGACTTAGAAAATTCAAACTAGACATTTAACGTAACAACACATCAAAATATGCATATTTAATAACTTTATTAAAGTTTGTTGCATTTAATGATATTTTTTATAGTTTACGACAAAAACGAAGCTTTGAAAAAGTTCGTTGCTATTTTGTGAACTAAATCCTTTTAATTTTATCGCTAAACATTAAGTTTACGATAAAATAAAATTAAGTTAATTTTTAAAAATAGAATTTGATTTTTTTTATTAAGTTGATTTAAAAATAAAATTAAATTAAGTTGATTTAAAAATAATTTTAAATAAAATAGGTTTCCCATACATGTCGCCGCGGATTCTATTTGACTTCGTTGACTTTAACGTAATAACAAATCCCCAATGACACGTCACGGGATACCAACCACCAAAATTTTCGTTATCGTGCCAATTTTACTAAACGACAAAAATAACTTCTCCAATGATTGTCACGTGGAAAACTTTGATGATAAAGTAGATCCGTCAATTTTATCACCTGCGTAAACGAAAAAATCTTATCTCCTTCCTTTGGCGATTTTTGCAACACCATCACCAACACCAACAATCATCAACCATCACCAACAATTCGAGCACTCCATCACCACCACTTCAACGTTACCCACCACCACCCGCAAGCTACGAGCACACGAGCACCTCCTCCTCCTCAAAACCATAATTCTTTTCTTTACCCTCTAAATTATAATTCTATATCTTCTTTTCTAACCTCTAATTATTGGTGGTGCACGACACGTGGTTTTGTTTTTGTTTCGACTTACACCAAGACATGTGGTTTGGTTGTATATATTTTTTTAATTTTGTTAATTATAATATGATTTGGTTAAACAAGATTATTATTGTAAGAAGTGTTAATTAGAAAATTTTGTTAAGTAATTTTTTTTGGTTTTGGCAAGATGACAATGAAAGAAAGAAGGAGAACGAGCCGAGTCCACACCGAGCCGACAACGAGCCGAATCCACGCCCAAGGTATGTTATAATTTTTTTTCCTTTTGATCCGATCCGTGAACTGCCGTTTAATCACACATGCTAGCACTCATGAATGGCTAACCGTGAATGACTTAAAACATTAAGCACAAATACAATGAAGTCCGGAGAATACAATGAATTCCGGGTCGTTATGTCCCACGGAGACTCAATGGTGTAAACACTTGATCGACGATAGAATGATCACTAAGGATAGTGATCGGAAAGGATTTGATAGATAATTACACTACCGAAAAAGGTAATAAATAACAATGATTTAAATACAAATTAAGAAAATTAAAAGATAAAATATATTAAATAAACGCTATCACTATATTTAAAGTGATGAACGTTTAAAACCTAAAACGACGTTTAAATAAAAACTACGAAACGTATCTAATATAAAACGTGAAAATAAAGAAGGACAATACTCACGGATATGAAAAATACATTTTACAATCCTAATTATATAAGAAAATTATTAGAAAAGGAAAATTATTTTTACAACTATTTATTTATTTATTATTAATTAAAAACTAATTTAAACTATTTAATAATACTCTAAAATAAAAGAAAATATGAAATAAGACTAGAAAAATAAAATTAAGACTTAGAAAATCTAAAATATGATAAAACTAATTTTAAAACAGAAAATATATTTTTAGACTTTTATATATTTATTACTAATTTAAAGCTATTTAAAACTAATTAAAATGCTAGAAAATACTTTTTAAGCTAAGAAAATTATAGAAAAAAATACTATTTAGGCTTTTTATATTTATCTAAACTTAAGAAAATTGAAAAATTATTTTTTTGAATCTTTTCTTAATTATTTGTATTTAAAGCTAATTAAAAATGCTTAAAAACTAATTTAAATTAAGAAAAATAGCAAAACAACTTAGAAAAATCTGAAAATTTCAGGAAAACTCTAAAATAATATATAGAAGCTAGGAAAAATAGAAAACAAGGGTTGTGTGGAAGGATTTGAAATCAAGTGCAAAGGGCTTATCAATAAGCCTTCGAATAAGCTAATGAGCACCAAAGTGAACCAACTGCTTATGTAAGCAAATTTATGCAATAAGAACCAAATGCAACAAATATTCACAAGCCTAAACCACAGAATCACAAGTTGCTAGGATTTTTTGAAATGAGATTACATGGCTAAAACAATGAGGAGGAGGCTACTTTGGATGTGGAAATAAGCACAAGAATAAGCTGAAACCGAGAACTAAAAACTGGATCTCAAAATAGACCAGGTGGCTATCAATGAACCAAGGCTTAGACCTAGGTGAGCTCTAACAAGCTCTGCAAGTGCTACAAACATCGTGATAATCCTGCAGCTAACAGCTCTCACATTGTGGATTTAATGGCAATTTGATAAGCTTGTTTGAAGCTCAAGAAAATTCACAAAATTAAGAAAAAATAACAACAAGAAACTAGACCAGATGAGATTTTAAAACATCAAGTTTCATTTGCATTGATCCGTAAATGAGTGCATGAAAATACCTCAGATGAGCTCAAACCGAGTTTTACCAAACTTTGACTTTTGACAAAACTTAAAAGTTTGACTTATATGAGTTTAAAACGAAACTATGATTAACTATGATATATTAAGCTATAGTGAAACTAGATTAAGCTAGATAACCTACTCATGAATCAACGTGATGAAATTAGTACCCAAAATCCTAACAGCTGCGTATCAAGACGATTAAATGGGATTTTGACTTTCAAGGTTCAGGACACAGTAATTGACTCAAATGAGTCTCAAATGACTTAGCAAACATGAAACACCGGACTACAACCTCTCGAACAAACCTCCACTACAGACATATGGCACATCCAAACACACCTTATAAAACTGAAAGACAAGCTTAAACTGATAAGATCACCGAACTAGCTAGTACCATTGATCAACCGAGTTCTTCGACCATATTGCAACTATAAACAGTTAAAGCAATTTTAAGACCACGATATAAGTGCAAACAAAAATTACAAATTGACTTGAAATGAGAATTAGATTTTACTCACTTGCATCCAACTAGTTGCAGGTGAAACCAAACCAAAAGACCACTCTACTAAACCATTTCTAACCCAAATCCAAGTATCGCTTCTACCCATTCCATTTCCAAGATCCAATGAGACAGTTTGACTTTTATTGACCAAAAGCCAAAACTGCTGAATCGATTCAAAGAGCGCACCAGAGACTACAATAAGCTTAAGTGAGCTTATTTGATTATAACTGAGCTTATTAGAGGATTGAATGCATAAATTTGAAACTAAAACATTCAACAAAGAAACATAAAATTTTGAGACTAATGTGAAAACTTAAATTGATAATCCAAAGTACAATATAATCGATATTTTCACTTATATGTGATACATTGAAACTAAAATACAACTTTTTAACTAAAACCAAGACATTAACTTAAGAAACGACATTTAAGAAAAATGGAAAACTAGCTACTCCCCTTCAAGCTTCTTTCCTTCTTTTTATATGCCAAACCGCTTCCCATGTACTCGAATCTATCCCACCAAAATCTAGCCATTGGATCACTCTCATGCGCCATATGTCATTTTGGCGCCAAAAGGTCTCGAAAGGTGTTTTGACATTAAATGGAGTTGGTTTGAGCAATTAAAGGGTTTTGGGTGTTAGTGAAGGTGGAGGGACATGGTATGGAGAGGGTGTTGAAATGGGAGAAAACCATATCCGGTTTGAAGATACAAAGGAGAGGAGGAGCTGCTGTGATTTCGGTATTAAGCGCGTTTTCCTCGTTTGACTCATGACCGAGCTAATAATAAAGGGTCGGGTTTGGGCCAAATGTTGGGTTTGGGTTGGATTTGGGCAAGATAATACATAGGATCCGTTTGTTGTGGTAACAACAAGGACCAAAAGTGTAATTCATCCAAACCTCAAGGACTGATCTTGCAACTTTTTCAAACTTCTCACAAGGACCAAACTTGACAACTTTGATAATACAAGGACCCTTTTTGCATAAATTCCATTTTAAAAGGTCCAAGGACTAATTTTGCAATTTTCCAAAGTTTGAGGACCTTTCTTGCCAATTGACCAAAAATTCATTCAAGGATCATTTTTTTTACAACTTAGAATACTTTAAGGACCTTGAATGATAAAATTCCACATTTTTGAATTCCAGGGACTAGATTTGACAACTTTTAAAACTTGGGGACTAAACCGCCATTTTGCAAATTTGATATCGCTTTTCATCCGATTTTGATAATTTTGTATTTAAAACACATAAAACACTTGTTTGTGATATTTTTATCATTTTGATGTGTTTCGAGTGTTTTCGAGATGATTTTGCGCCTTGATAGTACAAAACGATGAGTATTTAGACACTATCAAGATCCCGTGACATGTCACGGGAATGTTTATTGTTTAAATTTTGTTAGTTTATAGTTATTATTAGTTGAATTGCCTTGAAATGTGCTGCTTTATAATTATAATAAGTTGTCAATGATAAAACTTTGTTGATATAAGTCGCTTGTTTTCTTTGTGTTATTACTTAAAACTTTGTTGATATGAGCCGTTTCAACCCTTTAGGAATGTTTTAGGATTTTAGTGATTAATTTTGGAAAATCCCGTCTAAAATTAATCATCCTATAGAACCCGTCCAAATTAATTTATTAGAAATTAATTTTGGAAGTCCCCATTGGGACTCCTTTGAATGTTTTGTCTCATTTAGGATATGAATGTGTATAATTGGTTTACTATTCGAGATGATTTCGAAAGTGTTTCTCCTTTACTCGTATGATGATGGTGTTGAGAAAGTTTATTCTAGTGAAGAAGAAGATTGATCTTGAGTTGTAACTTGCAAAATACACTTATATATTTGAATGAATGAATAAAATTGTTGTGGATTGTTTAAATGTGTATATTTATTCGATGTATATGTATTTGATGCGCAGATGCTTATATTATTTTGTTCATGAATTTCTATATGTTATGCTAATTGTACTTGCTGAGATGTCGTCAAGAGATGTTGCACGGTCCCATGGCGGTGACGAAGGCGGAGGATCGTCCCTTCCGCATCGCGCACTCCACCGGTTCTTGGGGTTGCTTCATGAACCGAGGTAAGAATTTCGGATTATTGTAATACAAGCATAAATTTGATACATATATTGAACTTGCTTGCCTTGAATTTTATGACTTTATCACTAACTTGATTTTGCGGTGCAAAGGTAAACGAAAGCCCAATTTGGCATAGGGAGTGGCAGGTGATAACCCGCTGACAAGACCGGAACCTTTCGCTAAAGGCAATCGCAGAAGATAAAGGCCCTGGCCTCGACCGCTTTGATGTGGGTGACAAACAAACCCTAAACCCTCTCGGTCCCCATGCTACTCAATCGTCTAACTACACCGGGAGGTCGTTAGAGGTGTCTGTTCTACTACCCTTCGGGAGAAGGTCTCAAGGAGAATCAGGCGATCATTTCAAATATTGGGGTTGCTTATCCTTTTATGTAATTGTGTTTATTTATTTAATTGTATATTTATCTAAATTCGCTTATTTATATATATCATATAAATAAATAAACAAATTTAAATAAATATATAAATTATATCTCTAACTCGCTTTCGCTTTGTTGTATATGATTGCAGACCTTGTTTGACCTCAGCCGCACATGGAATCCTCTACACGATGTGAGATCTATTAAGGCATAAACTCGCACTTAAAAAGCCTACAAATACCAACAAGGCTTTCTTGCTACCATGGAAGGGCGCACCCAACGGGACTTACGATGTGTGGCGATCAGCGCGCACGTCCCGAGGAGATTACATGCACTGAGTAGGATTGGTACATCGAGTTTTGGAATGATCCCAAGAACCTTGCTCGAGCCTCTCAAAATCGGCTAAACCAAGAAAAAAGAGCTCCTGGCTCATACCTATTGGGATCCCGGTCGCGGCTCGCTTCGAGATGATATGGTAATAAACATATATATCGATTATACGCTTTGGTGTGTTGGATTTGTCGCTTTTAATTAGTTTCATCTTATATGCGTGCGGTATGTACAAAGGCCTCTGACACCCGGAGTACCCTTCGCCATCGACACCTTCCGCGAACACATACCGTTGATGGGGTATTCTCTCGATGAGGACCGCAGATATATGTAAGTTTTGTTTCAAACACACTTTAATGAATTATCGAGAAATAATGTAGCAACCCGACTAATATATTTACTATCTTGTGTTTTTGTCACTACATGAGAGGAGATGAAAAGGCTTCGAGGCTACGGTGATTACACGAGGATGAGATCAATGCCTTGGCAAGAGGGGTAAGCTTTGGGCATATTCCTGCGTGGGTCGGGTATTGCCATCACGGCCACATCCGTGCCAAGTATGCCCGCTCGGCAAGTCAGCCAAGAGCACAAAGAAAGGTAGACTTTATGATGAGTCTTTTCAAAAGCGCGACAAATACTCGGATATGTTTAAGGAGTTTGAGTCGTGTGTTTGCAGGAAGTGATAGGTGTGGTGATGACGGGAGGTGGCGGTGATGAGGATAACGATGACGAGAGGTAGTTGTGTTATATATTATTAGTATGCTACATTGGTACTTTAGGTAGTTGTGTTATATATTATTAGGTTCATCTTGGCGACATTTAAACACTTGTTTCCCATCTATCATGTTGAATATTGACTTTAAGCCCTGCTTATAACTAGGAAGCAACGCTTTGTAGACTTATTCGGATTTTGGACGATTTAATTTATTATTTTTCGGTTTGGTAAAAGTTTTGATGTATTTGTATTATGCTGATCCGTTATATTGTATTTGTGTTTTGCTGTGGTGAGTCTATATGTTTTCTGCAGTTTTATTTGGTAGATTTTTTAGGAAAATTCCTAAAAACTGGAATCGCCGTAAGCAGTCAGATTAAAAAAATGCAGATTTTTCCCAATGACTTGTCACGATAATATCCACTAAACGCTGACAAGTCAATGAAAAACATACTTTCCCAATGACATGTCGTCAGATACTATGCTTATTCGCTGACTTGTCAACATATAAGTTTAGTTTTCAGCGACACGTCACGATAGTGAAATTAACGTTAGTTTTAATTAGGCGTGTTAATCAATTTAGCTTAACTCGAGATTTCAGACGATACGTCACGTGAGAATTGAAATTAACGTTAGTTTTAATTAGGCGTGTTAATCAATTTAGCTTAACTCGAAGATTCCCAATGACACGTCATTGAGGATAATATGCCACCGTGGCACTACTTCTTTGATCGAAAATGAGTGGGACCCACTTCACGCGGGATTATCGACGGATACAATCCCCGACGAGGCTTCCCAACAACGACGCTTCCAATGACACGCGATCTGGAAAGGAATCTCCTGAAGAACACGTCGCTTGGGAAAGACCCTGTTGTCACTGGGGAGCCGGTCGATGGTCAGAGCGAGTTCTGTCATTCTACGAATCAATAAATTTTTGAAAGCCTCAGACGAAATTATATAACTAGACTTTTCAAGTAAATATTATATATAAAGTGTCATAATGTTTATAAGATATAACGCATTAATTATCTAAACGCTCGTGATATTAACCATTTTAAGATATTTTTCATCTAAATACTTTTTTTTGTATAAAAATATGCTCTACACACGATATAATTATTAACTTGACAAATTTCGGACACTTTAAATTTGATACTCAGCTTACGCTTCACTTTCAGACACCTCAAAATCATTATATGAAGTTCAACACAAAACAGTTTATGTGACCTATCTTATCGGCACATATGTTCTTGGTTGGACAAATTTTGGGTCTTACACAACCCTACCCTGTCTGTGTATTATCCTCACTTTTTCTTTCGAAATAATTTTTGTCATTCATTCACATGATCATATAAAAGCAAAAATATAAAATTGCCATGTGATTGCTTTTTTCCTTTGTTGCAGACTTATTTCACACACTAGTTATCTAAACACGATGTCGATAACACGACCAAACTCAAGTTATGCAACCGGCTTTTGCACACGGAATCTGGCTTAGAGTTCGAACGAAAACAGGTTAAAATCGTCATGGTCCAGTCGAGTTGACATAGCAACAGCTATTTATGTTAAACATCATTGCATACCTAAATGTGAAAATAATTTTTGAATACATAAGGTACAATCATATATGCATCAGGTACACCTGTACAAGTATTATTGACTTGAGACTTGAGACTTGAGTGACTGAAAGTTGAACCGGGCCAAATAGTAGTTGGCTCTCAACCGACCAGAAAACAAAGTGAATAAAGTGAAGCACATGGACTCCGCTTAAACCGGACACAAACCTGACCCATAAAGCGACCCGACTTATTAGTGTTACTTTGGTCCTTGCTTCTTTTCATCACTTTCGTTTTCAAACCCTTAGGCCGCGTTTTAGAGAGAAATTCGGAGAAAAAAACGAAGTAGGAATAGAATCTCGTATAATAGAAATCGAGATTTTCGTTCAATTCTAACGTTTTGTGAACAATGTAGATCAATCTTGAAGAAAAAAAAAAAAAAATTATTTAAATTATTTAAAAAATATATTTTTTTTTAATAATTTATTTTTAAAATTTATGTACTTTCTTTAAAAAATTTATTTTTAAAATGTATTTATTTAAAAAAACTTGTTTTTTTTAAATATTTTTAAAAAGTATTTATTTAAAAAAAAACTTATTTTAAAAAAAAAATTTTAATTATTTTTTAACATTTTTTTAAAATTATATTTTAAAAATGTATTAAAAAAAAACATGTTTTTTTTTTTTAAATATTTATTGAAAATATATTTATTTAAAACTTGTTTTAAATTTTTTTTAAAATGTAATTATTTAAAAAAAAAACTTATTTTAAAAAAAATAATTAAAAAAATATATATATATTTTAAAAATATATTTTTTAACTTTTTAACTGTAAAAAAAAAAAAAAAAAAACATTTTTCAAAAATTAATCCATTTCTCCAATTTCTCCACAAAATTAATTGAATGCGCTACTTAAATTACACTACTCAACTCTCCATTTCTCCACCAAGAGAATTTTCATTTCTCCGCTCTCCATTTCTCCTGCTTACTGAAACACGCCGAGAAATGAAATTAGATTCATTTCTTCCATTTCTCCCTACCAAACACACCCTAATATCTCATTGTGTTTTTAATCTGTTACATTCGCGTCAAAATATATAAGAATTAGCTTTAACCTTAAATAATTAATTTAAAACTTTTTTAACATTTGTAATAATAACCTCAAGTGTGTGTATACAGTAAATTCAAACGAAATTCTCTATCTATTATCTATTTTTGGATGTGGAAAATGAATTTAGAACAACCCGAAAAGATAAATATTGACAAAGAATATGGTATGAAGAGAGATAGATATGAAATTGCTTCTAGTTCGATTTCTATTAGCGTATGTATATAATGTCTGCAACAACCAAGTAGCTTTTGCAATATCAATAAACCCCTATACTAAAATGTTACTTTTAGTAACGCCTCTACTTAATAAAGAAAGTTACATAACCACAACTATGTAATAGTTTTATTCTATCGCTAATGCATATCAACATCGCTACCACTAATTACATGTTAAATATACATATTGTCGGATGATATTAATCGCTGTTCTAAGCTATGTTACAGTTTTGTTCACGAGATATTTGTTGGCGTGTTAATGATAGGCTTTCTGAAAATGAAATATCATCACAAGCAAACCCAACAATGTACGCTGAAAATACAATAGTCAAAATTGTTGGAAATTTGATATGCTCTAGTGTTTCGTTTCTTTTTGACGAGTTCGTACTTTGTAGTGACGGTCAAAAAGATAACGAGGAAAGAAGTCATGACGTGAATTATAATGACATATATACTTATCGTATACAAATATTAAAGAGTTTGGTTGTGCGTTCATTTGTATATGTAGTTTTGACCGATTCATAGTGCGCCATTCAACTTCACACCATAATGTTAGGAGAAATTTTATCCAAAATTTTTAGGTGCAAAGGGTGAAAACTTTATATTTATCAACACAATTTACAAGCTTTAAACACAAAAACTGATTGGACAGGCCCAAATCAGGATACAGAAGCTTAACTAAACTATACTTCCAAGTCTAACAAATATCGGATAGTAACTAAGCTTAACTAAGCTATATACTCCAAAATTCACTTGTTTTTGTTGCATCATTTTCCTATTTTATACTTTCTACCTTTTAAAGTAATTTTTTACTGACAATAAACACAAATTTTAACGAAAGCATCATTATTACAGCTTTTTCTTTCTTAATGACATTTTTTCCCTAACTAATTAATTTATAATATCTTTAAATTTTGTAATAATTACATCAAATAAGCGTAATATGATAAACTTGATCTAAATTTTAACCTTGAAAGTGAATACTTAATTTGGGACAAACCAAAAAGAGATATATAAACAATAAATTTGAGACTTAAAAAATATTTATCATATTTTTATGACTTTCTATAAATAGTTATATGACATATATTACGAATTTGGTTTCACATATTACAAAAATATTAGCATGGTAATTCGCCTTGCCCCAAAAGCGGCGGTCTGACTCATGATTAAATTTTATAGCGAACAAATGTTATTTTGTTTTGGGCTGCTGGATTTTAGATATATGTTTTGAAAACTTAATTAGATTGTACATTGTTGTTAAATAGTTGTATATTTTGATCAATGAGTGAATTAAATTGTGTATTGATCGTATGTGTTGAATAATGTCTTTTTAGTTTTATTTTTCTAAATTATGTTTTTTTACTTGTGTTTACTTAAAAAAAATTATTTGTACATTGTGCTTAAATAATTGTATATATTGGTGAAGTGGTGTTTTAAATTATTTATTAATTATATTTAAGAAATAGTGTTTTTATAGTTTGATTTGTGCTTTACATACTTGTAATTTATGTTTTTTGACTTGTATTTGCTTAAAATTTATTTTAGAAAGTTTTAAAAATTAAATATGAGGGAAGTGTCTAAATGCTTTATAAGTAGTATTGATAAAGTTAAGACCGATTCCACTTAATTTTGTTATACTATTTACAATGTTTTGAAACCGGGTTTTTAATCGACCCGGTCGAATTATCGGGTCACCAGGTTATTGGTTCAACAACCGGGTCAACCCAGTTTTCTATTAAAAAAAGCTATTTTTTTCAACCGGTTCGATCACCGAGTCATTTCGGTTTCTACTTAAAAATGAAGAAAAACCAAATCCGGTCGGGTTTAGAAATGAGTTGACACTATCACTTAAAACCCGACAGTCTAACTGGTTAACCTGTTTTAAAAACTCAATTTTTACTTTTTTAAATTTGAAACACGCTTAACCGGTTAACCCAATTTCAAAACATTGACTATTTAAGACCTAACTCAAAAGTTTTAATTTTGTCATCTTTTTATGGTTAACTCAGGATCCTAATTCCTAAAGATGTTTGCTTATAATGACCGAACGAAGTAAAGACCCCAATGATTTGTCAAGAGCATATTAGTAGATTTAACAATAAAAATAAAAGATTTAAGGTTAAAATAAAAAAGAGATTATGCTTATTTTTTCAAAAAATAACTCACCTACAAAATAATCTTTGTTTGACAGACATAAGTTATAAGAGATTATTAAAAAAAACAATTTTTCATAATTTCTAAAAATAAAAGATTACTTCATATAACTTATAAAAATAATTTTTTTTTTTATAATCTATTTCAACAACATCACCAGCACCAGCATCAGCAGCAGCAGCAACACAATCTATTTTTGCCAAACATACCTATAGTCATATAGATGATATTTACTAGGTGCATATGGTTACAAACACACTAGTTAAGTTTATAATGATATTTAGGAGACATGATATATCTATATTATATATTATACTCTTCTTGTACCTAAATAAATGTTCACTTGGACTTTTTGTAGTCTTTATTATTCAACTTTGACCTTAAATATTTTCGTTTGTGTGTATATAATACTTGATGAAATATATATGAATGAATTGAGTTTTAAATATATTTTATTGGTATAATTTTCATGAGTGTTATATAACACAAACAAAATTATTTAAGGTAAAAGTTGAACAAAAAGACCATAAAAATCAAAATGGACATTTATTTAGAGACGGAGGAGTATTATAATGTATGGATAACCAAATCTAATTCCAAACCTAACTTCTAATCATTAAAAATTAAAATAAGTATCTCCGATCGTGAAGTGGCGTATACGCATCACTTACAATTAAAATTCATCTTTATTTTCAAATTGAAATATCTTTTACTTATTTACTTTTTATGATCTAATTTCATCATATGTTTTAGAATTTTGTGCTCTTTAACTCAACATACATTTTGATATATTTTTATCAGATTTTTAGTTTTTAGATTTTTAGTGGGTTTATTTTATTTTGATTCGATTTTTTATGACTTTAACCTTTATTTCAATCAATATAAGCTTGATTCATCAAAATCATACACTTTTAGGGAGTGTTTGACGGGTAAGAAATTGCGAGAGTATATTTATATGCGTGAATAATGATGTCGAGGAAAGCTTCTGAAACCCAAGCAAACACATACAACTAACACATATATTGAGTGTTGTAAAGCGAATTCACTAAGTGGGTAAGGAATTTTGGAAAGAGTTGGGCTAGAATTCATTTACTATTTCTATAATACAACTATATTTATCATCGTCGTTGTCTTGGTTATCCAACTAGTTAAAGTTAAACAAATATAATCTCCAAATGTGGTTTAACAAGATTAAAAAATAATTGGGTTTTGCTAACCTCTGTCTAGTGGGCACGGGTTAATCATTTTATAAAATGAATGTTTTAATTTATTTAAATGAAAATCATGTTTAAATATAGGAATTTACAAGTTCATTTAATGCATTTTTTGTTAATTAAGAAGAAAGAAATGCTAAACATTCCTACCAAATGTGCCTACTCATAAGATCTTGTGATTCACGAATTGTGATTTGGATCGCGAGAGAGAGAATGAGTGGGATAAAACTATATAACATTATTATGTGTGTAGGAGGATTTGTAGGAAGAAATAGTAAAAGTATATAGCAAAGCTTTTAAAAAAAATGTGTGTTCATTAACTACATCTTAACCTATGCCTAGCGGACACACTTGTTAGCAAAATACAAAATAACTAGTTACTGTAACAACAACACGTACCACGCTTATTCAATCATTAATTAATACTAACGAAAATGATAGATATAACGAGTGTTGGAAACCCATGCGATCGTGGGATTAACTAAGGGCGTCTTTGCAACGACAATTAAACCTCGCATTGTTTTGCCAAGTTGCGAAGATTATTAATCTTTAAAGACTTGCTGCAGAATGACACTGAACCTCGAAAAATTTTTCATAATTTGGCAAAGTGTGCATTTAATGCACTTGATTGTGCTACAGTACTAATGTTTTGCTTGTTTCTTGTACGATAAATAGTATATTATACAATTTGGCCCGGTTGGCGTTATGGATAAAAGAAGATAATACAAACGTTGTTGTCATCAAAGTTTCTTTAATTGTTTTCGAATATAATCACGTGCTTTAGCTGCCACGTGACCTTACAATTTACAAACCTGAAATTACACTTACGTTAAATATTTTTAGTCAACTTGCTTATTTTATTATTTTTTTCTTGGTTTGATCTTTAAATTTAATTAAATAGCTAAAAGCGTATTATAAAGCAAGAAGAATACCTTTCCAAGTGTATGTTAAATTGTTAAGTTTAGCTGAAAAGTTGCTCGTTATATTTTTTATCGTTCGATGCTTTCATTTAGTCCAACTTGTTAGCCGGCCCCTAGCATGCAAGAAGTGCACAATAAAAATCATGTTACTGAGAAGCTTAAGAACGTTAGAAGGATACAAGCTAAAGAGCCTGTTGGTTTGAGAGTATGGATATTAAGGAATGACTTTCATTTCTATTGTAGTCGTTACTCGTTGGGTTAGTAGTTTGGTAGATAAAAATGGGTATCAAACCTTGAAAATTAGTTATTCTCTGAACCCACAAAATTAACCTTGAAAATTTGTTAGCTTTTAGCTACTAGTAGTAATCTACATTCGACAGGTTTCTCCATTCTAGAGTAATCAGTAATCATCGCTGGCCTCCCAAGTGAGCCATCTCATATTCACATGCAAGTATGCAACACTTCCCTTGCACATCATTGTCACCTATGACAATCTAACAAGTGTCATTACTACT